>ML660213.1:4005825-5331799 GCA_007570785.1 Antilocapra americana
GTGTGTGTGTGTGTGTGTGTGTGTGTGTGTGTGTGTGTGTGTGTGTGCGCGCACGCACGCGCGCACGCACGCACGCGCGCGTGTGCACTCAGGCATGGCTTACTATAGCCGCCAGGCTCCTCTGAACTTGGAATTTCCCAGGGATACTGGAGTGGGTTGCCATTTCCTACTCCAAGGGATCTTCCCAACCCAGAGAAGATCAAATTATCAAACTCACCTCTCTTGCATCTCCTACATTGACAGGCAGAGTCTTTACCATTGCACTGCCTGGTAACTTAGCAGCTACTAAAGGGCCTGACTGTGTTGCTTTGTTTATTCTTTTGTTTATTCTTTTCACTTCCACTCTTTTGGAGGTGCCAGGGTCAGTGCAATTTTTTTTTTTTTTTACTTTTGAACAGCAAATCCCATTTTTAGTGTATTTCCTTGGCATTTACTGATTTCTTTTCATAATGAAAAATAACTTGACTCATAAGTTCATCACAAAAATGATAGTGAGGGATTTCGGTGGCAGTTCATTGGTTAAGACTCAGTGCTTCCATGGTAAAGGACATGAGTTCAATTCCTAGTCAGGGAACTAAGATCCAGCATGCTGCTTGGCCAAAAAAAATTGATGGCAATCATGGAAATACCATGATTAAAGGTGACAGTCATTTGTGCAGGAGATAAAAGATGAGATAAAATGATTTTATGTAAGGATTTCTTTACTTTTTTAATTTCAATAAAAATAAGCAGCTAAAGATTGTTTAAATCATTTGGAAAACAAATCTAATCTTGTGAGATGGATCAGAAAGCTAAGGTATGAGGTCATTCATTACCAAGGTAACATTACCAAAGAGGAGTTATATCTACTAAAAAGCAAAATCACAGTTTAAATAAAATTAAGCCATAAAGTTAGAAACTCATTTCATTATTTCAATGAATGTTATGTATATACATGTGTGTATGTGTTTATTTGAGAATAACATGTGTTGCTTTCCTATGTATCCAATATCCCAACTGTGTATCCTATGTATCCAATACAAATTGTCCAGCAATTTATAAAATCAAAAAGTTAAAAATATTCTTATTTTCAAATGCTTTAATGTGTATTGTTATATGTGTTGATCAAAATGTGATCAACATTTATACACAAATTTGTATCTATTGTACACAATTGATAAATAGTTGGAGACCTCAGATTAATTTTTTATTTTTTTAATATTATTTTTCTGTGTCTACTATTCTGAAATACTTGGATTACTAAATGACTGTAGATACTTTAGCTTTAATTGCTCATCCTTTTAACTTTTTGTTTATTTACGTATTCACTCATTTAATTGGCAGTTAGGCTCCCAAACAAGAAAATTGAGGGAGAAATTATTTGCACATTTTAATCAACACATATAACAGTACACATTAATTTTAAAATAAGAATATTTTTAACTTTTTGATTTTATAAATTGCTGGACAATTTATATTGGATATATAGGATACAGAGTTGGGATATTGGATACATAGGAAAGCAACACATGTTATTCTCAAATAAACACATACATACATGTATATACATAACATTCATTGAAATAATGAAATGAGTTTCTAACTTTATGGCTTAGCTTTATTTAAACTGTAATTTTGCTTTTCAGTGTATCTCTCAACTTGATAAGTAATAATTTGACAGAAAAATCATGGAAATCCTCTTTCATTTCAATAATGGTTCCTACTCTCAGCAAAAATGCTCAAGAAAATTCTAAATACATTTCTGAGTATCTGGGTTAGTAGTCCACACTTTAGGAGTTAGTTATTTCTGCTGTGTCTGTCTCAACTAGAAAATTAGGCTCAAATCCTTCCTTCTCCAGCAATAATTTGTATAAATGCTCAAATTAAAAATTGCATATCAGCACAAAAGAATGCCAGTTCTCTTTTTTCTTTGAAGAAGAGTTCATATGAAACTCAGTCTGCACAGTTGCGAATGCAAGATGGACATTTAAAGAGAAGAGTAACCTATAGCTGTGAAATCCCAGAGGCAACGAAATCCAGTCAGACAAGGGAAGAGTTAAAATATGAGAACTCTCCGCAGCTTAGATGACTTTGGAAACACAGATCAAAAACAAAGAGAGGGAAAGTATAATTAACTCCATTACTGCTCAGTCAAATGAAAACAGCCATGACATTCTTTCTTATTTATGACACCAGCAAATAGCTCAATTCCACCCTGGATATTGCTGTAGGACAGCACTGGTTCCACAGCAGGTGAAACAGAAACAAGCTGATAAAATTTATGTCACTAGATCATCTTATAGAGAGAAGATTTATGCAGAAGTCCCATAAAAAAACAAGTAGCTTTTATATCTTCTTAGAACAATTCTTGTTCTCCAACAAACCAAAGTCTATACACAGAAAGCTGTGATTTTCTCAAGTGCACCTAGAATCATGAAAAGCCTATTTACTTAAATACATATTTTTGTCTCAGATACTGGAATTTACCAACAATGATAAAATGTTTGCATCATCGAGCCATCTGTCAACATTTATGAAATATTTTCATTTCTGATTGTGCTCCTTAGAAAATTGGAAAATTCTTCAATTTGGTATATAATCACAATTGAACAGAAGGTTTAACAGGAGTAAGAACAAAGGGGCTATTTGGGTCACTCACAGCATTTCTTCCTGGGACATCTTCTGTACCTCTGCTATTAAATTCTGGCCAGATCTTACCTTCTTGATCACTTTGGTATTTCCACTGCTTGCGCGAGTGCTCGTTTGTGTCCAACTCTTTGTGACTCCGTGGACTGTAGCTCACCAGTCTCCTCGGTCCGTGGGATTTTCCAGGCAAGTATACTGGAGTGGGTTGCCATTTCCTTCTCCAGGGGATCTTCTCAACCAAAGGAGCAAACCTGTGTCTCCTGCACTGGCATGCAGATTCTTTACCACTGTACCACCTAGGAAGTTACAACAGTATATATTAATAGCATGTAGGAGGTATTTGTCTACAAAGACTTTCACTGTGTTTATATATTTTACTCAGATTCTCTTACCTTTTTTTGTACCTATCTTCAGTGCCTAGGACAGTTACCTTATTTAAAATGGATGTAAAATGTTTAGTTGATTGCCTGATTTCCTGAGTTAAATAGTTTTACAGTAATCTTAAATCTTCTCTTCACTGCTGTGGGAATATGAATGGTTACAATCCATTTGGATAGCCATCTGCTTTTTACACTTACGTTCAAGAATGTTCAATGACAGAACATAGTTCGTTAAAACAAAAAAGATTAGAATGGATACATAGTGGGATATTCTTAGAAAGTAATGTTGTAGACTAGTGAAAAAGTATCAACTAGCCCTCTACAGGTTACCATGGAGACTCTCAAATAGGATGTTGGGTATATATTAAAAAAAAAAAAAACACCTAAATTGCACATCATTTATTTAAAAGTTTTAAAGCATGAAAGCAATACTATCTATTTTACTATACACCACACATTGCAATTATTTTTTAAATGCATGGAAATGAGAAGAGTTACATTCAGTAGAGTAGTTGCCTTGGGGTAAGAAAAAGATATTACAGTCGAAAAGGGTACACAGGAATGCAGGACACTGGGGAATCCAAATGTATAGGTAGTGTTTTACTTTTTAAACTGGATGTTGATAACATGAGATTTTTTATTATTATCATTCTCTTCACCTTTCCATAAATTTGAAATAGTTTTTAAAGGAATAAGAAAATAACATTAAAAGATAATAATCTATCATGGGACAAATATCCTAGTTTTTTTTCTTTTTGCCATCTCAAAATTTTTAAGAAAAATATTGCTCTGAATAGAAATGATAGGTTGACATGAGGCAACATTGAAATCAAGCATGACAAAGGGAAATGAACCCCAAACCCCACAAGAAAAGACATGAAACCTTAAGAAGCAAGGAAAACATACTCTCTTCAACCATTCACTGGGCTTCCCCAGTGGCTCGGCAGGAAAGAATCCACCTGCCAGTGCAGGATACTTGGATTTGAACCCTTGGTTGAGAAGATCCCCTGGAGAAGGGAATGGCAACTCACCCCAGGATTCCTGCCTGGAGAATTCCATGCACAGAAGAGCCATGTGGTTGCAAGAGTTGGACATGACTTAGCAACTAAGCAACAACAAAATATGAAGACATAATGGCCAGGAAGCCATCAAACACTTCCGACAACAAATCTCAAAAAGTTGCTCAAATTCTTTCTATAAAATGGGTGAACACCTAAGTTATTATCCAAGTAATATAGTATCAAAACTTTAATGTGTATACTCTTAGTCTCAGAAATTCTATTCCTATATATATTTGTGCTAAGAAATAATGGTAAATACACCCTCAAGGGATATTTCAAAGGAAGTCCATCCTTGCAATACATATGAAAGCAAAAAAAAATATCAATATTCATCAATAGAGGATTGATTTTCTTAAATTATGATGTATTCTTGCAATATAATACGCTCAATCTATACTTATTTACATGGAATATTAACACAGTTACATTGAAAAGGCAAGCTGCAAAACAATATGCACATATGATCTTGTTTTTGTAAAAAGTAAAAATGTATAAACAGCGCCATAGAATACAGTTTGGGAAGCTCTCCCCTACAACATTACTTCCCAGAAGAGATTATTTCTAATAGCTTGATGTGAGGAGTACCTCCTCTGTTGATTTACCATCATGATTCTCTGTTCTCAGCTTTCATAAAAATAAAATAAATATTCATTTACTTTCTTGCCTATTTTTTGTGTCTTCCACCAATTTTATGCTAAGGGCAGGAACCACATTTGTATTAGGTTTTCAGGACCAAATGGTACAGAATATGTGCTTCAGAAATGCTTATTGAGCTAGGGCCACACAAATTTGTTTCCAGATGAGTTTTCACTTTCTGCTTTCTACTTTCATCTACTGTTTCAGCTTTCACAAGGAAAAGGGTGGGTACTGCTTGTATAATTATAAGGGAAAAAAACAGTAAAGCTATTTTTATTATGATAAGGCCAATCAATCAATTGATCAATCTAGCAATGCAGAGGCAGTGCAGATGGAATTTAAAACCCTGCTGATCTTGCATTCCCAAGACTTGAGTCTGCAGTCTGTCTTCTAGCTCAGGCTCTTACTGAGTAGGGCATCAGTCTCTTAAGCCTCACCTAGGCTCTTTCATTTTTTACTCTCATTGGGAGAAAGAATTGTTTCCATATTTATTTGCAGAGCAAACAACTAAGCTACCTGTCTCCAGGAGGCTGCAGGGTCTTTCAATGCTCAGGGCTTTAGGTGGACCAGAAACTACTAAAGAGCAGAGACTACAGAGGCAGGACTGCTGAGGATTTGGTTGTGGGTGTTTTTGTTTCTTTTTTGCTTTAGAATGTCAAAGGGAGGTGGAGGCCATAACTTAAAGGGTTGCAAAGCCTCTCAGTCTTCTCAAAGAGAGCAGATTGACCTACCTCATCCTTCCACTGTCAAAGGAATAGTCACTCCAAAAATATTTGTTGCAAAAAAGAATGAATAAGTAGACATGTAAAACATTCTTTTTCACTGGTCTTTCTGCAGCGGTAAAAGTCCTAAAAACCATAACTAGAAAAAAAATGTAAGATTTGATAAATATTGAGTTTAGGGAAGAAAAAAAAATGTATTTAAAAGTTAATTTGTTTTCAATATAAGACCTTGTATGTAAGGTTCCAACACAGTGAATTTTTACAGTGAAGCTATAAACTCTAAAATGGGAATTATGAACATGGACACTATAATTTATAATACTTGCATAGCTTTCAATTATTCAGGTGCTCAAAGCCCAACAAATTGAATAATGAACAGGGGTAATGAATTGAACACTGAGAAGATGATAACGGAAAACACTGGGAAGTCACCACAGAGAAATTCATATACAGAAGTAGCCCTGAAAGAAACACACTTGTTTGAAGGACACATTTATTTTTCCTTTCAAGCCGAAACATTTAGAGAACAGTAATGCACGTAGGAATTGCTTTCAAGAAATACCCGTTAAAGCTAGAAAGCTGCTAAAATCGTATATTTCAGATGACCAAACAGAGAATTAGAATCATAAATTGGCCTGTAACATTCTCAGCACGGTTCTCTGTTTCATTATTTTTAACCACATGCAGAAGGGGGAAATGCAGTCATATAAATTATTAAGCACCATCGCTTTAGATTTAGGCTGCAAAATATGTTGATATTCCACAGATCCTAAAGCATGAGGTTCTTAACAGTATTTCATACAACACTGCAGATAAGAGATTCAAATAATGAAATGGCTTCTGAACTCGCTATTCTGACTTGGGCTGGATGATGCATGCTCGTGTCTATAGGTGAAGGTTCTTAGCAGGAAGGAAGACTGCCAAGCCTGGTACCCCATGATACTGCAGACCCATATGGGCACAAAGTGCAGCTAGCCAAAACCATGGAAAGATCAGAATTTAATACAATTAACTAAAATCAATAAAAATGAATGATTCCCCATACCCTCACCCCACCATCATCACACAGACTACTCAGTCTGCATGGTCATCATCTTCCTAGATAAAGAATATTTATCATAGCAATTTAGAAGTCATCTGTCTTCTAGAATATTGCAAGCCAGGAGCTAATACTGTATAGTGATTAGCCTATGGCCAATAAGATCAGCATAATTGGTTTCAAGTCTCAGCTTTGTTGTTTTTTACATGTGTTTTAGGCAAAGTTTTTAACCTTCTAATATTCAATGTCTTTATAATGGAGATAATAACAGTAACTGCTTCTTCAGATTATTGGGAGTATTAAATAAGATAATATAGGTAAAACATTTAGTATAGTTCCTGATCATAGTTGGCCTTTCCAGCTGTCACTAATGGTAAAGAACCCACCTGCCAATGCAGGAGATGGAAGAGATGTGGGTTTGATCCCTGGATTGGGAAGATCCCCTGGACAAGGGCTTGGCAACCCACTCCAGTATTCTTGCCTGGACAATCCATGGACAGAGGAGCCTGGCGGGTGGCAGTACACTGGGGTCGCAAAGAGTTGGATAATACTCAGTAAGTATTAGCTGTTCTTACTGGCTAATTCTGCATTGGCAGTTTCAGTGTATCTGAGACAGTGGTACCCGGAACCTGTAAATATGAGTTGTGCCATTCACAAGAACTATTCAAATGATCATCGTGGACTCGAGCCTTTCAGTGGCATCTATTGTTACTGCACCCTTAGAAACAGTTTTCCAGCAGCAATACAGAAATGTTCACATGGAAATGAATGCTTATTTACCTCTCACAGTTATTTTGATGGATAGACAGAAGAGATTCATCAATTCAATAAGAACTGTCTGATATGTGTTACATTTGTTAAACTGTCGTGCCTGTACAATTTGAGTTTCATTGTTATGATCTTAAAACATTGTTCTACCCCATGGAAATCATGATAATTATCCCAAATCTGTCCAGGAACTACAAGATCAACAGGGTACAGCTCTAAAACCAGCCTGCTACTTGGAGAACATCACAGAAAATCCTCAGGAGTATTTCACCACTCAAAATATAATTTAAAACTACTGAGGTGCTTTAGGACTTTTTCTAAGATCCAAATGTAAACCCACTAGAAGATCTGGAGGATTTTGCTTTTTGTTTTTGGCCACTCACCAATCAAGGAAAAGTGGAAATTTGCAGGAACCTTAAAGATCATCTAATTTGACCACTTTGTGTTAAAAAAAATGAGGAAATAAGATTCAAGAGAGAAAGCTATGGAGAATTCCTTGGTGGTCCTGTGGGTAGGGCTCCATGACACCACTGCAGGGAGCACGGGTTTGATCACATGTCAGGGAACTAAGTTCCCACTAGTCCTGTGGCATGGCCAAATAAATAAATAAATAAAAATGATCTAGCACTTAGCATTCATTATTACATTTAGTTGGTCAGCTTCCATGTTTGTGAAGGGGGAATAATAATAATATTTTTTAAAAGAGGAAGCTGTGTTTCAAGGAGCCAAGATTTAGATGGAATTTTTTTTTGGGCTGAAGGCATATTTTCAGTGATGTGGGCGACTGCTGAAATACCCAGGAAACTTCATACATGGAGAGTTCATACTATAGAACACAGAAAATAAATTGTCATTCATCACTTTTGTTTGATAGTCCAAATAATAATTTAATTGCCCTTTATATGTTAACACAAATACCTGTTCTTCAGTTTCTTTAAGATAAAGCATGACACCTGATTCACAGAACTCTCTTTAATATACAGCATTTACATGCATATATAAATCAAGCATTCCATTTTTCCTCTTGCTATTTCTATTTCTGAGGCGTCCAATTAAACTATAAGACATTAGGTTCAGAAACCTCTTTCCCCATTTTTAATCACCTACAACATATGGGGCATGCTCGTGATAGGTTCTGGTGGTACACTAAAGGGAAGCATTTAAACTATTAAAGCCAATGGCCTATGAACTCAGAATTCTTGGAGGTCTTGGGGGAAAAAAAATTTTTTTTAAGGGAGACCTGAACAACCAAAGGACAACAATTCACAATATGACCTTGGATAAGTCAATTAACCTCTTTGGATCTGGGTTTCTTCACCTGTAAAGGGAAGAAGCTGGCCAGCGAGATGTCTAAAGAGCCTTCCAGGTCTCGCCATTCCACAGCCCCGTGTCACTTCATTACCGTGGTCTCTCTGTACCGTGTTAGCTTACAGCCTTCACCCCTGCTAATAGCCGTTCAATCTTACTTCTAAAGGCCAGATCCCGCCGCTGTCGCTGGCAGCGGAGGTTGCACTGCTTGTTTCTAAAGCGCAGTGGAGAATGCAGCGATGGGGAACAGATGAGGATAGATGCCCCCGTTACAGCCGCAGCTGGGACGCAATCTCCACCCCTGTGCAGAGGGGCCCTTTGCTTCAGGCTGGGGGTGCTGGAGACGGCAGGAAGGCAAACAGCCACTGGAAGGACGACAGCTTCGTGTTTGAGGATGTCTTTTGCTAGCAGAATACTTCAGTGAGTATTTTGGTCTGAAAAAAAAAAAAAGAATGTATATCTATCCCATCTGATAGATCAAGGCTTCCTTCCCATTCGGCAAAGCACAGAAATGGGTCCTGTGAAATCAGGCAAGTAGAAAATTTCTCCTCTGCCCCCATCCCTGGCTCCTCACTCCGAGATAAACAGCCAGCACCAGGAGTTTTTTGCTCTACCCTGCAGAGACTCTCAGAGTGTTCAGGGAGTAAAAAGAAGTAAAACTTCTCTCCCAAGTCATAAAACTGGCGTGAATTGAATGCCTCCATAGCAGAGGAACAAAAAGAAGGGAAGAAAGTTGGTTTAGGCAAGAGTAATGTGAATATTCAACCCAAATAAATCTTATTAGATGAGGAGAGAGTAAATGAAACAGCCAGAGACAAGCAGAACAGGAAGATGCTGGAGCTGAATTCAAAAAGTTGAGGATAAAGTTCACTGGCAAATCACTGTTACAAATAACAGTCGCCTCCTCAGAGGAATCTAACGACTCACCCAAAAGCCTAGAGAAAGAAGAATACAGGGAGAAAATTACCAGAAGTGACAATCTCCTCACCGCCATGACATGATAAAGATCGTGTCCTTCCTAAACACCCAAGGCTTCCCCATTAGGACATTAATGATATGATTTGATATTGGTTGCTCAGTCATTAATAATGCTGACTAATTAGCTGCAAGAATAAGCAAGGCCTTAGAAAACCATGCCTATTTGAGAGAAAGGATAAAAGAAAATCTCTTAGTGATATTAGTTTCAAAATTGAACAGATGATTCCTCCTGTCCCTTTGGAGGATCACCAACTTGCTTGGAAAGGTTTTTGTGTGTGCTTTTGTTTTTAATTTCATGACAGGTTAGAAATCTCCTTGCTCATGTCCTGAACATTTTTTTTACCCCGTTATCTTTGTTATTATTCATTATTCATTCATTTATTCTCTCATTCTCACAATGAAACTTGAGGAGACAAAAATAATAATTAACGTAGAATTCCTATCCTTTACTAGATTTATCAAGTCTATATCTCACTCAGACAGCAGAAGGTTAGAATACTAGCTCTTTTTATAAGACAGCTGTGGGTAAGAAAACTCTTCAAGCTTCACTTTCTTCAAAAATAAAAGCTTTAAGCTTCAGTTTCTTTAAAATAAAAATAAGAACAAATTTCTAATAGAGTGTTTTTTAACTAGTTTTTATTGAAGTATAGTTCCTTTACAATGGTGTATTAGTTTCTACTGTACAGAAAAGTGAATCAGCTATGCGTATACGTATATCCCCTCTTTTTTGGATTTCCTTCCCATCTAGGTCCCCATAGAGCACTAAGTAGAATTCCAGTTGAGCTATTTCAAATCCTAAAAGATGATTTTGTTAAAGTGCTGCACTTAAAATGCCAGCAAATTTGGAAAACTCAGCAGTGGCCACAGAACTGGAAAAGATTCAGTTATCATTCCAAAGAAAGGCAATGCCAAAGTATGTTCAAAGTGAAAGATGTTCACAGTGAAAGTCGCTCAGTCATGTCTGACTCTTTGCAACCCCATGGAATTCTCTAGGCCAGAACACTGGAGTGGGTAGCCTCTTCCTTCTCCAGAGGATCTTCCCAACCCAGGGATCGAACCAGATCTCAGAATGTTCAAACTACTGCATAATTGCACTCATCTCACAAGCTACCACAGTAATGCTCAAAATTCTCCAAGCCAGACTTCATCAGTGCCTGAACAGTGAACTTCCAGATGTGAAAGCTGAATTTAGGAAAGGCAGAGGAACCAGAGATCAAATTGTCAACATCCTTTGGATCATAGAAAAAACAGGAGAGTTCCAGAAAAATATCTACTTCTGCTTCATTGACTATGCCAAAGCCTTTGATTGTGTGGACCACAGCAAACTATGGAAAAGTCTTAAAGTGGGATTAGAGGAACACCTTACCTGCCTCCTGAGAAATCTGTATGCAGGTCAGGAAGCAACAATTAGAACTGGACATGGAACAACAGACTGGCTCCAAACTGGGAAAAGAGTATGTCAAGGCTGTGTATTGTCACCCTGCTTATTTAACTTCTGTGCAGAGTACATCATGAGAAATGCTGGACTGGATGAATCACAAGCTGGAATCAAGATTTCTAGGAGAAATATCAATAACCTCAGATATGCAGATAATACCACCTTTATGGCAGAAAGCAAAGAACCAAAAAGCCTCTCCATGAAAGTGAAAAAGGAGAGTTAAAAAGCTGGCTTAAAACTCAACATTCAAGAAACTAAGATCATGGCATCCAGTCCCATCACTTCATAGCAAATAGATGGGGAAACAATGGAAACAGTGACAGACTTTATTTTGGGGGGCTCAAAAATCACTGCAGATGGTGACTGCAGCCATGAAATTAAAAGACACTTGCTCCTTGGAAGAAAAGCTATGACCAACCTAGACAACATATTAAAAAGCAGAGACATTACTTTGCCAACAAAGGTCTGTCTAGTCAAAGCTATGGTTTTTCCAGTAGGCATATGTGGATGTGAGAGTTGGACTATAAAGAAAGCTGAGCACTGAGGAATTGACTATTTGAACTGTGGTGTTGGAGAAGACTCTTGAGAGTCCCTTGGGCTGCAAGGAGATCAAACCAGTTAATCCTAGAGGAAATCAGTCCTGAGTGTTCATTGGAAGGACTGACGCTAAAGCTGAAACTCCAGTACTTCCGCCACCTGATGTGAAGAGCCAACTCATTAGAAAAGACCCTGATACTGGGAAAGATCGAAGGCGGGAGGAGAAAGGGATGACAGAGGATGAGATGGCTGAATGGCATCACCAAACCAATGAACATGAGTTTGAATAAGCTCCAGGAATTGAGGACGGACAGGGAAGCCTGGTGGGTTGCAGTCCATGGAGTGGCAAAGAGTCGGACATGACTGAGCAACTGAACTGAACTGAACTGAGAGCACTGTGTAGGGTTCCTTGAGCTACACAGGTTCTCATAAATTATCTATTTTCTACATAGTATCAGTAGTGTATTTATGTCAATCCCAATCTCCCAATTCATCCCATCCCTCTTCCCCTATTGGTGTACATACATTTGTTCTCTACATCTGTGCCTTTATTTCTGTTTTGCAAATAAGATCATCAATACCATTTTTAGATTCCACATGTGTGTTATTATACAATATTTGTTTTTTTTTTTCTTTCTGACTTACTTCACTCTGTGTGACAGTCTCTAGGTCCACCCATGTCTCTACAAATGACCCAATTTTGTTTCTTTACATGGCTGAATAATATTTCATTGTATATATATATAATACAACTTCTTTATCTATTCACCTGTCAATGGACATCTAGGTTGCTTCCACGTCCTGAATATTATAAATAGTGCTGCAATGAACACTGAGGTACCTGTGTTTTTTTGAATTACGCTTTTCTCTGGATATATGTCCCATAGTGGGATTGCTGGGTCATATGGTAGTTTTATTTTTATGAGTGTTGTACATAAGATACCTAGAATAGTCCTTGGATCACAATAGGAGCTTAATAAATTAAAATTTCTTATTTTTAATTATTTATTTAATTAATAATAAAATTTAATTATTATTTTGTAGTGTACTCTTAGCTACCTTCCAATTGTGTATAGAGTTCAACTTTAAGAAAGCTTTAAAGCACAGGGAATAGGTTATATTACATCCATAATAAATCATCATGATTTTCTTATCAGTTTCAAAACTGCAAAATCATTAGAATAGGAAGTGTTACATTTAGCTGAAACAATTTAGGTAGTCTGTCACCAATAGGAACATTAAAGACAAATTGTCAGGAACAGTAATACTTGTTACCATTTATTGAGCTCTTACTATATATAAGGTCCATGCTGAGGAATTGATATGAATTGTTTCCTTTCATCCTTATAAAACCCTCTATGGAACTGGGATTTTATCCTCATTTTTCAGATGAAGAACAGGGATGCTATGAGGAGTTGCTTGTTAAGAATGCTTTATCTTGTCCAAATTTACATAATAAACCAAGATATGAAACCACGTCCCTCTGATGACAGTTTTATGCTTGTACACAATATTGAATGTCTAGTTTTCTTCTGAAGAATTGTAGCATTTTAGAAATTCAGAGAAAGGAATTTGAGTCTTCATCACAAGACTATCTTTTGAGAAAAAGAATTCTCTCAATCTAGTAAAATGCTTATGAAGCCCAAAACACACTGCTTGTGTTTTAATATTAGTGTGATTATTGTCTAGCTGGGTGATCTTGGGCATATAACTTCTCTGTGCATTGGTATCCGTCTTCAACATAGGGTAATGAGATAATAATAATACATATTTCATGAAGCTATGAAGATTAAATAATTAATATATAGAGAATGTTAAGAACAGTGTCTGGCACAGAATAAATGCTCAACAAATGTTAGCTGTTGTCATAGTCACTTTGGGTTGCTATAAGAAAATATCATAGACAGTGCTGTGCTGTGCTCAGTCGTGTCCAACTCTTTGCTACCCCATGGACTGTAGCCTGCCAGGCTCCTCTGTCCATGGGATTTCCCAGGCAAGGATACTGGAATGGGTTGCCATTTCCTTCTCCAGGGGATCTTCTTGACCCGGGGATCGAACCCATGTCTCGTGTGTCTCCTGAACTGGCAGGCAGAGTCTTTACCACTAACACCACCTACTTTGGATTACTATAACAAAATACCATAGGCAGTGGCTTAAACAACCAAGATATATTTCTCGCAGTTCTAGAGGCTGGGAAGTTCAAGGTCAGAGAGCAGGCAGATTCAGTGTTGGTAAATGTTTTCTTCTTGGCTTGCACTTATTGCTCTATCCTTCTTGCATGGTAAAGAGAGGGCTCTTTTCTCTTCTTCAGAATGGTGAGTACCTAGGGTCACTCAGCTTTCAGGGAGCAGAGCCCAGTTTGGCTCCAACATCTTTGCTCTTAAGTGCCACACCATAGTGCCCTAAAGAGAGGACCTAAGTCTCTGACAATTCAATGGCTGTTCGTATAAACTATGATTGATGAGGATATTCAATGAGTTCTGGATGGCACTATTTAGAAATTTGGTTGTCATATTCATGAGCATTTCCTCAGTGAGAAATAACAGTTCCTGAACCTCTGTCTCACCAAGGACCAGAAATTCATGGCACCAAACCGTTGCACTGGCCAGTCCAATAACTCAAGCACATCAGCTGGCTGGGTTTACACAGAACAAGCAACTTGCTGATTTACTGGTGTTTTCACACATCAGTGAATTGTTTGGTGTATGAAGCCATAACATGATTCAAAGGCAGTGATAGAGCTTGTTTAGGGAGGCACAGATAGCTTCTGTTTGGTGGGGGAAATACATATAGGTAGTCTAAATCTCAATTTGACCTTTTCAGCAAGTATTACATTTCCCAAAGAAAGTCTAAGCAAGCAGAAGTCTCTCTAAACAGAGTAACTTAGAGAGGTGGCAGGTAAATTTCCAACTTTTATACAGCATCCTATACACATGTGAGCAAATTAAGGCTCTAGTCCTTTTGTCAATAGTGTGAAATTGTTTTCTTTCCTTTTTCATAACTCTTGCAATTATACCTACTATAGGCTCACTTTTAGAAGTTGTTAAAGAGAGCATGCCCCAAGTACTGTACTCCCAAGGCAGATAAGAAGTTTCTTAGAAGTCAGAGAACCTTCCTTGCTCTTCTCACCAAACACTCATATTTCCATTATCACATATAGTCTGTTTTTTTGACATCATCTACACACAGAAGAGGAGAATGCCCCAAATCAAATGACTAGTTTGGATCATTAAATCATTAGCCTACAATTTTTTGTTGTTTATTGTTTATGCGGGAAGGATCTATGCTTCAATTCTCTCAGTTTAGTTCAGTTTAATCGCTCAGTCATGTACGATTCTTTGCAACCCCATGAATCGCAGCACACCAGGCCTCCCTGTCCATCACCAACACCCAGAGTTTACCCAAACCCATCTCCATTGAGTTGGTGATGCCATCCAGCCATCTCATCCTCTGTCATCCCCTTCTCCTCTTGCCCCCAATCCTTCCCAGCATCAGGGTCTTTTGCAATAAGTCAACTCTTCGCATGAGGTGACCAAAGTTTCAGCTTCAGCATCAGTCCTTCCAATGAACACCCAGGACTGATCTCCTTTAGGATGGACTGGTTGGATCTTCTTGCAGTCCAAAGGACTCTGAAGAGTCTTCTCCAACACCACAGCTAAAAAGCATCAATTCTTCGGCACTCAGCTTTCTTCACTGTCCAAGTCTCACATCCATACATGACCACTGGAAAAACCATAGCCTTGACTAGATGGACCTTTGTTGATAAAGTAATGTCTCTGCTTTTCAATATGCTATCTAGGTTGGTCATAACTTTCCTCACAAGGAGTAAGTGCCTTTTAATTTCATGGCTGCAATCACCATCTGCATTCTAAATATATGCACAGGACACAAACAAAAATTCACATGGAGTTTTACTTTCAAACTTTAAGTCTCGAGTTGCCTCAAGGTAAGTTAGTTCTTCACTTGAGTTCATCCTTTTTGCCTGTGTTGAAACTGCATGAGGATAAATGCAAATAATATAGGCTGAATGGTGATCAACAGAGTTTGAGGGGCTTCCCTGGTGGCTCACTAGTAAAGAATCTGCCTGCCAATGTAGGAGACATGGGTTTGATCCCTGATCTGGGAAGATCACACAAACCATGGAGCAACTAAGCCCATGCACCACAACTATTGGGCCTGTGCTCTAAAGCTTGGGAGCCACAACTGCAGAGGCCATGTGCCGCAGCTACTGAGGCCTGGATGCCCTAGAGCCTGTGAGCCAGAGCAAGAGAAGCCACCGCAAGGAGAAGCCTGCATGCTGCAGCTAGAGAGCAGCCCTCACCTGCTGCAACTAGAGAAAGCCTGTGCACAGCAATGAAGACCCAATGCAGCCAAAGATAATGAAAACATATATATATATATATATTTCATATATATATTTAAGTTTGAAATGAGAAAAGTGGATCTAGAATAAAATGTTATTCACTTTATCCATTCACCCTCAATTCATCCTCATTAAAAACCAGTGTAGATGCTTTTCAACAATTTGGAACTTCAGCAGGGAGAAAGTCTATTAAGCTGCCAGGGAGAATTGGTCTTCTGCCGTCTATGGAGCTTAGGTGCTCTGGGCAAACTAAGATTTCTCTTGTCAGTCATTTACTCACTCATCAGAGTCCAATTTAGGGAAACTATGGATCAGTTATTGAAACCACTCTCAGTTCATAACCATAAAAAATATAGTTAGTATATAGCAATCCTGGTACATATTCTATAGCAGTAGAATATACACCTAGATGAACTCTGTCCAGTAGAAATAAAATAGGAGCCACATGTGTAAATTAAAATTTTCCAATAGCCATTTTGAAAAGAGTAAAATGAAGCAGGTGAAATTTTTAATATATTTTACTGAACCTATATATCCCACCTATTCTCATTCCAATATGGGATCAACATACAAATCATTAATGAGGTATTTTATATCTTTGGTGCTAAGTCTCCATTCTGACTAACTGTATTTCTAGTGCTCAAGAGCCACATGTGGCCAGGGGCTACCTTACTGGGAAGTGAAGCTTTAGATCAGCAGTCCCCAACATTTTTGGCACCAAGGAAGACAATTTTTCCATGGACCCGGTGGAGGAGGGATGATTTGGGGATGATTCAAGCACATTACAGTTATTGTGCACTTTATTATTATTACATCACCTCCTTCCCAGATCATCGGGGGACTTCTGCTCTCGATCATCAAAAGGAGGCTAAAAATTATTAAGTAAAGTTAAAATAAAGTACCTCTAGTCCAGTTTTATTTGACTCATTATTGTTTAGTTTCTACCTTAATTGTATATACTCTTACCCTAAAAATTAAAGTGCTATTGTAAACAGGAATCTATTCTCAGTCGATAAAGTCAAATTATAATGAATTTCTTTTCATAAGATCAAAGTTCAAAGATATTTCTATGGTTCACAAATGTTCTCAAGATTTTTTATTATAGTTAACAAAATGTTCCATAAAAAGTTAAAAGTGAGTAACACCAATTAGTAGTAAAGTAGCTATGTTTGATTGCTCTTCATACAAAAATAATTTGCCAAGTAAAAATCTTTATTATGGATATCTAGTAATTGTACAATTCTACTGATAGAAATTTATCCTAAGGAAAGAAATTTAAATGTATGTATTAAATTCTTTGTCTACAAAATTATTTACTTCACCACTGTGTATAAGAAAATAGAATTGTAGACAATATAAATGCCCAACAATATGAAAATGATCACATAAACTGTGATGCAATAGACTATGATTCAAATATTCAAAATTATTTTGTAGATAGTATGTGTTGACAAGTTATTTCTGTATTTTGTTTGATAAATGAAATTGGTTACTGTTTTTTTTGTTTTTAAGTATACATGTACATACAGTTTATGAGGTTCTCACAGCAAGCATACTGGGGTGGTTTGCCATTCCCTCCTCCAGTGGATCCCATTTTGTCAGAACTCTCCACTATAACCCGTCTGTCTTGGGTGACCCTACACGGCATGGCTCATAGCTTCGTTGAGTTACACAATCCCCTTCACCACATCAAGGCAGTGATCAGTTAAGGCAATGGCATGCTGCAGTCCATGGTGTTGCAAAGAGTTGGACACAACTGGGTGACTGAATAACAATATATGTATAAAAACATAAAAAACTGACAGAATATGTGCTGTGATGTTGGTGACTCTGTGTCATAGAATTATCACTAGTTTTTCCTTTTTTGCATATTTGCATTTAAATTTTTTTCTCCAATATCTATTCTTTGATAAAACAAAATCAATAATTTAAATATATATATATTCTCTATTATCTTTTTAGAAAGAGAATTAACAAAGAAATTGATTGTACACTTGAGTTCCTTCTTTGACCCAAGGAACCCAAATGTACACCTTATCAAAGAGGAAACTAGCACAAAATTTAATTGTGCTAAATTACTAAAATACTAATAAGCCAATTGTTTGGAGGAAAAATACCCTCTATAGATTCAAGGACGTCAGGAATCCATGCCACAAGTAAGAAAGACCTGGGGCAGCCAAATAAATAAATAAATATTTTTTTAAAAAAGGAACAAGCTACTGATAGGAGCAAAATCAAATAAAGCTCAAAAATAATGTAATGAGCAGAAGTATGCATCCTACATGATGACATCTATGTAATATTCTACAACAGCATACCAAGTTATAATGACAGGGTGGATTCCAAACAGCTGGATAGCCATAACTGAATTGTTCCATACATCAGCTGAAAGTGAAAGTGAAATTGCTCAGTCGTGTCTGATTCTTTGCTACCCGGTGGACTGTAGCCTACCAGGTTCCACCATCCATGGGATTTTTCAGGCAATAATACTGGAATGGGTTGCCATTTCCTTCTCCAGGAGATCTTCCCAACCCAGGGATTGAACCTGGGTCTCTCGCATTGTAGGCAGACGCTTTACCGTCTGAGCCACCACAGAAGTTGGTGGTTATATTGTTGGAGATTTTCATCAAATGTCACTGGACTGAGCACTTAAAAGGTGTGCATATATAAATAATAAAAGAAGTTTGAAATTAAAATTTTAAGAAAGAGTAAGAGGGCAATGATCACTTTTATTCAGACTGTAGTTACTAAATGTGCTTGTGTGATAGCTTCTGGTCTCTTCCACCTATTTTACAGGTACAGGTATTTTAACTCCCTGCCTCCCTCCCAATTCATGCTCAGGATGAACAATGAAGAGTCTCTTGATGACCGTTTTCGCTGAAGAGCTAGTATTAACTGAAAATATAGATGAGGATTTGCAGTCCACTCACACTTCTCCATCATTTCTACAATCATTTTATAAATTTTTGGCAGGTAGTCAATGGGGACAAGTGATTTTTCAAAGGGTAAACAATTAGTATATAAGATTCACCACATTACACACATTTCATTGTCTCTTTATTCATCTTGAACTTGATACTTTCTGGAAATTTTGAATTGAGGGGTTTCTGGTTACTTTCCAATGACATTTAACAGTTAGACTTAAAAATACAGAAGAAAGCATTATAAGTTTTATCCAAAATGATTATGGCCATCATTTGAATAAAATACAGATTTCGCAAGCTGTAAAGCATATCATTACTACATACTGGCCTAAGTAAGGTTTGGTTCACAAACTATAGAGCTCTAACCAAGTCATTAAATCTATCTAAAAGGGCCTCATTTGAGAAGCAATAAAATTTTTAATCATTTTATTATTAAAAGAGTGTTTAATATGAAGCTAATTAAATGCCAAAGGCAGGTTATCTGAGTTTAACCTTCAAAAAGAAAATGATGTATCAAAGTCTGCCTCTGGCATCATGGGATAGAAATGTCATCCTCGTAATCATTGCGTGACAACTAGCTGGTGGCCTTTTCTAGAGCTATAGTTAAATTACCTGATTAAATTAATAGCCATTTAGATGTTTTAGGAACTGCACAGACCTATACTAAATGAAAATTAGGTCCATTACATTTTCTGAGTGGGCTAGATAGACTCTAAAATAAAACACGTATGCCATTGCCCACATTACTTAGATTAAGCAATTAAAAGCTCTTTCTAAAAAGCGACTAATTCCCTATAAAGTACTGGCAACTGGATTTATACTAATGACCAGAGGTAAGGTTCTTTTTTTCCTGCTTGTTTTTCCCTATCCTCAGACAAATTCTGTGTTTATTTTAAAATAAAACATTAAATTTGAACCTATTGCCTAAATCTGTAGCTAGATGGCTACTTGTAACTATATTTCTACAAAGCAAGGAATAATAATTACACACAAGTAAAACAGTAAATTAGAAAGTAAAGTAGAAAATCATCCTAATTGGGAATCCACCAAATCATTATTGAAGCATTCTAAGCAACAGTTTTTAAATAGTCTCGAATGTGTGGAAAGGATACAGAAAGAATTCATGCCTTCTTTCCTTACTATGTCATTTCTTTCATATGAAACCTGAATCATCAAGTAATTAAATATGTCAGAAAATGCAAACAACATGCTTATTACTTAAGAAGTAAGCTACTATCTCCTCCATATGCTTCTAGCTGCAAATGAATACAGACTGTGTGTAAGTTTTAAGGACAGAAAGTGTGGTCACTGCTATGTGCTGAGTACCCAGAATAGCATCTAGCACATAATAGGTATTCCGTAAACATTTGTTGGATTGAAGGCAAGCCTGAAATATTTTCTCAGTCTTGATTAATACCATTTATTTAAAAGTCACATTGACATATCATAACCCCTTATTTTCGTAGGATGCTATAAATTCAATATTTGGCAAGCAAATTTTAGTCCAGTGCCATTTGGTAGGCAACTATTTAATAACGGAACTGCACGGATGTGGGGGCTTCCTTTATTTATAATTAAGATTTTGCTTAACTTCATTTCACTTCATACTTATCAAAGATACAAGGTTGTATCC
Organism: Antilocapra americana; assembly: GCA_007570785.1. Classification (NCBI taxonomy): domain Eukaryota; kingdom Metazoa; phylum Chordata; class Mammalia; order Artiodactyla; family Antilocapridae; genus Antilocapra; species Antilocapra americana. The sequence goes on from ML660213.1 coordinate 4,026,238, forward strand.
CATTCAGCGACTTTTAAGGGTTCAAAATAGATACAAACTCAGCAATATTTCTTAGAATCCTTCTTGTAGCTATAAAGCTTAGATCTACTATGACATCTGGTACTATTTACAGATAAGTATCAGCTGTGATATGTTTATTATGTTTTAAACATTAAACAGAAAGAACCAAGGCAGCACTGATATGAATGTGTAAACAAATCACTCTTTGGGAATCAGCAATGCTTATATCATAATTTGGTTGAATGTGAGTCGGTCTTTATTCATTGAATTCTCTTTACTGGGAGGCTTATAGTGTGTTTGCATCGCACTAGACACTTTGTAGAAATGCAAGGAGTAATAAAATACTCAGTGTCTTTACTCTTGTGTAAATAAATGATCAACACTGAATAGGAAGGAGTAATCAAAAATGTACATGAGCCAAATGAGAAACGTGGACAAAGTACAATGACTAGAGTGAGACAGAAATGATGAACTGTTCCACGGATGGTGGAGGCAAGCTGGGAATGAAGTCAAAAAAGAAGACAATGTCCAGAATCATTATATGACAAAATGAAGATGGAAACTTTTTCATGATTATGTCAAATCCAAAACTATACCCTAATCCATAGTTTTATTTTGTTACAACTTGCTGATTATTTTTGGATGGCTAGCCAAGAAATTAAAACCTTTGAGTGACTTTGGTTGTTTACTGATTTTCAGAAGTATTTTGTATGTATTTTATGGGGAAAAGGATTTCCCAGGTAGCTCGGTGGTAAAGGATCCGCCTGCCAGTACAGGAGACGAAGGTTCGCTTCCTAGGTCAGGAAGATCCCTGGGATAGGAAATGGCAACCCACTTCAGTATTCTAGTTTGGAGAATCCCATAGACAGTGGAGTCTGGCGGGCTCCAGTCCGTAGGGTCATAGAGAGTTGGACAGGACTGAATGACCGAGCACACAGGTATGGGGGAAAGAGAAGAAACTCTGACATAAATCTCTGCAATTCATAAAACTATTGTTTGACGTTCATATTGAACAGTAAAACTTTCTCTCATCTTATCATTTTGTGATTCTGTTCGCCTGTTTGTGAATCTGTCAAAAAATTTAGAGATTCCTAACGATTTTACAAGTTGAACTGACAAGGGCAATGATGAAGAAATTGTGTTATCTCTTTTTCTTTTAGTGATCAACCTCCATAATTACTCCATATCATGCTCTAAGTTGTCTTTGAAAAGGTCTGCCTATTAGAAGAGTTTCCTCCCACAGTTCAGTGAAAACAACTGCTCGGTGTTACATCAGATTTTTTTTTTTTTACCTGATTACCTAGCTCAAAAGTCAAGGCTGAAAAATGTCTGTTGAATGAATAATAAATAAAAAATTAACATCAGATGAATAAATAATTGGCATGTTCTTGAATTCTGGCTGCACATAAAAGATGTTTTATAGATATTAGCTACACTTGTAAAACTGGAAGAGAATATTAGAGATGATCATTTCTTTTTTAACTAAAACTTGCTCCTCCCATCCCCCCGCCACTACCAATTTATGTGGTGGAAAGTCAGAGAAAAGGCAGTGTCTGTTCTTTTTTAAGGAAGAGTAGGTACTTGGGAAGTTTGGGCTTTCACACTTAAAAAATTCATTAACATGGAGGAAAAAAGCATAGGGTATAAGGAAAGAAGGAACTGTTACTTTTGCTTGTTCTAAAATAAAAGTAGTCTGAAGTTTTCCTTTGAATGTTATAGTATGGCTCTATAAACTGTAGAAGTCATCCATATCTATGATGATTCAGAGCTGTGTATACAGATTGTCAAGGTAGAACAAAGCAAGCAAAATCTTCACTTTACAACTGATTGTGTTGGTCAAGAATTTTGAATCTTTTGTTAGTCTTTGATTTACTGGCATTCTCATCCTTCCTCACATAACTATATTGTGATTTTTAAAAATTATAGGATGTCACATTTGTGAAGCTAAAAGTGACCCAGTGTTATCTGTTTCAAGCCACATACCTTTGGAGCTAAAAGTTACCTGATATTACCTATTCCAATCCACATTCCCCTCTTATAAAAAAGGTTGAAGGAAAAAAAAGTAATGAAACTTAAGTCAAGAAGTCAGGTTAGGGACTTCCCTGGTGGTCCTGTGGTTAAGACTCCACCGTTCCACTGCAAAGTGCATGAGTTCAATCCCTGGTTGGGGAACGAAGATCCTGCATGCAGCACAGTGCTGCCAGAACAATAACAATGATAAAAATAATTATTAGATTTATTATTATAATAATGTTATGCTTATTAGTTATTACAATAATTATAACAATTATTATATTTTAAAAACATTTTTAAAAGTTCACTAATAACAGAATTTGCCTTCCTTTTTTAATTAAGAAAAAATATAATTGAAATTTTAAAGTTTTAATTTGAAATTAGGAAACAGGCCATTATTTTGACCCTTACAGCTCCAGGGAGCACTCTCAGCATTATCAGAACTTCTAGTAAATATTCTGTCTTTAAATCTGTTATTCAGTTGACATGGCTTGAGATTTCTGCTAATTTTAAGGAGGAGCCCTTGCTTTAGCTTCTTAACTTTTCTTTGCCTCAGTTTCCTCTCATAGGAAATAAGTGTTTCAGCCTCAGTTTCCAAGGTCCCTGGCCAGCATTTCTTCTCTGATTAGAGCTTCTATTGGACTCTCCTTCTATAAAATACTTCTTTTCTTATCTTCAAGATGGGTGAGGGTTAAAACCTATTTTCAGTATTGGTCTTGGAAGTGTTTCATCCGCTGAGCTACCATTTGATTATCCAAAACTTTCTAGGAATGTCTCTCTTTAAAGTGACTTTTGAAGTGGAGAGTTAGAATCCATAATGAACATAGGAATGAGAAGTTTAACAACCCAAAGGCACAGGTCATGACCACCTAAAAGGCTCAGGGCACACATGCGTGAGTGCTCGGTTGCATCCAATTCTTTGTGACTCGATGGACTGTAGCCGGCCAGGCTCCTCTGTCCTTGGGATTTTCCAAGCAACAATACTGGAATAGGTTGCTATTTCCTCCTCCAGGGGATCTTCCTAACCCAGGGACTCAACTTTCATTTCTGCATTGCAAGTGGATTATTTACTGCTGAGCCATTGGGGAAGACCCAATGACTCACATACTGGTAGTAAATATCCAAGTAAAGATGCCACAAACAGGAATCATTTACTGGAAAGCTACTCTGTGTTCAGATCTCATTTTCTTTTACTTACTCTCTGCAGTGATCTCATCTACATGTGGACTTGAAACTACCACGTGTATTATTAATTCATCACACATCTTCCCTCTGAGCCCTGGATCTGCACAGATGGGAAAGAATGTCCACTTCACATACACTAAGTCCAAACTGTCCTTTCTACCCACCTGCTGGTCTCTTCCAACATTTCTCACCCATGTAAATAGGGCTACTACACCCTGCGCCTTCTAATGCAATAAACATAAAGGATCCTGAGGATAAGAAAAATGGAATTAGAAAAGGAGAGATAGAGAGTGGAAGATGGAGAAACAGGTGGGAAGACAAGCAAAAGAGTTTGACCAGGCTTGATAGGATAAAAAGGTTTGGAATGGGAAATAGGCAGGACCACTTCATAAATGAGTGAATGAATGAAGAGCTATGTGCATGTAATTTATATATGTGTAGCTTATTAAGAAAAATAAGACAAAGGCAAACGCTGAAGGAAAGCACATTGATGCACTAACTCTTAAGTCACCTAAAAATGCATGTTGTCATTAGTTCTTCTTTTTTTAACAAGTTCATAGAAAGAGTAGGCTCACTTTTATTGAAAGGGTGAGGAGTAGGCAAAATCTGAAAATTGCAACCATTTTCAAACTAATCATGGCTTGGCTCAATGTGGTTTGAAGCAAAGAGTGGCAAAGAAACATCCTTTCATTTCGTGGGAACTCTTCTCTCTGAGGAAGGTTAGGAACTTCATCCTCACTTGTGAAGTTTTGTGATGACTTTTTCAAAAGGCTTGGCGTATGGTACTCAGTTCTTTTCCCCTGTATCAAAACATTTGCTGACATGTCCAAAAAAGTGTTATCAGCATGCTGATCATTTTGTAGAGAATCAAATATGTTTCTCTGCCAGTTGATCAGTAATATGAATTTTTAAGTTGCATTTTATACTTTGTTATCAAAAATTACCACATATGATTTCAAATGTCACTTCCACACTCACAATTATCAGAATGATAAGTAAAGAGGATCCTGTCTCTTTCATACATTGAAAGTTGCTAGCTTTATGTTCCTTACTTGATCATAATCTCTGGGAAAGCAAAGGCTGTACCTTACTCATAATCTATGAGCTAAAGTTACAGAGTAAAATCAATGCAGTTTCTGCTCCAAGAAGTTTATCATAGAATACGCAGAGAAACATATGTGTAAACAAGCCATCATAGAAGTATTAGGTCAGTGGGTCTCAAACTTGGCCATGAATGAGAATCACCTGGAAGTTGTATTAATCCACATATGACTGGGGCCCCACTACCAGAATCGCTGATACAATAGGTATTAGGTTGTAATAGGGAAAAACTTCTATATTCTATTACAAGTTAATCACTTCCTATAAGCTTAAATTCTACATAATCGACCATCTCCAGGAACCCTGCCTCCCAAGTAATGAGGGTTAAGAAAAGAATACCTTGTATAGCTCACAGGAAACACCCTGACCTGTGAATGGCTACAGGAAGAAAGAAATTAATACATCCTCTAAAGAGTGTGGCTGGAGCCAGGACTTCCCTCCCCTTCTCTTTTAGTATAAAAGAAGCCTGAATTCTAACAAGGGAAAAATGATCCTTCAGAACTCTAGTCCACCACCTTCTCAATCTGCTGCCTTTCCAAATAAAGTCACTATGCGTTGCCCCAATAACCCTTCTCTCGATTTACTAACCTGTCATACCATGTTTGAATTTGGTAACAGGGTGATGCTAAGCCTTTGCATTTTTAACAAATGATGCTGATTCTGCCAGTCTGGGCACCACATTTTGAAAAGACTAAAATATGATATCAGTGGTGGCAGGTGAGCTTATATTTACTCCTAAAGAATCATATGATGGTGGGGCTGACTTAAAATTTTAGAATTGAAAGGGAATTCTGAGATCTTCTTATTTAATCTCCCACATATTATGTAACACAAGTCAGTAGTGGTAGAACTTGAGCTTCATACTCCAGAACCAAACTTCTCTCCACCATCTTCTCTGCTTCTCAGATGAGGTTTCCCAGATCTGGTACACTCTCCCACTGGTACCCTGCCTTTGTGTCTCCCACGTAAAATAGATAGAGTGGAAATAATTAAGGAATAGTGGAAATCATTAAGTTCTGTGTCTGTAGCAATCTCAGAGGTTGCTTGTGGATTTTATTCCATCAGTAGAAATTACAGAAAAAAATACCCATGCATTAGTTTGATTTTGGTCTCTTTGCTTTACTTTTAGAAGAAAAAAAAAATGAGTATGAAAAACTGTGTTGTTCCTGAGATTTTCCTCCCAGGCATTTCCCTCTTTATTTCTCAGGTAAAGTGGGCTGCCATCTGAATAGGAATATAAGGCCCCTTGGCCTTTTTCACCCCCCATTATGCAGAGTCAGTTTTCCACCAGTTAGGATTTAGTACATCTTTGGTGAAGCCTGACAGGTACACAGAGGGTCGGTGGAGAGAGGTTGGAAGAAGGTAAGAGGGCCAAGAAAGCAGCCATCTAATTTACAATCTTCAGAACCGTAAGAGCACAGCAAGCAGGTAAGTTTGAGCGTGCTGTCACGGGGGCTAGCCTGGCCTCCACAAACTACGGGGTTCTAGTTCATTATCCTGCGACCTGCACTGCCGGTGCACAGAAGGCCCACTCCAGGGCCAGCGCTCATCCGCTCTGACCGAACAGGACCGCAGCTGCAGAACTCTGCCACTTCCCTGCCCGACAACGAGGAGGCCACATGCAAGTGACTGAACTACATCGCTTTGGAGAACTTTCGTGACCAACGAGGGCATCCAAAACTTACGATCAGGCTCTGACTGTGACTTCGTACTTGTGACCCTAGTGCCGCTTAGATGTTCAGTGCATGGGTGTGGGGTTCACATGTGGGTTCTCTCATTTGTGAGCTGGATAACTTTGACTTCTGCTTCAGTAAGTTGCATCTTCCTTAACTACAGGATGGTGACCAGAATAAAGACAAGAACTTAGGGCTGTTAAAAGGAAACGCTAATGGATATCCGATACAGAATATGGCCCAGAGGAAGCTTTTATGATTATGACAGGTAGCTCACCTGTCTGTGATAAGTCAGGCTGATTTATTTAGACCTGGTTATATAGTTTTTCGGTTGTCTTTACCTATTATGGGCTTCCTTGGTAGTTCGGGTGGTAAAGAATCTGCCTGTAATGTCGGAGACCTGGGTTCAATCCCTAGGTTGGAAAGAGCCCCTGGAGAAGGGAATGGCTACCCACTCCAGTATTCTTGCTTGGAGAGTCCCCGTGGACAGAGGAGCTTGACGGGCTATAGTCCGTGGGGTCGCAAAGAGTCAGACATGACTGAGTGACTAAGCACAGCAGCACATATAGTTATTTGCCATTGTCTTTACCTGTTGTGGCCTTCCCTGGGACCTCAGATGGTAAAGAATCTGAAGCATTGCAGGAGATCTGGATTCAGTCTCTAGGCTGGAAAGATCCCCTGGAGAAGAAGTAGTCTTGCCTGGAGAATTTCATGGACAGAGGAGCCTCGTGGACTACAGTCCACAGGGCCACAAAGAGACAGACACGACTGAGCGACTAACACACAATATACTTTACTTACTAAAGAGATGATCCTCAATTTCTATAGGTTAGGCTGATTAATTCGGCAGATCACAGCAATGAAAAAATTCACGCCTTGATCTTATCATGACGATTACTGGCATAACCAAGGAAGCAATTACAAATGTGTTCTGCAAAGGAGAGCGTAACAAAGTGTGCAGCATGCATGGTTTCCTTATAATCAGTTCTTATCCTCCTCTTGACATAGCTCACCTCGGAATAATGTAAAAATCACAATCAAGGTAGAGCTAAAGCAAAATAATTAATTTCATGTGCTGCTTTGCTATCGATGAAACATGATATTACTTCCAGCAGGTCAGAAATAATATTTTACAATAAAACATTCCACTAACATTAAAGAAATGCTACCTAGACTCTGCAAACCAACTTCCTCCTTCAGATTGGTCTGTATATCAATGACTTCTTCTGTTGGTGGACAAGGAAACAAAGATAGCAGTCAGCATTCATGCTCTCCTTTGTAGATTTGAAAAGAAAATGATCCGTGGGGATGTTTTTGATCTACAGTGAAACATTATGTTCCGCTCAGGAGTTGACATTAGCATCATTATATTGGAGAAGGGGGCCAGGTGGAGACAGGGCCCTGCATACTTTTTGCTTGTTTCCTCTCTCATCAACTGGAAACATGATGGTGTTAGCACCTTGTGTTCTATCTGGTATATAAAAACCAAGCATCTAGGCATTTTTGAGTGATAATTCAATGGAATTAAATTACATTCATGTGACAGCTCAGCTTCACTAATGAGGTAAGTTTCAGTAAACTGTTGACAGAACTGTCTGGAAGGTTTCTTTAATTTACCAACATGTAAGAACATGGGAAAAGCATTAGTCAACTAGATGAAGATGAATAAGCAGTGAGGTCTAGGGGTATTTTACATTAATACCTGACAACCTGAAAGGGTTTTTCTCACCTGCTCTATTTAGCCCAAGGCAGGCATAGAATTGCTGGTACCTGTTAGTGTGATTGACTTCCCAAAGCAATGAAAGGCATTAACTTGAAGAAGACTGAGTGGGAAAAGTGTCAGGGAAATTTCTTTTCCTTTCAGTTAACAGGAAGCATGTTCTTTGCAAAGCAGGAGAATGGTTGTACTACAGTTGAAAGAGTGTTTCAAATACTTTCAAATAGCTACAAGAACATTTTTCATTTTTCAAATTCTTTGAGTTTGTCCTTATAGATGAAAAAATTGTATATATTTCTAGCCTGGTGTTGATTGGGAACAATGTAAGGTTATCCTTGTGCAACTAAGTAATTTATTCCAAGGTGAGAAAAGAAAGAAAACATAGGAAACATGAAAGAACAGTAAATAGGAGACAAGAAAATATGCTTCCAAGGCATCAAATGCTTATTAAAAGCAATCATTTGCATTCTTTGAAAATTGTCCTGAAACTAATCTTGTAGTGTCTGGCAAGCAATATGTTTTAAGAGAAAAACTAAACTGTCTAAATGGATAAACATAGCAACCATTAGGGGGCGCTACAGATTCCAAAATGGATGTTTATGTACCAAAGTCTACGGTTTCAATAGCCTCAAAGACAGAAGAACACGTATTTAGGGTTACCAAAAGGGGAAAGTCGGGCAGGATAAATTAGGAATTTGGGATTAAAATATACACAGTATTATATATAAAATTGCTAATCGGTAAGGTCCTACTTGAAAAGATCTTGATGCTGGGAAAGATTGAGGAGACAACAAAGGATGAGGTGATTGTATGGCATCACCGAATCAATGGACATGGGTTTGGGTGGACTCTGGGAGTCGGTGATGGAAAGGGAGGCCTGGTGTGCTGTAGTCCATGGGGTCACAAAGAGTAGGACACGAATGAGCGACTGAACTGAAAGACCTACTATCTAGTACAAGGAAACATATTCAGTTCAGTTCAGTTCAGTCACAGGGAGGCACGCCAGGCCTCCCTGTCCATCACCAACACCCAGAGTTTACTCAAACTCATGTCCATTGAGTCTGTGATGCCATCCAACCATCTCATCCTTTGTCATCCCCTTCTCCTCCAACCTTCAATCTTTCCCAGCATCAGAGTCTTTTCAAATGAGTCAGCTCTATGCATCAGGTGGCCAAAGTATTGGAGTTTCAGCTTCAACATCAGTTCTTCCAATGAACACCCAGGACTGATCTCCTTTAGGATGGACTGGTTGGATCTCCTTGCAGTCCAAGGGACTCTCAAGAGTCTTCTCCAACACTACACTTACAAAAGCATCAATTCTTCGGTGCTCAGCTTTCTTTATAGTCCAACTTTCACATCCATACGTGACTACTGAACAACCATAGCCTTGACTAGACGGACCTTTGTTGGCAAAGTAATGTCTCTGCTTTTTAATATGCTGTCTAGGTTGGTCATAACTTTCCTTCCAAGGAGTAAGCGTCTTTTAATTTCATGGTTGCAATCACCATCTGCAGTGATTTTGGAGCCCCCAAAAATAAAGTCTGACACTGTTTCCACTGTTTCTCCATCTATTCGCCATGAAGTGATGGGGCCAGATGCTGTGATCTTTGTTTTCTGAATGTTGAACTTAAAGCCAACTTTTTCACTCTGCTCTTTCACTTCCATAAAGAGGCTCTTTAGTTCTTCACTTTCTGCCATAAGGGTGGTGCCATTTGCATATCCGAGGTTCTTGATATATCTTCCAGCAATCTTGATTCCAGCTTGTGCTTCATCCATTCCAGTGTTTCTCATGATGTACTCTGCATGCAAGTTAAATAAGCAGGGTGACAATATACAGTCTTGATGTACTCCTTTTCCTATTTGGAACCAGTCTGTTGTTCCATGTCCAGTTCTAACTATTGCTTCCTGCCCTGCATACAGATTTCTCAAGAATCAGGTCAGGTGGTCTGGTATTCCCATCTCTTTCAGAATTTTCCAGTTTACTGTGGTCCACACAGTAAAAGGCTTTCGCATAGTCAATAAAGCAAAAATACATGTTTTTATGGAACTCTTTTTCTTTTTCTGTGATCCAGTGGATGTTGGCAATTTGATCTCTGGTACCTTTGCCTTTTCTAAAACCAGCTTGAACATCTGGAAGTTCACAGTTCATGTATTGTTGAAGCCTGGTTTGAAGAATTTTGAGCATTACTTTGTTAGTGTGTGAGATGAGTGCAATTATGCGGTAGTTTGAACATTCTTTGGCATTGCTTTTTTTAGGGATTGGAATGAAAACTGACCTTTTCCAGTCTTGTGGCAACTGCTGAGTTTTCCAAATTTGCTGGCATATTGAGTGCAGCACTTTCACAGCATCATCTTTTAGGATTTGAAATAGCTCAACTGGAATTCCATCACCTCCACTAGCTTTGTTTGCAGTGATACTTCCTAAGGCCCACTTGACTTCACATTCCAGGATGTCTGGCTCTAGTTGAGTGATCACACCATCATGATTATCTGGGTCATTAACATCTTTTTTGTACAGTTCTTCTGTGTATTCTTGCCACCTCTCTTAATATCTTCTGCTTCTGTTAGGTCCGTACCATTTCTGTCCTTTATTGAGCCCATCTTTGCATGAAATGTTGCCTTGCTATCTCTAATGTTCTCGAAGAGATTTCTAGTCTTTCCCATTCTATTGTTTTCCTCTGTTTCTTCTATCTAGTATCTCATAGACTTACTATCTAGTACAGGGAACCATATTAGCATCTTATAATAACCTATAATAGAAAAGAATCTAAAAAACAATAAATATGTAGGTGTATGTATAACTCAATCACTTTGCTGTACACCTAAAGCTAACACAACTTGTAAATCAACTATATTTCAATAATAATTTTAAAAATAAATAAAATATTATGAAAAATAGTTTTCTCCATACCTAATCATCCTAGTAACATTAATGTAGTGATATAGTTTCAAGGGAAGCTGTGACACAAAGGAGATGCAGAAGCAAAGATGGAAATATTTTCTTACTACACCTGTTAGCCAGAAAACTCGAAACCACTGAATAAATCATAAGAATTAGGAGAAAAAAAGAAGCCACGACAGCTTTACCTTTTTTTTTCTGGATGTGGATCATTTTTAAAGTCCTTATGAATCTGCTACAATATTGTGTCTGTTTTATGTTTTCGTTTTTTGACCCTGAGGCATGTGGGATTTTTAGCTCCCCCACCAGAGACTGACCCTGCACCCGTTGCATTGGAAGGCGAAGTATTAACTGCTGGACCACCAAAGAAGTCTCTAACTAGAGTATCAAACACATTAGAGAGGATTGTCAGTTTAGCTAACCCAAACTATCAGCTAATCCATAAACCACATCTGTTTAGCTTTGAGAGGAGAATGAAGTTTATTGGGATTCTTCACAGCAAGTTACACTTCTCATTTCATCTTGATGTAACAAATATTCTAGTGATTTTGCATTTTCAGAATACACAGTGACTTGTCAGAGGCCCTTGCAAGACAATCCCCAAGAAAAAGAAATGCCAAAAGGCAAAGTGAGGAGGCCTAACAAATAGCTGAGAAAAGAAGAGAAGTGAAAGGCAAAGGAGAAATGGAAAGATATACCTGTCTGAATACAGAGTTCCAAGGAATAGTAAGGAGAGATAAGAAAGCCTTCCTCAGTTATCAATGCAAAGAAATAGAAGAAAACAATAGAGTGGGAAGGACTAGAGATCTCTTCAAGAAAATTAAAGACACCAAGGGAATATTTCATGCAAAGATGGGCTCAATAAAGGACAGAAATGACATGGACATAACAGAAGCAGAAGCAATTAAGAAGAGGTGGCAAGAATATACAGAAGAACTATACAAAAAAAAGATCTATTGACCTAGGTAACCTCACCTAGAACCAGACGTCCTGAAATGTAAAGTCTAGTGAGCCATAGGAGGCACCACTATGAACAAAGCTAGTGGAAGTGATGGAATTCCAGTTGAACTATTTCAAATCATAAAAGAGGATGCTGTGAAAGTGCTGCACTCAATATGCCAGCAAATTTGGAAAATGCAGCAGTGGTCAGAGGACTGGAAATTGTCAGCTTCATTCTAATCCCGAAGAAAGTCAATGCCAGAGAATGTTCAAACTAGGCATAATTGCACTCATCTCACATGCTAGTCACTCCAGTACTCTTGCCTGAAAAATCCTATGGATGGAGGAGCCTGGTAGGCTGCAGTCCAGGGGGTCGTTAGGAGTCAGACATGACTGAGCAACTTCCCTTTCACTTTTCACTTTCATGCATTGGAGAAGGAAATGGCAACCCACTCCAGTGTTCTTGCCTGGAGAATCCCAGGGACGGGGGAGCCTGGTGGGCTACCGTCTGTGGGGTCGCACGGAGTCGGACACGACTGAAGCGCCTTAGCAGCAGCAGCAGCACACACTAGTAAAGCAGTGCTCAAAACCCTTCATGCCAGGCTCCAACAGTACATGCGCTGAGAACTTCCAGTTGTTCAAGCTGGATTTAGAAAAGGCAGAGAAACCAGAGATCAAATAGGCAAAATCTGTTGGATCATAGGAAAAACAATAGAGTTCCAGAAAACATCTACTTCTGCTTTATTGACTGTGCCAAAGCCTTTGACTGTGTGGATCACCACAAATTATGGAAAATTCTGAAGGAGATGGAATACCAGACCACCTGACCTGCCTCCTGAGAAATCTGTATGCAGATCAGGAAGCAACAGTTAGAACTGGACATGAAACAATGGACCGGTTCCAAACTGGGAAAGGAAGATGTCAAGGCTGTATATTGTCACTCTGCTTATTTAACTTCTTTGCAGAGTACATCATGAGAAATGCCAGGCTGGATGAAGCACAAACTGCAATTGCTGGGAGAAATATCAATAACCTCAGATTTACAGATGACACCAACCTTATGGTAGAAAGCAAAGAGGAACTGAAGAGCCTCTTGCTGACAGTGAAGAGGAGAGTGAAAAAGCTAGCTTAAAACTCAACATTCAAAAAAAAACAAACAAAAAAGAACCCTCAAGATTTAAGAAACTAAGATCATGGCATCTGGTCCCATCACTTCATGGCAAATAGATGGGGAAACAATGGAAACAGTGACAGACTTTATTTTCTTGGACTCCAAAATCACTGCAGATGGTGACTGCAGCCATGAAATTAAAAGATGCTTGCTCTTTGGAAGAAAAGTTATGACCAACCTAGACAGCATATTAAAAAGCAGAGACATTGCTTTATCAACAAAAGTCCATCTATTCAAAGCTATAGTTTTTCCAGTAGCCATGTATGGATGTGAGAACTGGACTATAAAGAAACCTGAGTGCTGAAGAATTGATGCTTTTGAAGTGTGGTGTTGGAGAAGACTCTTGAGAGTCCCTTGGACTGCACGGAGATCAAACCAGTCAATTCTAAAGGAAATTAACCCTGAGTATTCACTAAAAGACTGATGTTGAAGCTGAAACTCCAATACTTCAGCCACCTGATGCTAAGAGCCAACTCATTGGAAAAGACCCTGATGCTTGGAAAGACTGAATGTTGGAAGAGAAGGGGACAACAGAGGATCCGACGGTTGGATGGCATCACTGACTCAGTGTACATGCGTTTGAGTAAGTTCTTGGAAGGTGGTGATGGACAGGGAACCCTGGCATGCTGCAGTCCATGGAGTGGCAAAGATCCAGATACAACTAAGTGACTGAACTGACTGACTGACTTGAAAACAGGCTAGGAGGAACATCGTGTGTTCACACTTAGTTGCTTCACTCATTTCTGACTCTGCGATCTGTTGAGCTGTAGCCCATCAGGCTCCTCTGTCCATCAAAGATTCTCCAGACAAGAATACTGGAATGGGTTGTGTGCCCTCATCCAGGGGATCTTCCTGACCCAGGGATAGAACCTGCATCTCTTAACATCTCCGGCATTGGCAGGTGGGTTATCACTACTGCCACCTGGAAAGCCCAGGAGGAAAAAGAAAATCATCTAAAAAGAAATTTAAAAAGAAGCTGAATTTTCACATTTTCAGCTATGTCAGCTCAAAGTATCGGCCTGAGTTGTTAACAAAGGTGAGGAAACCATTCAGTGGTATTGTCAACACACACATATACATCTATAATTTCAAGCTGAACCCTGGAGGAAGACATAAGTTCTGCCAATAGAAAAGCTCTAGGTTGGTCTGAACATACTGACAAAGGATTTGCTGGGCAGAATGGGAAGTATAACAGAATGGCCAGTTAATTCTAGAGATGACTTCTTTTGCTGGTCTCAGATACCACCTCCGGCTCAACATTGTTTCCAGTCTCTAAGAAAATCATAATAACAATAATTGCTAAACTCTTCTTCATGTTCTGTTATTTCCAAAGACTCCTATCAGTTCACTTGGTTCTATGAGGTAGGTAGGGTCAGTATTTTTCTAAAACCTGACAGAAAGAGAAGCGGACTTTAGCAGCTCCCCACTCAGGGTGCAAAGCAACCGAATAAGACACAAACTCAAGCCCTGGGACTCCAGATCCTGGTACTTTTTTTTTCCCCACTGAGTTGAAATGTCATGAAACATCTGGAGTCAAAGTTGCAGGTTTTGAGGTGGGCTGGTACATTCCAAGTAGAAACTAAATATCCCAGAGGGCTTTGATCTGAGTGGTCCTCATAGAGAATTCAAAAGGACAGACCCAAGACTTCCACAGTCAGACTAGGCATAGGGAGACAACTAACTTGTTTCTTTCCTTTACTTTTCTCTTAACTATGTCAAAAACATGGGTCTGGAGGGTTCCAAAGTAGTGAAGGCCAAACACTCTTTTATTTCCCTCACTCTATTACATTTTTATTAGTAGAAGCAATATAACAAAAATATGAGGAATGGTATTTGTAGATTTTTCCAAATATCTGTTACATAAATTTCTAAAGTAGAATCAGTGGGTTCAAGCATATGCACATTTAATGTCTGATATATGGTTAAAATGCTTTCCTTTGAATTTCTTTTATTTTTTGAAGTGTTGTTGATTTGTAATACTGTCAGTTCCAGGTATATAGCAAAGTGATTTGGTTTTATATATATTATTTTTTCCTATTCTTTTCCATTATAGTTTATTACAAGATATTGAATATAGTTTCCCATGCTGTACAGTAAAATCTTTGTTGTTAATCTCTTCTATATGGTAGTATGTATCAGTTAATCCCATACGTAAGACTTTTCACATTATAAAATAATATAAAGTTAACAATAAAAGCAAACCAGCAACAGTGCAAGAAAATGACTTCACATCTACAAAATATTTTACTATAAGATCTCAGTTGAAAATGCTTATCTGAATAGTAATACTTTTCTCACCTAACAAGGTATATATATATATATATATATATATAGTGGTTGCTAAAACTGAAATCATATCTAGTTATAAGACAGTTCTAAACAAGGTTAGATCAAAAGAATTGTCTGGCTATAATTCTGACCAGGTAAAAATAGTCAAACAATAGCTTGATGGAAACGGTTTTAAATTAAAAGTAAGCAATCAAATTTTGTCTGGGATTGACTCAGCTATATAGTCACTTTGTAAAGTTTAAATAATATTAATAGCTAATGATAGTTAAGTTTTTTGACTGCTTAGTGTGAGCCAGAAACTGTGCATTTACAAACATTACATAATTTCATTCCCATACAGTTATGTAGGTACTGTTACTAGTCACATAGAAAAGATGTAAAAAACAGCCCATATTGAACTCGAGTTGGAAGAGGCGAGTCTGGTCTCAAAATGGAGGTAAAAACGCCGCCCGGTCGCCCCCAGCCCGATTCCGGCCGTCGCTGCCGCCGCCGGGGGGAGGAGGGTCATGATCCCAAAGAACCAGAGCAGTTGAGAAAGCTGTTTATTGGTGGTCTGAGCTTTGAAACTACAGATGATAGCTTAAGAGAACATTTTGAGAAATGGGGCACACTTACAGATTGTGTGGTGATGAGAGACCCCCAAACAAAACGTCCCAGGGGCTTTGGTTTTGTGACTTACTCTTGTGTTGAAGAAGTGGATGCAGCAACGTGTGCTCGCCCACACAAGATTGATGGGCGTGTAGTGGAACCAAAGAGAGCTGCTTCTAGAGAGGATTCGGTAAAGCCTGGTGCCCATCTAACAGTGAAGAAAATTTTTGTTGGTGGTATTAAAGAAGATACAGAAGAATATAATTTGAGAGACTACTTTGAAAAGAACGGCAAGATTGAAACCATAGAAGTTATGGAAGACAGGCAGAGTGGGAAAAAAAGAGGATTTGCTTTTGTAACTTTTGATGATCATGATACAGTTGATAAAATTGTTGTTCAGAAATACCACACTATTAATGGGCATAATTGTGAAGTGAAAAAGGCCCTTTCTAAACAAGAGATGCAATCTGCTGGATCACAAAGAGGTCGTGGAGGAGGATCTGGCAACTTTATGGGTCGTGGAGGAAACTTTGGAGGCGGTGGAGGTAACTTTGGCCGTGGTGGAAACTTTGGTGGAAGAGGAGGCCATGGTGGTGGAGGTGGTGGCAGCAGAGGGAGTTACGGAGGAGGTGATGGTGGATATAATGGATCTGGAGGTGACGGTGGCAACTATGGCGGTGGTCCTGGTTATAGTAGTAGAGGAGGTTACGGTGGTGGTGGAGGACCAGGATATGGAAACCAAGGTGGTGGATAGGGTGGTGGTGGAGGATATGATGGTTACAATGAAGGAGGAAATTTTGGAGGTAACTATGGTGGTGGTGGAAACTATAATGATTTTGGAAATTATAGTGGACAACAGCAATCAAATTATGGACCCATGAAAGGGGGTAGTTTTGGTGGAAGAAGCTCGGGCAGTCCCTATGGTGGTGGAAGTGGTGGATATGGTAGCAGAAGGTTCTAAAAACTCAGAAGAAAAGGGCTACAGTTCTTAGCAGGAGAGAGAGCGAGGAGCTGTCAGGAAAGCTGCAGGTTACTTTGAGACAGTCGTCCCAAATGCGTTAGAGGAACTGTAAAAATCTGCCACAGAAGGAACGATGATCCACAGTCAGAAAAGTTACTGCAGCTTAAACAGGAAACCCTCCTTGTTCAGGACTGTCATAGCCACAGTTTGCAAAAAGTGCAGCTATTGATTAATGCAATGTAGTGTCAATTAGATGTACATTCCTGAGGTCTTTTATCTTTTTCTTTTCATTACATCAGGTATATTGCCCTGTAAATTGTGGTAGTGGTACCAGGAATAAAAAAATAAGGAATTTTTAACTCTTCAATATTTGTGTAGTTCAGTTTTTCTACATTTGAGTACAGAAACTTTAACAAAATGCAGTTTTGAAGGTGTTTCCTTGTGAGTTAACAAGTAAAGAAGATCATTGTTAATTACTATTTTGTATGAATTTTGCTAAAGTTAACTGTAAAGAAACACCTGCTGACTTGCAGTTTAAGGGGAATCTATTCTCCCCATTTCCAAACCATGACGTGAATGGCTCTGACATGTGGAGAGAATAGATATTTGTATGTTTGCAATGTGTGTTTTAGATAATAGAATTGGGTATTTAAATTAGCATATTTGTGAATTTAATAGCATTAAGATTTACCTTCAAATGAAAAATCTCAAAATTTCAAAAAAAAAAAAAAGAAAAGATGTAAAAAACAGACTGAGTGCCTAGGTAACTTGTCTACATTATACAGCTACTAATCAGCTGAGCTACCACTTGAATCCAGGTCTGTAGTGTTCCAGAGTCTAAACCTTTTATTATGTCCACTTGACTCAAACTTAGCCAGATCCTCCGTCTCATTTAACTTCCTAATGTTCTGCTATATTCTTGATTCTGTTTATCAAACCCAAAGACAGCTTACTTTAGAAAGACAGAATTAAGTTAAATCAACTGAGAGCAAAATGAAATACATACTAATAGGAAAGCCTGCTTTCTATAATGAGGAAGTTTGGCGCCAAGCTGAGTTACCAGTGCATGACCAGGAATTGTATCAGAGTAGTTCTTTTCGAATAAGAAATTAATCTCCTGGATATACTTGAATTCAAACATAAAAATGTGTTACAAAGATTTTTAAATTGTGTGTAATAGGGAAAGACAAAAAATTTAGATGGAACCAGAAGAATAAATAAATTATGACAAATACATATAAGAAAGTACTGTGCGACCTTAAAAGAAATTAAACATATTAGTGTGTGCTAAGAGATCAGTCACCAAGACAAATTGTTATGTGAAAAATCAAAGATCTGACTAGCATGACCAGTATGTTACCAAGTGGATCTTAAAAGATAGATATACAAACTCATACAAAATAGAAATTCACTGGGAAGAGCTACAAGATCCTGGTATTGAGTGTTTCCCCAAATATGTGCTTGGCCATCAATACACCCAAGTGCTGGACTGAGGTTACAGAATGCAACTTCTGGACAGCCGGCCCAGTGGATTGATTGTCCACAATCAGCAGGAACATTTCTAGATGAAGTGCAAATTGCCTTCCCTCGTGCTTGACCCTTCCAAGCCATAATGATAATTGCTGCTGTGTTGGAAGCTGGGCTCATGAACAAAGCAAGGGTTAGCACCTTCCCCTTAGGAAAGCCACCAAGTAGTATGGACTGCACATATCTGATTGTGACGAATGCCTACCTTACCTGCTAATCAGTGCCCAGAAGCAGCTATCTTGTAATCTCACCAAGGCAGAAAACACCACACCGCTCAGCTCAAAAAAAAAAAAAAAAAAACCACATCAAATCTTCTGCTTCTATATATTTCTGGTAACAAATGACATAGGTTCAATTTTAATCATATGAGCAGTCAATCAAATATCAAATTGAAAACAATGAACTACAAAGAGCCTCCTCGAAGTCACTTAGCATTGATAAATTAGTAATGTATTATTAAATTATTCATATCTTTTCTCCTTCAGCCTATAATGATATACTGTACACAGCACTGATAATTTACTTAGGCTGAGTCCATTCATTTAATTATGCTGCTAAACTTGGTAGGCCAATTGGTCATCATGAGAGTTTCCAGGCAAGCTAATCACAAATATATAGAACATGGTCCTTATTGTCCCCAGCGGCTAAGTGCTAAAATGCTATTTAGTGCTCAGAAGGTTAATGTCCTGCTTATGTAAATTGTCCAATTTAACATTCAGCAGCAGTATCATAAATTCTGGCTCCAGGATTTCATTAAACGTATGTTCAAACTAGTTGACCTTTAAGGTTAACAAGCACAAGTTAAACAGGACAATTATTTAACTCACTTCTTATCAAGAGACTGAAGTGTACCAGCCATTTAATAGCTCTGCAGACTTCACAATTAGAATTCTTCGAAGGTCTCTGATAAAACGGCAGGTCATGAATTTTCATAAGGATGTCAGATAATAACTATTTATAGGCACTTGTTTTTCTTTCTTATAAACTTAAACTTTGATCTTAACATTCAATTAGAAATAAGTCCACAGAGAAGAACTAGGTGACTCAAGTTGCAAGGGTTCGCCTTCATTTGGGTGTGCAGAAGGACTTAAAACCTCATCTCTGCCTTGTCATTCATGGAAATTAACACGAAAGTCAAGGCCTCACCATTAAGGGTGCAGAGCTCAGATGAAGCACAGAGCCCAACGCTGAGAAACAGCATCGCTCACTGGTTTGAGATATTCCACTGAAACATTTGATTTTTTCTTAAAAGATCCCCAAATGTCTATTAACCTCCTGGAAAAAAAAATACATTCAGCTTTGCATTTATATTATGATGGATTTTAATACAGTAGAAAGTTAGATAATTCAAAATGTCCTTTTCCTCACCAGTCTGCTTTCTTCTCCTACTCTCCTTGAGCATTATTTTTGTGAAATGGGAGCAAGTCACTGGACGTTGTCAGTATGGTACTGCTCCCTACACTGGGCTGAAGCTTGGAGCAAAGTCCCTGGGCTGACATTTCCACGTGCTTCTCTCTGCATCAGGATCAGGCAGTCGCTTCAGGGATGCATTAAATTGGTAACCACACAATCTCGATATTGGACAGCTACTGTCCACCAGGAAAAGGCACAGAAGTGTTCTCTCCTTGCACGTTTAACTGTTCAGACTGCAGGCTCTCTGGAAGATAAAGCAGCAAATAAGAGCAAATGGGACTTTATTAATAAATCATGAGTTGAATTTCTGTTAGGAGCTGAAATGGAGAAAAAAATGTGTCCGAATTGCCTGTGGGTATGTTTATTAGGGGTGTGATAAGTAATTTTTAAAATTTTGTAATTTACCTTTGGTTAAAGTAATTAGATGCAATGACAAAAAGGAATAGATAGATAGATAAATGTTAAATAATACCTATGCTTGACCCAGTTCCTCTTTATGCATTCCTCATTTGCCCAGAGGTTACTTATTTTTAGGAGCTATTTAAAAAAATATGAGGAAGAAATATCTTCTAGCATGAAAATATGTGACAGTGTTTTATATCCTCTTGTGTTGCTCTTCATCCAAACTTCATCTTTTGAATATTGGCTTCCAATCTTGCCTGAAAGGAGACATAAATAAAGGGAAATGGCTAATGGACTAAAAACACTTATGATCAGGTTTTCATAACTAACATTATTGATAGCTTCTCCCTCGCAGGCACCCACATTCAGTGCAATATCCATTTCTAAAGTAAGATTTAGAGCCCTATTTGCAATAAAAAAGCTAGCACATGCAAATAAAGAATGCTAGAGTGAGGCCAAGAATGCACCCCCTCCCCCTCCCAAGAGATAGGGGAAAGACCTCTTTCCAAAGCAGAGCTGACCAGGGGGGACACAGAACTCTTTTTCAGATTTCAGACGTGGCTGTGCATTTAATGGTGCTCTGGAAAAGTCTTCAGGGACAGGAAATTGTTAAATCCTGAATTTGGAAGCATCTACTGCTGTCTTCTCAGTGGCATTAGTATTTGCACTTGGTCAGGTAAATAAATCTGCATGTCTGTACATTGAAACAATAACAAGATTGTCCTGCAGTAAATGTAATATAGTGCAGATAAGGAAGCAGGCAAGATAAGGGAGTATTTTCAGGGGGTCTGGTGATTTCCATATCCATTTTCATGTGACTTTCCTGTTGTTTTCGTTTTTCTTTTTACTCCAACGATTTCTATTTTAGAAAAGAGAGTGGAAGAAAAGCCTTTCCGATGACTGGAAATTTATTTTGTGTTTAAAAAATTTTTATCAATAACTCTCTCTTTAAAGATATTCTATATACAGTAACAAGAGGATGCTAACAAAGCAGAAAGCTTTATATCTGCTTCTTGCTATTTAGATGTGATTTAGAGGGGCATAATTTTCTTCTCTTTTAGTTCTTACTGTTCCCATCTCAGCAGAAAAGAATATTTTTCTTTAAACTCTATACTTTATTATTCTAAAATTAAAAAATTGAGTTCAGATTGATCTTGGGTGGCTTCAGCCTACAGTGGCTCATAGCAAGGCTTGGACCCCAGGTCAGAGATTGAGGCTGAATCATAGCCGTGTCTAGACACTAGACCAAAGGTCAATTCCCTCAAGGATGGAAAGGAGAGAAACAAGTATAGTATTTATTAGGAGGAAAAAAAGTACAGGAGATGTGGGTAGACACACGGAGAGACTCAGAGAGAGAGAGAGTTGCTGAGTCGTGCTCTCTCAGCACTTACATGGGGCATTTCTTCTGGGTTTCCTTTGGCCAATCATTTTGATTTGCTTGGTTCTGAGTCCATATTTAGTACATCTCAGGATCCTCCCATGTGTACACATGCATCTCTTAGCCAAGATGGGCTCTACAGAAGAGGTATATGGGCAAAGCAACTCTTAACATCACTTCCCTTTTGACCTCCAAAGGGCCTTTCTGGGCATGTGTGATTGGGGAGGCCTCCTGACTTGAGATTGAGAAATATGTGGTCTGAGCAGGGTCCAGTCTCCTTTCTCAATTGTCCTGCTATTCTTGTCTTAGAGTTTCAGTCCACAGGGAATCAAACTCCAATTGCTTTACTCTTGTGGGAGTCGGGGGTGGGGTGGGGGGTGTAGTATCTACCTCCTGCCTCAAGATTACAACGAGAACTAAATCATGGCTTTATTAAATTAATTCAAAAGAGGATTGGATTTGTGGGACTGCTAAAGTTACTCAGGTCTACAGCTTCTATTACAGGAGAATCCCCTCCTTCAATTATATTGGAAATCTGAAAACAGTAGAATCCCAGTATATGGTCCTCTTGGATTTCCTCTGCTCTTGGCACTGTGTATTAATACTAGAGATGATCACTTCTGTACTCCAAAGAATAAGGATGGTTTCAAGCTATATAGCAATCAACAGCAAAACCTCTCTCCCTCCCTTTAGAATCACATGGTCCTGAAAAGTATTAGTGAGAGAGAAAAATGTTTTATAAAGGAAATTGCAAAGATTTTAAGCCCAAGTGTTGGGACTTAGTTGTGAGTCCTATTATTGTTCTATCCTTTGTCTGAATTTGAGAATGATAGAGAATAAAGAACGATGTGAAAAGGAGGTGGTGGAATGACTGCACATTCTTCATAAATGGCATAGTCATTGCTCAGATGCAAGGTGAGGCCTCACTGCTGATGACAGACACTGCCCAGATGCCAGATGCAATTGATGCTACCTGGGAGCAGCGGGGTGTGGGGCTGGGAATGATGAGAGAAGTGTGACCCTGCTCTCCCAACCTCCTCAGCCCACCCACACCCCTCTGTTGAGCAAAGAAGGGCCAGCAGTCCAAATTGCAAATCCAACCTGCTACAGGCCAGCGCTGATCCAGAGAGTGTCCATAATGGGAGAAACAGCTCAAGGGGATACTCAGGTCACAGGACACATCAGGGTGGTGTGTGAAACATCAGGAATGAATGGCGGCTAGGTGAAGAACTGTGGAAGGCATGCTAGCATAAGAGAAGGAAAGAGGTTGTCATGAGTTGAATTGTCTCCCCCAGAAAGATCCACTTAAGTCCTCATCTTTGGTCTCAGTGGCGTGAGCTTATTCAGAGGTTAGGGTCTAGGCAGATGAAGTCAAGTTAAGATGAAGGACTCAACAAGGCCCTACTGTACAGCACAGGGAACCCTGCCCGATGTCATGCAGCAGCCTGGATGGGAGCAGAGTCTGGGGGATAATGGATACATGTACACATGGGGTTGAGTCACTTTGCTGTGACCTGAAACTCTCACAGCCCTGTCAATCGGTTACACTCCAATACAAAACAAAAAGTTTTAAGAAAATAAAACATAATAATAATAAAATGGTGAGGTTGTACTGGATTAGAGTGTGCCCTAAATCCAATAACTGGTGTTCTTATCAAGAGAGAGAGTTTCAGAGATACAGACAGAATGTGATCTGATGATGGAGGCAGGGAATGGAAACTGGTATTCAAGCCAGGGAACTCCAAGGAGGGCAAACAACCACCAGAAGTTAGGAGAGGGACATGGAACACCTGTCTCAGAGCATATCAGAAGAAATCAACCCTGCTGACACATCGATTTCAAATGTCTAATCTCCAGAATGATGAAAGAATAAATTTCTGTTATTTTAAGCCATCTAGTTTGTGGTACTTTGTGTCAGCCCTAGGAAACAAATTGTTGTTGTTCACTCGCTCAGTCATATCTGACTCTTTACAACTCCATTGACTGCAGCACACCAGGCTTCCCTGTCCTTCACTGTCTCCCAGAGTTTACTCAAACTCATGTCCATTGAGTTGGTGATGCCATTCAAACATCGCATCCTCTGTCTCCCCCTTCTCCTCCAGCCCTCAAATCTTTCCCAGTATTGGGGACTTTTCAAATGAGTCAGTGCTTCACATCAGGAGGCCGAGGGATTGGAGTTTCAGCTTCAGCAACAGTCCTTTCAATGAATCAGGACTGATTTCCTTTAGGACGGACTGGTTGGATCTCCTTGCTGTCCAAGGGACTCTCAGGAGTCTTCTCCAGCACCACAGTTCAAAAGCAACAAACAAATACAGGTAGGAACTTGACCTCCTTCCTTGCTCCTAGTTCCTCCCAGCGGTCCACTGGGCCAGAATTTGTTCTGGTACCTTTCATACTCTCCTGACTAGACCTCTCAGACCAACTGGCACTGATTATCCTAAATGCAAGAATCACCACTCAGAAGTCTTGAAGTCCTTTCTCAAACTGGACCTGCCTCTCAGCTAGTGAGGCCACTGAGATTTGATTTCGTTCTAGTGTCTTAGAATTGATTTTGGGCTTCTATTAACTTCTCTTTCTATTCCCAAGTTAAAAAGAAGTTCTTAGCTTTTCTCCTGCTTCTCCCATATCTTTCTCTAAAAACAGTCCTTGGCTGGCTTGGACCCACTTCCTACTCATCTTCTAAAAGTTTACCAATATCATACTCTTTATGGTTGGTAGGAACAGGCAAAGGTAACTGTTTGATTGCATTTAGAGCTTAGGTTTGGAGCTTAGACACTTTTGATGGAGTTTAAGGGAAAATGAATCTGGCAGTTTCTGTTAGCCTATCCTCAGACACTGTGTCATTGTCTCCTGCAAGGCTGATGCCTAAAGAGCTTTTCGGACAAGACTCCCTGGCAGTAGCACTCAGTTTAAGGTTAGATAATCATAACCATGTCAATTTTGGCAACATGTGCAATTGCCACTATCTGTAACATCCACAAATTACAATTAATGACTCCAAAGGAACAGGGTTTGGAATTATGAATGGCAGACCACTTCTTATTAGGTTTCTAATGCTCATGACTAGTCCAGGGTTGGATTGACATGACATGAATAGTGGGACTAATTTTTATCCCCAGTATATAATTATTCAGACCAAATTACTAATGACACAGCATATATACATGTCTATATCTTCTTGACACCACTATAATTACTCATATACTCTATACATAACTCTTACAATATCTTTTCCCCAAAGAATTCTTTAAAATGTTTTTTGTTTTTTACGTGATTGTAAAAGTTACTTTCATTTACACTTATTACAAAATATTGGCTATATTCCCCATGCTGTATCAGTTCAGTTCAGTCACTTAGTCATGTCCGACTCTTTGCAACCCCACGAACCACAGCACGCCAGGCCTCCGTGTCCATCACAACTCCTGGAGTCCACCCAAACCCATGGCCATCCAGTCGATGATGCCATCCAGCCATCTCATCCTCTGTTGTCACCTTCTTCTCCTGCCCCCAATCCTTCCCAGCATCAGGGTCTTTTCAAATGAGTCAACTCTTCACATCAGCTGGCCAAAGTATTGGAGTTTCAGCTTCAACATCAGGCCTTCCAATGAACACCCAGGACTGATCTCCTTTAGGATGGACTGGTTGGATCTCCTTGCAGTCCAAGGGACTCTCAAGAGTCTTCTCCAACACCACACTTACAAAAGCATCAATTCTTCTGCGCTCAGCTTTCTTTATAGTCCAACTCTCACATCCATACATGACTACTGGAAAAACCATAGCCTTGACTATACAGACCTTTGTTGGTAAAGTAATGTCTCTGCTTTTTAATATGCTGTAATAAATCCTTGATCCTATCTTACACCCAATAATTTATATCTTCCCCTCCCCCCCAACACTGGTAACTAGTTTGTTCCCTATATATGTGAATCTGCTTCTGTTTTTTTAGTTTAACTCACTAATTTGTTGTATTTTTTAGGGTTCACATATAAGAGATATCATTCAGTAGTTGTCTTTCTCTGTCTGAGTTACTTCACTTAGTATAATGCCCTCGAAGTCCAACCATGTTGTTAAAAACGGCTAAATATCATTCTTTTTCATGGCTGAGTAGTAGTCCATTGTAGATGTGTGTGCTTCTTCTTTATCAATTCATCTCATGATGAACACTTAGGTTGCTCCCATATCTTGGCAAGTGTAAATTTTTCTGCTATGAACATTAGGATACATGTATATTTTTGAGTTAGTGTTTTTGTTTCTAAAAGAACTCTTTTCAACCATTTAAGGGGAATAAAATACCTTTTTGTATAATTTCCACTTTGCTAACTTTCCTGCCCCTGCTTCCAAAAGTCAACTATAGTTAACGGCCAAAGCATTTCATGGGACTTATAAAACCATCAAACCCTTCACAACTAGCAAGGGAGGTCTCATTTACTTAAATTTAGGTCTGTAGTTGTGAAAATGAAACCTAGTTTTTTTTTTTTAATTTTCTTTACTTTATTGTGTTGGTTTTGCCATACATTGACATGAAACCGCCATGGGTATACATATGCTCCCCCTCCAGAACCCCCCTCCCTCCCCCCTCCCGATTCCCTCCCCCTGGGTCATCTCGGTGCACCAGCCCCGAGCATCAATCCTGGGCTGGCGGTTGATTTCACATATGATAATTAACATGTTTCAATGCCATTCTCCCATATCATCCCACCCTTGCCCTCTTCCACAGAGTCCACGAGTCTGTTCTATACATCTGCGTCTCTTTTGCTGTCTCGCATGAGGGGTTCTCGTTACCATCTTTCTAAATTCCATATATATGCGTTAGTATATTGTATTGTTGTTTTTCCTTCTGGCTTACTTCACTCTGGATAATAGGCTCCAGTTCCATCCACCTGAGTAGAACTGATTCAAATGAAATTTTTTAATGCTGAGTAATATTCCATTGTGTATATGTACCACAGCTTTCTTATCCATTCGTCAGTTGATGGGCATCTAGGTTGCTTCCATGTCCTGGCTATTGTAAACAATGCAGCGATGAACATTGGGGTATGTAAAGGTCTCCTTCTGCTGTGGAAGTTTTCCTCTGTTAGATAGGCATGCATGCATGCTAAGTCGCTTCAGTCGTGCCCAACTCTGTGTGACCCTATGGACAGCAGCCCACCAGGCTCCTCTGTCCTAGGGACTCTCCAAGCAAGAATACTGGAGTTCTAAGTATCTATTAGATAACTTCTGTGTAAAATGGAATACTCTTTGCCATTAACAGGGGGTGCATAGGGATTCATTAAAGAACAGCCTTTATTCCAGGGGCTTCTAACTAGCTGAAGGGAGAGAGAGAAACAGAATCCCGAGCATTTCTTTTGCTTCACCTATATGGCTCTTTCCCTCTGCTTTTTCTTTTTAGTCTGTGCTGGGTCTTCCATGTGGAATTTTGGCTTCTCCAGATGTGGCTCAGGGGTTTAGTTGCCCCAGGGCATATGAGATCTTAGTTCTCTGACCAGGGATCAAACCTGCATCCTCTGCATTGGAAGGCAGATTCGTAAAGGCTGGGCCACCAGGAAGTCCCTCTCCTTTCCTCTTATAAACCTCCTTCTTGTACCTCATGGATTAACCACCTGATAGACAAGCAGACATTAAGAGAAGGCAAGGATGAAAACATTTAAGGCTGTGATGTGAAAGAATGAATGTGAACTTGGAAGGCTGGAAATCCTAGTACATTACTTTGTAAGCTGTAACCTTTGGCAAGGAAGTTTATTCATTCATTCAACAAATATACAATGACCACCCACTCTCAGCTGACCACTGGAGTTATGACAATAAAAAAGTCGAGTATGGGCCCTTCACTGAAAAGATTTCACTCTATTTAACTATTTTCATTGGAAAAGACCCCGATGCTGGGAAAGATTGAAGGCAGGAGGAGAAAGGGATAACAGAGGATGAGATAGTTGGATGGCATCACTGACTGGATGGACATGAGTTTGAGCAAGCTCTGGGGAATTGGTGATGGACAGGGAAGCCTACTATGCTGCAGTCCATGGGGTCACAAAGAGTCAGACATTACTGACTGACTGAATTGAACTGAACTGAACTATCTTCTCCAAAGCTCAGCTTCCTCCTCTGTTAATTCAGTTTAATAATATCACCTAATTCATGGAGAAAGTAGGAGGGAATGGATGAGATACAATATGTGTGAAGGAACTATGAAGCCCAGTAAACTTAGCTGTTATTTCCACTGAATAGGAAATTCTTTAAGAGTAAAAAGTATTTGCTATTTACTTTGGTATCCCCTGCACCTTGCACAATGCTTGGCATTTAGTAGAAACTTAGTGAAAAAATGATTGTATGATTATGAACACCAATAGAGATCAAATTAGTCACTTCCTCTTCTGCTCTGCACAAATGATACAGCACTTTAAACAATACCCCAGGTGAGAGCGGGTTATGTTCATCTTAGTATCGCCCTCACCCTTCCTTCCCACTCCAGTCCTCTTACCTGGAAAATCCTATGGATGGAGGAGCCTGGCAGGCTGCAGTCGATGGGGTCGCAAAGAGTTGGACACGACTAAGCGACGTCACTTTCACTTTCCACTTTAATGCATTGGAGAAGGCAATGGCAACCCACTCCAGTGTTCTTGCCTGGAGAATCCCAGGGATGGGGGAGCCTGGTGGGCTGCCGTCTATGGGGTCGCACAGAGTCGGACACAAGTGAAGCGACTTAGCAGCAGCAGCAGCAGCACCCTTCATTACCTGGCATAGTCCCTGGAGTATAAACGGGGCTTGAGCAAAATGTCTGTCAGTTAATAATCATTTCAAATAGAAAACTTAAGAGGGGAAAGGATCAGCACTCAGCTGTGTCTGCTTGAAGCGGCCTACAACCTGTGTCCACCGCAGCCCTCTCCACTGGCCACCTGCCAGTACTATAGATTTTAGCTTCCACTTTCTTTTTTGGGGGGTCACACCACGTAAGACTAAGATGGGATCTTAGTCCTTCCATCAGGTAAAGATTTTAGAATCAGCCCTACTTAGATTTGAAACTGACCATAACCATGTCTGTTAGTATATAAGAGATTGGCTGGACATTGGTCAAGGTTTCCCTGTGGAAGGGACTCCTAAAGAAACATTCAGATGGTGTGTGAAGGGAATTTTAGGGGAGAGAGCATAGCCTTCAGAGAAAGTAAAAGACACACAAGACTGAAAATGGGAAAGATGGAAAATTTGTGAAACAAATCCAGCACGCTTGAAGAGTGAGCCAGGAAGAGAGTGGTTCAAGATGAGGGTAAGGGGTGGGCAGGGGCTAGGGCTGGGTTGGCAACTTCTGTGCTTGACATTTGGGGCCAGAAAATTCTCTGATGTGGAGTTCTGTCTTGTGCCTTTGCTTTTGGTTCAGTCACCAAGCTGTGTCTGACCCTTTGCGACCCCATGGACTGTGGCATAACAGGTTTCTCTCTCCTTCACCATCTCTCAGAGTTCATTCAAACTCATGTCCACTGAGTAGAAAATGCCATCCAACCATCTTATCCAATGTCGCCCCCTTCTCCTCCTGCCCTCCGTCTTTGCCAGCATCAGCGTAGGCTGTTTGCCTCAGATGGCCAAAGTATCAGAGCTTCAGTTTCAGCATCCATCCTTCCAATGAATATTCAGGGTCCTGTGCCTTGTGGATGTGTAATTGAGTAGGATCCTATGGGTCTCCCCAGGACACCTCTCCCCTCTTATCCTCTGCTTTTGCTCCTCTCTGTGGTACCTAGATAACAGTATTTGATATACATTTCCTGAGTTGTTTTGCAAATGTGAAAACCCTGGAACCAAACTGAAGATGTTAACTATTTGAAGACCTGAGCACACAGCCCCAGGCCTCCTGGCACCTAAGGACTGATATCCCTGTGACTCCACGCTGCTTTCTCACTGTCAGCCAATCAGCCAATTGAGCAGAATCTGACCCCTGACCCGGTGATACTCCTCTCTCATCTGGCTTTTAAAAAGTGCTTTGCTGAAACTCTTGTTGGGGGAAGGGGTGTGTGTGTGTGTGTGGAACTCATGGCTGTTTTTGGCTGGGGGCGGGGGGGTAGGAGGGAGCATCCCAGGTGGCACAGTGCTAAAGAATACACCTGCTAATGAAGGAGATGCAAGAGACGTGGGATCGATCTCTGGATCGGGAAGATCCCATGGAGTTGGAAATGTCAACCCACTCCAGTATTCTTGCTTGGAGAATCCCATGGACAGAGGACCATGGCAGGTCACAGCCCATGGGGTTGCCAAGAGTGGGACGTGGCTGGGCATACACACATACCCTGAAGGCTTTTTAGGGCATGAGCCACCTTATCTCCTTGCAAGGCCCTGCAATAAACCTTTTTCTGCTCCAAACTCCGATGTTTCAGCTTGCTTGGCCTCACTGTGTGTTAGGCATATGAATTTGCATTAACAGATGGTTGGCAGCAAAGCACGAGATGCCAACAGTGTTCCTCAGTGGGATGACCACAGCTCTCTCCAGATACCACCAAAAGGCCCCTTGAGAGACAACCTTCTGAGGCTGAGAGCCACTGGGCCCTAGGTCACGGCAGGGTCTTACAGGTCACACAAGGAAGTGTAGGAGATCACTGTGACCTGACTTGCATTTTGAAGAAACTACTATCTGCTGAATCCATGCAGAGAGACCAACTTGGAGGCCACAGTAAGGAGTCCTCTCCAGGGCAATGGAGGTCTCGACTAAGGTGGTTGCAGTCAGATGGACAAAAACTGGTAGACTCAAAGGATATTAGGGAGTAGAATGCAAGTAGTATCAATAAGCTTGCTCTGCCTCTTTTTTGCTGACCATTTTCACTGTTCTATTGGACTCTACTCAATGCTTGAGGAAGAATCAGCAGATTGGGTCTCCTTGTTAATACCTGTCTGATTTCAATTGGTTAGATCCTTTTTCAGACTCAGGAGCCCTCCTTGCTTATAACTTATTGCTATAATTTCTAACTGTGAAAGACACTGTTTGTATTTTCTTTTGACGTGAAGCCCAGGTCATACATGCCCCTTTTGATTATGTGGCCTGTCTTTCCAGGGGGCAGGATTACCAGAAGCTTGTCGAAGCAGTTCCCATCCTTCCATTGATTCCCATTTTACAAGGAAACTCAGGGAGAAATCCCAAGTTTCAAAGGAAAATATAAAAATTACCATTGGTGAGTCTACCACGGTCTGAGCACTTGCTGAAGTCAACAGAATTGCCTTCTGGTTATGTCACAGAAAAATCAACAGTGGTCAGATGATATTTATTACCCTCTTTAGTGGATTTCAGTAACAATTTCATTATGATCCCCCTCACACAGTATAAGGTCTTTTCCATTAGTATAAGGAGGAACAAAAGGTCAGAGCTACCCTGCAACGTCTAGCCACTAATTCTCTAATGAGAGACCCTTTACTCAGTGAGGCTGAACATAATTGGGCCATTACCTAATCCCATTATAAAATAAAAAATACACAATTTCATTTTTGTTGGTTTTTCTATCAGTGAGACACAGATCATCAATGGATATTCAAGGTGCAGCAAGACTATTACTGATGGGTTTTCTAAAGGTGAGATTCCAGCTCCAGGATTCTATTACTATGCCTCACATTAAAGAAGCTGAATGGACAAGTAACCATTTGGGACCTACTTCTGATCTGAAGCCATTGTAAATATCTAGTCTTACCATGGTGAACCCTATTCAAAGGCATGTTTAGGAAGAAATACTGACTCTGTGAGGAAAACTCTTCAGTAAAGACACCAAGATTTCCCTAAAGCCAACCATATTCCAGGAACAGTTTAATAGCACTCCTTCCAAAAATATCTGTGGGTAAATATGTGCTGTGCTGTGCTTAGTTGCTCAGTTGTGTCCAGCTCTTTGCAACCCCACAGACTGTAGCCCTGCTAGGCCCCTCTGTCCATGGAATTCTCCAGGCAAGAATACTGGAGTGGGTTGCCATGCCTTCCTCCAGGGGATCTTTCTGATCCAGGGTTCAATCCCTGGGTTGGGAAGACTCGTGGGTAAAAATACACAGAGACAAAGCCTTGGTACTTACTTCAACTTAGAGCTGTATGAACACGACTGGATTAGGACCTGGAAATCTGATCTCAAGTCACTAGACAGCCACTAGCTTCATGGAGACAACTTCTTCTTTGGAGGTGAAGCTAGCTATGAATTCTGTTGCAAAATCCCATATTCTCTACCCATTCCTCCTCTTCTGTGCAAAATCATGACCCAAGGGCACTGAGGTCAATACTGTTGTTGTTGCCAAACGTTGCCCAATTTCCATCTTAAAAAATTTAAATTTCATGTTTTCTATTTTCATATGAATGAGTCTATTGGAAATCACAAAATGAACAAAATTTGGAATAAAATTAGAAAAGCAAGTAGGCAATGCACTCTATCTTACCTCAAGAAATGTTTGTGGTGATAATGGCCATTTTTCATTTGTTTGTGACAATAACTAAAATTAGACTTGATCTAAAAAAGGACTATTCCTATTTTTTTAAAAAGGAAAGTTATGTCTATTTAATACCACAACAGCTTTTAAAGGTTGTTGTTCAGTTGCCAAGTCCTCTCCAACTCTTTTCAACCCCATGAACTGCAGCAGACCAGGCTTCCCTGTCCTTCACTATCTCCTGGAGTATGCTCAAATTCATGTCACTGAGTCAGTAATGCTATCTAACCATCTCATCCTCTGCCACCCTCTTCTCTTTTGGCCTTCAGTAGTGAATTGGCTTTTTCAGTCAGCTGGCCAAAGGATTGGAGCTTCAGCTTCAGCTTCAGCATCAGACCTTCCAATGAATATTCAGGGTTGGTTTCCTTAAGGACCGACTGGTTTGATCTCCCTGCAATCCAAGAGACTCTCAACAGTCTTCTCCAGCACTATAGTTTGAAAGCATCAATTCTTTGGTGCTCAGCCTTCTTAATGGTCCAACTCTCACATGCATACATGACTACTGGAAAATCCATAGCTTTGACTGTTTGGACCTTTGTCAGAAAAATAATGTATTTGCTTTTTAATACACTGTCTAAGTTCCAAGGAACAAATGTCTTTTAATTTCATGGCTGCAGTGCCTTTGGAGCCCCCCCAAAATAAAATCAAATCTGTCACTACTTCTCAAGGCTTGTACAGGCTAAGTTGCTTCAGTCGTGTCCAACTCTTTGCAGCTCTATGAACTGTGGTCCACCATGCTCTTCTGGCCATGGAATTCTCCAGGCAAAAATACTGGAGTGGGTTGCCGTACCCTTCTCCAGGAGATTTTCCCGACCCAGGGATAGAATCCACATCTCTTGGGCTTCCCTCGTGGCTCAGCTGGGAAAGAATCTGCCCGCAATGCGGGAAACCTGGGTTCAATCCCTGGGTTGGGAAGATCCCCTGGAGAAGGGAAAGGCTACTCACTCCAGTATTCTGGCCTGGAGACTTCCATGCACTGTAGAGTCCATGGGGTTGCAAAGAGTCAGACACCACTGAGCGACTTTCACTTTCACTTGTGTCTCCTACATTGCAGGAGAGTTGTTTTTTTTTTTTTTTTTTTAACCACTAGCACCACCTGGGAAGCCCACTCAAAGTAGTGGAGTCCAAAAACACTGGAAAGTTAATATTTCAGTAGATCCTGAAAAGGACAACCTTCCTAGCCATGGAGAGGCAGCTGGGTGCTGAAGAACGTATACAGAGCTAGGAGTCAGGCCCGTGAGTGCTGGACACTTCCTCTCCCTTCCGTGGTCTTGGTCATAATCAGTATCAACCTACTAAAGTCTCATACATCTAAGGCTTTGTCAGGCATTAAAATTCTATGATTGGGGACTTCCTTGGTGGTCCAGTGGTTAGGACTCCATGCTTCCACTGTCAAGGGCAGAGGTTTGATCTCTAGTTGGGGAACTAAGATCACACAGAGCCATGTGGCCAGGAAAAAAAAAAAGATTAACAGAAAAAGAATTCCCAAGATTACATGCTTCTTTTAATCCTCCATGGCTTCATATGACCATGAGAGGCAAAAGAGAAACAAATCCCCTTGCTGAGAAAGGGGAGGTTGGCATGGGTCCCCTAATCTCTCTATTAACTAGAGAACTCAATCTCCAGACATTGCATATTGGGGTCCTTTTCTGCACAGGCCTGAGATCATTCTGAAAATAGGCATGTTTCACACCATCAGGCAGCAAGCGTTCAGAACAGGACTGAAAGGCTAGACAAGTCTCTCCACTGTCTAAATGTCAAGATGCTTGTTATGACCTATCTGTGAATCAGAGATTCAGAAAACAGAATCCTTGTTTTCTATGACAAAGAAGTCTGAGGGCTGAGTGGTAAATTGTGCCACATGCTGAGTCCATATTTTGAACCCAGCAAGTGTTACCAATCCCTGTAAATTCAATAAGAAATAAACACTGAAAGACTCTGTAGGGTAATAGCATCATTCCTGTGTGCCTTAGCATCCCTTCCAGGTACTAAGAGGAGAGCATATTCAGTGTTGGAATGATGCAGTGAAATGGCAGAGAATCTGAAAACAAAATCCTTATAATATGACAGTTAGTAGAGAAGTATACACAGCTATGCTCCAAATTATATTTAAATATAAACATAAATTTTTTCTTTATATACATCCTGTCCAAAATTATTATAGTAAAATTTCATTTTGTTGTAAAAATACAACAAATTCCATTTTGAAAACATAAAAATAGTAAGCATATCTACGTAAGCTGAGAAGTCACTCCAGTTTTACTTTGTATTTTTTCAAAATTT
Organism: Antilocapra americana; assembly: GCA_007570785.1. NCBI lineage: Eukaryota > Metazoa > Chordata > Mammalia > Artiodactyla > Antilocapridae > Antilocapra > Antilocapra americana. The sequence goes on from ML660213.1 coordinate 4,060,208, forward strand.
TATGTATATATTAATGACTTTGACTTGTGCCAAAAATTTATATGTTTTTTGCTAAGCACAGGAGAGGTGGATATTATATTACAGCATTCAAATGCTCTCTTTCTTGTGTGTGCATGTGTGTGTGTGTGTGTGTGTGTGTGACATCATGGGGCAAATGAGAAGATTAGGAATAAGAACCACAAAATCCCTGCCTTCAGTGTCATAGAATTTAGCATTATAGGAATATTTGCCCTCAGTACTTTATTATGCAATTTACAAAAGTGGGGCAGGTGACTTTAAAATAACTAACTTACATTTTATCTTTGCAGATAAAGCTGAATGTAGTCATCCTTACTGAATCAGTGGGATGGTGTTAAGAAAATTATAATTACAGATTCAATTAAAAATAGAACTTAAATACAAAAGACTATGTACTGTGTGCTCGATTGCTCAACCGTGTCCAACTCTTTGTGATCCCATGAACTGTAGCCTGCCAGGATCCTCTCTCCATGGGATGTTCCAGACAAGAATACTAGAAGTGCATTGCCGTTTCCTCCTCTAGGGGATCTTCCCAACCCAGGGATCGAACCCCTGTCTCATGAGCCATGTGCTTTGCAGGCAGATTCATTGCCAGTGTGCCATCTGGGAAACCCATGTACTACACAGTTGTATTTACATGAAATTATAGAAAAGGCAAAACTAGGGTGTCTAAAAGGAGTTCAGCTGTTGTTAGGGCCTGGTGGTGGATTGAGGGGATCTAATACAACGGAACACAAGAACACTCTAGGGTCGTATCTCAGTTATTGTGCTGACATGATTCTATTCAAGCACTCACTAGACTGTACTTTTAAAATTGGTTAGTTTTAGTGCATGTAAATAATACCTTAATAAACATAAATGAGGAGGAAATAAACAAGATTTGCCTAAACCTATTTATTTGAGGCAAGAACTTAAGTTCTGGAGAAGGGACAAGTGGCAGCATTTACCATACATGGTAAAAATTCCATGAATGTTCTATAAGAGGTTCATTAACTGGCATCTTCCTTGTTTACTTCTTGATGGTTGATGGGATTTTGTTCACTCGGTCCCATAAGAATATAATCTCCATAAGAAGAATGTCCTAGCTTGTCTTGTTCTTAGCCTTGAAGTGAAAGCCATTCAGTCATGTGACCCCATGGACTACGCATTCCAAGGAATTCTCCAGGCCAAAACACTGGAGTGAGTAGCCTTTCCCTTCTTCAGGGGGTCTTCCCAACCCAGTGATCGAACCCAGGTCTCCTGTATTACAGGCAGATTCTTTACCAGTTGAGCCACAAGGGAAGCCCAAGAATAGTGGAGTGGGTAGCCTATCCCTTCTCCAGAGGATCTTCCCCATCCAGGAACCAAACCAGGGTCTCGTACATTGCAGGCAGAATTTTTTTACCAACTGAGCTATTGGGGAAGCCCCATTCTTAGCCTTAGCCATATCTTAAGCACTTAGGAGAGCATCTGGCATATACAAAGTATCCCCCAAATATTTTTTGATTGAATGAAATCAATAAATATATAAGATAATTTCAGACTCCAGTAAGCACTATAAAGTTGTTTATAAGAAAGATTTTCAATTAAATTTGGCTGAACAAAGTATTTTCTGTATGGTGAGTCCAGGTAATAATTTTGAGATGTTAATTTATGTTTTTCTCTCTATACTCCTCCCTTCTCTTTATTTTTTAATAATTATTTATTTGGGCTTCCTTGGTGGCTTAAATGGTAAAGAATCTGCAGGAGACCCAGAGTCAATCCCTGGGTGAGAAAGATCCCCTGGAGAAGGAAATGGCAACCCACTCCAGTATTCTTACCTGGAGAATCCCATGGACAAAGGAGCCTGGAGCACTATAGTCCCTGGGGTGGCAAAGAGTGGGACATAACTGAGCAACTAACACTTTCACTTTAATTTTCAATTAAATTTGGCTGAACAAAGTATTTTCTGTATGGTGAATCCAGATAATTTTGAGTCATTAATATATGTTCTTCTTTCTAGACTCTTTCCTTCTTTTTATTTTTAAAAAATTATTTATTAATTTATTTTAGAGGCATCGTGTGGCATTCTGGATCTCGGTCCCCAATCAGGGATGGAACTCGTGCCCCCCTGCAGTGGGAGCTCAGAGCTGTAAACATTGGATCGCCAGGAAGTGCCATCCTCCCCTCTTTTTAGCTGCAAGCAGGTAACCAGGCCTTTGTATTTTACTGACCCTGAGACTTACAGCATGATAAGCAAGTTGCTGGGAAGAGAGGGGAATACTTTTCACTGACAAAGGAGAGAAGAGAAATATCCTGTGGACTGGAAACAGGGAGTTACCTTAAGGTAGCAACAAGGGAATGGCGTGACTGTGTGAGAAAGTATCACCCTCAAGCCAGCAGACCAGTTTTCCCAGGTGAGATGGCCCCTTGCCTAGATTGCTATAGGATTTCATTGCTCAGTGAGCCCATGTCTACCAAAAAAAGACTCCTGGGCTATATCTGAATTTTGCTCCTTTCACTAGCTGGTGATCGGATGAACTCCATCATGACTGGGTCTCCCTGTTTCCCCCAGTCACCCCCTGAGACCTTTAGATCATCTGTTTTCACCCAGACACTTGTCTCGTGCTGCTTGGAAAATATCTGATCTGATGCACTCTCTCTTTTGCCATCCTCTTAAACCCTCCTCCTCTGCCCTACATCAACCAAATCCTGCCATCAGCAAATTTCCCATGTCTCAACCTCTTCCCTCAGGATTCCTTTTACATCCTCTTCATCTGAAATTTGACTGACCATAGAAATCTCATGAGAGGCTGTTTTTTTTTTTTTCCCCTCCTGTCACACCTGAAGTAGCCGAAGTATTTTTCCTGCTCCTCTTTGCCAAACCCACTCTTCTTTTTTAAAACCATGTCTTCCTGGGATTTCCCTGGTGGTACAGTGGATAAGAATCTGCCTGCAAAGGTAGGGGACACAAGTTCAATCCCTGGTCCGGGGAGATTCCACATGTCATGGAACAATAAAAGCCCATGTGCTGAAACTACCGAAGCCTGCGTGCCTAGAGCCCAGGTTCCACCACAAGAGAAGCCATCACACCACATCTAGAGAGAGCAATAAATACCCAGTGCAACCAAAAATAAATAATAAACATTTAGAACCACACCTTCCCGAAACGTTTGCTCCCATTCACCTGGCTTTGTCATCCTTCAACCTTAGCACCTCGTTCATCATGGGTTTTAGCACCTCTTACCATCACTGCTGACTTCAGCAGCTGCATAGACTCATGGCTCTCACCCTCACTGAGTAGCAGAATGAACTGAAATGTTCCTTGAGAACACCAGGGCTGGTGCCCTCTCCCCAGAGATGTGGGTTTAGTGATCCTGGAATAGGACTTAACTCTCAGGAGGAAGAGGATCTCCCACCTCAGTTCACTCCTATCTGCCCCACTGAAGGCAGTAGTGTATCAGTCTTCCTGTTCAGTTCAGTCACTCAGTCATGTCCGACTCCTTGCGACCCCATGGACTGCAGCACGCCAGGCCTCCCTGTCCATCACCAACTCCTGGAGTCCACCCAAACTCATATCCATTGAGTCAGTGATGCCATTCAACCATCTCATTCTCTGTCGTCCTCTTCTCCTCCTGCCCTCAATCTTTCCCAGCATCAGGGTCTTTTCAAATGAGTCAGCTCTTCACATCAGATGGCCAAAGTATTGGAGTTTCAGCTTCAGCATCAGTTCTTCCAATGAACACCCAGGACTGATCCTTTAGGATGGACTGGTTGGATCTCCTTGCAGTCCAAGGGACTCTCAAGAGTCTTCTCCAACACCACAGTTCAAAAGCATCAGTTCTTTGGTGCTCAGCTTTCTTTATAGTCCAACTCTTACATCCATACATGACTACTGGAAAAACCATAGCCTTGGCTATTGTTGGCCAAATAATGTCTCTGCTTTTTAATATGCTGTCTGGGTCGTATGTAAAGAACAGGGAGCTGATTTTCCTTCCAGTGCCTGATGGAAGTGGGCAGTGCTTCAAGGCCTGCCAATGGTGTCAAAGACTACATGAGGAGCTGCCTTCTGTTCTCCACTCTGCCAGGCAGTGCTCTGGTTCCCTCAGCAGGATAGCGCAGCAGAGCCCAAGAGACAGAAGCACCTCCACTCCCATCTGGCAGCAAGGAGGTGGGACAAGGCACAGGGAGGTGGGAGGAGGGCAGGTCTAGTGTCTGTAGGGCAGCAGCCACAAGGCTTATGTCAGATCTCTACTCCCCCTTCCCTGATGTCAGCAGTGCCCAGTAGGGAGCTGAGCCGACACCTCCATTTAGAAACAACTAAGCAACATGAATGAGTTCTACTTTGGCTGGGGTGAGATCGGAGGATTCAGCAGGGAGCAACACACACGCCTAGTTGGCTGTAGGTTACCCCTCTGGTCAGCTAAATAAAGAAGAGTAAACAGGATCCAGTCTTATAAAATTCCAAACATTCAATAGGGTCTGGAGTGTCACAATATTATACTCTAACTGTTCAAAATACAATTTAAAAAAAATTATTCATTATAATAACAACCAGGAGCATTTACACCTTGAGTGAGAGAAGCAATTAGTAGACTCTGAGATGATGATGAATCAGATCTTAGATGTATGACAAAGATTTTAAGAATAATCATTGGGACTTCCCTCGCAGTCCAGCATCTAAGATTCTGCACTTGCAATGCAGGGGGCACAGGTTCAATCCCTGGTTGGGAAACTAAGATCCCACAGGCTGCACAGCATGGCCAAAAATAAAATTAAAAATAAATAAAAACATAAAATGCCTCAACAATAACTATTAATTTCTTGAAACAAATAAAAAAATGGAAAATCTTGAGAAATAACTGTAAGTGATTTTTTAAAAGGAAAAATTGAAATTATAAAACTGAAAAACATTGGGTTGGCCAAAAAGGTCATTTGGGTTTTTTAAAAACTGTTACAGAAAAACCCAAATGAACTTTTTGACCAATCGAATACAATAGTCAAAATAAAAAGCCGGCTGGATTCGTTCAATAGTAGAGTGGATACAGTGGAAGACAGAAGAAGAAGAGAGACTATATTAATATCAGGTAAAGTGGACTTAAGAGCAAAGCAAGTCACTAGAGACAGACATTACATAATGATAAAGGGTGAATCCACCAGGAAGACATCGACAATCCTAAATTTGGGCATACCAAGTAACAGAGACTCAAAAATGCCTGAAACAATAAATGCTAGAGCTAAAATCTTGATTCTGGGTATGTCACAGATTATTTTTGAGTCACTATATCCCTGTCAGAGGATGAGATGCCTGGATGGCATCATTGATGCAATGGACATGAACTTGGGCAAACAGCTGGAGATGGTGAGGGACAGGGAGGCTTGGCATGCTGCAGTCCATGGGTGGCAAAGAGTTAGACACCACTGGGCAACTGAACAACAGCAACAATCCTTATTTGTAAAATGGGGCTATTAAACACCTATTACATTGCCTGGTACAAGGGCTTAGTAAATAGAGCACTGGAAATCTTAGCTTCCCGTGGCCATGTGAGAAGCCTTACGAAATGGTTCAGCTCACCTGACCTGTTTTACTCAAAGGAAGTCTCTCCTCGCACCATAAAGCCCCTCAGGATTCAGGCTTCAGCTCAGAGAACTCAGGGCTGTCCCAGCCAAGGGCTGCATGGGCTCTGCAAAGTTGGGTTTCAAGCTCCTGGCATGGCCGAGAAAAGAGCACTCTTCACATCCCACAGGAGATACAGGTGCCCAGCTGGCTGTTGGTCTTAGTAGCAAAGCCTCTGGTTATGTCAGTATAGACATCAAAGACCACCATGTCTGCCCAATAGGCCAGTAGGAGAGCCTCAGTCTGCAAACAGGAAGGATGATGGACATCTGGTGCTGGCCAGGCTCAGGGAAGGATCCTGGTACATCCTTCTCTACCCAGTGTCCTCCAGGAGTGGGCAGGTCTCCGTAAGTGCTGGGAACACCAGCGAAAAGGCAGTGGGGATGGGGTGAGGACCGTGGTCTCTACGTGGCTGAGTCTTCCTGGATCTCTGCATCAGTTCTCCTCTGTGGAAGGGACATGATCCCTCCCTCTCAGCCTGATGATGAAGATATTTCCCCGGGTGGCGTTCCCACCGTCTCTTTGAGATGGATGAGAGCAGAGTAGAGATTTCTACTTTGAAAATACCCTATGAACACAATCTTGTTCCCACCTATCCTGACCTCACATTTAACAAAGATGATGCTTGCTTTCTTTTGAAACACTTTTCTCCTTTGCTTTCTTAATTTCCAAATTCTTTCTACTTTCTGGTTATATATTTTCATGCATGGACTCCTCATCTCCTAATACTGGAGTTCCTACCGCCTGGGCTGTAGCCTCCATAGTTCTCTTCCGCCTGGAAAAGCTCCCCCATCCCAGGATGTTAAAACCCATCAATAGGAGGTCTTTTGTTATCAAATTTTAGACCTTATACCTCTAACTCTGGCCTTTCTCTTGAGATCCAACTACTTATTCAACATTTTGACTTAGCTCTCAAGATCTTAAACCTGATAAGTCCAAGTAGAAACAATTGATTTTGCCCTTGAAGCTGTTCTTCCCAGCCTTCTCCTTATCAGCAAATGACACCATCATCCACTTAGCTATTAAATAAAAAAAAAAATCTAGGCTTAATTTCTAATTTATTGTCCCTCACTTTCTATATCCAAACCATCAACAGCTGTTTCCATATCTGAAATATACCCTTAATATGTCAGTTGTCATTTATCTCCACCCCAGTCTGAATGACCATCATTTCTCACAGAGAATTTTTCAGTAGCCTCCTAACTGGTCTGTGCATTGACACTCCGATCCCCACATTTTCCAAAGAAACTTAAAGAGTCTTTGAGAAGTGAGTTCTGATCCTGTTATTGCTCTGCTTCAAATAGTACCATGGTTTCCCACTTCTAGTTACATAAAATCGAATGTCTTTGCCATGACCTACAAGGACGAATTCCATCTGGCCTCTTCTTAACCCTCTTATCTCAGCATGTCCTACACTTCCCCAGCCCACTATGCTTTTGTTCCTCAGAAGAACTTGCTTTCTCCTGAGAATCTTCCCCCAGATTGCCACGTGGCTGTCTCAGTCACACCACTCACATCCCAACTCAAATGTCATCCCTTGGAGTTGCTCTGACCTCTATCTAAGGACCTCCACTCCAGCCATCACCCTATGACCAAGTCAGTCTCTATTACATGACCCTGTTTGACTATTTCCTGACATTATTATCTGCATCTATTTATTTTATTTTTTTATTTACTAATTTATTGGAGTCTCCCTCATGTAGAATATAAGCGTCAATAAGAACAAACTTTGGCTGTTATTCAGGAATCCCTAGTGTCTCAAACAGAACCTGGCACATAGTAAGCACTCATTGAATATCTGATGAATAAATGAATGAATGAATGAATGTCATGTCTAGGAAGGCTAGACCTTGGGACCTTACCACTAGACAAACAATCACTTGTCTTGAATGATGAAGCCATTCAACTTCAGAAGGATGAAATAAGAAGGCTAAGCTCTTAAGGCCTCTTTCATCTGTATCTTTGGTCTATTAAGGATGCACAGATTGAGTTCAGCTGTCACCATGGAGAGGAAGAAGCAGTTCCTTGTGTAATGTTCAGGATACCCTTTATACTAGCACCAGTGAGAATCTGAAAGTCTAGAAGGATAGAGGAAGCCCGCTTTTATCTTTCAGTTGCTTGATCATTCAGAAATCCAGGGCAAATCTTGTCATGGCTGATGAATACTGCCTAAGAGACCATTAGCTCCCACAGAGAGGTGAGTGTTTAATGAAAAGGCTTTATGCAAGGTGGAATACATCTTCTTGATGCATGATAGTAGCCATCTTACTAACGCGGGCTCTGAGACCAGGAGTCCAAGAGTAATTTGTTCAAATGAAATAAAGCCTGTTAGTCTTGCCAGTACTCCCCTGCTTCATTGTTTAACACCAACCAATGATGTAATCAGTCCCTTTCTTGTTTACAGGGGTGTTTCTAAAGAGGCAATCTAATGTTGCCTCCATCTGATTACCAATAATGAAGCCACTGCTTGGGTCTGAATTCTATCACTGGCAGAAGTCCAGTGCTGGAGGAGAGGAAAGACAGAGGGAAAGCTATCCTCCTCTTAAAATGTTCCAAAGGATTCAGAGACATGTGTCTATTTTAAAATAATTGCATTCATTTATTCGTGGCTATGCTGGGTCTTCACTGCTGCACAGCTCTTCTCTAGGTGGGGAGAGTGGGGGCTACTCGTCAGTGGTAGTGCACGGGCTCCTCACTGCAGCGGCTTCTCTCGCTGCAGAGCACAGGCTCTAGGCATTTGGAATTCAGCAACAGCACTTGGGATCAGTTTTTAAGGCTTCTGGGCTCCAGAGCACAGGATCAGTAGCTGTGGTGCGTGGGTTTAGTTGCTCCACGGCATGTGGGATCTTCCTCGATCAGGGATCCAACCCTTGTCTCCTGCATTGGCCAGTAGATTCTTTACCACTGAGCCACCAGGGACACCCTGACATGTGTCCTTAAAATAAAGAAGATAAGATTCAGAAACAGCCGTATGGACAGGAGTTTGGAATACGTGGGCTTTGTGGGGAGGTCCACTTTTTCATTAGAAAGCAAAGTTACCTGGTTTGAGAGGAAATGGAATTCTAGTTAGCTGCTCCTTAGTGGGTTTCAAAAGCCTTCAGGTGACTCACATGAAAGATCATTACAAGTAATTTCTTCTGAACTTAGCATCAATCTCCAGGGGCATCTAAATTCCATGAGTCCTCTTTTCCCACAAAGGAAGACTCCTTTGCTGTGTTCAGTGTCTTTCTACACAGAAGAATTTATGCTCATCTTTATATTCTTTCTACTCTGCTATACTCTAAAAAACACCCAGAGTTCAGAAACAAAAATTATTATTACTATTAATTTTAGATTACGGCCATCAGATAACTTTGGAAAAATTATCATGTAACTTTACATATCAGTACTGAATCATAGATTTTGGATGAAGCGGGGATGGTTTGGGAAAATAAAGACTTCCAGGAAGTGTTTTCTACAATAGCATAGAAATGTAAGTTGAAAAAATTTTCAGAGTTTATTTAGTCCAGCTCTCTTATTTTTAACATGAGGAAATTGAAACACATTTACCTCTTTGAAAGTAAAGCAACTTGACCGACGTCATGTAGTGTATCTAGTGCAATGCTTTTTGGATGCAAAGAACAGAAAACTTGATTTATTACAAACTGACCTAAATAATGATTCAATTTATCTCACTAAAAAGAAGGATAGATACCGGGTGAGAATAAGAGGCTCAGCGGTAAAGAATCCACTGGCCAATGCAGATGTGGATTTGATCACTGGGTAGGGAAGACCTCCTGGAGAAGGAAATGGCAACCCTCTCCAGTACTGTTGCCTGGGAAATCCATGGGCAGAGGACCCTGGCAGGCTACAGTCCACGGGGTCACGGAAGAATCAGACACAACTTAGTGACTTAACAACAGCAACAGTAAAATTAGTTTTCTTGGGCTGTTGTAGCAAAATACCATAGACTCGGTGGCTTAAATAACACATGCTTATATTCTCACAGTTAGATGGTTGGATGTCATCACTGACTCAATGGGCATGAGCTTGAGCAAGCTCTGGGAGTTGGTGATGGACAGGGAAGCCTGGTGTGCTGCAGCCCATGGGGTCACAAAGAGTCGGACACGACTGAACTGAACTGAAGAGGCATTGAAGTGCCAGCAGGGGTGGTTTCTTCTGAAGCCCATCTCTTTGGCTTATAAGTAGCCACCTTCTCTGTATATGCATCACTGCTATCTTCTCCTCTTCTTTTAAGGACGCCAGTCCTATTGGCTTGAGGCCCACTCATTCATTGTTGTTCAGCTATTATGTCATTTCCGACTCTTTTGCTACACAACATTGGCTGCGGCATGCCAGGCTTCTCTGTTCTTTACAGTCTCCTGGAGTTTGCTCAAAAAGGCCCATTCACAGGCCTTGATTTAACTTTAATTATCCCTTTGAAGGCTCTATCTCTAAATATAGTCACATTGGCAGTTATAGTTTCGACTTATGAACTTTGGGAACCCAATTCAATCCATAATGGTGAATACAGCTGGGCCTTGTGTTTTCTATTTAGGGAGGTTATCAAATTATTGACTCCATTTATATAACAGAGAGAGGCCTATTTGGACTGTCTATTCTTGTGTGAATTTGGAGAAAACACTTTTTAAGAAATTGGTCCATTTAATCATCAAATCTGTGGGCATAAAGTTGTTCACTGTGTTCTTTCATTATCTTTTTTACATTCATAGTATCTAGTGATGTTTCTCATATTAGTTTCTTTTGTTTCTCTCTTTTGTTTCTCATATTAGTAATTTCTGAACTTTTTTTCTTAGCCTGGCTAGAGACTTATCCAAAGAAGCAGCTTTTGGTTTCATCAATTTTCTTTATTGAGATGCTCCTTTCAATTTTATTGATTTCTGCTGCAATGCTTATTATTTCTTTTCTTCTATTTTGATTTAATTTGCTTTTCTCTTTTTAGTTTCCTAAGATGGAAACTTAGATTATTGATTTTAGAGCTTTCTTCTTTTATATGCTTATAAATGTATGCATTTGATGCTATAAATTTTCTTCTATGCACTACTTTTCTCTGTATCCCACAAATTCATTTTCATTTAGTTCAAAATATTTTAATTTTTCTCTCAAGATTTCTTTTTTATTCCATATGTTATTTAGAAGCTTGCTGTTTAATCTTTACATGTTTTTGGATTTTTCATTTCTCTTTCTGCCATTGATTTCTAGTTTAATTCCACTGTGATCAGGAACAGACATTGCATTATTTCTATTCTTGGAATCTATTAGGGCTTCCCTGGTGGCTCAGACAGTAAAGAATCTGCCTGCAATGCAGGAGACCTGGGTTTGATCCTTGGGTTGGGAAGATTCCCTGGAGGAGGGCATGGCAATCCACTCCATATTCTTGCCTGGAGAATCCCTATGGACAGAGGAGCCTGGCGGGCTACAGTGCTAATTTATTAAGTTGTGTTTTATGGCTGAGAATGTGGTCTATCATGGTGAGTGTTCCATGTTGATCTTGAGAGAAATTCTGCTGAAGGAGTTTATATATAGCAATTACATCCTTTTGGTTGATGGTGCTCTGAATTCAGTTGTGCTCCTCCTGATTTTCTGTCCCCTTAATCTTTCCATTTCTGATAGAAGTGTGTTGACATCTCCAGCCATGATGGTGAATTCATGCACTTCTCTTTTCAATTCGAATAGCTTTTGTCTCACATAGTTTGACAACTGGTGTTAGGTAAATACACGTTAACAGCTGTTATGTCTTCTTAGAGAACTATCCTTTTGTGATTATATAAAGCCCCCCTTTTTAATATGCCAAAATTTTTATTTATAGAAAAAGTAGAATTTCTTCTCCTGGGATATAGTTTCATTTAGTTTTTTTTTTGTATATATATATATTTATTTATTTTTCTTTACATTAGCATGTTGGTTTTGCCATACATTGACATGAAGCCACCATGAGTATACATGTGTTCCTCTTCCAGAACCCCCTCCCACATCCCTCCTGATTCCAGCCCTCTGGGTCATCCCGGTGCACCAGCCTTGAGCACCCTATATCATGCATCAGACCTAGGCTGGCGATTCATTTCACATATGATAATTTACATGTTTCAATGCCATTCTCCCATATCATCCCACCCTTGCCCTCTCCCATAGAGTCCAAAAGACTGTTTAATACATCTGTGTCCTCTCCCATAGAGTCCAAAAGACTGTTTAATACATCTGTATAATGCCCTTTTTTATCCTTGATAATTTTTCTTGCTTTGAATTTTGCTGATGTGAAATTAATACAGCTACTCCTGCTTTCTTTTGATGTGAATTTTCTTTTCATTCTCTAGTGTCTTTCAAAGAGCAGGTTTTTAACTTTGATAAAGTCTAATTTTTCAATTTGTTCCTTTGTGGATCATGTTTTTGGTGCTGTGCCAAAGATTTTTCCTAACTAAAAGACACAATGGTTTTCTCCTATGGTTTCTTATAGAGAATTTTGCCTAACTCAAGGGCACAATGGATTTATCCTATGGTTTTTTTTATCCAAAATTTATAGTTGTATGTTTAGGCCTACTCCATTTTGAATCATTTTTTTATGTGTTGTGCAAGGTATGAATTAAAGTGCATCTTTTTGCATCTGTATATCCAATTGTTCCAACAACACTGGTTGGAAATACTGTCCTTTCTCTGTTGATGTGACTTTGCACTTTTGTCAAAAATCAATTTTCCATATATATGTATGTATTTATTTTCTGACTTTCTATTTTGTTCTGTTGATCTATTTGCCTCCTTGATGTTAATACTACACTATATTGGTAGCTGTAGTTTTATAATGCTTTGAAATTATACAGTGCTACTCTTGAACTTTGTTCTTCTTTTTCATTTATTTTGTTGTTCTATGTTTTTTGAATTTTCATAAGGATTTTATAATCAGTTTGTCAATTTCCACAAAAAGTCTGTTGGAATTTTGATTGAGATTTCACTGAATGTATTGATCGCTTTGGGAAGAAGTGATAATAATGTTGCATCTTCTGATCCATGAACAGGGTGTGAAAGTGAAAGTGTTAGTCAGTCCTGTGGGAGGACTCTTTTGCAACCCCATGGACTGTATCCCCACCAGGATCCTCTGTTTATGGGATTTCCCAGGCAAGAATACTAGAGTGGGTTCCCATTTCCTACTCCAGGGAATCTTCCAAACCCAAGGATCCAACTGGAGTCTCTTGCATCTCCTGCATTGGTAGGCAGATGCTTTATCACTGCCACCTGGGAAGCCCCCTTAATACCTCCCACTCTTCCAAAAATGAATAACCTTTAGTGTAACTTTTAACAGGGCTGTAGGCTGGCAGGGACAGTAGTTGGGTACTAATAATATTTCCATCACAGCACCCATTCTAACTTTGTATCAGTCAAGGCCAATCAGGAGATGGATACCACTTAGGAATTTGATTATAAATTTTAATATAAGTTTGAGCCCTGTGGCTCAGACAGTAAAGAATCCGCCTGCAATGTAGGAGACCTGGGTTCAATCCCTGGGTTGGGACGATCCCGTGGATTCCACAGAGGATTGGAATAAGAAGGAACTGGGCTAATAAGTGAAGAGAACTCTAAAGAATATAGTAATAGCAGTTGAAAGAAGCAGAGAGATACAGCACCCAAAGAAAAAGTGTGCTCCCTCCCCGTTTAGAAATTTTGGGTATTAAAAAAAACAAGAAACGCTCTTTCAGGAAAATGCTAAGCTTACAAAAAGCCTTTAGAATATGTCCGGCCTATGGAACACGATGTAAGAATATTCTACATTATCCTTTCGACTCATTAACTTTGTGAATAGTATTTGCATTCATTCATTTATCTTGGGCCAGGCCCCATTGCTGGCCTTGGGGATAGGATGGTGAATGACATATGTCCCTTACTGAGAAGGAGCCGACAAGTCAGGGAAAAGGAATAACAGGCGGACTGTGGCAGCAGCTTTGGGGAAAACAGGTGACGAAGGCTGGCCTCCGGGAGGGAGGCAGGGGCACCTCGCCAAGGGCAGAGCTGTCCCAGGCTCGGTCCACGCCGCGCGGGCGGAGCTAGGTCCGAGGCAGGAGGATGGGGCTGGAGGCCTCCATACTCAGGACCCCGGGGAAGAAATCCAGACTCTTGTCGGTGTGCAGTTGGAAGCCACTCCGGGGCTTATCTGATCAGTTTTAAGAAAGATCTGGCGTGTTGACTGCATCTTTGCTGGCGGCGATCCGGGCAGAAGGGGGGACATTCTCTCGTCCTCTACTTATCAGGCCATCGTGCGACTTTCCTCGCTTCCTATCCTCTCACGCACTTAGTGGGCACGTTCGGGACTTGTGTCGAACCCCATGAACCAACCAGAAACCAGGCGGCAGAGACGGAAGCGGCCGCGGGGAGGGCGCGAGAGTGGACCGGTCGGGTTGGGCCAGAGTGGGGCGACGGGCCAGGACCAGGGCGAGCTGGCGGGGGCCTCGGCGGAGAACTCACACTCACTGATTTTTTTTCATTATTATTATTATTATTATTATTATTATTATTATCTTTTACTGGAGCCGGTAGCTCGTGAAGACAACAAACAAGTCCTCTTTCCCTGCAGGCTGAAGCTGCAGCCCGAGAACTCCCTCTAGATGGCCCCGCCCCGGAACCTTGTTTCCCCGGAACTTTGGTTTACTGGAACCTTGTTTCCTCGGAACTAGATGCCGAAGCTCCCTGTGTTACTGCCGGACGCAAGTGTAACGGGACGCTTCCGGGTAGGAATCATGGCCGCGGCCGTGGGCGACTCACGTGTGAGTGTGGGGAAAAAGCCGAAAAATTCACTAAAGAAGAAGAAGAGGATGAAAATGGTAGTCCCGTCTGTAGCATCGGAGCCGGAAGATAAGGACAAAGACGCTGCCGGTTATGAAGGTAACGTACTTGGGCTGAGCTTTGGCTGCTCAGAGAAAAGGCCGGGCTGAGTTTGCGGGAGAGAGTGAATTTCACCACTGGCAGCCCGAATTTTATCTCCCCAGGACGGCGAAGGGGCGACTTTGGCTCCGTGTGAGAAGGTTTGGGAAAGTGGTGTTCATTGAAAGGTCGCTCTCGCGTGTTAAAGCTTCCGAGTTCTTTTATTAGAGATTTCCATTGTCACTGTAATTAATTAAAACAGATGAATCTGTTGCTTTTTTTTATAGCAGCAAGAAAAAAGAAAAAGGAGGCTTACAGTAGCAAGGGGCGAAAGGAGGGGAGCTATCTAAACTTACAAGAATGAGTTGGGTCTCCTAGGGAGCAAGGAGGGAAAGGCGGAAAGAGGAAGACGGCTGGTATACTTGGATTTTCCTGTGCAGTAGGTGCGTGCGTGTGTTGGGGAATTAGGGATGAGATACTAGTGAGAGAACCGTAGGTGGTTAAAGTAGAATAAATAAAAGTAGCGATTGATAAAGATGTGTCTTAGAGGCGTTTATACAGAAAGGAAGGAAATGTGCATTGAGGCTTTCAACTATGGTGTGACCATGCGGCTACTCTTTACCATCGTTCTTAGCACTGGCTTCTCATTTTCCAGGCAAGAGTACTGGAGTAGACCCACTCCAGTACTCTTGACTGGAAAATCCCATGGACAGAGGAGCTTGGTGTGCTGCAGTCCATGAGGTCTCTAGAAGTCGGACACGACTGAGCGACTTCCTTTTCTCAGGTTACAAGGGATCGCAGACGACCTTCTCCTGCTCAGAGATTGCTCCTTAATATATTGAGAGGTAGTTATAAAGGTAGTTCTCATGATCCTGGTCCAGTTAACCGTAAGGATGGAGACAGAGAAATCCATATCCTGAGAACCAAGTCGAGGCATTGCTTCCTTCTGTCTTATACATAAAACTCATGCTATATGATTACTTTTATTTTAACGTGTCTCTCTCCTTATGGATACAAGTTGTTCAAGTGCTGGAACATGTCTTCTTTATCTTTTTTCTCATGGGGGCCTCCCTTATACATTTTGGTACTAAGTAAGTTTTCTTGCTGAATAAATAAATAAGGAATCATTTCATCAGGGCCTTAGTTTTCTAAGTCTGGGAGTGGAGAGCACAGTTTTCTCAGACATAGAGAACGCACACACAGTGGCATATAGTCTCCTAAAACACATGGCTAGTTAGGTTGGAATTATTGTTGGCTGTGGCTCTAGGTATTCAGAGGTGTTATTGAGACTAGGAACAGGATAAAGCCAGATTTTGTAAAGGGCCTTGTGTGCCGTATGAAGAAGATTGGATTCTCTATTCGTAGGCAGTATGGAACTCTTGAGACATTTTAAGCAAGAAGGTGACTCTTCTTTATAAATATCACTGCTAACTGTATGGTGACTGCCATAGAATGCCAGAACGGTTAGGCAGAGTTGCAAAGCACTGTTAGAGATCGAACTAGGAAAGTACAGTGACGACAGAGAGGAGGTCCCCACTTGAAATGTTTTTCAGAAGGAGAAACGTTCAATTTTCTAGAAGACAACCAACTTCCAAATAAATTTGTAGCGCCATAAATTTTGGGTATACTATACTGTTAGAGAAATTCGGTAGTAATAATAATAGTTTAGGTACTATATCACTTTAATTCTCATAACCCTGTAAGGCGGGGTTATTGTTAATATTATCCTCATTTTACTTGTAAGAAACTGAGATGTAGAGAGTTTAAGTCTTGTTCCCGCAGTGCATAAGCTGATAAACCAATTGATAGAGGACACAACCAGTATTGGAGCTTGCTCTGTAGCTTTTACTCTGACCCCTCACTCCCTGATATGGTTGAGGAACCAGGAGGACAGAAATAATCTAACAAAACAAAACTTTCCAGAAAGTGAAAGAGTAGGGTCACAAAATCTTAAGCAAGGATTGGGTATGAGGAGACCTTGGTATTGAGACAGGTTTTTGTTTCACTCTCTAAGGTGGAACAAAAGGGGCGTTTTTGTGGTCAGATTTTATAGCACTCTTTCCAGAACCGTTTATAACTGTAGTCTTCCTTCCTTCCTCTCTTCTCCCATCCTTTCCTTTCTTTTCTCCTAAAATCTGTGTGTTATCTCCAGAAATAACTGATCACTGTTTTCTCAGTAGTATAAGAGGCATCTGTGTTTGTCCTGCCTTTCAGGGGGACTTTCGGCTCCTTGTGAGGGAACTTGCCTCAGTTCCCTCATCCATAAAGTGGAGGTGATAATAGTGTCTCCTCAGGATTGTTGCGAAGATTCAATGGCCTCATGTATGTAAAGCATTTAATGTAATGGTTGCCACATGACAGCCCTTGCGGCTTAGTGGTAAAGAATCCGCCTGTCAGTGCGGAAGACGCAGGTTCTATTCCTGAGTTAGGAAGATCCCCTGGAGAAGAAAATGACAACCCACTCCAGTATTCTTGCTTGGGAAATCCCATGGACAGAGGAGCCTGGTGAGCTACAGTCCTTAGGTTCACAAAGAGTCAGACACCATTTAGTGACTAAATGACAACAGCCTACTCATGAATATTTGGGGTCATGACCGTGACACCTCTTCTGGTAATAAAACTGCTAGTCCCTTCTCTTGGCCACCCAGTAAGCCTTCCAGCCTTTGATAACAGCGATTATTTATAAGCTGGAGCTTTCTCCAGAAAAGAGGTCAGAATTTCCTCAGGTAATCCTGCAAGGGAGCCGATGGCCTTTCTGTTTTCCAGATGAGGAGACAGAGGCTTGGAGATACTGTTTCCCATTATAGTAGAAAGCCTCCCAGTGGAAAACTGTTCAGTCCATAGATGCCAGATTTTATCTCTTAATTCCATCCTTCTTACTCCATAATTAACCATTCAATCATGTTTTTGTGGTAAAATTAGGCATTAATAGTGGTTCTGTTTATTTTTCAGTGATGGTGATTTGGACAACCATGGATTGTCTCTGCCTAGTTGTTCTGTAGATAGCGTGCACTTAATATTTGCCAGGTTGAATCCGTAATTTCATCTTTAAAACAGAATCCAGTGAGTAAGGAGGATGGCCCTTGCCACTGTGCACTGGTGACCTGCATATGACCTGGCGGCTGTTTACTCCTCCGGCACACATCTTGTTGCCCCGAACTTGCTGGTGACACAGTGTCTGAACTCCTCATCTCTTGAACACGTTTACTCTCCTCCCTCCTCGCCGTGCTTATGGTGGCCCACTAGCTACTCTTTTTTTTCCCCCTTCACTTTCTTTTAACCAGCCTCTCTAGATTTCTATTTAGTTGTCTCCCTCTGCCTTTTCTTTCAGGATTTAGAATGTGTCTCTTCAATAAAGATAAATAATAAAAGGCTTTTTAGTTAATAGATTCCATAATGTAGGCCCTTTGGGTGGAGATTTTTCCTTTGGTTTAACTCAGAATTTTCTATTTAATATAAGAAATGGATTTTTTTTTCCCTCCTGTGAAATCAAATATTTCTGGAACAGTGATGCGTGAAAACAGCTTTTCTTTCTTTTTTTTAAATTTGCTTTTATTTATTTATTTGGCTGCTTTGAGTATTAATTGCAGCAAGCAGGTTTAGCTGCCCCCGATATGCAAGATCTTAGCTCCCTGAAATGGATTGAACCTGTGTCCCCTGCATTGGAAAGCAAATTCTTAACCACTGGACCACCAGGAAAGTCCCCAGAAATAGCTTTTCTAGTTCAGATATTTGTGTACGTGTGGCCTTGGCAGAACTATATTAAGTTATCACAAATTCACAGATACTGGATTCTGAGAGACTATAAAGGCAGGCGATTGACGCGGACCTCAGACACCTGAGGAGTCAGCGTGCACATTACAGGCTTATTATTGGAGTATACCAGCTCATTTTATTAGGAAGTTGACTCAGAGACTTATCATCGGATTTTAATAGGTTCATAAAAGTTGATAAGGATGTGCCTTATATCAACATTTGAAAGCAGTTTGTTCAGCGAGATGCTACTTACATTTCTGAGAAAAACACACAAGTATAGCCCATGTGTTGTTTGCACTTTTATTTTTAATCTTCTGGCTTTAATTTCTTTTGACATGTGTAAGAAAGGTAGAAAATCGTGCTTTCATGAGTATAAAACTCTTGAATATTGTTTGTCAGACTTTGCAGAAATTTCCTAGTTCTGTTGTCTTAAAGCTTTGGTAAAGCTGTGTGTGAGAACTTGGCATGAATCCTGATATGTGATGTAGTACTAGATACCCATTTATTATAAAATTGAAGACTTCTCTTAATGTAATTTTTATGCTCTTCTCTCATGTACCAGATATCATTGAGGTTACAGAGTAGCAGGAGTTATGTGTGGTATAAACTTGAATGATAGCAAAATGATTCAGACTGTAAGTTTTGGTAAATTGTAATACTTACTCTTCAATCGGGTTTGAACTTTGGTTGTAAAATTGCAGATGATCCCAAATCAGAGATTTGTGTAAGGTTAAGATGCTGTAGTCAGCATTTGAGCAATACATAAATGCCAAGCATTGTAAAGGAGAGGATGACACCTCTAAATGAGTTAACCTGGAACTCCTCAGATTTATTGAATTAATACCTTGTTGGTGGTTTAGATACTGTGTATGGTTGGCTCTTATATTTGTAGTCTAAATAGAAAACATGAGCTTCCCAGTCAGTAGATCAGTTCAGGTGAAAAAAATGAAAACAGTCGTGATGATATCAAGTATTATAAACAACAGTAATAGCAACCTGTTCCAGTATTTTTGCCTGGGAAATCCCATAGACATAAGAGCCTTGTAAATTTCATGAGCTTGCAAAATGTGACCTAGTGACTAAACAACAACAATGATAACCTCTACCTCTGAGTTACTGAATTACTCAGACCTACAGAGTTTATGCACCGTTGGAGGTTTATATGCAATGCCTACTTGCTTAAGATTGTAATCTTTATTAAAAAAAAAAAAAGCTCTGTGGTCAGTAAATCAAGCCACGTGAAAAAAAGCCTTGGTCCAGTGCCATAAGTGATTGACCACTCGCTCAGAGCATGTCCCCATATGTCTGTAGACTAGTAGGGAGGAAAGGTAGTTTCATTTTTTCTGAATTATTCTGGCCACATATTTGAATAATGGCCATAAACTTCTAAAACAAGACTTGATAACAATCCAGTTTAGAAGGTCCTAGGAGCAATCCCTCCCTTTTTTGATAAACTACAAAGCAGTATTTAAGATGTAATAACCTAGCAGATAAATAAACTTTTCATCAAACTGTAGCTTATAACCTCCTGCATCATTTAAGTTACTTAAAGTAGCAAAGAAACAAGTGCCTAGGAAGTGAAGTATATCATAGACCTGCTTGAGTGGTCTAGCAATTCATAGAACAGGCTCAGGAAACAGACTACTTCCAGGCTCTGTCTGGCTTGCCCAGATAGCACATAGTAATCCCATCCGACAGTTCGTTCCATGGTAAAACTTACATTTCATTTTTGGTTATTTTTATGGAGACCTGGGTACCTTCATTTTTTTTTTTTTTTAAAGAGGTAAAGGCTTTTTTAAAAAGTTTTCAAGTATCAATTTTGAATATTCTGAATTAAGTAGTAATGGGCAGGAAAGAGCACATGACATTGTAGAACAGATGATTTATACCTGGACTGGGGAACAGTGGTTTCCTAGAGCTCTGTATGACTAGGGGCGAAATGAGAGTGGGATGTGAGCACTGGCCATTCTGGTTAGCTGTGGCTTAGAGAGAAATTCCTCTTTTAATTCAGGCTTTATTAAGCTCTTGCATTGGCCAAAAAGTTTATTCAGGTTCTTGGTAGGATAAACCCAAACGAACTTTTTGGCCAACCCAATATATTGTGGCTACTCTGCATTAGTTCAGTATAAATAATACCTAGCCCTAAACACTTGTTGGCTAGTTAATATTCATCGTTGTTTAAGAGTGCTTGGAAAGCTGTAGGACAGCGACATCAACCGCTTCTGAAATAGAATCAAAGGTGTCTTGCTCACCATGAACCCTGGTATGTGGGTTAGAGGATCGCCAAGACTGGGTGGAATTACAGTGGAAGGAGAATTTAGTCCCCCTCCCCCTGTCTTTTGTCAGTCCTTTTTAGGACTTTTGGGATGCCTCCCTGCTCTGGCTCCCAGGTTCTTAGTCTCCTTGTCTGTCTTCTGGTTATTGTCAGCTATTTAGTGCCTACTGTGTGCCAGAGCTGTGCTAAGTGCTTTTCCTGTTTTATCTCATTTAATCATCATGACAACCTAGTGAGGTAGGTACTGTTTTTGTTCCCAGTTTCCTGAGACACAGAGGGGTTAGGTAACTTGCCCAAGATTATGCTAGTAGGAAGTAATGGAAATGGGGCATAGCTCCACGTCTGCTGATTTTATATTCTGAGTGCTTAACCCCTGTGCTGTAACAGGTCATCTCGAGCTTCCCTTTCAGCACCTCATGTGTCCTGTAGATTCCAGCCACCAGAGCTATTTGTTCTTTGTCCCTGTCTTCTCTGCAGCCACATTATGTGTCTTGGGGGGCATGGGGGTTGGGGGCAGGGTGTAAACGTTCCCTATGGGCTAGGCACTCTTAAGAAACTGAGTTAATTATCATAAAACCCCATGAAGTAGGTCCTGTTTTATCGCCATTTTTACAGGCAAGGAAACGAAGGCCGAGAATGTAAAAACCTTCAGAAAAGTCACGTAGGTTTGTGTCTGGAGTTGAGAATCAGGCAGCCTGAGTTCTGTGTCTTTACTCTTTAACCACTACTAACTGATCTGAAAGTTGTACAAGTTCTGTTTGATTTAGAGTAAACTCTAAAAGTATGAAGTAAGATCAAGATTAAGCAATATCCTTAATGCTCCCAGATGATAATTGTATTTTAAAAGAACAACCTTCTTAATTCAGTAGAGAAACTTTCTTAAAAGGTGGGATCTGAGGTTAAGTGGGAGGTGAAAATAGCACTAGCAGTTTGACTGCTTACTGGAAGGACACACCTATAGTGCAGAACCTGGTGCCTGAGGTGTGTTGTTTTCCTAGGTGATAAATCAGACTGGCTAACATATATAAACTAACCAACTTTTCACACCCAGTTCTTACCGTTAGATCCCCACATCTCCAGTTTCAGCCTATGTGAACTTTATATTTTATAGATATCTTACCTTGTTCAACATCCCCATGCTTTTTGAGCATGTTGGTTTCTTCTGCCTGGAGTGTTGTAGTGATGATTACAATGATAATTTTAATTTTAATACAGAGCATTGACTCAAATCTTGAATGTTTCCGTCCTAGATTCAGTGATCTTGCCCATGCCTCTTTTGGTTGGCCGTATTGTAGAATCTTACTTCTTTGGCCTTTTCCTTCTCTTGTCGTTCCAGCTCTTACTTTACCTTTAAGAAATAACTTGAAATCATCTTTGTAAAAGATACCCCTAAACGTTTTTCTTTGTAATTTTTCTATTACAAGGATGCTTACAAGTTTTAAACCAAAATTTTCTATTGGTGTTAACTGATTTATATATCCTACTAAATATTTTACTTCTTCAAGGGGAAAATCTAGATTTTTCATTTTCTGCTTCCTTCATCTTCATTCACGAGTACTTGGTAAATATAGAAAGACTGCAATTTTTTTAAAAAACTTTATCCCAGTTCCAAAGGCTAAGGAAAATAATTCACTTTTCTGCCAGCAGCTCACCATATCTGGGATGAGGGACAGATGGCAAGTTTGAAAGGCTAGTGGAAGTTTGGAGAAAGTGCAGCAAGAGATGGAGAGATGCCTCTGCCTACCTGGTTACCTCAGAAGTCTAACCTTGCCCTGCCCAGTGTGGTGGCCACTAGGCATGCTGAAGTAATTAAAACTTCGTCAAGTTAAAAAAAAAAAATTCAGTGACTCCATTGTACTAGCCACACGTGAAGGACCCACTAGGCTCTTGTGGTTGGTGGGCAGCTCTGATAAGAGAACATTTCCATAAGCACAGAAAATTCTGTTGGAACCGTTAGTTGTTACTTGCAGTAAGCATTCTTTGTCGCCCTTCCTTAATTTCTAGGTTTTTAAAATAGAATGCTCTTGAATTTGTTACATTAAAAAGAAAAAAAAATAGAATGCAAAATTAGAGTTAATGTTTAAAATAAAACACAGGACTTCAAAGGAATTTTTTGCTTATCTGGGGCCCTTAGATCCCTGGGTTACATCTACTTCTATTGAATATCAGTTCGTGGTAAATACAAAACAATCTCATCTTCATTGGCCACAGTAAATTTTTAAGGGCCAGTTCTATTTTCTGACTTGTGTAGTGATTCGCTTTGGTATTCCAGAAGAAAACTTTGTTTTGTAATACGCTGGCTGACCGCAAAACATTGACATATTTAAATTTATTTCTAGAAAATACCATCATTTCCATTGGCCGTGAATACATGACTGAAAACTTCTGAGTTAGGGCATCTTAAAAATATAATAAAATTAAAAGCCATGACTGCAGCAGATTCTTCTGGAATTTTTTTTTTAATCGGTGGAGTAAGTGCAGGTTGTATGAAATGGTGTTATAAAACTTCATGAGTTTATTGTGTCCTTAGCATGTATGTTGTGATAGTCGAGCTGGGGAAGAAACACACCAAAGAAAAATAGCCCAGATTTAAAAATGGAGAACTGGAGCGGCTCATACAACCAGAATGTCTTGGGCTGCCTTTACAGGGTAGGTGAACATGTGCAGTTCACTGCGGTGGGCGTGTGGCTTCATCAGGACAGAACGCTAGGTGTCACTGTTGTAGTTTTGATATTTTTTACCAGGACCTAGTAAAGACCTCTGCTTGTGATCACTCAGAGAGTCTTCATTGACGCAGACCATTGTGCCTCTTTACCTTTAGATGAGTGCGGACCTAGAAAAAGTACTTTTTAAAGAATTATTTATTTTGTTGTTAGTATCTGTCTAGTGCTGCTGACTCTGAGGAATAAGCATATTCTGTATTAACATACATGATTTTCACTTAACTTTGTTCCCCAGACTCTGTTTCTCAATGTACTTTCCAGGGAACGCTGCTCATAGGAGATACTTCTGGGCTCTGGAATCTGGTATATAGTAGACACACAGATTTTCATTGAATGGTAGTGCTTTCAGCTTTTGTTTGGCAAAATTTGTATACTTTCTCTTACATTGCAGGCAGTGAGCGTTTTTATATCACCTCAATCTGCATGTTGCATCCTTGTCACGTTCTCAGATTTCTTAAATTTGCCGGGAATACGGGATACAGTGGAGGCTTCAAATTATGTTAAGTTTTCTTTCAGAAATTTTTTTTACTTTATTAAGAAATATGCAACACAGTAGGGCAGTAGAATTGTTAATGATTCTTCGTTCTTTATCATTTCCTTTAATTTTTTTGATACCATTAACATACCTAATGTAATATCATGCTTTTTCACAGTATTATTTTGCTCTCTGTGTTTAATTTTATGTATTGTTCTGTTATTTTTGAAGATACTTCATTTTTACTCCTATGCTTGAGACTCATTCTATATATGTATAAACTGTTTTGTTTTATATATTTTTATTTGCCATTTTCTAATATGCTGTAAATTTTTGTTTGAAATGTATTAAATACTTAGTTTTCCATCCTTTTGTTTCATGGGTTCTCAGCAATCAAAAAAACAAAGATACTGCACAAATATAATACAAAAAGCAAGTGTAGTGATGACCAGCTAAGTCAGGTCTTTTCGTGACTTAAAGTCAGGAGGTTAGGGAGGATCACTCAGAGTGGAGGAGCTGACCATACAGTCAGTTCCATCCTCTTTGATCGTAGCCATGAGCTAATATAAAACTACTTTTGAAGTACTTCTTAATTTAGTGCCTCAGGTTTTGAAGAGCAAAGCAGAAGGATATAGTTGCACACAGATTTCGCTGGCACTTGTGCTCTTGTTGTGAAACTACAGTGAGCGTCAGATTCAAAGAGATAGACTGCAAAACTTAAAGTGCCCAGGGGTTCTCGGCGAGTTGGTTTTCAAGCGAGGCCACCAACTGGACCGTTGTTCTGGCCACTCCTCTGATCCCAGCCGTTTGAATCTTACAGATGACGTAGTTTCGTGTGTGTGCTTCTCTGGGTGGTTCTGCGTGGTACAGCTCCACAGTGTACAAAGTTGTACCCTTCACTCAGAACTTGATATTTTCATTCAGCCGTCCAGCAGTGCAGTCAGAGTTTGGGCACATATCACTTCATTATTTTTTCAAAAATGTTGCAATGCCCAGTTTATTAATGTTATAGGCAGATTCTGTGAAAGGAAACGAGCGTTTAGATTTTTCTGTACACAGATTCAGGATTTTAAACATCTGGGCCAAAGCCCTCAGAGAACTTACTCTGATTTCTGTGCCATGGAAGCACTATTCCATTTTTTTGACAGATTGAAGTTTTTTGTTGTGACTTGCTTTTAGAATAACACTCATTAGTCTCGTCAAGTAGTTTAATAACGCAGTTAAAAGCCTGTGGACTTGAGCACGCCCTGCAGCAGCCCCATAGCAGCATCTGTCACCATCACAGGACGCCCTGCGGCTGTTGGATTTACTTCCATTCCCTGGGTCCTGGGTGCTGATGCTGTGGCGGCCTCCCCTGTCTACCTGGCCAGGGCAGGTCTTTGCGGGTGGGTGACAGTAGGATGGAGGGTCGTGCCATTCTCCATTATCACCGCAGCTGTGGGACTTGGAGGTAAGAATGGAGACAGATGGAGAAACATCAGCCTTAGGAAGGCCCCTGGAGGGTCCCACCATGGCCTTGCCAAACTCTGCCTCCAGTATTAAAGTCTAGTTTGTTTCTACTGTTAGGTTCCCTAGGAAGCTGTGGATTGGAAAAAGATGACTTTTCCTCTGGTGATGAAGCAGGAGAAGCGGACAACGAAGGTGAAGCTGAAGCCCTCGAGGACGACAGTGGCAGTGCTGCAGCGGCTGGTGTGGGGGCTGACGTGGGCTGGGCAGATGCCATGGCTAGAGTCCTGAGGAGGGAGATCCCTGAAAGCAAGCCCACCATCCTGGTCAGAGACAAAGAGCTAGAAAAGGAAAAAGAGAAGTTGAAACAAGAGAGACTAGAGAAGAGAAGACAGGTGTGTCCCACCAGTTGTTCTGTGCATTGGGGTGTCTAGGCTCGTTCTCGTTGGTGCCAGGTTGTTCCTTTTAGTGTTTGTCCAGCTAGCGTTCCAGCTTGTAACTTGCGTTTTGTCTGTGAGTGGATAACCAAGGTTGTGTTCAGAAACCTAGTCTGAATCATCTCCTGAGCATGTTTGTAATTCATCTGAGCAAAACAATAAAAATGTGAACTCCAAGGAAATGTATCCTTTTAAAGTCAAGTACTTATATGTGTGCCAGTGACTCCTGGGTTTGGATATCTTATTCAGCATACCTGTTCAGATGCTAACTTTGTTAACTCTGAACTAGTAGAATCATATTAGTTACTTTTAGCTTAAAATCTGTTTTATGATATAAATCTGTGATGATATCATTGACAGGGTTGGTTGCAGTTCTGAAAACAAACTATTTTACTGATGGATAAACTTGAGCTCGTTGTATCATTTGGTAAACCGCCGATGGAAGAAGCTAGACAGGTGCTGTCTGCTAACGAGAGGCCGGAAGTCGGACTTTAAGTTTGCTGTTGTGTATTACAAAGATAAACAGTAATAAGTGAACAGTAGGACAGTAATACATCTAAACTGTTTGGCTGCTGAAATAGCTATTATTTTTTAATGAAAGAAAAATAACTTTCTACAATCATACTGACAATATAAAACTACTCATTTCCAAGAGGTACTTTATAAGTAAAAAGGAGAGAAAACTTAAGTTTCAGTTGGCGTTTGTTTCCTTTTAAGTTCACCATCCCCTTATCTTGTTTCAAGATGAATGTTTTCTTTGTTCCTAATACTGGGTGCTCTCTGTTGGAGGCTGTATAAAGATGGAACTTTTCAAGTGCTGCTCTTAGAAACAGAACGTACTCTATTACTAATTCAATATTCTCATTGTACTTTATTTAACATCAACTTTGTCTCTAAGTCTTACTGATAGTTTTTCAACTTAAAATTTGAACC
Source organism: Antilocapra americana (assembly GCA_007570785.1). NCBI lineage: Eukaryota > Metazoa > Chordata > Mammalia > Artiodactyla > Antilocapridae > Antilocapra > Antilocapra americana. The sequence continues at coordinate 4,086,693 of ML660213.1, forward strand.
TTTGTTTTTTTTTTTAACCTGGCAAAAACTAGAGGAGGCTTTAAAAATATCAGAATCCTTAATTACCCCTAGTTCCAATGTTCCAATAAGAGAACAGCATTTTAAAGCCAACAGAAAGAAATTCCTGACTCTGCTCTAGGCCGCAGCTTTGAGTGCTGGAGCTGATACTGTCCACATAATGCATGAAAGCACGCGTATTGATAGCAGGGACACGACCTAGCAGCCACAGATGCTCTTGAGTATATATTTCTGGGTAGAGTCTGTGTAAATTGTGTTTGTTTCTTAATGTTAAGTATTATTGGTTTCCAGAATATTGGCTACCTATTTCTAATTATAGGTAAAGAAATACATTCCAGAGTTAAAAAATACCTGGGGATCATTGCATGCCTATTATCCCCTGAGGACAAGACATAATTAAGGATTGACTGTTTTAAACTTAAAAGTAAGGTTTTTTATTTCTGGTTAATCTGACAAAGAATTTCATTATAGTTAAAATATCTGATTGGGGAAGAATCTGTTTCTTTACAAAGGCTTCAGAGTATAGCAAGAGCAAAGATTTGGTTTTACCTTGAACAGATGTTTTCGTTAATACAAAATAAGAGATCAGATGAATGAAGAAAAGGAAAAGATAAGAGACTTTTCCCCACTGGTTCTTCCTGATTTTGATGCTTATTACCAACTTCTTAATAATTAGTTCATCATATTCAGTATATTTGATGTTTGGTGACCTGAGCAGGGGACCTGGAGAAGCAGAGTATCAAATCAAGGACCTGAGGCCAGGAAAGCCCGTGAGAACAGTTTTGAATGAGATGATGTTGTCTGGGCTGTTCTCATTTCCTGATCTGTTTCTATCTCTGCATTACCATGGAGAGTCAGCTTGCTGTAGTTTGTGACTGGTAAGCCGTTTATGGCAAGGACAGTGGTCAGATGTGCCGTAAGACGAAAGGAGAGCAGTCACTGTTTAGATAGGCTCTATCTGTTACAGCGCTGATAGGACACGATGCTGGTCTTTTAAAAGCTGGTATAAGTTTTTAATAATTCTTGCCGCTGGGGAATTCAGTTTCTAAAAATAAAGAGAAGTGGTGCTTAAGCTTGTGGTTATGGAAGAGGGTGGTTTGGCGTCTTGCTGATGCTTCCCTCTGAGGCATCTGGCGATGGCAGGTTGGGCACGGGGCTCCCTCACCCCCAGCCTGGCCCTCCTGGCTCCGCACACTGGCAGTGCTCCAGGCCCCTGCTGTCGGAGAGCCTGCCGGCTGCTCACTTGGTGCCTCTCACATGACACGCCGAGCGCTAACCGCAGGCTCCCGGAGCCAGACCCCTGAAAGGGTGGGTTTCTGAAAGGCCCTATGACAAACTAAAGCTAGAATGATTTATTACCTTTGTCCTTTCACAGAGTATCATATCAAAGTGTGCTGCACTTTCAAAAATGCCTAATATTCTTTCACATAACAATATTTATAACACAGCTTGATAAGAAGCGGGAATGGGAAATGATGTGCAGAGTAAAGCCAGATGTTGTCAAAGACAAAGAAACGGAGAGAAATCTTCAGAGAATTGCTACGAGGTAAGACAGGGTTCTTGCCCTTTAAAAACTTAAGTGCACTAAAGCTTTGTAGTGATCCATTTCTGTTGAGGTCTGATTCTTAAGCTCTGCCTGGTCAGAGCCAAGTGATTTATATCTCAGCCTGCCCACCTAATACTGGATTCAGCCACAGATTTTGGAGGTCTCATGAGGCAAGAGTCTAATGAGCTAGGTGTATATTTGGTGTGAACCTATTTCAGATCATCTTGTGTTTTATGACCACGAGAACATTACAAGCAGACCTCTACCTCTGCCTCCTTGTTCTTAGGGTGCTTATCTAAATTTATGGCAAGAGGTGATTGTTTTTGTTATCTTGCAGCATACTTATGATCCAACAAATTGTGCATCGTAGCAGCTTCGTGCTGTCCTTTCACTCAGCATTTTTTTTTAAATCATTGGCACCAACATTTATTTGATGCCCTCTGTGCCCAGAGATAAACAGAATCTGGTGGCTGCTGCATGGTCCTTGCCCACTTCTCTGTGGGGGTTCTAGTCTTTGGGAGTAAAGGTGTATCCTGTGTGTTGGGAAGGAACATCTGATGGGAGATTGTGTATAGAGCTGAGGAAGGCTCCATGAAGGAGGTAGCAGCTGGGTTACCATTTAAAGAACACAACAGTTACATTCAGTGAAATCCCTTTTAACTTCTAGCTGCCTGTGGCAGTCCGTCTGGGTGTTGGATGGGGAGCCAGTGAGGCCGGACGGGTGAGGGAGTGAGCAGAGCCAGACTGCTAACCGATCCCAGCACTGACTTACTAGCTGGGTGTCCCTGGGCAGTTACTTAATTTCCTTCTGTCTCAGTTTATTTATCCGTGGAAACAAGAGAGAACGTTATACCTACGCTATAGGATTTCTCTGAGAATTAAATGAATTAATACCCACCCAGCTGAGAAGAGTGCAGGATTGGTGCCAGAGAGTAAGTGTCCCTTACACTTTATACCCTGGGCATCTCCCTCTTGGCCCCATGGTCCCAGCCCTGCTGTGAAGGATATGGGATTTTACCCATCTTATAAACAAATAAGCTAGGTTGGTAAAGTGTCTTGGATGCTGGCAGAGGACAAGACGCTTCTAGGTCAGAGACAAAGAACTGTTACTCACGGCTGAAGCCGTAGCCAGAGCGTCACAGTCCCACCGGTTCCCTGAGTCCCCGGGGGTGGCGCAGGTGCCCTCTGCGGATGCCTGTGTGTGCGGAGGGTTGTGTTACAGGAGAGGAACTCTGTACCTGGGGATCCGTTGCTTTTATGGGGAACGGTAACAAGCCTGCTCTTTGTCTGGGGGGAGACATTACCTCATCTCTCAAGGTTGCGTACTGCAGACACAACCCTGAGAAACGGCCTGGTAAAGAGCAGCCAGGCCTCGTGCTCTCCAGAACCCAGCAAGAACGTGCAGGGATGCTCAGCATCTGTGGCAGATCGCCTCCACCCATGATGCTTATAGCAGCAACATGAATAGATGATAGAAGCTTAGAGCTGGAAGGGGTGTTGATGGTGTAAAGCAGTGCTGGCCAGTAGAAATCGACTAGAAATCCAGTGTGAGCCACATGTGCAACTTAAAATTTTCTGAGTGCCTCCTTAAAAATAAAAACAAAGAAGTGAAATTGGAGTCAATGATACATTTTGTTTAACTCAGTATATTCAGATTATTTCAAAATGTAATAAATGTAAAACAATTATTAATAAAATTTTAGAATTCTTTTTTTCATACTGTCTTTAACCAGTGTGTATTTTAAACTTGGAGAACACGGCAACATTGTTCTGACCGTATGTTGTGTGTTCACTTGTTACACGTGGCCTGTGACTACTATAATCGAAGCCACAAGTCTTTTTTTGTTGTTGTTATTTTATTTATTTTCTTTACATTATCGTGTTGGTTTTGCCATACATTGACATGAGTCCGCCCCACCATGGGTATACATGTGTTCCCCTTCCAGAACCCCCCTCCCACCTCCCTCCCAATTCCATCCCTCTGGGTCATCCCGGTGCACCAGCCCTGAGCACCCTGTATTCAAGCATCAAACCTGGGCTGGCGATTGATTCCACATATGATAATTTACATGTTTCAATGCCGTTCTCCCATATCATCCCACCCTTGCCCACAAGTCTTAATCTTCAGAATTTCAATGAGTTTAACTGCAGAACAAAGTACTTCAAATAAACTTTTTAAAAATTTAGTTTTATATCATAAGATTTGCAGATAAGGTAGCTGAATACTTTCTAAGCCTCTTGAGTATTGTTTTTGCCATTTACAGGTAGAATCAAGATCCAGGAAATCTTTCTAGCGTCAGATAATCATAGCTAACTGTCAAGCCTGTGCTCATCCCATTGATACTTAAAAGTCTTCATCCATTATATGATTGTATTTTGAGACGGAGATGTTTGTGCTAAAACATCTTAGTTCTAATTGTTCAAAAGTTGATTTAGAAAGACTGAAGCTGAAAAAAGCCGTAAAATCAACTCACATGTATTTGTTTGTTCAGATACTTACATTCATTCATTGAAATGTATGTTCACTTTTCAGATTTATTCGTGCTTTTCACTTGAGCGCATATTAGATGATTGCCTCTTTTCTGAGCAGTGAAAATAGATTGCGCCTGTCCTCAAGAGTTTGTGGTCTAGTGTGATTGTTATTTAATGACATTATTCTGGTCATCTGTGTTCTATAGGGGTGTGGTGCAGTTATTTAATGCCGTTCAAAAGCATCAAAAGAATGTAGATGAAAAGGTTAAAGAAGCTGGAGGCTCTATTAGAAAACGAGCTAAGTTGATATCCTCCGTTTCCAAGAAGGACTTCATCAGTGTTCTGAGAGGGATGGACGGAAGTGCAAGTGGGAAGAGTTCTGCTGGGAAGAACTCGGCAGCCAAACAGGTAAGACTTTTACACAGGATTCAGCACATCAGAGAGATGTCAGCTCAGAGTCTGGAGACTGAAAAGCATGCTATACCCGCGTGCCACAATTAAGACTCCACACAGCCAAATTAAAAAAAAAAAAGCATACTATAGAATTAATAGTTGAATTCTTTTCGGATTTTATTAGGATTTCCCCATGCCCACAGCCTACTTTAACTCTGTATTCTTACATTTCATGATGACTTATTCAGTATGGAAGTTGCCAGTTACAGATGCCAGGGCCATGCTGTTAAAACTCAGGAACCGGTAGATTGAGGTAAATTTTTTAGAGATAGGACAGTCTCCTATCTGAAATCCTGCCTTTTGTGCATTTTATAGACTAGAAGGCCAAATGAGGGATACAGCTTCAACTGAGACTGTTAACCCACAGTGGTAATTGCCACGGTGCATAATGTCTAAAATGAAGAATTAGAACTTTAGGAGGTATGATGAGAACGCATCCTTGTGCTGAGGCAGCTTTCATGATACTCGGCTGGTTGGGAGATAAAGAACGTAAATGCTTTTCATGATCTTTGGCATGTAACTCTGCTTCTCCAGCCCTCTGACCTATGAATCCCAATAGCTTTCTTTTTACTCTACCAGGTGAAAGGTTCTGAAATGTGCGTTACTCTCAAAAGGGCTTATTTACTTTTTAAATTAAAGCAAAGTACATAGTTGTATTTGAAGGCTTGGTTTCTGTTGCCAACAAAGAGAACTTTAATCAGGAAACTAGAGTTTCTATCGTAAGTTTTTGTTTGTATTTTGGGAAAACAATAGAAACTCTGGCAAGAAGAGCATTTAGGAATTTCGTGCTCTTCTAGAGTTGAAATATTTTTCAGATTTCTTGATTAAGTTGCCATTTTATCTAATTTTGACAAAAGTTTTCCAAGCTGTTTGAATTTGATCTATCTTCTGAATATCAAAAGGACTCACATTTTGCATATTTATATAAGTGTGCTCACTAGTGCTGCCTTTTGAAGTTTGTCAGAAGTGATTATGAAGACATGAATGCTATGATTGGGCATTTATACTTTTTAGTTAAAAATTCTTAACAGACTGTCCTCACTGATGATAAGGGTGTTTTACTGTAAGAATTGGAGAAAGATCAAGCAGCATTAATGAGAAAGAGCTGATGGAAAAGGAAAAAGATGTTTTTTTCCCCTTTTCCTTATTGGTTTCAAAATAATAGAAACATTTGTTTTTGCTTTGGGATTAATTTTTTCATGAGTTACGAAAATACATGAAGGGTTCTTTTCAGTGACATCATTGTATTTTCTTGTTACCATTTGCTTCTTTGCCCTTGACCTTTAATTTTTCCTACTTCAGGGATCATAGGCATGGTAATAATCTGTGACAGTGTCAAAGACTGCTTGAGATGTTAACCAAAGTGGCTTGGCTTTAAAATTTTATTTTCAGAGCTGCCTACCCCACACCAGTGATAACACTGGCACATTTTCTTTTAAAGATGTTTGTTTTCATACATTTATGGGAAAAGATTAAGTACGTATGTGTACCTGGTGCCATCCTTGTGTCTTTTGAAGGCTTACGGTTCAGGTAGACACGTGACCTCAAGGAAATAAGTAAATAAGATTAGCATGACGACATAGAGATTCTACACTGGCCCGTTTAGACTGTTCGTTATTGTCAGTTACACTGAGTACAACAGCTGTGATTAAGTGCCTGTCCCTATTTGTGGGGAGAATTTCAAAGTAGCCAATATCCATTTAGGACATGGAGCAGTTTAGTCTGTGTCTCCTTGAAGTAGGTGGACTTTTAAGGCAGCTGAAGAGGAGGAGGAGGGAAGGCCAAGGTGGAAATAGATTTGGTGTGCCAGTGAGTCAGACATTAACGAACTGGATAAAGGAGGGTATTACGTAGAGAACAAGATTTCCCTTTTCTGTTTCACCTTGCCCTGGCACCACTGCTACTACACATTGTCCCAATAGCCGTTCCTTCTCTCCTGGTACAAGCTTGACAGAAGAGCTTTTATGTAAGCTGCTCGTTGTCCGTCTATGGGTGTATTCAGAACACGAGTTTAATCTCCTGTTCCTCGTATTGTGCAGTCTTTAGAGTCCATTCACCTACAGACTGGATTCACTGGCAGATATCTTCCGGGATACCAGTCTGGATTACATCTTGAACTCCTTTACTGGGTTACGCCGGTTATTTATGGTTGTGACATTATTAAGTTCAAAAAGAAAAGGAGCCGCTAGTGTTACGTTAAGCAAAGCTGTAGAGTTGTAACAGTGGAGCAGAGAGGGTGGATCTGTCAGTCTGCGTACTTCAGGAGTGCTGTCACCGGTGTGTGTGGTTCTCTTTGATTGTTTGTTTTTGACTCCTTACGAAGACTTATGACTTTGGAAACTTTTTTTTTTTTTGAAGAACCCTGTTTCAAGAATTTCCATACTCCTGCAAGCTATTAGAAACTTTGAGACATTGTGACAGATATTTCTTAACTGTGTCATGGCCCTGAACAGATTCCTTTCTCAGAACCTTTTCTCTTTTCCTGCATCATTATATTTTGTTTAATTTTGTTTTCAAAGCAGTAGGAACACAGTTTCAAAATAAAATAGCCAGTACCCTTCCCCATCCGCCTCTACCCCTTGTTTCATTCTCTCACCCCAGAGTAGTAGATCTTTATAGTAGTATTTACCTCTGTATATTAAATAATATTTATACTATCTCACACTCAATGTTATTATCTTTAATGGAAGATAAAGAATTGGCTTTCTTAACATTCCTTCAGCCCCATCTAATACTTGGTCTTTCTAATATGATATATTCATATTTTGGCTAAATCAGTATTCACTGTAAACATTGTTCATTGCTGTGCAAAGTAATGTACAGTAATATTATTTTCTTTCTTTAACTTATTTCCTAATAGTTTTTGTTTTCCTGAAATTAATGGCTGCCTCTTCTCATTTGTTTGGTTTTATGCACCAAAGCCTTCCTGCACTCTGCAAAAAGAATTCTTAAACCCTTCTCAGTACTACTTTCTTTATGGTCGTCCTGCTACAATCCAGACTGATTGTTTTTTACCCGGTATGCACTGTCGGTTTTCAGCTCTGCTTTATCACTGTCCTGGGAATTCCCTTTGTCTCTTTCCTGTGCAGTAGCTTTTGTTTCTGGGACTAAATGTCTTCTTTTCTGTTGACTTGCTCTCTCATTTTGACAGTTACATTTACCAGTAGCTTTCTGGGAGAGGGTTTAGGTATCCTCATTTTTAAATTGATGTATTGGTTGGATACTTCAGTGGGTTGAATGGTTGTTGTTCACTCGCTCAGTCGTATCCAGCTCTTTGCATCCCCACGGACTGCAGCACCCCAGGTTCCCTGTCCTTCACTGTCTCCTGGAGTTTGCTCAAACTCACGTCTGCTGTGTTGGTGATGCCATCCAACCATCTCATCCTCTGTCACCTCCTTCTCCTCATGTCTTCAGTCTTTCCCAGCATCAGGGTCTTTTCCAGTGAGTTGGTTCTTCACATCAGATGGCCAAAGTATTGGAGTTTCAGCTTGAGCATCAGTCCTTCTCATCAGTATTCAGGGTTGATTTCCTTTAGGATTGACTGGTTTGATTACCTTGCTGTCCAAGGGACTCTCAAGAGTCTTCTCCAGTACAACAGTTCCAAAGCATCAGTTCTTCAGTGCTCAGCCTTCTTTTATGGTCCAGCTCTCAGATCCGTGCATGACTACTGGATAAACCATAGCCTTTGGCTAGATGGACCTTTATTGGCAAAGTGATGTATCTGCTTTTTAATACGCTGTCTAGGTTTGTTGTTGCATTTCTTGCAAGAGCAAGCGTCTTTTAATTTCATGGCTTCAGTTGTTGTCCACAGTAATTTTGGAGCCTATGAAAATAAAATTTGACATTGTTTCCATATTTTCCCCATCTGTTTGCCATGAAGTGATAAGACCAGATACCACGATCTTCTTTTTTTTTTTTTTTGAAGTATGTATTTTACTTTTTGTCATTACAGAGTATCAAGTAGACTTCTCTGTGCTATACAGCAGGTCCTTATCAGTTATCCATTTTATATATAGTAGTGTGTATATGTCAGTGCTAATTTCCCAATGTATCCCTCCTTCCCCTTTCCCCTCAGGTAGTCATAAGTTTGTTTTCTACATCTGTGACTCAATTTCTGTTTTGTATATAAGTTCATTTGTGACATTTTTTTACACTCCACATGTAAGCGATATCATATAACTGTCTTTGTCCTACTTAACTTCATGCCATATGATTTCCTTCTGTGTATCCTTAAACTGCAGACACTAGGAAGCTAAGAACCGTGATTCTCAGATTTCCTTGAATTAAGGAGTCAGACTAGTTTTCTTCAAATTAAAGCAGACTTGCAAGAATTGCAGAAAAGATAGCAAGGAGGGGCGAGGTGGGGGCCGTCTTCCTGCTACTTGGGACATTGCTGACGGCAGGAGTGGTGGTGACAGGTAAGCAAGTTGGCCTCCCACAGCCCCAGCTCCATGGCCACGGCAGGTGTGCCTGTGTAAGAGCAGACTCGCCCTTCTAGTGTCCAGTCACCAGCCACAGCCATCTAAAGGGCCGGTTAGAGTAATAGCAGTTATAGACAGATGCTACAAGTCTGTTATTTTGTTTGTTTGTTTAATTTTGATTAATGATGAGCCTTTTCAGGATACATAAGAGTTGAAAGTATTGTAGAGTGACTATCCATATAGATACCACTCAGATCCTCCCACTGCTAACATGTTATGTTTGGTTTATCACATGTCCACCATACACAGATGCATTACTCCTTATTTTTCTGATGCACTGACAGTGCATGTTTGAATTTAGCAGTTCCACTGGTGGCCTCCTAGTCCCCTCCAGGCCCAGGTAGTGGCTCCCCTAGAGGGCCACTGCCCCGATTTGCCCTTAGATGACCACTCCGGAGTCCCCTCCTCCAGCCCTCTGGCAATTCTATAGGGCCCTCACTCCATGTAGTCTGTTCTGCCAGGAGGCATCTTTTTTTTTTTCTTTTTATTCCTATTTTTTAAAATTAATTAATTTTTTTATTGAAGGATAATTGCTTTACAGAATTTTGTTGTTTTCTGTCAAACCTCAACATGAATCAGCCGTAAGTATACATATATCTCCTCACTTTTGAACCTCTCTCCCATCTCCCTCCCCATCCCACCCCTCTAGGGTAATACAGAGCCCCTGTTTGAGTTTCCAGCAAATTTCATTGCCTGTCTGTTTTACATATGGTAATGTAAGTTTCCATGTTACACTTCCAAGCATCTCACCCTCTCCTCCCCTCTCCCCATGTCCGTAACTCTATTCTCTATATATCTGTTTCTTCAGTGCCCTGTAAATAAATTCTTCAGAATCATTTCCAGATTCTGTCTACATGTTTTAGCATACGGTATTTATCTTTCTCTTTCTGACTCACTTCACTCTATATAATAGGTTCTAGATTCATCCACCTCACCAGAACTGACTCAAATGTGTTCCTTTTTATGGCTGAGTAATATTCCATTGTGTATATGTATCAAAACTTCTTTATCCATTCATCTGTCAGTGGGCATCTAGGTTGCTTCCATGCACTAGCTATTGTAAATAGTGCTGCACACATGTGACTTTTTCAACCGTGGTTTCCTCGGGGTGTATGCCTAGGAGTGCGATTGTTGGGTCATATGGTGGTTTTATTCCTAGTTTTTTAAGGAATCTCCATACTGTCTTGGTTCCATAGTGGCTGTATGCATTTACATTCCCACCAACAATACAAGAGCTGTCCCTTTTCTCCACTCCCTTTCCAGCATTTATTGTTGGTAGACTTTTTGATGATGGCCATTCTGACTGAGGTGAGGTGATAGATATCTCATTGTGGTTTTGATTTGCATTTCTCTAATCATGAGCGATATTGAGCATCTTTTCACATGTTTGTTAGCCATCTTATGTCTTCTTTGGAGAAAAGTCTGTTTAGGTCTTTTTCCCCACTCTTTGATTGGGTGTTTGTTTTTCTGCTATTGAGTTGTATTAGCTGCTTGTATATTTTGGAAATTAATCCTTTGTCAATTGTTTCATTTTCTATTATTTTCTCCCATTCTGAGGGTTGTCTTTTCACCTTGCTTATAGTTTCCTTTGCTGTGCAAAAGCTTTTAAGTTTAATCAGGTCTTGTTTGTTTACTGGTGTTTTCATTTCCATGACTCTAGGAGGTGGGTCATAGAGGATCTTGCTTTGATTTATGTCATCAAGTATTCTGCATATGTTTTCCTCTAAGAGTTTTATAGTTTCTGATCTTCTGTTTAGGTCTTTAATCCATTTTGAGTTTATCTTTGTGTACAGTGTTAGGAACTGTTCTAATTTCATTTTTTTACATATAGTTGTCCAGTTTTCCCAGCACCATTTATTGAAGAGGCTATCTTTGCCCCATTGTATAGTCTTGCCTCCTTTGTCAAAAACAAGGTATCCATAAATGCATGTGTTTATTTCTGGGCTTCCTATCTTGTTCCATTGGTCTATATTTCTGTTTTTGTGCCAGTACCATACTGTCTTGATGACTGTAACTTTATCGTATAATCTGAAGTCTGGACAGTTGATTCCTCCAGCTCCATTCGTCTTTCTCAAGACTGCTTTGGCTATTCGGGGTCTTTTGTGTTTCCATATTAATTGTGAAATTTTTTGTTCTAGTTCTGTGAAAAATGTCATTGGTAATTTGGTAGGGATCACGTTGAATCTGTAGATTGCGTTTGGTAGTATAGTCATTTTCACTATATTGATTCTTCCTACCCAGGAACATGGAATATTATACATGGAATATCTCTGCATCTATTTATGTCGTCTTTGATTTCTTTGATTGGTGTCTTATAATTTTCAGTGTACAGTTCTTTTGTCTCCTTAAGTAAGTTTATTCCTCAATATTTAATTCTTTTTGTTGCAGTGGTGAATGGGATTGATTCCTTAATTTCTCTTTCTGAATTTTCATTGTTAGTATATATAAATGTAAGTGATTTCTGTGAATTTTGCGTCCTGCAACTTTGCTAAATTCACTGATTAGTTCTAGTAATTTTCTGATACTCTCTTTAGGGTTTTCCATGTACAGTATCGTGTCATCTGCAAACAGTGAGTGAGAGCTTCTTTTCCGATCTGGATTCCTTTTATTTCTTTTTCTTCTCTGATTGCTGTAGCTAGGACTTCCAGAACTATGTTGAATAATAGTGGTGAAAGTGGACACCCTTATCTTGTTCCTGATCTTAGGGGAAATGTTTTCAATTTTTCACTGTTGACAATAATGTTTACTGTAGGTTTATCATATATGGCCTTTACTATGTTGAGGTAGGTTCCTTTTATTTGTTAATATAGTGTATCACATTTGTTGATTAGTGTATATTGAAGAATCTTTGAATCCCTGGAATAAACCCAACTTGATCATGGTGTATGAACTTTTTGATGTGTTTCTGAATTCTGTTTACTAAAATTTTGTTGAGGATTTTTGCGTCTGTGTTCATCAGTCATACTGGCCTGTCATTTTTTGTGTGTTGTCTTTGTCTGGTTTTGGGATCAAAGTGACTGTGGCCTCATAGAATGAGTTTGGCTGTGTTCCTTCCTCTGCAACTTTTTGAAAGAGTTTTAGGAGGATAGACATTAGCTCATTTCTAAGTGTTAGAATTCTCCTGTGCAGCCATCTAATCCTGGGCTTTTGTGTTTTGGTAGGTTTTTGATCACAACTTTAATTTCAGTGCTTGTAATTGGGTTGTTCCATTTCTTCCTGGTTCAGTCTTGGAAGATTGAACTTTTCTAAGAATCTGTCCATTTCTTGCAGGTTATCCATTTTATTGCCATATAGTTATTCATAATGGTCTCTTAAAATCCTTTGTATTTCAGCACTGTTTGTTGGAACCTCTCCTTTTTCATTTCTGATTTTGTTGATTTGATTCTTCTTTTTTTCTTGATGAGTCTGGCTAAAGATCTGTCAGTTTTGTTTATCTTCTCAAAGAACCAGCTTTTAGTTTTTATTCATCTTTACAATTGTTTCTTTAATTTCTTTTTCATTTATTTCTGCTGAGATCTTTTATGATTTCTTTCCTTCTAAATTTTTTGTTCTTTTTTCCATTTTTATGTGCAAAGTTACGTTGTCTGTGTGATGGTTTTCTTGTTTCTTGAGGTAGTATTGCATTGCTATATAATTCCCTCTTAGGGCTGCTTTTGTTGCATCCCATAGGTTTTGAGTTGTCGTGTTTTCATTGTCATTTGTTTAAAATATTTTTATTTCCTTTGTGATTTCTCCAATAACCTGTTGGTTATTTAGAAATGTATTACTTAGTCTCCTTGTGTTTATGTTTCTTACAGTTTTTTTCTTGTAATTGATGTTCAGTCTCATAGCATCATGGTCAGAGAAGATGCTTGATATGATTTCAATTTTCTTAAATTTACTGAGGTTTGATTTGTGACCCAAGATGTGGTCTATCCTGGAGAATATTCCATGTGCACTTGAGAAGAAGGTGTGTTCTTCTGCATTTGGATGGAATGTTCTGAAGATATCAATGAGATCCATCTCATCTAATGTATCATTTAAGACTTGTCTTTCCTTATTAATTTTCTGTTTTGATGATCTTTCCATTGGTGTAAGTAGGGTGTTAAAGTCTACTATGATTGTGTAACTGTCAATTTCTCCTTTTATGTCTGTTAGTGTTTGTCTTATGTATTGAGGTGCTCTTATCTTGGGTGTGTAGATACTTAACAATTATTATGTCTTCCTCTTGGATTGATCTGTTGATTATTAGTAGTGTCCATCTTTATCTTTTGTAGTCTTCTTTAAAGTCTATTTTGTCTGATATGAGGATTGCTACTCCAACTTTCTTTTACTTCCCATTTGCATGGAATATATTTTTCCATCCTCTCACTTTCAGGCTATATGTGTCTTTAAAGGTCTGAAGTGGGTTTCTTGTAGACAACATATATATGGGTCTTGTTTTTGTATCCATTCAGCCAATCTGTCTTTTGGTTGAAGCATTTAATCTATTTACATTCAAAGTAATTATTGATATATATGTTCCTATTGCCATTTTCCTGATTGTTTGGGGTTGAATTTGCAGATCTTTTTCCTTCTCTTATATTTCTTGACTATGTAAGTCCCTTTCACATTTGTTGTAAAGCTGGTTTGGTGGTACTGAATTCTCTTAACTTTTGCCTGTCTGAAAAGCTTTTTATTTCTCAATCAATTTTGAATGAGATCCTTGCTGGGTATCTTAATCTTGGTTGTAAATTTTTCCCTTTCAGTACTTTAACTATATCCTGCCGTTCCCTTCTGGCCTGGAGAGTTTTTGCTTTCAGCTGTTAGGTGACTTCCCTTATATGTTACTTGTTGCTACTTCCTTGCTCCTTTTAATATTCTTTGTGTTTAGTCTTTGTTGGTTTGGTTAGTAAACCCATACTAACCTTGGGTTTATCCTATATGGGCCTCTTTGTGCCTCTTGAACTTTGACTCACTATTTCCTTTACCATGTTGGGGAAATTTTCAACTATAATCTCTTCAAAAATTTTCTCATACCCTTTCTTTTTCTCTCCTGCTGCTGCTGCTGCTAAGTCGCTTCAGTCGTGTCCGAATCTGTGCGACCCCATAGACGGCAGCCCACCAGGCTCCCCTGTCCCTGGGATTCTCCAGGCAAGAACACTAGAGTGGGTTGCCATTTCCTTCTCCAGTGTATGAAAGTGAAAAGTGAAAGTGAAGTCGCTTAGTCGTGTCCAACTCTTTGCAACCCCATGGACTGCAGCCTACCAGGCTCCTCCATCCATGGGTTTTTCCAGGCAAGAGTACTGGAGTGGGGTGCCATTGCCTTCTCTGCTTCTTCTTCTGGGCCCCCTATAATTCAAATGTTGGTGTGTTTGATATTGTCCCAGAGGCTGTCTTCAGTTCTTTTCATTCTTTTTGCTTTATTCTGCTCTTCAGAAGTTATTTCCACCATTTTATCTTCCATGTCACTGATTTATTCTTCTGCTTCAGATATTCTGCTACTGATTCCTTCTAGAGTATTTTTAATTCCAGTAGTTGTGTTGTTTGTCTCTGTTTATTCTTCAATTCTTCTAGGTCTTTGTTAATTGATTCTTGCATTTTCTCTATTTTGTTTTCAAGGTTTGTGATCATCTTTATTGTCATTCTGAATTCTTTTTCAGGTAGTTTGTCTATTTCCTCTTCATTTATTTGGACTTCTGTGTTTCTAGTTTGTTCCTTCATTTGTGTAGTATTTCTCTGCCTTTCGTTATTATTATTTTTTTTAACTTACTATGTTTGAGGTCTCCATTTCACAGGCTTCAAAGTTGAATTCTTTCTTCGTTTTGGTTTCTGCCCTCCTGAGGTTGGTCCAGTGGTTTGTGTAAGGTTCATGTAGGGTGAGATTTCTGTTGACTTTTTTGTTTCTTTGTTTTTCCCCGAAGGGCAAGGCTGAGTGAGGTGGTAGTCCTGTCTGCTGATGATTGGGTTTGTATTTTTGCTCTGTTTGTTGTTTAGATGAGGCATCCTGCTCAGGGTGCTACTGGTGGTTGGGTGATGCTGGGTCTTATATTCAGGTGGTTTCCTTTATGTGAGTTCTCACTATTCAATACTCCCTACGTTTAGTTCTCTGGTAGTCTTGGGTGTTGAAGTCAGTGCTCCCACTCCAGAGGCCCAGAGCTTGATCTCTGATCAGGAACAAAGATTCCACAAGTGGTTTGTTATGGCACTGCTCTGCTGCTGCTGCTAAGTCTCTTCAGTCATGTCCGACTCTGTGCGACCCCACAGACGGCAGCCCACCAGGCTCCCCCGTCCCTGGGATTCTCCAGGCAAGAACACTGGAGTGGGTTGCCATTGCCTTCTCCAATGCATGAAAGTGAGAAGTGAAAGTGAAGTCGCCCAGTTGTGTCTGACTCTTTGCGACCCCATGGACTGTACAGCCTACCAGGCTCATCCGTCCATGGGATTTTCCAGGCAAGAGTACTGGGGTGAGTTGTTATGGCATTAAGTGAGATTAAAACAAATATCCAGAAACGAGAAACCAAGATGAACCTCAGACAAATAGCAGTTACAAAATCAGGCAAATGATAATTAAAATAATGGAATATACACACACACATATACACACACCCATAAGCAAAGTCAAAACAGTCTAAAAAAAATAAGGTACAGATTGACTTGGCAAACAAAGTAAATCAAAAGTTATATTTACCAGTTAAGAACAAAATTAATTAAAGCACAAAGTGGAAAACCTAAAGCAATGTGCCAAGTGGGGAATAAAATGATGAAAACAAAACTAACAGATATGTTGAGAGGAACGGAAAGAAAAGGAAGAATAGATATGCAAAGTTAAATAGAGGTAGATGAAGAAGTTTTATATCCATTAAAGATTAATTGCAAGGGGAAAAGAGCCATAGGAAAAGCAAACAAAGGAACAGTGTTGAAATAATAATAGGTTTAAGAAATTAAAATTAAAAAAAGAAAAAAAAAGGAAGAAGAAAGAAAAAAAGAAAAGAAAAACTCCGCAGAACTGCCAAAGCCCAACGCAGAGGTAGAGGTATATAAGGAAAAGAAAAACTCAAAATCTTAATTAGATTTCATAGTGCCAATAAAATCAATAACTACAACAGAGGGGGGTGGGGAGAGGAGGGAAAAAAAGATAAAATCCAAAAGAATATATGGAATAAGTCAAAATATAAGAAAAACAAATGATTTTCTTGAGTCACTGCTGTCAGATTCCTTTCTCTTGCTGGGAGTCACGGTCCACCTCACCTCCCTAGGATGCCCTCCAGCACTGTGCTGGTCTCTGGACCTGCTCTGGGGGCAGCTCAGATTCTAATCTGGTCCTACTCCTCTGTGTTCTTGCCTCCAATATCCACAGGTATCAGAACTAGTGTGTTTTCTTTTGTGGGAGCTATCAGTGTCATTTGAATATTCCATAGACACAGAGTCTGCCTAATTGAGAGTGTGGATTTAGTCTGCAGCTTGCATAGCTGGTGGGAAGGTTTAGGTCTTCTTCCTTAGCCACAGTGCCCCTGGGTTTCAACTGTGGCTTTATTTTCACCTCTGCATGTGGGTCGTCACTGGGGTTTGCTCCTGAGGCTGCCCTGGAGGACTTGAGTTTGCCCCTGTGAGGGCCAGGTGTGGAGGTCGTGCAGCTGCTTGAGTTGCAGGGGTTCTGGCAGCACCAGGAACTCAGAGGAGTTGGAGGCTAGGGCAGCAGGAAATACAGTGCTCTAGAAGGGCATGGCAACCAGTATTGGCCAATACACTCAAATATTCTTGCCTGGAGGACCCCCCTCCCCCGCCTGGCAGGCCAAGTCTACAGGGTCACAAAGAGTTGTTCACGACAAAAGTGACCCTGCGCACATGGATGACTTCTTTTGCCTGTGGCAGCTCTGCCCCACGGAGAGTTGAGCCTGAAGGTGTCATGGTTTCTTGGCTTACGGGGACCCTGGCGGTGCCAAGTGTGCAGGCACATGGCCTGCCTCCGGTGCGGGAGTTATGGCCCTGTCAGAGTTTTTTCTAGCCTCTTGTGGCTGGTGATCAGAAGGCCTCTTTGGCCAGTCTTTCTCCGCAGCTCCGCCCCTTCAGGCACTTACAGGTCCTTCCTGTTGTTCACCGCGTCAGGCACATAGAGGGGCCCTCCTGGCTGGGGTCCCACTCTGTAGATCAGCGTGTCAGTCACGTAAAGGAGCACCCTGGGTGGGGTCCTGCTCTGTAGTTCAGTGCGTCAGGCATCAGGCCTTTGATGGGCCAGCCTGTCTATTGTTCAGCTGCGATGCTGGCCTGTGGGGGGAGAGAGGCTATGGTGATGGCTCCACCGCCTCGCGTGACTCAGCAGTATCGCCTTGCTTCTATGGCTGCCTGGCTGGCTTTCCTCTGCAGGCACTTCCCACCACACAGTCTCCTCCCTCACATCCCCCGGATCTGTCTCTCCACAATCAACAGCAGTCCTCACCCTGGAGTTCCTCCACAATCCCTAAACTCCAGCTTCCAGCCTCTTCCAGCCTCTGCACCTTCCAGCAGACTTGCGTCCCTGTCGGGGGAATGAGTTAAGAACGTGCTGCCAGTATTCTTGGGACAGAATATAGGAATAGTCTTCGGGGCTCCAGCATTCAGTATGAAGACTTTATTCAGTGTAAGCTGTTTGTGTTAACCAGTGTTCTGGAGTCCAAGACCTCTCTTGTTTAATATCTTCAAGGAGTAGACTGTTGTCTGTGTGAGAGTCAGTCACTGCTCCCATAGGCTGGAGAGGGGACATAGAGGTTTAATAACTGCTCCTTACACAGACTATCAGCCAATCTTCACTTTTTATCACATGCTTTGCCCCCCACCTCTGCCCATTTCTTCCAGTTTCTGAGCATGGATCCGCTGGTTTTCACTTAAACAGCAATTTATTTTTCTGTTAATTGATCGCTGCTACTCTCTAGTTTTCATTCCCTCTCCAAATTCATTGGCTTATTGTGTTAACTATTATTTTCTTTTCTGTGTTGTTTCCTTGTATGTTTATAACTTTTATACCTTTAATTTTCATAAATTTTCCATAAAAGTTGGAGATAAATGCATGGCTGATGTTTAATTGGAAGACTTTTTTATTTTGAAAGCAAAAAGATTGATCTTTTCATATTAATAGAATTGTTGGTAGTCTTAAGTTAATTATAAGGTATTTCACAAACAGTAAACTTTGGAATTTTGATAATGGACATTTTAAATGTTTTGAAGTGAATCAATTAGAAAAAAATACTTCCAAAAATTTTAGCCATGTAAA
The DNA here is from genome assembly GCA_007570785.1 of Antilocapra americana. Lineage (NCBI taxonomy): Eukaryota > Metazoa > Chordata > Mammalia > Artiodactyla > Antilocapridae > Antilocapra > Antilocapra americana. The sequence continues at coordinate 4,104,871 of ML660213.1, forward strand.
GAAGGAGTGTCCATAGAAAGCAGCTGTATACACCTCCATTCTCTAGTTGGTTTTTTTCTTCTTTGGAAACAATCTTTGTGATTATTCTTTTGAAAGTCTTTAGATGTTTAGATTCATGCTCTGGCACATGTGTTTGGGTTAGCATTATTTCTTAGAAAACAAAGAAGGAAAGGCTTCCTTTCATATGGAAAAGAAGCATAAGAAAGCCTATACTTTTTAAAAATTTTGACTAGTCTGATAATTTTTGTTATCTAATCTGATAACTTGAATTACTAATTCATTTCTTTATAAGTCACATATCTGATTATAAGTATTTATGCACTATATACATCTACAGTTGACTTATTTCATGTTTTCATATTTACTGTTTTTGTGAGCTACAACTTAGCTATTTAAACTCTGCTTATTTCATTTAAAGCCATGCTCTTCTTTAAGGCTTTTGGTACCTAGATTGGAGTACTATTTGATATGTTCTAAAGACTGCCATCCATATCATTAGCTGTTTATCAGGACATTTTTCATCCTCTGATCCTGCTGAATTGGATAATATTATTGCTCTTAGAGTTATCCAACCGCCCTCCCAATTATGTTGTGTGTAGTCATTATTTCTGCAGAAGAGTACTTGGGAACTCTTGTTAGAAAGCCTTCCTTAGGGCTGAAAAGTTATAATTGCTTTTCCAAGATCATTTTTAGGTAAAGAGATTTTGAAATGGTTTTAAGTATTTTAAAACATGTCACATAGATAAATTACATGTGAGTCATTAATTACTATTCTCCTTGGAGCTGAGCTGGGGTACTGAGAAGTAAAGCAAAAAGGTGCTTGATGGTCTCCTTTCAGAAGAGATAACAGTTAATACTTATAAATCAAGAAAGCCTTCATTTGTGACTTAGGGCAGTTATTATTCTGAGTATTTTTCATCTCTAAAAAATGAGCTGTTTCTTCAGTTAAATATGTATGGCTTATTTTTTTTTCTTAATAACTTTGTATCTCTTTCATCATGTTAAGCCAGGTCCTTTGTACGGAGGATGTATTAAAAGTTCCTAATATTGTAAACCTTATGTGCAGAAATATATCACTTACTGGTGAGTTTGCTACACAGTATTCACTTCTCAATAATGCCTCTTGTTTTCTCTATTCCCTATCATATCGAGGTATAGCAAATCTTATTAAATCAATACAGCAGACTTATTTTATTTTTCTTCTTTAATAATTTTTTGTGAGATAGGGCTATGAAAGGGAACATCATTAGTGAAACCGAGAAAGCCTAAGAAAAGAGTGATTCTTCTCTGAAAAAATAGAAATTTTGGATAAAGTATGAAATACCAGTTCAGTAGATGAAGGTTTAGTTCTTTGAATGAATCAGTCCACCAAATATTTCATATAGAAACAAGAAGAGAAACCATTTGGAAAATTGATTTAGTATGTGTTCCAGGTAGTACAGATATTTGTTTATGAAATTAGAGTCTTAAATGTTGGAAAAGTTATCATGTGAGAATATTCATAGAAAATGTCACTCGAGGAACGTGCTTTGGAAGACCAAGAACCTTGGCTTTGATTTTAGTGTCATGAAGAGTACATAGTGGTGATGCTAGTTCATCCATGAGACCAACCTAGTCTGTAGGTGAAGGTGCTTTGAGTAACTGAAAAAGCATCTTTTATTGTGTAGCGGTGAATTCAGATGATAATAGGGGAAGAAGCGGCAGTGAGTGATACTTCTGAAGTGTTTACCTTTAAGCTGAAGCATTTCATAAAGAAAGTCACAAAGAACACGTTTTCAGTGTTGCTGAAACCAGCCTATATTGAGACAGTCTTTGGGAACACTTAGATGAAGTGAGCATCAGAGAATGAAGCCATAACCAGTAGACATTTTCACTACTATTAATTCAAGGAAAAGAAGCTAGTGCATCTCATTTTTACTTCACTGGTTAGGGAAAAAGAACTGCCAGTCACTGTACTACCTGAAGGCGGAAAAGCCTAGCAGTTTTCCAGTTTTTCACATTCTCTATCATTTTCTTTTTTTTCTCTTTTCTTCCTCCATAGAGGTTGGGATATAGGGTGTTTATTGATAATTGAAAGTGAAAGTCACTCAGTCGTGTTCTGATTCTTTGCACTGGGGAGCTGGAAAAGGGGATTCTGAGGAAGCTGGGACCAGGTTTTTTAGTCTTGTGCCTTTAGTTAAGGAATCTAGACTTTAGGCATTTGGGCGCCAGTTGTAATTTTTCGTCAGGTAAGTGATGTGATCAGAGTTGATTATTTTTAAGAAAAGGAAGGCTGGAGGATGTAAAACCTGTATCAGAAGACCAACAAGTGGGAGGCTCTTGTAGTAATCAGAGCAAGAGGGGAGAACTAAGCTTGTGTAAGATGGGGTGGGTTGGGGGTGAACAGAAAAGAGGAAGCAGGCTTGAAAGGCAGTTTGGAGGTTGAGTGAGTCTGGGACTGACAGGATTTAGAAGGATGAAGGAGAGGGAGGGACTGTGAGGGTGACAGCTTGGGAGATTCAGAAACAGTGACAGCTTTCACCAGATGGAGACTGTAAAAGGTGGAATGTGTCTGAGAGGTCGAAACTTGGTGGAGGCAGTGCCTGCTCCAGGTTGTAATCGGAAATGAGATGGAGGACAATAGGGAACCATCAGGTTAACGTCACATGTGGGGAGAGGTCCTGGTTAGTGTGGAGAACGTGACACAAAGAAGCAGGCAGCCCGGATAGCCGAGTGTATGTATCTGCACGATGTGTGTGGGCCAGTGCTTCTGTCTCTGTGTACAGAGTCCCAGGCACCCGGAGAACAATTAACCTGTTTACAGTCACAGAATGCCAGTAATATATTTTAGAAATGTTAACGTTTTTAGGTTCAAATAAGTAATTGTCACCTATTTGGAGGGAATTCTTTAATCTAGAATCTATAAATCCCTCGGTTGGACCAAATAAATGAAGCCCTGTACCAGCCACATACCAACACATGGCAGGGCACACTGGCTGCTTCCTTGATGTTGACCTTGAGTGAATTTTCTTTTTAAAAAAACAAAGATTAAATTGTATTTAGGGCACTCTGTTTAAGGAAGCAACAAAAACTTAACATTTTGTGTAAGAAAGATTGGTTTTACTCCTTAAGGAAATAATGGTACCTTCTTACCCTCATTTCAGAACACGTACCAGTCTAGGGTAATCTGTTTTCCCAATATGTTGAATAACCCACGATTTTGGTAATTAGAGTTGCTCATGTTTTTCCCTACCTTTGAAGCTGTGATTTTCCCTTTTGCTCTTTTCTTGAAAAGTTGACTGAAATTCAGTCAGATTTCTTGGCATTTAAGTGCCTGTTTCCTTAAAGGCGGCACTGAAGCAAGGATGACGCAATTTAAATCTGTAAGTCTCTTAGGGAGACTATATTGGCTGCTGTTAGGACATCACTGACTAACTGTTACTTAACACTCTTGAGTTACAGACTTTCTGCAAGGTTTTCATCTGTCTGAAATTGCCAGTATATCCATTTTGGCTTTTGTGATAATGAAACTGCAACGATGATCTTGCAGTAAGGGAAAGTGCCAGCTAGTTTCCATTAGCAAGTAGCTTCCCTAGTGATTGCAGGGCAGCAAATTTGATCAAATTCAAGGGCAGAAATTACTAGAGGAGAAAAGGTATTTACTTTTTTCTGATTTTGTGATAGGAGCCCAAACACAGAGATAAGTTAGGGTCTCTGTTTCTCATAAACAGCAACCATGTAGTTTCTTCACAGCTAGATACTTAGTGGTGGGAAGACTTTTGAAATACCTGGCTTCTTTGGTATCTTGGTAACTTAGACCTAGACTCTTAATTGCTGTGTACTTTTAAAATTGTGCATTCATGCTGGTTCCTAGACCTTTTGAGTTCCTACTCCCAAAGGAGAACGCCTGGGAATGAAAGGACTCCTCACACACGTCCTTTGGTGGTCCCCCAGCAGTTTTCCGGCCTGTTTTTAAAAGGAGCTGGGGGTGTGAAAGGCAGGCCAGGGTGAGGCTGGGGAGTGTAGAGAAAGATGCTGTCCTTAAGTTGCCCCTACACTGCAAGGCAACAGTATTTTACTCTCACATAAAAGCCGCTCCAACAGGAATGTGCGGAATGCTAACTTTGTAAATAATTCAGCTTAATGTTTGTTTACTGAAAATGCCTAAATAGATTAGAGTTTAGACAAAAGAGAGCCCGGAGTTTGAAATGAGAATGCTCGTGATTGTGCACACTGCTGTTGATGGGAACAGTTTACAGCCAGTTTCTCTTTGTACTCCTTTTAAAATACGCTGTTTAGTTTTACTGTAGGGCGAACGTTTCTGATGTGAGCAGCAGCTGTAATCACAGTGCACATAGGTTCGGCAGTGTGGTAGCGTGCAGCATCGACGGGGGAAAATACGGGTGCAAGTGAAGAATGTAATTATGGAGCTGCTGTGGGAACCTTTAGTTTGCTGTTAAAATAAAATTAATAATGGTGCCATATATCTTCTGGCTCTCTTTGAAGAAATGTTGTATTTGAAGTTGCTGAAGTGGCTGCCTACATAGAATTTTCATCAGTGAGATTGAGGCTTTTTTAAAAATTTAGATGTCCTGCATAAAGTATGTCTCGTAGCATGTGTTTGCACTTATGGTGCATTTTTAAAAATCAAAAGAATGTCTTATTGTTTCTCTCGAAAAATCATCGTTTCTGTGTCGTAGGCAGTTCAGTGTGTGTATGGGGATGGGTGGTGTATTATACATAGTGGCAGAGACGCCAGACTCCAGAGCCAGACCAACTGGGTTCCAGCCACTTGGTCTGCCGCTTAGTGGAGAGGTTGCTTAGCCTCACCAAACTTTGGGTTTTTCCCTCTGTTTGAGACAGTCATTCTAGGGGTTATAATCACCTCACAGAGATAGCTGAGGGTCAAGTGAATTAGTGTCTATAAAGTGCTTAGAATTAGAGCCATGCTTGGCATCTGGTCAGTGCTATATAAATGTCTGCAACTGCATGTCATTATTAGAATGGGTTTCTTATATTCAGTTCTTTTTTTTTTCCTAACAAATAGTCAAAGATGAATCTAAAATTGGAAGCTAGTTTGAAGGGAAACTGTTGTTACTTCTGCTGAATTACAAGATAGTCCAAAAATTATCCAATAATTGGATAAAAATTGTGTTCAGAAAATTGTCTCTCATTTTGCACTTCCCTGCAGGCTCAGTGGTAAAGAACTCCCTTGCCAATGCAGGGGACATGGGTTCATTCCCTGGGTTGAGAAGATCACCTGGAGAAGGAAATGGCAACCCACTCCAGTATTGACTGGGAAGTCCTGTGGACAGAGGAGCCTGGTGGGCTACAGTCCATGGAGTTGCAAAGTCAGACACGACTTAAACAACTAAACAACAACTATCATTTTAGATATATCTGGTTTACTAATGCATAATTTTTAAGAAAATAATAAAGATAGATTTGAGGACCTGTGTCTACTTTTTCTTATCCCTCACTTCAAGCTGTGGTTGAAATGTGTTACTTAAAAAATTTTCTTTACCGGGGAGACTTCTAAGTGTGTGCTTTTCTACTATTTGAGCATTCTCATCATTGTGAGCAAAGCACAGAACATCATTAGAATATCACAGATGTCCTGAGTTGGGAGTTCTGTGTGTACATGACGACTCAAGGCATTTCTAGGTAGGAATTGTGATAGTGGGGCTGGGAGGGGTCGTCTTATTGTTTGCGCCAGGTACTATGGAAGATGTTTTATGTAATTATCACTTTAAGAAATACTAGAACTTCCATTTTAGAGTTGAGAAGCCCAAAGTGAGGTTGAATGACCTGCCCCAGGCCCCGCTAATAATAATGGGCAGACTCTGGGTCAAAACCCGTCTGTGTTGCTTCAGGACCCTCTTTAGGCGTCAGTACCTGTGTGCTTAGAGTAGGGAGGTGCTTTTTAGAAACAGAACAGAAAACTGTCTCCGTTCTGTCACCTAGATAAGCTGGAAAGAAGGGAGCTGCCTGGCGAGCCACAGTCACCTGTCCAGACTGGACCAAGCAGTGAGCCAGGCAGCTTCCTGAGTTCTCCCAAGTCTCAGCTCCCCTTCGCTGGTTGCGTGGTAGTGCTTGGGAATGACTCATTTTAAAATCTTATTCCTCAAAACTGGTAAGGAGGAAGCAAGATAAAATATTATCATAGTGAAGCACTTCAGAATAATGAAATGCCTTAAACTCATTTAGCAAATTCTGTAGGGAACTCCCTCATCGCCCAGTGCTTAAGACTCTGCGCTTTCACTGCAGTGGGTGTGGATTCAGTTCCTGGTCAGGAAACTGAGATCTAGCTAGCCACGTAGTACGGCCAAAGAAGAGAAAATTCTTTATATGTTTACTGCTGGAATTGACTTTCCATTCATTTATCAAGAAATTTTGTTAACTTACGGGGTATCATTTAATCATTGTTTGCATAATAGAAATTTTAGAATCTTTTTTTTTCAGTTATTTTATAGAAGATTTTTAAACAGGAACAGAGTATGAAAGACCACTATTTCTATCACCTAGTTGCTAAAATTGTTAGCAGTTGTCTGTGTGTTTATTTTATATAGCTGTCTGCCTATTCTCTCTCCATCTGGATTTTGTTTGTTAGGGGTGATTATTTGAAGGTCATCTCTATACTGTCTCAGAAATTCTTTTTTTTTAAGAAAGAGCTTTATTGAGATATGACTCACATACCACAAAATTCAAAGAATTCTTCTGTGACTTTGAGACCCAGAATCTAGTCGGGGTTCATACCTTCCGTTAGGTTGTGTTGATCTTGGTCCCTCCCTCCTCTTCCTGACCAGTCCCTTGTCCTCCCCATCCCACATGCGCCCCTCCCCCTTCTAAGGAGACCCTATACAGAGAGAAACCAGTTGTCTTGAAGATGAATCCATATTCTGAATTCATCTGACGATGATGTCTTCTAACTTGTTCCTCTGTGTCCTTTTTATGCAAGCCGGAAGTGAGGACTAGAGGATAGGATTTAGGGTAGACGTGGCCTATTTCTTAGGTGTGATACTTAAATGCTCTGTACTTACTGTTGCATCACATCTCATATTAGTGATGGTTGTTTCTCATTTGGTTAAAGTGGTAATAAATAGTCCCTTATTAAGGGTACATTTCCCCCCTACAGTTATAAAGTCATTTCTGGGGTGTATACTTTGAAAGGAACTAGCATACCTTTCCCTGTGTATCTTTGCCTTTTAGCATCAATTGATTATTCTTGCCTAAAACAGTTAATGTTATTTATAGGATGATGACTTTCTCATTTACTTTTTGTTTGTTTTTCTAGGACTGAATTTAAGTTCCTAAAGGTGGGGGCTGAGGTTCCTTTCCCTTTAATTATGTCTTTCTGGAGTGAGGAGTTGGTTTAACAGTCATCTCCAGTTGTGGCAAGTGAGCCTTCTTTCCATCTCCCTTTTGCCTCTGGGTTTTTTTTTTTTTTAATATCATGGATACAGGAATTATTATTTGTTCAGTCCTTTACAATCATTGTGCTTTTTGATACTTAAATTCACAAATGAGGTCATGGGAAACAGTGCATACTAACCCTCATGGCCTTTTGACATGACCTCATTTTTCTTTGAGTGCTTTCTTGCTTTCTGGGACAGCAAGATGTCCCAGAATGAACCTTGAACTTCCTGTATCCCAGACTTGGAATCACCTGTTTGTACAGGGAACTCTAGTAAGACAATATGTTTATTTTAAAATCTTTTCTTGACTTCAGCAGATTGATAGTATGCATGTTATCTACCGGATAAAACTTCATTTCATTTGTATAGCTATTCATGGTCTTACAAAGAACTTAAAAAAAATTTTTTTTTTTTTAAATTTTTTGTTTGTTGATACCTTGTCTCCTTAACTACAGTGCTGGACTAGCAAGAATTCTCTGCATTCTGTTGCTGCAAGGGCCTTGATGGTTGGTGTTCTTCAACAAGTTAAAGAGAAGAATGGAGGGATAATCATCACATATTACGTTTAAAAGACTGACAAGGAGTCTGTTTGGTGGTAAAAGCAGCCATGTATTTATAATCATTGACCTATATGGCTAGCTGTGCATGTAATATGGGAGAGAGAGGGTATTTATTATCATCCCTCACATTTCAGAAGAGAGAATTGTCAGGTCATATTCTGTTTCAGCCCATTCAGACTACTATACCAGGTTATCACAGACTGGGTAGCTTAAAAACAACAGACATTCATTTCTCACCGTGCTGGGGGCTGGGAGTCCAAGATCAGGGCACCGACAGATTTGGTGTCTGGAGAGGACATGGTTCCTGGATCCTTAAGAGGTGCCTTCTTGCTGTGTTCTCATACGGAAGAGAGGCTTATGTATGTTTGTGTCATTTAAGGTTTTAGCAGTTTGTGATACTGTTTTCTAGATATATTCATAGTTCTGCTAATTTGTTATAAATCTTGAATTCACACTGATGTGTACTGTGTAATGTAGCAGATAAAAAAATAATGATGTGCTTTAAGAGACTGACTGGTAGAGTGTATTCTGAATATCTCACGTTCCTAATTAAGTACGAAAATTTGTAGAGGGCTTGTGTCAAAAGACTCCTTGAGATGTTACTTTTGTCCTTTTAGGCAGTTCTGTCAGCTTTAACTTATTAGCAATCCTTCAGAGATTATAAACAATGAAGAAAATCGGAGTTGCAGGAATGTTTCCTAAAATTTAATTCTGTGGAGCTGGATGGATGCAAGTTAGAAGAAACCAGGAGTCTTCATTGAGAATGAACAATAAGTGTTAAGTAAGTCCATAGTTAAGTCAGGGGCAGCAAATGGAATTAAAAAACAAACAAAAAACAGTATGTGGATAAAAAAAAAATGCATTGAAGTAGTGTGTTTTCCAGGAGTATGAGGCCTGTATTCTTAGAAAGCCAGGCAGAGTTTCTTTTTCTTAGAGAGCTCTGTACATTTAATGTATGCTTAGGCTATAATTAAAAGTGATGTGATTTCATCATCTTGATCTTTTTTACCTAGGATATACTACTAAATGCTTTTTTCTAATTTGCTATGGTCTTAGAAATTATCCATCTGAATTTGTAATCTATATGACAATCTGGAAACTAAACAAAAAGTTAACAAAAACAAAGCTCAGGTGGGCTTGTTGCCAGAATACCATCATAATAAGACAATTAAAAGAATGAAAAAAAAAAGCCTGTGAAGGAAGGAGAAGGCAAAAATTGATAAGACAGTTCTTTAGTCGCTTAGTTGTGGCGGACTGTTTGCACACCTGTGGACTGCAGCGTACCAGGCTTCCCTGTCCTTCACTGTCTCCTGGAATTTGCTGAGACTCATGCCCACTGAGTCAGTGATGCCACACAACCGTCACATCCTCTGTTGCCCCCTTCTCTTCCTGCCCTAAATCTTTCCTAGCATCAGGGTCTTTTCCAGTGAGTTGGTTCTTCGCATCAGGTGGCCAAAGGCCTGGAGCTTCAGCTTCAGCATCAGTGGTTCCAATGAATATTCAGGATTTAGGATTCACTGGTTTGATCTTGCTGTCCAAGGGACTCTGAAGAGTCTTCTCCAGCACCACAGGTTAAAAACATCCAATTCTATGGTGCTCAGCCTTTCTGGTCCATCTCTCACATCTGTACATAACTATTGGAAAAACATAGCTTTGACTAGATGGACCTTTGTCAGCAAAGTGATGTCTCTGCTTTTTAATGCTCTGTCTAGGTTTGTCATAGCTTTTCTTCCAAGGAGCAAGCTTCTTTTAATTTCATGGCTGCAGTCACCATCTGCAGTGATTTTGGAGCCCAAGAAAATAAAATCTGCTACTGTTTCCACTTTTTCCCTATTTGCCACGAAGTGATGGGACCAGATGGCATTTTTTTGGTTTTTGAATGTTAAGTTTTAAGCCAGCTTTTTCACCCTCCTCTTTCACTTCCATCTAGAGGCTCTTTAGTTGCTCTTCACTTGGGAACTGCTTATTAAGAATTCTTTGAGAATCAAAGAAAAGTTAAGTTTGCTTATACATGGAATCTTACATATAACCTTGAATTAGTAGGTTCTTCATTGAAATTCTCTTATGTTCAAGATTGAAAATATTCAAGTGTTATGATTAAATTTTCAATTCTTTAGTGGGATGTCCCAGTGTCTTACACAGTTAGAAAATCATTGATGTTCTTACTCAAAGTCTGAAGATGTGGGGCTATATTTTACTTCTGTTGATTTCTACCAGAGTACGTTTTTAACATGAAGGGGTCTTTCGTGTGCTCTAAATTTCACAGGCAGGACTTTAAGACAGGATCTGTCACCACCACCACCACCTCTCAACACAGGAGGCTGCAAATAAGAAAAGAGTTCATTTGTTGGATCTTAAGAATTACAGTTTGAGGCAGACAGATTTGGATAATCCTGGAAGAGAAAGAGACAGGGACTTAACAAAAAATCACCCGCCGAGAGTTGTGATTGACTGACTCAAATCAGAGATGTGTCCTTAAGGAGTCATGAGTTGTTTCAGGGTAGGAGGTCCACCAAGTAGATGGGCTCTGCTGTCATGAGTTTCTGGCCAGTGTCCTGAATGGCTTCATCCGATCAGAAGGTCAGATTCCATCCAGGCAGAGGTGTGCATGAGTCATGCTTCTCTAATGGCTTCTTGGCTCTGTTTTAGAGGGCTCTGTTAGCACACTTCTGATTCCATTTTGATTGCCTTTCACAGATGTAGGGGAAATTTACTACCTACAGTTGTAAATGGCATAAAAAAATTTGCATCAGCAAAGGTGTTAAGATGAATTTAGCCAGTGGGGTGAACCTTTCTTAGTTTAGGTGAAAATAAAATGAAAACACAATGGTCTGCTTAGGGGAAGCAATGAAATCAGCTGTTGCTGTTGGCTAAATATAGATATGATTATCATGTTTATTTTTTTAGGATTTGACTTTAGTTTTCCCCCTTCAAAACTGAAATGACTTTAAGGTCTTAATTATTTGGTATTAGACTAATGAATAAATCCAAAATTCTGTTCTCAGTTTTCCTTTTCAGTAGCTGCCAGTGTATGTTTGATCCTTGAAATGGAAGCTGATTAACATTTTGAAGGGTTGTCTTCATCTTCAAAATCAACACAGACTGCTTCTGTATGATCTTGATTAAATATTTGTACAGAGCCAGGCCAGTGAGGGTGGGGACTATTTTGTTTCCACGTGTCATATGGTTTTCATTAAGTTTTTGCATTTAAGTCAGTTTTATTTTTCAGTTGATGTAGGCACAGAGAGTTGTCTTGTAGGTTGCTTTAGGTCATTGAGTCATCGTTGCCTTGCAGTAAATCTGACAGACTTCATAAGCTGGTAAATCAGTCAACACAGCTTTATCTGACGGAGGTAAATATCTGAGTCTCGTGTACAGTGTGGGTACTTGTCTCTTACATTATATTAATATCAAGGTGAAGAATGGGAAGGACATTTAGTTTCTTTCCAATCTTAGACCTCTGTCTAAATTTTCTCATTTGTAGTGGTGTTGTAGTCAGCAGTTAACCAGTAATTCAAATCCAGAGCTCTCTGGGTTTTTTATTTCTGTTGTAATCATAATATATCAGTTTGCCATTGCTTCTGTTTTACAAACAAAACTTTTAATTCTCATGATGTCTCAAAATTTAATGAAATCTCTCTAGGGATTGGACTTCCATGGTGGCTCAGTGGTAAAGAATCTACCTGCCAATGCAGGAGATGAGAGTTTGATCCCTGGATCAGAAAGATCCTTTGGAGAAGGAAATGGCAACCCAGTCCAGTATTCTTGCCTGGGAATTCCCATGGACAAAGGAGCCAAACGGGCTATAGTCCATGGGGGCTACAAAGAGTCAGACACGACTCAGTGACTGAACAACAACAATATCTAAGGATCACCTTAGGCAAATTTTACCAATGAATGATACATATGGAATTTGCCTCATGCATTTTCTCTTTCTCTTATATTACTCTCTGATCCACCTTTTCTTTGTGGGTGCTCCGTTTCTTTAAGGAAATTTTATACTTAATGGTAAGACATCTTTATGGAAAAGATCCAGTAAGTTGCAGTTAGTAAATCTGTTGTGTGAGATAATTTGCCCAACTTTTGACTTGCATAGAAATTAACTTGAAGTGTGCTTCGTTCTCAGTGTATTTTAGTACTCATTGTACTGTGCAATATTTAGGTTATAACAGATGACTTAGTAGTATATTGTGTTCATGTGTGGTGTTGGAGAAGACTCTTGAGAGTTCCTTGGACTGCAAGGAAATCAGTCCTGAATGTTCACTGGAAGGGCTGGTGTTGAAGCTGAAACTCCAGTACTTTGGCCACCTGATGCAAAGAGTTGACTCATTTGAAAAGACCCTGATGCTGGGAAAGATCGAAGGCAGGAGGAGAAGGGGATGACAGAGGATGAGATGGTTGGACAGCATCATCCGACTCGATGGACATGAGTTTGAGTGGATTCTGGGAGGCCTGGCGTGCTGCAGTCCATGGGGTCGCAAAGAGTCAGACATGACTGAGCAACTGAACTGAACTGAACTGTGTTCATACTGATTAAGTTTTACAGCAGTGTAGTATTGTGGAAAGAACTTGGACTTTGGAATCAAGTGGATCTAGATTTAAGTATTGATTCAGCCATTTATTAACTCTGACTTAAGTAAGTTGCTTCTCTTCTTTGAGTCTTAGTTTCCTTATTAAAGATGAGAAAGCTATCTGGCTGAGAATCATAAGGGAATTAGAAGCAAGATAATGTTATATAAAGTATGTGGCACATAATAGCTTCATAGTATAGTTCATAGTATTAATATAATTCTCTTGTCATTGAAGAAGTTTGACAGGAAAAGAGAAACTTTATAGTTAATAAAACCAGAAAGGTTTCTTGGTGGACATTTTTTTAGGAAGACATTGGAGGAGACTGGTAAAACTTGGAATTTGTGGAAATGATTGAAGAATAGTTGGTTTTCTCCATGTTGTCCTTTAATTTCTACTTCTGCATGTAGTTTAAAAGGCCACATTTTGCCGGAAAGTTTGTCGTCTTAGATAAAACAGGTTTCTGCCCTATTCTGTCCACTTCGCACAGTTCTGACCCTAGAGCCGCCTGGGCAGCCAGGGCAGCCAGCTCCTGTGGCTGTGATTCTGCAGGCGCTTAGACACCTCCCAGCTATCACAGAGTCAGATCTTTTCACTTGTCAATTTGAGGTATTATCTGCCAGCTTTCTGTTACTGTTGGCCAAGATTTCAGTCTCTTACACAATCTGTTTCTTGCCCTCCATCCTTTTCAGTATAGTTAGTTTATAATATTTTGCTAATTCTGCATTCACCATATATCATTATGCCTATACAATTATTATTTACAGCTGAAAGTTGTAAAGTAATATTCCTTACTTAATTTCAAGGAAGACAAATGGAGAGGAAACTAATAATTGACTTGATTTTTTGTATTTAACTTACATAATTTTAGTCTTTCAAAATCAAATTGCCTCAGGTAATGTATCTGCTATAATAACTTCCTTGGAGATATTCTTTCCTAGAGTCCTCTGTTTTCCTTTTCCTGGGCTGGTTGCTCTCTTGGGCCACTTCACAGTTGTCATCCTGGGACATAAATTTCTTACGATCCTGGGAATATCTCCAGGATTAGATTCCCTGTTTCCTGGATCTGGTGTCCTCTTCTTTCTTGATTTACTCCCACTGTTTTGTGTTTTTTGCCACTATATTTTTTTAATTGAAGGATAATTGCTTTACAGAATTTCGTGGTTTTCTGTCAAACATCAAGAAGAATCAGCCATAGGTACACCCATGTCCCCTCCTTGCCATCTCTCTCCCCATCCCACCCTTCTAGATTTGGCACGGAGCCGCTGTTTGAGTTCCCCGAGTCTTACAGCAAATCCCCATCTGCTATCTATTTAACATATGGTAATGTAAGTTTCCATGTTACTCTTTTCATACATCTCACCCTGTCCCTCCTTGCCTCCCCCTGTGTCTATAGGTCTGTTCTCTATGTCTGTTTCTCCATTGCTGCCCTGGAAATAAGTTTATCAGTACTATCCTTTTAGATTCCATATATATGTGTTGTATATGATACTTATATTTCTTTTTCTGACTTACTTCACGCTGTATAATAGACTCTAGGTTCATCCACCACAAATGACTGAGTAGTATACCATCGTATGTATGTACCACAGCTTCTTTATCCATTCATATGTTGATGGACATCTAGGTTGCTTCCATGTTCTAGCTATTGTAAATAATGCTGCAGTGAACATTGGGTACATTTCTAATTTTCAGTTTTGATTTCCTCAAGGTATATGCCTACTACTGGGATAGCTGGGTCATATGGTGGTTTTATTCCTAGTTTTTAAAGGAATCTCCATACTGTCTTCCATCAGTTCAGTTGAGTTGTTCAGTCGTGTACAACTCTTTGCCACCCATGGACTGCAACATGACAGGCTTCCCTGTCCATCATCAACTCCCAAGAGCTTGCTAAAACTCACGTCCATCCAGTCAGTGTTGCCATCCAACCATCTCATCCTCTGTCATCCCCTTCTCCTGCCTTCAATCTTTCCCAGCATCGGGGTCTTTTCCAGTGACTCAGTTCTTCATATCAGGTGACCAAAGGCTTGGAATTTCAGCTTCAGCATCAGTCCTTCCAATGAATATTCTTGACAGATTTCCTTTAGGATGGACTGGTTGGATCTCCTTACAGTCCAAAGGACTCTGTAGAGTCTTCTCCAACACCACGGTTCAGGAGCATCAATTCTTTGGTGCTCAGCTTTCTTTATGGTTTAGCTCTCACATCCATACATGACTACTGGAAAAATCATAGCTTTGATTAGATGGACCTTTGTCGGCAAAGTGATGTCTCCACTTTTTAATGTGCTGTCTGGGTTTGTTATAGCTTTTCTTCCAAGCAAACTTCTTTTAATTCCATGGCTGCAGTCACCATTTGCAGTGATTTTGGAGCCCAAGGAAATAAAGTCTGTCACTGTTTCCATTGTTTCCCCATCTATTTGCTGTGAAGTGATGGGACCAGATGCCATGATCTTTTTTTTTGAATGTTGAGTCTTAAGCCAACTTTTCCACTCTCCACTTTCACTTTCATCAAGAGGCTCTTTAGTTCCTCTTCTCTTTCTGTCATAAGGATGGTGTCATCTGCATAACTTAGGTTATTGATATATTTCTCAGCAGTCTTGACTCCAACTTGTGCTTCCTCTAGCCTGGCATTTCTCATGATGTGCTCTGCATATAAGTTAAATAGGCAGGTGACAGTATACAGCCTTGATGTACTCCTTTCCCGATTTGGAACCAATCCGGTGTTCTATGTCCGGTTCTAACTTGTGCTTCTTGATGTACATACAGATTTCTCAGGAGGCAGGTAAGGTAGTCTGGTATTCTTTTCTCTTTAAGAATTTTCCACAGTTTGTTGTGATCCACACAAAGGCTTTGGTGGAGTAAGTAAAGCAGAAGTAGATGTTTTTCTGGAACTCTCTTTTTCTGTGATTCAGCGGATGTTGGCTATTGATCTCTGGTTCCTCTGCCTTTTCTAAATCCAGCTTGAACATCTGGAAGTTCTCAGTCCATGTACTGTTGAACCCTACCTTGGAGAATTTTGAGCATTACTTTGCTAGCATGTGAGATGAGTGCAATTGTGGTGTAGTTTGAACATTCTTTGGCATTTCCTTTATTTGGGATTGGAATGAAAATTGACCTTTTTCGGTCCTGTGGCCACTGCTGAGTTTTCCAAATTTGCTGGCATATTGAGTGCAGCACTTTCACAGCATCATCTTTTAGGATTTGAAATAGCTGAGCTGGAGTTCCATCACTTCCTCTAACTTTGTTCATAGTGATACTTCTTAAGGCCCACTTGACTTTGTTTTCCAGGATGTGTGTGGTTATTGATCACACCATCGTAATTATCTTGGTCATTAAGATCGTTTTTGTATAGTTCTTCTTTGTATTCTTGCCACCTCTTCTGAATATCTTCTGCTTCTGTTAGGTTCATACTGTTTCTGCCCTTTATTGTGCCCATCCTTACATGAAATGTTCCCTTCCTATGTCCAGTTTTCTTGAAGAGATTTCTAGTCTTTCCCATTCTGTTGTTTTCCTCTGTTTCTTTGTATTGATCATTGAGGAAGGCCTTCTTATCTCTCCTTGCTAATCTTTGGAACTCTGCATTCACCATGGGTATATCTTTCCTTTTCTCCTTTGTCTTTCACTTCTCTTCTTTTCATAGCTATTTGTAAGACCTCCTCAGACAACCGTTTTGCCTTTTGCATTTCTTTTTCTTGGGGATGGTCTTGATCACTGCCTCCTGTACGGTGTCAAGAACCTCCCATAGTTCTTCAGGCACTCTCTCAGATCTAATCCCTTGAATCTTTTTGTCATTTCCATTGTATAATCGTAAAGGATTTGATTTAGGTCATACCTGAATGGTCAAGTGGTTTTCCCTACTTTCTTCAATTTAAGTCTGAATTTGGCAATAAGGAGTTTATGATCTGAGCCACAATCAGCTCTTGGTCCTGTTTTTGCTGACTGTATAGAGGTTCTCCATCTTCATCTGCAAGGAATGTAATCGGTCTGATTTTGGTATTGACCACCTGGTGATTTCCATGTGTAGAGTCATCTCTTGTGTTTTTGGAAGAGTGTGTTTGCTATGACCAGTATGTTCTCTTGGCAAAACTCTATTAACCTTTGCCATTCGTCATTCTCTACTTCAAAGCCAAATTTACCTGTTACTCCAGGTATCTCTTGACTTCCTACTTTTGCATTCCAGTCCCCTATGATGAAAAAGACATCTTTTTCTGGTGTTAGTTCTAGAACGTCTTGTAAGTCACCATAGAACTGTTCAGTTTCAGCTTCTTCAGCACTAGTGGTTGGGGCATAGACTTGGATTACTGTAATACTGAATGGTTTGCCTTGGAGATGAACAGAGATCATTCTGTCGTTTTTGAGATTGCACCCATGTACTCCCTAGCTGGTAAAGAATCCACCCGCAGTGCTGGAGACCTGGGTTTTATCCCTGCATTGTGACGATCCCCTGGTGAAGGGAACAGCTACCCACTCCAGTGTTCTGGCCTGGAGAATTCCATGGACTGTATAGTACATGGGGTCACAAAGAGTTGGACACAACTGAGCAACTTTCACCATCTTCCATAGTGCCCTGTGTCAGTGGTGCTGGGAAGACTGTACAGCTCCACTGAAAAAAATGAAATCAAAACACTTTCTAACGCCATACACAAAGATAAACTCAGAATGGATTAAAGACCTAAATGTAAGATCGGAAACTATAAAACAGAGGAAAACATAGGCGGAACCCTCGATGACATAAATCAAAGCAAGATCTTCTGTGACCCTTCTCCTAGAATAATGGAAATAAAAAAAAGTAAACAAATGGGATGTAATTAAATTTGAAAGGTTTTGCACAGCAAAAGAAATTACAAACAAGGTGAAAAGGAAACCCTCAGAATGGGAGAAAATAATAGCAAGGGAAACAACTGACAGAAAATTGATTTACAAAATATACAAGCAGCTCATACAACTCAATACTGGAAAAACAAACTACCCCATCAAAAAGTGGGGAAAAAAGACCTAAACAGACATTTCTTCAAAGAAGACATATAAGTGGCTAACAAACACATGAAAAGATGCTCAACATCACTTATTATTAGAGAAATACAAATCAAAACCACAATGAGATACCACTACACATCAGTCAGAATGGCCATCATCAAAAAGTCTAGAAACAATAAATTCTGGAGAGGGTGTGGAGTAAAGGGAACGCTCTTGTGTTGCTGGTAAAAGTCAAATGCTGGAGAGGGTGTGGACCAAAGGGAACCTTGCGTTGCTGGTGGGAATGTAAATGGAAACTCCCACTATTTTGGTAAAGCATATGAAACCCATGGACAGGGGAGCCTGGGGGGCTTCAGGCCATGGGGTTGCAAAGAGTCGGACACGACTTAGTGACTGAACAACAGCAACCCCCCGGGGTTTTGTCTTCCTTGAGGTCACTGTTCCAGGCTTTCCTCCCTGCCTGACTGCAGTCACCAGGCTGGAATCTCCTAGACTGTTTTTCCAGTTATATTAATCTTTTTCTAATGTTTTCCATTACTTTTTTCTTTTTGCTCTATTTTCCGCATGATTTCCTTAGCTTTGTCTTCTCACCTTTATACTTTTTGTTTTTCAGCCATCATGCTTTTATTTCTGAGCTCTTTGTTATTCTCTTAATGTTTCTTTTACAATAACAACTGTTCTCATTTTGTAGATACAATATAATCTCCTAACTCTTCAGGGATATTAATGATATTTTCCCCTAAGTTTTTTTGTTTTTGTTTTTTTGAGTAGTTTTTTTTTTTTTTTAGAAGTTGCTTCTTAAATGTTTGTTTATATTATTCTTCCTCTTCTTTTTGATAAAACTCATTTGTTCATGATTAGAACAAATAATCCTAGAAAAGTTGATTGGACGCTCCGAGTTCTGTGGAGTTTGTCCACATGACATGTGAGCTTTAATGTCGCCTTCTCTTAGTGTGTTATTTATTAGTTACTGGTTGGATTTTCTGTGGAGTACTCCTGATCTCCTCCCTGGAGGAGAGAGCTCTGGCTGCCAGCATTTTGGAAGTCCACCCTGGGAAGGAGGATGGGACTCATTATTGGAGGTGAAGTGTGTGTGCTTGTGTGTGACTTAATCCCCTGGTTTTGGTACTGCACCTGTGCTTTCATCTGTGCTAGCCCATCACCCCTCCAGAGGTTAGACCTCTGGTCTTCTGCCAGGGGAGTGGGGAGGGAATCCAGGGGAAACCGTCTGATTGTTTCTCAATCTTAACTTTCACCCAATTCTCTTTATCTTGATTCTTCTGTTCTATCCTTACTTCCAAAAGTACTAGATCTGCCCATTCCTAGGTTTTGGTTTTTTCCCCTGAAGAGTCTGCAGGGTGAATTGGGTTAGTTGTCAGACTGACGATTGGAGTTGTAGGATTGACCTTGGCTTTGCCAGGACATGGTGCATCTGCTTCCACCTTCTAAAATCGTGTTGCTGTTTTCTCTTTGGGTCTTGTCCTCATGGATTGAGCTCCCCAAGTGGCACAGTGGTAAGAAATCCACCTGCCAAAGCAGGAGATACGGATTTGATCCCTGGGTCAGGTAGATCCCCCGGAGAAGGAAATGGCAACCCACTCCAGTATTCTGGCCTGGAGAATTCCATGGACTGTATATAATCCATGGGGTTGCAAATGGTCAGATATGACTGAGTGACTTTCAATTCACTAGTGACTAAACAGCAGCAAATACCAGGGAGCATATACTTTTTGAAAACCTTGAATGATTGACTTGGCAGAGGTGTTACAGTTAATGGTTCAAAGTGGATCTCTGTTCATTGGAAACAGCTCTCGATTATTAAGTAAGGTGAGGAGATTGGCAGAGAAACCTTTAGCTGACTCAGGGGAAATGGCCTTTTATTCGGTTAGGTAACTTCATCTAACAGGAGCAGAAGTCATTTAGGGATGTGGGTTTGGTCCTGTAGAGATGAGGGACGGAGGTGTGTTCACATCCTCCAGGAGCAGTGTTATATATTGCCTTTCTGCTTTGTTGCTTTCTATCAGTGCAGCACAGAAAGCATTGAAACGGTTTATGGTTGGGTTTTTAACCAACACAGATGTCTTTTGTTTCTTCATGCTGGTTAAATTATAGTACAAAATGTACTGTTTGATTCACTAAGTCAGTTCTGAAATCTTTGTTCACATTTATATGCTCCCCAGTCTTCGGGTTCTATTTAGGAAAAAGCTTTGATGAGTAAGCCAAGGGGACATTTTTTCCTGTTTGTGATAGCATCCTTTTTTTAAAAAAAAAAAAAATGGTATTACTGTTTCAGGGCTGTGTTTTTTTTTTTTAATTAAAAAAATGGCTTCAGCAGAATTAGATAAGTAATCTCTTAACCTTTGCAAGTGTTTTTAACATCTTTTCTCCTGATAACTGCTTTTTATAGATTAATAGGCTCCCATAAAGTAACTGTTTTCTCTAACCAAATGGGTTCTTGTGTATTTAGATTTTTTTCCCCGCATTGCATATTTCTATGCATGGAGTAAGTAGAAAAGTACAGACTGATAGGTCCACGAAGACAGGGACTTTGTTTTGTTCATCACTCTTTCTAGCATTCAGGACAGTGTTTGATATACAGTTCTCAGTGAATACTTGTGGAATGAAGAAAAGAAACTAGTTCAGCATCCTGTACTACTTAATTAATGCCACAAGATGGTACTGTTGTACCATAAAATAAACGGCTGTAATTCTTAGACTCTCTTGCATAGTTTTATATAAATTCTATGAATAAACAAAATAAATTGACTACCATTTTGTTTATTGCCTGGTTCAGTTATTTATGGTTTCAGCATGTGACTAGTCTTTTGAGTCCATGATTTGGGGAGGCAGTGAGGTCATAACTCATATAACATTTGGTTTTGATTCTTATCAAATGTGATAGCATCTATAAACACCTAGCACAGTATCGGGTTAGTTTCATTTTTCACTTTTAATTAATCTTGGATTAAAATACTTTGTTAAAAATTGCTCTGTGTGTTAAAATAATTTGCCAGTGTTTTCTAATAGGTTAT
Source organism: Antilocapra americana (assembly GCA_007570785.1). Lineage (NCBI taxonomy): Eukaryota > Metazoa > Chordata > Mammalia > Artiodactyla > Antilocapridae > Antilocapra > Antilocapra americana. The sequence continues at coordinate 4,125,403 of ML660213.1, forward strand.
CACTGAATGTTAAACAATATTTTATAAGTGTTTTGATTGTCAGAAGATTGAAAAAATTGATCCCAAACTTAGATTTTACTGTAGCTCCACAGACACCACCCCCGTGCCCCCCCACCGACACACACACACTGCAAATAAAGAAAAAATGTAATTCTGCTTCTGTGGTTCTTGTATGAGGCTCACATTTTTAACACAGTACTACGTATTTGTGTGTATACAGTCCAAATGTATATAGTTAATCTTATCGTTTGTCTTGGTTTCATTCCTTTTATAAAAAATGTTGATAGGTTTGTTTTGTAGCCTAGAATTTTAAAATTTCCTTATGGTGAAATTGACTTTTGAATATTTTGATCATGTACTTTTCCTCAGACTGAAGCAAAATCAGAAGAGGGCCCAGGATGGACGATCTTGCGTGATGATTTCATGATGGGAGCATCCATGAAAGACTGGGACAAAGAAAGTGATGGACCAGATGACAGCAGACCAGGGTCTGGAAGTGACTCTGACACATAAAGCAATAGAAGGAACACAGTTTTACATTTTATTTTTCCTGGAAAAATAGTGCATACTCTGAAGGTTGGGAAATGATAAAGGTCACATTTGTAAGAAAGCCAGAAGACTTTCACTATTACTAATTTTGGTGTTTCCTTTTTTCATGTAAACTTTGTTAAAATTATATTTCAAACCTTATATGATTTTAAACATTGTTCCTTAGAACATTTGTAAAAGAAATATTTCTACCTGAGAGATGGATTTTGCCAGGTTCATTATAAGTTTGCATACTGCTCTTGGATATTGGTATTTTGTTCAGCTATCACTAGTGTTTGTGGAAATGCAATATCAATTTATAATTAAAGTGAACTCCTTGATGTTAGTATTTTTCAGCCTGTAACTTACAGACCTGTATATGTATGTTTTTTGTGGAAAAGTGTTGGTGGTGGTTTTGGTGAGATATTGAGAAAACCTATGTATTAATAACAAAATTTTTAAATAATAGCATTTCTGATTTGGGGTAATGATTTTATTTATAGATACTCTGGCAAATAATGATTTAAGAAGTCAAATTTCTACTTTTATATTGCCTTTTATGTGCTAAGTAATGTATATAAATAATGACTTAGATTTATTTTAAACGTTGGGTTATTTTTGTATGAGAGATTTACTGAGGTGGAAATTCTCATTTAACTTATGCAGTGAGGCATAATTTATTAGGAAGCATATTTGACATGTTCTAGTTTCTCTTATTTTCCATATATATATATATGGAAAATTAAAAAAAATATATATATGTGTATATATATATTTGAGTTAGCCTAAATTTTCTTTTATGGATGGACTGACCAGCGAAATGGTAGACAATAGATGCGTATGTGTGTGCTTAGTCACTTCAGTCGTATCTGACTCTGAGACCCCATGGACTGTAGCCCACCGTGTTCCTCTGTCCATGGGATTCTCCAGGCAAGAATACTGGAGTGGATCACCATGCCCTCCTCCAGGGGATCTTTCCCACCGGGATCGAACCAGCATCTTCTGCGGCTCCTAACTTGCAAGCAGGAAGCAGGTTCTTTACCACTGAGTCGGCAGGGAAGCCCAGACCACAGATAGTCTGCATCAGAAAGCTGCATCTGAGTTGAGGCTTGATTCCTTATAGTTGCCTTTAAGATTACTAAATTGGGTGACTTTTAAAGTCTAGATGTTAAACAGAAAGAGATGAGAAAGGAGGACTATTTAAATACCATTCCAGAATTTCTGTGACACTGGGCCTATACTGCAAAGTTTGTAGGGGAACTGTTTAATAAAAGTGATCTGTTCTTTTTTATAAAAGGATTCATCTCTTTCGCCATCTTTCCATAATAAAAATAGTTGCCTCCTACTATCCAGTTGCACTTGTTTGCATGTGTTATATATGGAAGGATAATCCTCCCCTCAAAACTATGCTAGAGCAGAGAGGTTTATATTTGCAAACCCATTTGAGTGTTACAAGTATTATGTAACCAGAGTCAAATTCGTCCATGGCCTGATATTTGTTATCCTAAAAGGAAGGTATACATCTAAGATATCAAATGCTTAAACCAGCAGAGCTCAAAATACATTTTTATATTTATCCAAACTTTTGAAATTTAGTGTCTTGAATTATAGGACTGCTATTTTGTCAGTGTAATATAAGTAAATGTGAACAGATATTCCTGAGTAGTAACATGAGTACCTAAGTATCTCAGTATAACTTAACACACATAAATATTTCAGTGAACCTAATATGTACGTAATTTTGAGAAATTTGCAGCACTTAAAAACTTACCTTCTCAGAATCAGAGATTTTAATTTTTTTTTTTGCTATTAATCTGTTTCTGAATCATATTAAAGCTTTGCAAAAATTCTCCCATACTAACATCAGGTGATAGAAATGGGCAAATAACTTCTCATTTAGTTTTTAAAAAAAGTTGTTTTTGAAACATATATTCAGTGTATAGTCCTTGGTTTAACTTCAAACTGATAGTAAGAGAATATTTGTAGATTTTCTTCTCTCAGAAGTTATTTTATTCCAAAATAAAATTGAAGTGCTGTTGTAAGAAAAAAAGTGTATCACTTATGCTAAAAGGCATGTAACTTATGTGAAATAATTTTTATCATAAAGATGGAATGTTTTATATGTATTAGTATTTCTGCATATTGACTATCAGGTAATTGAGCAAAATACCACCATACACGAATCTAAGGATTAGCATATTATTTTAGAAACTTAAGTGTATATCTTTAGGTGAATGTTTTAAATAATCTCTCATCTCTACCCTAAGTATTTTACCCTACAACATTTAAATTCTTCCAACACCTAAAATATACCAATATTTTGGTTTATGTTTTGGTTAACTGTTTAGGGTAATAGAGTAATAAATAGATTTTATTTTTGTTTAGAAAGAACAATGGAAAATAGTAATCAAGAAACCAATAACTAGGTATTATCATATTGCCTTATCTGGATGTTCAGATAGTTAGGGAAAATATTCTCAGTATTAGCATAGTTTAGATATTTTTTTTTAGGCTTTGCAATCTCACAAAGTTATAGACTGACAGTAACTTAGAATCACTACAGTAGTTTAGTACTTTAATTTGAAATACTGAATTTTTTAAGTTACTTAGACTTCTGCTAGATCAGAAATTATTCTATTCATTAAAAAATATATCTGGGAAACACTTTGGATGGACTGGTTTGAAGGCTCACTTTCAGTACTTATAACCTAAAATGACTCTGTTAGAAAGTTTTAGAAGATTTACTGAAGGGTAAGTCCAATCCTTCTAAAATATTTTGTCTTTTATAATAAGTGGGTGAAGGGAATGTTTTAATTGTGGGAAACCTCTTAGGACTTTGCAGTCACTCTGTTTTTGCACATATGAACATACTTAACATTCAGTGGCTACCAACTAACCCAATCTAGCCACCCATGCTGGTCTTGAGGACTGTGAAGTACTGAACCATGAAGCCATTTAATTACAGTTCATAGACACCCAAAGATGTCCTTGTCAAACACACAACAGCAGAGAAGTCCTAAGGTTGAAGTGTGAACAGGAGCATGGACAAACTGAAGACCAGTTGTGTTGCTGAGGGGTGAAAGGAATAATAAGGCCCCAAAGAACACCTGTAAAAGACTTCATAAGGCATAAGTATTTCTTTAAAAGAGAAAAGAGGAGGTCAAATAAGTTGACACTTTGGTGTCTTCTGGATAATGTTTTTCCTCTCTATATATTTACTTATTTTTGTCACAGATTTTTATGAATATATGTGTTGAAGGAGTCGTAAGTGAAATGGCATGGGAATTTTATTTTTTCAGTCTTTTTAAATGCCCACAGAGGACCATTAGTGTGCTTAGTATATTAATACATTTGTGCCACATGAATCTCACTTTTAAAACAAACATTTGAAGAAATCAGTATTTTTTTTTGACATTTGTAATTTCTTAAGTGTGTATGTGTGTTGGGGGCGATGAGTTTTGTGTCTTAGTCTAGGCTGCTATACCAGATATCATAGACTGGGTGGCAAAAACAACAGTTGTTTCTCTTGGTTCTGGAGGTTGGAAAGTCCAGGATCAGGGTGCTGGCAGATTTGATGTCTGATGAGCACCTTCCTCCTGGTTCGTCAACAGCTGACCTCTTGATGTGTCTTTACTTGAGGGAGAGAGATTGTCTTTCTCAGTGTCTCTTACAAGGGCACCTCCCTCATGATCCAGTTACCTCTTAAAGGACTCCACCTCCAATATTATCATATCAGGAATAGAGCTTCAACATAGGAATTGGAGAACGCGTTGAGGGGGAGGATACAAAATTCCAGTCCATAGCAATGTATAAAATAGCAAACGGTACATTTTTACATAGACATGAAATAACTTAAGCTGCCCTTGTTCTTCTTAACTTAAATTTCCTAATAGCATTAGAAAGTTAAGTGAAACATTAATTGAGCACCTGTTCCCAGAACTGCTAGAATTATGAGTGATGATATTGCTTATGCAAAATCAGGAATAATTTTAATCCTGTAAAAAAAGTCGAACCTCCTCCTCCTTTTGAAAGTTGACTTCCTGCAGTAAGTGCCCACCGTGTGATTTGAATCTTGTGGCAGTTTGGATTAACAGTGATAACTTGAAATAAATCAGTTACCTACCATGACTTAAAAAGTACCTGTTAAAAAAAATAACCTTTTAAAGATTATAGTGGATGTTGCACAAATTAAAGATTCAGATTAAGTTGCACATTAAAAATCTATTACAGAATTGTACAATAACTACAGAAACAGAGGCCCTGGAATAACGAACTTGTCTGTACTAAATAGATTAGGTCTATAAATAGATTACTTTGTCAGTACACTATTGACATTAAGTTCATTTTTACTTGGAAACAATTTTCAGTTGAGGGAAGCAGAGTTCACAACTGCTGTTTCCTTAAATTCATCTCTTAAGATCAATGGGGCTAGTGTTTATCTCCACTCCGTGTATCAGTGATAGGTAGAGAGTCTGTTAAGCTCTGCAGAAACAGTATGAAGACTGAGGTGAAATCGGCAGTTAGAACAAATTTTGGAAAGAGAGAGGACGTGTCCATGCCCACACAGAAGGCTCTCAATCCCTCCCCCAAGGAAGCAGACATCTATGATTTTGTGCCAGCTGGATAGATGGATCTTACTACTCCAGTGAAGTTAGGCCCCCCTGGTGAATTTTTCCTTTGGGTGAGCTTTTCTGAAACTTGGCTAAAAATGTCAATCAAGAGGGGCTTCCCAGGTGGTGCTAGTGGTAAAGAATCCACCTGCCAATGCAGGAGACACAAGAGATGTGGGTTCACTCCCTCGGCTGGGAAGGTCCCCTGGTGGGGGAAACGGCAACTCCAGTATTCTTAGCTGAAGAATTCCATGGATGAGAGGAACCTGGTGGGCTACATACAGTCCATGGGGGTCACAAAGAGTTAGACATGACAGCGCACACACGCATCATCCATAAAAACTGATGCTTCAAAAATAACCGTCATGAGAATCCTTGAACACATTGGGAAGTAAAACCATGTCTGAGATAGGTGACAAGATGTTTAATGACTGGTGGTGAATTAAGTCCTTAGAGTTGTAATGAATCTAATTAGAACTCTGGGTTGAAAAGGTATCTTCTAGCAATTCTTCAACAATTTTAGGTCCCCTGAAGGACGTTTTCTAGTTTAGAACCACACTTACCTCTTCAGCTGGTCTAGTGAGCATCCTTCCAGGGAGTTACGACTTGGGGCTTTTGATGGAGGTGTGTGATCAACCTTCTGTACTCAGATGAGTTGTACTCAGAGACAGAGTTACAAAGTATGTTTTGTTAACAGTATCTGGCCCAACATCGCTCACCTCCCTCCCTCCCCCCACCCCACCATCGCAGGAGTGTGTATTTCTGTTAATGATGTTTGGTTTTTCATTGAGGCCTTGAACAAGGGTATACGCTAGAGAAGTGGGTTTAATTTCTGATAATTAAAATCCCTACATCAGTACGCCCAGTAGCACTTTCTGTGATGATGGGAATGTATCTCCATTGGCCAATACGGGAGCCTAAGTGGCTGTTGGGCATCTCCAATGTGGCCGGGATACAAAAAATGTATTTTTACTTTCACTTAATAACTTCCAGTTTTAAAAGCTGCACATGGCTAGTGGTAGTCTGTCTGTGAAGAGAATAAAGTTACAGAGCATATATTTAGTCTAATAAAACACCAGCCAATTTTGGAATCGTCAGTCTACCTCTAATTCTCCCATAAACTGATAGATACAATTTATGTACATACAAATACTGGTGTGATTTTATTGACTAAATTATGGTTGATGTCTTTTTCACTACAAGCAGTTTTTTAAAGAGATGTGTTAAGTTGCTTTGTAATTACTTCCTGAGGTGTAACTATTACCCTTACATGTTGGGCCACTGTGCATAACAAATAGTATTTGAGTTTTTAGTGTTATCACCTGTGGCTTTCAGAATGAACACACTGAACTTTAAGTCTCATTGCTGTATGCTGAAAGAATAGGTGTTAAGTGTGTGATACACAAAAAAGGACATGCTGATAACTGCAGGAGCCATGGATAGCAGATACCGTCTAAGCCAGTGAATTCCAGTGCTGGGGACTTTGGTCAGGAGCCTCCTTATTTTGGGGGTCTCTAAAGTGCCTTTGGTGGCAGGGCTCCCGCGGTGTCCAGCAGCTCTGATCTGTCCCAACGCACACTCGACATCCTGCCCAAGCAAATGTAGCTTGCAGATTGGGGCAAAAAAACAAAACAAAACAGAAAACAAAGTGCACCACGAGCATTATTAGCACAGCCAGTTTAAAATGATGAGGTGTTAACCGCATTTGTATAAATAACAGTTTCTCTAACCTCTGAATCACTATCCTGCATCTTTAATGCAATCAGTTCATAAACATCAAAGCAGGAACACCAAATTTGTATGGGGTCAAGACCAACTGGGGCTCTGAGTGGAGAGACAGCTGAGAGCTGCGTCCTTTGTGTGGGTGGCCTTGCAGCTGTTGATTCACCCTGAGCTACTAGCCAGTTGCCTCTGCAGCTCACAGAACCAGTCTTCAGTCTTAGGTAAAAATGGATCCCCTCCCCTGGGATGGACATAAACAATGGTTTGACATCAGCTCTCAAAACATCAGCGAGGCAGCCAGACACAGCAGTTATCCTGAAATACTGAGTAGTACCAAGCATAACATCAGGGCTGTTTCTGCATAATATTTGTCTTTGTATAATAACACTGGGCTCTCTGAAGTGTATTGTAAATAAGCTCAAGAGTCCAGAAGGTTCAAGGTGACATTATACTTCTTTACAAATGGTAGAAAATGATAGGAATATCTATTGCATGACAGAACTGTCATATTTTGGCCTTCATGAGGACTCCCAAGTATGCTTTTTAATAATAAATGAAGCTATATTTACATGGAATATTTTTAGAAATACTAGTATTCATTGTTAAAAATGACAAAAGGCAAAATTTTGGAATCAAAGCTAAGTTCAGAGTTCAGTTTGGACTCATTAAGCCATGTGTCCTTGAAAAAATGTCAAAACTCTTTGAGGCTAGTTTGTAGCTCAGGCTTCCCTGGTGACTCAGAAGGTAAAGAATCCACCTACAATGCTGGAGACCTGGGTTCAATCCCTGGGTTGGGAAGATCCCCTGGAGGAGGGCATGGCAACTCACTCTAATCTTGCCTGGAGAATCCCCGTGGACAGAGGAGCCCGGTGGGCCACAGTCCATGGGGTCACAAAGAGTCAGACACAACTGAGCAACTAAGCACAGCACACGTGTAGCTCAGACATAGGGATCTACTTATTTACACTGGAGGGATTGGAGTAACGCATGCACAGCGGCTGTCTAGCACAGTGCCTGCTCTGTAGTAGGGAGAGTCTGGAGAAACAGTATTATGTAGTTGGAGAACTAGCTGCTGTACATGTAGATATGGTATTTCTTTCTGTTCTATGTAATTGTAAGTGTTCCCCTTCTGCAGAGTGAGTTTCCCCCATAAAAGTTTAAAGCCTTGCAGATAGTAGGTCCTTGGTGAACACCCAGTAATTCTACTTCTAAAAACCCTCCTAGGAAAAGATCTCAGTTACAGAAAATTCCGAGTGAACAATAGAATAGCATTATTTTTAACAGCAACAAATTATAGACAACCTCCAAGCTCAGTGAAAGAAGGACCCATACAGATGTCTATCAGCTATGGTAACTTACACGTGTGTGCTACCGTTTAATGTGATGGCCGTGAAGACTGGTGAAATCACGTGTCAAGAATGCATGTAGACTGAAAATGTAAGATTAAAAGCAGTATGGCTAGCTTAAGTACATTTTTCAAATGCCAGAAATTCATTAGATGAGTATAAGAACATAATGCGTTCTCTTTTTAAGAAAATAACTTTTGACTGTCTGAAAAGACAAGTTTCACACTGAGTACCAAGATTCTGACATTTAAATGAAAGCCTAAGACATATTTACTGCCCACTGTAGCTGTTCGGGAACCCAAACTCTAAATACTGTCTTAATACAACATTCTCCGGGTTGACAGTTGTCTTAGTTGCCAAGTCGTGTATGATTCTTTGCCTCCCCGTGGACTCGACTGCGCCAGACTCCTCTGTCCATGGGATTTCCCAGGCAAGTATACTGAACGGGTTGCCATTTCCTCCCCCAGGGGATCTTCCCGATCCAGGCATCAAACCCGTGTCTCCTGCTTGGCAGGTCGATTCTTTACCACTGGAGAGATGCAATTGATGACTGCATGAAGACTGTCCCATCAACCCTTCAAATATGAGTTGGATCAGAATAAGTGATAACAGCAAATCTTGATACAGTAATTACCATGTTCCAGATACTATCTAAAGTTTTATAATACCCTTAACTCCTCCAGTCTGTCTTCCTATAACCTTGTGAAGGAGGTGCTGTTATTATCCCCAACATACAGTTAAGGAAACAGGCAATAGGTTAAATAACTTGCCCAAGTATACAGAGTCAACTAATACAGTCCAATCCACGTTCCAGTCATAGACCCCATTAAAACACAATGATGATTTACTCACATTTTAGATGATATTAATGTCTTAAAATCAGATTCTAGAAATGTGTACTTTGTTCTGGGGGAAAAAAGCATATTACATGTTTTAGTCTCATATACTCACGACATGAACCTATGGCTAGTGGAAGGGAGGGGTGGACAGCACATATCAAAAGGCATTCTCCTGGGCTTTAAGCAGTTTAAAGATAGGCTTTATTTTGGTTGCTGTCAGTTTATTATGCAACATACTACTGGAGAATTTATTATAGATCTTGTTTGAGTATGTCTGACAAGTAAAACTTTACTATCTGGTTATCTGGATGCTGCAGAAATGGAACCACCTTAACTATTGGAGTGGTATCTATTGGAACATGACTGTAGTTCCTTTTATACTAAAATATGATATATTGCCCATAACTCTGGTTATTATACTTCATAACATTAGATGGCTCATGAAAGTGTAAGGGTGACATTTTTGCTATTAGGAATTTAGATATTCAAATTGTGCTTTCAGAGTAGATTTTAGTTTAGAATATTATTGGCTAGGAGATAACAGGTAACTAAAATTTTACAATATTTCCTTTAGAAAAGAAGTCAATGGAAATATTCTTGAGTGAAGCTTAATTGAAGTTTTTTTTTTTAATTACAGCCAATGACACTGTATGATTGTTTAATAGGCCGTGATGAAAACATCCAGGGAAACGGAGCACGTCAGTTTTCTCCAGGTAGAAAGTTGTGAGACATACTGCTTTTCTCCTCTAGGTGGCATGAGTTAGGCTCTCATTGAATTAACTTTTTTTTTTTCCCTTTCATTTTTTTCCCCCTCAACAGCAGAAGTGTTGATTCCCTTTAATTGTTATAACTGGTCACATAACCAGATTGACCTGATAACAATATGTAGTTTAGTGACTGTAAATAACTTAATTAACAAAGACTTCTTAAAAAACAAAAACTTGTTATCTTTAATAACTAGGTAACTAAAATCATTTTTACGTATTGCTGAAGTTTCTCTGCCTCCCAGCATGCACTCTGTTCTGGATTTATTTCTTTGGTTTTTGGTAAACAGCTTGCCATTTGATAGGAACTGTAAAGATCTGCCTTTGTACTTGAAACAATCCAAAAAGGAACCAGAAATGTAGGTGCAATTCCCAGGTGTCCCTGGTTTTGTTGCAGCCTTGACTGTTTACTAAACTGGAAAGATCAACATGTAAAAAGTCAGTATGACATGACCCGGAAGCAGCGAATGACACAAACATTCTTTTCTTTTTTTCTGTACACTAAAATGGGAAGAGGAAACTTTATTTTTACCTTGCAGATTCTTTCTCTGTTGTTCACTTTCCAAATTTAAAAATGAGTTTGGCTGTAACCAGAATACAAGACACATTTGTTAATCCCCATTTTCATCTCCATCCTCTTCCTGTCCACGTGGCAGATGAGCTTGCATTGAGCTCAGAAGAATCTTGACCAGGTACTTTTCAGGGGCTTCATCTTGGGGCTGATGCCTGTTTATAACGCTACAATCATACAATTCAGCATTTTCAAATTATGGCTCTCATAGTGATTACTAGAATCAGTAGCATAGACAAAGTAAAAAAAAAAAAAAGCCTTGAAAATATTCAAAATACTGATATTTCACTCTTGTAACCAGAAAGGTGAAAATTTAACTGATGCATTGTTACAGGTTCAGATTTGAAGGTAGCTTCATTTTAGGGTGACAGCCTGGGACAGCGCTGGTTTCCTCCTCTTGTCCGATGTGTTAATGACAAGCATCCTCTTCACTCTTGAAGGTGTTCGGATTTGTGTGATGAATTATACTGTTGCCCTTGATGTTGGGACTAACATTCTGTTCTGAGACTTGAAGCAAACATCAGGAAAAGTTTGTGTCCCTTAGTCTCCATTTTTACAGACCATTACCACCATATAGCTTTGCTTTTTACAATATTTATTAAAACATATTTACACTTTGCTATTTAAAGGATGTATTTGCTAGTTCTTCCTTCTAATGTTTAAAAAAACTACATCCAGGTTTTCTGTTCATGTGCAATTGCTATTGCCTGTTGCTTCTTGTTTTATTTTCATGTTTTTAATTGCAGGATAATTGAAGCAGCAGAAAGGTAAGGTTGTTTGAAATATGGTTGGTACCTTTGCTCATGGAAGTTTACACATTCAAATTTCTCCACAATCTATGAAGCCCACTGAAAAGATGGCACATTCATTTAAAGACTATATGTGTTAAAAGGTAAACATTCCACTTTATGTTGTCCTACTCATTTAAATTATGAGACTGTCATTCTGTTTTTCTCTTATTCTTTGCCTCTTCTTTTTCTTCCTCAGTTTTACATTTTTACTTTGTTCCTACTCCCCTGTCACCCTTGTCCCCCAGCAGCCTAATGCCAGTCTCTTGCTTTGTAAAGAGTCTGGGGACTCCTGACCTGGTGCAGTCAGTGAAGTAGGAGCAGAGATTCTGTAAAGGCCAGTGGCCAACCGCGCCCTACAAACCAAGGAAAACTCTGCTGCTGGCTTCTTTGATCAGCATTAGTGTCTCACCAAGCACATATCCACATTTTACTATATGACCACTGTCCCCATAACGTTCCCTTATTTGTATCCATCACTCAAAATGCTGTTCATTGATATCAGTCACCAAGTGCTACTTTAGTGGCTGAACTGCACCCCGGGTAAGAACCAGCGTAACCAGAGTCTCTGGCTGATTTCTGTAAGCCCTGGCATTGACAGGATACAGACCTCTAGAGGTTTGTGCCCTTGTTGGAAATCTCATGGAGCTGAAGAAAATGTACAGCTGGAAGGGCCCCAAAGCCACCAGCAGTAATCCATCAACTAATCACAGTTCCAAGGTGTAAGATCAGTGTTCCCACAGTGCATCATCAAAGTGTGAGGAGTTTATCTCTTTAAAACCTCCCAACCTACTGATACACTCTGCTTTCCCTTGTCCCTGTCTCCTGAGTTCAGCCCTTTATCTTTTGCCACCTCTGATCTTCTCTTTCAGCTCTTCTCCTCCCTACCAGTGTTCCTCCTTCATCCTCTATCACTTCTTTCTTAAGATAAACCTGTAGATACAGAATGGAAATGATAATTGGATGATTTTTTCTTGGGAAAAAAAAACTATATCATTTCATTATTTTGAGAGCAGAAACTTGCATAGACATGTATACAGAACATGAGACAAAACACGGTATGGACCAAAAAATTGTTTTTGAATCGTGTTACCAAAGATAATGGCAACCCATTCCAATATTCTTGCCTGGGAAATCCCCTGGACAGAGGTAGCCTGGGAGGCTACAGTACTTGGGGTCTGTACAGTCTGATTCTGCACAGTCAGACACAACTTAGCAAGTAAACAAGACAACACCAAAGATATAAGTTAGAACTTAAAAAGGCTTTTGGTATGTCTTCACATTAAAGTTATTTTGCATTTGTCAAGTAACTATTGAGAGTAAAATGTAATCAATTACATTAGCTCCATATATTTCTTTACTGTACCTCCTGGTTTTTAAGGCTTGAAACCATTGGAGGAAGCTTTCAGAATTGTTACAAATGAAGTTATTCTTTCACCAGACTCAGGAAGGACCTACTAGGTTATGAACTCTTGTCTGTGATCCTTAGGGGTAAAACTCCTCTGTGGGGGTGAGTAATTGTTTTGACATCAAGCATTTGTTTAGGGTCTTGTAGGAACTGCACATAAGTTAAATGAATAGACCCATTAATGAGCAGAGAAGGGCTAGCAGTTGAAACAGCTGTACCTCTACTGCTCTGATCTGGAAAACAAAGAATTCTATTTTAGGATGTTAAATAATAAGAACTGGAATTTGGACTTAATTGGATTTTGGTAATCACTTAGTGTTCTATTCACCATAGAAAAAGTGTATATTCTTATCCTTTCTTCCTATAACTAGTAGGGGCAAAACAGAATAACGTTTAAAATAAGAGTGAGCATGTGCTTATAGAAACTGCATGGAAGCATTACCACAAAGCAAATTCTTATCAGCATCTTCCCTGGCTTTTTCATCCTATTTATATTGGGAAAAGATCTGACAAATTGAAGCCGAAAGAGGATACAGAAATGGTTGCTAACGGTTAACACGTATGAAGTGTCAGGTTGTGTTAGAAGCTTTCTTGAAAACTTGCATAATTCACAGTCATCTTATGTTCTTGGTAGCTGCGTGTTATCCCCATTTCATAGATGAAGGAACTAACACAGGTGTCTGAGAAACTTGTCCAGGGTCATCAAGCCAGAAAGTGACATATTTGAATCCAGGAAAACTTGAATCTGGAATCTACCCTTTTTTTTTTTTTTTAAACCACAATGCTTACTTGCAAGCATGGAATCAAGATGGTCTGTGGAGGTTAAATACCCATATGGCTATGGGAAACTGGGGAGACAGCTGTTGAAGTCTTACCTGTTGCATATTCAAGGGATCGCTCACCTGAGTGATAGAAAGGGGCTCCTCCTCCTGCTACACTCAAGACACTGCTCAGCCACACTACATGAACATCTGCACTGTCCTCCCTTCTTAGGCTTTGGAAGTACTAAAAGTAGTCTCTTATGAATAGGCCAGGAGTCTAAGGGGTTGTAAAGTAAGCAAGATGTGTTCAACAAACTAAATATTATGGACAAAAGTGTGTGTGTTTATATTGGGAAGGGGGGTTGTCAGAAGGATTTATGGCTTAGCTTGTTTTCCTAGCAGTGATGGAGATGGACTTTTGCTGCTTTATCCACACTGGAATCTGAATCCACTTAACCTCAGGTGCGTTTGCATTTATATCTTGGAGGTAGTCTCCCTAATTTGAGGGGAGGCTGAACCCATGTCTTTGGCAGAGCATGGTGCCTGAGGTAACCAGGGCCGTCCAAAGCCACGTCTACACTCAGTCACTCCTGCTTTATGTTCTGTCGCTGCCCCCCAGTGTAAGGATATTCAGTTTTCCTCATCTGTGTCTGGCTAGATTAGAGCAGTTCGAAAACTTAACTCAAAGGGATGACAACTTGATGAAACTGCTAGCCCCATGGTAGAACCTCTAATTTGCTTTGACTCTTGGAATTGTAGCTGGTAATGTCTTAACTCCTTTCAAGCTGCTTCAATTTGCAGCTGACCTAAAGAAAGGAACACACCTATGTTGATTTATACGTAATTTTCAGAATTATTCAGAGTGGGTTAGAACCATTCCTTTATGTCAGTTTTCCAGTGTGTTTTAATAGGGAAAAATCCCATGTCCACAGGAATTCAGAATATGCTGGGTTAAAAGAGTTAAACAGGTTTGTTTTCTATGAGTCTCAGCCTTTAACATGGTGGGAAATATGAACCAGTGAGAGGGCAACAGTACCCAGTATCTCCTAAACTTAACTTCACCACAGAATCCTTGTTTATCAGACATGTTCTGAAACCAGTGCTTCTTAGAAATACACAGTGGGTAAGAACATGGAAATGGATTCTGTTCCCAAATTCCAGCTCTGCTTCTTACTTGAACAAGGTACTTAGCCTCTCTCTACCACAATCTCTTCATCTGCAAATAGAGATAATAATAAAAATACTTTAGAGTATCGTTGTGAAGATTAAATGAACATATACATCTAATGATCTACTGGCTTCCCTAGTGGATCAGACAGTAAAGAATCCGCCTGCAATGCAGGAGACCTGTGTTCAATCCCTGGGTTGGGAAGATCCCCTGGAGGAAGGAGGGCATGGCAACCCACTCCAATATTTCTTGCCTGGAGAGTCTCCATGGACAAAGGAGACTGGCAGGCTGTAGTCAGTGGGGTCACAAAGAGTAGGACACGACTGAGTGACTCAGCACAGCACAGCACATTACTAAGTGTAAAATGTGTCTGCTACTGTTACAGCTATTTAACTCTCTACTTACTAATGATATAGACCCCAGACACATGGCAAGTTTAAATTCCAGAAGTTAGAGAAAGTTCCTTGTGACCTTTCTGTAATAAAAGGAACATCTAAACTACAGAATGATATAGTGGCTTTGAGTCTGGGGGAAAAATTAACAGTTTCCAGTTTAAATCATCTGTCTAGTCGGTATGGCTAGTCATGATGAAATGAAAATGTTTTTTGAGTAAAGGTAAAAGACAAGAAAAAGGGAAAAATGAACAGGGGCAAGCATTATTTTTATTCATCTCATTTGGACTAGGTTGAAATAGAAAATGTCAAGTTATGAATAGTTTATAACAGCAGACATCAAACACTTAAAATTCCAGCTTCCTGGATATATGGTGTGGAAAAAATGAAGTTGGTCACTCAGGTCTAGCTGGGGAAGAAGGTGAAGAGAAAGCCTTCGGCAGCAAAGTAAGAGGATATCCATTCATTCAAACGGCAAAATAAATGCAATTCATTCTCTGGGTGCACAAGATAAAGTTCTGTTTCAAGTGCAGAACCAGGCTGTGAACAACAAACCATAATAAGCTTTAGAACAGAGGTACCAGCACGGGTGCTGTGGAATCTCAGAAAAGGACTCAGAAAAAGACCCCGATGCCAGGAAAGACTGAAGGCAAAAGGAGAATAAGGTGGCAGAGGATGAGAAGATTAGAGAGCATCACTGACTCAATGAACATGAATTTGGGCAAACTCTGGGAGAGAGTGAAGGACAGGAATCCTGGCAGCTGCAGTCCATGGGGTCGCAAAGGGTGGAACATGACTTAATGACTGAACAACAACAAAGAAGGTGGAGTTTGGATGACCTATCTCAAGGGCTGGCCTGGCCCAGAGTCAACTGTTTGATGCTTGTTTGCCTAAGTGTGTGCGGGATGTGTGTGTGTGTGTGTGTGTGTGTACAATATAAGAGGGAAGACGTGCTTCTAGAGCAAGGGATCCCATCTGGGAAGCCGTGAGCAAGCCACACGAAGTAAAAACGGGAGGCTTGACTGCCTGTCCTTCACCAGACAGGTCCAAAATGACTATATAAAGTAAATACCATAAATCACTGTTGTCAGGGCGCACACCGCACCTCCTCCCTCCCTGCCCCTCAGCCATCCTCATTTCCACACCCCCTCAACGGTTCAGGGAGAGCTCGTGGTCTAAGTAAACGAGAGGACTCCTGACTGTAATCCTAGCACGTCACTTTGTTGAAGGCAGACACGTGGTTCGGGGAGAACTTATAAATCTCTCCTCCCAGGCAGGATCGTGATGTTATCTGCTGCCAGCAGAAGGTTCGCTCTGAGGGGAGCTCCAGAAGCTCCAGACGAGAGAGAGAGAGAGAGAGAGAGAGAGACAAGAGACAGGGAGAGAGGGAGAAGGTCAGCCAGAGAGATACAGAGGGACCGAGAGAGAGAGGCAGAAAGGAAGACACACAGGGAAGGGCGAGAGCGCAAGTGAAGGAGGCCCGGGCAGAGGGATGGAGAGCTTAGGATAACGGTCTAGGGAACTATTCGGCAGCAAACCGAGGGGGCTGCCCGGCTGCAGAAAGGAGAAAGCAGGAGAGGACCTACTGCGTGCGGCCAAGTGCCTGCTGCCCTAAGCGAGAAAAGCCCACGTGGGAGAGAAACCAGGCGAGGGTGGGACGGGGTGGGAGCCCGAGGGAAGCGCTTCGCCACCCGCTAGGAATAAAACTCCCCCGCCGGCGCGTCGCCGGGCTGCCGCTGCGGTCCGCGGGCGGCGAGAGCCACGGCGGCGGCCGCCGCTCGCCTGTTGCCGGGTTGGCGTTTGGAGCGAGAGCAGAAGGAGGAGCAGAAGGAGGGAGCTGGAGGCCGGACGCGTTCGCCAGCGGCGGCAACGTGGAGTGAGCGGGCGGGTCAGCGCGCCGGCCGGGGTGTCGGCCCCCGCGCGCAGCTCCGGGAGCAGGATCCTCGCCGCCTCCCTGCGCGGCCTCCGCGGCCCGCGCCGGACCCGGCCGAGTCCCGGGCGCCGAGCGAGGCTCTCCCGCCTCCCCGCCGCGGGCCGGGCTCGCCCCCAGCGCGCGCACCCGGGCGCGCGCGCGCCGACACTCGCACCACACACACTCACACGCACACTCACGCGCACACTCACACACGTGTGCGCTCCTCCGCTCCGGGGCTGCTGCCGCTCCTGCTCTCCGCGCCGCAGTGGGAGGCAGGGCCGCGCCGCGCCGCTCCTTCTTGAAATACATAAATTGGAGCCGGCCGGCCTCGGCCGCCCCCTGACAGCGCGGCCCGCGCCCCTCCCGCCGGCGCGCCCGCTGCCAGCCCCGGGACCTTTTCATCTCTTCCCTTTTGGCCGGAGGAGCCGAGTTCAGATTCGCCACTCCGCACCCGAAACTGACACACTGAACTCCGTTTCCTCCTGCTAAATTTATTTCTGCCTAATAGCCACTCGTCTCTTTTTTCCGCCCCCCCCCTCCATCTCGTCGCTCCAAGAAAACTTTTGCCGACTCCCTCAAGTGCAGGTTCCCCCTGCCCGTCGTGTATTAATATTTCCACTTGGGGAACGACGTTGCCTTTTCTTTTGAAAGGAATTCAAGCAAGATACCTTTTTCTCTCGGACATTGACTCTCGATTGTTTGCCAAAGTTTCGCATTAAAAAAAAAAAAATCTACCTGATCTGTACTTTGAGAGTTGCTAGTTTTTTTTTTTTTCTTACTTTTTTACTTAAAAGAAAAAAAAATTTTTTTCCACCTTTAAAAACATGCACTACTGTGTGCTGAGCGCGTTTCTGCTCCTGCATCTGGTCACGGTCGCGCTCAGCCTGTCTACCTGCAGCACGCTCGACATGGACCAGTTCATGCGCAAGAGGATCGAGGCGATCCGCGGGCAGATCCTGAGCAAGCTGAAGCTCACCAGCCCCCCAGAAGACTACCCCGAACCCGAGGAGGTCCCCCCGGAGGTGATCTCCATCTACAACAGCACCAGGGACTTGCTCCAGGAGAAGGCGAGCCGGAGGGCGGCCGCCTGCGAGCGCGAGCGGAGCGACGAGGAATACTACGCCAAGGAGGTTTACAAAATAGACATGCCGTCCTTCTTACCCTCGGAAAGTAAGTACCGCTCCTCGCTTCCATTCCCCGGGGCTTAGCGCTGCCCGAGGCTTCCAGAACCGCAGCCACTCCAGGGATCGCCCTGCCCTCTGGGGTCCCCGGCTCGCTCCTTCCCCTTCTCCGGTCCTCCGTCCCACCCACCTCCTCGCCAGTTGTGTGCTTGAGAACGTTAGGCTTTAAAACGTGGACTTGCGACTTTATTTTCTCCATTTCTTCCTCCCCCCCTCAACGCCCCCGTCCTTCATAAGGCGTTATTCTCTCTCTCTCTCTCTTTTTTTCTCTTCCCTGGAATTCTCGACTCGGCCACCGGCTAGGAGTCAGCCCTCCTCTGTCAAACTCCAGGCGCTCCCCGGGGCCGAGTTAAACTGGGAAACCTCGGTGGATTTGTTTTCTTTGCTCCGATTGGCCTGGAGCCCGCCGAACTGGGGCACGAAGGGTTAAAATTTCAAAAAAAAAAAAAGTGGCTCAAAACGAGCCTCACCGGAAGGCGCCCCATTCCGTGCCGACCTATCAGCTGATTCCGCGAGCCTTCCCTATTGTCTCTAACTCCCCGAAAAATGTCAGCGTCGCCAAGACGAAACCCGATCTGGTGACCCCTCCAAACACCTACCTCCAACCCCTCAATTCGTGAATCTCTGACCTCGACGGGGTGTTTTACATCCCCCCGCCCCCGCCAAGGCGAGATCTTGTAACCACGTCCCCTTTTGATTTCACCTGGAATGGTAGAGAGGACAGCTTAGTTTCTGACTACGTTTAAAAGAGTTTTTTCTTCATGTTCTTTTTCCAGAATCCTCTCAAACCTGCCTTCTTAAAATCGCCGGTGTAGCAAATCCTTTTTCTTAGGCGTTTATCGTTTATCTTTCTCACTCTTAGCCCGGTGTTCCCTGCCCTTTCATAGGCTTCCTGCAGTCACTTCGTTGCATTCCTGAACCTCAGCGTAGAAGACAGCCAATTTTTTTTTTAAACTGGCTTCTCTGAGGGCAGTGTCCTCAAAACCAGCTGGCATACAGTAGCCATGGAAGTGAAATGATTTATTGTTGGAGTTCCTTGGGGGGAAGGGAAGAGGGCAGTTAACTTAGAATGATTTCCAAGTCCTTAAAATAAAAAAAGAAAAAAGAAGTAGCATATATTGATACCTGAGAGGGTTAAATACCAGGAAGAAGAAAAAGAAAAGAAAAAAAAAAAAAAAAAAACAACTTTTGCGTATTCCAAATCCCAAGTCGTACACTTTTCATTGGTTGCCCATTTCTCTCCGCCCCTTTGCATGCCCTATATACTCTCTGGCTGCCTTCACAAAGTCTCTGTGTCTTGACTACAGAGATAATATGGCCATCTTGGTAATTTTATCCTAGAGGTTCTAATTGCAGGGTGGTGCTTTTCTTTTTGAATATTTATATTTAGTTTGACAAGTCGTAGTTGCAGGACTTGCCATGTCTTGTATCTGATGGTCTCAGAATATCGGCTGACGAATACAACCCCAGTCTTCCTGGCGACTTCTGTTTTGCTGAAGCATCATCTCTTGTTTAATAGGGGAGCTGAGATAGGAGATCCTGGCAAGGGGGGAGATTTTATTATTGTAATCATGGCACCATTCACCACAGTGGTGATAATATACACTCCATCTTGGTGATGCGGGGCGGGGGGAGGGCTCAGGGGTGGGAGGAAGAAAAGCTTTCTACGTGGGGTGGAGCCCTGGTGATATTAGGAAAGAAAGTTCATTGTAATTAGTCCAGAATCATTGAGACCCAACAGGGAGTTGCTTTCTCTAGCACGTGTGACTTTCTACTGGAATTTGGGCAGGCAGGCAGTTACCTTAAGTAGAGTCAGAACAAGCCAGCCCTTCAGTGTTTACCTGCAACAGCTTTAATGAACTGCTGGTATTTTCATAACACAGAGGAGGTCTGATCTCTTCCTGAGATAGGTGTGGAGAGAGCAAGTTACCCAAGAGGGTGTTCATTCTTTCAAACCCTCTTCAACCTCAAGAATTGAGATGATCCCACTCAGGAGCATAAACATCACCAAAGGAAAAATTCTCAGATCATTAGGATTTCAGAGGTTGGCATTAAAGATGGGTGTGTGGATTCTCTTCTGTTTTCACTCCCAGCTACCAAAGAAATTGAAAACCTCTGATCAGTGCAGGATAAAATATACACTATCAGTTTTCGTGCAAAGAATGCAGGCTTCTTAAAGCCTGAAAGGAAGTTTAGGAGCAGAAAGTCTTATTAATAGCAGATTTGATACTACTGTGCTAGGACTGTGGATAATTTTATAGAAAGTAGGTTAACTGATTTTCCAGCACTTTCTAGTTATACTGGAATATAGAGAACCTTTCCAAAAAAAAAAAAAAGGGAAGAAAATAAAAAAAAAAATCACTCCACCATATTTTTTAAAGGGCAAATTGAAAGGACAGCATTGGCTTATATACCAAATCTCCCTCTTTAGGACTGTTCCGCCTAACTTTTAACTCAGTCCTCTCTGAAGCTGCTGTGGGGAAGGAGTGTGCCTGTCATTTCTCAAAGGGAATCTAAGGAGGGTCATGAGCCCCGGGGATGGAGGCATGGGAAAGATCACTAGTTCATTTTTTACCACCAACTTGTTAGCGTTCAGGGAGTGACTTCAACTCAAATATTACAAATATGCTCTAATTATACTCAATGAGCTATATATCATTACAGATTCTTGATAGTCCTTTGCGGGACATTTTATACAGTTCAGACGAATATTTTTAGCAATGCAGAGTTTTGAAAGTAAAAATATAAGAGATATTATATATGCCTTCAAGCATGTTTTGTCTTAAATATTATCCTTGGACCATTGTACTATATAAATACAGTAAATATGAATAGAACTGGCCAAGTGCCAATCTCCTAGGATGAATTTTAGTTAAGAAGGTATTCACGGGTTATAAATAATACTGTGTCAACATTTGAAGAAGGGGTCTGATTAGTTTTGAATTTATTTGTATTGATCTTTTCATATGCTGTTAGTTTAAGGCTCAAAGTGGAGTTATGCTAAGGTTTACCCACACTTTACCCAGTGGGAATTAGTGGACTTCTCATCCTTTGACAATCCACTGGAACCTCAAGGCACATTTATTCCAAAGACACTGTACTAGGCTTTAGAAATTTAGAAAGAGTGATTCCACTTAATGGAGTAAGAATCCAAATGATTAACAATTGAAATATGTAGACGCTTGGACAGTCAAAAAAGGAAAAAGGACAAGACAAAACTTTTTTCTTTCTTTCTTTCTTTCTCCTCGATTTCCCATGTAACAAATTTCAGGCAGGTGTTGTGGTTCTTATTGTGGTGATTTTACCGCTCTTGCTATCCCCACCCCCAGGGAATGTTTGGCAATGTCTGGAGACATTTTTTGGATGTCATGACTGGGGATGGAGAGGCCAGGGATTGCTGTCAACCACTCTAGAATGCACAGGATAGGTCCTCTTCCCACTCCCAACCTCCTTATGTCAAAAAATTATGGAATTCCCATGTGGAGAAGCCCGGTCACCCTGGGATTTATTTGGGACTGCTAAATTCTGCAGTAGCACCACCTCCAAAGTAACAACCTAAAACCAAAACATCTTTAGGATCAAAAGGACATTAGCATGGAATAGACAGATAATCAGTAAGTTTTCTTAAGTAAGTTGGACTATGAATTTCACTCTTTTGTATGGTCTTATGGGCTTATTATGATGGTCTTAAAGGGCTTCGATGAGAGCCATCAAAAGTTCCCATTCATTTAGCCTAAGCAGTAGTGTTACCCCACCCATCTTTAACTTCAGTCAGCAGCAGTATGATGTTAGTCAGGACAGAGAAAAATGTGGGATTATCTTGGATTTTCCTCGCAAGGAAAATGAGCAGCTCATGTTCAGGAAGAGTGGAATCTTCAAGCTACGCAACAGAAGAAAGTAAATAATCATGTTGGTTTATTCTGTCATACTGAATTAGATGAACTAAACTGTACAGCCGGAGACATCATGATGAGGTTTCTTTTGTAACTGAATCACATAAATGCTAAATATTTAATACCAGGCAATCTCATTCTCTGTTTCCCCTGTAAATTGCCAAGTGAAATCATGGAACATAGAATGGACACAGTAGTAGCTTTATGGTTTGGGGCAGGGGTGCAACTTAACATTCTATTCATGGATATCTTTTCTGCGTATACATGGCTGCTGGTGGTGGTTTAGTCACATCCAACTCTTGCAACCCCATAGACTGTAGCCCGTCAGGCTCCTCTGTCTATGGGATTCTCTAGGCAAGAATACTGGAGTAGGTTACCATTACCTTCTCCAATACATTGCTGGACTGTCAACCAATTGCCCAATGAAGGAAAATACTAGCAGTTGATGGAATATAGTAGTATTTTTTTCTGGATAGTCAGGGATTATTTTTCTTTTTCTTTTATTGAACTATAGTTTATTTATAATATTGTGTTAGTTTCAGGTGTACAGCCAAGTGATGGGGATTTCATTTTTGAAGATTCTCTGTGTGTGGATGTGTGAGAAAGAGAGACACAGAGATCAAAGACAGACTTGAACCTCTTCCCTAGACTTCCCCAATGACTGAGTTATTAATAAACAGCAGACCAAGTTTTAATTCTCCCACTTTTGAATTGCATCATTGCTTGTACTAACTCTAGTGCCTAATTGTGGTCATATTTAACTTTGGCCACGTTCTTCTCTTCCAGGGTTTCCTCTTTTCTTTCTTTTACTTTTCAAAGTTTGGGGAAAACCCTCAAAGAAATATACTGCCTATAACTGAAGCAGTAGGGCGGTCTTTGTTGCCAAGGGAGGCCGCTCTCCTCTGCTGAGGAGTCCCTACCAACCGGATGGAGGCTGGGCTTTGTCAAGCTGGAGGAGTAGGTGCGGACCCGCTGACCTGGCAGAGGCTTCGGGAGCTGGCTGTGTCTCCACAGCGACCCCTGGGGTATACTCAAGGAACTGCACTTTTTGAATGATGCCTTCTCCCTAGTGAAAAGTTGATGTAACCCAGGCACAGCCTTTTTCATATAAAAAGATATGAAAAAATGGCAGATCCTGTTTCCTAGAGGAAGCTGAGATGTGAAAAAAGGGCTAATGACTCACTGTTGATCCCATATCAAATCTAGGTTAGAACAGAGGCGGTCACCGACTGCTAAGCCTTTGCCCAGAGATTACAACATACTTCAGGCTGGATTTTTAGAAGGTTAGGGAAGAAGAGTGGAGGGGACTGCCCCTGAGGGAGATGTGCAAGCCGACCACCAAGGTGGGACTCTGGGGGTCCTTCTCTCTCCCTGGTCCCACCCACCCCTTTACAAGTTCAATATTAAGGTGTGTGTGTGTGTGTGTGTGTGTGTGTGTGTGTGTACTCAGTCGTGTCTGACCCTTTGCAACCCCATGGACTGTAGCCCTCCAGGTTCTTCTGTCCATAGGGTTTCCCAGGCAAGAGTACCGGCGTGGGTGGTCATTGCCTTCTCCAGGGGAATCTTCCTGACCCAGCAATCGAACCTTCATCTCCTACGTCTCCTGCACTGGCAGAGGATCCTTGGCCACTAGCGCCCCCTGGGAAGCCCAGTATTAAGGTGAGCAGGGCCCGGAAGAGCTCTGGAAGCAGCTCCCTCAGCCCTCCTCACGGAGCATCTCTGGTCCTGAGGGACCCTGGAGAGAGGGTGTGGTTTTCCCGACTGTGCTCCTTCTCCCTGCTGCCGAAGGGTGGGTCTACTCTGCCCGTGCTGAACAGCTTGATGAAACGTGCCTCTGGCCGAGATAAACAAAAGTTTCCATTGTCATTTTGAAACCGTATGGTGTGCTTTGTCTTTTAATATCCTTTAAACAAGGATAGTTGTTAACCTAGGAATTCAGTGCCCTCCAGGTAGTTTCACTTTAATCACGTGCTAGGGACTCTTGGATGGGTTTGTTCAGTCCGCAAAGCTTGCTTCCATCCTGTGTTGGAGAGAAATTTGAGTCACGCTGCGATCACAAGTCCGTTTCGGAGGTTGTTACCGGTTTTGTTTCTTTCCTAACCCCCGACAGGTTAGAAGGGCTCTGTGCTGTGACCACCACCTTACTGCCAGATGGGCTTGGTGGCCTCAACTCTTCATAAACTCTCCCCATTGACCTCTTCCCCACAGGCTCTAGATTGCCTTCCTGTTCTTCTCTCTTCTGGAATACCTGTGTGTAGGGTGGGGAACATCATTGACCCATGCCTCTGTTTCTTCACTTGTAAAGATGAAGAAGATGCTGGCTTCCTACAGTTGCAAAGGACTGACCATGACCTGTGTAAAGAAGTCCCAAACCCTGCCTCTGGCACTTAGTGGACCTTCCTTGTAGGACACCTATTTTATCACTGATTCCTGAACACCATTGACTTTAAGGTGCACCCTTATTTTATGTGCCCTGGAGAAAGAAACATCACTGACAATTGACTATAATATGCCACTTATTATGAGATATTAAAAAGATATTTTAGAGGTATTCCAATATGATTAAAAGTAATGCTCTTTGGACCACTCCCACCAGCCCAGGATGTCTCAGGACCTCCATCTCATTCATTTCTTTGTAACTTTCCCTCAGAGGATCTGTTTCCATGGCTCAGTCGGATTCGTCCTTAGGTGATTTTTGCCACCTATGAGGATGGGAACAGAAACTGGCAGGGCTGGTAATCTAGCATGCCCATCACTGTCTAACCCTAATATAGGAAGGCCTTGAGAATTTTGGCTTTGTGGATAAGATCTCAAATATCTTAGATAACATCCACGATTTTGGGTCTGGTCCCTCCTCCTTGCTCAGCATCCTGCCCCCAGCTAAATATTCCCATGAAAACTACACTCCAGGCAGATCACCCTCTTTGCCTTTACCCAAAGGGGCCATTTATTTTTCTGCCGTCAGGCCTTTGTTTATGTTATTTCTTCCACTTAGAGATCCATCTTTTAACATCTTTAAGAATCCTTCGAGGTTTAGTGAGTGCCATCTCCTTATGAAACCTCCTTTGATGTTTCTTGTCATATTTAATTAGCTCTTTCTCTGCACTCTCACAGTACTGATACTCATTTCTATCCCAGCCTCTTTTCTTTTGCTGTAGGTAAAATCTAGCTATGTCCTGACCTGTCTTCTTCGTCAGTTGGTGACCTACTTCAGACAAGAACCCACTTGGACTTAGTTATGTTCTTACAGCTTATTGTTTTTGCTCAACCAATACTTAATAAATGAATGAGGGTTTTCCTTTAGAGAATAAGACTAAGTCACCAGAAGAAAGATCTATGAGGAAAGCATTAAGACCAGGAGATGTGGAGAGATAGAAATCTTACCTCCGTTATCAAGGATACCATGTCTGATGGATCTTGTTCCAATGCTAAAGGCAATACCAGGCCTTTCAGAACCACCCAGTTCCTGTTTCCAGATTTGCAGATAAGAATGAAAATGATGGTGATAATGATGATGATAAAAGCTAACCCTCAGCAGGTACACAGTATATGCCAAGCATAGTTTTAAATATTTTACATGTGTGCACTGATTTCATTCTCATGAGTAACCCTGTATAGTCCATATGAGTATTTTCCCTGTAACATCTGAGGACATGGCTATAACTATTTCTGTCAGCGATGTCTTATTGAAAGTCAGGCTTTTAGGTATAAGTAAGAGAAGCCCTAAATAGAGACCAGGAAATGGAGAGCATGCCTTTTCCTGCCCTCTTGAAAAGTGACATAGAACATCCCTGAAAGGGTGGTGACTTTCCTCTCCTGGCAGGAATGCTATTCCTAGAAGCTCTGCATTCTTTCCCTCCAGAAGGCACTATATTTTTGAATCCTTTTCTACAACCCTGGGTCTTTTTTCTTGTCTTTAACACATTCTGCTTTTATCTCTGCAGGTAGTTGATACAAATATTGTGATCTCTCAAGTCTCCTGGTCTTCATCTTGAACTGCCATCATTTCTTTGCAAAACTTGATTGGCAGGAGATTCATCTTGTCTCTTGTTGGGTAAGGCAGGATGGTGTTGTCTAATGAGCACAGGCTTGAGAGCCAGACAGATCCAGTAAGTAAAAGAAAAAGAATAAGTAGAAGGGAATTGCACCAGAACAATCTCAGAGGCTGAAAGGGAAAAGAGAGCTTCAAAGACAAGAAGTCCTACTCCAGGTCGATGGGAGTTGTTAAAATGGGGTCTCCTCTGGGTGAGCCACCTGGCTGTCTCAGTGTAAAGTTATTCAAACTGCCTCAGGGACATTTCAGTTGCTTCCTGCTGAGGGGTTTCCCAGGTGGCGCTGGTGGTAAAGAACCTGCCTGCCAGTGCAGGAGACATAGACTAGGGTTTGATCCCTGGGTCAGGAAGATCTCTTGGAGGAAATGGCAACCGACTCCAGTATTCTTGCCTGGAGAATCCCATGGACAGAGGAGTCTGGCAGCCTACAGTCCGTGGGGGCACAAAGAGTCTGATACAACTGAAGCGACTTAACACACACTGCTGAATTCAGATCTTGGCTCTGCCATCTGTGGCTTGGTGGCTGGGCTACAACCCCGGCGCTTAAGCTGATCTCAGTTTGTTCACTTGTCATGATGAAGATGACCCCTGCCCCCTAGGCTAGTGGAGGATGGGTGATGATGTGCAGAGAAATTCCCAGCGTAGCTACTTCTGGCGCTTAATAGGCTTGCTTTGCTGGGCAGTCATTATGCATTGAATCTCAAACACCACTGATTTCACAATGCACCATAATTTCATATGGATCTCTGGGTCGAGAAGATCCCCTGGAGTAGGAAATGGCAACCCACTCCAATATTCTTGAGAATCCCATGGACAGAGGAGCCTGGCAGGCTACAGTCCTTGGGGTCCCAAAGAGGCGGACACGCCTGAAGCGACAGTCCGTAATTTCCTATGCCACTTAGTGTTCTCATTGCCAATTAATTGCAACATGCCATTGTTTCTAAGAGGGTGTTGGGATTTCAGAGGTATTAAAATATTAAAAATACCTAGCATCAGTGAAGTCACATTCATGTTTGTGGATTGGAAGAGGAGCGGTCCACATGTGTATGGCAGAGCGCTTTGTCCTAGAAACACTGAAAATAAAATTAAGACGGGGCGTGATATCTGCCCTCAGGAATCGTTTCTATTTAGTAAACTTTCAGAGCTTCTGACTGGTAATAGCCACCTCTGGCACCAGAAACAGGAGACCTGCATCCTGGATTCCTCCCAGCTGGAGTGTCTTGCTAGGCGTACTCAGTGCATTAATATCCAGTTTTTTTCTTTTTTCTTTTTTTGACATCTCAGGGTGTTGCTAGTTGTTTCAAAAGGCCTGTATATTTCTAGGGAAAATTTTTTTACAATGATTTTAACTGATCTCTCTGAATATGCATGAGTTACATAATACTCTCGTCTTTATCTTTCTGGGCCCTAGAGGCTGAAATCCAACAAAAGTTGGGGTGCGGATGGGGGAGGATGTTGATCATAAAAGGCTAACATGCAGAGGGGGCTTCAGGGCAGCTTGTCTCTGGGCCACGCTCAGTGCCTTCTCCCAGGTCCCTTGTCGCATCACCTTCCCTGGTGAGAGGCTCTGTTGAGAAGGTAGCCAGGATGTTTGGACCACATCTCACTTTCATGCCCAGGAACCAGCCACAGCAGTTTCTTCACTGCCAGGCACTTTATTTATTTATTATTATTATTTTCTAACATTTTTAAAGACTTTTTTAAAAAATGCAGACCATTTTAAAAGGCTTTATTGAATTGGTTACAGGATTACTTTTTCTTTTTCTTTTTTAAGTTCTGGAATTTTGGCCACAAGGCATGTAAGATCTTAGCTCCCTGACCAGGGACCTAACCCACAACCCCTGCATTAGAAGGCAAAGTCTTCCCACCGGACCGCTGGGGGAAGTCCCAGGCAATTCATTTAGCAGCAGACTTCAGCTACAAAATGCCATTACAGGGTAGAAGTCTCCCAGAGGAGGATGGGTGGAAAGAAGGGGAGAGGGTGGTGAGAAGTTACAGCAAAGGGTTTGAGGAGGAAATGAAAACTGAGGAGGTATTGTCCAAGAGGACAGGCTGCGCTCAGGCAGGAGCTGCTGTCAATAGAGTAAGATGCGTGACGCAGCATCTTGACTTTCCTGGAGCAACCGAGTAAAACCACTTCATTGGTGTGAGAGGACACTGCTGTCCAAAGGGAATCCATTTTACTGCGGATTACTTAAGGTCTGTTAGGGGGCTTCCCTGGTGACTCACTGGTAGAGAATCTGCCTGCCATGCAGGAGACCCTGGGTTGGGAAGATCCCTGGGTTGGGAAGGTCCCCTGGAGGAGGGCATGGCTACTCACTCCAGTATTCTTGCCTGGAGAATTCCATGGGCAGAGGAGCCTGGTGGGCTACAGTCCATGAGGTCACACAGGTGGACACAACTGAAGCAACTAAGCAGCAGCAGGGGCTGTTAGAAGGAGGGGAATGCCTTCTGGTGCCCACAAAGCTCTTCTCTGTGGACCAACCCCATCCTTTCCTTCTCAGAAATGAGCCCTTGGATTTGGTTCTGTCTGATAAGCCAGAAGTGTGGGGCTTGGATGTCCCTTTAATCACAACAACTTGAGGAACTTAAAGCAAATGGAAAATGCTTTCTGGATGTTGCAAAGCCCAGACCTTCTGAAAATAGTTCGGGTGTATTTCCAGCCTCCTCAGGCAGCTGTTTGCTCTCACATTGGCGTGTGGCAAGCGTCTCTGCCCACAGAGAGAGTGTGGCTCTTCCATCGGGCCTTCCTCGCGGCCTCCACATGGGTCGTTAGAAAGCAGGACGTTCCTGAGGAGGAGATACGGTGTTTCGGAAAGGAGGGTCACAAGGCAACCATGAGCCCGAGTGATACTCGGTAATACGTGGGCTGCTTTTTTGGAGATGTCAGTTTCAGGAAGCACTGTAGCATCTTTCCAGTCTCAAGGAGGAAAAAGAAAAATGTTGTGACTTTGACCTTGGCTCAGTTCATTTGGCTTTCCCTATCTAACCCACACCACACTGACGGATTCCACATCTGTCTTGACAAGCGTGTTCACAAATAACTGCTCATTCATAACTCCAGGCTGTTGTCATAGTGCTTGTTTGTTACTCCAGCATGTGAATGAGAAGGCGGAGTTTGGTTTAAAGAGAGACATTGATCTGTCTATCGAACTGTCTAACCGAGAAGACAGCAGTTTTTCATGCATTTTAAGGTCACTAAATTATATTATTGCCCATAAATGGGAGTTTTCTAAGAACTATAACCTAATTTTTAAGTTTTGGAGTCATTTCAGTATTGGGAATTCAATACTTCTTAGACCAAATTCAACTAAGGTTATTCTCTCTAGATCATATGTAGCATCACCCCATTGGTGGTGGGGTTTCTTCTTATGGGATTGTTTATTTCCCTATCTGGACTCCCCAGGTGGCTCAGTGGTTAAAAAATCTGCCTACTAGTGCAGGAGACTAGGTTCAATCCCTGGGTCAGAAGATCCCTTGGAGAAGGAAATGGCAACCCACTCCAGTGTTCTTGCCTGGATAATCCCATGGACAGAGGAGTCTGGCAGCTACAGCCCATGGAGTTGCAAAGAGTCGGACACGACTTAGTAACTGAGCACACAGCACATTTCCCTACCCACTGGCTTCATCTCATTTTCACTTCTGTTTTGACAACTTAATGACTATGCCATTGAAGTTGTTCTTTCCTTATGATAAACTCGTATCATTAAGTTGCTAGCTGAAAAAGGCCAAAAAAAGAAAGAAAAATAGGTGGGTGACTTAACTCTGATTCGACTTTAGAAGGAGGAAAAAGAAGAAAATCACAGACTGAGGACATGTCTTTATAGAAGATGGATGATTTGGTAAAGGAATTGCCTGCTTGGAAGTCTGTCAGGGCTTTCTGGAAGAAGGGTTTCCACATCCACGCTTGCATCTTAGCAGCTGGCTCTGAAAGTTAAGGAGAGAGAAACAGAGCTTTTACCCAGAAATAGCTGGGCAGAACCAAAGGAGAATGATGGCTATCACTTAAGGTTCTCAGACAGCGGTTCTCACTCAAGCTTTAGGTTAAGTGTGTTTGTGGAGTTTGCTGTTCATATGTGTGAACTCAGTCCTGAATGGCCACTATTTCACCTACTCGGCTTTTCACCTCCATGGAATGAGGTGGCTGCTGCTGGTCTGTCTTGGAGCAAGATATGTTTCAGAAGAATTCCACTGTCAGAAAGCATCACCATCAACAATGAAACTATGTGTATAGGGTCAGGTCTAGTTTCATTAATTCTTTGGCAGTTGTACCCAGATTCAAAGAGGATCTTGAGCCAAACTGACCCCGAGTCATTAGATGTTGGGGATCAGCAGTTTATAAGAAACCTTTGCTGGGAATCCTCTGAGAGGAGTAGAAGCTCCCAGTCATCTTGTGCTGGGAGAGATAACGGTGCCCACTTCTGGAACTGTTGTCATCATGGGAGAGATGTCTGTGTGGAGAATGTTTGTGTGGAGGCTGGGGAGGGGTTGAGGCAGGGACTAATCTGATGTGGAGATTACCGCAGCATTTTTGCTGCTCCTGCTAAGTCACTCGGATGTGTCTGACTCTTTGTGACCCGAAGGAGCCCGCCAGGCTCCTCTGCCCATGGGATTCTGCAGGCAAGAATACTAGAATGGGTTGCCATGCCCTCCTCTAGGGCATCTTTCTGACCCAGTGATGGAACTTGAGTCTCTTGCATCTCTTGCATTGGCAGGCGGGTTCTTAATTACTAGCACTACTTGGGGAGCCCATTTTTAGTGACATTTAATTCCACTTCAGATGTCATTGCAGCAAGAATGTCTTTTTCTCTGGCTAAGAGACACTTTCCCACTACATAAAAAAGACTAATTACCCAGAACAGACAACCCTTATGAGAGGATCCTTTCTCTGTAATTCACCTGATTGGGTTGTTTTGAGGACAAATGAGCTTTCTGTAAGAGGCCTTTCTAACCTCTAGGTCACAAAGGCTATACTAGTGTTTCTTGAATTCTACCAAGCAAAGGGATCACCTGGAGTAAGGTATG
This sequence comes from Antilocapra americana, assembly GCA_007570785.1. Classification (NCBI taxonomy): domain Eukaryota; kingdom Metazoa; phylum Chordata; class Mammalia; order Artiodactyla; family Antilocapridae; genus Antilocapra; species Antilocapra americana. The sequence continues at coordinate 4,156,366 of ML660213.1, forward strand.
GACTCCTGGAACTTTGTCTCCTACTTTCCATCCAAATTATTATTCAATAGTTTTATTTTTTTCTTGGCCATGTCTCGTGGCTTGAGGGATTTTAGTTCCCCGACCAGGGATCAAACTGGGGTCCTCAGCAGTGAGGGCACAAAGTCCTAACCGCTGGACCACCAGGGAGTTACCAAGATGATTATTCTTTAATTTCAAGGTGAGCTCCAGGTAACTGCCTCTTGACGAAATGGCCAGGTGATCTCCAAGGAGGTAGCTCAGATGCACACCCTGGAAACCCTGTGTGTTTAGGCTTGATTGCTTTATTTCTTAGTTGTGTCATCACAGGCAAAAAGGAGTCCTAGCACTTTTATAGTTAGCTTCATTGCCTTTTAGTTATTTTGTGAATTACTCATGCACAATTTTAATTCCAGGACTGTTTCTATCTTCTGACTTACCTGAGCCATGCTCCCCCATTATCCATGAGTGAGTATACCCAGGGACTTCTAAAAATGACTGTATCTCTAATAAGGATACTCATGTCTCAGACTTTCCCTAGGGTTTCACATTTTAAAAAGCATTTCACATGGACCCCAAACCTTATTAACAGAAAAAGTTTACCGGTATTATAGTATGACTTCAAACACATAGATCTTGAAAATTGATTTAAAAAAAAAAACAAAACTAACAGTTACTTTCTTTGGTGTAAACCGCCCTTATTTGCATCACTTATATCTCCATCCGATTCATGGTCTTAACTTCTGAGGCCCTGGATCAGCACCAGAGCACCCTGCTCTTTATGGTGGTGGTTTAGTCGCTCAGTCGTGTCCTACTCTTTGCAACCCCATAGTCTGTAACCCGCCAGGCTCGTCTGTCCATGTGATATTTTCAGGCAAGAATACTAGAGTGGGTTGTCATTTCCTTTTCCAAGGGGATCTTCCCAACCCAGGGATTGAACCCGTGACTCTTGCATTGCTGGCAGATTCTTTAACAACTGAGCCACCAGTGATGCTCATCTTGTTCTTTGGCCCTGCTCAAAAACAAAACAAAGTGAACAAAACAAAAAGGGGAAGGGAGGAGAGAAATGATTTTAATGCGCTAGCCTGATAGCAGAGCGAGAGTAAACCAAAGGTGCATACTTGAGGACTGCTTGTTGGAAATGAAGGATGACGACAGTTAGCTTGCCCTGTTCTCTCACAGACTTCCTTTGACCCGGGTGATCAGGGATCTGGATTCTATTAACAGAATCAGTATCCCTCTGCAGTACCACACAGCCACTGGCCTGAAGAAGGTGCTATTTCCCAGGAAAAGGAGTGAAATCCCCCCAGAAACGCACAGGGCTCTCATGTGAAGAGAACGTGCTACTGACCCAGCCATGCTCTGCATGCCCTGCCTGTCTCTGGTTCTGTTCCTTGGGATTTTTATGGCAGAGAGCTTTCAGCATCTCTTTTAAGAGGTCAAATCTGAATGAGAAGACGTTGTGTGCCTTGCTGATCTTGCGACACAGCTTCTACCCCGTCTGTAGCGTCCTATCTTTGCTGACGGGTGATGGGAGGGAATTTTCTCTAGGGGAGGCTGTGGAGAGGGCTCTGAAAATAAACACCATGGTTGCTTGTGGGTGAGAACGTGTGTGAGCAGACGTCAGCTGGTAGCGGCGTATGGTGGCGAAGGCGACGTGAAAGCAACATGTTACGGGGGCCTGGGTGTTGGGCCTTCCTCTACCGGGCCATTCAGGCCAGGCACCTCCCACGTCTCAATTAAAGAGGGTTTTGACTGGAAGGTGTAATCCCCACACGTGTGAAAATGTGTCCCTGGGATCTCGTTAGGGGGCTGACTATTGGAGGTGGTAAGTTATAGGGCATGGAAAAAAGTTTTCCTTATCTGCTTTAGAATTGAGAGAGAAACATAAAAATCTGGCAAAAAAAAAAAAAAAAAGAGGGGAGGGGGAATTCCACAAGACTTCCACAAGACTGTGTGTTTTGTCCAAAGAAATCTTCAAGTCAGGCATGAATAGTGGTTATGCTACTTTTAGAAGATATACCCTAGGTGAATGGAAGTGGACTTTAAATTGATATAAGGAGCTGGGATGGAAGTCTGTTCAGGCAGACCTGGAAGGCCATTAGGGATTCACCTATCAAATATGTTAGATAACTGGTATTATATCATAGCGTACCTTTTATTTGTCAGTTTCTTTTAAATATCTCATTTCAGTCTTTCACAAACCCTCAGGAATAGCATGATGTCAGTTTCATTTTACAGCGACAGAGGCTTAGGTGCATCGAGGCATTTGTTCAAAAATTCCAGGAGACTGATGACCGAGCAGGGGTGTCCATCTGCGTCATCTCATGCAAAACTCTGACACTTAGTACACATTACAAGATCTTTAAAGAAAGCAGAGTTCAGAATTTCAGGATGTCAAAAAGTATCATGGAAGATGCATGTAATCCATTCCAAGGAGGCCTAGGTTTTTACACTGTCACTAAGCAGCCCTAAACCAGTATACACTTGCATTTCCAATCCCCGATGTAGGAGTTTTCATGTGCATGTGTGAGTTAGAAATGGTAACAGCTGGTTTTAAGAAAACTGAAATTAAGGCCAACCAAATGAAAATCAGAGTTTTAAGAGGGAGGCTGTCTTTTGTTCAAAAGGTCAGGGCCTTTCCTATTCATCTTTAATGTAAGTCAAGGTATTTATGTGACCGTATCAGTATATAAATTGTACATTGTTATTTTAACACTAGAATGTGTTAAGGGGAACGCTAAATTCAGGAGCCTGTTTGCTGGTTAAGGCATGCCAGAAGATCCGGGGTGAAAATCCACAGTCCCTCAGACTTGCTTACCCCGTAGTCCCCTGGCCCTGAGTAGCGGGGCCCTTCTGTTTCTGGGGGAATGATAAATACATGCATTGAGTCCCTCTTCTGCATTGAATCTTTGTATAGCTCTGTATAGGCATCTCCTCAGTAAAATAGCTAATGACTGTGCTTTTTAAAACTCCTAGCTGTCTGCCCAGTTGTTACAACACCCTCTGGCTCAGTGGGCAGCTTGTGCTCCAGACAGTCCCAGGTTTTCTGTGGGTACCTTGGTGAGTACACTCGTCTGCTTTATATACCTCCTTTGACGTAGTGATAGTCGGTCCATCTTTAGTGTTTGTCTCCTGGGTGGGGGGGAACTTGTCAGAGGCGAAAGAGAATTCTGAAGTGCAGCCTCGTAGCTGGACAGTCACACAGGTGCCCCCAATCTTGTAGTCAGAGTGTCTATCAGCAAAACTCATGAATGCTTTGAAGTGCTATGATGACTTGATTGTAATACGGGGAAGGATGGATGGTGGGTCTATGAGATGTGTGGTCCAGGGCTTCCCAAGTGATTTGATAGACTGAAGTCTTGACTCCCTGGGAGGATACTCTGTGGAGGGGATTGTATGGCCAGAATGTCAAGAGTTCCTTTTTTTGGTCTCTTATTTGAACCTGTGTTCTTACTTCTGACACACAGCAATGGCTCAGTGAATGTTTCTGGTACTGAACTGAAAGGGAAGAAGGAGATTTTTCTCTCCTTTGAAGTTCTAGAGGGAGGACAGTGGGAAATGTATGCTGATCATTGTGGCCTTCATATGGTCATTAATGGGTTGCATGAGAGAATGGGCTGGTCATGGTCAGGGCTTCAGTTGGCCGAACCTGAGAACTTGCCATTGCACCCTGAGCCTCAGGGCGAGTGCAGGCCCCTCAGAGCCCCACCCCGTGTCATAGGCTGGGGTGTGGGTGGGGTCACCAGAGCCAGAGGGCTCACCCCTTTCTGATCTGGAACATTAATAAATCGGTCGGCTTTTACTGAGTGCCATCTTTTATCGTCTGCTGAGCCATGAGACCAGAGCAAAGAACAGGTCTTAGGGGACTGTGACACTCCAACACTGTGGCCCAGGTGGTACCCTGATCCATGTTCAGAAAGGGAGGAGGAGGTCTTACTGTCCTGACAGTGATTCTGTTTACACTTTTGAGGCCCTGAAGAAGCATGAATTATATGGATTCTAAATTCAAGTGGAGATCCCAAATAAGGACAGGAGAAATGTTTTTATTTCCCCAGTGGATGTCTGCCCTCTCTGGGTTATCCTACTGTGCACTTCACCGTGCCTAACCTTGAAAGTGTTAGTCGCTCAGTCGTGTCCGACTGTTTGCAACCCCATGAACTGCAGCCTACCAGGCTCCTCTTTCCATGGGATTTTCCAGGCAAGAATACTGGAGTGACCGGCCATTTCCTTCTCCAGAGGATCTTCCCGACCCAGGATTCCAACCTGGGTCTCCTGCACTGCAGGCAGATTCTTTACCAACTGAGTTACTAACCTTGCTCCTTAGGAATCAAGGAATCAAGAAATGAAATAGTCTATTCATGGTGACCTAAGCTGGGCTTTCCTCAAAAACAAGACTGATTCCGTTGAGAATATATATTTATTTGAGTACAGAAAGCCCCAGCATGGCTAGAAGCTGCCATGTGAATAAAAAGAGTGAATGGCTTCATCCATGCTTTTTAAGTTCCCATTTGTGAGGCAGATTGTATTTGGTTTTCCATCTCTAAATTTGTATTTTATTGTACTGTCTAAATCGAGGAGTTAATTGTCTGATTTTTGTTTGTTTGTTTTGCCAGCTTATCGGAAAAGACAAGGGAAAGGGATGAGAGAAGGAAAACGTGTGTTGAATTCCCGCCCCCCCCCCCTCCATGTCCCTGGTACTTAAGGCATGACATCCTTATCTCCCCCACAGGGAACTCTGGCTTGGAGAGGTGAATACCTTGTCCTCAGTCATCAAGATAGCAAAGGGAGTAGAGGCAAAGTCTGAATTCAGGTCTGGCCCTCCACACCACAGAGACCCCAAACTTCTTTTCTGTTTTTTTGCCTTCCATTTGCTTTCCCTTGGGAATCCCATCCCATTAATTTTTATAGTTCTCTTACCTACCGCTTTGGATTCACTTCCTTTTCATCCTTTCCTCTCATAGTAAACAAGTGGAGAGGTCTACCCTTCCACTTGGCCTCGGAGGTGCCTTCTCACTTGGGGTTATTTTCAGTCATTTAATGGCTGCAAGCTTCCCCCTTTCTTTGGTGGAAAAACATTGGAAACCCACCCTGCCCCTCCTGAGTCTGGGAAAATCAGGAGTGTCTCAGAGGGTGTGGCCGGGGAAAGAGATCCCTGTTCAGTGGGAGGCCCTCCTGCCCCACCCAGCTTCCTGCATGGGAGTCAAGCCTGCAGACCCTTCCAGACCTTCCATGCAAGACTGCTGAGCAGTGGGGTTCTGCAATTTTTTTTTTTTTTGGTCTCTGTTCTTAGAAATAGTAATTGAGTAAAAATGTAAGTGAGCTGATGCCAGGGGGCAGGCGTCCAGGGTCAGGGTGAGTTTCTCCATGCTGACTGTGATTCTGAACACTCGTTAAGTGGAGGCTGGCTGGTGCCAAGCCGCTCGAGGGTCATCCCTGTCACCTTGTGTGAACCGCCTCTCCATTCCAAGGAGATGTTGGGAGTGGCTGCAGGGAGTCAGGGGGGTGGGGGGGCCTGTGGCGCCTCTGGCTTTTCTCCCTCCCTCTCTAACCTGGGTGTAGTTATCACCACATGTCCTGACACCCATGCTTGGACGGCAGCGTTGATGCCTCCTCAATTTTACATCAGATCCCCTGGAGGAAGATGTCATCCTTGCTCCTCGCAGCCTGTATGGCCGCTACATCATTTTTCTCTCCCGTTTAAGTTCATTCTCCTCCAAAACGTAAGTTGAGATGAGATTAGCCAGCCTGTAGGTTTTTCTTCCAAGTCCAGGAGATAAGCAGTCCAGATGGTCTCTCCAGGATGGAAAGGGTTAAGAGTCATGAAGGCAAATCCAGCTTTGTTTGTTCTTTAAGTATTTACTGAGCGTGATGCCTTTGGTTAGCTTGGTTCAGATTTAAAGATGGGCTTCTCAGAGCATGGCCTGCATTTTTTCATACTTTCTGAAGGGTCATCCAAAGCAGATTCCCAGACCTGTCTTGAGTCAGAGACCCTGGGGCGGGTGGAACCGAGGAGTCTGTGCCTTTAAAAGGCAGCGCAGGTGCGTCTGTCCCCGCCAAGCTGAGGCAGTGGAGGCTCTCATTCTGCTGGTCTGTTTACTCCAAGTCCTTCAGCCTAAAGGATTCAGATCCAGCAGGGCCTCTGTTTGATCAGCTGGTCCCGCAAATGTGAGACCCTGAGTCTGCAAATGTGAGACCCTGAGTCCATGGTGTGACTATGTTTCTACCCTGTGCTCTCCATGTCCCCAGATGCATACAACGATCGAGTGAGGTCTGTGGCTAATCACGCTGATCACACATAAGCCCTGCTTACCACTTACCACAGAGGGGCTGTGAGTATGCAGACAGATGACCACGTGGCGGCAGGTGAATGCCTTGTTGGGAGGTTATGCACGCGAGTGAATGCCTCCCTGTGAGTTTGGATTGGATTGGGCAATGCAGTTTCAAAACAAATGTATAATGTGCAAGTGATGTACAATTTACAATGCCGTAGTCAATGTATAATGTTTAATTCGCTGAGGTAGTGTTTGGTCAAAGCACTGCTGACCTCTTCATGGCCTGAAATCTGTTCTGAGACATTCCATGGGGTAAGGATCTCGCCAACAATGGAATGTAAACTCTACTAGCTCAGCCCAACTCAGTTCCAAGTAACTGAAGTTTTCTCTTTCCAAATAGTGTTATTTTTTTTTTTTCAACCAGAGGTATTCGAGCAGGTGAAAATCTGACCCAGATATTAAACAGAAAAAGTTAATAATAAATGACTTGGTATTTTCTTTGTGCAACGTAGATCTCCTGTTATTTTGATGTTGTTTTAGAACCATCCAGTATTCTGAACCCAACCACACAGTATGGCTATTGTATAACTACTGTAGTGTTTTTGACCATCAAGATAGAGAAAGAGCCAGTTCTTCTACATGCTGTGTATCACTAAACCAAAAAAAAAGGCATTTTTTTTTTAATAAACATGCTCAGAAATTGTCTTTGTGCCCCAAGTAATTTTTCTGTTATTTCTACCAGTTTGAGAGCTAGGTTGTTTGCTATGTGGTGAAGAGTAAATATAACAGTGAACTAACACCAGAGGAAGAGGCACTAACTACAGTGGTCACTTTATAGCTACCCTAGGATTATACTGGTCAGGCTTAATAACCACTGGAAAACAGGAAGTTTAAAGTCTTAATATTTAATCTCATCACTTTGCAGATTTAAACAATGGGAATAAGCATTTTTCTATTGAAGCAGGAAAATAATGACTAGTCGTATTCATTCTACTTCCCAGCGAGCCTTCCATTAAAAAGGTCTCTACATGCACTACAAATATAGATCTAGTTGTAAGATAGATGTCTGATGCCTGCAAAGATATAGGAAGATGAAGGTAAATATGAGACATTCTTATGATACAGTCATTCACTCCACAGTGTTCGTTGTTGCCATGTACTAGGCATCCATCTGGGCACTAGTGATGCTATCAGTGAATAAAACAGAAAACTGCCCTTGGGGAGCTTCACATTTTGGAGAAAGAAGGTAGACAATTAAAAAGATGAGAATGGTAGAATGTGATCAGTGCGATAGGACAGAAAATCAGAGCAGCGTTGGGGAGTGGAGAGGTGAGTTGCAATTTGATCAGAAGTATCCTAGGAGATGAGAGTAGAGAGATAATGACAGATGGGTCAGGTGGGGACTTGGGGGCCATTGCTGAGTCTGTGGCTTTTCCTCTGAATCAAATGGGGAGAAGGGTGGTTTCAGCCAAGGGGTTCTGTGACAAAACTGAGGACAGCAAACAAGGCGGGAGCAGGAAGCCCAGTGAGCTGATCTTGGCAATGCACTGGGAAGGCAGTCGGCACAAGGAAGTTTCAAGAACTAGGAACTTCAGCAAGACCTCCCTTGTGCTGAGTTCATTCTTTAACAGATAATTTGATAGGCAGGTCACAAATGGGTTCTGTATATAGAATATGTTTTTTTTTCTGTTTGCTTGTTTGTTTTGAATGGACACTCCTGAATTATTGGCAACCCACCCCCTTCCTTTCGGGAAAGAAGCTACCTTTGCACCTTCTGTGTTTGAAAATAACCTCTTGGGTCTCCCATCTTATGCTGACAAGTATGGACTGGCAGCTGCTGGAAGCTGTCCTTACTGGACCACTTAGTCACGGCCACCCTTGATTCATGACCAGGAACACAAGACACTATACTCACAGGTGACCACGGTTGGCCTCTGAGAATGACAGGCTGTCTCTTCCTGTAGGAAATGGAAAGTCAGACTTGGAAGGCTCTGTGGATCTGTCCAGCTGTGCCTTGTACATTTGCCTAAACTTTGAAATGAGGTCATAAGCCAGGGAATGTGTAAAACTATGTCTCTTATCAGTCAAAAAGCATTTCTGTTGGACCAGAGTTTGTGTTCCAATTTTTAAGTTTTGAGCAGCAACACTTTACACTGGGATATTGGTTCGATTCCTTCATCCATCTCTGTAAGACATAGGGCATTCAGGTGCTGTGTGAGCTCTCCAATGGATGAGTAATAGAACACAGATCCTGACTTCAGGAGCCTTCGACTTAGTGAGGAGCTCAGGCAGACCAAACCAGCCCAATCAAACTGAGAAGCTAACACTATGTGGTTGATTATAAGTAAGGGTCTGAGAGGTCAGAAGAATTAATGAACTTGCTCTAGAGAGGTCAAGGAAGCCTTTTCAGGGGGAGCTGGTATTTGCTGCTTGAAAAGATGACCTTTGGGAGGATAGTTTGGCAGTCAATCAGTAGCACTAGGAAGTTTTCCGTTTTCAGGAAGGGGAAGATTTGCCCTTTCATGTTTTCTCCCTCTTTGAGCTCGCATGACTACTGTCTTGATGAATCATGAAACAGCAGAAGCACTTAATGTAGTCTTTGAAAAATTGAATGTATACCTACAGGAGACCCACTATGAAATAGTGAGGCTGAAGAACAGGGCAAGATCATTATATCAGGTATTTGATATTCAGAAGACATAACGGACCCTTGATGTATAAAATCCATTATACAAGCTAAAAACTCATTAGAGCTTCTTTCCCTTTCTTCTTAAGAGAACATTATAAAGGTACATAGACCCCTCATTTATATTGTATGGATCTGTGGGTTGGTGGTAGTTCTGCTCCATGACATCTTTCGTTGTGGGACCCAGGCTGAGGGAGCAGCATCTAACCCGGGCATGCTGACCTCCTGGCTGAACCGCAGGGGATGTACAGTTATCCACAACTACATTCCAGTGGCCAAGCATGACTTCAGTTGGGCAAGAAGGGGCACAAGAAAAGGATCTGTTTGGCGGTGGGTCTAGAAGAGAGGATTTTTACCAAACTATATAGTCTACCAAACTATATAGTAGTGTCAGTGGAGGAGTAAGGGAAAAGAGAAGGATTTCACCCATGTTAAAAACGTACTATGTTGTCAGTATGGCATGGTTGGATCCATGCTTTTGCTTTGTCCATGGCATTATAAGGAGCTTTATAATGGATATTTACTGAATACTTAGTCAGTTGGCTTTATAAGACAGACATCAATTTCCTTCTCCACTTTTATTTTACTGTTATTTTTAAAGTCTTTATTGAATTTGTTACAATATTACCTCTGCTTTATATTTTGGTTTTTTGGCTATGGGGCGTGTGGAATCTTAACTCCCTGACCACGAATGGAACCCACATCCCTGTTTTGGAAGGCAAAGTTTTAACCACTGGACCGCCAGGGAAGTCCCCTTCATTTTTATATACAACTTATTCCTCTAACCAGAATAAGTTTGTTTAGTGTAAGAGGCACAGTTGGTAGTACTAGGTTTAGGAAGCAAGTCCTGATATGTTATGAGAAATTTATGTGTGTCAGAAAAACTCAGGCCTACCTCCAAAACATGTATTCACATCTCTTTGCCTTAGGGCCTCAGGTTGCCCATATGTTCTTGACATGCCCAGCAGTATCTGGTAAATGTTCTTCACAATCCAGGTTAAGTTTCTATGAGACTGTAAGTCTGAAGATGCTTAGCTGTAACCAGAGGTACCATGACTCTCCTATTTCTCATCTCTTGTATGAGTTCCATGCCAGTTGAATGAGTTAAATATTGAGTACCATGTGGCTCCCTCAAATTCTGTCTAACCTGAACGTTGATCTTCTGACAGTGACTGATGAATCAATGGCTTAGTATCAGGCTCCTTCCTGCTGTGTCCAGTGAGAACACTGCAAAGTGGCCCCAGCTGGCATGGGGCATCTCCTGTGCCCCTCTCAACCCAGGGGCAGCCATCCATCCATTCTGAATGCCCCTGAGCATGCTAGGTAACTCCCTGCTTGCAAGTTCCTCATCATCTCGGCAGCCTATTCTTAGTAGCAGCAGATGCTGAGCATCTCCATCCTGCTCTTGGGGTCAGCAGTGGGAAAGAGCAGAAAAAAATGAAAGCATTGTTTTGCACATGGCCGGACATCTGTATTTCTGAATTGCCCTGTTGTGTGGATGATGCAACTGCTGGAGCTGTTTTGCTGAATGTGAACTTTGTCCACCGACTGGACTCTAAATTGGTTTTGGATCCTTGTGAAATCTAAACGGTCAGACCATATTTTTCTAATCTTCAGTTGGACTGTATCTTTGCTCTGAAGTGGAGCTGGTTCGTTTGTGTTCACGTCCACGGCAGGGGTTGCTTCTCTGTTTTTCTGCTCTTTGTTGCTTGTTTTCTCAAGGCTGCTACTTACCTCGTCCATTGTGTGTATTCAGGAGAGTGGGAGGGCAGCTCCCTGTGGTACTGAGGCCACTGTAGCTTCAGGGATGGTTTACTCTAGTGTTATTGTTAGGGAGAGAGCTGACTGGTTTTCAGAAACTGAACAGGGGAAGCGTCAGGACCAGCTCACCCACAGGTATGCTGGTACCATGATAAAAACTTGGACTTGGACTTCAGATAGCAGAGCACTCAGATCCTCTATTGGAAGTGCTGACCCTCAGGGCTGCGGTCTCTACTTGGGTGCTCTGCTAGTAAGATTCTCAACTTCATTATGTATAATATAAAAATCATAAACTCAGATTGGGGTCCACCTCCAGAAATTCTGATTTGGTTGGTCTGGGGTAGGAGCTGGCATCTTTAGTTTTAAAAAGCTTCCCAGGGCATTCTGATGTGCAGCCAGATTTGAGAACCTCTGTTTTGGGAGTTTATGTAACATTTGCTACTGGGATTTTTGTCTAGCTATCCATGTCCTGTTATGAGTTTCTGCATGCATTTCTGCATGAAACAAAGGCAAAGATCTAGGTGGGGGGTTGATAGATGAAGAGGCTGGATCCTGGCTTTAGTAATAAGAAAATGAATATTAATGGTATTGATCTTTGTTAGTTATTGCATACTTATGTTAGGCACTGTGCTAATCTTTATATTAGCCCTATAGGATAAACAGGGCTTCCCTGGTAGCTCATCCTGTAAAGAATCCACCTGTAATGCAGGAGACCCCAGTTCTTGACTTCCTGGATCAAGAAGTCCTGGAGAAGAGATAGGCTACCCGTTCCAGTATTCTTGGGCTTCCCTGGTGGCTCAGATGGTAAAAAAATCTGCTCACAATACGGGAGACCTGGGTTCAATCCATGACTTGGGAAGATCCCCTGGAGGAAGGCATGGCAACCCACTCCAGTATTCTTGCCTGGAGAATCCCCTGGACAGAGGAGCCTGATGGGCTATAGTCCACGGAATCACAAAGAGTCAGACATGACTGAGCAACCTAGCACAGCACGGCACATCATAGGATAAACACTGCTATTTTTCTCAGTTTTACAGATGAGGAAACTGAGGCTTACAGACATCATATGATTTCCCCACAGTCACACAGACAACAAGTGGCAGAGCCAGAACTTGAACTCGGTCTTTCTGGTTCCAAAGTTCATCCAACCCAGTCACTCCCTTAAGACGATAGAGTTAAATATGAACAAGAATATTTGGGGTGAAGGGATGAGATGTCAAGAAAGGAGAATTCACTGAGTGAAAATAATATATAACTGTATTTAAGGGAGATCATTCTTTTCTGAAAAATGAAGAAAAAAGATATATTTGGATGGTTTTCTTATTTTTCTTTTGAAGCCAGTATTTGTCTCCCCCAAACCTCTGGAAATTCAGAGTGAGCAACAGAACCCAATGACTTGAATGATGGTGTTGGAATTAGGCAGTGGCTTCTGAGTTTAGCTCATCTTTACCTCTGTCTTCCTCATTTGAGGAATGACAATGGTTGCTTCTTATCCAAACTTGTACGCTGTATGGTACATTGTAAAGTGATTCTCTTGTCCATACTGGGTAATTACTGGAGTGTGCAAGGTAAAATCCTGGCGTTTTTCATTTTTTTTCCTCCCTATATAAGAGCAACTTTTTTTTTTTCAGGCTGGTAAATCTCAGTTCTTAAACTATTCCATTAATCCTTTAATGCCTATTAAAAGTTCAGAATGGTACCAGACCAAGGCCCTGAAAATTCCATCTCCAGCTCTTGGCCACCCTATGTATATCCATCCATGTGAAAGAATGTTGCAGATTGAGGCATCCAGTAAATATTTGTTAAGTGAGGGAGTGAATGAACTTTGCAAATACGGACCATAATGGAAATAGCATATTGCTAAGGATGTCTTGGGAAATGAGTGAGATCTTGTCCACTGGTCTGCTCCCAGGTTTTCCATGGGGCCACTTGGTCAATTAGCCAACTCCTAATTCCTTCCTGGGGGTAACTTTTTTGTACACTAAGCACAGCAATATTAATAGGGTTAAAACAATCTTATTATCACTGACCTCTGTATCTCTCAGCCTGGATGAAAGGACACTGCCTTTTTCTTCAGTCTCAGTAGTATTTTTCATGTTATAAGTTGGGTAAAATTTGGAGTCCCCAGGAGCATGGAGAGAGAAAGAAGCAAGTTACTTGCCAGCCCATGGGAAAGCCAAGCCCCATGTGGATGCATTCTTGCCGTGGATGGTCCCACGGGAACACCTAGATTAGCCCCCGCTCCCGCTGGGGGTTCAAACTGCTGTCCCTGGAGTTATAAAGGGGCAGCTGGGTCCTCAGCCAGACGGCACAAGTATTTTTAGAGCTCTTCTCCTCTCAATCTAATTTCTGCTTGAAACTTTAACACATGCAGGCTGCACAGAAATGACTTTTAAACTACTCTCTGGGTAGTGTAGGAGGGCTTGGATTAGTACCACAGGCTTTGAGCAATTTTTTTTTTTTTATTGCTAACTATCCAACAGGCTGAACAGAGGAAATTCAAGTCTAACCCTGGAGGGACCCCTATTTAGTCATCTGTCTAGACAGACGAGTTCATATAATGGGCCTCTCTGTTTCTTTTGCTTTGTTATAACAGACGGTGGTCCGTTCCTTTCAACTCTATGAGGATGTCAACCTTTCGTTTTTTGATCCCAGCCTACTGTTGATAAGCCAAGAAAGTGACTCACACATGAGCCAAAGATGACTCTAAAGTGTGACACAGTCTGTGATATAATATAAGAAAACATAGACTTTGCATAAAGGAGAATCCTGGATAAAAATTCTGACTGTGAAATATTAGGCAAGTCACTTACCCTTTCTGAACCTCATTTTTCTCTGCTCTAAAATGAGAACTATTTTTTTTAAATACTCTTTTTAACAGTACTTAAAAAGAGAGAAATTAACACATAAAAATGCCTTGCATGTGGTAGGGAGTGAATATATTTTTTATTCATTCATTCATTCAAGGTGATCAGTAAAGACAACTTTTCCTGCTTTTTGTGTTCTGAGAACACTAAGAAAACCATAATTTCAAGCTCATATTTTTAATATCAAGTCATATGTTAAGAAAAGCAAGTGATAGATATTTTTTAAGCCTAGGAAAAAATTGAAAGTAGTACCAATTTCTGTTAGACAAAAATAATATTGGAGATATCATTTAAACATTGATAGAGGTAAATAAGGCAGAATGATATTCTCTCTTTTATCAGAAGGACTCAAAATTCTCAGAACCTACCTAAAAGAACTCTCTTTGTTAGTAACTATTTCTGCAACTAAGTAGTACATCTCTCTCCCTTGTTATTTCACTTTATTTTTAAGCATTTTGAAGGTTTTCATTATATATGCACAATATTATGCATGATATACATGCACACTTATATACATATTAACCTTTGAGATATATTCCAGTTCACTTTTGTTTGCCAAATTAGGCTACTATGAAATGAGCAAAATATTAGAAAATACACCACATAGGCTCCTGATCATACTTCTGTTTTCAGTTTAAACACCATTTTTGTGTGTGTTATTTTACTTTAATCTCTTCCTGGACTGTCCCTGAAAACGGTAATGTGGAAAATATTGTTTGATTCAATTTAATTCAATAAATATTCACTGAGCATGTACTGCCTCCAGGGCTTGCTGCCTGAATCACACAGGTGGATAAAAATGGGGAGAGTAGGGGTGGACCCCCCGGAAGAGGCAGCACAGATAGCCCAGGGGAAGGCACTGTGATCTCATGGCACAGGTATGAGTGGAGACACCAGATTCCTTTTTATAGAACAATGATTGGGCGCTCTCCTTATTTAAACCCCAGTTTATTAACTCACACCAAAATGCAGTAATCATGGTGGATACATGACAGAAGGGGTGCACCTCAAAACATGTGATGTTGCTTTTGTCAATGTTCTTCTTATTCTTTTTATTGTTATTCTTCTATTATGCTTGCCCCCAAGTAACTTGTAGCCTATTGGTGAAAACAAGTTGATATACCCACCACCCTACACAAAGCAGCAGAACCATTCAAAAGTTGCTGAATGATAGTTACAAGCCAAGGCCAATGGTAACACAAAGACAAAATGACTGAGTTATGAAACAATTAAAAAAAAATTGATCCGTGTCATATGCAGATTGCTATGTGTACCTGAGCGGTGAATAGCCACAGCCTCCGTATGGAAAGAGAAATAGGAAAGTCAGCATCTCTTTCAGCTGTTAAAGGACAGAAGCAAATGGTGTCTGTGTTGATAGCAAAGCTTTTCACATCTCCGAGTACAGTTCTTGACGTTTCCATACATTGAAATTCCATTAGAACCCTTTGCTTTACGTGGCTTCGGATATGGTATGTCTGAGTCATGTCTCTTTCAATACAACTGCAATCAATAAAAAGCCCAGTAAAATGCGGTTAACCACAAGGATATCCCTCCCCACCAGCCCCACCCCCAATCAGCACTGTGATTCATTCAGTTTACTGCTCCTCCTGGTCGTAGACTCTGTATGGAGAGAGACAGGCTTCTTTGAATACAAAGACCAGAAAGTCCCGCTCTCGTGCTGGTTTGCCCGCTCCGGTGTTGTCTCGCATGCCCCACTCCTGACCCCTGGGAAGCCCCGTCCTGTCCTGGCCTGGGGTGTCTGTGGCCTCAGCATCATGGGGACACAGGACAGATGTCTCCGGAGGATGTGGCCTGAGGTCCTAGCAAGCCTTACTGAGTAAACAGTCTTGCCCTTTCTCTGCCAGTACAACTGGCTTCCTATTGTATCCTCTGTAATGGGAATCTTGAGGTCCCCAATAGCCCTCAGCTTCGTTTTCATTCCTTATGTGTCTTGTACTGCTTTTTCCTTCTTGTTCTTACACAGTAGGGACCTCAGGCAGTGGCAGGGGTTGTGAATACACGGGGAGACCAGAGGGGAGGAGAAGAAGGGAGGGTGGGGGACAGGTGTGCAAAGGACGGAGGCAGCCTTCACCCGCTCGCTGTCTGGTCTGGGCCATTCCTCACGGGGCAGCACCTTCCCAGGCCAGTGAAGCCAGAAGGGTGTCTGCCAGCAGCCTTGAGCTGTCATCCTGGAAATCCCAGACCTTCCATTACCCACCGGGGACATCAGGCTTCACGATTACCTTTAATTGTCAAAGCAGACCGAGAGAAGAGTGTGCTCTGTTTCCTTTATTCTTAGGACAGTGGTGTACCTTTCTTGGTTCCCGCCTAATGCTCCAAGTCCGCCTTAATATTTTTTTCTCAAGGATGCCATTTGGGAGGAGGTTTTCTTTAAAAGTGCTGAGGTTGGCTATTCGGAAAGTAAGATGAAGCCAGTGGAAAACGGTGTCCTTTTTCTGTGCTCTTAACGGAGGGAAGTTCAGTCCTGATCAAATCAGTGAAGCCCAAAGTTTAAGTCACTGGCTGTGTTAGAATCCAATTTTACCACTTTACTTGCTGCTAGTTAATGGAGAGAAAGGTGAACCTAAAGATGCCTAATTACACTTAACTTTTTTTCCTTATGGGGGGAACCAGTCACCCTTCGCTAAGAATCTGTATCTAGTTTCTTTTATTCACACTTAGTATTTGGTCCAAAATAAACAATAACAATGAAAAGAACAATATTTATAATAATAACATTTATTACTTTTATCCATGTAGTGTGTCTACCCTAGGGACCTTCCTAAGCACTTTAGAGATACTGACTCATTTGATCCTGGCAATACTAGGTAGATATTATTATTTTCTCCACTTCACATGGGAGGAAACCAAGGTACAGAGATAGATGAAATCACTCCCCAGATCTGTAGCTAATAAGGGGAAGAAACAGGAACCCCTGCTCTTATCTGCCATTATCATCGTTACTCCCGTTAATTGACCCTTGAGCTGATCATGTGACACAGAAGTGGCAACGCTGTGTCAGAGTTACAAACTCTGGAATGAAAACTGCTCCAGAAAACTGTCTGTTTGGGGAAAGGCAGTGCAGTCTGAAAGCAGAGTCCACCTGGCTTAAAATATAGAAATCACTTATATATGTGAGAAACCTATGTGGTGAATATCCACCCACACAGCGCTCCTTTGGGATGAAACTGAAAAGAGCAGTCAACATGCCAAGTTCTCTCCAGATGACTTTTAAAAACTCACCCCTCTGATTAGCAAACAGTACAGATGTTGATAGAGTTGGAGGATTTTTAATATCTTTATTTGAATTACACAAAGCAGCCAAATGTAGTTGGCCCTGGGCTGCAGCCTATATGTGTCTGGATGCCAAGAAGCAACTGCGCTCCGCTGGGATGCCGAGCATTCCAGACCTGTTACCTTGTAAGTGTAATATTTACCAGATTTTCGCTTCATCTGGAGATGAAGAGCAGAGCTGCCCAGAGTGGGGGCGGGCCTGGCTGCTGGGAAGGGAGCTCCGTGTGCAGAGGCATCCCCGAATGAGCAGGGAGCTGGGAAGGTGAGCACAGATCTGCCAGAAACAAGCCTTTTTCCTGGCAACCGGGAATCTAGGAAAAAATAACAGACCGTATGTGGTTGGGGTGCCCAGCAAACTCATAGGGCAGAGTGCTTTTGCTTTCACAATCCTATTCTATCCTCACATCTCTAGGTGATAGATGCTGTTTTGTCCCCATTTTATAGACGGGGGTAATGCAGCTCAGGGCTTCCCTGATAGCTCAGTTGTAAAGAATCTGCCTGCAATGCAGGAGACCCCAGTTCAATTCCTGGGTCGGGAAGATCTGCTGGAGAAGGGGTAGGCTACCCACTCCAGTATTCTTGGACTTCCCTTGTGGTTCAGCCAGTAAAGAATCCGCCCGCAATGCGGGAGACCTGGGAAGATCCCCAGAGAAGGGAAAGGCTACCCATTCCAGTATTCTGACCTGGAGAATTCCATGGACTGTATAGTCCATGGGGGTCCCAAAGAGTTGGACACAGCTGAGCGACTTTCACTTTCAACGCAGTTTAGAGACATAAGTGGATTGCCCAAGCTCACATATTTAGTTCTCTTCCAAAGTCTGTCTTTATTTTGACTTTAGTAAAACTGATTTGGAGAAAGGAGGTGATGGTGGCCAAGTGGGGCTGACTCAGTCCCTGTAGCCTCTCTTGAGTCTCACTTCCTCTGACCTTCCCAGCCTCCCTGCCAGCTAGGTGTTCTTCACTTTCTACAGGGGAGGAAACTGAGCCCTAGAAAGCTGAAGAGAGGTGCCCAGAGTCAGCTTTTTTAAGTGACAAAGCCAAAGCAGAGTCGGGGTCTGCTGAGTCCCAGACCTTAAATCTCATGTTACAGCACTGTGTCTTCACCAGCTGGCAGTGCCAAGCTTACAAACAAACCCCCATCCTAAAACTCTGGACAAGCACAGCTGTCTGTGGTGTTCCTCAGCTGTGAGAAGGGGCTGGAGGCCATTTCAGACAGCCGGTACTGAACCCTGTATGTCAATAAACAGAGCTAGTAAATGAGACAATGGGATTAAGAGTGTGTGCCTGTGTGTGTGTGTGTGTGTGTGTGTGTGTGTGTGGTGCGCACGTGTGTCCATGCACAAACAGTGAGGCAGTCGTAGGCTGGAGGAGGGGAGAATGATTTTCAAATCAAAGAGGTCAGCAGTTGCCAGAGCAACGCATGTGTAATGAACCATATTTTACTTTCATCATCACTTCATCAGATGAGTAAATAGAGACAAGATCCCCAAGGTCAGCAAAAGGAGATGGTGAAACCGGTCTCTAGTTCTTTCTGCCCTTCCCGGATGGGGGCTGCCATCGGCACCCTCACCATAGCTGGTATTTTTTTCTTTTTTTTGGTGTAGGAGTGTTTGACTGAAAATGAAGGCAGAGCATTGGCAGCAGCCCCCCGCCCCCACCCGAAGTGCTCAGGGCTGTCTTCCAATGAGGCTGGAAATATAAACAGAAGAGCTAGTTTGCCTGGGGGCCCTTTGCAAGAGCCCTTATTCGCTACTGCTCCCTTTGCTTTGGGGGGGTGATGCTTTGGTTGAATCTCACCCAAAAAGCTGTATTTTTAGCCGAAGATGGAAAATTATAAAAGCAAAGGTGTGAAATGAAGCTCTTTGGTGAGTGTTGTCAGTGGAAGAAGTCACCCCCAGCATAGACAAAGTGGCTCCAAGATTCCCATCCACACTCAAGCAGGGCCCCTGACTCCCCGCAGCGCCGGCTCTGGCGAGACGGATAAAGGGACTAGCCTTAAGCACTTGGTTTCACTTCCGCACTGAAGTTGGTAGACAGGTTTCTTTGTGGAAATTCAGAGTTTTATTTACTACCTTCACAGTGCCACAGTGTTCTGTACTGGACATTTGTCACAGGAACTGAATCCAAAGGATGATGTTCCATCATTTCCAAATTTGGTGGTGATGGTGGTGGTGGAGGGGGTCATAAATACAACAGACCTTGGTTATGCTAGGTTTTGTGGAGTGGATTTTGTCTCTACATTCCCTTTTCTGATTTGGCTTTGGCATCAAGTTTATACTGCCTGAGTGAGTTGGGATATTTCCCCAATACTTTCTCTGAGATAGTCTGCATGGTTTAGAATGATGTATTTCCTAAAAGTCTAGTGAGATTCTTCTATACACCTTCCTAGGACTAGTATTCTTTTGTAGGACATTTCATAGAGATACTCTTTTTAAATTATTTATATGCATTGTCATTCTAGTTTCTTTTTCCCCATTCTTTTTTTTTTCATTAATAGTTTTTTTTTAATTGAAGTGTGGTTGATTTACAATGCTGTGTTAGTCTCTGGTATATAGCAAAGTGATTCAGTTTTATATATGTATATGTATATATATTCTTTTTCATATTCTTTCCCATTATAGTTTATTACAGGATATTGAATATAGTTCCCTGTGCTATACAGTAGGATGTTGTTGTTTATCCAGTCGAATATAATAGTTTGCATCTGCTAATCCCAAACTCCCAACTCAACTCTCCTCGAACCTCAACTCTCTTTGTGAATTTGTATTCACAAAGAGATCATGCAAATCTTCTCTGTATTGGTCCCACTTTAGTATACATGCTGCCGAAGTGAGCACTCCCCATTCTTAATGGAAGTACTATTTGCATATAGTGAAATACACAGGTCTTATGTGTGCAGAAAGAGATACCTTCAACAAAATCTTGAAGCAGAGGAGAGAGGAGTAACTTGCCTTTGGTGAAACAGCCAGTGTTTAGGGAAGGGAGTCAGGGTTAGGAAGAGGAGGATGAAAGTCACCAACTCCTGCTCCCAACATAATGCTAAGATCTTCATCAAATACTGTCTCTAGTTTGCTTAGAAACGCAGGTCTTTAATGGGCTTTCCTTTTCAAGTTCTAGTGGTATATGGAGCTATGATGTGCTCTTTCTCTTTTGATACCTCATCTCACTTATTAAAAAATATTTATTTTTATTTATTTACTTGGCCACGTCAGGCCTCCGTTGTGGCATGTGGGATCTAATTCCCTGACCAGGGACAGAACCTGGACCCCCTGCGCTGGGAGCACAGAGTCTTAGCCACTGGGCCACCAGGAAAATCCCCTTCATCTCAGTTTTTGAAAATTAATCTCTTTGGAGACTAGGAGGTTGTCAAATGACACAAGTCTACTGTACATTATTTTCAGAGTCTTGGAAATAATTGGGGTTTTAAATTAAAAAGGAGATGGTTAGGAAAGGTTTCAAGGAAGAATAGAAAGCAAAAGGAAAGACAGTTCCTCGTCAGGAGGAAAGGAACCATGTGACAGAACCTTGGAATTATGGATGCTGCTCTGGGATGTTACAGAAGAGCTGTGGAGCTGGATTTATGATCTAAACAGAGTTCAGTGGGAAGCCTAGAAGCACAGATACACTCCCGTTTAGACAGGATAGCCAACTGCTGTTTTGTTAATTAGAATCTTCCTGGGATTTGTAAGTGATTTTTAGGAAGGTCCAAACTGCAATAGAGCAAAGTGTGTGCCTTTAAAGAAAATGTATCATCTCTTGTAAATATGAATCTACATTGAATAAAGCACAGGAACATTTGGAAATGCAGTGATAAGGTTGCTCATGTACCCTTCAGAGGTCCCTTTTATGTTTGATGGGGAAACAGGTGACACGGGGGAGAGAGTCACAGGCCTTCCTTGTCACAGGACTTCCTTGTCACACGAGCTCCTCTTGGCTGCAGAGACGGTGAGAAGTGGCAACCCTTACATAAACTGTTTATCCCTTTTAACGATGATGTCTGGAAGTTTTTTGCTGAAGAATTTTAACACAGCTACATGCCAGATTTGGTGATACGTTCTATGAGTCAGGTTTCAAGGAGTTAGAAGCTGCACCAAAATTAACCACAAGCTTCTGAAGAACTTTCCATGAAACACATTTTCAAGGAAAAACTGTTGCCTTTGGGTTTCCCCACCTTAAAAGGTAGAGTGTAAACACACACTGACCAGAGAGTACCACGTTCTGGAGCCTCCCAGAAATTGTGAAATAATACAAGAATGCCTTCCCTCCACCCTTCATTTCTGCTTCACAGAGTTTGTCATGCGCGGCAATGGTGTGACCGTCCTGTAGAGATGAGATAAAAGGAAAATTTATTTAAAATTAATTTAAATAGTATAAAGTAATTCGTGGGGTGCCCCATCCCTCATCCAAAACATCTTGATTCATTTTTAAAAAATACAAAAAAGAATTTTGTAGCTGAAGTGTTTTGAGTGCACTGGGTATATGTCTTATTTTTGATGACCATGTATTGTCATTTATTATTTTGTAGGGTCAGAAGTTATAACCTTTGTCATGTAGACAATTAAAATTGCTATGTATGTTGGAATAGAATCAGAATAGCTTGAGGTGGAGAAAGCATTAGTGGGTATGTGGTCTGTTTGCCAAGCTGATAAAAGCAGGTGTGTTAAATACTCTACTGTGTGTTATAAACAAGATTGTGTGTAAATGGATCTCTCTTACCTTATGAAATGAAGTACTAAAAGTTGTACCACTTATTGGCTATATTGTTGTTTAGTCTCTAAGTTATATGTGAACTGCAGCATGCCAAGCTTCTCTGTCCTTCACTATCTCCCTCAGTTTCCTCAAACTCAAGTCTATTGAGTTAGTGATGTCATCAAACCGTCTCATCCTCTGTCGCCTTTTTCTCCGCCTTCTCTCAATCTTTCCCAGCATCAGAGTCTTTTCTAGTGGGTCAGTTCTTTGCATCAGGTGGCCAAAGTATTGAAGCTTCAGCCTCAGCATCGGTCCTACCCTAGATAAATTATGGAATCCTCCTAAACCTTAGTGTCCTCATCTGCAAAATGGGAACAAAAAGAGTGTCTACCTTGTCGAGTTTTTCTGAAGTTTAAAGGAGAGAATGCAGATAGGAATCTGATCTGCTGCTTTCATTATCGGTAACTTACATATTAAAGGCAGATTTAGAGGCAGTGTACCTACTGTACATTTGCTTCACTTCAGTCATCCTTAAGCTCAGGGACTGTGACAGTCCTTCACATCCCTAGGGTCTGGCTAAAAAGGAACAGAAGGCAAAACTCAAATCTGTTGGTTAAAAGGCAACTTGGAGGATGACCTGAGGGGCTTCAGGGAAGCCAAGGAGACAGATGAGAGTTGGCTACAGGTGCTTCGGGGCCGCGGGGAGGTATCATTCTTAGGACTGATGATGGAGAAGGCAATGGCACCCCACTCCAGTACTCTTGCCTGGAAAAATCCATGGATGGAGGAGCCTGGTAGGCTACAGTCCAGGTGGTCGAAAAGAGTCGGACACGACTGAGCTATTTGCAGCAGAGACCTTCCTTGAGGGCCCACCGCGGCGTCCTCTTCAGGCTGATGTCTGCAGAGCCCTGTGTTGTAAATCCCTCCGTGGCCGAATAGCCACTGTCCAAGACCTGCGCCACTTGCGCTTTGCCCTTCCCTTCACTCACACTAGATTTGGGAGGAAAGCTGGTTAAATGGAAGTCTGGGCAAATAGGACTGAGTGCATGCTGACTGTCTCTTCGTATGTTAGGCTCATGAGATGCTTTGGGGATTCTAGGATTCTTCTCAAGGGTAGTTTACGTTGCTAAACATGCCATGAAGTTCGTGTGTCTGTTTGTGAGCCCATTGTGTGTACCGCAGGATTCCTCCCATCAGGGTTATCCTTTATGGAAGACAGCGCAGCCTAGAAGGCCCACTAAGAGCAAGATGTGTCTGTCCTATGTGAGATTAGAAGCTCTGATTAGACTAATGAGCCTTAGCTTATTAGACAAGTGTGTAATTATAGTAGAGCTATGCTCAGTCACTCGGTCATGTTGCCATGCCGTGGACTATAGCCCGCCAGTCTCATTTGTCTGGATTCTCCAGGTAAGAATAGTAGAGTGGGTTGCCATGCCCTCCTCCAGGCTGCTGCTGCTGCTGCTAAGGCGCTTCAGTCGTGTCCGACTCTGTGCGACCCTACAGACGGCAGCCCACCAGGCTCCTCTGTCCCTGGGATTCTCCAGGCAGGAACACTGGAGTGGGTTGCCACCTCCTTCTCCAATGCATGCATGCATGCTAAGTCACCTTCCTCCAGGGGATCTTCCCAACTCAGGGATCAAATCTGAGCCTCTTGCATCTCCCGCATTGGCAGATGGGTTCTTTGCTACTAGTGCCCCCTGGTGAGCCCCTAGTAGAGCTATAGAGAAGGCATATTTGCCTCTAAGAGTTCCCTAGCTTCCTTCCTACAAAGAACAAGGAGTAATTAATATATGATCAATTGGTTTCAAAAAAGGAATTAACTGGGTTTTGTAAAAGTCTGTCTGTGTTTAGGCTGCACTGATTGCCTGTTCAAGGCAGAATGACTTCTGTGGGGCCATCCTGAGGGAAGAGAGGTCACAGCTGATCCCCTACATTCAGAGAAAAAGTTTTACAAATGCAGTAAGCATCTGAGTAATTGCGGAATTACTTTATACACCAAAAAAGTGATTTTGTCATAGTGGCTGATGGCCAAAAAGCATCACTGAGACTTTCACTCATTTTTTAATATTGCTTTTTCAATTTTTATTTTTTATTTTTTGCTGCTCTGTATGGCTTATGGGACCTTAGTTCCCTGACTAAGGATCAAAACCACGCCCCCTCCTGCAGTGGAAACACAGAGTCCCAATCACTGGACCTCTGGGAAGTCCCTCTGAGTCTTATGCCCACCGCCTCGGGTGGCACTAGTGGTAAAGACCCCACCTGCCCATGCAAGAGACGTGGAAGATGCAGGTTTGATCCCTGGGTCAGGAAGATGCCCTGGAGGAGGAAATGGCAGCCCACTCCAGTATTCTTGCCTGGAGAATCCTATAGACAGAGGAGTCTGGCAGGCTACAGTCCATGGGGTTGCACAGAGTCTGACAGGACTGAAGCGACTTGGCACACATGCACGCACGCAGCTGCCTGTGGTCCAGTCTCTCCCTCATCCACTGTGGAAGAAAGAGATATCCTAAAGACATCTTAATCACCAAGACATTTTAATCCCCCACTGAAACATGGGGGAAACTGCTCCCTTCTTCCCTCTGGAATTTCAGTGTCATTCCCAAAGTACTAGTTCCAGGGAAGGTCACTCACTGTATGTCATGATCCGCAAGGTAGCTGCCTGAGCATAAGTCACTTCCTCCGTCTTGGTCCCTCCTGAGCACTGTCCCTCTCAGGCTGGACATACAGTGCACTTGGCACTAGAATAGCCCTTCACAGTAGCAATGAAAACTGTTCTCACCAGTGAGCATCAAAGCCAGTGGAAAAGATGGTGTGTTTATTTTAATGTTTCCATATCTCTTCAAGTTGGAATACCATGCAGACCTCAGAACTGGTCTCCCCAGCCTTTACTCAAGAATGCATTGTCTCAAAGGTTGTGCGGCTCCATCAACTGATTTATATCTTACAGGAGGGGGCGGGTCCTGAGCCCCGTGTCAGAGGTTAGCACCAAGGGTCCCCAGACTCCTGTCTGGCCTCTGAACTATGGTTTCCTCAACAGTAGAATGGAGATAACACTACCTAGTTTGTGGAGTTATCGGGCTCACAATGCATGTGAAAGTACACTGGAAGGCGTAAAATCCTAGGAAGACATTAGGAGCTTGTGATTTTTACACTGGTCATCATCATTGAGAAAAGGATTCATCTCCATGGTGATATTTATTGAACACTTATTATGCACTGGGAGGCATTGGGGAGGGAGAAGTTTCAGTCCCTGTACTCCTGAGACTTACAAAGGCTTGTCCCTCCAATACAGAGGCAATGTTCCAGGGCCCGGCCTCCCAGTGTCAGTCCAAGGGGCAGCTCAGTCACAAAGCTCTAAAAAGGAGCTCTCCTATAGGTGAAATAGATGTGTGCAGACCTCTTCCTGACCCTCAGGGGTCTCCAATCGAGTGCTATATCCAAGCATCAACATGACTTGCCTTCCCCAAGGAGAATTCTTGGAATTCTCCTTGAAAGGAATTGAGAAGTGTTGGACCAAGTTTCCACTGTCAAACCTCTTTTGGCCGCAGCTGCCCTCAGGGCAATGTCACACGCTCTGTTGTGCATTGTGTATGTTCTTTACTGGTGATCTACCTGTCCGTGTACACGCAAAAGTGCAATTAATTTTTTCCAGTGAGATTATGAAACTGGCTATTTTTTCAGTTTTCTGACATGTGGAAATCTTTCTGATATGTTGTCTAGGCTTTAAGAATAGTCTAATGAAACCTATGTAATATGACAAGAAATAGAATATGGTCAGGGACATAATGGACACACCCCAACCTGGTAAAAGTTATTCCCCTGATTTTAGGGAATCCTTGAGTACATTCAGGCAATCCCCATGCTGGTGTTGTGGAAAGGTTCCATCTCTCTCCCTGAGTTGGCTGCTTATTTTATTCTGGTTATGCATGTGTGTTTACATCACTGTGGTGCCCTGGGAGTTCTATTTGCTTCCACTGTAACACATTTAAGAAGCACTGGCTTATTCAAAAGCTCTTCTTTAAAGGATACTTAGTAAATGCTTTTTAAAGAAGTGTAGGCCAGCCCTTGGCTTTGAACTCAATCAAGGTGTTGGTCTGTGCCATCTACATAACCACCTCTGAGAAAAGAGAGTGGGGAAAGCTTCAGAAAGTGCCTGAGTTTTGACCCCTATCACCAAGGCTTTGTCTTTCCTTTTTATAAATTTCTTTTTTAAAAAAATATTATTTATTTGTTTCTGGCTGCACTGGGTCTTTATTGCTATGTGTGGGCTTTGTCTAGTTCCAGCGAGCAGGGGCTACTCTCTAGTTGTGCGCAAGTGCTTCTCTTGTTGTGGAGCACGGGCTCTAGGGTGAACCAGCTTCAGTAGCTGTGATGCTTGGGCTTAGTTGCCCTGTGGCATGTGGAATTTTCCTGGATCAGGGCTCAAATCCGAGTGCCTGCATTGGCAGGTGGATCCTTAGCCACTGGACCATCAAGAAGTCTGCCACTAAGGCTTCTGAAGGCTTAGAAAGATAATAGAGCTGTAAGAGAGAGCCAAATCTTCCCCAAAGAGAAGAAACACTTTTTTTTTTTTTCCCCTTAAGAATTCTCCTTCCATTCTCAAAATGTCAGTACCGTTTTCCTTTGCTGGGGTGTAAAGTAACTTGGGACCAAGTGGATTCACTCTCTGGAGGTCTTGCCTACTACTATTTAATCAGTTTTCTTTCCCAGTGTCCCTATGAGCAGATGAAACTGTGTACATGTTATGCCTCTATACACCAAAGTCATGAGATTGAAGCGAGATGGTAGGGCTTGCTGTCAGATAATTAAATACAAATAAGACACTCAAACAGTTCAAAGTACTTAGCTGTGGTATAGCTCTGCCTTGGAGATTCTTACTTTAAAGGCTGTTTTTCCTCCTCTTGCAAATGGTGGCTCAGCCTTGAGCAGAAAGCTGCTTAGAGCCCAAATGCATAAGAATTCTTAAAACAAGCATAACACCTGTGGCTCCATTCCAGAACTCGGTCATGCCACAGTTCATCTGGATTCCTATAATTCCTGTATGTTCCCATATCTTAATTGCCCATAGCTGTGTTGCCAGTACAAACAGGATGGGGGAAGAGTCCACGCCCTTAGCGAATACATCTACCAACCCTAAGAAAGCTCCATCTTTTGAAACTCTGGTATTCTTTGTAAGGTACTGAATGACCATCTACTGAAATGCTAATAAAGATATCTGATAACTAAAAATTCCTTTCAAGCAATTCTTACTCTCTACCATCTTTCTAGTCAAGATTCAAGACTGGCATTTAGCAGAATAGTTCTGATTTTAAGACTCTGTCCTTCGCAAAATGAATACATAGGTTCACCAAATCAGATTTCACATCCATCTGAGCATATTTGAAATGAGTACTCAAATCAAATAAATACATATTGAACAGGGGCACACTGAAAAATTTGCACACAAAAAAGCCTCAGGGTATGAAACATAAGATAATGACATCTGTAAAATATAGGTTGTGTGGAAAAGACTGAAGACTTCTAATTTATTATGCACTCAAAACACATAGAAAAAAATATGAGTAGAAAGGTTAAAAGAGAGAATGAGACTATTTCACTGTTGGGATGCGTTAATAAAAGTATAAGTTCTACCATAAGGAAGTGATAATTCTACTCTACTATGACTTGAGAATTATGTTCAAATTTAAGGATCCAGTTTTAAAATTGGAACAGAGAGGAGACCATCCATGGAGGTAAAAGGCTCTCATAATAAAAAGAAATAGGAATTTTGCTTATAAAAGAACTGACATGGGGGCAAGGAGACATGAAATCTGGCCTCACAATTTCTGAGTAGGGTCAAGTGGAAAAGGGAGTGAATCATCTTGTGTGGCAGTACCAGCCCCAGGAGACAGACCTTGGAGGTGAGCAGATCTCAGTCCAACAAGGGAAGAGCTCCTTGTACAGCTGGAGCCGTCAGAGACTGCAGCAGGTCACCTGCCTGAGTTTTGAGGTCTCCGTCACTGAAGGAGTTCTAGGAGATACTGTCTTGTCTTATCTTGAGATGAGACAACACTGCAGCAAGAGGGAATTAGATCCCAGGAACATGGAGAGAGCACCTAATAGATGCCAGGCAAGCCCTTTATGTATTCTCATTTCTAAGTGCAATGGAGTTTCAGGGAGAATCAACGTTCGCTGTATTTACTTTCCTTTTCAAACGAGATAATCCAGACCATCTTTCCCTCTTCACGTGTCCTCACTCCCAAGTCATGAATTTAATACATCAGCAATAATAGCCTGTCCCACTCTGTGAAGTTGGTAAATAGCTTGCAATCCTAACAGGGTGTGCCCGTCACTTATTAGCTTAGCTCCAGGGCAGAGCAGCAAACCAGCACAGTGCCTCCAAGTAATTAGGTGATTGCCTGACAAAGAAGTCAGGCCACAAGCAAGAGGCTTTCAGACAACACAGAGACTCGAGCTCCCAGTGCAAGACACGCAACAGCCATTATATGCATCACCGCTATAATTTTAGGAAGATTAGAGGAAGATTTGCAAGCTAATAAGAGCCACTACACCCATTAAGCATGTCAAACAGTCCACACCAATCATCACAGGGCTCCAGGGAAAGTGCAGGGTTTCTGGAAAGGGGAATGTCTGTTTGTTCTGGGTTAGGAAAGCTCTCTACAGGGATGAGCCAGAATGTCCAACAGGGTACATTTTCATCTTTATTTTGCCAATGTTTTGTGTAATTCTGGCAAGATTTTACTCGTTTCTCAATCTGCAGAAGAAGATTAAAAATAAAAGGTGCCTCTCATCCATGAAGAGATTACGAGTGAGATCCTACATTTCCAAGTTTACTTTGTTAGTAGAATCAATGCTTATTTTTTTACAAAAATTTAAAAAATATTTATTTATTTATTTGGCTGTGCCAGGCCTTAGCTGTGGCACATGTGACCTTTGATTTTCATTGCAGCAGGCAGGATCTGTAGTCGTGGCATGTGGGATCTAGTTCTCTGACCAGGGATTGGACTCGGGTCCCCTGCATTTGGGAGTGCAGAGGGTCTTAGCCACTGGCTGCCAATTGCCTTTTTTTTGTTGGCTGTGTTGTGGCCATTGCTGGGTTCTAGAATGGCTGTGTAGCTAACTATGTCATGAGGTCACTGGCCTCTTTAAAGGCAGTTCATTTCAGTTCAGTTACTCAGTCATTTCTGACTCTTTGCAATCATATGGACTGCAGCACGCCAGGCTGCCCTGTCCATCACTAGCTCCCAAAGCTCACTGGAATTCGTGTCCATTGAGCCATGACTGCTTTGCCTCCCATTTTTTAGAAGAAAAAAAAAAAAGCACAGAATGAAGAGAAGTAAGAAAAGAGAGAGAAAGCAGAGCAATGGAAGGAGAAAAGACAAGGAGGGAGAAAGACAAAACACCAAAGTTTTATTTATTTAAAGATGAGACAATGGCAGGCAAGAATGACTTGGATCACTTAGTCCAACCAGGAGGAGAGCCGCCCACCATGATGTCATTCCTAAGAAGTGTATCCCATTCTTGGTCCACCTGCCTGCACAAGTGGATCCAGGCGCCCTCTCCATACACAATCCTGAGCACAATGAGAAACGTAGAGAAATCGAAATGGAATAGGTGTCTCCCTGTAAGTGGAGTTTTATGAAGGTGATGGAAACTTTGGAGTCGAAGCTAGGAACCCTGTGTCTGTCATAGTTCAATAAAACCAACCACCCTGGGCTGGCATCATTGTGATTTTACTTTCTTTCTTTTTTTGGCCCCGTGTAAGAAGGGGCCCAAACAGTTCTTCTGACAGTGTGCACAGTCTCAAATAGTAGCTAGATGAGGGCCAAGTCACATACGCTGATGCTGACACAATTAGACTCGGGACTGCCAGCAGCATGACAGGTCCGACACCATCTGCCTCTCTGAGACACCCAGTTTCCATCAAAAGTGCTCCAGGGCTGGGTTACACTTAATAGGAGGAATGACCGGGGAGAAAATCAGCAACTGCTGGTGATGTACTGTTTATTCCTCAGTCATTTTGTATTAAATTGCTGTGACTTGAGTGTCAGCAGTACTTGGGCTGTGGTAATGAAATCAAATCCATCTCCTATGTGCCAAGACAAATTGGAGAAAACCCCCGAACACAATTGTCTTGGTTTCTTGCTGGCCGCGTCTGCGTGCACACAAACAGCAGCTCATTCTTGCCCTCTGGCCCTGTGGCGGGTTGCTTGTCTTGCTGCACCCCAGAGGATGTCTAATGAACCCCAAACTACTTCCCTCAAAGCTGGGGACATCAGGAATGAGGAGTCCTCACTAAGCGCTGTTGAAAGTCCACGTGGATCACTGCAGAGCTTCAGGGAACATAGTCATTTTTGAAGAGCTTGGGGATGCGAAACAGTGGATGCTACCCAGGCTCGAGGCATCATGCTATCTTTATGGGGGTCCAAAAGATCGTGGGCCATCCTGACCTTAGCACTGTGTCTCTTATGGGGGAACTTTTGCACTGAGCAAACCAGGATGGCCGCATCAGGGCCATTATTTTAAGGACCATCACTGAAAATACTAGGTTTTGCATTCAAGTTTCTGGAGCTTTTAACAGGTCAAACAGATCTCCAGTTGTATAGGAGTTGCTTCCTTGTGCCCATTTTTGCAACAATACTCCAGTGGGTGTGTTGGTATTTCCGCTTGGGGTTGGATTCATGTCTTTGACTCATGGGGCTCCTTTGCGCAGAAGGCAGGATATATTGTGAAAAGCCAGAGCTTTTGATTGACAGGCCAGCCTTACCTTGACCTTAGCCAGCAGTTATTTCACTCTTCTTGCTCTTTATCCATGAAATGGGAGTAGAAACACCTCCTTAGCAGAAATGAAGCATGTAAAGCTATTATAAAATGGGAGAGGATTATGAAATAAAATTCTGAGGCTGAGTTGAGATTGTTCTTTTCAGAATGGGGATGGGGGAATGAGCATATTTTATTCATCTCTAACTAGTTCATGAGATTGAAGGGAGGGGAAGCGTAGCCAAGTTCACTGTAGTCTACAAGGAACTTACTAACTATAGTCTAGGGCATTCACGCATGTGTGCTCAGTCACTCAGTTGTGTCTGACTCTTTACAACCCAAGGACTGTAGCCTGCCAGGCTCCTCTGTCCATGGAATTTCCCAAGCAAGAATACTAGAGTGGGTTGTCACTTCCACATCCAGGGGATCTTTCTGACCCAGGGATCAAACCTGAGTCTCTTATACCATCTTCTGCATTGGCAGATGAGTTCTTTACCATTAGCACCAACTGGGAAGCCCATGATTTATTCCAGTGGCCCTCCAACTTTAGGGGACATAAGAATTGCACAGGAGTTTGTTAAAATGCAGAGCATTGAGCATTACCCCATGCCCACTCATGAGAAACCCTGCTATAGCATAGGATCTATATATCTACACTAAACAGCAGGGCCCTGGGTTGCTCTATAAGCCTCTTACAACTTCTCTCCTACAAGGGACTCTAGCTTGTATTTAAAATTTAGTAATATGCACCTTTGATACCATATATTAAATAGATAACTAACGAGAACCTACTGTATTGCACAGGAAACACTACTTAAATGATCTGGGGTGACCGAAACAGGAAGGAAATCCAAAAAAGAGGAGATACATGTATATGTATACCTGATTCACTTGGCTGTACAGCAGAAACTAACACAGCATTGTAAAGCAATTATATTCCAATAAAAATTAATAAAACATAAAATGAAATTCAGGTAACTAGTGAGTGCTTCAGGGAGTAAGACAAACAGACCCTCTGGGCCTTTAACAATCCTTCATTCCCATGTTGTTGTTCAGTTGCTAAGTTGTGTCTGACTCCTTGTGACCCCATGGATTGCAGCGTGCCAGGCTCCTCTGTCTTCCACTGTCTCTTGGAGTTTGCTCAAATTCATGTCCACTGAGTCAGTGATGCCATCTCATCCTCTCCTGCCTCTTCTCCTTTTGCCTTCAATCTTTCGCAGCATCACGGTCTTTCCCAGTGAGTTGGCTCTTCTCGTCAGGTGGCCAAATTATTGGAGCTTCAGCTTCAATATCAGTCCTTCCAGTGAATATTCAGGGTTGATTTCCTTTACGTGGGGTAGAGTCCCCAGTCTAAATCTTCTCCAACGCCACCGTTTGAAAGCATCAATTCTTTGGCTCTCAGCTTTCTCTATGATCCAGCTCTCACATCCATATATGACTACTGAGAAACCATAGCTACTATAGCTTTGTCTATAGGGACTTTTGTCAGCAAAGTGATGTCTCTGTTTTTCAATATGCTGTCTAGGTTTGTCATAACTTTTCTTCCAAAGAGCAAGAGTCTTTTAATTTCATGGGTGGCACTAGTGGTAAAGAACCTGCCTATCAATGCAGAAGTCATAAAAGATGTGAGTTCTAGCCCTGGGTAGGGAAGATCCCCTGGAGAAGGAAATGGCAACCCATTCGCACTGGATAATCCCATGGACAGAGGAGCCTGACAGGCTGCAGTCCATAGGGTCACAAAGAGTCAGACATGACTGAAGCAACTGAGCATGCATATCTGTTACCTTTCACTTTGAACTACTGCCCTCTCACTTATCCTAGAAATTCCCCAAGAACATTGAGACCAGTGCCCAGTTTCCCTTGGGGAATGCCAGCTTCAAGAAAACAGTTGTTAGAAATTAAGGTCTTTTTCTTCTTCTTCTTGGCCTCTGCTAATCTGCTTGGTTTGTTAAATAGCATTGGCCTCTCCAGCTAGCAGCCAACTGGTACCCTTTAGCAGAGTGATTCTTAAACTTTGATGGTGCATCAGGCTTCCTTGGGTAATCTGCACTTATCGCAGGTTCCCAAGTGAGGCAGATGCCATGGTCAAAGACCACCCTTCCGGAACCACTGCTTTAGTAAATGCAACAAATACTCAGAGATACTTGACCCACAATTCCAATGTCTGTCACCCACTTCTTTTCCCACTAGTTTTGTGGTGTAAACAGCCTGATAGGGAATAGACAGCAGGTAGAGATGATTGAAGCATCACCCCTCTAAAGGCTGAACTCTGGATGCCCTTGGGTATTTCTTTCAGGCTCCAAATCTTCTCTTTCTGCCAGAGCTCCTCACATATTGGGCAGAAGCTGAGTTGGAATACTGGAGGCCTTTAGAGAGAGCTCCCATTCCAAAGGGGGAGATGAATTCTTGCAGAAGGTGGAGAAAAAAGCTGCATCCCTCCCAGGCCAGATGGGGGATCAAGCCATTAGTTACGAGCATGGGAAAGGAGCCTCAGCACCAGACTGGTATAGAGGGGCCATGTTCAGCTCTTTGCACCTTGCTTCTGAGAGCTTCTATGAGGCAAGGGCAGGGTCATGAGCTGGGTCTAAGCAATTTGCTGTGACTTTTGTTTTTTCCTCCAGTGCAGAAGTATTTGGGAAGTTGCTCAAGTATCTTAGCCAGGCTGGGGCTGGTCACTCATGGCAGAGGACAGCTGGGGACAGCTGGGACCGACCCTTAGAAGTGGTAGTCAGTTCTTGAGTTGCCATCTTTATCCAATGCGCTTGTGCTCTTGGATGCTGGAGCAGGGGGTTGTGAAAGGTTGCTGTGTCCTGCTGGCCTGGTCCTTTCACAGCATCAGGAGTCCAGACCCCAAGCAAGGAGGGAAGGGATGTCCAACTGTCAGTTCACCTCCTCCGTGAACAGCTTCAACTTATAAAACAAGCACCAGATATGTGGATTTGTATTATCAGGCAGTCAAAACAGCCAACACGGTTATCATAGCCAGAGGGGAGGAGGGCCGATTGCCAGCTTATAGGGAGCAGAAGAGAACAACGTACTTAACTATCCAGGGACGCCCGTAAATATTTGCAAACACCCCTTCAAAGCTTGAAAGCCTAGGACTGGATCATTGGATGATTTGCTTAGAAGAAGGAGAAACAAAATTGACCTCCTGGTCTGAAGTGGCCGTAAAAAGCAAGTGTGTGTATGGGCAGATGACCAGAAAGGGAGAAAAACTGTGCAAAGTTTAATAAACACAGAAGAGAATAAAAATAAATCTCAAGAGCACTTATTTACAAACTTGATCGAAGGATAAGATTGGGGCAACCGGGTGTGAATGCTGCCTGTCTGTCGAAGTAGCATAGGCCCCCGGGGTGGGGTGGGGGTTACCACTGAAAGGAAGGGGGAAACCTACAATACTGTTTACTCTTTCTAATGACAGGAAACCTGCTACAGCAGGCTTGCCCTTTCAGGATGCTGTTTCCAAGCATGTTTGGAGCTTCTGCTCCCTGATGGGGAGGCCATCGGAAGATAAATGCAGAAACTAGGTCTGTGGAAGGTTCTGGCCAACCTGGAAAGTGTGTGAAGCCACCCTCCCAGGATTCTCTGCCTGGATTCCCAGGTTATTTTCAGCTGAGCTGTCAGAATGGGACCAGCCTGTCCAGTCACCTGGGCTGGTCCTGTTCCAGCAGAAAGTTTGATTTCTCCTTCTTTTTTTTACACAGGTGGTTGGATTTTTAATGGTACTATCTGGCATACTTTACGTTTCAATCTTAAAACAACCCAAAATGTCAGGAGGCATGCCTTTTTGCCAAAGCCAGATGCTACAGCAATGTAAATCCAAACTATAACAAATTTGAATTTGGGGGCTGTGGCCAACATCACTGCAGATTTTAGGAAGGATCCGTCACTGGTAACTGAATGACATTTTGGTTCATCTCAGTATCTCAATCATAAATTATCTTACACGGGGCATGGACAAGTAATGTTGGTGCAGCTACCTTTTCAAACTGCCGTGCTGGGGGCTCCCATGACCCTTCTGCCTGGGTGAATGTTTGCCCTCCTGAAACTGTCCAGCAAATGTTTCACAGTAGTGATGCAGTGCGTCAGCCCCGTGTCTACACAAACGCGTTCTTTTCTCTGAAACCCGGATGCTTTAGATTTGGGGAGGTTTGTTTGATTGTTTCTGAGATTTTGGATCTACAAACTTTCAGTTCACACAGTCGTTTGTGAAGCATTCATCAGGCAGAGCATGGTTTGAAATGCATCACTTCCCCATATCTGCTTTCTGAGAGTCACGCGACCTGGGGAAAGGTTGGGGAAAAGCCTCTGTGAGGGAAGAAGTGTAGATCTCTTAAGACGATGAAATGCTGGTGTGTTCCTAGCATTTGATTTTTCAGTGTAATCATCCCAGAGCAAGGATTTCCCAGGAAATCATGAAAGGTATTTATTTCTATTTTAAGATCAGCAAGATGGTTCATTTATTTAATAAGAAGCTAGTCTTGCCAATAACCATATGCTTAAGTCTTTCAAGACTCCTGTTGATGACCAACTATGCAAACGATGGATATTTGGTGAACTTCAAAAATATATGGAAGATACTGTCAGTCCTCAGGATTCTTAAAATTTCATTGGGGAAAACAAAATAAGCAAGCATAATAGCAAAATAATAAAAAATATTTGTAGGTGGACTGTAGCCCTCCAGGATCCTCTATCCATGGAATTCTCCAGGCAAGAATACTGGAGTGGGTAGCCATTTCCTCCTCCAGGGTATCTTCTTGATCCAGGGATTGAGCCCTGGTCTCCCCCATTGCAGGCAGATTCTTTATCATCTGAGCCAGGAGGGAAGCCCTCCCTCCCCACCCCCCACCTACAAAAAAGAAAACATTTGTAAGGGGCCATAAAAACTGAGAATGATTACTTTGTAATGAAGTGACATAATTGAGGAGGGAGTAGAAAATCATCAAACTACCAGAGTTGGATGGTACATTCCAGAATGATGAAAGTAAGTTTGCAGGAGATTTTCAAAGAGTATTGTAGGCATATACCTATTCTACCTATACTATAGAAACATACCTGTAACAGCTGGCCTGCCCATTGAAGGTACTTAATAAATGGGTGTTGTATAGGAAGTATGGGGATAGAATTCAAACTTGGTTTGGTTTTGTTTTAACCCCAAGTTATATATCCAAAGGCAAAGACAGATTACCTCAAAATAACAGCAAAATTCTAGCAGCCCATGAACTTGAAATTGTTATGGGCTGTCTGTAAATCTGTGTTTTTTGTAGCTCAGAACAGAAGGCATTGGGGTTCATTCTTTTTCTTCATTCCCTAGGATTCCCTCCCACCAGTGAACATTTATGCTGAATAAAGAATTTTAAGACTGGACCTGATATCACCACTGTGTGTGTATTTTCATTCAACTGTCCTCACCCTAACTTCACTAGAGGGTGTATTTGGTCCTATGTGTGTCAAAGACCAAATTACAGAAGCCAAAAAAGATGCAGTCCATGAACCTGGAGAGAGTAGAGTGTTTGGGTGCCAAAATTTCAAAGGAAAAAATACATGGGCAAACTGCTTGCCATTAGGAACTATTTTCTTGGCACATTTGATTAAAGTGTATGCAAGCCTGACAGCTTTCTCCAGGCATCAACTGCCATGAACTTGTTCCAGTTCGTAACCATTTAGGATTTTCCACCACTCCATCAACTTTCAAAGGAGAGGGTTAACTTCATGCCCTCAAATGGAATTGGAAGTGGTTTGTTAATCCCTTTTAATCGGCTACTCCTGTAACCAAATGCACATGTTTATTCTTTTTCCTAGTTCAACTGTTAATGATATTAAATTGGCCATTGGAAACGAAATCATTCTATAGATATTTCCTGTATGGTTTCTCAGGGTCTTTTGTGAGAGAACAATGGATTTTTATCATTTTCAATGATTGCCCTAACTTTTTACAGATGCCATCCCGCCCACTTTCTACAGACCATACTTTAGAATTGTCCGATTTGACGTCTCCTCGATGGAGAAGAATGCTTCCAATTTGGTGAAGGCCGAGTTCAGAGTCTTTCGTTTACAGAACCCAAAAGCCAGAGTGCCTGAACAACGGATCGAGCTGTATCAGGTAATTTTGTTTGGGTTGTTTGAATGGACAATTAGTTTTAAGTCTTAGGGCAAAGGACTTACTACAGACTGAGATTTTTCTGAACTGATACATCATTTTCTATACTCACAATCATGGGCCAGGCCCTCATTTGTTATTCCTCTCACAGCAACAGCTCATTCCTGAGTTGCTCAGGAAGATAGAATCTTTAATATGAAGAGGGGAAACTCTGAGTGTAAATGGCTAGGATGACCATCCTCTGGAAGGCTCCAGACCTGAATTTCACCCCCTACTCTGGAAAGTTAGATGGTGCAGGACCAGTCCTGCCCCAAGGAGAGAAGTCAGCTACCTTTCTTTTCTCATCTGATGACCATCTCTTTCTCCTTTTCATCCCATCCTGTTGTCTCCTCGCCATCATTTTTACTCTCTTTTTTTCCTGTCTTTGCTACCTCCTGTCTCTTCACTAACCTCATCCAGCTTCCTCTTCTTCTCTGATTCTGCTCAGGCTTTCCAGTCCATCCCCCACCAAATGCACATCCTCTGTTCACCTCTGCCCTCCATTATTTCAGGCAGCCCTGGAATCTCATCTCCCTAAGTA
Source organism: Antilocapra americana (assembly GCA_007570785.1). Taxonomy (NCBI): domain Eukaryota; kingdom Metazoa; phylum Chordata; class Mammalia; order Artiodactyla; family Antilocapridae; genus Antilocapra; species Antilocapra americana. Next base: position 4,193,375 of record ML660213.1, read on the forward strand.
CAGTTGTTGGGCAGCGGTGTCAAAGATGATGATGATGGTGTTGGTGATGATGGTGATGATGGCAGTGATGGTTTTGTAAATATTATCTCTGTTCTCACAGCTCTGCTATGAAGTTTGCATGATGAGGCATCTTTTTTTCCCCCATTTATTGGCATAGAATAGCCACATAACATTGTATTAGTTCAAGGTGTACAATATAAGGATTTAGCGAAAGTGAAGTCGCTCAGTCATATCTGACCCTTTGCAACCCCATGGACTGTAGCCTACCAGGCTCCTCCGTCCATGGGATTTTCCAGGCAAGAGTACTGGAGTGGGTTGCCATTTCCTTCTCCAGAGTATCTTCCCAACCCAGGGATTGAACCCAGGTCTTCCGCATTAATATATGTATATATTGCAAAATGATCACTACAATAACTTCAGTTAACAACCCTTGCTTCATATACTCACACTTCTGTTCTTCTTTGTGGTGAGAACTGCTAAGATTCACTCTAGTAGCAACTTTCAAATATTCAATATAGTATTGCTAACTACGGTCACTATGTTGTATATTACATCCCTAGAACCTACTCATCTTACAACTGGAAGTTTGTGCTTTTGGACCACCTTCACCCATTTAAAATATTCTTTCTACTCCTGTATTCTTTCTTCTTTTTACAGAAGAAGGTGCTGAGTCACAGAGAAATTAAGTCACTTGGCCAGAGTCACAGAGCTAGGAGGGGGCAGGGCTGAGATACAAGTCCAAATCTGACTCCCAAGTGCTCACTCCTTACCACATGTGCTGTTTGTAGCAAATCCTTTCCTACCTCTTTGCCTCAAAATCAGCCAGAATAGAAGAAAAATAAGAGAAACTAGGCCGGCCAGAGGGTGGAGTGATATTTGGAGGGAAAGCAAAGACTGAGTTCTCTGAAAAAGCAGCTTGATCAAAGTTAGTCAGAGATATTATAAGATGATTTGAAAATTAAAAACATGATTCCCTGTCCTCCTTTTTCTTCTTTTTTCAATTAAGACGCTCTTAAAGGCCTCCTTGTACAGATGGATTGTGCTCTCAGGCCCTGTTTTAATTATGTGACATGTGACTTCAGTTAATTGAAGGCAAGGTTTGTTAGGTTTTGTTGCCTGTAATGTAAGCTGCTAAATCACTATTATTCTTTGGCTCCTGGCTCTTTGCCCTGAGGTGTGACCTCTGATAGTGGAATACTGATGGTTTGTCTTCCTCCCAGAGGCCGTCTCATCTCCAGGAGGGGATCTGTACTTGGAGGTGGGAATTTAGAGGACCTTAATGAGTCCTCAGGGGATGTGTACCTTACCAGAGATTACTCCAGCACTGGCCACCCCATGACCTGAGCAGCAAGCTCTGTTCCAATTTAAGTCCCCAAATTGGAAAAGATGGGGCTCAGCGGTAAAGAATCTGCCTGCCAAGCAGGAGACACGGGTTCGACCCCTGAGTCGGGAAGATCCCCTAGAGAAGGAAATAGCAACCCACTTCATTATTCTTGCCTGAACAGAGGAGTCTGGCAGGCTATAGTCCATGAGGTCTCAAAGAGACGACTTAGCAACTGAACAACAACAGTTGAAAAAGATACAGCTCAAGATGGAAGCCCATTGAATGGAGACTGTGACCTTGGGTTTGTTCAATGTCACTGAATACAGGAATCTGGGAAGGAGGTAGTTTTAAGGAAAATAAGGAAGACTAACATCTCCTTATCTATCTGGAGCTCAGTTATGCTTCAGTCTAACCTCCTGAAACACAGCCAAGGTCCAGAAGTAAGTTAGAGAGAGCCCTGAACACCTTCACAGAAGACACAGCTCACATGCAGCCACATAACTGGAAAGGCAGCCCTTGGTCCTCTCTGGGACCAAGAAATTTGAAGCACTGGATCAGAAGGAGTGCTGAAGAAGACACTGGAGGAAGACACTCTGATAGGAGGAGGTGACCCTTTAGACTTGCAGTGTTTGCAGTGCACCCCAGTGATGCCAGTTCAGAAGATTCAAGTCACAGAATGCAATGTCTCTTATGGACAATTTTCCTAAATCTTATCCTGTTTGTAGTTAACCCAGTCTTTGTCTCTGTGGCACCTTACCTGCCTTCTGATACCTGCTGTGGCCTCATTTGAAGTCCCATTTTAGCTGTTTTTCTCCAACTTTCCACTTGCCTTCAGTGCATTTGGAAGTCTTTGCAGCCTTCAGTGGTAAAACTCCCTGGTATAAAACTCCCTTCTTTTGGGGGACAGAAATGGATGCTTATGATAGCAGCCTTGAATTATGTAGGTGAGGCTAAATTATATTCAGGTAATAACTTGAACGCATGCCATAAAATGCTAGAGAGTTTTATATCCAAAATTGCTTAAAGATTATTTTGAAAAATAAGAGACTTAAATGGACAGATCTTTAGCTATTTGGAGAGCTCAACTACTCAGAAGGACAAAATCTCTGAAATTTCTAGATGCCCTTTGATTACTGTATTACTTAACACATAGCTGACAGCCTACTTCCTAGAGGAAGAAGGATAGGATCACTAGGAAGAGGTTTTCAGGGTGTTTAGATGGTTGTATGGATGATTTATTAGGATTATTCAGGACATTGATTTTAAGCAGGGGAATTGTATGTGGGTGTGTGCTCATGTGTGCTCACATGTGGGTGTAGGAGATACTCCCCTACCTATAAAAGCCCTGGGGGAGCTTCTACAAGGCCTGCCCATGGCCTCTTTCCTGGAGATTCTGATTCTCCCTGGAGAGGAAAAGATTTCCCTGTGGACAGATGTGGTTTCAAAGAGCTCTCCTTGTGATTTAGATGAGGTCATTCACCATGGACATCACAGATTTAAAACATATCCCAAGGTTGGGGGTCATTCTGTCTAATGTGTGTATATGGTTACTCTTTCTAGAGTCAGAATCCCAGGCACAAAAGACCTAAGATAGCATTTCTGGGAGCAAGCTTGGAGTTAGTTTCATCCGGGGTTCTGCATCTGTTGATTTCTCCCTGCCCGGGAGAGTCAAGACACCCGAGCTTCTGTGGAAATCATGTTTAGTTTGGCAAGGCGACTCTCGCCTTCCCTTCTCTACAGAATAGTCTGTCAGAGCCGTGATGAATGGTGGTAACATAAAACCGTCCTGTCCTCCTCCTACCCCTGACTTCTGTTATGTTCACAGACTCCAAAGAGCGTATACGGGTGTGATCATGATATGACTTCAGATGGACATCAATATCACACGGAATAGGAAAGGGATAAAGCCTTCTGATATGAAGGAAAGGAGGAGGGGGAAAAAGAGGAAAACTGAAATTTTTTTCCAAATAGCAATGACCCTTACTGTATTTTTAGAGATCTATGCCAAAGGAGCCTTTATTGAAATGTGCTCTGATAAAGCTCCAGTGCTCTGGGAATGTTTTTGAACCTACTAATATTTAGTAGAGCTCTCAGCCTTTTTGGAAAATTGAATACATCTTTATTTGATTAAGTCACGCTTGTATTTATGATTAAAATCATGCCCAGAGTTCTGAGAGGGGAAAAAATAGGAAAGAGGAATCTTCTTCAGTTTAAATGTCACCAGCATGAATGAGCAAGGGAATCTGCCACCTTGGAGGAGACTAAGTCCTCGAATTTACAAGTGAAGAAATGAGTCACCAAGAAATTAATAACTTATTTAAGGGTGTCTATGACCTTGTGGCCACATGGGACCACCAAGGAATACTTGTATTTAGGGATGCTGACCTTTAAAGACCTTGGACCTTCCAGCTATTTATAGCTTCCTCTCACCAATTTATACCCTTTTCACACTTACTGCCCTTTTTTTTTTCTTAAATTGAAGTCAATTTGATTTACAATGTTGTGCTAGTTTCAAGTGTATAGCAAAGTGATTCAGTTATATATATATATATATATACATATGTATGTGTATATATATTCTTCGTCAAGTTCTCTTCCCTTATAGATTATTACAAAATACTGAGTATGCTTCCCTGTGATGTACAGGGAAGATCCTCAGACTTAATTTACATCTACCTCCCTCCTTTTTCCCTTTGGTAATCATAAGTTTGCTTTTTCTGTCTGGGGGTCTGTTTATTGCTCATTTCAAACTTTATCACCTCTAGGATAATAAGGTTTGCACCTTTATAACTTTTTCAATTAGTCACTATTTAACAGACTACCTCAAATTTTATGGCCTCAAATGCCAATTTTTTATTGATTTTTAGGAGTCAGAAACTTGGGTAGGACTTACTTGACTGGGCTGTTCTTCCGCTCCATGTGGCTTTGACCTGGGTCACTTGATGGTGCTCAGGTGGCAGCTGGGCTGATCTGGATCATCTATGATGGATTTGCTTCTAAGCTTGGAGCTGGGATGGGATGACTGAGTCCCTCCTCCTCTCTAAGTAGTTTCAGGATGTACCCATGTGGTCTTCCCAGAAGAGGAGTCAGGCTTTTTTACCTGAGGCTCCTGGGCCCAAGTGTCCAAGGCAGAAGTTGCCAGTCCACTTAAAGACAAGGTCCAAACCTAGCAGAGCTTCCCTTTCACCTTATTCGATTGAATCAAATGTGCTATAACTCAGGCAAAATTCAAAAGGAAAGGAAATAGACCCCATCTCTTGATAGAAAGAGTGTCAGAGAAGTTGCAGCATCTTTAATCTGCCACACCAACACACTGTACAGGGTCATAGACAGAAAACTCTGAGTGAGCGCCTCCTACCATTGGTACTAGAATTGATGCCAGTCATCTAGCAATATGGAAGAAAAGCTATGACAAACCTAGACAGCATATTAAAGAGCACTTTGCTGACAAAGGTCCAGATAGGCAAAGCTATGATTTTTCCAGTAGTCATGTATGGATGTGAGAGTTAGACCATAAAGAAGGCTGAACACCAAAGAACATCAAACTGTGGTGCTGGAGAAGACTCTTGAGAGTCCTTTGGGCTGCAGGGAGATCAAACCAGTCAATCCTAAAGGAAGTCAATCCTGAATATTCATTGGAAGGACTGCTCCAATACTTTGGCTACCTGATGTCGAAGAGCCAATTCATTGGAAACGACTCTGATGCTGGGAAAGATTGAGAGCAGCAGAAGGGGATGACAGAGGGTGAGATGGTTGGATGGCATCACCGACTCGATGCACGTGAGTTTAAGCAAATTCCAGAGGTAGTGAAGGACAGGGAAGCCTGGTGTGCTGTAGTCCATGTGGTCGCAAAGAGTCAGATTTCAAACTTAGTGACTGAATAACATTAATAATCTAGCAATATATATCAGACTCAGCTTGTGCCTTGCAGTTGCTCAGGGTCTGGTGGAGGAACAGATGTGTAAATGTGTTTCAAAAGTACCATCTTTATACTAATTGAAATATACCCAAGAGACTTCTAGTGCAGTCTAGAGGAATCTGGAGAATCCAGAGGAATTTCTCAGAACTCATTCCTTCCAGAAGAGAATTATGAGAATTTGGCAACATCCTACCATCTTGGTTGGATTCCTTGGGTGGGCAGGCAAATAATTCCAAGATAATACACCGTCTGCCTGAATCAAGAGAATTCTTTGAGCCCATCAATACTTATAGCAGAAATATCTGAATGCATCAGCTTGAAATAGGAGTAGGTTTGGTGAATTACTAGGCACAGTATTTTCTTTCATTCACTAGTTCACTAGTCACCCTTAATGAGACAGCATGGTATAGTGTTCAGTGGTATGAGTATTGTGATCTAAATTTTCTTAATAATTCCAGTTCACTTGCTGTTTATTGTAAGGGTGAAATAAAACCATGTATATAACTGCTGGCTGGAGAGCTGGCAATCGATCTATGTTAGTTCCCTTCCTTCCTTGTCATCTCTTAGATTTTGACTTCTAAGTCTTTACTTCCTCCAAGAGGAAGAGCCTTTTACAAAATTATCTATCAAAGTCAGTTGCCAGATTATTTTTAGGTTAATTTATTAGCTTGAGGCCACTAAAAGAAAAACAAAAGAACTTGAGAGGCAATGTGATGTATTGGATTAATACATCATGAAACATCAGGAGAGAAATGTCATCTTCTCACATGGGGCTGGCGTGAGACCACAGAGGTTGCCGTCAGATAGCTTGCTAGAATACAGTCTGCTGGTGGTTCTATGTTAATTAGTAGAAGATAAATGTGTTGGGGTGAAATGAGCTCAGTGGATTTCCAAGGAAGCTTAGATTTCCTGACCTTGGCCATAAGAAGGGAAGTAATGGTTTTTATTTTTGTAGAGATGGAACGTTCAGCTTCAGTTGAAGTTACCTTCACCTTAACAAGGGACTCCCACCCCACCCCTACTGGATGCTCTACCAGAACTTTGATGAACAAAAGTAAAATACAATCTGTCCTTTTGCTTTTCCTCATCCCTTTCTTTAATCCTTTGGATTTTATTTTATTTTTTTGGACCATGCTGTATGGGTGGGATCTTAGTTCCCCAACCAGGGATTGAACCCGTGCCCCCTGAAGTGGAAGCACAGAGTCCTAACCCCTGGACCTCCAGGGGTTTTCCAGTCCTTGGATTTTAATGCCTAGTTGGATTTGCGTTTAGACAGGCTTGTCAAATGTGATGATTTCTTATCTTTAGAGATCTCTTGCAAGGTTGTACAAAAACAGTGGCTAAATTTAAGTCACATCCATTTATCTCTGGCTTCAAACTGTACAATACACATGAAATGACTTTTCAGAGTTGCAAGTGAAAGTGTGACTTGATGGTTATGGAGGAAAATAAATAAACGAAGATTTTAGTGCGAAGGAGTGAATCACCTGCCACTTTTAATAACCGTTGTATTCCATCTCTGAGAAAGATTTTAAACTATGCACACCCCTAAGGCTTTACAGTGAAAGTTCAAAGTAGATGGCCTCAACTTGCTTTTTAAGGGACTCTAAAGCTGCAATTCAATCCTGAATATACGCTGGAAGGACTGATGCTAAACTGAAGCTACTATACTTTGACCACCTGATGTGAAGAGCTGACTCATTGGGAAAGACCCTGATGCTGGGAAAGATTGACGGCAAAAGAAGAGGGCAGGAGAGGATGAGATGGTTAGATGGTGTCACCGACTAATTGGACATGAACTTGAGCAAACTTGGGCAGATAGCGGAGAACAGGGAAGCCTGGTGCACCACACTCCATGGGGTCACAGAGAGTCACACACGACTTGAGTGACTGAACAACAACAACAAAACTGCAGAATGAAGGATGAGGTTGTTGTCATTACAAGGGCCAGAGTACTCAGTGGGGTTAATGAAAACTGCACCCTTTTCCTGATCCCAAACCCACGCGTGTGCACATGTGCATTTGTGCCGTCATGCCCACGCATGCACGCGCGCGCACGCACACACACACACACAGTTCAGCTTTCAGTTCTCATATTGCCCCAGGGTTTATAAAATATAAAGAGGTCAGCCAAGAAAACTGACTGTCTGTTAAATTAGACTTGCAAAAAGTGCCACTGGAAAAAAAGTTATACTGTGCGCCTGTTGTCCAGAATTTTACAGCATACAATCCCCTTAATACTGATCCTAATTCTGGCGCCACGTTGGAGACACACACGGTATAGTAACCCACTTAAAAAAAAAGCCATGAGGTATAATAAACACTTTGTTTGCACAAGGCTATTAATATCTCAGGTTGTTGCAAACTGATCGAATGACATGCTCGCCTCGCAAGGAAATTGGATCGTTATCATTTGCATTAAGTTATGACGTTACCCAGAGTCTGGGAACCTTGTGAGCAGACAGGACCCCAAAGTGGTACAAACAGCCACCCTTCCTCACTGTATTAAAAAAAAATGTTAATAATCATGCAACTGTAACTAATAATTCTCTATTCTTTTACATAATGCGGCTCGGTAAGCATGTTGATAATTATCATTGACATATACATTACTAACCATATGCAGGGCATTATTTTAAGTGCTTTATAATGATTGATTCATTTAATCATTATAATAACCCCATTATTATCTTAATTTTACAAATGAGGGAACAGAGGCACAGAGAAGTTGAGCAGCTTGTCCAGGCCACACAACTTGGAAGAGAGAGAGCCAGGATTTGAACCCAGGTGGCCTAGCCCCAGAGGCTGTGCTGTTGCTTACTTTTTCCTACTGCTAGGAGGATCCCAGGCTTTGGAGTTGGGCCAGAGTGGGTTCCAAGTGTGATCCTGGGGAATCTGAGAAAGACATAGCACCAAAATGATTTCTCTATCTGTTAAATGTGAATAAAGTCACCTAGTGGGCCAGGATTTTGTAGGGCATGAGCAAATGCATGGACATTCCTAGCACAATGAGTCTACTCAATGATTAGTATTATTATTATTCCCAAAGCATTGATTTTGAACTTTTATCAGAAACCATCTCTTACATTTGCAATCTTTTCAAAGTCTCTTAGTAGTGAGAACTCTCACCTTAAACCCTAGCTCTCTGGGTCTTGGGCTGTCCCACTTCAGGACTTCCTTAAATAATATTTTCAACTCACTCTGCAGGTGATGGTCTCATTCAATTGCTGGTGAGTAGCTCTGGGTAGGAAAGAAAAGGAACATTGCAGCCAGTTGGCCCCGGATTCACCTTTTGCCTTTTTTTGTTTATTAATATTAGTTTTCTTGTCTTACAAATCACTCATCTCTCTGAGCCTCAGGTTTTCATCATCCAGTGGAGATAACAGTTCTTGTCTAATGAGTTGCTGTGAAGAGAGCACCGCTGTAGAGCGTCTGGCACATTGGCTGTGTCAGGAGTGGATTATTTCCATCAGGGTTTTGCTCGTCATCTAGAACTTGTTTATATTTCCCCTAGAGTGGGTTTGTGATCATAAGACTACTCCTCGATGATGTCAGTTGTCTCTGGTTGGATGGTGTCATTCATCTCGGGTTGGATGAGGTCTCCTTTGACCCATTTCCGGGTATCAGTGGAGCAGAGCAGGATTATGGGAATAGCTGCAGTGTTAGCCCTCTGGATGTTTGCTTTATCAGAACTCTGATGCAGTTCTGATGAGTCGACTCTGCGATGTGTCTGGCTTTTCTTTTTGAAGAAACCATTACAGAATGACCGACCCCAGTGAGGATGTCTTTGTACCTCTCTCTGCCTCACCACCACACAAATAGGCTTGATACCTGCTTCCTGTGTTGACTTCAATAGTTTTATTTTCATATTATAATGGTATGCCAATTTTTCTATAATTCCACCAGGGCAAAAACTGTTCCAAAGAAGGATATGTTTATTTCCTGGTAGCAAGAGTATTCAGAATATTTGGGGGAACTTTTGTTTTAGAACTGTGTTTAGAACCTACAAATACTTAACTGTGAATTCCCTCAATGGGGACAAATCTATATTTTTGAAAGATCCTGTTGATTCTTAAAATGGCCAAAGTTGTTTGTTTGCTTGTTTGTTTTTTTGAGAAATCTGTTTTATTTCAGTATTTCCACACTTTCTGTTTTTGGCTGTGCTGGGTCTTCACTGCGACATCCAGGCTTCTCTAGTTGCGCTGCATGGGATCTAGAGCATGCGGGCCAAGTAGTTACAGTCCATAGACACTATGGTTATAGTGTATGGCCTTAGTTGCTCTGCAGCATGTGGACTCTTAGTTCCCTGACCAGGGATCGAACCTGCATCCCTTGCATTGGAAGGCAGATTTTTTTTTTTCTTTTTTAACCACTGGACCACCAGGGAAGTCCCAGCCAACAAAGTTTTAATGAAAGTTGAAAATAAAAATAATTAAGTTGATTTTCCTATGTGATTTAAAGTCTTTAATGGATAGATTCAAAATCCAACCACTTCTAACTTCTCTGCCTCTACTACACTGATCCCAGGACTTGGACTTCTGCAGTGGCCTCATCTTGCTGTTTGCACCCTGGCTTTGTTCAAGGCCATTTGCAACACAGCAGTGGGGCTGATTTCTCCCAAGAGGCTGCTTGCTCCTGCCCAGAGCCCTGTCATGGCTTCTTACCTAACTCTGTGTAAGAGCCAGCAGCCTTCTTGTGCCTCAGGAGGCCATCCCTGACCCACTGCTCACTTGTCCCCCAGCCACAACTGCTGCCACTCGGGCGATTCTCCATCTTCCCTCTTTGCCGCTCTCAGACACCCTGGGCTCACCTCCTCCGCACATCTGCAGCTGCTGTTCCTTCCACCCACAAAGAAGCTCTTTTCTGCTTCCCAGAAGCCTCTCTCTCATCATTCCTTCAGATCTTTCTTCAAACGTCACTCACTCAGAGACCTCCTTGGCCACCCTGTGTGAAGTCTCAAGGTTCCTCTTCCCAAGATGTACCATTCCTGTTCTTCACTGTTTGCTTCTCCTCCATACCCATGTCCTGCGGTACACTTGATCTTCTCTATCTTCATCTTATTTATGATCTTGTCTGCACCTCTGGGGATGAACTCCCAGAACAGCACCTGGCACATAGATGAAGTCCAACAAACGTCTGTGAATACACTGAAGGAACATTGCAAAATAAGATTTAAGTACAAGGAACACTGTGGAAATAAGAGTGTGACATCATCAGGGGACTTTTGAGAAACATCATTTATTTGGATTTGGAAATTCTGCTAGCTTTGTTTTAACCATAGCTGTGTAGCTGTTTATGAAGAAAAAAACAGGGATAGCTACCCATTTCCTGTTACTTATTCAGAGCTACTTCTGGTGAAGTGAATAATAACCATGTAGATAAAATACATACATATGTATATAATAAATTAGTGAAATTGATACTCTTGGGTAACCCATTAACATGGTAGAAAAGACAGGCTCTTTAGTTTTTTAGACTTGTTACTTTAGAGTCACACCCCCTAAATTAAAGGGCTCAGCTGAATGTGAGTTGGGACTTGAATTATAGTACAGGTCGCATGGGTTTTTGGGAGTCAGGAAGAAGGAGAAGGGGGTTGGAAGTGTATTCCCTAAGTATGTGTGTGTTCGTGTCAAGTTGCAGCAGAATTGGAAGTGAACATTGAATGAGGAAATGAAGATATGGCCTCAGAGAGCTTGAAGTTTTGCTGGTGGGACTCATCCACCCTATGGTAGGAAACAACCGGGTCGTTATCAGCATCCTCAGTACTGAGCTGTGTGGTTTGGCCCCACGGACCAATTAGATGTATGATCTTGACTTTGTTTTCCTTCAGATTCCATCACTGATGGTTGGAAGGGATGTGCCTCTTTCCTTGCCTGTCAGGATGTGACTTGTGACTGCTTGAATCATTTTCTCTGTTGTGTGATTTACATCCAGTGGTCTTGTGAATGCTGTTGAGCTGCAGATCATCAGAGACTTTCCATTTACACAAAGGACTCCTTCATCCCCCGGACCTGTAGAGATGCATTTGCTTGTTTATACAGATGTGCAGTCAGCACAAAGGCCTGTATGTGGAGACTGAAAAAAGTGAAGGAGACAATAGGGAATTATGAGGTGTTTCCATCTGAGAGGAGAGGCTTTTCTGTGTGTCCATGTGTATGTGTGTGTGTGTGTGTGTGTATGGGCTTTCCTGGTAGCTCAGCTGGTAAAGAATCTGCCTGCAATGCACAAGACCCTGGTTGGACTCCTGGGTCTGGAATATTCCCTGGAGAAGGGATAGGCTACCCACTCCAGTATTCTTGGACTCCCCTGGTGGCTCAGATGGTAAAGAATCCACCTGCAATGCAGGAGACCTGAGTTCAATCCCTGGGTTGGGAAGATCCCCTGGAGGAGGGCATCACAACCCACTCCAGTATTCTTGCTTGGAGACTCCCCATGGACAGCAGATTCTGGCGAGCTACAGTCCATGGGGTTGCAAAGAGTCAGACACGAATGACTAAGCACGTGTCTGTGAATATATTAATAGATTGTGTACATGTATGTATGTGTGTGTATGTATGTGTGTATGTACATTTGTGTGCTTTGTGTGCATATGTGTAGCTTGCAAGTATCATTTCCATAAAGGTCACTAAAGCCCTCTGTCTGCCATACTTTATTAATTGTACTTGGATCTGTGTCACATAGGATCATATCACCGTGCATTACTTTGGTCAGTAAAGAGAAAGAGTTAACATCAGACAGTGTAGATTTCTCAGCTCCAAAGAGACTGTGTTGTCAGGTGAGTCTTCCTTTCAAAGCTGATGTGCATTCTGTAGGCTTCTGCTATACAGGATCTCATGAAGCTCTTATGAAGTCCGTATTCCTTACAAGTCCCTAGAGGGGTACAGTCACAGGAGAACCATGGTAATTACAAGACGTGGCGATGGCAGAAGGAGACTAAGAGCTGGGTCTGTTAGGCCACTTTTCAAAGGATTCATGCAGTGTGTGAGCTTGTTAGACACCCACGAGGTGACCCAGCGTTGCTCAGGAGGCTGCAGTTAAACAGCGCTGGGAGGGCTATGTTTGTGCCTCATGGAGGAGACGTCTTTATACCCAATTCTGCTCTAAGACCCCACTTTCTATTACTTGGAAATTCAGCTCTCTTGCTTTTTGTCATCATTTTCATTCCCACAATGAAGTATATTAAGTAAGGTAAAATGCAGTATAAAATCATTTACATTGTCTAGTGATTCTTTGTCATCATATTTAGAGATAAAGATATATAGATATAGATGTCTGTCTATCTATGAAGTCTCTGTGAAATGTGTGCCATATGTATGTATGAAATTCTTAGAAGTAGTTTCTATCACTTCTAAAAGATTGATTGTTCAGGGGCTTATGTGTCACTCCATCATATATGTATTTCTAATGAAGTCTGTTAGTCAATAAAAATTTACCAAAGCTGGACCATGTAAACTGCAGTGGAAAATACTCTTTGGAAGAATAAGAAAGTGCTTTTTGCTTTGAATAACTTCCTAATCAGATTGAGCATCCGAAAATACCCAACCCTGTGTAATGTATGAACATCTACTGTTATAAGTTGAATTATATCCCTTCAAAATAGATACCTAGGTGTCCTGACCCTCAGCACTTCAGAACATGACCTTATTTGGAAATTGGTGCATTGTAGATGTAATTAGTTAACATGAAGTTGTACCAGAATAGGGTAAGCTTCTAATTTTATACGGGCAGTGTCCTTCTAAGAGGACAGCCATGTGCACATGAAAAGATGTGCAACACCCCCAATTATTATTAATAGAGAAATGCAAGTCAGAACTACAGTGAGGTATCACCTCACACCAGTCAGAATGGCCATCATAAAAAAGTTTACAAATAACAAATACTGGACAGAGTGTGGAGAGAAAGGAATCCTCCTCCACTGTTGGGAATGTAAATTGGCACAGTAGCTATAGAGAACAGTACGGAGGCTCCTAAAAATAGAGCTATCATATGATCCTACAATCCTACTCCTGGGTATATATACAGAGAAAATTCTAATTGGAAAAAAATATGTGCATCTCAGTGTTCTAGTGGCACTATTTACAATAGCTAAGACCTGGACGACCTTAAGTTAACACAGAAAAATGAATGGATAAATAAGATGTGGTACAATGATATATACAATAATGCAATGGAATATTACTCAGCCATAAAAGAATGAAATAGTGCCATTTATAGGAACATGGGTGGACCTAGAGACTATCATACTCAGGAAGTGATGGTTTATGTTTGCCTGACTTCAAAGCCTAGTGTAGGAACCTTTTCCCTACACTAATGATTTCCAAAGGCACTTGGCAAACTCCATGGGTTTTTCAAAGAAATCTAAGGAACTACAGAGGGTATGGAATGTCTTTATCAACCAGTTGAAGATATCGGATGCATAGTGATTGGTACTATGGCAAGGATAGTTGAGCTGCTGAATAGCAAAGTTAAGGTTCAGAGAGATTCTAAAGTGCTAAAAACCCAGGTCAAATAAGAACTTCAAAGTTAATGGAGACATATGTGTAATTTACATTTAGATTAAAAAATGAACTATGTCAGTAAATACTAGAACGGTAATTCTCTGAGTGATCCCAAGACCAGCAGCTGGTGCATCACCAAGGAAGATGTTAGAAATACAAGTTCTTGTGCCCCTCTTATCCCTATTAATCAGAAGCTCTAGAGAAGTTTTAATAAGCCCTCTAGTTGTGTCAATGCAGGATGAAGTTGGAGAACCACTGGCTAGAAAAACCAACCTTCCTTCTCTGCCTTCCTTCATTTCTTTGTCTTTATTCAATATCATTCCAGAAAGGACTTGGGGTGGAAAATCTGACTTAACGGTTCGTATAAGAACAAAGGTTTTATTTTACGAAAAGTTTAGACTCAGTGGTGTGATGTGGCTGCTGCCAAAAATAAAGAGTTGGCACTGAAAACAGTGACCAGAATGAGGGCAGCAAGAGGCAGCCCTCTCCCCATTTGGCATATTCTCTGAATTTGCCATGTTGCGCTAGACTCTACCTGGAGTTTGTTGAGGAACTGATTTTCATGAAAAGGGGTTTGACAAGAATGGCAGAGCTCCACAAACCTTGTCTTGAAGGAAGAAGTTGAGGGAAGCCACCTCCTATGATGGGAGGCTGACATAGAGAAGAAAGAGAACTTGACATCTTGTTCCAGAGGGCAGAAAACATACAGTGTTGGAAAGCCCCCTCCACTGGTATGAACAGGGCAAGATGTTTCCTGGCTTTTTCTGCAAGGTGTTGGCAATCCAGGTAATTCCCTCAGGCTTCTTCTCCTCCAGCAGTAGTATTTAGATGATAAAAGCTAGGATGTCCACTTCACAGATGTCTCATTTAAGACTGAGAAATGTGACAATATTTCAATATTTGAAAAACTAGCATAATTGCATGATGATGAATCAATGGTCCTGTTATTAACTAAGATGAATTCATGGAAATTTTAAGTTCAAGATGAAGAAAAATTTCAACCTACCAGTTGGCCCAAAGAGGGATGAGCTTCCTCAACAAGTAGCAAGTTCACTGTCATGAGAGGTCTTCAGAGCAAGACAGAGATGTTAGAGGATGAATTGTTTTGGTTTGGAGAGATGGCCCCTAAGTGCCTCTCTGACACTTGTATTTCATGACACAGAGATCAGTGACTCGAGGTGAGGTAGATCTAAGAGATTGGTGCTTGGAGCTAGCGGAATGAAGGTTTAATTTGGCATTGCCTCGTCACTCTGTGCATGCCAATGTGTGCCACAGGAAACTTAAAACACTGAAATGCATTTAAACCTTAAGTACATTTAAGCATTAAGTGCATTAAAAATCGGGCTTCCCAGGTGGTGCTAGTGGTAAAGAACTTGCCTACCAATGCAGGAGACATGAGGTGCAGGTTTGATCTCTGAGTTGGGAAGATCCCCGGAGGAGGGCATGGCAACCCACTCCAGTATTCTTGCCTGGAGAATCCCGTGGACAGAGGAGCCTGGAGGGCTACAGTCCATAGGGTTGCACAGAGTTGGACATGACAGAAGCAACTTAGCACATTAAAAACATTTAAAAAGTCCATGTCTCTACAAATGAACCAGTTTTGTTCCTTTTTTATGGCGGAGTAATATTTCTTTGTATGTATGTACCACATCTTCTTTATCCATTCCTCTGTCAATGGACATGTAGGTTGTTTCCATGGCCTGGCTATTGTAAATAGTGCTGCAGTAAATATTGTGGTGCATGTGTATTTTTAAGTTATCTTTTTCTCTGGGTATATGCCCAGTAGTGGGATTGCTGGGTCACATGGTAGTTCTATATTTTAAGGAACCTCCAAACTGTTCTTCATACTAAGGAGGGAAGGAGAGTGGGATGGGTTGGGAAGTAGTGTATATACCTCTATGTTTAAAATAGGTAACTAATGAGAACCTACTGTGTAGCTTAGGGGAACCTACTCAGTGCTCTGTGGTGACCTAGATGGGAAGGAAATCCAAAGAATAACCACACACACATATAGCTGATTCATTTTGCTATATGGTAGGAAATGACACAACATTGTAAAGTAACTATACTCCAATCAAAATTAACTTAAAAGAGAGAAAGAAACATTAAAAAAAATTTAAAAGGAACTAGATGGGCCCACACTAGATAACCTCATTTTAGTTTTTCTCTCCGGCCCTGTGATTAAATCTCTCTTTCCATTAAAATTCTGATTGAATGGGCCCCTAGGTTTTTCTATGGATCTATTGATGTCTGAATATGGAAAGTAAATTAGAATTTCCAGTGCTTTCTTATAACTCTTTGCAATGTTTCATAGGAATGGAAGAGGTGTCTTCTTCAGGTTCTAAGCCAAATCCCAAATTGATTTACATCATTTTTCCTTTTAGACTAAGATTTCTTCTGGCTATAATTCTGCATCTGAAGTTCTATTTCTTGTTTTTTTTTTTTTTTCTTGCCCCTAAACTATTGGGTAATATCGGTGACTTTTGCCTCTCTCCTCTCTCTGATTGGCTAGTTTCCAGTCTTAGAGAGATGAATGGATCCTTTTGTGCAAGGAGTTTTGTAATTTAGGGAAGAACTGAGAGCTTTGCCAAAGATAGTATGTGGGCATTTTATACATATTACAGATAATGTGTATATATCAATAACATAATGAAGGTACCATTCAGGCATCACTGTGGGTGGTAGCTAAGTAAGAGACAGCTATATCTCATTTTTAATATATTAGAGATTCTCTTCTAATTTAGTTAACAACAGTTGTTGGTCTGTTATTTAAAGAAAAACATCAGTTAAAGCAGATTATAAAAAAATGGGGGGAAGGCAGGAGGTAAACTTTTATTTTAACTTAAAACGTATATGTGTGTGTTATGTGTGTATGTTTAACACACACACCCAAACACAATTTAAATGCTGAGTTTTTTTTATAAAAGACCAAGAACTCTTCTATGGCTCTGTCTGTTGCCAGCCCAGAGCTTCCCATGTGGCTTAGTATTAAAGAATCTGGCTGCCAGTGCAGGAGACACAAGAGACATAAGATCTCTGGGTCAGGAATATCCCCTAGAGAAGGAAATGGCAATCCATCCCAATATTCCTCCCTGGAGAACTCCATGAATGAGGAGCCTGGCGGGCTACAGTCCATAGGGTCACAAAGAGTTGGGCATGGTTTAACAACTGAACAATGACAACAAATTGCCAATCCATGTCTTATATTTTGCCTAAACCACATCCATGGTGCATTGTCAATGACTTCTAGTTTTTAGTTTCTTTGAGGGAGAGAGTTATTTCAGATATCTGTGAAGTGAACAGAGTGCAGGATCCTTCTAGATTTTTGACATATTGTTTTTTTTTTAATTTGATAGCTGTCTCTCCCACATCTAAAATTAGAAAAAAATTATCACAGTAAAATATACATGACATAGAATTTAACTTTTAACCATTTTTAGAGTATACAATTCAGGGGCATCAAATAAATTCACAATGTTGTCCAATCATCACCACTACCCATTTATAGAAAAATTTTTGTCATCCTAAATGGAAAGCGTGCCCATAAAAAATAACTCCCCAATTCCTGCTTCCCCCAGCCCCTGGTCACCTCTGTCCTACTTTTTATCTTCATAAATTTGCCTATTCTATGTATCTCATGTAAGTGAAATTGTACAATATTTGTCCTTTGTCTGGCTTATTTGACTTAGCATAATGTTTTCAAGACTCATCCATGTTTTAATATGTCAGCATTTCATTACTTTTCATGGCCAAGTACTATTCTATTGTATGTGTAGACTGCATTTTCTTTATCTATATATCTGTTGATGGACACTTGGGTTGTTTTTATCATTTAGCTATTGTAAATAATGCTACTATGAACATTGGTATACAAGCATTTATTTAAGTCCCTATTTTGAATTCTTTTGGGTATGTATCTAGGAGTAGAATTGCTAGATTACATGGTAATTCCACGTTTACCTTTTCGAGAACTCACCAAATTATTTATCAAAAAAAATTTTTTTTAAAAGAAACTTGTTTTATGAAGACTTTCTAAGGCATTCAGCTTGGTTCTCACAGAAGCAACAACTTTCTTTACATTTGGTCCTGTATTTCATCAGTTTCTAGACCATCTAAAGAACTTGGAAAATGACAATATTAAGTTCAAGTTGATATTGAACAGGCTTAGAAACATATACAATTGATACTTGCTAAGCATGCAACTCAACTGGTAAGATCAGAAGTCCTTGGAACATACTAGAGAGTACCTTTCCATTAATGAGTCCCCGTGTGCTGTGGGCATCGGCCAATACCTATTACAGAAAAAATGGAGAACACTGGTTAATCTCGACAGTAAAATGGCAGCCAGTTAGGAGAGTTTTTACCATTCAACTAAATTATCTTTTCCATGATAAAATATATAAAGGAATTTAGAAGTGATTATGAGTCTAGGAAAGAAGAAAAAACATCCAGGACTGTTAACATCAATACACTAGTTGGGACACTAGCAGAAGAAAGGCTGACAGAAAAGGCTAAATAGAATGGGAAGTTGACCAAGGTGGTCATTTTTGTGTCAACTCTTGAATTTAAGAAAGTTCTACTGGATAAATGCAGTGGGTTGATTTTCTTTCCTTACAACTTAATTTAGCGTGGGTGATAAATGGAGGCTAAACAGGGAATAGGGAGAGTGTGCCTATTCTTAGAAAATACCTTTCAAGTTAAGATTCGAGACTTTGGGATGTGATTAGAAGGTTTTCTAGCCAGTTCTGAAATTAAATCACTGAGCTGTAGGAGGAGTACTTTTATACAGCATCATCTATCGTTACTGGTGACCCAAGTGATTAAGGGTTTGGGAAACTGGCCCTCTAAATATGGGCTAAAGGAATTGGGTCTATTTAGCTTAGAGAGGGAGACTGAGCATGCTGAGGGGGACTTAATAATAGTCTCCAAGAATATGAGGGATATTCTATGAGTGATGGAAAGCAGCTGTTTCCTGTTTCCACTAAGGACTGGATAAGAAGAATGGAGTTAAATTGCAACAAGTGGGTTTAAGAACTCCTTGGCCATAAAGTTCAAGACAACAAACCCACAAGGCCAAAGTCACTTCTCTGTTTCAGAATTTGGTAGCTCACTAGCTGTCTGTCTTTCTTGGTGGTTTCAATTGGCCTGTTCTTGAACTAATAAAAAGATATGGGGGACCTTTCACCCGTGTGGGAACATGAGGTTGTCCAGTGTCAGAATCTACCAGTGTCCTGTGGCTGACAAAACACTTATCTTCTAATGAGGTTTTTTTTTCTAATGAGATTTAAAAAGAAAAAAACCTTCAGAATCTCTTTGCTCCTCCTTGATTTGTATTTAAAGCCAGATAATCTAGATTTACCTTCTCTATAAGATACATTTAATTAGATTTGCTAGTTTGCCTTTTTTCTGCCCATGTTGTCAATGTGGTCATGACTGTTAAAAAAAATTTTGTAATTTTAGTGAGATTGTGTGTATTTGTATATATACACATATGTGAAAAGTGAAAGTGTTAGTTGCTCAGTCTTGTCCAACTGTTTGTGACCCATGGACTATAGCCTGCCAGGCTCCTCTGTCCATGGAATTCTCCAGGCAGCAATGCTAGAGCAGATAGCCATTCCCTTTTGTGTGGGATTTTCCCAACCCAGGGATCCAACCCGGGTCTCTTGCATTGCAGGTGGATTCTTTACCATCTGAGCCACCAGGGAAGGCCCACATGCACATACACACACACATATATATGTATGCAGGCATATATGATATCTTAAGTTATAAGGTATATACATATATCTCACAAGTACATATTGAAGATATTTGATATGTGATATATATTTATCATATGTAATTAATTCAACAATGAAAGCAATGTTTTGTTCTAGACAGTGCATCTAAGTATTAGGGATATAAAGATGAATAAGATATACACTATGCTAATTAGAGCTTCCCAGGTGGCATTGGGAAAAAGCTGGCTTAACACTCAACATTCAAAAAACTAAGACTATGGCATCCAGTCCCATCGCTTCATGGCAAACAAATGGGGAAACAATGGTAACAGTGACAGACTTTATTTTCTTGGGCTCCAAAATTACTACAGATGGTAACTGCAGCCTTGAAATTAAAAGATGCTTGCTCCTTGGAAGAAAAGCCTTGACAAACCTAGACAGTGTATCAAAAAGCAGAGACATCACTTTGCCAACAAAGGTCCATCTAGTCAAAGCTATGGTTTTTCCAGTAGTCATGTATGGATGTGAGAGTTGGACCATAAGGAAGGCTGAGAGCCAAAGAACTGATGCTTTTGAACTGTGGTGCTGGAGAAGACTCTTGAGAGTCCCTTGGACTGCAAGGAGGTCCAAACAGTCAATCCTAAAGGAAATCAGTCCTGAATATTCATTAGAACTGACGCTGAAGCTGAAGCTCCAGTACTTTGGCCATCAGATGCGAACAGCCGACTCATTAGAAAAGACCCTGATGCTGGAAAAGATTGAAGGCAGGAGGGAAAGGGGAAGACAGAGGACAAGATGGTTGGATGGCATCACTGACTCAATAGACATGCGTTTGAGCAAGCTCCAGGAGATGGTGAAGGACAGGGAAGCCTGGAGTGCGGCAGTCCAAAGAATCGGACACGACCGAGTGACTGAGCAGCAACAATAAGGTGACACTAGTGGTAAAGAATTGGCCTGCAATGCAGAAGACATAAGAGACATGGGTTCAGTCCCTGGGTCAGAAAGATCCCCTAGAGGAGGGCATGACAACCCACTCCAGTATTCTTGCCTGGAAAACTCCATGGTCAGAGGAGCCTGGTGGGCTACAATCTATAGTCACAAAGAGTCAGACATGATTGAACTGACTTAGCATGTGCATGTTAATTAGGAACAAAGCAAGTACACAAAGCATTTAATACATCAAGATAGAAAGTCAGCTAGAGGAAGAAACGTAAAGGTGGGAAGGTGAGCTTTGGGAATTTAACAGTTTTTCGTCAGTGAAACAGATGGAAATGCCTGAAAACATCTTCTGAACTATTGTTTTACCCCTGTTGTTCTATGTTAGGTGAATTGTACTGTTTTTCCTGAATTGGATAGGTGGTGTCTTATTTCCCCAACTGGGAGTATTTCCAAGGCAGGAAATCAAATCAAGGTTTGATTTCCAGAGGATATAACTGTTAAGTTGCATCTTGAAAGTTATAGGTATGTCAGCATTAACTACATATATGTCCCACATGGTATATTTTTATCTTCTACCAACATTTACTATAATCTTATTAGAAATATTTGCCTCTGTCATTGACTGTTTTCTGTCATCTGGAAAGGGGTAAGAGTGAATCATGATCCAAGGGGACTCTCACAGCTCTTTTGGCCTTCAAATATCCAGCATCATAGTTGGAAAAGTAACTTGGAATTGCTTTGAATCATTTGTTCACTGTGAGGCTTTGGGCAAGTTATTCAACCTTTCTGAGTTTTGGTTTCCTTCATCTACCTGACAGGGATGTTTTCAGGATTAAATTAAATGAAATAATGTGTGCCAAACTCAGGGCCCATGTACTCAGCCTTTAAGTTATGTTTCTTTTCTTCCTTTAGTTCACAAAGGGCATCTTTTGTGTATGGTAGGATCATGATTACTTCTAGATTCTCTGCACATAGGGAGTTTGTGGCACTTGAGAGTCAGGCTTGTAGAGTAAGGTTAGTCTAAAGATTCATGAGGGCATCTGAAATCCAATTATATGATTTTTCTCCCTATTTTGTACTTACTTAATCCAGAAGAAGCTCTAATACTTTGGCCACCTGATGTGAAGAGCCAGTTCTTTGGAAAAGACCCTGATGCTGGGAAAGGTTAAAGGCAAAAGAAGAAGGAGGCAACAGAAGATGAGATGGTTAGGTAGCATCACTGACTCAATGCTTGTGAACTTGAGCAAACTCTGGGGCATAGTGAAGGACAGGGAAGCCTGACATGCTGCAGTCCTATGCGCTGCAAGGAGTTGGACACAACTTAGCGACTGAACAACAATCCAGAAAAAAAAAAGTCTACTATAATGCCAAATTTCCTTGGAAGTGTCTGTTGTTGAACTGCTTGAAACCAATAATGTGCCCACATGGAAAGAAAATGCATTGTAAAATCTGCAGGAACACTATATGTTTTTGTCTTAAAGGAACATAAATCAATCTTCTAGATACGCAGGCAGTTCTATTAATAGACATTGATTAAGTCAAGTGCTGTGCTTTGAAATGAAATAAAATTGAAGACCTGATCCCAGCCCTGGAAAGTTTATGAACTTGTTAGAGAGATCAAACATGTATACATGAAGTAACCACATCATGGTTAGACTCAGTCTCAGGAAGTAAATATAAAGCAACAGGGCTTGAGCCCGTAAGTACTGAGGAGAGGCAGGATACGGGTTTGGGTAGGGATTTAATACAGTTCTTGGAGACTTAGAGTCGTGGTTTGACTGGTTCATAAAACACTATCATTTAAAGGCAGACAGAAAGTTTTTTTAAAAAGCAACTTAAAATATTCACTTCCTATAGAAACCCAAGAACAGACTGCAGTTGCTCTTAACTTATTTGAAATAAATGCATCTCTCTAAATTGTTAGCGTTCAGGCTGATTTCCTTTCAGACTCTCCCTCCACACTGTGCCAGACTACTCCTGCCCAAATTCGTTCTTTGTCTGCGGGATGTGGAATATCCTTATAAATCATAACAAGTCACAGGGAGAGTAAAAATCCCAGCTAGAGACTTACCTCCAAAGTTGAGGCATGTCCCATATTTTATTAAAATGGCGGTGGATTTAGGAACCACGATTAGGGCCTTTGTCTCTTTATTTGAAGAAGATTTATGGTCAGAGCCTTCCGAGGGTGAGACCGGATCCTCTGACCTGGACCTGTCCTGCGGTCCCTCCCCACATCCCAGCTCCCCATACGAAATATGGTCGGGAAGCAGAACAACAAAACCATTAACTTAATAGCTTAGAATTTATGGCTGAAATCTTGCAAAGCTTGTGTCAGCAGAGGAAAATAATTACTGTCATTTTCTTTGAGACACTGGGCTTTATAGTTCCTGTCACCTTTATCAAAACACATGGCTGATTTAGTAGCTCTATTTTTCATGGCAAATGGCCTGGTGTTACTTTTTTATGCATGTGGCCATGCCCATATGGTGACAACACATGGGTAGACTGGAGCGGGACTAAACTTAGGAATTGGGATACTGTTAACAGTTTGGGTTTAGTCCTGCTGTCAGTATGCCAGCTGAGCTTTTTCTCTTGCCCTTTCCTCCTCTAGATTCTCAAATCCAAAGATTTAACATCTCCAACCCAGCGCTACATCGACAGCAAAGTCGTGAAAACCAGAGCAGAGGGCGAATGGCTCTCCTTTGATGTCACCGATGCTGTTCACGAATGGCTCCACCATAAAGGTGATTGCTGCTCTCTGTTTCCCTCCTTCGATATTCAGTGATCCTAAATTATTTGCAAAGCACTGGCAGATGGAGGGGTATTAGATGCACAGAAAAATGACCTCCTTGACTTCATGTTTTCCAGACAGGAACCTGGGATTTAAAATAAGTTTACACTGTCCCTGCTGCACCTTTGTGCCATCGAATAATTATATCATCCCCAATAAAAGTGAAGAACTAGAAGCACGATTTGCAGGTAAATGAAACTTGGGTGAAGGAGGTCGGGGAGGGAAGGCCTCTGTAGATAATCTGTGGGGATAATATCAGTTTGTGTGTGAAAATAAGATTTCGATGAGGCCTGGGGAGTTTGATTTGTTTGGTCAAAGTTATGATTGGGGAAAGATACATGAAGGCAGAAAAAGGGATTGGTTTCCAATTTACATTGCTCAAAGCAGGGTGATGACTTGGCAATACTAATTGACAGGCTTACCAGCCTTCTAGACTCTTAAAGAGCCTGGTAAGCCCTTCACTCTTCATTCAAGCAAACCAGCATTCCCTCAGTGCTCATGTTACAGAAGAAAAAGATAGCATGCATTCAAGGACATCCATTGATGGTGCTCCCAAACCCAACATCAGGAATCCACCACTGGATTTCTCAGAAGGACATCCCCTCCTGCCACAGCCTCTGTAACTAACTTGATCTGTGTCAGAACACACCCCCTTTTCTGGCTGATGCCCAATATTCCAAGTGGCTTCCTTATCAGGCTTTCATAATTAGTTTGTAAACACAGAACAGAGTTTTAGTTGTCCCTTGAGTCTTGCTCACCTTTTAGTGAATTAGCCAAAAGTCGAAGGGGATGAGGAGATACCAAGGGTTCAAGACATGTCTTCCATTAGATAACAAGTTGTTGGATGGTGAGAGATGAGCGGAGGGTCTGGACCAATTATGGGTGCAGCCCTTGCTCCATCCCACCAGGTTAGGGAGCAGATCGCCCTTCCCCGACTAACCCCACCAGGGACCTCCATCCCTTGGCCGAAGGCTCTAGTGGCCCTTGTTCATGGAAAAATCCTCCCAGAAGTCTAGAGATTTATTTCAGTCTCTAACTTAGTCATGATTCTTGAGAAGTACAGAGATTAAATGCTTAAGCTGGCAGTCTCTTGAGCATGCTCTGAAAAGCTCGGGTTTCTCCATCTGAGATGGAATCAGGAAAGTGTTGAGGATGCCATAAAAATCAATGAAAAAGCCCTTTCTTCACAGCTTCCCCAAACAGCATTTGGTAAGGGTGACTTCTGTTTCACTTGAACCTCATTCACTACAGTTTGGTGTAAGGCTCAGTTCAGGTTCATGAGGAAAGTCTTTGAGTTGACCAGTCCTAGGAAGAGAGGAGCCCAGCGGGTGACAAGGCATGTTCTATAGCCATGTCATCAGTTGTTGAAGGCTTGAGCACAGCCTACGCTGAGGCCTGACTGAACTACTGAGAAAGAGTGCCCTTGGACTGGAGGTCAAAGACTCCTTCTGTAGTGACTTTCATAACCAACTCGCCCTGCCTTGGACACTGAACTACCTTCTGACAAGAGCCCCATTTAGCCGTGTTCCATGTCACCGGTACTCGTCCTGTCCATTGCTGTGGAGAGTGAGCCAACTGCTGCCGCTGCTGTGTGGTCGTCACTGCTGTTTGTGACAATAGACAAAGAGAGGGGAAAAAAAAGGTATGGCTGATTCTACTCAATGAAGGTAAAGCTAAATGTTTATTACCCGAATGCATTTTTTCAAGGTATTGATGGCACCTCTACCTATACCAGTGGTGATCAGAAAACAATAAAGTCCACTAGGAAAAAAACCAGTGGGAAGAGCCCACATCTCCTGCTAATGTTGTTGCCCTCCTACAGACTTGAGTCCCAACAGTCCAACCGGCGGAAGAAGCGTGCTCTGGATGCAGCCTATTGCTTTAGGTAAAGAAAATAAAAAGAAAACAAAACAGGAATTGTGTTTCTGTTTTAACTCCTGTACTGCCTTTGCGCTTTGTTTTACTGAAAATGGACTTGAACTCATTGGTTAAAGCCAGGGATAGAAAAATAGAGCCATTGTATCTTGTAACACCATTGGTTTAAGCAGTTATTTCTATGCTGTCTTCATCAGTTCTTTAGCAATGAACCCAATATGGAGGGAGAAGACTAGCCCCTTGAGTTTCACCCCCCAACCCAAGTCTCCCTGAAGCACTTTGAGGCTGAAGGAGAATAGGAACTCTCAACTCCCCAGAGCAAAGATAGGTTTATTTGAGGAGCATGATGGAAGCTCCCTAACTGGGGAGACTCACCATCTGTAGGAGCCTTTCATCTCCCTTCAGGGTATGTGTGCATGCGTGTATACTAAATTGCCTCAGTCATGTCCAATTCTGTGTGATCGTATGGACTGTATAGTCTACCAGGCTCCTCTGTCCATGGGATTCTCCAGGCAAGAATACTGGAGTGGGTTGCCATGCCCTCTTCCAGGGGATCTTCCCAACCTAGAGATTGAACCTGTGTCTCTTACATCTTCTGCATTGGCAGGTGGGTTCTTTATCACCAGCGCCACCTGGCAGGGTATCTATGATCAGATCTCCTTCACAGACAGTAACAGTGATGAGAGAGAGAGAAGAAAAGTGCTATTTGTTGTGTCTTTTGCTACAGAATATGAGAGAAGGGGGAGTAACATAAATTTATCTCCTATTCCCACATGAGTTCATGGAGGGAAAGCGTGAATGTCCTTCTGTGGTTTCTTAGTGAGCCTGGTAAGAAAAAGGCTCTTTCTTTATGTCATGAGCTACGGGGTGGTGAGAGGTCCTCACTGATAAAGTGCAAGAAAAAGGGTGTTTTTGTTTGCTAGAGCCCAGTGGTTGCACTAATAAGCAAGACTCCCGTGTTTCTTAATCTCTGGTTTATCCCTAGATCTAGGGCCAGGAAATGAAATAAAGGATTTTTTCTCCAAGGAAAATGCCTGAGATAGTTCTCTGTAAATAGCTGTTGTACTTCATCCATTTTGCATTTAAAAAGGCAGTAGAGCCTGGATGGTAAAACTGTGCCTTGTAGGTTAGAAGGGGCTTGGTCTCTATCTGCCACCTTTCTGCTTATGTCTCATCCTTCAAGGGAAGGGTTTGGTTTTTGAGGACACAGACAAGAGGGTCAGAGTATAGAACTCCCAAGGAAAAGCAGTCCAGCAAATCACAATCACACTCCATTATGAAAGTCTCTTGAGATTGCTGTACAACCATTAAAACCTTCTGTGGTATATGCTCATATATGTACGCATGAAAGTCACTCAGTTGTGTCCGACTCTGTGGACTGTAGCCTGCCAGGCTCCTCTGTTCATGGAATTCTCCAGGCCAGAATTCTAGAGTGGGTAGCTGTTCCCTTCTTCAGGGGATCTTCTCAACCCAGGAATCAAACCCTGGTCTCTTGCATTGCCGGTGGATTCATTACCAGCTGAGCCACCAGGGAACCCCAATGCTCATATCTATTTGTTGAATAGACAAATGAGTCATTTTTCTGGTTTGGGAGAAGGGACCTGGAGTGGGACGGAAATCAGCTTTAAAATCTCTGTTGCTCTTTCTTTTATCAGAAATGTGCAGGATAATTGTTGCCTACGCCCACTTTACATTGATTTCAAGAGGGATCTTGGGTGGAAATGGATTCATGAGCCTAAAGGGTACAATGCCAACTTCTGTGCTGGAGCGTGCCCATATCTGTGGAGCTCAGACACTCAGCATAGTAGGGTAAGTACAGGCCTCACTTGTTTCTTCGTTCTGGGGCTGCTAATTGTAACTGCTGATAGTATTACCAAATGGATTCTCAATAGCCTGGTGCCCTTTTGTCATCACACATAAATGTTTGCTGGAGAAACCCTTTCGAATGATGAGAAAAAATTCCGGCTGTAGGTGAACTCAGAAGGCAATACTGATGAGTTTAGACAGTAGGTCTAGCCTTTCCAATTAGCCTGTAAGCAACTTGAGGACAGTTTTGTTTAATTTTCTCTTTGCTTTATGTTTCTAACTGCTGTAAGCATAAATAGGTAGAATCAATGTCTTACTAAGTGTCAGATACTGTTAAAATGTGCAGGGACCCAGTTCTCCAGCTGAAAAAAGGATGCTTCATCACCCCAATCAGGATCTATCATACTAGAAAGGACACTGAGAACTTCAGTAGATCCTTTGGTGGAGTGATTCAGTGTTGTCGTTGTTCAGTCGCTAAGTCATGTTTGACTCTTTGCGACCCCATGGACTGTAGCTGGTCAAGCTATCTGTCCGTGGGATTTCCCAGGCAAGAATACTGGAGTGGAGTGCCATTCCCTTCTCCAAGGGATCTTCCTGGATCAGGGATCAAACCCACATCTCCTGCATTGGCAGGAAGGTTCTTTGTCACTGAGCCATCAGGCAAGCCTGAGTGATTCAGTTGCTTGCTTGCTACGTTGCTTCAGTCATGTCCGACTCTTTGAGACCCTATGGACTGTAATCCTCCAGGCTCCTCTGTCCATCAACTATATTCAATAAATAACAAAATAATCATAAGATAAAATACAAAAAATGGGTTATACTGTCCAAATCCTTCACCTTTCTAAAGAATTAGAGTCTATATCATGTAGATGACTTACCCAGCGTCAAACAGTTGGTGACAAACCAAAGCTCAGGACACAAGACTCCTGGTTTTCTAACCAAGCGTTCATTTGCTCTGTCTTGGCTACACACTGGGGTTATGCTTCTGTAAATCTTCTTATTAAAGGAGCATTAGAAAAATTACCTTTCACTGCAGGGTAGGAAAATGAATCCGCTGCCAAAAAAAGATCGCATAATGTGTTCAGCTGAATTCGAGAGTTTGGGGAATATCCATTATTTTGGACAATCTGTCTTAGAAAATTCCTCTTGTGTTCAGTGGAAGAATCACATGTTGGTGGAGGATAAAGTCTATTTATTGACAAATGCTTACGTCCACAGAACTTTCAGTTGACAAACACGGCCCCCCTTCCTTCAGCTGTTTTGCCGACTCCCCTGGAGATTTTTGGCTCTCTGGACTGACCACGTGCTTGGCCATGTGAGGGAAGCTTGCTCCTGCCTGTCCCTTTGTCTGAGCTCTCGGGCCAGGCTGCTTCAGCTGGGCTGTGGCAACAGTAGCCGTAATATGGGAAGGCCCAGTTGCCAAGTAGAAACATAATTCTCCTTCTTGATACACAGAGGGAGTGTGTGAAGGCTGAGACCATGCTTGTTTTTCAAGGAGAGAGGAAGAATCACTGTCATGATCACAAATATGTGGTTTGGACAGTTACCCAAAAAGCCAGAGGTAGCTTAATAAAGTAGTCAGTGTTGGTGTGCTGAACAGATTTTCTGTCTTAGGCTGAAAATGTTGCCGTGGATCTCGAGGAAAAGGTCAGTTGCTGTTTGACTAACACATTAATGGCATCCTTGGAAAGGTCTCTTTATCATCACTGGGGATGTGCATACTTCTGTTGGTAGAAGTCACATGCCCTTTGATAGAGGACAGGTTCAAGGTGTAGCGCAAACTGTAGAACTTCCTTCCCATTCTGTTTTCAGACTGGCTATCCACCCCTCCAACGTAGTCACTACCATTTACCACATGAAAAGTTAAATGGAGGGTTGATTATTATAGTAATATTTTTTATTATTATCATCATTGTTATAAGCAAAATGTAACCAACTGGATAATTAAGAACACAGATTGCTTCTGAGGGTATGTTTTTGCATTATTATGTTTATGAAGCAATGACAAATGAAAGGAATTTGAACTTGTTTTTCCTTTTAAATGAAAATTTTAGGTGACATTAAATTGGCCTAAGAAGACACTGAGCATAGAAATATTTCACACTGCAGACAGGTGTCTTTTGCTTTCCCTAAGGATAGATTGACATTCTGCTAAGAATTTTAATAAAGAAAAAGTTATTCTCTTACTTATTTGTGTATTCATTTCTTCACCCAGCACATGAGTCTTTGTCCAGAGAAGACTTACTAGGGCTATAAGGTTTAAAAAAAAAAGATGACGTGTATAGAGTCCCTGACCTCAAGGGAACTCTTCGTCTGGGTGGGAACTGAAAATATCTACTCATGAAACAACTTCAGTTATGAAGACGTGCTTAGTGCTTGTGCTTAGTCGTTCAGTTGTGTCTGTCTCCTTGTGACCCCAGGGACTGTAGCATGCTAGGCTCCTCTGTCCATGGGGATTCTCCAGGCAAGAATACTGGAGTGGGGAGCCATTCTCTCCTCCAGAGGATCTTCCCAATCCAGGGATTGAACCCAGGTCTCCTGGCATTGCAGATGGATTCTATGGCTCAGTTGGTAAAGAATTCACCTGCAATGCAGGAGACCCCAGTTTGATTCCTGGGTTGGGAAGATCCACTGGAGAAGGGAAGGGCTACCCACTCCAGTATTCTTGCCTGGAGAATTCCATGAACTGTACAGAGTTGCAAAGAGTCGGACATGACTGAGCTACTTTCGCTTCACTTCACTTCTTGAACCATCTGAACCACAAGGGAAGCCCAAGAATACTGGAGTGGGTAGCCTATCCCTTCTCCAGGGGGTTCTCCCAATCCAGGAATCGAACTGCATTGCAGGCACATTCACAAGACCAAATGCTAAGTTTGGTATTTGGACCTAGTTTTCTGAGGGCCTGGGAAATGCAGATAGCAAAGCTATGATCAAAGTAAAGACTCATTGGAAAAATGGGAAAATCTGTTGAATGAGCAATTTTGTCCAATGTATGAGAAAAGGATTCTGTAGGAAAATGATAAATTCAGGGATTCTTGGGGACACCTCCCCATTTGACTATAATCGGAGGATAAGTAAAATGTGAGCCCCAAATTATTTAAATTGCCTACTCAGTACTGGAACTGATTATGTTGTCTGATGGTTCTATTAAACAATAACTGCCTTAGTTTTTAAGGACTCTCCATACTATTCTCCGTAATGGTCAGGATGGAGGAGACACATGTATAACTGTGGCCAATTCATATTGATAATTCATATTCATATTGTATGGCAGACACCATCACAATAATGTAAAGTAATTATCCTCCAGTTAAATAAGTAAATTTAAAAAATGACTGCCCTTAGTTTTGTTTGGGCTTTTCCTATGTTTTCTTTCTTCTCCTGCATTCTTTCAGGTTCTCAGCTTATATAATACCATAAATCCAGAAGCGTCTGCTTCCCCATGCTGCGTGTCCCAAGATTTAGAGCCGCTAACCATTCTCTACTACATTGGCAAAACACCCAAGATCGAACAGCTTTCTAATATGATTGTCAAGTCTTGCAAATGCAGCTAAGATTCTCGGAAAAGTGACAAGACGATAATCGCACGATGATGATGGTGATGATGGTGACAGAGGCAATGTTTATGACAAGGAAACACAAGAGAGCCTTGCTTCATCAGTGTTAAAAAAAAATTTGAAAAAGCGGTACTAGTTCAAACACTTCGGAAGTTTGTGTTCTGTTTGTTAAAACTGGTATCTGAAATGAAAAAAAAAGTTGAAGGCTTTACTCTATATTTTACCTACTCTGTAAGTGAGAGAGACAAGAAGCAAAACCTTTTTTTTCTTAAGAAAAAAATAAACACTGGAAGTATTTGTTAGTGTTAATTATGTGAAAGAAAACAAACAAACAAACAGGAAAATCCCGTTCAGTGGAGTTGTTGTACATATGTTCTTATCCCATGCCTCACTTGATTTTTCTGTATTGCTATGCAATAGGTATCTTTCTCATTCTTACTCTTAGAGTTAACAGTGAGTTATTTATTGTGTGTTACTATATAATGAACATTTCATTGCCCTTGGAAAATAAAACAGGTGTAAAAAAAGTGGAGACCAAATAGTTTGCCAGAAACCCATGGATGGCTTAAGGAACTTGAACTCAGACGGGCCAGCAAAAACAGGTCATATTAACAAGATGAAAAATGCCGAGTGAGATCTATTATATGACCGAGCGAGTCTGCATAAAGAGAAAGACCCTGCAAATATATGCTCTGTACCAACTGCCCGAGGAAGCTTCTTGTAAGGTTCAGAACTGAAAAGCCTGTTAATAAAGGAAACTTTCAGTCAGATTAAGCCTGTAAGATTTTTTTGTTCTCTTTAATTGTAAATGGTTCTTTGTCAGTTTAGTCAACCAGTGAGATGTTGAGATGTTTAGATACGAACTGGTCAAGCTTCAGACCATAAAGTATTGCTGTGTAGCTACGCTCTAGATTTTTCTTTCGTTTTGGTGTGTGTAACCATACCTATATTATTACAATAGATGGGTATAGAAGCCAGTATAATTGGAAACACGACTGCAGATCTCTTTTGCAAATGATGAAATCAAAACATTAACTACTTTATGTGTAATGTGTAAATTTTTACCATATCTTTTAATGTTCTATAATAACGCCAACTCTGATTTAGATTGGACTCAAATTTGGGCTCTTTCTAATGATTGTTGGGAATTGTGTGTTTCCTTTAGCTGGCCAGAACTTTTGAATAAAGCCCCTGTATTTCGACTTGCACTACAAATACATGTTTGATAGTATTTGTTCCCCTTGTACTTTTTCATTGTCCATTATTATGACATAAACTACCTGAGTCCACTTGTCCTTCCCCCCCCCTTTATAAGAAGACATAGTTTTCCTTCATTTTCTAAGCATCATTACTAATCAATTCAGGCATTAACAAGCTTCTATTTTAGGAAAATTGGAGATTATAGATACATAGATAATTGAGGTGAAATGTTTTAGTTTTAGCAAGGGCTTAAGGATCTGACTGGAACTCAGAGTCTTAGTGACTGGTTTAAGAAAGGTGTCTCTAATTTGGTTTAATCATTATTTTCACAGAATTCTGCTGTTGAAGGAAAGAGCAGACAGATCACAGAAAACAGCTTTTTCTTTAATTGAGTTTTTAGTGTTCAGGGAAAAAATAGAAAGATTAACATTTTAGTTGACTTTTTTAAGGAAGAAAAAATAAACCCACGTCAGCATAAATCATTTAATGTATTTCACTGAAATTAAGGTTTTTATAGACGTTCTTTGAAGGTTGCAGAGGCACAAGGCAAATTCTCCCATGATCAAAAAGCCCTTTCTTTCTTCTTAATGAGACTTCCCAAATCAGAGACTAGAATTTACCTTGCCGAAATACATGATTTGCTAACATTTTTGCAGAGGAGCTAACCTTATGTCAGGGTTTGTAGAATATGTCAGTTTCTCAGTTGTCTCTTATTTAGCTTTAGAATAATCATTAATAGTAAGACAATGGAATATTTGCAGTTTTACCTAAAGAGCAGCACAGTGAGGTGTGAATCCAGAGTGAAGTTGTTTGATATAGTATACTTCCTTTTCTTGGAATTTCCTGGCCATTATTAAAATGATATATTGGATTTGTTTGAAAACTGGAAAAGCAAGAGATAGGATGCCACAATACCAAACAACCTTTGGATTGGGTGAAACCCAATCTCCGATTGGAGTGTGTTGATTTTTTTTTTTCTCTTCCACTTTTCTATTCATTCTATGTAAATCACTTTTATTTCTGCAGGTATTTTCTTCTCAGATAGAATGACATTTTGTTTTGTATTATTTTGTCTTTCCTCATGAATGCACTGATAATATTTTAAATGCTCTATTTTAAGATATCTTGAATCTTTTTTTTTTTTTTTTTTTTAGTTTGGGGGGTTCTATAAGGCCTTTATTTCCCATAAGTAAATATTGCCATGAGACGGGAGGGAAGTGGGAGGGAATGGGGAAAATGTTAGTATTGGGTGGGATGGGGCTACAGTTTTTCTGTGTTAAACAGCAATGCAGTTTTATGGTTGGCATGATTTTTTTTTTAAATGGAACATAAGAATAGCTGTTTTGTATTTTGATGACTGATTACGCTGTATTTTAACACAATGTATGTCTGTTTTTGTGGTGCTCTAGTGGTAAATAAATTATTTCAATGATATATCGATGTGTTTTTCCTGTCCATTGTGGAGATCAGAGAATGCTTCTAATGCAGAGAGCGTAAGCTCAAGCTAGAAAAGTCATACCAGCTTTAAGATCATGTTTTTGTTTTTTTTTCTCAAAGAGATTCAGTCCAGAGATGTCATACTTTATAGTTCAAGAGCCAGGATGTATCTATCAAAGCCTGAAGAAAGCTCTGTGCAGTCTTTTTATTCCCTTGTTTATTGCTATTTGGTAATTGTTGGAGATTTAGTTTCCATCCAGCTTGACTGTCTACCAGAAAAAAATGCAGAGAGATGTTTGGACCATGCCTTGGCTTTCTGATCCTATGTTCTGCCAACCCCAGGGCCAAAAGAACTGGTCTAGACAGTATCCCCTGCAGCCCCATAACTTGGATAGTTGCTGAGCCAGCCAGATATAACAAGAGCCATGTGCTCTTCGGGATTGATCGTTGAGAGCAGCTACTCCTCTCTCTATTTCTCCCGTACCGCTGTACCAAAAACCCCTTATTCCCGCAAGCTTCCTTGGCTGTTCCCTACAAGACCAGACTGTGCAAGCGAGTTGCCAGTCTCTTAATAAATAGAACTAATTAAAAAAAAAAGTCATCGTGGCTCCATCTGATTGCCCGCTATGTCTCATGAGAGAACTAGTTTGTGCCTGTTGTCTAAAAACATCACTTAGAAACAAACCATCCATTCAGACACATAGGTAGAACAGACAATGGTTCCTTTTCTGCCATTTGTGTTTCATCTTTTATATTCAACCCATAGAGGAAGTGTTTCACTTTGAAATAATTCATGTGTGCTTCTCTGCAGGGGGCCAATACCAGGCCAGTACCACCCCACATCACCTTTATCTGACACGTGAGAATAAGAGGGTATCATAGGGTTCTGAAAAGAGTCACCTAAGAGCTATATCAACTTGGACACATTTGTCAGCCACTCTAAGCCTGTTTCCTTATCTTTAAAATGAGGATGAGATGACCTGATTTACGGGGCTCTGCATTTTTGTTTCTGTGCCCTTACTATTGTTAAGTAAATGGATGTACAAAAAGTACTTTGGTGTTTTGGCCTGTAGTTGATGGTCAGTAAATCATAATCTTAACAACATTGCCCAAACCGAGCTGGTTTGGGCCCAGCAATCCTGTTGTAATGAACTTTTCAACGTCTGTTCATACTTTAAGCTGAGGCCATATTTCTTCCTCTTGTTACTAAATGTGTAACCCCTAGACCTTAATCTCATCAATGATTCACGCCATCAGTTATTTCGGAGACTATTCTGTCACTCAGTTTCTTAACTGTTTGGTTACATGACTGACCAGAAATTGTTTCAGATGATGGGGAAATGTTCAGGTGAGACTTTGCTTCCAATCCACCAACTGAATTCAAAATAACAGAGTCAAGGTGGTTAGTTGAAGGACCCATTTTCTAAGATGATGGTTGTGAGAACTCCAGTTTGTTGAGCACCTACCAGCTGTGTTCTCTGTTATCTTAGTTAATCTCACATATCACCCTAAGATGTAGGGTTTTTTGATAGAATTTCATTTTACAGAGAAGTAAGCAGACTCAGAATGGTTAAATGACATGTCCAAGGTTCCCCAGTTTGTAAGAGGAGGGTTGAGAACTTCATTGTTCAATACACTAGCTACTAGCCATGTGTGACTTTCAAGCAATTGGAATGTGGTGAATCTGAACTGAGATATTCCAAGGTATAATATACAAACCATTCTTTGAAGACTCAGTACAAAAAAGAAAGAGTGTAAAATGTCTCATTACTTTTTTATATTGATTACATGTCTAAATAATACTATTTTGAATATATGGGATTAAATAAAGTATATTATTGAAATTATTTCACCCGTTTCTTTTTACTTTTTTAATACAATTATTAGAAAATTTAAACTAACATATGGGACTTGTACTTGTACCCTATGTTCTATCTCTCCAGAATTTCTTTTTGATTCTTAGAATTTCCCCATCTCTCTGCTCACTCTGCCCATCTCTTCTTGCATGCCATCTACTTTATCCATTAGTGCCCTTTGCATATTGTTGTTGTTCAGTTGCTAAGTTTTGTCCAACTCTTTTCACCCTCATGAACTGCAGCACGCCAGCCTTCCCTGGCATATTAATCATAGTTGTTTTAAATTACAGATCTGGTAATTCTGACATCCCTGCCATGTCTGGTACCATCTGCCTCTCCATCCTTGGAGGGAGGGGGTTTGCCTGGTTTCCTCTTCTCTCTTTTGGATCCAAGAAGTTTTGCTGATTTTTTTCAGCCTGGTCAGCTTTTTATTAGTTGTTAGGACAGAGTGGTGACTCCTAAGCTCCTTACACGTGGAGCCAGAAGTTCTTTCTACCTCTGTTAGACAGTTCTCTATTAGAATAGAGAATAGAATGGTGTAGAGTTTGATAACAGTTCTGTTCAAGGACTATGCTATTCCCATAAACTGTATGACCAGCTTTTGTTTTTGTAATTAACCTATGATTAAACAATACTGAGTCAAACACTATGAGACTATTTTTGTAGGTTGTGATTTGCTGAATGTTGCCAGTTCTTCAAGTTTCAACCTAATAGTTGGGACTGATTGACAGATGTATTAATGAAAATACAAATATCATAGAAGCTCTACTGGCAAAGTTCTAGATAAACTTAACGGTTACATGTCAGCAAAGCACTACTGAGATGGTACAACCTATTTCTAGGGTAGATAGACTATTGTAGCAAATATTTTCAGTCCATAGAAATTTTCATTAACGTACCTGTAATGACGTTTTCTACTGTGTTGAAGTGGGCTGGGAAAGCCAAATACTCACTGTGCTCCTTCAAGTCACTGAGAAGACATTGCTTTCCTATCTGTGAATAAGCTGTACCACCTTTATTAACAGGTCTTAGAAGGGTGGATTCAGACTTTGTGTTCTGGAAGTTTATATAAGGGAGGATTTTGTTTTAAAAAAAGTCGAAATTACAAATACAAAATTAGAGTCAGAGACTTCAAAAAGGCCCATAAAAGTGAGAAGCTAGAACACTGTGGGCTGTCAGAGCTTCACTGAAACTGGCCTTGGGGCTTCAAGCTAGCACATGCCTTTGTTCCTATCATATAGTCACCTTGTAATTGTAGCAAAAACTAGATCCCATCTCTTTTTCAATCATCTGTTAAATCACATCTTATGTGCTGAACGAAGGAGAAAAAGACCATGGTTTTTCTAACATTCTGGATCAGAGGAATAGAAGTGATATTATTTTTATATCTCTTTTGAAACACCCCATGAGATTGGAGATACAGTTCATATAAATATCAGGTAGTTGTATCAGTGGATATGAACAACTTCTCCTGAAATTGCAAATTTCAATTAACTTTGTTTGGAAGGAAAGAATTGCTCTGATCCCCTCCCCTCCCCCAGTGGAGTGATTCTGCTTGTTTCCTTATTAATATGAAACACTTTGTAGTTTGTTTCTCTATTTCAGCAAGTAATGGCTGTTTGGAGAAGAGATAAGTGTGTTCCTCTAATTGGGCAGAGACCTAGTAAAAGGAACAGAATGTATGGAGGGAGACTGTGTGATCAAAACTAGGAAAATCATTCAGCCCAAGAGAACAGACATAGCTAAACAGCAAAGCAAGACATTAGTGGGAAAGAAAAAGGCTCAGTACCATTTCTGAGGCTTTTCCCCCAAAGTGAGGTTTTTCTCTCTCATAGATTCCAACCCAACTAGAAGAATACAGATGGGTGACTCAGGTGACATTGTAAAGTTCAGTTCAGTCGCTCAGTCGTGTCTGACTCTTTGCGGCCCCATGAATCACAGCACACCAGGCCTCCCTGTCCATCACTAACTACCAGAGTCTACCCAAACCCATGTCCATTGAGTCACTGATGCCATCCAGCCATCTCATCCTCTGTCATCCCCTTC
This sequence comes from Antilocapra americana, assembly GCA_007570785.1. NCBI lineage: Eukaryota > Metazoa > Chordata > Mammalia > Artiodactyla > Antilocapridae > Antilocapra > Antilocapra americana. The sequence goes on from ML660213.1 coordinate 4,230,343, forward strand.
TCCGCCTGCCCCCAATCCTTCTCAGCATTAGGGTCTTTTCCAATGAGTCAACTCTTTGCATCAGGAATTGAAGTTTCAGCTTCAACATCAGTCCTTCTAGTGAACACCCAGGACTGATCTCCTTTAGAATGGACTGGTTGGATCTTCTTGCAGTCCAAGGGACTCTCAAGAGCCTTCTCCAACACCACAGTTCAAAAGCATCAATTCTTCAGCGCTCAGCTTTCTTCACCGTTCAACTCTCACATCCATACATAGCCACTGGAAAAATCATAGCCTTGACTAGACAGACCTTTGTCAGCAAAGTAATGTCTCTGCTTTTTAATATGCTGTCTAGGTTGGTCATAACTTTCCTTCCAAGGAGCAAGCACCTTTTAATTTCATGGCTGCAATCACCATCTGCAGTGATTTTGGAGCCCAAGAAAATAAAGTCTCTCACTGTTTCCACTGTTTCCCCATCTATTTGCCATGATGGGACCAGATGCCATGATCTTAGTTTTCTGACTTGAGCTTTAAGCCAATTTTTTCACTCTCCTCTTTCACTTTCATCAAGAGGTTTTTTAGTTCATTTTCACTTTCTGCCACAAGGGTGGTATCATCTCCATATCTGAGGTTATTGATATTTCTCCTAGCAGTCTTGATTTCAGCTTGTGCTTCTTCCAGCCCAGCGTTTCTCATGATGTACTCTGCATATAAGTTAAATAAGCAGGGTGACAACATACAGCCTTGATGTACTCCTTTTGCTATTTGGAACCAGCCTGTTGTTCCATGTTCAGTTCTATCTGTTGCTTCCTGACCTGCATACAGGTTTCTCAAGAGGCAGGTCAGATGGTCTGGTATTCCCATCTCTTTCAGAATTTTCCACAGTTTATTGTGATCCACACAGTCAAAGGCTTTGGCACAGTCAATAAAGCAGAAGTAGATGTTTTTCTGGGACTCTCTTGCTTTTTCCATGATCCAGCAGATGTTGGCAATTTGGTCTCTGATTCTTTTGCCTTCTATAAAACCAGCTTGAACATCTGGAAGTTCATGCTTTACATATTGCTGAAGCCTGGCTTGGAGAATTTTGAGCATCACTTTACTAGTGTGTGAGATGAGGGCAATTGTGCAGTAGTTCAAGCGTTCTTTCGCATTGCCTTTCTTTGGGCTTGGAATGAAAATTGACCTTTTCCAGTCCTGTGGCCATTGCTGAGTTTTCCAAATTTGCTGGCACATTGAGTGCAGCACTTTCACAGCATTATCTTTCAGGATTTGAAAACCTCAGCTGAAATTCCACCACCTCCACTAGCTTTGTTCGTAGTGATGCTTTCTAAGGCCCACTTGACTTCACATTCCAGAATGTCTGGCTCTAGGTGAGTGATCACACCATTGTGATTATCTGAGTCATGAAGATCTTTTCTGTACAATTCTTCTGTGTATTCTTGCCACCTCTTCTTAATATCTTTTGTTTCTGTTAGGTCGATACGATTTCTGTCCTTTATCGAGTCCATCTTTGCATGAAATGTTCCCTTGGTATTTCTAATTTTCTTGAAGAGATCTCTAGTCTTTCCCATTCTGTTGTTTTCCTCTATTTCTTTGCATTGATCGCTGAGGAAGGCTTTCTTATCTCTCCTTGCTATTCTTTGGAACTCTGCATTCAAATGGGAATATCTTTCCTTTTTTCCTTTGCTTCTCTTCTTTTCACAGTGATTTGTAAGGCCTCCTCAGACAGCCATTTTGTTTTTTGCTTTTGTTTTTCCCGGGGATAGTCTTGATACCTGTCTCCTGTACAATGTCACGAACCTCCGTCCATAATTCATCAGGCACTCTATCAGATTAATCCCTTGAATCTATTTGTCACTTCCACTGTATAATTGTAAGGGATTTGATTTAGGTCATCCCTGAACGGTCTAGTGGTTTTCCCTACTTTCTTCAATTTAAGTCTGAATTTGGCAATAAGGAGTTCATGATCTGAGCCACAGTCAGCTCTCAGTCTTGTTTATGCTGACTGTATAGAGCTTCTCCATCTTTGACTGCAAAGAATATAATCAATCTGATTTTGGTGTCGACCATCTGGTGATGTCTATGTGTAGAGTCTTCTCTTGTGTTGTTGAAAGAGGGTGTTTGCTATGACCAGTGCGTCCTCTTGGCAAAACTCTGTTAGCCTTTGCCCTGCTTCATTCTGTCCTCCAAGGCCAAATTTGCCTGTTACTCCAGGTGTTTCCTGACTTCCTACTTTTGTATTCCAGTCCCCTGTAAGGAATAGGACATCTTTTTTGGGTGTTAGTTCTAAAAGATCTTGTAGGTCTTCACAGAACTGTTCAACTTCAGCTTCTTCAGCATTACTGGTTGAGGCATAGGCTTGGATTACCGTGATATTGAATGGTTTGCCTTGGAAACGAAGAGAGATCATTCTGCCATTTTTGAGATTACATCCAAGTACTGTATTTCAGACTCTTTTGTTGACCATGATGGCTACTCCATTTCTTCTGAGGGATTCCTGCCCACAGTAGTAAGTATAATGGTCATCTGAGTTAAATTCACCCATTCCAGTCCATCTTAGTTCACCGATTCCTAGAATGTCGACATTCACTCTTGCCATCTCCTATTTGACCACTTCCAATTTGCCTTGACTCGTGGACCTAACATTCCAGGTTCCTATGCAATATTGCTCTTTATAGCATCGTACCTTGCTTCTGTCACCAGTCACATCCACAGCTGGGTATTGTTTTTGCTTTGGCTCCATCCCTTCATATTCTTTCTGTAAAGGGCTAGCCAGCCCTAGAGATGGAAACCCTCTCCTCAGACCCAAATCTCCATTCTGATTCATATAGAAAATCCTGAATCTCAGGATATTGGGAGCAAACAAGTTAAGATCTTACCTAATCCCATCCAGCTCGGAAATTGCTGTGAAGTCGTGTAGTTTGGCTTGTCCTCAAGCATGGGTGTAACACTGATTTCTTCATTTGAAGCAAAATTAAGTGAAACAGTACGAAAAATGGAGGAGCACTTCCAGTCAAGTGGTGGTTGTCCATTTCATGAAGTAATAGATTTTACATTGCCAAGTGTGTACATCTTCTACTTGCTCACACCCTGGTGTCCTCCAGAGCCACTGGTTACATTCAGATTCCTACAAATGTAAAATACAGAGAGAAGGTGGCATAGCAGATCTGGAGAAGGCCCGCTGAGGTCTGGCAAACCCTTGACAGCAGGCTCTTACAGTCAACCATGAGGAATTATTCCTATAAAATTTTCCCCAAGGAGATTAGCTAGATAGGCAGGTAGATAGATAGATTTTTTTTTAATAGTTACTTTAATTTTAGAATCCTTAGGTGTGTAGTGCATCAAGGCTGTGGTTTTTCCAGTAGTCATGTATGAATGTGAGAGTTGGACTATAAATAAAGCTGAGTGCAGAAGAATTGATGCTTTTGAACTGTGGTGTTGGAGAAGACTCTTGAGAGTCCCTTGGACTGCAAGGAGATCCAACCAGTCCATCCTAAAGGAGATCAGTCCTGGGTGTTCATTGGAAGGACTGATGTTGAAGCTGAAATGCCAATACTTTGGCCACCTGATGAGAAGAGCTGACTCATTGGAAAAGACCCTGATGCTGGGAAAGATTGAGGGCAGGAGGAGAAGGGGACGACAGAGGATGAGATGGTTGGATGGCATCACCGACTCAATGGATATGGGTTTGGGTGGACTCCGGGAGCTGGTTATGGACAGGGAGGCCTGGCAGGAGATAATTCCAACCAAAGGTGCTAATGAAACAGGAGGGAGGAGGGCAGGTCACAATCTTTAAAAAAATGACATAGCCCAAGACACAACATAAACTAATTAGAAGCAAATAGGTCAAGTTGGTGGATGCTAAATGATACAGCGGTTAGGCCAAGACAGTTTCAAGGCTAACCTTAAAAGAGTGAATGACGTCCCAATTCCTAGAAATCTCTGCCTCCTCCCTCTAATAATTGGAATAACCTTCCCATTCATTAGTCTATGAAATTACCCAGCCCATAAAAACTAGCCGTGTCATATTTCTAAACTCTCTCACTCTCTCCCTTCTTCTGAGATGGCCCATATTCTGTCTGTGTCATGTGTTTCTCCTTGAATAAATCCTCTTCTTACCTATCACTTCATGTCTGAATTCTTTTGCAACTAAGCAAGAACTTTTAATTCACTGGGAATAATAGGGTCGATTCTGATTTATTTCTACTTGATCTGGAATAGTGACACCAGTGAACACTCAGGGCACAATGGAAGGGGGAGGAGTGTGGGGAGGCAAAGAGGGGGACAGGAAAGGGAGTGGGTTACATGATCACCAGACTTCATGTGCATCACATATTGAGTCAAGAGATTAATGTCTGTATATAACACCAAAGTAGCTAAACAAATGTGGTGAGAAATACCGAACAAGTTAGTCAACTGGGCTTAAGGTCAAGCAAAAGGTTCAAAGGGGAAATTCTAACGTGCCATTGTTTTTCAATAGATGTCTTGAGAAGTAAAGAAGTTAGTTGCATATATGATGTGACTGGAAGAAGTGATTCTTTTTGCTCAGTGTGTGCCCTGCTGTGCCACGTGTTAGGAATGGTCACATCTCATGCCCAGGAGTCTCCCTCAGAACCCTGAGCCATCCCAATCCTTAATTTCCTATTCTGGACTCATCCTCATTTATCTTAATCCTCAGCACTTATTATACAACTTGTGGCTGTGGCTTAGTTGCTTAGTCATGTCCGATGCTTTTGCAACCCCATGAACTGTAGCCCACCAGCCTCCTCTGTCCATGGGATTCTCCAGGCAAGAATACTGACAGGGTTTGCCATTTTCTTCCCAGGGGATCTTCCTGATCCAGGGATTGAAACTCTATTTCTTGCAGTGCATGCAGATTCTTTACCAACTGATCCACTAGGGAAGCCCACTATACAACTTAGCTCATGACAAAAATCAAAGAAAAGCATGAGATGGGATTATACCCCCACTGACACACTATCTGGGATGCAGGGATATCACTTTCAGTGTCTTTTTCAACAACAACAAAAAAAGAGATTAGGTGATCTACAAAGTCCTTTGTAAATTCCGTGTTTTTTTTTTTTTTTTCCTGGTTGGTAGGATGCTCTTGGTGTTTTTCTATGATTCCACCAGTGAGCATCAAATAACTCTTCACTACAATTCATTCAACAAATAATTACTGAGCATATCATATATGCTAGATTTTTTTCTAGGTTTTAGGTTCTAGGTTCACACAAGTGAACAAAACAGGCCCTTCAGTCTGAGCCTTCAGTAGGTGATGCTCTGGGTAGAGGGGGGTGAATTTCACTTCAGTGAAATCCTAAAGAAAGTGCTGTAATCTGCCATCCAGCTGTATTTTTCCTTGCTGCAGGCGCTGAGGCTTGGTTGACCATCTCTGGTGGAAGCGGAATAGGCAGCCACTTCTTTGGCTGATTTTAGAGGAAATGGAGAAGGAAGAAGCCCTTCTTCCCCAATACTTTCTCCAGTAGAGCCAAGCTTCTCGTTTGCCGATCCAAGATGTGGCTGGGCTATAACCCAGCACGAAGGAGTTGATAAATCGCTCTTCATGAGGAAGAAAGATTGGAAGCATGTTCCTGCTGCAAGTGGAGACTCAGCAAAGAGGGCTTCAGGTGCTTATTCCACCATAGTGAACAGTAATTAGTTTTGCACCCCAGGAACTCACAGTTTAGAGTGAAAGAAACAATGAGCCCAATTATACTTACCATTGATTTTGTTGCCAGCAATATCAGCAGCAGCAAAATCATCACTGCAACTTACTAAGTGTGTGTATCTTGATTTATCTCCCATGGCTAACTTGTTCCATCTAAACCAATGATTCTGAACCGGGAGCAGTTTTCCCTCCTCCCTTTCCCCCCATGGGACATCTGACAAAGTCTGGAGATATTTCTGGTTGTCACAACTCAGAAAGTGTTATTGGCATCAAGGAGGTAGAGGCCAGGCGTGCAGCTAAGCATCTCACAATGTACAGGACAGTCTCCTTTGATAAAGAATTCTCTAGCCAAAAAAATGTCAGTATTGCAGAGACTGAAAAACTCTGATCTAGATCAAAACTTCGGCAACATTTGGTAGTTATCAAGTATTTCACAAGACAGTAAATGTTGATGAACATATTTGCAGAAATGTAGTGAGTAACTATAATGAGTTTCCGAAATAACCGTCTTGTTACACAGTAACAGAAGTGTGAGTATCTCTGAAAGCTTTCACCTCAACCCAAGAGTCTCTTAAAGCAAGTTACTCATTAATCTGTGTCTATTCCAGAGCTCCAGTTATGACTGCATGTACTGGAATGTCATTTCAACCCCAGTGTGTTCAGAAGTCTTAAGTTTCTGGAGAGAGCAAGCATCAGGAAACATCTTTATTCATAGCGAAGCGGAGTAGGACCCTCTGGGACCCTCCTGAGTACCAATCCTTTCTGTGTCCCCCACTTATTTTGTAGGAAAATAAGCTTCCTTGATCTTCCCTGAGCTCCAAAAGGCAGATTCGAGGAGTTGCTGATCAGGGAAAGGAAGGAATGTAGAAACTAAGGAGGAACAGTTAAGAAACAGGAATGCATCAGTAAAGCAGAATCTGGCTTCCTCCTCTGAGGATATATGTAACAGGAACCCAGTTCTTCTGCAGGAACAAATGCTCTTACCCTTTGGTAGATGGTAGCTTCTGGCTAAGCACATGATTCCTGGAGCACCGCCCTGTTGCCTCATTACCAACCATTCTGGAGGAAGTCTGCACGCGGTGGAAGATAAAGACTCTGACCCCCTCACCAAATGATTCACCCTTTAAAAACTTTCATGGTTGTGCATAATCTTCAGAGTTCAATTTCGGACAGGAGTCTGCCTTCTCCCCAGGTTGCTAGCCTCCTGAATCAAGCATCTTTTCCTTACCAATTAACACTTTCAAATGAATAGCAGCCAAATTCGAGTTCGGTGACAACAGAAAATACTATTGGAGGGTGTACGAAGTTGTCGACAAAAGGCAATAATCAAAATAATTGTTGCTATTTTGAGCCACCAATTTGGGGGGATTGGTTATACACTGATGATAACTGAAACAGTGACTGGTTTTTTTTGCTTTTGTCATTAAGAAATTAGATGCATGACTTTTATCACTTAAACTAAGAGCCTGTGTAAAATAGGAACTTTAATTGGATAATCTGTATGGATTCTTTTCTCTCAAAATATAACTTTTTGAATTCAGTCTCTCAGCAGCTTTTTGAAAATATATATTTATTTGGCTGCACAGGGTCTTAGTCGTGGCGCACATGAACTTCAGTCTTTGTTGTGGCATGTAGGATCTTAAGCTGGAGCACATGAATTCTTAGTTGTGCTGTGTGGGATCTATTTCAGTGACCAGGGATTGAACTTGGCTTCCCTCATTGGGAGTGTAGAGTCTTAGCCCCTCGACTACCAGGGAAGTCCCAGAAACCTTTAATATTGGCAGGATCTGTGTGAACTGCTAGAGATTCAGAGATAAAAAGAAGTCCACAATCTCTGGCCACGAAGTTTTTAGTCTTCTGAAAGAACTAGGCATATAAATATTAATATATAATGTACAATCTGAAAGTCAAAAGCAGTTAGTTTAGCCAATATTTACTGAGCACCTGTGATGTGGTATGCAGTCTGCAGGTACTTGGAATATAGCGATTTTGAGATGAGAGACACATGGGAAATGATACTAGTAGGTTATAATAATACATTGTGAAATGCATTAGAAACGTATTAAGGTTCTTAGTGACAAACAACAGAAAATAAGTCTAATAAAATTATTAGATGAGACCATATGAAATTCATTTATTGTAGATCCCATGTCGCACTAGCAGTAAAGAACCTGCCTGCCAATGCAGGAGACGTACGAGATGAGGGCTTGATCCCTGAGTCAGGAAGATCCCCAGGAGTAGGAAGTGGCAACCCACTCCAGTATCCTGGCCTGGGAAATCTCATGGACAGAAGAGCCTGGTGGGCTACAGTCCATGGCATCACAAAGAGTAGGTAGGACATGACTGAAGGGACTGAGCACACCCACACCCCCACACACACATATTTGCTAATGGCTAGACATTTGTGCCAATAATAGAGAACAATTGGGGCCAATTAGACCAAACTCTGTTACCCCATTTCTTTCATAAGACATTTTGGAAAGTAGTGGAATGGAAAAAACTTCATGATTCCTTAGGATGGGTACTCTGTCTATGCTCAGTGGTCCTACACCAGGGTACAAAACAGAGTCACATGGAGGAATTTAAAAACCAGAGATTCCTATGTCCATCCAAGCCTACTAAATCAGGTTATTTTTGAGATATAGAATTGTACAGTAAAAAAAAAGAAAATCTTTTGAGGAAATCTTATGCAGTCCCATGTTAGCATTTATCAATCACAGCTAAATATTGAACAACAGGATTTATACATGGATTTTTTTCACTATAAATACTATTGTATTATTCAGTCTGCAGTTGGCTGCATTCTTGGATGTGAGAGGGTTGAATGTAAAGTCTTGTTTGTTTGTTTTATTGAAGTATAGTTGATTTACAATGTTGTGTTAGTTTCACATGTGTAACGAAGTCATTCAGATATACATATACATACACATATATACAAATATATCTATTCTTTTTCAGATTCTTTTCCTTTATATGCTATTACAAAATACTAAATATAGTTTCCTGTGCTACACAGTAGGTCCTTGTTCATTATTTATTTTATTAATATATATCAAACATTTATATTATATGTGGATTTTCTGTTTGGGGAGTATTGACACCCCTAACTCCTGCAAGGTTCACTGGTCCACAGTAATGTCTAAACAAATGGGTATAAATTTATAAGAAAATGTTCATAAAAATGGGACCATTTCAATGAGAGAGTTTCCAGATGCTGTAAATATTTGAAAAGCTGCCAGTCAGAAGATGAGTATTGATAACGTTGTGTGCTCAAAGACACCCACCCACGTCTCCAGGGATTTGATTGTCACAGCTCTATTCTCTGCTAAGACGTGCTTGTGGTTGTACCTGGTTCTCCAAAAGCAATATTGCCTGTCTCTAAAAAAAGAAGCATCTTTATCTCCAGTCCATTGCGTGGTGAGGTTGGGTCTCATGGGAAAATGTCAAATACCAAACATGAAATGTTTAGAAGACCAGTTTGTCATTGCCCAAAAAAAGATATATCCCAGGACGAAAGGGAGAGTTGTTTCTTCGCGTGATGGTGGCTGCAGGAGCTTGCAATGGAAGTTTGGCAAATGGGGTGATCTGTGATCCATCATCTCAACTAGACATTTCCTGTGGGCCTGAGTTTTTCTATGGGAACTTTCTTGAGAGTTTCTCTGGTAGAGAGGCCTGCTCTGATGGCAGGCCTTGATTGCGTGTCCCCAAATGGTGCCGGATTATGTTTTGCTGTTGGTCTGCAGTCAACTCAAGCTCTCATGATAAAAAGAGCAATTCAAAATTTGTTCATTTTTCCAAAATTCAAATCAGTCTACTAATTGATTCATCATATGTACCCAATGTAACTAATTTTTTTTTTGTTTGGTTTTCCAACAGGGGTTTGGTGTCAGTGGTTTGGCATCTGCCTACATGCCTTTATTTTGTTTTTGGCTGTGCTGGATCTTCACTGCTTTGTGTGGGCTTTCTCTAGTTGTGTGGAGTGGGGACTACTCTTGGTTGGGTTGCATGGGCTTCTTATTGCAGTGGCTTCTCTTGTTGCAGAGCACAGGCTCTAGTCATGGGGGCTTCAGTAGATTGCAGCACCAGGCTCAGTAGATGTGGCACAAGGGCTTAGTTCAGTGGCATGTGGAATCTTCCCTGACTAGGGATTGAACCTGTGTCTACCACACTGGCAGGCAGGTTCTTTTTCTTTTTTTTTTTTAATTTTCTTTATTGTGTTGGTTTTGCCATACATTGACATGAAACCGCCATGGGTATACATATGCTCCCCCTCCAGAACCCCCCTCCCTCCTCCCTCCCGATTCCCTCCCCCTGAGTCATCTCGGTGCACCAGCCCTGAGCATCAACCCTGGGCTGGCGATTGATTTCACATATGATAATTAACATGTTTCAATGCCATTCTCCCATATCATCCCACCCTTGCCCTCTTCCACAGAGTCCACAAGTCTGTTCTATACATCTGTGTTTCTTTTCCTGTCTCACATGCAGGGTTCTCGTTACCATCTTTCTAAATTCCATATATATGCGTTAGTATACTGTATTGTTGTTTTTCCTTCTGGCTTACTTCACTCTGGATAATGGGCTCCAGTTCCGTCCACCTGAGTAGAACTGATTCAAATGAATTTTTTTTTTAATGCTGAGTTATATTCCATTGTGTATATGTACCACAGCTTTCTTATCCATTCGTCAGTTGATGGGCATCTAGGTTGTTTCCATGTCCTGGCTATTGTAAACAATGCGGCGATGAACATTGGGGTACAACACGTGTCTCTTTCAATTCTGGTTTCCTCGGTGTGTATGCCCAGCAGTGGGATTGCTGGGTCATACGGCAGTTCTATTTGGCAGATTCTTATTCACTTCTCCATCAGAGAAGTTCCTGCCTCTGTGGCTTTAAGGAGGATTGTTGTCTGGACTGGATTGTTATCTGAGGCAAGAAGAATATTATCTGGACTTGTGGCGTATGCAATGAATGTTTTCCCAACTATGTTATCGTATTTGGTTCAAGCATCAGTTTTCTTCCCCTAGCACTTGTCTGTCAGGTGCAGAGGAAAATGGAGTGAATAGGCAAAGAATTGATTTGTCTGTGTGGCCCAACATTTATTACTCAATTGGCTTGCAGGAACCAGGTTGCCATAATTTCTTTCTTTCTTTTTTTTTTTTTTTTGGCACAAATTTTATTTATTTATTTATTTTATTATATATTTTTTCTTTTTTAAAAAAATTATTTGTTTTCTTTACATTATCGTGTTGGATTTTCCATACATTGACATGAATCCACCATGAATATACATGTTCCCCTTCCAGAACCCCCCTCCCACCTCCCTCCTGATTCCATCTCTCTGGGTCATCCGTAATTTATTTCTAAAGAAAACAGACCCTTCAGGAGGATGTGAGTGCTTGTTTGACCTTTAGAGTTCCACGGCAAAAATGCCAACTCACAGCACATATAGGTGCTCAAGATTTCGGTGTCCTTTCTTTGTCTCTGTAATTGCATCGTGTCCCTAACTCATGGCATCTTTGTAGGAAACCTCCCCTGTGAAGACAGCATCCTTGCTTTCCTCAAACCTGTTGCAGTGAGGCTGGCTTGATAGCTATTACCACAACAGGCAACCCTTGTGTAAAGAGCTTGTCAGTTCAGAGATTCACCCCAAAGTGAGCCCAGGTCTGTAGATCGCTCATTTGTCTTCACAGCTCTCCAGTTACCCATTTCTGTTGGAAACCTGCCCTGACGCCAATGCCAGGTTACCTCCAGAGTGCAGTCGGCCATTGTCTGTGTCCTTGGCAGGAAGAGGAAATCTGATTTTTAGGGGCCGGGGAGGTAGCGGTGTCCTTACACGCGTTGAACCACTTCAGCCTCCTGGGAATTGGCTCAGCCGGTTCTCTGAAAGTCGTTCGCCCCCTCGCCATAGCAGAACACAATTGCTTTTAAGGAATGTTTGGATAAAACATTTCTCCAGGCCACATTTATCCCTTTGGAGGACTATGTTATATGTGACAAGATTCCAATTTTGAGGCATGACTTGTGCCAATCCACACAGGCAATTAGAGCTGACACATTCCATGGGCTATTGGTCAAGCCCTCAGTAGACCAGAGAGAAAACCCACAAAGAAAAACTTTACCAATAAAGGGAACCAATTGGAGTCAGCCATGGAGCCTCAGAGCAGAAATTTCTTCCTCAATTTGTATGCTGGACTTTTCTTCTATTTCACCATTTCTCCTGCCCAAGGATAGGTGTGTTGGATGCTAACGTGGTAGACGATACTTGGACATTTCCCATCTGAGACACACAAAGCTCGGTGACTGTTTCAGAAGAATAGAGTCATTTAAAACTTTGTCACCTTCAATTCCATCAGTCATCCTGAAAGTGGCCCTCACCCCTGCAGAATTATGCTGCAGGTGGTATAAAAAAAACCTCCCTGCTCCCCACTGCAGGACCATTGATTAGCATCAGAAAAATTGGAACGTACACAAAAATGATGAAGCAAACCAATATCACTCTTGGTAAAGTTGTGATGTCATTTCCCAAATATGAATCCTGTCAACACTTGCTTAACTCTTTCACATGAAGAAAATGTTATCTTGAGGTTTCTGTGATCTTTTGCAAAATAAACTAGCCATTCAAAAAGGAAGCCTGTTCCATGGAGCTTTTGGAGATATTCACAGCTCTAGGGGACTGGTTCTGATCACTGACTTATTTTTATCCTTTGTCTTTAATTATAGGAATGTATTAATTAATAGAAAATGTGTGCTGTGTGCTTAGAAGCTCAGTCGTATCTGACTCTTTGCAACCTCATGGACTGTAGCTTGCCAGACTCCTGTGTCCATGGGGATTCTCCAGGCAAAAATATTGGATTGGGTTGCCATGTCCTTCTCCAGGGGATCTTCCTGGGATCGAACCCATGTCTCCTGCATGATAGGTGGATTCTTTACCCCTGAGCCACTGGGAAAACCCAATTAGCATAATATATTGGCACTAATTTTTAATTAATGTTTTCTTCTTAAGGGGAATGAATTTATGTCTTATCTCTGTTAGGCTCAAAATGGAATCTCTCCTGCAGCAAACCAAAAGTTATCCAGGCTTCTATTCTCTGCTCTCCCTGTAAAGGGACGTGTGAGTTATCATTGTTTGCTTGCTTAGCACACGTTACCTGACAAGGCACCAAGATTTCCTTTTACTCAATATGAGGAAAGGAACCTTGCAATAGTCAATCTGCTTTTTCCCAGAATAACTTCCTTGTTCCTGCTCACTTTGGTTATGAAACCCTCTCAAATGGTACTGCTTTTTGTAGCTTCTATCTGTTGTCCAACTGGCTGCTGCCTGATTACGAATTACTGACTAAGGCTAATTAAGATCTTCGACATTTACTTGACTGAATTTTGTGCTTTCACATCTGTAGCAAAAAAGAATATAGGTAGGAATTATCTATAGCTGTAAAATGAAATGCCACAGTAAACCGCACAGAGTTAAGATAAAGCAAATAGAAGCTACTAAATCAAGAGCAATCTGGTGTATGTGCGGTGATTTATGTTTGTTTTTTCAAATATTATCCAGTTTTAAAAACAAATGACTACCCACATGGAGAGTCTCAAGAGAAGATGAGAGGCAGTTACCTGAGGAATATCTGTGTTTTGGGTAAATATTTAAAATCCATCCCCAAATATGTTCTTTATGGTCTCATATAGAAAAAAAATCATACAATAGTTCTCTTGGAGTCAGCTGTTACTAGAACATGTCTTTCCTGATGTAACAGGAAGCTTTCTTTAATGAGATTGTGAGAAAATACAATGCATCAATTATTTATTTTTATTTCGGTTGCCAGTGAACTCAGAGCTAAATTTTATATTCAAAAATAGGAGTTTCCTTAGCTTACACTGCAGGTAGAATTTCCCCCCTCCTTCTGCTCCTCTGGTCTCTACTGCTGAGCTCCTCTCTGTTATCTTTCTTTTGGCTGTGACACATCCTTTCTGGAGATTAGTTTGTACAATCACCTTGGAGATCAGTTTTATTATAGGCTGCATTTTTCAGATAAAGAGAGTTGGTTGATGTGAGGTTGACTAGACTGGCCACAGTCACATAGGTTGCTATATGACCCAGCCATTCTAATCCTGAGTATATATTCAAAAAAACCCCAAACACTGACAATTCAAAGATACACGCATTGCAGTGTTCACAGCAGTGTTATTTGTGACCAATAAATGGAAGCAACCTTAGTGTCCATCCACAGATAACTGGATAAAGAAGGTGTGGTATGTGTAGACAGTGGAATACCGCACTTGTGCTGAGTGCCTTCAGTTGTGTTCAACTCTTTGTGCCCCAATGGACTGTAGCCTGCCAGGCTCCTCTGTTCATGTGATTCTCCAGGCAAGAGTACTGGAGTGGGTTGCCACTCCCTTCTCCAGAGACAATGGAATACTACTCAGCCATAAAAAATGAACAAAATCTTGCCATTTGCAGCAACATGGATGGGCTTGGAGAGCTTTATTCTAAGTGAACTAAGTCAGACAGAGAAAGACAAATACTGTTCAATATCACTTATACGTGGGATCTTAAAGAACACAAAAACTAGTGAATATCACAAATAAGGCAGACTTACAGAAAACAGGTTACCAGTGGGGAGATGCAAGGGAGTGGGACAATATAGAGGCACACAATTTTAATAGGTATAAATTTTTATGTACAAAATAAGCTACAAGGATATATTTTACAACAAGGGGAATATAGTCAATATTTTATAACGATAAATAGAGTATAACCTTTCAAAATTGTGAATCACTTTATTTTATACCAGTAATTATATAATATTGTATAACAACTAAACTTCAATAAAAAACAAAAGAAGTCACATAGGTCTCAAGGGGAGGAGCTAACATAAAGGCAGTCAGCTGTCTCCATCTATTCCCTTAGTCAGTTCAGTCACTCAGTTGTGTCTGACTCTTTGCAACCCCAGGGAATGCAGTTCACCTGGCTTCCCTGTCCATCACCAACTCCTGTAATCCACCCAAACCCATGTCTATTGAGTCGGTGATGTCATCCAACCATCTCATCCTCTGTCATCCCTTTCTCCTCCTACATTCAATATTTCCCAGCATCAGGGTCTTTTCAAATGAGTCAGTTATTTGCATCAAGTGGCCAAAATATTGGAACTTCAGCATCAATCCTTCCAATGAATATTCAAGACTGATTTCTTTTCAGATTGACTAGTTTGATCTCCTTCTTGTCCAAGGGACTCTCAAGAGTCTTCTCCAACACCACAGTTAAAAAGCATCAATTCTTCAGCACTCAGCTTTCTTTAATGGTCCAACTCACATATTCATGCCTGACTACTGGAAAAACCATAGCTCTGAATATATGGACCTTTGTCAGTAATGTAATGTCTCTGCTTTTTAATATGCTGTCAAGGTTTGTCATAGCTCTTCTTCCAAGGAGCAAGTGTCTTATAATTTCATGGCTACAGTCACCATCTGCAGTGATTTTGGAGCCCAAGAAAAAAAAATTTGGCACTGTTTCCTTTGTTTCCCCATCTATTTTCCGTGACATGATGGGACTGGATGCAAAGATGTTAGTTTCTTGAATGTTGAGTTTTAAGCCCACTTTTCCACTCTCCTCTTTCACTTTCATCAAGAGGTTCTTTATTTCCTCTTCCTTTTCTGCCATAAGTGTGGTGTTCTCTGCATTTCTGAGGTTATTGCTATTTCTCCCATAAATCTTGATTCTAGCTTGTGTTTCATTCAGTCTGGCATTTTGCATGTTGTACTCTGCATAGAAGTTAAATAAGCAGGGTGACAACATACAGCCTGGATGTAGTCCTTTCTCAGTTTGGAACCAGTTTGTTGTTCCATGTCTGGTTCTAACTGTTGCTGCATGAAGAGTTCTCAGGAGGCAGGTAAGGTGGTCTGGTATTTCCATCTCGAAGAATTTTCCACAATTTATTGTGGTCCACACAGTCAAAGGTTTAATGTAGTCAATGAAGCAGAAGTAGATATTTTTCTGGAACTCTCTTGCTTTTTCTATGATCCAGTGGATGTTGGCAATTTGACCTCCGATTCCTCTGCCTTTCCTAAATCCAGCCTGAACATCTGGAAGTTCTCAGTTCATGTGCTGATGAAGCCTAGCTTGGAGAATTTTTTTTGCTAGCATTTGAGATGAGTGCAATTGTGTGGTAGTTTGAACATTCTTTGCCATTGCCTTTATTTGGGATTGGAATAAAAATTGACCTTTTCCAGTCCTGTGGCCATGGCTGCAGTTTTCAAATTTGCTGGCATATTGAGTGCAACACTTTCATAGCATTATCTTTTAGGATTTGAAATAGCTCAACTGGATTTCCATCAGCTCCACTAGCTTTGTTTGTAGTGATGCTTCCTAAAGCCCGCTTGACTTCACATTCCAGCATTTCTGGCTCTAGGTGAATGAGTACATCATCATGGTTATCTGGGTCATTAAGAATTTTTTTTTATAGTTCTGTGTATTCTTGCCACCTCTTCTTAATATCTTCTGCTTCTGATGGGTCCATACCATTTCTCTCCTTTACTGTGCCCATCTTTGCATGAAATGTTCCTTTGGTATCTCTAATTTTCTTGAAAAGATCTCTAGTCTTTCCCATTCTGTTGTTTTTGCATTGATCACTGAGGAAGGCTTTCTTTTCTCTCCTTGCTGTTCTTTGGAACTCTGCATTCAGATGGATATATCTTTCCTTTTCTCTTTTGTTTTTCACTTCTCTTCTTTTCTCAACTCTCTGTAAGGCCTCCTCAGACAACCATTTTGCCTTTTTGCATTTCTTCTTCTTGGGGATGGTTTTGATCACTGCCTCCTATAGTGTCAGGAACCTCTGTCAGTAGTTTTTCTGTCTATCTCTGTCTAACAGATCTAATCCCTTGAATCTATTTGTTATTTCCACTGTACAATCATAAGGGGTTTGATTTAGGTCATACCTGAATGGTCTAGTGGTTTTCCCTACTTTTTTCAGTTCAACTCTGAAATTTGCAATAAGGAGTTCATGATCTGAGCCACAGTCAGCTCCTGGTCTTGTTTTTGCTGACTGTATAGAGCTTCTCCATCTTTGGCTGCAAAGAATAAAATTAAACTGATTTTCAGTGTTGACCACGTGGTGATGTCGATGTGTAGAGTCATCTCTTGTGTTGTTGGAAGAGGGTATTTGCTGTGACCAGTGTGTTCTCTTGGCAAACCTCTGTTAGCCTTTGCCCTGCTTCATTTTGTACTCCAAGGCTGAACTTGCCTGTTATTCTAGGTATCTCTTGACTTTCTACTTTTGCATTCCAGTTCCCTATGATGAAAAGCATATCTATTCCCTTAAGTTCCATGCAATTCATCAGAGAAATATATTCAAATGCTAACAGTTCTTATGTCCAAGGGGTGGATCCCAGTTCCTATTTCTCTGATTATTTTTCCTTATAATCTCAGGTAGTAAACATACATTACTATCATACAAATAATTTTTACTGAAAAGGCAGAATCCTTAAATAATATTAACCAGCTAGAGCTAGTAAGCACTGCCTACTTCATAGATTTTGATGAGGGTGAACCAGAATATCAGGCCTTCACTTGGTAAGGTAATGCAATAATTTTGCTAGGATTGTTGTCTGATGTGTATCTTGGTTTTGATGGCTGACTTTCTGGAAAGCCATGAGATGGAGGGGTAAGCCCTAAAAGGACACCTGTGGGGATTTCCTTAGACAGGTGGCCAAGATGCAGTTTGGCTGGTCCTGCTGCCCTGACCCCAGGGGATCCAGGAGATTTGGCCCAGTCATCCCCGTCCCTGCAGTCTACTTCCCTTTTGTCTACTTCCTATCATCTGCAAAGGGTCATCTAAAAACATTTCACTCATTAAAATTAGCCCCACCTTGTCTTTTAAAAGTGGATCTGCATCATGCAAGTGTCTGAACGAGCATCTCTTCTCCTGGAAGTGCCCCCAGGGCATGACAGGAATAAGTGCAGTTGGTGAGATCTTGGCAGCCAGGTTGACCTCGCCTGTATGTAGCTCAGATGCTTCCTCGCCACAGAAATGGGATTCCAAACCAGACCCAGTAAGAGCCAGTTGCGAAGGTTCATGGAATCTGAGCAGGGTGTTCAGCCTCATGCATAGTTTTGAGATGACTCACGACCCAGTGCTTCCTAAAAGAGACTCATTAAGTTACGGTAACATTTGAGAATGGTATTTATAGTGCCAATAGAAAAGAGAAGGGGCAAGTTGTTTGGATTTTGCCTTTTGCTGTGTACCACCATGCTGGCTATTTCTCTTTTTCAGTTTAAGTTTTCTTTGTCCCCTGGCCCAAAGCCAAGCCTGCAAGAGACTGCCTTCTGATGCCCCATGCCCTAGGGGCCCTGCCCCTGACCCCTCAGAGCCTCTCAAGAACTCAAGTATTCCTAGTGTATCTCCCCTTATCAAACCCTCACCCCGGACCCTCAAGCTAGACCCTCCAATCTGCTCTGTTCCTTCCAACAGTTCTGTTCTCTGTTTATTAACAATTCAGATGGACTGTCCTGAAATGAGTGGAAATGCCAGAGGTTATTTGTTCTGGTTTCCTTCCACTGTGTATGCTCCGTTTCCGTGGCTGTCTGTTGGTTACCTAGGATATGACCAGAAGAGGCAATGGATTGGCTGGGAGCTTGGATAAATTCCCTGAGAGGCTGTGGAGCAGGGCTTAGTGGTCAGGAGGATGCCCTATTCGAGTGCCTGATTAACCACTCCATGACCCCCCTGACTGAGTTCACAGTGTCCTGTCCAGGGTCCCAAGGGTTCTGCATATATGCCCCTGTTTTGGCTTTTCCCCAACTGGTGGTATAAATTTATGTCTCTGCCTACCACTAGGCTACAGAATCCTCTAAAGCAATGACCATATATTATTCTGTGCTGTGCCCAGCACAGTTCAAATCACACAAAAGATGCTTATTTAGGCAGATACATGCCTAAAAGATTCTTGTTCTGGTTCTTTGGCATTTGAAATAAACTCAGCATTTGATATTCCATCAGTGGTTTTGTTGAGAAATAAAAATGACATGTATTAATCACCTATAGGATCAGGACCCTTTTGGATATATTAACATTTTTGACCTTCATAACGGTTCTGATAAACTAGGTACTATTGCCTTCAGTTTTAAATGTAAAATTACAGGGTTTAGGGAGATGAAGACATTTCCCCTGCAATCAGGATTTGGGAACCTGGATGTCTTATTGTTTGCATTGCTTTAGAATGCCCCCCCAACCCCTCTGCAACTAGGCTGCCAACTGTAGGCTTTAACTATGTGAATTAAACTGGGAAGTTGGGCTTTTTTTGAAGGAGTCACTCAAAGAGTTCAGACGGAAAATAAATGAATGACTGCGTAAAACTTTAAAAAGCTTTTTATTATGGAAAATTTCAAACACACACCAAAGCAGCAAGAACAGTAGAATAAACCTCCTGTACCCTTTATTCAGTTTTAAGTGTTTTATCTACATCTCTATTCACTTTCTTCTTCATCCCACTGGATTATTTTGAAATAAATCCCAGATATTGTATCCGTTGACTAAGAAGTTTTTACAAATTTAACAAATCATTAGGGTAATGATACTCCTCAGGAATATAAACAGACTCAGACAATCTGGGTAAAACCAACTAGAGAAATTGATTCCCTCCAGGTGCCAGAACCATACGCTGCTGCTTTTTCCAGGAGGATAGAGCAAATAGTTCCATTACTCTCAGATCCCATTAGTCCTTTAAGGATGCCATGTGTTCTAGATTAGCAGAAAAACCAAAGCTCCATTAAAGCGTACTCCATATTTTAGATAGATTCACAGCTCTGGAATAAGCATGTGAGTCTGCATGCCCCTTGGGGAACCCCAAAAGACTGCTCTAGATCAGTCCAAATAGGGTCAACTTACATAAGGAAGTTTTTCCCATTCTTTTCTGTGGGCTCTCTGTCCACTTTTTTCCCCCAAACTTTTTTTAACTGAAGGATAATTGCTTCACAATATTTGGCTGGCCTCTGCCATATATGAGCATGAGTCAGCTGTAGGTATACACGTGTCCCCTCTCTCTTGAACCTCCCTCCTTCTTCCCACCCCTTCCCACCCCTCTAGGTTGTTACAGAGCTCTGGTTTGAGTTCCCTGAGTCATACAGCAAATTCCCATTGGTCATCTATTTTACACACGGTAGTGTATATGCTTCCATGTTACTCTCTCCATTTGTCCCACCCTCTCCTTTTTCTCCCTGCCCCCGCACCCGTGTCGGTCAGTCTGTTCTCTATGAAAGCATCTGGGAACAGAACTACCATGTGACCCAGCAATCCCACACTCTGTCCATTTTTAAAGGCTAGTGGTTAGTAGTCACTGCAGGAAGGGTAATATCCCCAACATTTTTGCATGACAGCCTCAGAGTTTGTGAGTAGTTTTCGAGAAATCGCTAATGTTCAAATGCTCTGGACAAATTTGCCAAAACCCAGGCATTTTTAATTGCAGCTTTATGGGGGAAGGGCTTCCCTGGTGGCTCAGTGGTAAAGAATCCGCCTGCCAGCGCAGGAGATGCAGGTTTGATCCCTGGATCAGGAAGATCCCCTGGAGAAGGAAATTGCAACCCACTCCAGTGTTCTTGCCTGGGAAATTCCACTGACAGAGGAGCCTGGCAGGCTACAGTCCACGGGGTCGCGAAAGAGTCGGACACAACTCAGTGACTAAACAACAATTACGGGGAATGTCTTAGCAATAAATGCCTTTTATCTGCGGGAAACAGTTAAATATTTCTACTCCTCATCATGGTTTGGATCATGATCAAAACTAGGGGTTGTGGCAGACGGATTTTATGAAGGGGTCTGAGGCGTGTGCCTGTGTGTTCACTGTGTGTGCGTGTGTGTTCACATGTGTGTGCCTGTGAACAGATGCAACAGAGCCAGGGGACAGCGGTCTGTGGAGGTGTGGGGAGGGGCACACCCACCGGACTGAGAACCATTTCGGTATCTGTAACTTTATATACTTCAGAATCTCAGATCTAAAAATAAACCCTGTTTGGAACTGTTGTTGTTTATCTGTATCTTGGGTTTTCCCATTCTTAAAAATACCCTGACATGCCTATGGAGACTGTGTTCCAAAGGTTAATGCTCCTTAATCCTGAAGGGAGTGGTGAATTCCTTATATATCAATCTAAGAATAGGACTTGGAGCTATTCTAGTGTATGTCATAATGTGAGTGGTTTCTTCTTTTTTTTTAAAGGAAGCAAATAGTAATGGCTGGGCAAGGAGAGGATTCAAAGGAAGAGATGAATACAAGTGTTTGGACAAAATAAAAATTATCCTTAACATTTGCCTATAGCTTTAAAGGATCACTGCCTTGAAATGGTTTTATCTGAGAGTGGAGGGGAAAAAGGAATTGTGCTGGAATAATCCCACCACAAGGCTTCCCATGTGGCTCAGTGATAAAGAATCTGCCTGTCACTGAAGGAGATGAGGGTTCAATCCTTGGGTCAGGAAGATCCCCTGGAGAAGGAAATGGCAACCCACTCCAGTGCTCTTGCCTGCAAAATCCCATGGACAGAGGTGCCTGGCGGGCTACAGTCCATGATATTGCGAAGAGTCAGATAGGACTGAGCGATTGAGCACACACACAGTCACACCCACAGTGGCATTTCCAATTGAAGCCTAACCAGAAAACTCTGGAAATCAGAGGACAGTCAGCACTTTAAAATAAAAAAGAAGTTTTCTTTTTTTTTTTTTTTTAAATTTTAAAGGCTGCTTTCCCCATTGAGGATAATGTTTGCTGTGGGTTTGTCATATATAGCTTTTATTATGTTGAGGTATGTTCCTTCTATTCCTGCTTTTTGGAGGGTTTTTATCATAAACGGATGTTGAGTTTTGTCAAAGGCTTTCTCTGCATCTATTGAGATAATCATGTGGTTTTTATTTTTCAATTTGTTAATGTGGTGTATTACATTGATTGATTTGCAAATATTGAAGAATCCTTGCATCCCTGGGATAAAGCCTACTTGATCATAATGTATGATCTTTTTAATGTGTTGTTGGATTCATTTGAATCAGTTCTACTCAGGTGGACGGAACTGGAGCCTATTATACAGAGTGAAGTAAGCCAGAAGGAAAAACAAAAATACAGTATACTAACGCATATATATGGAAGTTAGAAATTCCATGCTAGAATTTAGAAATTCTAGCAGCAGGAGAACCCTGCCTGCTAGACAGCAAAAGAAACGCAGATGTATAGAACAGTCTCGTGGACTCTGTGGAAGAGGGGAAAAGGGTGGGATGATATGGGAGAATGGCATTGAAACATGTTAATTATCATATGTGAAATCAATCGCCAGCCCAGGTTTGATGCTCGGGGCTGGTGCACCGGGATGACCCAGGGAGAGGGAATCGGAGGGAGGAGGGAGGGGGATTCTGGACGGGGAGCATATGTATACCCATGGCAGATTCATGTCAATGTATGCTAAAACCAACACAATGACGTAAAGAAAAAAAAAAGGCTGCTTTCCACTCTGATATTTTTGATTCAAAAGATTCTGACAGTTTCTCCTGCATGCAAGGATAACAGGCCTGGCCATGTGTAGCTTGCCTTCCCCACATAGAATCCTTTCTGTTTCTGGCAAGCAGCCTTTCTTAATCAGCGCTGTTTCTGCACTGCTGCTCCTGACATGTTAGAGTCTAGGCAAAGAGTGAATAAAAAGATCTGAAACAAAGTCAGAGAGGCTGGTAAAGGTTTCAGATAGATTGCTCTCCTCCACGCTCCTGTGTACACCTGCCCACCACCTTCTAGGCTGATGGATCCCCTCTGTCCAAGAGCCAGCCGTACTTCCTGCTTTTTGGTGAATTAAAAGTAAGCAAAAGTTTAAACGGTGTACATCCAAACAAGTTGGAAAGGTCAACTAGGTTTTGTTTTTGTTTTCTTTCTTTTTTTTTTTTTTTAAAGGATGTATTTCTGCATGAGTCACTGGGCCTTCTTACTTCCTGCTAGAATGATTACAAAATGAATCTGGGAGACAACAGGCCTGCTGAACACTCCACAGAATATTAACAGGCCTACTCTAGTATCAGGTGCCCCTTTGCCAGTGGGTCTTTCCTTGTCCCTTCCTAGAGAGAAAGAAAGAAAGTGTTGGTCAGTCAAGTCTGACTCTTTGCGACCCCATTGATTGTAGCCTGCCAGGTTCCTCTGTCCTTGGAATTCTCCAGGCAAGAATACTGGAGTAGGGTGTCATTTCCTTCACCAGGGGATCTTCCCAATCTAAGGATTGAACTCTCATCTCCTACATTGGCAGGCAGACTCTTTACGGTCTGAGCCACAACGGAAACCCTGTCCCCCTCCATGGTCCCTAGAAAAGTCGAAAGTTGGGCAGAGATATCAATTTCTTCCTCCAAGCTGGCTTGTGACAGTAGGCATTTTGATGGTAAAGAATCTGCCTGCAACGCAGGAAACCCAGATTTGATCCCTGGATCAGGAAGTTCCCCTGGAGAAGGTAATGGCATTCCACTCCAGTATTCTTGCCTGGAGAATCCCATGGACAGAGGAGCCTGGTGGGCTACAGTCCACAGGGTCGCAAAGAGTCAGATATGACTGAGTTACTAATACACACACAGACACACACAGGCACACAGTGGCTACTGAAGATGCTGAAGACTTCTGCTCATGTGCAGCCCTGGCAGAAAGCACACTGAAAAGGGATTATATGATGGATTGTGGTGACATTATTTATGTGGAGTGTCATTTTGAAATGTGTTCTGTCATAATTATATATTTCAGCACTCAAAATAGTATGTAGTAAGAAGGGAGCTCTCTGCCTTGAAAACCGTCTGGTTCTGGGGTCAGGTCTGTAATCATATTTGTTCCTATAGGTTATTTATATGTCTTCTGAGATAATTAGTCATAGGTAGCCAACCTCTCCCTTTACTTGGAGTCTTTTCAAAGGAGAATCGTATATCAAAAAAGTCACCAGTTCAGAATAAAGGCAGGAATGTTTTAAGGGTTTTCAAAACAACAATTTAATTGCAGAAAATACATTTCCTAACTACTGTTATGTCTTATGCTATATCCAGTCTCAGGATAAGCAAAAAGTCCCCTTTTGAAAAAGGGGCTTTCCTGGTAGCTCAGATGGTAAAGAATCTGCAGTGTGACCTATTCTCTTTGATTCTCACTGTTCTTCCTAAGTCCCCAATATTACAGATTCACACAGTTGTGATGCTAACTCTCCATCTGAATTTTTACTTCGACTTCTCTCCTGGGCACTAGTGGTCCCCCATGTTTAAAGATCAATTGAACAATTTGCTTGGATGACAGGCCGCAAGCGTACTAACATGGTGATTTTGCAGGCCCCAGGGGACATATGACAATATTTGGAGATTTTTTTTGGTTGTCACACTTGTTGTTTAGTCACTAAGTCATGTCTGACTCTTTGTGATCCTGTGGACTGTAACCCTCCAGGATCCTCTGTCCTTGGGACTTCTTAGTCAAGAATATGCGAGTGGGTTGACATTTCCTCCTCCAGCGGATCTTCCTGACCCAGGGATCAAACCTGCATCTCCTGTATTGGCAGGCAAATTCTTTACCACTGAGCAAGTGATATTACCAACGTGTTGGTTAGAGGCCAGAAATGTGGGCATCGTACAATACATGGAAAAGGCCCCCACAACAGTATCATTAGTGCTTAAAGCGAGAAAGCCCACCTTAGCCTAACATGGAATTTATACAGTTTTCCTCCTAAATTCCACTTCTTCCATTAAACTTTCTCTGGACAACCCTATTTTCTTTCTTCTTTGGATGCTGCTATATATCTGGCACCAAGCCATGTTTTGCACAGCATTGTTCTTCTGAATGGATCTACAGTTTATCTCCTTACCTGGATTTGAGGTTTCCTGACAGCAGAGTTCATCTCCCCTTCTTTTTGTGCTTCTGACTGTACCCAACCTAACTCTCAGTTTGGTGGTGGTTTAGTAGCTAAGTTGTGTCTGACTTGCAACCCCATGGACTGTAGCCCACCAACTTCCTCTGTCCATGGGAATTCCCAGGCAAGAATACTGGAATAGATTGCCATTTCCTTCTCAGGGGATCTTCCAGACCCAAGGGTTCAACCCATGTCTCCTTGGGTGGGTTCTTTACCAATGGAGCCACCTGGGCAAAGGTAGCTTTATATTTAAAGGTGGCCATATATATATATAAAGGCTTCCCCTTAAGAAGCCCTTATATTCAGTACACTCCTGATATTAAAAATATATCTTCAGTGAACAGTTGACTCCTGAAGTTTGAAGATGATACACTAGAGTGAAACAAGGGTTCCCCAAGAAACTTAGTAATGGGATAAAGAGGAATGGTCTTAAAGATTCAAAGATATTAAGTAAGCATATAATGGAAGTGGACAGTGTATCTTCTGGCATCCACAGAAATAGCCATTCAATAATTGGTTAACAACCTTAACACCTTTAAATAAAGATGTGCAGCATGGAGGAAAAGAGGGAAATGAATTAATGATTGATGTTAAGTCTTACTGAGTGGACGGAGGTGACTAAGTCTGGGAGATAGAGATCTCTGTAGAGTTTTGCTCCAGTGAAATGATGGGAATTTCACTGAGCCTTATCTTGGCTTAGATGACACGATCCTCAAACATTTTCCACCCATGGGTATCAGTTCCATGCCAACCAAGCAGCATTCAGATGACTAGCCCAGCTTCCTGTCTACTCAGTACATGGAAAGGGATGTCTTAGATGGGAGGGGCAAGCATTCAGCACCCCGACGTAGACACCCTCCATAAGAAATTAGTAAATTGACCTTTGGATTCACTCATTACCCTTCTGTGAACTTAATGTGTGAATCTCTCCTCAAGATTCTGACTACATCTGAGTGTCTAGATAAGGTCCAGTTACAGGACTGCAAAGGCAAAGGGCCAGACTGGTCTGTGACTCATTCACCACAGCAATGCCATGTTGGAAACTGCTTGACCCATAGCTAACCAGCTCTCCCCTGTGACTCCCTATTTTGTCTTAAGCCTTTCTATTCAGCTTAAACATACCTTACCATGGTCAGGTTTCACATCCCATCCCAGGTCCTGCAATTATTGCTTTTTACTTCCAAAGTCCCTTGAGAATTCCATTCATATTGGAAAAAAACAACAACAAGAAAAACCCCACATGTAGCTTCTTTTTAATAAAGGAAACGAAATGGGAAGGTCAAATTGCTCTTAGAACTTTTTATAGGCCTGGCAGCACTGGAAATATTTCATCATTAAAGAACTTGTGACAAGTCACTGGGACCATTTACTGAGGGTTTCTCAGGGACAGACCGAGAATAGTAAAAGGGAACTTTTCTAAAAGACTCCATGATTTGTCTCGATTTTCCTGAGAACAGCTAGGACTAATTAGACGCAACTTACAGCTTGTATTAGTTACATCTGAGTATTTGTTAACAAGCTCTTTGTATGCAAAACAAAGATTGATTTCAACTGGATTCATCACTTGAGTTCTCTTCCCGTGTTCTGTTCCCATCTTTTCATTTAAACGCAAGAGTTTCTGGTTTAATGTCATTAATTAACCGAGGAAGCTAGGTTGAAAATATCTTGAATCCTCTGGCTAATTATAGTCCCAGTCATGAATGCTGGAGAAAATGTGGCTTCTTAATAAAAAGAAAACAGTCTAGAACAATATTATGCAGTTTATAAATTCCACTGAACCACTGTACAAATAAACAATGCTACTGAATCACACAACAAATCATCTCACAATTAGGCCACACAAGACCAGCTGCCTCATGAAGGAGCCCATGAGCCAAAGAGGAAAACTTTGAAGATAAATATTGCCATATGTGAAAAGGGAAAAAAAAGTTCCCAACAAACCTTAATTGCATGGAGCATCATTTTCAGATGCTGTTTGCCGTGGGAATAAAGGAGCTTGTGTTGTGACCCATGACTGTTGTAAGCATCTTCTTCAGTATGGGGGATAGAATTACAGGTCTGATTGGAGTCACCATGGGCCTGCCGACACGTGAATTATGCCTCCTTCTTGCCTCATCTTCCCTTCCCTTTTCTTACCACAGTGGCATTTCTCATCACCTGACATTTAAAATCAATTCTCCATTTGTCTGGGTGGATTGTCCACGCTGGACCTCAACTGAAAAAAACGTTACGTGTAGGCTGGCCTCCCAGAACTAGGAGTTGGTGGTTATCCCCAGGGCATAGACTCATTTTAGTATTTGTTAGAGTTCAACAAGAAGGCTCCCTCAATTTCATGATCCATTCCAAAGCCAAGCATTAAAGCTCTTTGGCTTAACTGCGATTCTTAGATTATCCTTACATTTCACAGTAACTGCAGTTCTTGGATTAGCCTTGTTACCACTCAACCCCCTCCCCCTACCTTTTTTTGAAGCTTTGACAGTGACTCCATTTGAAGCTTCATTTCTTATTTATATCAAAGAGTAGCCAGGGTGGGAAAACCAGCCCAGGAAAAACTAGAGAATTTCCAGGGTGCCAAATGCAAGTTAGTTGTGCTCAGCGTTGCAGAGCTTTCATTCTGAAGCCCAGAGAGTCAAAGTCAGACAAAGACTAGAAGGAAAATCCTTGCTCAAATTTCTAAGGGTGTCTTGCTCTTCCTTTAATATTGTAATCTTTGTGGATGCAATATTTGGGGAGCTCTTTGGAAGAAAAATCACTCCATCTTATTATCACTTGTGAAATGTTGGCATCTCTTTATTCATAGGTACACCATCTTATGTGACTCCTCCTTTGATACATGATGGATGGTGTAATAGCATTCATATCAAAACTGTACTTTTACAATGTCCTATTTGCAGTCTGTTTCCTAAGATAAGTTCTTTTATTTCCCCTCGTGCTTCTCAAAAGAAATGCTTCTCTTTATTTATTTATTTTTTTTTACTTTCTCCTTCTTCAGAGATTGAGGAATCAAATTTGCCTGAATCAAAGTAGAATCTCCTAAAAGGGCAATCAAGCATATCAGACGGTTACAGTTTATTTGTCAAAATATGATGCAGGATGTTTGAAGGTGGATTATGAAATAATGTTATATTTTTGAACAATTACCATAGCGTGTATACTGTTGTGTTTTAGAAAGCTTGAGAAGAAAGTGAAAGAGTTAAGAAAAGATTGGCTACTTTGCTCTTTTGCTATGGGAATGCATCATTAACAGAAAAAAGTTTTAGAAACACCTATTTACTTTAAAAGATATTTAGGATTTAAATTATATATAATTTCAAAGGTCTTTTCTCCTGTGTAGTTACTGGTCACAGATAATTATCTCCAAGAGTGTAAATCAGGCATCTACCATTATCATTTTCTCAGGAGTTGCTTGGGTTTCGCTCTTCCATTATATCTGCTTTGTATTTGAAATCAGCAGTGTTAACATAATGTATGTCTGTGGTAATGTTGCAAAGAATGGTGGTTACTTGATGTTCCTTTCTGTACCAAATATAATTGTTCTTGTTTGTTATGAACTCCAACAGAGGTGCAGCACAATAGTTAAGATCATGGGTTATGGAAACACACGTATTTGTGTCATAACATTGTTTGTGCATAGAAGCATTCCATGATTAAATGGAAGCAGTACAAACGAGATCAGGTTAGAGCAGGTCCTGAAGGTTAATGTAAGTTGTATGTGCATAAACAATGATGCTCATGGGGCAGCCTTCAGAAATATGGCTTCTTCCTTCTCAAACATATGACACTGGGACTATTCCCCGTTATCAGCTGACTAAAGAAGGATCATTTAGGTCTTATTGATGGATAGTTTTTGGCAATATTCTGGCACTATCCCAAAGTAGACAATTATAGTCCTGGGCTTCCTAGGTGGTTCAGTGATAAAGAATCCGCCTGCAATGCAGGAGACACAGGAGATGCAGTTTCCATCCCTGGGTCGGGAAGATGCCCTGAGGGAGGTAATGGCAACCCACTTCCAGTATTCTTGCCTGGGAAATCCCATGGACAGAGGAACCCGGTGGACTGTAGTTGATGGGGCGGCAAACAGTTGGACACAACTTAGTGAGTGAGCACAAGCCAGACTCTGGGGTGTCCCTAAAGACAGTGGTAAGGGAAGGAACTTCAAGCAGTGTACTTGGTTGTAAATTTTTCTTAGAAGGAGAGAGTAAAAGATGTGTATATACAATAATTCATGGGTTGTGGTCTGGCTATTGGTTTGCCTAGATGGTCAGGAACTTGGAAGGAGCTCAATGGGAAAATTAGTGACAAAGAGATCTTGGGAAGTTACTGGTCATAGGTCTTGCCTCTGAGAGTGTCAATCAGGCGTCCTCTGATTGTGGGTGGACCTCTGTGAACACGCATCAAAGAGCAACCTAAACAGGTGTACGAGATGGCCTGTCTAATGGATACCAGTCAGTTTCTCTTCCCAGCAACTCTTACCCTTGCCCAATTGGCTCTATGAACAAAGTGGGCAGAGAAATAGGGGTGGAGATTATACATGGGCTCAACATCATAGATTCCTAACTAAGACTGATTTCACTTCAGTGACTGCTGAAGATATGACCTGCAACAGCAGAGAATGACAATGAACTCCCAGTATGGCACCATCTCTGAAGGATTTAAGCAGACACCTGGTGGCAGGTTGATTCACCTGGGCCAGTTCTACCATGTAAGGGCCAGCAATGGCACTTTGTTCTCATTGGAATAGATGTAGAGTTGCCTTCACTCCCTTCAGTGCATCTGCCAATACTACATTTATAGACTTACAGAGGCCATGATCACCATACAACATGGCTTTCAACTGGGGACCTCATTCACAAGAAATTAAGTGCAGCAATGGGCTCATGCTCTTGTAATTCACTGGTCTTACTGGGTTCCACACCACTATGAAGCAGGTGGCCTGATGGAAGAGTAGAATGACCTTCTGAGACTTGTTACAGTGCCAACTGGATGTGAGTAGATTGGAAGATGGAAGAAAAGTCCATGGGCTCCAGGCAAGAATACTGGAGTGGGTAGCCATTCCCTTCTCCAGGTGATCTTCCTGACCCAGGGATTGAACCCAGGTCTCCTTCCTTGCAGGCAGATTCTTTACCATCTGAGACACTAGGGAAGCCCAAATAGCATTCAGGGTGCTTTATCTGCTCTAAACCAGTGAGTTATATATGGTACTCTCTCTCCTATAGATAGGATTTACATTCTAGGAATTCAGTTCAGTTCAGTTAAGCCACTCAGTCATGTCCAACTCTTTGCAACCCCATGGACTGCAGCATACCAGGCTTCCTTGTTCATCACCAACTCCTGGAGCTTGCTCAAACTCATGTCCATTGAGTCGGTGATGCCATCCAGCCATCTCATCCTCTGCTGTCCCCTTCTCCTCCTGCCTTCAATCTTTCCCAGCATTAGGGTCTTTCCCAATAAGTCAGTTCTTTGCATCATGTGGCCAAAGTATTGGAGTTTCAGCTTTAGCATTCACCTTCCAATGAATATTCAAGACTGATTTCCTTTAGGATTCACTGGTTTGATCTCCTTGCAGTCCAAGGGACTCTCAAGAGTCTTCTCCAATGCCATAGTTCAAAAGCATCAATTCTTCAGCACTCAGCTTTCTTTATAGTCCAACTCTCACATCCATACATGACTACTGGAAAAAGCATAGCTTTGACTAGATGGACCTTTGTTGGCAAAGTAATGTCACTGCTTTTTAATATGCTGCCTAGGTTTGTCGTAGCTTTTCTTCCAAGGAGCAAGCGTCTTTTAATTTCATGGCTGCAACCACCATCTGCAGTAATTTTGGAGCCCAAGAAAATAAAGTCTGTTACTGTTTCCATTATTTCCCCATCTATTTGCTGTGAAGTGATGGGACCAGATGCTATGATAGTTTTCTGAATGTTGAGTTTTAAGTTAACTTTTTCACTCTCCTCTTTCACTTTCATCAAGAGGTTCTTTAGTTCTTCACTTTCTGCCATAAGGGTGATGTCATCTGTGTATCTGAGGTTATTGATATTTCTCTCAGAAATCTTGATTCCAGCTTGTGCTTCATCCAGTCTGGCATTTCACCTGATGTACTCTGCATAAAAGTTAAATAAGCAGGTTGACAATATACAGCCTTGACATACTCCTTTCCTGATTTGAAACCAGTCTGTTCCGTGTTCAGTTCTAACTGTTGCTTCTTGACCTGCATACAGATTTCTCAGGAGGCAGGTCAGGTGGTCTGGTATTCCCATCTCTTGAAGAATTTTCCACAGTTTGTTGTGATCCACACAGTCAAAGGCTTTGGCATAGTCAATAATGCAGAAATAGATGTTTTTCTGGAACTTTCTTGCTTTATTGATGATCCAGCAGATGTTGGCAATTTGATCTCTGATTCCTCTCTTTCCTAAATCCAGCTTGAACATCTGGAAGTTCACAGTTCACGTACTGTTGAAGCCTGGCTTGGAGAATTTTGAGCATTACTTCACTAGTGTGTGAGATGAATGCAATTGTATGGTAGTTTTGAACATTCTTTGGCATTGCCTTTTTTGGGGATTGGAATGAAAGCTGACTTTTTCTAGTCCTGTTGCCACTGCTGAGTCTTCCAAATTTGCTGGCATATTGAGTGCAACACTTTCACAGCATCATCTTTTAGGGTTTGAAATAGCTCAACTGGATTCTATCACCTCCACTAGCTTTGTTCATAGAGATGCTTCGTAAGGCCCACTTGACTTCACATTCCAGGATGTCTGGCTCTTGGTGAGTGATCACACTATTGTGGTTATCTGGGTCATTAAGCACTTTTGTGTATAGTTCTTCTGTGTTTTCTTGCCACCTCTTCTTAATATCTTCTGCTTCTGTTAGGTCCATACCATTTCTGTCCTTTATTGTGCCCATCTGTGCATAAAATATTCCCTTCGTGTGTCTAATTTTCTTGAAGAGATTTCTAGTCTTTCCCATTCTATTGTTTTCCTCTATCTCTTTGCACTGATTATTGAGGAAGCCTTTCTTATCTCTCCTTGCTATTTTTTGAAAGTCTGCATTCAGATGGATATCTCTCTCCCTTTCTTGTCTTTTACTTTGCTTCTTTCCTTGGGTATTTATAAGGCCTCCTCAGACAACCATTTTGCCTTTTTGCATTTCTTTTTCTTTAGTGTGCTCTTGGTCACTGCCTCCTGTACAATGTCATGAACCTTCAGCCCAAATAGCCTCTGGAATGCATTTTCTGCTCTAAACCAGTGCGTACTGTATGGTACTCTCTCTCCCATAGATAGGATTTACATTCTAGGAATTAAGAGGTGGAAGTGCAAATGGTGTCTTTTACTATCATCCGTAGGGATAAGCTAGTGGAATTTTCCCTACCTGTACCTGCTCTGTTGGTCTAGAGGGCTTAGTTTCCTCAAGAGAGTGGATATAGTAATGGTTTCATTAAACTGGAAGTTGAGAATCTGATAGGTTTTCATGCAGTTTTCTGGCAAAATGCACCAGCACTTGTGCATTATGATATATGTCATTGAAGTCAGAGGCTTGGAAGCATTGGGATAACACTGGCTTCAGTTCATCCTCAAAGATTCTAGCTTATTTTCATGGACATAGCCTGTCATTGCTCTCCCCTCCTTCAGGTCCATCTTTGCTTTCCTGAAAGCCTGCCTTTCTGACTTCAGGCCCAGCTCTATGTAAATCATTCAGTTAGATCCTATAATTGTGTAAGGGCAAATATACGGTTGACTAAAAATTTCATTCGGATTTTTCTGTAGCATTCTATGGAAAACCCCGAACAAACTTTTTGGCCAACTCATATATATCAATCCTGGTGATTTTGCTTTTTTGATTGAGCCCCAGGTAATGGAGCAGATTAGAATCCAATGTCTTCCTTGAGCTATAAACACAGTAGTAGGCAAATCTCTCTAAGCAAACGTCTTCATCTATAAAAGGAGGATAATACTAACCACCATAGAGGAGTGTTATGAGCATTATGAGAGCTGAGAACTCTGCGAGACCTATGGAAAGTAATTAATGTTTCCCACTACCTACAGAACTTGCATTTGACGCTATATAATTTTCCACAGTATTATGGGGTTTTGAGGGCTCGCAGAGCTTTTGAGAAATTATTTGAACCAGTTGTTGTTGTTCAGTCACTAAGTCATGTTCAACTCTTTGTGACGCCATGGTTGTAGCATATCAAGCTCCTCTGTCCTCCACTATCTCCCAGAGTTTGCTGAAATTCATGTCCATCGAGTTGGTTACACGATCAAACAATCTCATGCTCTGTCATCCCTTTCTCTTCCTGCCCTCAGTCTTTCCCAGCATCAGGGTCTTTGCCAATGAATTGGCTCTTTGCATCAGGTGACCAGAGCATTGGGGCTGCGGCTTCAGCAGCAGCCTTGTTTGCATCTCAAATGCAGCTTATGTGTTTATGAGACTTGGCCTCAAATGATCTGGAGCTTTTTGCAAAAACCAAAAATATTGTCTGAGGAAAGAGATGTACCACCATTGAAGATAATCTGATAGATGCTTCAGACATGAAGTTTGGGGTTAGGATCAATATAATCTTGGGACATTATTAGTTTGACTATTTTCCTTGGCAAATCAGAGGAAGCAGAGATTTAGTATATCCCTAAATTGGAATGGGTGAGAGGTTAGGAAGTACAATTTTAAATCTTGGTTCCAGCATTTACCAGCTGTATTCCCTCAAGAAGCTTCTTCTTCTTCTTTTTCTTTTTGTGGAAATTTAGGGAACTTCAGCCATAGTATAGGGCTATAGTACCAAACTAGACTTCTCATGTAATTATGAAGCACAAATGAGACAGTAGATGTCAGAGTGCTTTGCTTGTTTGAAAGGTTCCAAGACTACGAGCTAACATTGGCAAACTATAGGTCAGATTGAGTCTTCTGCCTGTTTGTGTACAACAATCAGCAGAGAATGATGCTAAAGGATATGTGTGTTGGGACTTCCCTAGCTGTCAGTGGTTAAGACTTTGCTTTCCAACTCAGGAGGTGCGCTTAGCAGAAGAGCTAAGATCCCACCTGCCTCCCGTCCAAAACACCAAAACATAAAACAGAAACAATATTGTAACAAAAATTCAGTGAACACTTTTAAAAAACATGTGCGTGCCCATATGCTAAGTCACTTCAGTCATGTCTGACTCTTTGAGATTCCTTTTACTGTAGCCTATCATGCTCCTTTGTCCATAGAAGTTATCAGGGCAGGGAAGAATACTGAAGTGGGTTTCCAGTTCCTTCTCTGGGGGATCTTCCTGACCCAGGGATCGGACCAGGTGGATTCCTCACCACTGAGCCCCCTGGAAAGTCCATGAAAAATGTCACTGCTCCCTTTATCCAGGAATTCTTTCTTTTCCTTGTAGGTCTATATGACAATAGAATTGCACTCAGTTATTATTACTACATTTTAAATTTCATCATAAATATCTTATGGATATTCATCTTCTCTTTGGCTATAAAAACCCACAGTAATAGCCTCTCCTTTGCCTCTTGGCCCCAAAAGTCCTAAAAGATTTACTATCTGAA
Source organism: Antilocapra americana (assembly GCA_007570785.1). Lineage (NCBI taxonomy): Eukaryota > Metazoa > Chordata > Mammalia > Artiodactyla > Antilocapridae > Antilocapra > Antilocapra americana. The sequence goes on from ML660213.1 coordinate 4,264,396, forward strand.
AAAGCTTATTGATCTTTGCTATAAGGTATTGTATGAGGGATTTCTGTTATTGATAACAAGCATAGTCCTTGCTCTCAAGCAATAGTTGCTGTAAACTATTTGCTTTCCTTCTCAGTTATATGAAATCTTTGCTTATACTTTTAATTTATTTAACAAAATCTTGCAGATGGCAAAAAGAGACAAAATTCCATTGCCTGCATGAATTATAACCTGAATTGCAAAATTCCAAATTTATGAAAATTTGAAGGAAAAAAAGAAAATTAATAAAAGAGGATTTGAAGTATCAAAGCAAGAGTAGAGATGCTAGCTTGTCCTATGCTCTAAAAGGGTCTCTGAAGGCTTCTGTGATTGGTGGGCCCTGAGGGTGGTTCTCAGAAAAAAGAGATGGGTATTGATGTGCCACGGAGAAGACAATGGCACCCCACTCCAGTATTTTCTCCTGGAAAGTCCCGTGGATGGAGGAGCCTGGTAGGCTGCAGTCCATGAGGTTGCAGAGTCAGACATGACTGAGCGACTTCACTTTCGCTTTTCATTCTCATGCATTGGAGAAAGAAATGGCAACCCACTCCCGTGTTCTCGCCTGGAGAATCCCAGGGACGGAAGAGCCTGGTAGGCTGCCATCTATGGAGTTGCACAGAGTCGGACCCGACTGAAGCGACTTAGCAGCAGCAGCAGCTTTGATGTGCCAAGAGGCATCATATACACAGGTGTGAATATAGGAGCTTCCTTACCTGCCTCTCATAGAAAACCAGGCAGTTCTAGCTGTAGCGGTAATAACATCTTTATGGGTAGGGAAATCTTTAAAATGAAACAAAATTTGTTTTGTCTGAGAACGATTTCAGATATGGATTTCTTTATTGGAAATTCAAAACATTAAAGTCATCTTTGGAGGGTACAGCTTCCCTTTGTGTAGGTCTATGACACACACTGATATCTTCATTCAAAAAAGAAAGAAAGGAAAAAAGAATCAGAAAAGAAAGGAAGGGAAAAAGGTTTTCCAGTGTGCACTGCTCGTTTTTAGCATTTCAAATATTTGTCTCACAGTGTGTCTGGAGTGCCTTTGTTACAGATTAATTAGGCAGATTTGATTTTCTAAATGATAGGAGCCAGAAAAGCTAAGGGGGCGGCTCTCTTCTCCTGGGAGTGGGAAGTCAGGGGGAGATGAAAGAGACTAACCTTTACCTCATAATTTCCCTTCCCCTCCTCTCTGTGTAAGCCACATTAGTCTCTCAGTAAAGGTACTTGGAGAAACTTGCTAAAATTTTCCCTCATGCTTGAAATTTACTTACCCTGGGTAACAGGAAATGTGGAGTCTTGTGATGTAGATTGTTATACCAGATGGTAATCTTAGCACATGCTATTTATGTAGATCAGCCATGTGTGTGAGTCACCCATTTGAGGCTGACCTCAGCCACTGTGAAATTGGGTTCCATACCGCTGTTATTCATAAATAATAATAATAATAATAATGGTACGGATTATGCACCATTTTGATGCATGCTTAATGAGACCATTCCCTCTACACAGTATTAAATATGAAATTGTTTTCTTTTTCTAAATTGTACTTTTTTACCAGCTGAATTTTTTGTTCAATTGCTCTTCCTTAATGGCGAGGACAAGCACAGCATTTGACTCAGTTAAGTAAGAGGCTATCTGTCATTTGCATTGTACTTGTCATTGATTGCCCTGCCTTTCAAGCAAATTTTTTTCTTATTCAAACTGTCCTCTTCTATTGTTGCTCAGCTGCTCAGTTGCGTCAGACTCTTCGCAACCTCATGGACTGCAGCATGTCAGGTTGTGATCAGAGTGAATAGATTACCTACTGCTTGCGCAGGAGCCAAATATTGAAAGCTGGACAAAGATGAACTCTTCAAAGTCAGCGTGTATGTTTTCTTTGCCTCCTACCATCCATTCATTCAACCTTTCTGCCACTCACCCTCCTGCCTTCCCTTCCCTTCTGCTTCTTTTTTGGGCATTTTTCCCTTCGTGGTGTCTAGAACTGGTTTTACACAAAACAGTCGATATCCTTTCAGCTTCATAACTGTCTGCAGACGCTTTTTTTCATGTGATGCTTTTCTGTCCTCTTGCTTGAAGGGTTTCCCACTGACCCGCTGTCCTCTCGTTGACATCAGCTGCCACTATTCTGCCTATCTGACTTGCCCTCACATTTCACAGCCCCTGAATAACGTGTCTCTTCTTTCTTTTCTTCCCTTTCCTTTCCTTCCCAGCTGTTGTTTACTGGTGGTCAGATACTGAAGCAAGAGGAAGTGCACAGCTGAGATGCTCTGCTCCTGACCTTTGTCTAGCCTGGCTCTTGTTGTGCTGTGGTCCCCTTAGTTATGTCACATTCTTCCTTACAGTCTTCCTCCTGAGAGGACTTGGTCTTCATTCTCTTTTCTTCCTCCATCCTCCTTCTCTCAGGAGTGCTGTCAGAGCTCCATTCAGTCAGAACTCTGTTTCCATGACGAGGGGTCATCCCGCCTTCCTGGAATACTTCTTGCTGGTCTCTGAGAGAAACACCTCCACAGTTTCTTGCTTGGTGTCTCTTACCCAAAGATAACATTTCTGATCCAACACTAAGGACTCTACAGCTTAGTGCGAATAGTTTACAGGCATTCCCCCCAACACCAGCGATGGTGACCAGGGTCCTTCATTTTACAGCTGGATTTGGGTTGGAAACAAAGATAGCAAGTTCATAAGGGGTTTTCATCTGTACAGAGTTCCTCTGGAGCAACAAAATGGTACAGAAGAGACACGTTTCAATGGGAAACAAGCGATATTGGTTTACTTCTTTCCTTTGGAAGTTAGGATGTGGCCTGTTGCTGATATTGTGCTAATGTTTCTGAGTGCTAATTTTATGCTGGTTTTTAAAAAAACTTTTATTGCAAGATATTTGCTTTATAATATTGTGCTGGTTTCTGCTATACATCAACAGAAATCCGCCACAGGTATATGCATGTCCCCTCCTTCCTATCTCCCATCCCATCCCACCCCTATAGGTGGTCACAGAGCACCGGGTTGAGCTCTCTGTGTCACACAGCAAATCCCCACGGGTTATCTATGTGTTACCCACATGTGGTAATGTCTGTGTTTCTGTGTTACCCTCTCAATTCATCCCACCTTCTCCCTTCCACACTGTGTCCACAAGTCTGTTCTCTGTCTCCTTTGCTGCTCTGCAAATAGGTTCATCAGGTTGTTTGTTTTTAGTTGCCTTACTGAGTGAGGGATAGAGCCCTGAGGTCTCTGGGATTCCTCAGAGCAAGATCCTTTATCATCAAGGGTTTCTAGGCACAGGCTTCCCCAAGAGTCCAAGCAGTTCCCCTTCCCTGGCTCTGGCTTTCAGAGGAAACAGCTCTTTCCAGTTCACTAAGATCCAAGCAAGAGCTCATCTGAGACCGTCTCAGCTCCCTGGTGGGAGGACCAGTCTCCACCCCCCAAGAGCAGGCTTGGGATTCAGATCAGCGTAGGATGTGGTTCCAACCCCATGACCAACTGTAACATCTGACAAGTAACAAAACCTCTCCCTTCCTTAGATTCCTCATGTATTACATGGAGTAACATGGCACCCATCTCATAAAGTGGCCGTGAGGATTCAGGGAGAGAATCATGTAAAGTCCCTGGCACCAGGAGATGGCAGCTATTTTTAATCTATGATCCAGGAGGTAGAACATTTCTGTACTCTCTCCAGCCTGAAATGGAGATGCCTTTACATCATCCTTCATGGCTATTCTTAATGACTCTCGTCGTTTGACTTTTAAATGCCCATTGTTAGCTTCCTGTTAAGCCAAATATCTATAAAGCAAGATGAATAGCAATTATATAAGCCATCTCTGCAGAGCTTTGGGATCCTTAAATTTTGTCAGAATTTTTAGATCATCAGTGATTAAAGTCACTGAAGAACACGTCATTTCAAGTCTAGGTTTATCCCCAATACTAACCACCACTGCTCTCTTACTGTAAAATGTTAAGGCTTTATAATCATACATAATGGGCTAGGTAGTAAGATACAGGTGAACTTTAAGAGGTCAGGGCTGGAGTCAGGAGATGAAGGTTTCAGGGTCAGCCCTAATATCCTGTAATCCACGATGATGAGTTCCTTAGCTAGATTCAGACTCCTTGAAGGGCTTATTGATTCTGGAGGGAGGAAGATTGCAGTAAGAATGTATAGAATGAAATCGAATCAGTTTCTGTACTGCTTCCTGGGCTTATCAGAAAATTCCACTCCTGTGTGAAAATGAACTAATCTCCCCAAATAGTGAGCCATACTGTTACCTCTACATGCAGCAGGCATCTACCTAATACCTCCCAGATCTCTGCACAAAGCTCACATTTCACAGGAGGAACTTGTATATTGATTTCAAGGTCATTATAATAACCTAGTTAAGGCGATGGATTGTTTGATCTTGAGACAAGACGAGCACTCATTATACAGAATTTATGAATGTAGATTGTACTTGCTCCCCTCAGTTCTCTTTAATGCACAGAGTAAATACTCAAGCCTGAGTTGTTTTGCTCTTTTCTGAAGTTCTTCATTCAGTTATTTACTTAATATCTACAAGATGCTATAGGAAATAAGAATTAGAAAATTCTTGAATAACATTCTTATAAGGGACCATTTAAAAAGATCATGGTTTGCTAGTCTAAGATTCTATGACAGCAGTTATCAACATGATGGCTGATCAACGTGATGGCTCCATTAGAAAATGCCAAGAATTCAAAGACACTTGTGTGATGAGTCACTGCTATTCAGTTTCTTCCACAAATGGTCTTAACCTAAGCAGGACTCTTAAATCAACAAATGGCTGTTGCCAGAAAAGAATTTACAATTTAACAATGAAGTTTTAATTACTGTTCAGTTTCTGTTTGTGGTTCTTTAACCTATAGCATAAAGTTCAGAGTCTGAAGGACTGAGACAGAAATGGGGCTCAGTCCTTATGCAATGTGTAAACGCCCTCCACACTCTGTATGCATATCCAGCCACTGTTAATACATCAGTGCTGTCCTCTGGCAATAGAATGTGAGCAAAAAATAAAGCCACATATGTCATTTAAAATTTTCTAATGGTCACACTAAACAAGTAAAAAGAAACTGGTGAAATTAATTTTAACACTGTTTTATTTAACTCTATATGTCCAGAACATTATTACTTCAGCATGTAATCATTAATGAGATATTTTACACTCTTTTCTTTCATACTAAGTCTTGAAAATTCAGGGTATTTTAAAATGAAAGCACATCTTAATTTGAACTAGCTGTACTTCAAGTACTCAATACTCCCATGTCATTTGTGGTTACTGTATTGAACAGCACAGATCTAAGTAGTCACAAATGATATCTTCCAGTATCTTCTGACCCTCCACCAGAAACCCATTACACTTTCAACAGCTCTAGGGACCAGAAAATTCTCCCTTGTGTTGCACTGAAATCTGCATATTTTCAATTTCTCCCCTTGGTCTTGGTTCTATTGTCTCTACTTTGAATACTATTGAAATTTCACACTGGCTTCCAGGAGTGATGGTATTATCATGATATAACCCTAGTTATTTTTAAAGTTTTCTCTTCTTAAATCATATTTCTCCATTTTTTGAAATTGGATTCTTTTTTTTTTTAGATCAGGTACAAAATTTTCTGTTTAGAGTTATTACATTTCCCTTACTAGTTGACTCATTGTTTCAGATTGACCCAGTTTCCTTCGGAACAGAATTCTCACAGCTAACTCATCGGGTACCCCTCTCAGTCTCAAGTTATCTAATTATGGAATCAGCTGACTAGCAGCTTTGTCATTTAATTTAGTGATAAATATGTTAACCTGGACAGGACACTCATGGCTTGCTGGGAGAATCCTCCTCCCAGGCTAAGTGCTGTCCAATCATCTGAACAGTTATAAAGTCACCAATTGACTGGTCATTTCAGTTCACATTTCTTCATTTTCCCCACCAGGACACCATGACTCACCTTGTCAAATGCCCTTCCCAGACAGTCGAGGTTCTTAGCTGTCAGAACAGGAAATAAGTTCATACTTCTTGCTTAATTCAGTGAACCCATGGTGAGTTTGGTCCAGAAGCTTAGTCCACAGTTTTCTCTCTCCAGGCTTCTGTCACCTTTCATGTCCTTCATAGTTCCTCAGAATAATTGATAATGGCTATCATCTTTAGTTTCCTTATCACAGGAATCTTGTATAAAATAAATAGTTGGTCTTCATTCGTTTTCAGCATTGATTCTTTCCTGTTAATATTTTTTTCTATTCTTTGAGCCTGAAAATTATTTTCAAGCATTCTTGGCATAGGTTATATGACTCAGTTTTTATTTAAAAACTTTTTAATTAAAAAATTAATGGTTTTGTTAGCTCTAGTGTTTATTTTCATTGGAGTCTAATTGCTTTGCAATGTTGCATTAGGTTCTGCTGTACAATGAGGTGAATCAGCTGTCTGTACACATAAATTTGCTTCCTCTTGGATCTCCCACCCTCCCATCTCACCTCTCTAGGTCTTAACAGAGCACCTGTGGTCTTGAGAGGAGCTCCCTGTGCTATACAGCAGCTTCCCGCTAGCTTATCTATTTTACACAGTGTATTAATCAGCCATAAAAAGGAACCAAGGTGTGCCATTTGTAGAGATATGGGTTGACATAGAGTCTGTCACAGGGAGTGAAGTAAGTCAGAAAGAGGAAAACAAATATCATATATTAACGTATATATGTGGAATTTAGAAAAATGGTCCAATGAACCTATTAACAGGGCAGGAATAGAGACACAGACAGAGAATGGACATCTGGACACAAGAGGGAAGGGGGCGGTGGGACAAATTGGGAGATTAAGATTGACTCTTAATTTTTAAATCATTGTTATGGTTAGTTTATTGAAATGGGGTCATATGCATGTGTGAGTGTGTGTGTGTGTGGTGTGTGTGAATTTTCCTATCAGTTCAAGTTTCTGAAGTCAGAAGGGTCTCGTTATTAGAGTGTTGAAAAAATATTTCTTGGATCAGAGGAAGAGAGAGAAGAAGCCTTTGGAGTAGGAAGCATGATTTCCAAGGGTCTGCCAATGCTCCTTTCTTTTTCCTTTATCTTTCCCCCCTACTGATTCACTTTTTTGGCAGCACTACTTGTTCTACTCTCCTCCTATTATTCCAACTTGCTGCTTCTCTTTAAATTAAAGGGCTAAGCGTCATTTTTTCTTTCAGTAACATGAATGATAGATCCAAAGTTTTGCTTGTTTGGGAGGACAGAGAAGCAACCCATCGGAGGCTCAGTGGAAGGATATATATTTCTTCAGCTCTTTCTAAAGTCAGGTTCAATGCATGGGCCAAAACTAGGTCATATTATCAGCTCATCATTGACTACACTGCATTTTAATTTTCTGTTTTGGGGAGTGGCTCACCCACTATTCTGTGAACTCCTGGATGTCAAGGGCTATATCTTATTAATCTCTGTATTATCAGGACCTTATGCTTCATAGACACTCCATAAATACTGAGCTGTTAATAAATGAACTGCTCATATGACACTTACATACAACTTCTCCTAGAGTGCTTCTTGTTCTGAAATACTACCTTGTTAGTCAATCCATTACTGTGTTGGATAGCTTTCATGATAAAAAGCTTTTCTTTGGTATTAAGCTAAAACTTATCTTCAGAACTTCCATTTTCCCATAGAAAATATCTTTCCCAAGTATTTATTGTAAATAATAAACTGAAGGCTTCAGGCCTAATGAAGATAGCAATTTTGTTTTCAACAGGAAGTACTGTGCTTATTCCTTTCCTTGTTCAACCATCTTCATTCCAGTGGCATTCCAGTGGCAAGCTTCTGGCATGCCAGCCACACAGGTCATCTAGGGAGAAATCCAAATTCCATTTAGATATATTTCGAACTCCTCTAAATATTATACTTTCTCAGGCTTCCAGGGAGCCAGTGTTTATCACTGGATGAGTACAGTTACAGAGAGATCAAGGACCTAGTTTATTCTGGATCATATCCATTTTAATGGCCTAGTGTAGACCAAGGAGCCCTCTCGTTCCCAAGCACTGTCCTGGGTCTAAGACTGAGATGTTTGGCCATGTTACCCTCCCTCCCAGGATGAACCCATGTGCCCAGACTGTGAACTGCTTTTTCTTTATTCTGAAGCACCAGTGCTGTTTTCGTGGCCCCTTCTCTCTCCTGTTTGCACTGCCAGACAATACAGTACGCGGAACCCAGGATCTGACACTCATATTTGGCTCAGGGCTGGTTTGTGAATCACATGTCAGAGCGAAGCTTTAAATCTCACATCCAACACAAAGAGAGATGACGCCAGTGCTTTGAAATGTCTTTTAACACAAAATATGTCAATTCAGTGGCCCCGCTAGGGCCAGTGACCCTGCCCCTTTTTCTCTTCTCTGCATTTTTTTTGAGATGTTTAGAAATTGTGTCATCTTTGTTTGTGAAATATGATCTTAGGATAAAAGTATGTCAATATTGTGAAGCTGCCCTAAAAAACACTGCGAGGAACATGAGACCATGATTATGCCGGCTTTGATCACACTGATTCCACTAATTAAAAATTCCACCGAGGAAAGTGCTGTGGAATCATGTAAACCCTGTGAATTACCTAATAATGATAGAAACATTCAAAGCATTGGTGATTAATGAACAGATGTGAAGAGGCGATGCAAACTTATGGGAAACCATTTCTGATGGTGATGTCAGCAAGGAACAATTTGCAGACATAATTACTAAAAAATTATCAGAGACTTCCTTGTCAAGTATTTTGTATGTTTATAAAGCTGTTGGTGACTCATTTTAGAAGTCTGGGAGACTTATTTGATTTGGAATCAGGATTTTATTATAGCTTAGCTGTTATGTAATAGTTTACTCAGACTGATGGGGAGATATTCTTCCATGTCAACATAACTTGTGTGTGTGCAGTGAGATTTCGTTGTAGTTATTTCAGTAATCCATATCTGAACGCTTTCCCATATTTTCATTCCTGGAGTGTTTTCTCCAGTTTGCAAAATGGAGCACAAGAATGGCTGGGAGACTAATTATTCAGTAGGCTACCATAAACTCCAATAATTAATAAGGACCTACTGTATAACACAGGGAACTCTCCTCAGTACTTGTAATGGCCTATATGGTCAAAGAATCTTAAAAAGTGTGGATACATGTATAACTGATTCACACTGCTGCATAGCAGAAACTAACACGACATTGTAAATCAACCATACCCCAATAAAATCTTTTAAAAATTGAAAATAAAAAGATTACATGAACTCTGATGGCTTATAGCATTGGATCAAAGTTGCTTTAGATCGTGAGTTTGGTCATGCCATGTTAAGTGCTGTCTCTGGCATGTCATAAACTCAATATATGAATTTATTTTTGCCATCCTTTTTTTGGCACAGTAGGTCCTCCATGACTATCCTAAGGTCAATACCACACTTAGTCAAGTTTTACTCACAGACCCTCAAATTCAAATGCTTGAGTGCAAAGTCATTTGGGTACATCCTATTTGCAGTTGGCTAGGAAACTATTGTTTGATCAACACCTCTCGTTGCTAACTAGAAAGAAGCATTTCGTTTGGCATCTGCAAAACACTAATAGCAACCAGATAGACATTGTGTCTGTCCCTTGCCTCAAATTTTAATGATGTTGTTGTCTCCAGAACAACTCCAAAAGAAACATAGCCTGAAAAATGTGAGGCTTTCCAAAGAAGGTTGAGTGTTATCTTTGCTCTGAAGGGGATAATGTGGAGAAATAATTAAATAGAATAAGCAGAGAGGGCTCCTGTATTCTTTTCCTGGATCTACAACTGCCTCCCTGCTACTGTACCATTGATAGTTTTTCTGTTTTTCTCTTTAAGTTTCTTTATCTATTGACTCAGAGAAACAGCATTTAACCATGAAGCTATATAAATAGTCTGAATATTTGCCTGCATGCGTTCATGTTCAGTTGCTCAGTCATGTCCAACTCTTTGAGACCCTATGGACTGTAGCCTGCCAGGCTCCTCTGTCCATGGGATTTTCCAGGCAAGAATACTGGAGTGGGTTGCTACGCCTGACTCCAGGGGCTCTTTCCCAATCCAGGAATCAAACTCATATCTCTTTCATCTCCTGAATTGGTAAGCGGATTCCTTGCTACTGTGCCATCTGGGAAGCCCAAATATTTGCCTACATGCTTATATGTAAAAAGGGCTTTCCTGGTAGCTCAACTGGTAAAGAATACTCTTGTAATGCAGAAGACCCTGTTTTGATTCCTGGGTTGGGAAGATCTGCTGGAGAAGGGATAAGTACCCACTCCAGTATTCTTGGATATCCCTGGTGGCACAGCTGGTAAAGGATCCACCTGCAATGCAGGAAACCTGGGTTTGATCTCTGGGTAGAGAAGATCCCCTGGAGAAGGGAATGGCTACCCACTCCAGTATACTGGCCCAGAGAATTCCATGGACTGTATAGTCCTTGGGGTCACAAAGAATCAGACACGACTGAGAAACTTTCACTTTTCTATATGTAAATATGAGATTTTATTTAAACACTTGTATAATGAATTTGTGTTCTTATTTCATATACTATTTGTTATAATATTTAATATTTCCATCTGCACAGTTTATGTTAACATGGAGAGGAGCAAGAGAAGAAGGATAAAACAGTGGGAAAAAAAAATTGAAGCAGCAAATTAACAGAAGTAGACTTGCTCTTTTGGGTAAAGGAAGGTCAATAATATATTTTGGATGATCACTACACAATTCTTCAACACTGACAACAGAAATGCCTCTGTTTTGTAATCATGAGTAATGAAGACCATTTTCTGATCCAGGAAAGTCACAGAAAGTCACGGTACAAAGGCACTACTTCCTTTTGGCCAGTTTTTAGTTTACAATAAACAAAGCTTCTATTTTAATTCCTGAAACACACATTGTCACGCAAGATGGTCCCAAGAGGAAGGCATTGTGTTTCCTTTTGGCATCTTTTGGAAGTTCTGTAAAGTAGTGATGCAGTTCTGCCATTTCATGGTGAGCATCATAAATGCCAGTAATACCTTGTCGAGTAAAGTTGAGTGGGAACAGGGTCCAAGAAATCAGAGTTGGCTGATAACAGAGGGGGATGGGTTGGTGAGGTGTTAGCAGCATGACCACTGTGTTTCTGAAGGTGTGAGAGAGGCTAAGTCTGGTCTCAACATCAGCCAAGAACAGAAGAGGGTAACTGGATCTCTCCTGGGGACAGGCTTCAGTTGTGCAGCATGCCCATAAATGTGAGTCTGGTAGATAGTGGTTTTTCTGTTTTTATTTATTTTTTTTTATCTCGTTCCATTTGCCTAGGGGCTACCTCTTTATCGCCAATGAAACAGAAACTCATTTATTACCTCCCCTTTCCTCTTGATCTTTACTTAGAGGGTGGTTACTTTAGTAACCACAGAAGTAGCAATCCAGGCTTCCCTGGTGGCTCAGTGTCTGCCTGCCAATGCAGGGGACAAGGGTTTGATCCCTGGTCTGGGAAGATCCCACCTGTCGCAGGACAGTGGAACCTGTGTGCTGTAGCTATTGAAGTTTATTTGCCTGGAGCCTGTACTCCGCAACAAGAGAAAACACTGCAGTGAGAAGCTGGTGCCCAGCAACTAGAGAGTGGCCTCCTCACCACAGCTAGAAGAAGCCTGTGCTCAGCAATGAAGACCTTGCACAGCTTAAAATAGATAAATAAATATATCTTTAAAAAGATAGTAGTCAGCCTCTACTGATGACTTGCTATGTGGCAAGCAGCTTATTAATGGTTAAATATATGAGCTCACTGAGTCCTTTCACCACTCTTAGAAACTCAGTGTGATTAATTTCATTTTAAAGATGAGGAAACTGAGGCTCAGCTGTTAAAGCATCTGCCTGCAATGCGGGAGACCTGGGTTCAATCCCTGGGTTGGGAAGATCCCCTGGAGAAGGAAATGGCAACCCACTTCAGTATTCTTACCTAGAAAATCCCACGGACAGAGGAGTCTGGTGGGCTACAGTCCACGGGGTAGCAAAGAGTTGGACACAACTGAGCGACTTCACTTCAAACTGAGGCTTAGTGAGCGACTTGCCCAAGATCACCATGCTAGTCAGCGGCAGAACAGAATTCAAACCCAAGCTCTCTGTCTCCAGGTCTGATGCTATTAATTAAATATGACTCCAGGTAGCCCCTCACATGTGGAATTTGAAATATTTGGTGCTAGAGGTGATGGATGCTATTGGCCGAAATGGAGAAAGAAGTTGAAGACTCTTTGTGTCCCAAAAGCAAATCTTCCACATTCTGTCACTGAGTTCTTGCTTTCACATTCCCTTGGCTGATACTGGAGCTCAAGTTACCTTCATCTCTTACTTGAACTTCTTTGAAAAATATTACTTTTTGCTAATCATATCATTATATAATTGTAAAAATTATGGAAAATAAGGAGAACATCAGAAGAAATATCAGAGAGGACGTTGCCTACAGCCCTCCTAATTAGAAATAGGTATATGCTTTATTTTAGCTGCTTTTCCATGTGTATTTTAGAGGTATTCCTATGTCCCTATCCATTCCTGCAAAGATGTGTATATACATATATACTTTTTATCTCGTAACACATTTTCATTTAGCTTAATAAAAAGTGTTTTCCTCAAGTTATTGCAAACTCCTGGCAAACAGACTTTATTAGACTTTATTTTTTTAGAGCCATTGGATGGCTTCAGTGACTCGATGGACATGGGTATGAGCAAGCTCTGGGAGTTGGTGATGGACAGGGAAGCCTGGCGTGCTCCAGTCCAAGGGGCCGCAAAGTGTTGGACATGACTGAGTGACCGAACTTTAGATTCATGGCAAGACTGAGCAGAAGGTACAGAGGTTTCCCGTGTAATCCCTCCCTTCACATATCCACAACCTTCCCTGTTAGCAACATCTTTCACCAGGGTGGTAAACAAACCATATGTGATGAATCTACATTGACCCATTATAAGCACCTGAAGTCCAGAGCTTACGTTCGAGTTCAATCCTAGTCTTGTACATTCCATGGGTTTGGACAAGTTTATAATATGTATACTGTGTAGTGTCATACACAGTAGTTTCACTGGCAAATGTATTTTAATAATTATAGAATATTCCAACCTATGTCTATCATGAGTACTTAAGGTGATTTCTTATTTTCTGCATACTATTAATAATTATGTAATAAACATCTTTATGACTCAAGGATCCTCTGCCAGCAACCTCTTATCTCTTCCTCTTTTCTGTCTTTCCCAATTCAAGCCATAATGATAGCAGCTGCCAAACAATTTTCCTAAGATGCATGTCTTGCCTGGATGCATATCCACAAAACTGCTAAAACCAATTTCAGTTTTTTTAGCCTGGGACAGAAGATATCTTGAATATACCTTCTGGGTTTCTTGAGCACCATTGAAATCTATGATGTGTTTACCTGTTTCCCATATAGAGTCTAGCAAGTTCTATGCAGGCATAGTTGCTTAATTACCAACTGAATTGATCTGTGCCTCCTCATTTTCCTTAAGTATAGGAAACAATGAATTTGTTTTAATTTAGTCTGAAATTAGAATTACTATTTTTTGGATCATTGAGTAGCTAATGTGGCAAATTTGATACTATATAAGACTTCTGAAATATCAGGTTATTTTCAGAAGTATTGTTTTTGTTAGGTTGCTCAGTTGTGTCCAACTCTTTTTGACCCCATGGACTGCAGGACGCCAGGCTCCTCTGTCTATGGGACTTCCCAGGCAAGAATACTGGGGTGGGTTGCCATTTCCTCCTCCAGGGATGGATCTTCCTGACCCAGAGATAGAACCCTCGTCTCCTGCATTGTCAGGTGGATTCTTTACTACTGAGCCACCAGGGAAGCCCCTTCTGAAGTATATAGCCATGCTAATGTTATGTGGTTGGAGTCCAGGGCTCATTTGCTACAACTTTCTGCCTTGACTTTCCCAGAACAGGAAGATCCAATTAAAAAAAAAAAGTCTCTGATCAGATTGAAGTACTTGCTTGCATCTGGCCTGGGAAAATTGGGTACAATGTTTAGCAAAAGTAGTTTCTTTTTTATTTAGCTGCTGCTCTTAGAGAGCTTTTAAATTTATGCCATTTTTGTTAAAGTGGATATTTGCATCTAAAAGCCTGTTCCTGATTCTTCAGGGTTCTTCAGCGGTCAAATTTCACTATTAAACTACACTTCCTTCAAAACATACCTATAGGTGCCAGATTCCTTCTAGCTGAGTAATGAACATTTCTTTAGTATTAAATAATTACCGTCATTAGATTGTAGAAAAGATCTTAAGACGATTAACTCCAATGATCTTATTTTATATTCAAGGACACTGAAATGTAGCGAGGTCCTGAGGTTATGAGCAATGAGAATCCAGAACAGAAGTCTTTCCAAGACAGCATGCAGTCTTCATCTTCGTGTGAAGCCTGGAGAAAACAGAGGAGCCCTGGGTCTTGACCTCATAAGGGTTGTATAATGATGCTGCAGCTACTGGTCAGTTCTTTTGCTGATGAGCACAGAGAGGGGATATTTCCAAAGTTGAACAAGTAGGATTCAGACAATGACTGGACCAGGATGATTCAAAGATGAGTGGTAGTGACATCCAAGAGGGTGGTGAGGAAGAATCGAGCTGTTACTAGAATTACCCTGAGCTTCGTCATGGCCTCAGCCTCGAGCCAGTGAGCTCACAGATGTCTGGCACCTTCCTACCATTGGTATCTCCCACATTTAGGACACTGGTCTTGATCACAGTAGTGAGTGTGTGTTGAATGAATGAACAGCCTGAATGTTAAGCAAGTATAATCTGTTACTTTAAAAAGGAAGGAAAAGAAACAAAACCAAAAATTAGTAGCACAATAAAAATATCCCAATACATTTCTAGTAGTAGGTTATGAGCAGGTCAGGTATCATTAAAGGCTTTGTTCACTAAATCTGGCCTGAGAAATGGACTTCAACTACTTAGGTCTGAGAAACAAGGGGAAGATGAATAAATCACGCAGTAGAAACCACAGAAATAGTGTGTGAGAGACCACTGTGATCCTTCAGGTATGTTTTCTCACTCATCCATTCATGCATTTATCCATTCATCAAACACCTGCCTGCTGGCGCTGGTGGGGTACACAAATGTCAGGGCGACTGTCTTTCAAGAGTTCAGGAAGCTACTCCAAATTTCCCCCCTCTTACACTAAATTTGTATGTTCTGTTGCATGGAATAAAATGAGAAAATGCTGAATGGAAAATATCTTAAAGGGAGTTTGGCATTTTTCTTCATGTATTCTTAACAGGATTTTGGAGATGCTGCCTAATTAATTTTTGATTTTGTCTCTAGACCTTGGAATTTGAAAATGTTCCTGGAATTTCCTCCAAATAAGATACCTTTCCTCCAAAGGCATTTGTGCATCTCAAGAATGTAGCAAATGATGACTGTTCTTCCAGCAGGTCCAAAGTCATGAACCCTGCAGGAATCGTCACTGTGGCTGGGCACATTCAGGCTTTCAGTCAATCCTTACATGGGAAAAAAGCTTATTTTCTCTGCTCCTATATCACCCACAGATTAGTTAAGCAAACCTACAGACACAATGGCTTGTGTATGAGATATCATTTTACTTGGAGTGACCTAAGAGTTCTAAAAATGCCCACATCCTATCCCTCTGAATGACTACCCAAAATGTAGAGTAAGAGAGGGATGAATTTCAGCTAAAAGTAACCAACAATCAGAAAATTACTTACCTATGCCTAGTGTTTTAAACCTAATGTGTGTGTGTGTGTGTGTGTGTGTGTGTGTGTGTGTGTGTGTGACATCTATAAGAAGAGCAAAGATTCTTAGGAAATTTTGATTATGTGGACAATGATTATGTGTGAAAGTTCTGACTCTTATGAAGAATTCTGTGTAGGGATGGTCTTCAAAATATTTAACAACTGAAATTGTGTCTAATAATCAGAATAGGCATGGCCACAGACAACTTCTATGTTTGCACTGGGATCTATTGGTTGATTATCAGTCCTGCTTCTATGTTGCATTTACTGAGCTGTTACATGGGAATGATAACTAAATAATACCTAATGTACCTTGTTCAGGTGGAGATCAACATTATATATAACCCCTCATATGTACTAATGCCCCTTCTACAGATGGATGTCAAATTCAAACAGGGAATATTTACTCTTTGTCTCACTTCATCAATTTTTCCTTCTCTCTATTCTACTAATAGAAATAATATCCACTAGATTATTATAGTATGGAAACATACTATGTTATGTCTTCTTACTTAAAAAATTAACATTAACCTTGTACGTTGTACTATCTGCTATCCACTCTGTTTCAGTTCTTTTCATTAGAGCAAAATTCCGGGCACACATAACCTTCTTTTCCTTCCTTCACTTGCTATTGAAGTCCCTCCAATCAGGTTTTCTTCCCTCTTCTGAGAGTGCTCATGTCAAAGACATCAAGGACAAGCTCATTGCCCAAACTGATGAGTATCTCTAAGACTTCTTCCAAGTGAATGTTAGCAGTATTTGGCATGGTTGATTTCACTCTCTTCTTGAAACACTCCCTGACTTGGCTCTTGATACCACTGTCTCATGTTCCTCCTACCCCACTGGCTGCCCCTTTTCAGTATTTTCTGGAACCTTCCCTTCTTAGCTTCAAAATATTGGAATATGCAAGGCTCAGTCCTTGGAGCTCTTATTGTCTCAAACTGTACATACTGTCTAGGTGATCTTCCGCAGCTCCCAGACTTCATAGGCCACTTCTGTACCTGTTGTCCCATCAAGGAGACTTCCATAACCATGCTCTCTGCAGTAACCAGCCACTGTCCATCTTTAGCTCCATGATCGCCAATGTTTTTCTAATACTTTGTTAGATGTCTAGAATATCTCTAATGTTTGTTGTCTTCTGTCTCTTCCACCAGAATGTAGCTCCAGGGGGACAGAAACTATCTAGTTCACTCATGTCTCTTTAGTATCTGAAAAGATATTTTACACAGAGCATGAGCTTAGATTTGTTGAAGAAATATATGAATAAGTACAAAGGAGGACTAATCACACCAATAAGCAAAATCCCTTTCACACTATGTCCATATATAAAAAAAAATGATCCTTTTTTTATTGACAATGACAGGTTATGTCATGGGTGGGTCAGACCTGCCAGGAGTTCACTCTAGCCATGCTCACTTGTTTATCAATTATCTGTGACTGCTTTCACATCGCAACAATGGAAAAATAGAGACAGAAGTGGTGTACGGCCTGCAAAGCTGAAACTATTTCTTATCTAAGCCTTTCTAGAAAAAACTTTTGCCTATTTCTGGTTTATGTACATTAGAGAGGCAGTATAATGTAAAGGGGGGCTTCCCCATATGGCTCAGTTTTAAAGAATCTACCTGCAATGCAGGAGACACAGGTTCTATCCCTGGGTCAGGAAGATCCCATAGAGAAGAAAGTGGCAACCCACTTCAGTATTCCTGCCTGGGAAATCCCATGGACAGAGGAGCTTGATGGGCTATAGTCCATGGGGTCACAAAGAGTCAGGCATGATTGAACTAATTTAGCACAAGCACAAGCATAATGTAAAGTATAAGAGTGTAACTCTGGAGCCCAATGTCCTGGGTTCAGATCCCAGTTGCTCCCTGACCAGTTGAGGCCTAAGACTCTGTGCCTCAGTTTTCTCATCTGTAAAATGGAGAAAACACCAGTACTAACTACCTAGGGTAGTTGTGAAGATGAAAATAAGGCAATGTGTGTGAAGTACTTAAACCTTCTGGAAACAGGCTCACTAACATGATACTGTGTTGAGAAAATTGCTAAAGCTGGCTCAAAAGACAAACAATGCATCTTAAAGGTAGAGAGGCCCATTGACTTTATCCCAAGGAATATAATACAAACGGCTAAGTGCATTTCCTCCCTTCACTGGATCATTCCCTTGAACCTTGGGTAAGTTGCTATGAGCAGATATATTTCCCCTCTGTTGCAGATGGGAAAATTTACATGCAGACTTTTTTGCCAAATTAATCTTTGTGGGATATTTACATAAAGTAAATAAATTGGTGTGTGTCATCTACTCTCTGTTTTGATGAAATTCAGGAAAGAACATAACTGAAATAAGTCACAGATATTTCATGTAGGTGTTCATGTGACCATTTTCCTGATGCTCCTCTTCATTTGACTTTACGCTATTAGGTACGGGCTTTCCTGGTGACTCAACAATAAAGAATCTATCTGTCAATGCAGGAGATAAAGGAGATGCAGGTTTGAACCCTGGGTCAGGAAGATCCCCTGGAGAAGGAAATGGCAACCACTCCAGTATCCTTGCCTTGGAAAATCCCATGGACAGCAGAGCATGGCAAGCTATAGTCCATGGGGTCTCAAAGAGTCAGATATGACTTAGTGACTCAACGGCAATCACCGCAGTACTTTCAGGTGGCTCATGTCAAGGCATCCTCGGATGACTCCCCAAGCATCTTTGCACATTTCTCCCTCTGGGCTTCATACTTGCCACCTTTATGGACTTGGTCCCACCAGTGGGTTGCCATTTCCTTCCCTGTCGGGTCAATGTTTTCCTCTCCCGGGGTGGCTTCCTAGTTCTCCCAGCTTCCCAAGTCCAGTGAGCACTCCATTATTTGAATATTAGGACCCATTCTCTTGGTCCCTGGCAGGAAATACTTGTTATTTGCTCTTTAAAAAAAAATGTAAAAACAATTCTCTTTTCAAAAACAAGAGTTCTATTTGTTTGAAGAGAAAGATTGATCCTGAACCTTTTTGGTGTACTCAACTTGTGGGAGCGTGCCCTACACAAAATAGCTGCTCAGTAATGGGCTATTCCAGATGGCCATTCTATTTTTTTTTTTTAATTTATAAAGGCAGTCCTGGCTTTATTTTATTTTATTTATTTATTTCGCCTGTGTGTGCGGGCTTTCTCTAGTTGCAGTGCATGGGCTTCTCGTTGCTGTGGCTTTTCTTGCTGTGGAGCTCAGACTCTAGGGCTCGGGCTCAGTAGTTATGGTCCAGGGGTTTAGTTGCCCCGGAGCATGTGGAATCTTCCTGGACCCAGGGATCAATCCCATGTTCCCTGCGTTGGCAGGCAGATTCTTGACCATTGGATCACCAGAGAAGTTCCCACGATGATAACTTTTAATATAACATCTAAGGTCCTGCAGGAGGTGGCCCTTAGCAACAGACACTGCCTCTTAAGTTGCTTTCTCACTTGCTGTGCTTGGCTGCCATGATTTCCTTTCAAAATTTTCTCTAACATGAGGTGCTCTGTTCTACCTCCTGCCGTTCTCTATGTCTAAGTCTCCCTTCGCTCATCTTTGCCTGATGGACTGCTACTCCTCTTTCAGGTATCAGGCCAAAATCATTGTTGCAGGGAAGATTCTGGAATAAGCCTTCTCATCCTGGATTAGAATCAAGTTGGAGCCTCTCTTCTCCTTGCCCTACCTTTTCCTTCATGGTGTATATTGTTGCTTATAACTACATGTGACATTTTTATGCAAGTATCTGGTTAATGTATATCTCCTCTACTAGAGTGAGCTTTCCCTAAATAGGAGCAGTGTCAGCTCAGAACACATTTGATCACCAACAACTAGTGGAGTGATTGATTTGGAGGGTTTGAATAACTGACACAGATTTAGAAAAATAAAGTGGTGATTACTTAAATTTAGTCAACACATTTTGCCTGATGTCTTCCATGTGCCAATATTGTGGGATGTTCTGGGGATGCAGCAGAGAACAGGGCAGATGTGGAAAGAGGTGAGATTCGAATGGGCAGCTCTGCACTCTATCTGTGCGGTCTAATGGATCATGATGGTTTCTTTCTTGGTGAGTCTGGCCTGGTGTCCCAGGTGAAAAGAAAGTGACTATTTTTGTTTTCAATCCTCTATCATAGAATAATGATATATTGTTATCAATAAGACAGCATTAAATCCACAAATCTGAGTTTTATACCAGGTGACCCTCATAGTTGTACGCATGTGTATGATCAAAGTCATTTCAGTTATGTTTGACTCTTTGCGACCCCATGGACTATAACCTACCAGGCTCTTCTATCCATGGAATTCTCCAGTCAAGAATACTGGAGTAGGTTGCCATTCACTTCTCCAGGGGATCTTCCTGACCCAGGGATGGAACCTGTTCTCCTGTGGCTCTGCATTGGCAGGCAGATTCTTTACCACTGAGCCACTGGGGAAACCCCAATCCTCATAGTTACTACAGCAGATTGATAGCTTCTTAGTATGCAAGATTTTCTAGATGTTTTCTAATTCATTTATATCTCTGTTCTCTTCACACTGCCAATAAGTCTAACATCAAATGTCACTGATCTTGTCACCCTTATACCATGATCTACATTTTACCAATTCTTTGCCTCCAGTTACTGTTAGTTATGAATTTCATTTGTTTAATGTTTTCTGTTCAGTTTTATGTATATGGCATTCTTAATTTTTCCCTGTTACACTATAGTTTTGTTAAAACATGAACAGTTCAGTCAGATCAACAGCTATTAACTAATGGCACTTAGTTCAATTTTCAGTGTTTGTTTTTTGCTTTATCCCCTTGACTGTTGCTACAGATGAAGGAGAGAAACTTTATAGAATCTGGACACACATCTGTTCATCCAAGTGTGAAGTCCAGCACAGCCTCATTACAGGAAGGGGTCAATATCTGATAACAAACTGTCATAAATCACAGACCCTCACCATGGCAGGAGGTTTGGGACGATTTAGTCTAATCTTCCTATTTTACAGATGAGAAAACTGAGACCCTTTGAGTTTGGGTCATGTGTCTTCTGAGGCTAGGACAAGACCCCAGGTCCCGTGATTCCCATTCCATGTGCTCTTTCTGCTTTATTCCATGCCATCATATCACTTTTCCTAATCCTTATGAAGGGATGTATTTCCCCTTTCTAGCAAGAATGGACCATTGACCAAAAAGAAAATAGAAAGCACCATGAAAATGTCACTCTGTGCTTTCAGGCAGTGAGGCTCTTTTCATATCTTAGAGAAAGGAGATTTCATTGCAAGATGCTCCTATGTTGCACTGAGGAATCATTTCTCTGTGAAAACCAGGTCTTCAGTGGAGCTGTTGGTTGCTTGTGAGGTCATGATTGATAGATATCAATCTCTAGGTCCATGTCTCTGCTCTGTGACAGCATCCATTTGGAGGTGTGCCTCCAAACATGTAGGTTGGTCAAGGGAGGGAAAGACCTTTTCCAACCCAGCTCGCTGACTCAACAGTCCTTATAATCTCCAGACCAAGATGATTCTGAGTCTCTGAGATTTTTCTTAAGTTGCTCCCCTCAGCCTGGTCTGGAGACACTGCGGACTCATTGACTTTCCCCTCAAAGAAAATGAAAGCCCTCCTGATGGTGAGCGTGGGGAGAACTGCTCTGCAAAACAGGAGCTTGTCTGTGCCCGCTGCCAAGCAGAGAACCCTGATTAGAATAATGCCCAGCAGGTCTCTGCTTTCTCTTCTCCTTTCCCAAGCCTTTCCCACTCTTTCACAACCTAGGGGATGGCTGTTGCTAAGAGCCAACATAACAAGACCTGAGTGCTTTTAACGGTTATTTCAAAGACCCAAGCCATCATCCATGGGAAGGGAAACTAAAGAGCCTGGGAAGGATATTGTAACCTAGTGAACTGAATGAATGAGAACGATTTTATTCAAAGAATGAACAAATTTATGTTTGGAATGAAGCACTCTTTGTTTTGGCCAATATCAACCAGATCAGGCAATGGGAGAACGTGCCCAGCAAGGCAGTCAAAGTGGATGATCTTGGATGCAGGTGGGAACTGCTTTCAAGAGGATTTGAATTAGACAGGGCTTCAATTCTTTCAGTACCTCTCATTTGGTTTGCTAGTACAGACAAAAGAGCTACTTCTCTTCCCATCTTCCTCTCCTTTCACTTCCCCTTCTGTTCCTCTTGCATCTGCTCCTCTTCCTCCTGAAGCTTCAGTGGATCCTTTATTGGTGAACAAAGGACAACTACTATAGTTCTCATTGTCCCCCCCTCCCAACTCCCACCTAAAGGTAAATAGGGTTGTTCCTGGACAAAATGCTCACTCACAGATGAGATGATCTGCACAGGTTTGAATGTATAATATACGTCAACTGAAACCTAATCTCACGTCCATATCCCATAGACAAGTCCTGTATGAATTCTTAAAAAAATATTTTCTGTTTTACCTTGGGCAATCTTTTTTTGGGGGGAGACTTTTTGATAAGAAAATGTGAATTAAGTGGTCAAAGTTAGATGCAGGTAAGTTAGGGGAATTACTAGGTAAGTGAGGAAGTCAAAGGAGAGGCAACATGGCGACTCTAGATTTGTAGGTTTTAAACAAATAAAAAAGTTAAAAGTATGACAAGAGCAAAAACCAAACAGGATAACATCTTTACCACCCAGAATGGCTGAGCTGTAATCCTGGCCAAAGAGGTAAGAGCCCATTAGGTGAGATATGTTGTTCTTTGTGTGGTTTCAAGTTTTTCCAATTTTTTCTTTTTTTGTAAAGAGAAAAATCTACCTGTTGGAACACAGTTGATGGCAGTTAATTAGAATAGAGTGGAATGGAGAAATGGAAGGTGTTAAAATGTTTATGGAGACATTGCATGCTGCTGCTGCTGCTAAGTTGCTTCAGTTGTGTCCGACTCTGTGCGACCCCATAGACGGCAGCCCACCAGATTCCACCATCCCTGGGATTCTCCAGGCAAGAACACTGGAGTGGGTTGCCATTTCCTTCTCCAATGCATGAAAGTGAAAAGTGAAAGTGTAGTCGCTCAGTCGTGTCCGACTCCTAGCTATCCCCATGGACTGCAGCCTACTAGGCACCTCCATCCATGGGATTTTCCAGGTGAGAATACTGGAGTGGGGTGCCATTGCCTTCTCTGGACATTGCATGACCCAGGCTTAAAATCACTTTAAGTTTCCTCTGTCTCTGACAGAGACAGAGAAATATATGTAGAGAGAGACTCTCATTCAATCCGTTGAAGGTCTGCTACTCAGTAAGAAAGTAAGTCCCAGTCTGAACCAGTTCAACTCCAAGTGATGCCTTATGTTCTGAACATTAAAGGGAGGCTGGAACTCTGCACAGTCCTGCTGGTAACCTTAGAGGCTTGTACTCACAGTGACTGGATCTGTGGAGGCAGTTACAGACTGAAACTGTAGATGGAGGAACGTTGATGACGTTTAGATGTAAGTCACTAAAACTTGTCCTCTGAAAGGAGCCTGTGGTGCGGCAGTACAGGAAGCTCTTGGTTACTAAGTGATTTTTTATACTTGGAATCCTTAGAGAAGAATAAAACACTGGTGTGTGTCTTTAATAGATCCTCCAATTTGTGGAGCACTAATATTTAATTCAGGGAAAGAAAAAGAAATATATATGTGTGTTTATATATGCATGCATATATATACATAGACATGTGAAGCAGTAGTAAAGAATCCACTTGCCAATGCAGGAGATGCAGGAAATGCTGGTTCAATTCCTGGGATGGGAAGATCCTCTGGAGTAGGAAATGGAAAGCTGCTCCAGTATTCTTGCCTGGAGAATCCCATGGACAGAGGAACCTGGCAG
The DNA here is from genome assembly GCA_007570785.1 of Antilocapra americana. Classification (NCBI taxonomy): domain Eukaryota; kingdom Metazoa; phylum Chordata; class Mammalia; order Artiodactyla; family Antilocapridae; genus Antilocapra; species Antilocapra americana. Next base: position 4,287,915 of record ML660213.1, read on the forward strand.
GCTACTGTCCATAGGGTTGCAAAGGGTTGGACAGAAAACTTCAAAGAGCGACTAAGGAGACACACACATGCACATATATGCAGTACCTATGTATGCATATCAGATTGGCTATCTTAGCAATCAGTGCAAAGAAATAGAGGAAAACAACACAGTGGGAAAGACTAGAGATGTCTTCAAGAAAATTAGAGATACCAGGGGAACATTTCATGCCAAGATGGGCTTGATAAAGGACAGAAATGGTATGGACCTAACCGAAGCAGAAGATATTAAGAAGAGGTGGCAAGAATACACAGAAGAACTGTACAAAAAAGATCTTCATGACTCAGATAATCATGATGGTGTTATCACTCACACTCAGCTAGAGCCAGACATCCTGGAAGATGAAGTCAAGTGGGCCTTAGAAAGCCTCACTACAAACAAAGGTAGTGGAGGTGATGGAATTCCAGTTGAGCTATTTCAAATCCTAAAAGATGATGCTGTGAAAGTGCTGCACTCAATATGCCAGCAAATTTGGAAAACTCAGCAATGGCCACAGGACTAGAAAAGCTCAGTTTACATTCCTACCCCAAAGAAAGGCAATGCCAAAGAATGCTCAAACTACTGTACAATTGCACTCATCTCACACACTAGTAAAGTAATGCTCAAAATTCTCCAAGCCAGGCTTCAGCAATACATGAACTCTGAACTTCCAGATGTTCAAGCTGGTTTTAGTAAAGGCAGAGGGACTAGAGATCAAATTGCCAACATCCGCTGGATTATCAAAAAAGCAAGAGAGTTCCAGAAAAACATCTAATTCTGCTTTATTGACTATGCCAAAGCCTTTGACTGTGTGGATCACAAAAAAACTGTGGAAAATTCTTCAAGCGATGGGAATACCAGACCACCTGACCTGTCTCTTGAGAAATCTGTATGCAGGTCAGGAAGCAACAGTTAGAACTGGACATGGAACAACAGACTAGTTCCAAACAGGAAAAGGAGTACGTCAAGGCTGTATATTGTCACCCTGCTTATTTAACTTGTATGCAGAGTACATCATGAGAAATGCTGGGCTGGAAGAAGCACAAACTGGAATCAAGATTGCCAGGAGAAATATCAGTAACCTCAGATATGCAGACGACACCACCCTTATGGCAGAAAGTGAAGAAGAACTAAAGAGCCTCTTTATGAAAGTGAAAGAGGAGAGTCTAAAAGTTGGCTTAAGGCTCAACATTAAGAAAACTAAGATCATGGCTTCTGGTCCCATCACTTCATGGCAAATAGATGGGGAAACAGTGGAAAAAGTGTCAGAGTTTATTTTGGGGGGGGGGCTCCAAAATCACTGCAGATGGTGATTGCAGCCATGAAATCAAAAGACGCCTACTCCTTGGAAGGAAAGCTATGGCCAACCTGGATAGCATGTTGAAAAGCAGAGACATTACTTTGCTAACAAATGCTCATCTAGTCAAGGCTATGGTTTTTCCAGTAGTTATGTATGATTGTGAGAGTTGGACCATGAAAAAGGCTGAGCGCTGAAGAATTGATGCTTTTGAACTATGGTGTTGTAGAAGACTCTTGAGAGTCCCTTGGACTGCAAGGAGATCCAACAAGTCCATCCTAAAGGTGATCAGTCCTGGGTGTCCATTGGAAGGACTGATGTTGAAGCTGAAACTCCAATACTTTGGCCACCTCATGCGAAGAGTTGACTCATTGAAAAAGATCCTGATGCTGGGAAGGATTGGGGGCAGGAGGAGAAGGGGACGACAGAGGATGAGATGGCTGGATGGCATCACCAACTCGATGGACACGAGTTTGGGTGGATTCTGGGAGTTGGTGATGGACAGGGAGGCCTGGCATGCTACAGTTCATGGGGTCGCAAAGAGTCGGACACATCTGAGCAACTGAACTGAACTGATGTATGTATATAATATATGCATATAGATATGTTTGTGTGTGTAAATATCTTTGTATGTATTAAAAAACTTATTCATGAAATTGATGTAATAAACTTTACCCCATCCATCTATATGTATGCCACAATTAATTAGGGCTTAAGTTTTCTCTTTGAAAAAGTTTTCTCCCCCTCACAAAATGATTCCATAGAACTAGTAAACTGCTATCAGTTTCTTAAAATATAATTTGTTAGAGTACCGTTCACAGTAATTAACATTGATAAACCTTTTCTTTTGTGCCAGGTACTGAGCTAAGAGCTTTATATGAAATACCTCATTGAAATCTCTCATTGTGAGGTATTATCATTATCCCCTACTTTCCGAAACTGAGGTTTAGAAAAGTTTAATAACTTGCCCAAAGCCACACTATTATCAAGAAGTGAAGCTGAAGTTTAATCCTAGATGGTCTAACCCTAGGTCTGTACCCACGTCTTTAGAAGGGTATTTCTACATTTGGGTATCGTGACTCTTATGTAAAATGACACATCTTTACAAACAGTTCGAGCAGAGCGTTGCACACAACTCAGATAAGAAGAGAAATAAAATGTCAATCCTTGCTTTGGATCCAAATGTCATTCAGTTTTGTTAACGTTTTCCTTTGCATCTTTAAGGATTTTTCTTTTTTTAAGTTTGGAAAAGTCTGATATCAAATTAATCCCCTGAATTCTGTATCACCATGTAGCAAATGCTAGTTCTGGGCATGGAAAGACAGACACAGTGTTAAAGAATGTGGGGAACTTGCCAATCTAGATTTTTCTCTGCATAAGAAAGTACACTTGCCCTGATACAGAATGGACTCTGCAGGGGCCAAAGCCTTTGACAGTTGGGCCAGAGGCTGTTAATTTTGATGTGGTGAATCATCCCACATGCTCAGATCTTATGGAAGCGAGGCCAATTCCAGAGTTTTGTCATACTGCCCGAGGATCATCCAGTCTTGCACCTGCAAGCTTGGAAAATCCACTGGATCCCTCTTCCCTCCCACACATACTCCCCAAAGACACACACCGCTTATAGAAGTGGCCATGCGCGAGTGACAGACTTGGAGAGACGATCGCTATTTATTCAATCAATAAAAGACAGAATCATTTTCCTAGAAGCACTAGCAAGACAAAGGAAGCTGGCGAGAGGCATCCTGATTCTAGCAGGGGGATGAATGGGTGTGAGAAAATTTGAGGGAGGCTTCTTGGATAAACACAACCGAGGTTAAAGATCATGGCAGCCCCAGCAAGGCGAAAATATGGAGGACATAGACCTGCCCACTGGGCAAGCCGGGTGCAATCCATCAGGGGAGGTGAGGGGTGGGGAGCGGAAGGGGTCCACGACCTATGCTTATCTATTAGCTGAAGTTTTGATCTCAAGGCTGGGAAAGACACGGCCAGAAATAAATGTTTAGGGCATGACATTCTTTCCATGTTAGGACACCGCATTCTTGCTATTCGGTGACAAATGACTGAACAGCAAGCTGGGTCCCATTTGTGATCTAATTCTGTAAAAATGAGACTCTGGGCAACTGCTTCAGAGCTTTCCAGGAAAGAGTTAATGCTGAATCTTGCTGCCTCACTCTTTTGCTTCCTTTTTGGTGAATGACTGGCTGGGATGCTGAGTTGGCGGTCTTCCAAGGGTGCTTTTTCTCTCTTTCTCCAGATTTTGTTTTCAGCCTTCTGTGGAAGAGAGCAGCTATCTGGCCTTGCTTCTTTCCTTTGGCTTGAAATTACTCATGAGGAACATATACCTTCTATCTGAAGGCTGCAGAGAGAGGGGAGAAGATGTGGGAATCACACCCACTAGAGAAAAACCAAGAGAGAAATGGACGGAGTGTGTGGGTGTGTCTGGGTGTGCGTGTTCCATGTAGCAAGTGTTTGAGAGGCATCCAGTGAGGGGAGCTTGCTACAATAATTCTCCAACTGCCTGAACAAAGCTTCCAATAATACATGGTGACATTTACACAAATATTTGTGGTTGTGCTTTCCATTGCTTCTTATAGGAAACAAGTGAGATTTTAAAATGCTTGAGCGATGTGATCAGTAGACAGTAGTGGGAAAGAATTTCCCTGCAACTTGACTTGCTATCAAAATAAGGAAGGAAGATCTGAAAGAACCGAGAATATTTCAGCTAATCAGGATATGGCACTTTCCGACATCTGGATGTCCAAACAAGTGTTTTGAATTCAATACTATTAACATGTGTCACTTTAATGAATATTTTCCTTTGGAGCTGATGGGGTGGTTACATTTTTGGCAATCATCTTGCGGTCTGTTGCTTACATTACCTGACCCACAGTCCATTTTCCTTGTGTTGGCTGTGGGAAAGAAAAAAAAAAAGTGGAAAATATCTCAGAACTTGGAAAATGGTTTTGAAAATACGACTCATCTTTTAATTGAACCACTTCAAATAGAAGCTCTCTAAGGATTATCTTCTCACCGTCTGTGACATCATGTGTAACAAAAGGAGTCAGTTCTCTTCATATCAAAAAGATGGAGGAAAAAAATCCCACAAAATGAAATGGGATTTTTTTTTTAAGCCTGAACTAGAAGATCAGGTCTCTGCATTCATTCTTTTGACTTTTAACAAAACCAACCAAAGACAAGTAACTTCCTTACAGCAAAAAGTATTTTCAAGAGGTCAAGAATAAATAAGATCCTAATTGATCATTTCAAAAAGGCTCACACAGGAACATCACCTCCTGTTCTGGAAAGTGTTTTTAGGCCTCTCCTCTTTGTAGAGATTTTTAACATTGTATTTTCTATAAGGAAGACTCCATGGCCAATTCCTTTATGAGGAGTGAGAGGGAAGAAGGGTAGCCTAGATTGACTGCTATACATGTGGCCAAATGAGGATGTGTGTGTGTGTGTGTATGTCCATGTGTGTGAACGTGGGTATGTAAATATGTTTATGTACATATGAGTGACTATGCATATATGTACAAAGTGTAGGTGAATATGTTTCCCATTAGACATTAGCTCACTGAAGTAGTTTATCAGAGTGCTTAAGGCATGGACTTTGGAATGACAGACCAAAGGTGAAACCCAGGTGACCTCATTTTCTAGCTGAGCAATCTCTGGTACATTGCTTCATCTTTCTTGACCTCAGTTTCCTCATCTGTGAATGGAGAGATACTAGAAACACCCACCTCCTAAGGATGCCGTGAAATGGGACCTGGGACATGATTTGCATAGGGCCCCATGTAACAAGCTCTCAATCAAAACTGTAGGTATCATTAATCAGAGAGCTCTCTCCTGTAGCTGTAGGGCTCCTGGAGGAGTTGGGGTTTTGTCTTTGTTTTTAAATAAAGTAGGTGTTCCATTTGTGTTGTGGATTCTCTGACTCATGGCAGCATGTGGATTCTTGTTTCAGAGAAGCCATCCACTCACTCGGCCAGGATGTCTGCACCACTTCCCATCTGCAGGCCCAGGGGCACATGGAGCCCAGCTGCGCGATGCTAACACTGCAGTTACATGCATGCGAAGGGGCTTCTATCCTCCAATCCAGGGTACAGAAAGTTCTTCTATTGACCCATCCAGGGTACGGAGAGTCCTCCACAGATGGGAAGGAGGGAAGCCAAGTTTAAGGAATGCGATGGACTCTAGGTCCAGAGGATCATTTTGTTTCAAACTGAGTTTGAATTCCATTGAGCCACCACTGAAATTCCCACATGTTGCACTAGGAAACAGTGTAAGACGGACTGAGGTGTATCGCCTTTGCATCCAAGGCGCCATTACCTTACTGGTGTGGCACAGTGCTCTCCGGGGTGATGTTCCTTCTGATTGCTCATGACGGCCACTTTTCAGCTAACCACTCCCATCTTCAAACTCTATGTTTTCTAAGCTTCCTTTGTAGGAAAATATATTTGAAGAACTGATGAGTCAGTTATGGTTTCAGAGTAGTTTATTTAGGCATTCAACAAATCCTCACTAAACAGCCTCCAGGTGGCAGGCACTAAGGAGAACCCAGCTGCCAATTCAGGAGATATAAGAGATGCAGGTTCAATCCTTCAGTTGGGAAGATCCCTCTGAAGAAGGGCAGGCACTAAAGCTAGATATTGGGGGAAGACAGTCCCTAGTTTCAAAATATTTACAGTACAGTTTCAGAGAAAGGCAAGTAAATGAGTGTTCAGCAAGTGGTGTGGCAGGGACTGGAATGAATATAGTATTTATGAGATAGTGACCAGAGAGAGGAGAAGTTAAGTAATGTGTCCAGGATCATAAAGCGTTTAAGGGGTGGGAGTAGGCTTCCAGCCCTGTTTCCCTGACTATGCAATTGTACAGACTGAGATATATCCCTTTTTCTCCAGCTGCCCACATCAAAAATTTTAATAGAAAATGAAAAAAGGATACTTCGATTCTGAGATGAAAGTTTTATAATCATATTGATGTGGACTTTCTCAGTGAAAAATTTCTAATTGTACATTGCTTTTAAGACACAAAATTTTATGGTTTATCGTAGTGATAGGAACCAGGCTAATAGGGTGGCAAAGGCTAAAACATACAATCAGATAAAAAATAAAGATCACTGATGGTACATTTGTCATGTCTGTATCAAACTGCACATTCATGGAGCCTCGTGTCAGTTGCAATTGCATTAGGCTGCATGTAACGGAAACCAGGTGCAGTGGCTTCAATTAGGTCCAAAGTTCAAGGCTGGTGTAGCCACTCAAAGAAGCCACCAAGGGTATAGGCATTTTCTAGCTTCCTATCCCACGATTTTGACCATGTGGTTTTCATCCTCATGGTTGCAAGATGACTCCTTCAACCTCCAGGGAGCACATTTACCTTTGAGACTGAGAAAACAGAATATGAGATGAGGACAAATCACACCTGAGACTTGCCTCTGGTCCTTTTTGTTAGGAAGACAACCTTATCCCCATACACTTTATCGCATTGTCCCGTGCTGGGCAATACAACCATCTGGAGTTGCAAAGATTCTGGGAAAGTGAATGCTTTTCCTAGGCTGAACTGCTGCCCTAAACAGAATCTGGGCTCTGTTAGTAAGGAGGAATAAAAGAATGCACACCGGGGAGGCAGCCAGCACCGTCTGCCACGTTCTCTTAAGTAGGTTAACTATTCGCTTCAACTCTTGTTTAAACCGTTTGTCCCCTCACAAAACTCATTAAAATATATGTCAGGCAAGAATTCAATTCAACTCAGGCTTGTTTGAATTATCACGTGGTCTGAATAAGTGGAGTCTGAATTATAGAGTTTGACCATCCAAATGGAGCAGATAACTTTTTACCTCTCTTGGGTGGCTGCCACTGCAAAAGCTCCTTGTTGGTGAGAGTGAATCAGTTTCCCAGTTATTTTATGCTTTCAAATGAAATATTGCTATCCTTTCTTATATTATCTGGGTTCTCTTTTATTCCTAATTTGGCCAATAGTTATTTTCATTGGGTTGCAATAAAAGTTTTCATAAAATATGCCTTGGATTTAGTCTAAAAATTAACAGAAGAAGAACTGAATCAGAGTGTGAATACAGAAACCAAAGAGCTCAATAATGAATCACTCAACACATATTTATTGAATGTTTTCCATGGCCAAGGTAATGACTTTATAACACAAACCTTTATTATTTCCCTCAGCACCTGGCATACAGTACTACAGTGATGGTCAATAGTGTTGCTGCCTTAGAATGCTTCATCCACCAGAGGATTTAAATGACCAGAAAAATAATGTAATTTCATCTCTCATCATCATCAACATTATCACCATTATCGTTTTTATTAGAGGGGAATGCTCACTTTAAATGTTAGTTTTAAAATGAAGTGGCTACCAGCTGGGATTTTGCAAAATGAAGAATGAAAGGATGAGGCTGCTCAGGTGTTCTGGGAAAATAAATGAAAAGAGTGGAAATGAAGCTATCATACTTGATGGCCTGGAGGAAAATCTTCCAGACATTGTGTGCTGCCATTTTGATTGCTGATGACTTGGATTCTTTCTGTTGTAAAGCTACTGAGTCTTGCTTCTGACAGTGAGATGCACAGAAGAATGAATGTTTTACATTAAGATGGGCACAAAAGATCAACTCTGTTTGTGATAATCCAAGTAGAAACCAGCCCATTGGCAGACTGGAGCACCTAACTCTGAAGGCTGTGCAAATCAGGCCCCAGTTTCGAGGCGTGCTTGAAACCAGTGAAGGAGAACTGAAATGTCAACATATTTTGAAAGAAGACCTTGTAAAACGAATGTCAACCAAACTATTCATTCCCTTATTTATTTGTTTAGCAAACATTTATGGCACGCTGGCCACTTGCCTGGTACTATGTTCTATGCTATGAAAATGGCAGTAGACAAAAACCAATTCCCTGCTCTCATAGAGTGTCCACTCGCTAGACGAGCCAGACCATTAGCCAATGAATAAATACATGTATACACATCAGACAGTGCAAAGTGCTCAGAAATCAAGTAAAGCAAGAGAGAAAACAGATTGCTGGATAGTGGTGGGGGTGGGGTGTTTTAAGATGGGCCTATTAGGAACAGTCTCTGATAAGGGGGTAGTTGAGCAGCGACCTGAAGGAACTTAGGGAGGGCCACATATGTCTTTGTAAAGGAAGGCAAAAGAGACAGGAGAAGTTTGGCTTGTTCAGAGGTCTGGTAGGAAGGCAAGGTGGAACAGAGTGGCTCAGGGGGCTGTTATAATAGTCCAGGATGATGGCACAGGGGACCAGAGTGGGAGTAGTGGCCACAACAGGGTGATAATAGTGATTATCTCTGAGTATTGAGATTCTATGCTGCTTTCCTATTTTTTTTTTTAATGCATATCCAGGCTCTGCCCATTTTCTGCAAAGAATACATTGCTGGTAGAATCAGAGGAAACAAATATTGCCCCCTTTTGCAGCTTGGCATAATTGAAAAAGGATGGCTTAGAGCAAAGACATCACCTAGGATCAGACTTCAGAATTCAAATTTAGTAAGATCTATTTGTGATTTATAGTAGAGGTTGGCAAGCACTCATACAAACTTTTAAGAACAAATTAATGTTGCATAATGCAGAGGGTAATAAAAACTGCAAAAAATGGCAGGGTAGGGAGAATAACAGGTTAATAAGGGAGAGGAATTAACAATATATTTAGCAAAGAAAAACATGACATTTGAAATAGCAATAATAGCAGGCTGCCTAAGAACAAGTCTTCTGTTTTAATAAGATATTTTTTATTTATTTTTTATTTTATTTTTTGATTTTTTTAAAAAATTTTCTTTACTTTATTGTGTTGGTTTTGCCATACATTGACATGAAACCGCCATGGGTATACATATGCTCCCCCTCCAGAACTCCCCTCCCGCCCCCCTCCCGATTCCCTCCCCCTGGGTCATCTCTGTGCACCAGCCCTGAGCATCAACCCTGGGCTGGCGATTGATTTCACATATGATAATTAACATGTTTCAATGTTTTAAAAAATTTATTCTGTTAAGAAATATAACAGGGGATGGCCACAGACGTATTACAATCAGGAGCTGAGGCAAATAGTAGAGAAAAATCCTCCTTTTTTTTTTCAATCGAGAAATCAAAGACTCTGCTTCCTAGTCCCTGAAATGAAATAGTCCCTTTCAGGGCTGATGTTGTATTTCTCGACTTTAAAGCACTGTTAACCATCAGCCTTTCACTCCTTCTAGGTGAATTCACCCAAACTCCATTCTTGTTAGAAACTGTGAAAAATCATTCCTGCAAAAGCTGTTAAAATTACAGACTTAATAAATCTGGTAAATTCTACTGCTTGGTCAGTTCCATTATTCTGTTTCTCATCTCAATATAACTACCACTGGTATGTGAGATATACCCATGAACACGAGAAACATCAAGACACATCTAGAGGCCTGTCCTCTAGACTCTCTGAGGGCTAGCAGTCTTCATGAGACTTCATGTGGGAGTGGAAGGCTTCTTGATCCGAGAAGGTTTTTCCACAGGTGTTACAGGAGAGTCGTCATCCTCCTTGTGTGAGCGCCGGACGTGGCTGTCCTGAGCAGTGTGCGGTGCAAAAGATTTGCCACAATATTTGCATTTGAAGGGCTTCTCTCCGGAGTGCTGCCTGATATGCATGCGGAGTATACTAGAGGCAGTGAGTTTCTTAGTACAATACACACACTGGTAGGGTCTGTCTCGAGTGGACTTTCATATGTTTGTTTAGACTGGAAGATTGAGAGAAACATTTCCCGCATGTAGAACACTTGTGAGGCCGATGCTTCTCATGAACGGAAAGGATATGGATCTGGAGCCGGTCTCTCTTCTCAAAGGATCATTTGCATAAAGAACAGGGGAGAAGATACTTTTTTAATGTAAATTTATTTTGACAAACTTCTCTTAAAACTTAATTTTAAAAAACAAAAAATATAAGAAGTGAACTAATTCCTTTCCCTTAAGATGTTTTATTACTGTAGAAGGAAACTTTATTTTTATTTATTTATTTTTTTTTATTGTTTTTGCCATACATTGTCATGATATCACCATGGGTTTACATATGCTTCCCCTCCGGAACCCCCCTCCCTCCTCCCTCCCCCCCAGGAAATCTCGCTGTACCAGCCCCGAGCATCAATCCTGGGCTGGTGATTGATTAGACACATGACAATTAACATGCTTCAATGCCCTTCTCCCATATCATCCCACCCTTACCCTCATCCACAAAGTCCACGAGTCTATTCTATACATCTGCGTTCCTTTTGCTGTCTCGCATGTTGGGTTCTCGTTACTGTCTTTCTAAATTCCATATATATGCGTTAATATACTGAAGGAAACTTTAAATTGAAACTTTGGGAGAACAAAATAAAGCATCATACAATTAAGGTGAGCAAACTTATTACTTGAACCATTTAAAAAATTCTGGAATATAAAAACCAGAGTATGTAACAAGGAAGGCAGTGGTCCACTCTGCAACGTTCTGTAGACTCTCTTAAGGATTTCCCCCTACTTTTGTTGAGATACAGTAATTGACAAAATCACTCTATGAGTTTAAGGTGTACAATATAAAGCTTTGACTTACGTATATTGTTAAATGCTTACCACAATAAGTTTAGTTAGCATCCATCCTGTCATATAGATTCAATAAAAAGAAAAAAAATAATTTTTCTTTTTCCATGATAACCTTAGAATTTACTTTCAACATCTTGCATATATATATCAGACTGTAGTGTTAACTACAGTCATCATGTTGTACATTACCTCCTTAGTATTCATTTATTGTTGAAAGTTTGTATCGTTTGACCATCTTTCTCTAATTCCTTACCCTCTTCCGCCACCCCACATCTTGTAACCACAAATCTGATCTCTTTTTTTCTATGAAGTCTTCTTTTGCTTTTAGATTCCACATATATGTGAAATCATACAGCATCTGTCTTTCTTTGTCTTACTTATTCATTTAGCATAGTGCCCTTGAGGTCCATCCAGGTTGTTGCAAATGGCAAGATTTTCTCCTTTTTATGACTGAATAATAATCCTTTTTTTTTTTTTTTGCTGCAGCATGCCAGGCTTCCCTGTCCATCACCAATTCCCAGAGCTTGCTCAAACTCTTGTCCAGGCATGCTGCAGTCCATGGAGTTGCAAAGAGTCAGGTATGACAGCGACTGAATTGAACTGAATATTCCATTGTGGGTAGTTGGCCTTCTGTATCCATGGGTTCCTTATCTGTGGTATGGAAGCCATGTTATATGAGGGACTTGAGCAAACATGATGTGGTACCCCCAGGAGTCCTGGAACCATCCCCTAGGGAAGCCAAAGGACAACTATATATACCGTGAGTTCATTATCTGTTCATCTATTGACACTTTGGCTGTCTCTGTGAGAGCTCTTTAGTGAGTTTGGTCTTTTCCCTAAAAGCAGTGGGCAACCACTGAGGTGTTTTAAGCCAGAAGGACTTGATCAGATCTGGGTTTCAAAGTTTCACTTTAAAAACAAATAAGGAAACAAACAAAAACAAAGGTCATGAAAGAAAGAAATGTCTGATGAATTCAACACCAGAATGAAGAAACACACTTAGAAATGCAAATACCACAACATATGGATGGTAACAAGGTAAGTATATTTTCATCAGAAGATGAATCATGTGAGTCTCAGAAGTCACAAGATAACACTGGGAAGCGAGAATAACCACAACATACAAACACTCACTAATGAACTGACCACATAGCAAATAAACCCACACTCCAGTCTCTCCTGATTTCACCTTGAGCTCCTCGATTTGGGTTCCATCTCTCACCATCTCATGGTTTCCATCTCTTACTATTGGTTGTTTACAATCCCATGTGCATACAGACTGATTTGCAAGTTTTTCGAATTCGAAGGGTTTCATAAAGTCAATGAAAATGGTGTTGGCGAAATCTGGCAAGCATGGTCTTTGACAGTGAGGACCTGCCAGTCTGACCAGCCTAGTGATCATTGTGGCTGACTTGCGAACTTTCCCCACTGCAAATGATTATCCTGAACCTATCATGGTGTTATGTTCCTCTTACCCCTTTTTCATCTAAAATGATTTGAGTTAAGCAGGATTTAAAAGATGAATACTTAAGGGGTTGCCTTTTTGAGATTTTCACGTTTTGAACATTTTACTTTGATGCTAAGAGGCAGAAAAAAGCAATAATATTAATTTATATCTAGAACCAAATTTTTCTGCTTAGTTCAATTAAAAATATTAAAAACAGTTTAATATTAGTGGTATGAATCATCCTAGATGTTTGCAATACTTGGTTCTATTACTATAGGTAAGCCATAATTGATTTATTCATATAGTAAGTAAGGTACAGGCTAATTTTAAGCAGGAGACAGCATATAATAGCGCAGAGACCGAGGAAAACATCACTGGGAATGTCAATTACAAGCTAGAGGTCAGAGATGAGAAGGTAAGCAAACAATAGTCCTTCTCTTGGGAAGAATTTACAGGGAAAAGTCTACAGATACAGTTGGGAAACTACTTTATAAAATCAAGTCCAATGGAAGGGAAGGGAAGGAAGAGAAAGAAGAAATTAGAAATTTCAAATTTCAGTATTGACAAGTGAAAGTAAAAGCGTTAGTCACTCAGTTGTGTCCAACTCTTTGTGACCCCATGGATTGTAGCCCGCCAGGCTCCTCTGTCCATGGGATTCCCCAGGCAGGAATACTGGAGTGAGTTGCCTTTTCCTTCTCCAGGGGATCTTTCCAACCCAGGGATTGAACTCGGTTCTCCTGCATTGCAGGCAGATCCTTTACTGTCCGAACCACCAGGGAAACCCCAGTATTAACAAGAGATCACTTATTGGATATCCTGATATCATGACAGTTGGATATCATGATTGAGGTTCCACCTCTGCCTTTAATTTTCATTCCCTGATCTCCCATTTCTTTGACCTGCTCCTTATTTTTGTAAACCAGGGAAGCATGGTCATCTGTTCTCTCTGTGGATCCCTGTAAGTTAATAACCCCCCTCTTCTGTCCTGTACTCTAAAATTCCTTGCTTCTACAACTATGCTGCTGCTGCTGCTAAGTCGCTTCAGTTGTGTCCGATTCTGTGAGACCCCGTAGACGGCAGCCCACCCGGCTCCACCGTCCCTGGGAGTCTCCAGGCAAGAACACTGGAGTGGGTTGCCGTTTCCTTCTCCAATGCATGAAAGTGAAAAGTGAAAGTGAAGTTTCTCAGTCATGTCTGACTCCTAGCGACCCCATGGACTGCAGCCTACCAGGCTCCTCTGTCTATGGAATTTTCCAAGCAAGAGTACTGGAGTGGGGTGCCATTGCCTTCTCCATTCTACCATTATAGATAATCTATTTTGAAGGCACTTGCAACCAACTAACTAAACACATCCAATCAGAGACTCATAGACTAGTAGTAACTTTTAATTCTCATTGTACAGTAGAAATGCTGGAAGAGGTTTTCAAAAGTGCCAATGTCTTGTCAGCTTGGAGAGGTAAGAATTGAATTGCTTTTGGTTGTGCATTCGTAATTCTGTAGTGCACCCAAGTTGAGAAAATCTAACCCAGTCCTGGGTGCTGGCTACCTTTCCATTCAGTCCTTTTCATTGTTCCCCATGATGGCTTTTTTTTCTCTCCTTGGCTACTGACTCTGCAACCACAAAGCAAGATGGAAACCCTCTTGCTCTCAGCACTAGTGTGCAATAAAAAAGGAAGATGTCCTGTGACATCATTTCTACCATGGCATTATTCTTTCTAGAATTCCATGTTGATTTCTGAACACAAACTTTAAAGAATCGGACTTAAGTTCTTAGACCACAGATTCTAAGTCCCCTTATCTGCTGACTTTCCCAGAGTCTTTCCTATTCCTCCTTACCACATGTTCTGTTTTTATTCTCAAGCAAATGGAAGCTCTTAATCTTTTTCTATCCACCTCCTATCATGCCTCAAACACCATCCACCTCTTTTCCCTTTCTTAAAATTAGATCTTTACCCTCTGTTAGTTGTTCACACTTGAGTTGCGTTTTCCTTTGCTAACAGTATCTGGGTCTAGTCCCTCCTTGGATAACTGCTTAGTGCAGACAATTCAGTCTGTATTTACATGGTTCTGCTTTTGTGCTTTTTAATTGTTTATTTGTTATCTTTTGGCATTTCTATGGTATTTGGTAACTCCTCACAAAGTTAAAAAGTGGGTACTGTTTATACTTCTATATCCAATAAGCATTCTCTATGTTACAAAAGGCATGCAATGAATGGGGATTTGACAGCCACTTTTCCGTTGATCAAGTGTGATGCCTCAATCCTTTCTTCTGGGTTGCATCTACTCTCTTATCTACTATACTGGCTGGTCTGCATAGCCATCTGCCTAGACCTTGACACTGGAATCCTTTAATGTGCAGATCACTATCTGTGGGCACAAGTTTGACTTGGTGCAGGACCAAAAGTGCTTCCCACGCTGTGCACGCAAGCCTTTGGTTTCCCGCCAGAGGCAATTATGGGTAGAATCTGGAACTGTTTGTGATTCTAAATATCATGTCCTTTGTGCTTTTCACCAAGAAACACCCCATTTCTAAGGGATTACCATCAGCCCAGCCGTTGGCTGTTACAGTTGTTTAGCAATCCACAGAACTTTTGCATTCTTTGAAGTGGTGTTTGAGTATGCCTCTTCTCTGCTCACCTGAATTATAATTGACTGATCTCTGCTAACCATATGTAGAAGCCACATGTTTCTCTCTAGGAGTCTGAACTGTATGATGCAGTATGATATTCTGTGCTAACTCAGATTGTTCAGTACTTGCTTCATATCTGTATGTAACTCCTTGATGGTGGAGAAGGTTCTTTTATAGTCCAACCAAGACTAGCACAGCTGGGGATCATGAAGTCTTTGTGACTTACCTGAATGATTGGACCAATGTAGACAGAATTATTAAGGTATGTTGTTGTAGTTCAGTCACTCAGTCCTGTCCGACTCTTTTCGACCCCATGGACAGCAGCACACCCGGCTTCCCTGTCTTCTACCATCTCCAGGAGTTTGCTCAAACTCATGTCCATTGAGTTAGTGATGCCATCCAACCATCTCATCCTCTGTCATCCCCTTCTCCCTCTGCCTTCAATCTTTCCAGCATCAGGGTCTTTTTCAATGAGTCAGTTCTTCGCATCATGTGGCCAAAGTATTGGAGCTTCAGCTTCAGCATCAGTCCTTCCAATGAATAGTCAGGGTTGATTTCCTTTAGGATGGACTGGTTTGATCTCCTTGCTGTCTAAGGGACTCTCAAGAGTCTTCTCCAGCACCACAATTTGAAGGCATCAGTTCTTTGGTGCTCAGCCTTTTTATTGTCCAACTCTCACATCTGTACATGACTCCTGGGAAAACCATAGCTTTGACTATACAGACCTTTGTCAGCAAAGTAATGTCTGCTTTTTAATGGACATTTTTTAATACATTTTTTTAATGTAGGTTTGTCATTTTTTTTTCTTCCAAGGAGCAAGCATCTTTTAATTTCATAGCGGCAGTCACTGTCCACAGTGATTCTGGAGCCCAAGAAAATAAAGTCTGTCACTGTTTCCATTGTTTCCCCATCTATTTGCCATAAAGTGATGGGACTGGATGTCATGATCTTTATTTTTTGAATGCTGAGTTTTAAGCCAGCTTTTTCACTCTCTCATCTTCGTCAAGAGGCTCTGTAATCCCTCTTCACTTTCTGCCTTCATGATAGTGTCATCTACATAGCTTAGGTTATTAATATTTCTCCCAGCAATCTTGATTCCAGCTTGTGCTACATCCAGCCTGGCATTTCACACGATATACTCTGTATATAAGTTAAATAAGCAGGGTGACAATATACAGCCTAACATACCCCTTTCCCGATTTGGAACCAGTCCATTAGTCCATATTCGGTTCTAACTATTGCTTCTCGACCTGCATGCAGGTTTCACAGGAGGCAGATCAAGTGGTCTGGTATTCCCATCTCTTGAAGAATTTTCCACAATTTGTTGGGCCACCAGGGGAGCCCAAGAATACTGAAATGGGTAGTCTGTCCTTTCTCCAGGGGAGCTTTCTGACCCAGGAATTTAAACAGGGTCTCCTCCATTTCAGGCTGATTCTTTACCAGCTGAGCTACCTGGGAAGCCCTCAGTCAAGGTATAGGAGGGAAACGTCAGTGGTTCTCCAACTTTATGTGCCTTAGAACCTCCTGGAAGCCTTTGTGTTAAACACTGATTGCCCAGCTCTATCCTCAGAGGTTTTTTTTTTTTAATTAATTAATTAATTTATTTTTTCTTTACATTATCGTGTTGGTTTTGCCATATATTGACATGAATCCACCATGGGTGTACATGTGTTCCCCTTCCAGAACCCTCCTCCCACCTCCCTCCCGATTCCATCCCTCTGGGTTATCCGGGTGCAATTACTCAGCCATTAAAAAGAATACATTTGAATCAGTTCTACTGAGGTGGACGAAACTGGAGCCTATTATCCAGAGTGAAGTAAGCCAGAAGGAAAAACACCAATACAGCATACTAACACATATATGTGGAATTTAGAAAGATGGTAACGATAACCCTGTATGTGAGACAGCAAAAGAGACACAGATATATCCTCAGAGTTTTTGATTCAGTAGGTCTGGATTTGGCTGCAGGATCTGCCTTTCTCTTTCTTTCTTTCTTTCTTTTTTGCCACATGACATGTGGGATCTTAGTTCCCTGACCAGGGATCAAACACTTGCCCCCTGCATTGGAAATGCAGAGTCTTAGCCACTGGACTTCCAGGGAGTCCAAGAATTTGCATTTCTAACAAATTTCCAGGGGCTGCTGGTGCTGCTCCTCTGAGAATCACAGAAGACTATAGCAGAAAGCCAGCTTTTCCTTTAGGAGGTTGTCAGGCAGAGTAGGATCTTGTGTAGCTTCAAAATTTTGACCCTAATGCATGCCTAGAGAGTGAATGACCAAACTGTCTGATCTATTTCATAAACACTTTTCTTAGCTCACCTGAGTCATGCTTAATCTAGTTGATTATCACATTAGGATACCCAGGTCAAATTCCCAGGAATGTCTAAAAATGTCACTCTTGAAAAAGTCTTCACCCAAGTAATTGGACTAGGATTGTCTATCTATCCAGTAGCTGGAAAATTTACCTGTGGGTCTTGAATATTTTTGCAGAGTATGAAAGAAGAAGAGAATATGATGTTGTAGAAAGACCAAAGACTTTTGGAGTCTGTGGCTGTGTGATCAAATTATTTAGAGACCGAAAACTTCCATTTCTTCTTAAAAACCATGTACTGATATGTGACAGAGAAGGTATAAGAATTACACATGCATCAAATCCCTCCTTTGTATGGGACACACACTACTCCCTAATGAACAATGACTAGGTTCCTATCTTTGTAGCTTCACATCTATCCATTTTGTATCATATGAGTCTCTACTTGTCCTGAAGAGATTGCTGGCTCCTTATGCAAGCAATAAGGGGGGTGGGGGGCACTGCACATTCAGGCTTTGTCAGATCCACTTAGGAGTAGGTATAAGGACGCTGGAACAATCAGGATGGAAGTACAAACTGGGGGCCTTCGTAGTGTAGCAGCCCTGTATCAGCAGTGCCCCAGCACTTCACAGAAGAGTTTGTGCTTCTGGCTCTTGACAAGGTCAACTATGGGTGGAGTTACAAAGTCCTCCAACTTTATCTTTAGTGCTCTTGACTTCCCTATCCTATGGCTCTTTCTCCTAGTGTCTATCCCTCTATCAAATCCTATTCTTTGAAAAGGAATTAGTGTCTGTGAGTCTTAAAGCTTCCTGCTCCTCAGCCTAGGGAGAATGACTACCACTGAGAGCCCCTGTCCTGTGGCCGTGTGTCATATCCTTCAGGTTCCTGAGGTCGAAATAAACCAGGTGGAGAACCATTGTCTTGGTCAAGACATCACTTTATTAAACAGTTGCATTTTCATCTTGATTTTCCTCCCTGCTTGGTGATTGAAAGGCTCTCTCTTCTACAGGAAGTAACCTCAGGTATCAACAAGCAGGTAAGGGAGACTAAAGTGCTTTAAGGAGTTATACGGTCCACATGTGGATAAAATTGACCTTGGGTTCAAGTGAATACTTAAACTGTTACTACGTCCTGCTGACATGCAGCACCAAACAATAATAATAAAAACCAACACAGATACTGCCCACACAACTTCCCTTTGAAACCATTTTTTTTCTCATTATAGAAGGTGACAGGGCAACCCTCTGCTAACCTCCATAGCATTTTGATAGGAAAAAAATGTTCTGGGAGTCCCAATTAGATGAACTAACTCATTAAAAAAAAAAAAAAATTGAACCTCAGAGAAGAAACTGCAAATATCTCAGGAAAGAAAAGGAACCCCATTAGCTCTTCTGGGATTCAACAGTGTGGCTCCGGCATGTCTAGGCATTTCAACTCTGATGTTGAGACCGTAGAGCAAAGAAGGAACATGTATCGGTCCCCTGATAAGGAGGAAGCTTGAAATAGCAGGAACAAAGGAGAGCTTATACCATCCATAGAATATGAAGTGATGACAAGTAGAGCAAAATGAAGTTGAGAGTGAAAAGGAAATTGCACAAGAGGGCAGGATAAAGAAATCCAAAATAGCTCTAGTTTCAGTTTCTAGGAGAAGGAAAAATTCAAACTATCGTTACCTTTCAAAGGTGTTTGTTCAAACACAATGGCCCCACTTACCTGATGTGGGCTCTTTATCTAGGCATCTAACCCACTTGGATTTGCTCATGAGAGTTGAAAATCGGAGACTTTCCTGATGAGGTTTTCAAAAGACGCTGCTGCAGGCCTGAAGGGCAGATTATGGCTCGCTGTTCCATTACCCCTGGAATGGGTAGCCATGCGCTGCTTGTTGTAGCTTTACAGTAAATAGCAGTTTTTTACACACACTTTTCTCAGCAGAATCATGAGGAGAGACCACTCTTCTCCCAGGAGGAAAGACAAGGATAGTTGAATGCTATTTGGTAAATCTAAACCACCCAAGATGTTTATTTTATTATTATTTTGTATTTACTTATTATTTATTGAAGTATAGTTGATTTATAATATTATACTAGTTTCAGGTATACAGCATAGTGATCCAGTATTTTTACAGATTATACGTCACTAAAGGTTATTACAAGATAATGGTTATAGTTCCCTGTGTTATGTGATGTATCCTTGTCACTTATCTATTTTATACATAGTAGTTTGTATCTCATAATCCCATACGCCTATAATCCCATACCCTTCCTCCCTTTTCTCTCCCCACAGGTTTGTATGTGAGTCTGTTTCTGTTTTGTTACAGACATCCATTTGTTTATTTTAGATAATGCACTCTCTCCTGAGATAAAAATAACAGGCTTCATGCAGATAAATCCTCTATCTTCTGCTTAGCTTTATCTTTATAGGGACCTTCAGGAAACATCTTAATGTTTGTAAGTGACAGAGCTAGGATTCCAACCAAGACCTCTCCATGCCAGACACTGCATATTAGCTGCATATAATTAACTCATTACATTCTGAACAGAATAAGGTGGCTATTTCTGGTCCTGCTTTGAAGTGAGAGAATTGAGGCAGAGGGAAGTTAATTTGTTCAGCCGAAGGTCACACATCTTGCAAGCAGCAGGATTCATACTATAGTATGTAAGATTACAAATGCCTGCATTTTTCCTGGTGGCAGCGAGATGTAAGCAATGTAACCAGACAAGGGCTCTGAGAGAAAACAGAAAAGTATATAGTTGTTGAGATTTGGTAATTAATCCTACCCTTGTCTTCCTCTATATTCTAAACCAGGTAGACAAATAAATATGATAAGATAAATGAATATCGGCTTTTGGATTGGAAATAACAGATTGAAAATCACGGCCTGAAGAAGAGGCTATAATCAAGTTTCCTAAGTTCTTTACCATAAGTCAAACCAATTTATGACAACGCAGAGTAGGCAGGCCGTACCTGGCAGGGGCAGAGATGGAGCACATGCTTGAATTTGCTAGAAAGGACTGGTTGATGCATATTCTGTTCCTTCTTTCATTCCTGCCAATCTGATAATTCACCTTTTCGCTCTTAGGGAGTGAATAAAAGATAGAAAGGACAAAAACATTTCTCTCGTTTTTCCCTTTTCGGGAGTAAATGGAATTTTCTTCCCTTCCAAGGAAATAAGAAGAGCTAGGGCTTAAGTGTCCCCCTAAAAGTAATGAAATTATCTTGTTTTAGAAATTTCTGTTTTGAATTGAAGACTCAAAGATTGTTTCTGGTTGAGCCGAGTTGATTTGTAAGCCCGTACATTTTGTGATCACAAACAATTCCCTAGCATCTGAATTGTGACAGTTAATGTCAGCTCATCCACTCAGAGTGAGATAATGCTATACTTTGGGTAATCAGGTGAAACAACCAGCCATTTCAGTGGAGAAAAGCTAGAGGCTGATGACTTAGTGGACTGACCAATAAAGAAATGAGAGGTGTAGATTTTCGATGTATGTCATTTGCTTCTGTTCCAAGATGGGGAAAAAGAGATCAGTCAGGAACATTCATTTGAGAATGAAGGTTTGAATGCAAATGTAGCTGAACACAATGGTATAGCATATGAGAAAGACAAAAATATTTAAAAGCCGCAGACAGATATACAAGTGAAAGATAACTCTGATATTGGTGGAGAATGCTGACTCATTTGGTTGAATCCTTGATGATGAGACCACATCAGAAACACTCCTCACCTTGCTCAGAGATGAACTCATACATTCAGGTTGTGGTGAACACTGTCTGTAAACCAATTACATCATCTTTACATTTAACACTCAAGTTGCTTGATTGAGGGAGGAGATGATGGTAGAGTTCCAGTCTGACACTTTTTGAAGCCTATTATGAAGTGATGGAATTCCAGCTGAGCTATTTTAAGTCCTAAAAGATGATGCTGTTAAAGTTCTGCACTCAGTATGCCAGCAAATTTGGAAAACTTAGCAGTGGCCACAGGACTGGAAAAGGTCAGTTTTCATTTCAATCCCAAAGAAAGGCAATCCCCAAAAATGTTCTAACTAATGCACAATTGCACTCATCTCACACACTAGCAAAGTAATGCTCAAAATTCTCCAAGCCAGGTTCAACAGTATGTGAACCATGAACTTCCAGATGTTCAAGCTGGTTTTAGAAAAGGCAGAGGAACCAGAGATCAAATTATCAACATCCACTGGATCATAGAAAAAGCAAGAGAGTTCCAGAACAACATCTACTTCTGCTTTATTGACTACGCCAAAGCCTTTGACTATGTGGATCACAAAAAAATTGTGGAAAATTCTTCAAGTGATGGGAATACCAGACCACCTGACCTGCTTCCTGAGAAATCTGTATGCAGGTCAAGAAGCAACAGTTAGAACTGGACATGGAACAACAAACTGGTTCCAAATTGGGAAAGGAGTACATCAGGGCTGAACATTGTCACCCTGCTTGTCTAACTTATATGCAGAGTACATCATGCACAATGCCAGACTGGATGAAGCACAAACTGGAAAAAAGATTGCTGGGAGAAATATCAATAACTTCAGATATGCAGATGACACCACCCTATCACAGAAACTGAAGAGGAATTAAAGAGCCTCTTCATGAAAATGAAAGAGGAAACTGAAAAATCTGGCTTAAAACTCAACATTCAACAAACTAAGATCATGGCATCCAGCCTCATCACTTTATGGCAAGTGGATGAGGAAACAACAGAAACAATGACAGATTTCATTTTCTTGGGCTCCAAAATCACTGCAGATGATGACTGCAGCCATGAAATTAAAAGATGCTTGCTCTTTGGAAGAAAAGCTATCACCAACCTAGACAACATATTAAAAAGCAGAGACATTACTTTGCCAACAAAGGTCCATCTAGTCAAAGCTATGGTTTTTCCAGTAGTCATGTACAGATGTGAGAATTGGACCATAAAGAAAGTTGAGTGCCAAGGAATTGATGCTTTTGAAGTGTGGTGTTGGAGAAGACTTTTGAGAGTCCCTTGGACTGCAAGATCAAACCAGTCAGTCCTAAAGGAAATCAGCTTGAATATTCATCAGAAGGACTGATGCTAAAGCTAAAGCTCCAATAATTTGGCCACTTGATACAAAGAACTGACTCAATGGAAAAGACCCTGATGCTGGCAAAGACTAAAAGCAGGAGGAGAAGGGGACAACCAAGATGAGATGATTGGATAGCATCACGTACTCTGTGGACTTGAGTTTGAGCAAGCTCCGGGAGTTGGTGATGGACAGGGTGTCCTGGCATGCTGCAGTTCATGGGGTCTCAAAGAGTCAGACATGACTGAGTGACTGAACTGAACTGAACTGAACTGATGTTTAATATTTAGGGATTCCCTGGTGACTCATTGGTAAAGAAACTGCCTGCCAATGCAGGAGATGTGGGTTCAATCCCTGGGTTGGGAAAATCCCCTGAAGAAGGAAATGACAACACACTCCAGTATTCTTGCCTGCAAAATCCCATGGATAGAGAAACCAGGCAGATAGTTACAGTCTATGGGGTCACAAAAGAGTCAGACACGACTTAGCAACTAAACAACAACAAAAAATGATTAATATTTAAATTACATGATATGCCAACTTTGTTCTCCTTTACTAATAAAGTTGCTTCCTTTGGAATGCTAACAAACAAACAAATAACATGATGTGTTTCTCATGATGGAGCTCCAATTTTCCATTAGAATCAGGTCAAGAGTCTGACTTTAGTAGACTGTGAACAGTTTGGCAATATAGCCAAGTTTTGTGGAATGAATTTTAACATTGGGTTGATTAATATTTACTGAGAGTTCTGCTTGTACTCCTAGTTATTCAGAACATCCTCTGACCTGATGAGTGTTCTCTTTCATCTTGAAAACACATAAATCAGTCCAACTACATGAACAACTGGCCCTTGCACACAAATTAGAGACTGGATGCTAGTTTCAGGGCCGGCCTTCACCTCCCCCTGATCCTGAGGAAGTCACTTCATTTGTTCATGGAACAAATATTTTAGGCACGTATCTTAGGCAGTGTTTTCGGCACTGAGCGTGAGATCTGCTTTCACGGAATTGGCAGCTGGGTGGAGAAGACAGACCATTAAGCATGCAGTTAACAGTCAAGTGCATTTAGAGCTGCTTTAGGGGATGTGCAGGAGCCCTACAGGGTCAGATAAAGCTTTGTCATGCTTTAAGCTGAGACTTTAAAGATTAAGCTAATGTTTGGAGAAAAAGTGTTTTGCAAAGAAGGAATTTCATTTGATTAGCCGAGGAGGTGGGAGAGGCTGCTATCAAGACATTCAGAAAATTTCAGTTTGCTGGGAACACAGACTGCAAGGAAGGCAGCTGGGGGTTTGGGGAGACTGGGGACAGGTTAAGAGAAGTGTGGAAATGAGCCTGGAGAGGCAGATAAGCTTTCTTTAAACACCAAATAGGGACCATAGCATCCACATCTCACAAATATTCTAATAACCAATAGAGAAAATGTATACAAAACTGTTTTGTAATCAATAAAGCACCATGCAAGGACAAGAGCCTCATTCCTGGCATGCTGGCAATAAACTCTGGCTTGCTTTTCCGGGGGCATCATGCTTTTATACAGATCTGTGCTCTTGATTAAAGTTGCAAATCACCAACAATGTAGTATATGTGTGAATTTGCTTTCTGCCTCCTCATGCATTTTCATAGATGTCTTAATTAAT
Organism: Antilocapra americana; assembly: GCA_007570785.1. Lineage (NCBI taxonomy): Eukaryota > Metazoa > Chordata > Mammalia > Artiodactyla > Antilocapridae > Antilocapra > Antilocapra americana. Next base: position 4,311,879 of record ML660213.1, read on the forward strand.
TAACATTGGCAATAGTGGGCATACAAGGCCAACCAGTCTAAGAGACGGTTGCCAGAATCTTCTAATCATATCACATGGGCAATCATCTTGTAGGGAGGTAACTTTAAAGGTTCCAGGTCAACTGTGTTCTGCTCTGTCACCGTACATTCTAGATCCTCTCAGGAGAAACCAGAATCAGGCTTCCAAAAAAATGTTAAGTCCCAATTTAATTCACTCTTTCTGGTTTTGTTCCCAAGAAGAATAAAGTTAAGTCATGTGTTGTGAGCAACTTTCTTCAAAATAGCCTTCCAGTATTTCTCCTCTGTTGGGTAAAACCAGCAGGTGACACATATCACTGGGCAAGCTGATGATTATTTTCATATTTTCTTTCTCTGATAAGGGACCCAGAACAGGTAAGTGTTCAGAGCTTGTAGAAATGCTTCACTCTGACTTTAAATGGAACTCGTATTTTTTAAAGAAAGGTATGTGTAGTGGGTGGGTGACTTCTGAAACCCTCGGTACCTGGTTTCCAAGCTGTCAAGCTTCTGGAATAGAGGATGTGAGTGAAGATTGAAGCCTGAGAAAGGATGCAAAGAGGTGATTGACTTTTAGACTGTTACCTGCAATTCCCATTTTCTCTTGAGGACTCAGAAAGGGAAGTGCCCCCAACATAGCACATAAAGCTCCAAGCTGATTCTACGGCATTTATGAAGACTTATCTGTACTATAGTTCGTGGCATTGACTGGTGTTATTATTATTATTATGTTTTGAATCATTCATGTCTCTTTAACTTTGAAGTGTTTCCCTCTATACCTGGAAGGCTGGGGAATCGTGAAGTGTCTGAGTTTGTGGAGGTTCCATAGTGAAGGCAAGTCGAGAAGATCAGTGCAGTACATGTCATTAGCTACTTTGGGAAGTTGGTGGGGGGACATGGATGGGATATTTTTTGCTCCTCAGAAGCTTGGTTAGCTTTGACTTTTGAGAACCTCACTCGTGTGTGTGTGTGTGTGTGTGTGTGTGTGTGTGTGTGTGTGTGTGAAGGGGTGGGGGTGGTCAGTAAAAGGGCCAAGGCAATGGGATTAAAAAGAGGTTTAGAAACAAGCTCCCACCATCCGAATTGTTAGAACTTTAGTTCCCAAATATCCACTCTCCCCTCATTGGCAGAATACCTGGGAGGCTCAGATGTCCTTTCTTGGAAGTTAGTGAAATTCTTTCATTGTGGTTGCTGAGGCCAATGTCTGATCAAGTGCTCATAGCCATAGCTGTCGCTTCTGTAGCTCTGGCTGGTGGCCAGGGGGCCTTCCAGTCGCCAGTGGTCTGGCCAGCTTGGCTGTGCCCTGTCCCTGCGGGGGGTTGGCTGGTGTGGCTCTGAGGGTGATTCTGCCCCCGTGTCACGCCCGTCGTCATGTGGTCCTCAGTGCTGTCCTGCCCTTTCCAGTGCGGCTAGGAGAAGATGCCCTCTTCCAACCTAGGATTCCGGACCTCACCCAGCCCCAACCTCCAGCCTGCTCTCAGTTTCTTGCAGCGCCCCCTAGTGTTCCTACACTTCATTTGATGGTCTCCTCTATTATGCCACTCGAAGTTCAAGTTCCTACCGATGAGGGTGGGAATCACTGAGGAGCAAATAAAAACAGAGGATGCTCAGTTAAATATGAATTTCAAATAACCAAATGAAGAATGTTTTAGTATGTCCCAAATGTTGCACAGATCATACTTACACTAGAACATTCTTCGTCGATTACCTAAAATGCAAACTTAACTGGGAATTATACATTTTATCTGACAGTCCTCTATGTATTAAATCCAGATGAGTAGTCTTCCCACCCCCAGGCCCCTTATCACACTTATGATGTACCTGGGGTAACAGATTCCTCATGGAAAGGAAAGAAATTGCCCCTTAGGCATATCAGCTGCTACAAATAGGTACATTTGTAAGAGCTACTCTGAGCACTGTAGCACCACTGGGCCAAAGCTAAATTAATATATTGACAAGAGATAGATTTTCCTTAAGGTTTGACATCCAAAAGCTGACTCTGTACTATTACAGCCTGAATTTCCAGAAGTGTGGACCTTGAGTTTGACCTACAAATAAAGCTTTAGATTTGAATCCCTTTTTAGTCAAGTCAAAAGCGTGATAGAATATAATCATTTGGACATCTAAATTTTTAAAAGTCAAAATATTTATATAGTGATTGGGTTAGGTAAGCTCACTTTATAGGAAATGCAGTATAACCATCCTTTCCCATTTTTCCTTTCTGATATAAAAATATTTATTTCACGGGAAGGAATTATTCCTATGTTCACAATTTGCCAGTGTGATAACAACAGATTAGAAAGCATCTTTGCAAAAATCTGTCCGTAAAAAAGCATGCAGCTTCCTAACGTATGGATGGACAAATAAAATTGGATAATATATACAATGGAATATTAGCCTGAAAAGGAAGATGATTCTGACATATGCTGTAACATGAATGAATCTTGAGGATTCACTTACGCTAAGTGAAATAAGCAAGCCACAATGGAAAATACTGTATGATTTCACTTACAAGAGGTATGTAAAGAAGTTAAAGTCTTTAAAACAGGAGCCAGAAGGATTACTGACAGGAGCTAGCAGAAAGGTTAACAAGTGTAATCTGGACGTTTATCGCATGACAATGTGATTATGCTTACACACTGTTGAGCTTTAAAAATGGTTAAGATAGTCAATTTTATGTTATATATTTGTTGTTGTTGCTGTTTAGTTGCTAAGTCATGTCCAACTCTTTGTGACCCCATGGACTGTAGCTTGCCAGGCTCCTTTGTCCATGGGATTTCCCAGGCAAGAATACTGGAGTGGGTTGCCATTTCCTTCTCCAGGGGATCTTCCCAAACCAAGGATGGAACATAAGGATTATTTGGCCAGCTAAAGCCCTCAGATGACTCAACTAAGTTAGACTATCAGTCTACCAGACATTTTCTGTTTGTTTTTTTTCCCCTCCTGGACTTTGCCCTCATTGTTTCCTTGGTGGTTCGATTTATCTCATCTTAGTGTGGCATATGTGTTACTTTGATAATTTGGATGAAAAGGGAGGAAAAAAACATTTTACTCTTTCTGCATCATTTGGAGGTGAAAGGTTGACAAATTAGAGCAATAAGGGAGATGTGTGGATAAGAATTCCTGAACGCATTAGGGAGAAGAGATGTGACTCAGCATCTTAGAAGGGAACGCAAGAAATAAAACTGGCTGGTATTCCTTGTGACTCTGCTGAATTTACTTATGTATGTCATTTTTACACTGAAAAGCCAGAAGAATATTTAACTTCTAAATGAGAGGATAAGAGAGTTTTCCTGGCAGTCTAACAGTTGAAAATCCATCTGCCAATGCAGGTGACATGGGTTCAATCCCTGGTCCAGGAAGATTCCACATGCCTCAGAGCAACTAAGCCCGAGCGCCACAATTCCTAAGCCTGTGCGCCTCTAAAGCCCTCATACAGCAAAAAAAAAAAAAAAAAAAAAATCCCAGTGCAGCCAAAAATAAGTAAAATAAAATGTAAATAGGGGAAAGAAAAGATGGGGAAAAAGTCAGACTCCAAATATAACCACTATTCGGAGCAATGACGAAATGTTACTTTTAATTAATGAATAAATAATTATTGGAATTTTAATAGATGAATATGCTGTTTCCCTAAATGCTGTTTTTAACATGATACTTATGGTCTCCTTTTAGTAAATTGTTCTACAGATAATTCCCATCTGAAATTTTTCTCCAAGAGATAATTTTAGTCCCCAGAAATGATTCAATTTTGATAGTTTTTGCAACCAAAAACTGGGAGATTTCTTGGCAAGCACCATAATTTCGAGAAGTGGTTTTGCTTTTGCAAGAATACAATGGCATAAAAGTAGGCCCTGAGTCATAAATGCCTGGCAATTTGGGTACTTTTATGTAAAGTATTTGAGGGTGGTACATAAAATGTTCAATATAAAATATTTCAATTCCAATCCTGAAGTGCTATTGATTGGGCAAAATAGGGAAATGGGAGTCTGTAGTTTATTCATTCACTGGATGAATATGACACAGGTCTTTTAGATGCTAGGCAGTATTTTGAATTTTATTTGGATAGATGAGCAATCAATATGTTGGATTGGAAATACAATAAAGGTTTTGTTTCCAATATAGTTTTCGTTTGATATGAATTACCTAGATAACTGCCTAAGCTTTTGTGTTATCTTTGCCCATAGAATGAAGCAGAGAGCCTGAATCTCACCCTAGAATTAAACTCCAGAACACTAAGAAGCAAGCAGGCAATGTAACTGGTTGTTAACACCACAGCATCTTCCCCTGCAAGAGGGTCTTGGGCATCACTTATGTTTCTATCCCACTGTCTCAGGAGCCCTCTTTGGGTGCTCTCTGTGCACTGAGCTCACTGCAGATCCTAGAGGTGATTACAGCATCAGTTGTCTGTCCATCCTGTCCTGCATTAGAACAGAGGAAGCACTCTACCTTTTAGAATTCAATATCCATTCCTAGCTTTCCTACTTAAAAGTTCCAGTAAACATGGTCATTATCATTCCCATATTTTGTTTTTTAAAACAAATATCCCTGGGATGCTGGTAAAATTCCAGAAGTCATAGGAAAAATACTGGAATGAGGCCACCAGGGATAGGATGAAGGACAAAGATCCGTCCAGTGTGGGAAAAGTTAAACCATTGTATGGTCTATAAACAAAGACGACCAAGGGGAAGTCAAATGACCTGCCATGTTGGGGGAATGAAAGAGACAAACAGACTGTTTTCCAGAAACAGGAAGCAATGTCCATAAAGAAAGAAACGTTTCCCATGTTGTTCCATCAGTAATAAAATCTCTTGCATGAGTTGTAATCAGTCTGCGAATTGATTCACGTGATGCTTCAGCCTTTGTTCTATCTCTTTCTTTTCCTCTGCTTGCAAAGACTTTATCATTCCATTGGGAAAGTGGAGGGGAAAAAAGATCTGCTTGGTACTATTTAAGCTTTTAAAGAATATTTGCTTTATTTTTCTTTTCCTACAGACCACAGCCAATTGCTCTTCCTCCCCTTTGAAAGAAACTCTGGCTGTACCTGCTCTTTCATCTCCTGTGTGGAAAAATGTCTATCAACCGGAATCCCTGAGTCTTAATTTTCAAGGATTTTAGTTGTAAGCCATTCAAGGCATGAGCTAAGGTTTCAGGCAAGGTAACTTTAGTAGCTGAGTCTGATTTCTGCCCACACCTCTTCCCCTCCAGAACTATATGGGTAACTTTCTGTGAGTGGATAAGCTCCTTAGCTAAGATGTAAATTTATGTTTCCTGCTATCTGATAAAGTTTGCTAGAGACTCACAATTTAAAAAAAAAGAAAAGAAAGAAAAGACAAGAAAGAGAGAGAGAAAGAGAGGAGGAAAAGCAAGGAGAAACTGAATCCAGAGGCTTACAAAGGGATTAGAAAAGTCCAGATGGAAAATTTTATGGGAGCTGGAGAAAATGTATAAGTGAAATATCAGTATCATAAAATAACAGGAAATAGTGTAATCTACCTGATGGAGAAAATTGTCACTTTAAAAAAACTATACTAATTTCCTTCAAAATTGTTCTTGTTTTTGAGCCAATAAAGTGCAGCTAGGCTGACCATGGGCCTTTCTTCTGCCAAACTCATATTTGCCAATAGAACCTCTGTGTATTTACAGCTGAAACTTTTCCATTCTATTTTTTTTTCTAATTAAAATAAAGCCACCCAGAGGCAGACAGAAATCATGCAATAAGGAAAGAAAATTACTAATGATCTGGCTGAATTATGATCCAGAAGTTTAGAGGAAAATCAGAGTGAGTGTTAGGGAAATGGACTCAAAGCAAATTTGGGGTCAACCAGAAGAAAGTTATGTGGGGGAGATCCTGGGTTTTCCTTTAATAAGTAATAATAATAACGCAATTTGTCTTAAGTATGTGTATGGTGGAAGACAGATCAGCAGATGAATGTCTATGGCACTTACTCTAGGGAAATGTGATACAATTGCAATCCCCCCCCCCCTTCAAACCTTTAGGTTGGATTTCAAGACTTAGTAAGCTGTTGCTGAGCAGATGAGGAAAAATACATTTGGTTGCTTAGAAAGGGTATTATCAGGATTGATTTCCTGTTCTCCATCCACATTATTTTGATTGGGATGATTATGGTATTTCCAAAGGTAATAGTTTGAATTGGTTTCATGACCCATGATCCACACACATACACACAAACTTCCTGTTCAACAACACAAAATTTTGGATGAGTGTACCAAAAAATGAGAAGATGAACTAGAGCTGTAGGTATGTTTCCAAGTAGAAAGTGATCAATGTCATAAGAGATAAGCAAATAAAACTTTTTGGGAATTCAAAGGATGGAAGATGACTTAGGGATGATTGAGGCCCAAGAAAGTCTTCTTAGAGGGGTAGTGTTTACACTACACATTTAAGGTTTGGTTAGGATTGAGACATGATCTTGATCTTGAATATGTTTGCATGAATTTTAAATAAGGCTCTGTATCTTTATTTACTTATTTTTTTCATTTGACAGATGTTATGCTGGAAGTGTTCTCGGTTTGGGGGTAGAGTGGTGAATTTGTCAAATATTCCTCTTGGAGCAGATATTCTGGCAGGATGGGGGTGATTGTCTTGGAATACTTTATTTTCTTTGAACATGTGTTGTCTTTGAACCACTGGTACTTGCTCCAAGTTGAGAAAATTTATCTTCTCAACTAATCAGCTTGTGCCTTTTGGAAAACTGTAGACATGTGTTAACAAAAATACTGAATAAAGGTTTAAGTATGCATACATAAAACTTCAAATAAAAGTTTGAATTATTAAGCATTTCCAAAGGAAATAATTTGAAGAGTCATATAGATTGTGCACACATTGGCAAAAAGTTGAGGAGAAAAGAAGATAACAATGGTTCAGAGGACCAAGGACAGTGATTATAGTGAAAAGGCACACAAGACAAGGAGAGTTGAGAAATTATGAGATGTGATGGGTTATTTCATTGGCCACTGCTTCCCTACAAGTTGCAAAGATACATAACTTTGCTGACAAAGGTCCATATAGTCAAAGCTATGGATTTGCCAGTAGACATGTATGGATGGGAGAGTTGGACCATAAAGAAGGCTGAACATTGAAAAATTGATGTTTTTGAACTGTAGCATTGGAGAAGACTCTTGAGAGTCCCTTGCACTGCAAGGAGATCAAACAAGTCAATCCTAAAGGAAATCAACCCTGAATATTCATTAGAAGGACTGATGATGAAGGTTAAGCTCCAATACTTTGACCACCTGATTCAAAGAGCCAACACACCAGAAAAGACCCTGATGCTGGAAAAGATTGAAGGGGGGAGGAGAAGGGACAGAGGATGAGATAGTTGGATGGTATCACTGACTCAATGGACATGAATTGGAACAAGCTCTAGGAGATGGTGAAGAAGAGGTAAGCCAGGCTTCTTGCAGTCCATGGGGTCAGACACAACTGAGTGACTGAACAACAACAAGGTTATTTAACAAGTGTGATCACTCACCTCCTCAGGAAGACATTTCTGTTGGGTTTGCAAAGAGAACCATATCTAGGAGCAGTCTATAGAGAGGAGAATGAAGAGAGAAATTATGTGTTGAGTTTCCTCTGGTCTCTTGTTTCTATTGGTCAAGGCTCAACCTCTGGGGAGTTAATTTTCATGAAATTCTAGGTTCTAACATCTGCCTCCTTGTAACCTCTCAGGAAGCCAGATCCCATGCTCTGTAAACTGGTAACCCAATCAAGTTAGGAAGAGGAGGGACCTCATGGTGCAGCTAGGATACTAAGAAAGAATAAGAAAGCACTGAAGGGACTCTGAGAAGACTGACAAGTTTTCTGTTTAGTACACCAATCAAAAGACATTAACAAAAGTCCATATCCAAGCTTTCACCCCTCCTGTTTGAGTCTTGACTTTTCAGTACATGCCCCTCCAATCATAATGAAGTTATGCCAGTGAAGTACTGTATCTATATATTTTCCCATTAAATGCATTCTTTACGTACATTTTTGTTTCCCTAACTAGATCTTCATAAGATCCACAGAAATGAAGTCTGATTTATTTCTTCATTTCCAATCCTCAGTAGAGGTCCTGACACACAGAACATTCCTTCAAAAATACCAGAAAAGAGGGTAGATGGAAAAAAAAGAAAGAAGCAGAAAGTTAGTTTGAGTGACTGAAAGTATTTAGCATTTCACTTACCTTTCTTTCCATCAAATGTGTAAAACATCAAGCTAGTCAGTAATTATTTGGTACTTTATAAAACAGCATTCCCATAGGGATGGGCAGACAGTATAGAGGAGAAAGGCATGTGGATTTGGGAAATTCTCCAGGGGTTATGATATGACCTCCCTTTTCTTTACAGAGATGAGAACCAGTAGAACTTCCCAACTCACTCCCAAAAGATTTTGACTGACATTCCTGGCAAAGAGAATAGCATTTCCAGAGGCATAAATGTGAGAAACTACAGCCTTTGGGGAGAGCTTCAGATAGATTTGCTTGCCTAGCTCTTTATCACTTGTTACTCCTGAATACTTAGTTATGTTTATTAGATTGACTCTGCTAGACAAGGCAGAAAACTTTTGCTGGTTGCATCTAGATTTTTATGTCACCTGGAATTTCTTGATTGCTGTTGGGTGCACTTCCATTATAAGACAAATGAAGGAGGTCAGATAAGTCTCCCCCACTTCCTCTCCCCTCACCCCACAAAATTTTAGAAAGACAGCATTTTTAAAAGAAGCTATTAGTTCCCTAAACCAGAAATGGGAGTTGGAAAACCATAAATGACTTGACAAAAATATAGACTGCACTGATGCTAGAGTGGGGTTTACTTTTATATCACAGTCAGTGGGCTTTCTTCCCTGACCTAGTTAGTGTTTTCAGCTTTTTGGGGGTTAAACATAGCTCAGAAACATGTTGCTACAAAACAAAATGGAAAACATTGGGCCCAGTTTAACTTGATTTCTCTGGATCAGGGTGGGTCACTGTTACCCTGAAATAGCATGTGAACAGCATAATTTTCTCAAAGTCTTTGTACCATATTAAATTACCAAAATAAATAGCAGCTATATTTTATCTGCAGTATCAGCAAGATCATATAACACAGCGTAGGCTGGTATCGCTTAACAAACTAGGCTTAAAGAAAAAAAAAAAAAACACAAAAAACCCATGGTGGAATATTGGAGAGTCGGGCGTTAATGCATACCACAGCATGTCTAGCTTATTACCGTATTATGATGAATTAAAGCTTTAGATCTGACTAATTGATTCAGAATCCCTGTGCTCTGCAATGTGATGCCTGCTCATATAAACCAAATTTGAAGGTTGATTTCTACAGCTTAATGCAGCCAAGAGGGCTGCCCTTGTGGAATGATTATACTCCTCTGGGTTGGCATGAGATGTGCTCTGTGTCTTCTTTGTTTAGAACTTGAAGATGATTGGAAGACATTGGTGTTACTTTGCCAGTGAAACAAAAGAAGAAAGAAAAGGAAACATATTAAATAAAAGATGGCAATGTTTTATAATTTTGATCTTATTGCCTGTAGATTTCAAATATAACCAGCCTTCCGTAACTAGAAATGCTGAGCTCTCTATTAGGGACACATCTAATTCAATGAAAAATCTATAGATTAGTTTAATGAGAAATAGTTTTATTACTTTTAAGGACACATGTTACTTAAATTAAATGCCAATGATGTTCTCCCCAATTCTAACATGTTTGTTAGCTAGAGAATTCTTTTAATTTCTGGTATTCTATTACTAAACTGTTTATGCTTCTAAAAATGTCTTATTTTAAAGTTTAACACCCCCAGGATTCTTGTTTATAATATAATATAAACATATTAAATTTAAGGAGATGAAAATCTAAAGAAATTTGAGTTTAAGTTTACGTATTTAGATAAGAGTAAAAAAAAAAACACAAAAATACTCAAAACTCAAACTGCCATATTCTCTTCATTAGATGACATAAAAATGGTCTTTTAAAAGATATTTTAATTACTATTTACATGGTAGTTCATATTAAATAAGTAGATGGTAATATATTTATTTGAAAAAAATTACTGTGAGCCTATGTTCACAGAAGCAAAGTATCGTTGAGTTTAAAAAGATACTCAGAGTCAACTGGTTGACTCAGTACAGAAAGCCCTTCTTACTACAACTTCCTGGTAACTGACTATTTATACTCTTAAACTCCTTTAATGGCGGATCCTACTACGTGGAACAATCGTTTCCATCTTTGGATAGTTGAGACAGTTAAAAAAATTCTCTCTTAAGATGAGCTCAAGTCTGCCGACCTGAACTTTCCATCTACTTGCCCTACTTTTTCCTTTTGGAAAAATATAAACTAAACATGATTCTTTTTCTATATTCTAATGGTTCAAATATTTGAAGACAGCTCTCACATTCCCCTTGCATTTTTTTCATTTTCCTTTTCATGCAGTCTGCTGTCAAGCCAAGTTTCCCCATTTTACAATTATATTATTAAGTCTTGGAGAAACAAATGTAGAACTTTATATTTTTCAAATTTCATTTTGTCAGAGGGCATATAAACAGCTGATAAAATACAAGAAATAATTCAATCTCATATGTCATACAAAAAGTAAGTTAAAACAATTGAGATACCAGCTGTGACTTATACATGGGCAAAGATTAACAAAAACTGAAACAAAGGATTTTGGCCAAGGAGAAAAATAGGGACCTGTATGCACCACTGATGGGAAAATAAATTGATACAGAGTCTTTGAAAGGCAAGTTAGCAATATATATGTCAGCAATCACATTTTAGGAATTTTCTTAAAAAATTAATGGTTTGGGCACTTAGCTGTAAGAGTGTTCATGGCAACAATGTCCAAAATAACAAAATTGAAAGCAATCTTGTAATGGTTAAATAAATTATAGAATGCCTGCTGTGGTATTGGAAAATGATATTTCAGAAGAATATTTAATGATGTGGTGTTAACTGGAAAAAAGAGATTATGCAACAGTATTTGCTGAGTTATCCCTATTCTCTAAAAAATAAAAATGGGTACATGCTGTCTCTCTATACATATACACATTTATATAAAACTAGAGAGATAGAGAGATATAACAGAAACAGCAAAAGGATTTACATCAAAATGAAGACAATGGTCATTTAAATGAAGCCCTTTTTTTTGGTTTTATGTAATCATTTTGCATCATCTTTGCAGATCATTGTGAACCATTTTTCTGGCACTTACTCTATTAACTTCTCCCACACACCTTCAGCATCATATCATCTTCAAACGCAAAAAAACACAATGCCTAAATTGTTTTGTGAAATGTGCAAGACAGGTAGGGTCCAGGACAGAGTAAGCTTTGTTTTTTGCCATTAGGATTGCATTGTCAGGGTGTAACAGTTTGTGGGCCAATGTCAAAGACAAAAGTTCGCCAATTCAATCATGTATTTTTCGATCAAACATTTTTAAAGACCCAGAATATCTCAGGCCTGTGCTAGATATTGAACTTCATGATTATCCTTAAATCAACATCTTGTTTTACTTTAACGATATTTAAATCTCAGCCAGGGACTCTTCATCTATTCATTCAGCAAAGGTAAGCTCAATAAATATAATTGTAAGATGAGTAAATTTGACTTAGCAGTGGATGGTGATGAATTAGCTAATCTGGTGGGTTTTGGGGAAATTAGACATGGCTCCTGCCCTAATGGAGTTTACAGTCATGTATGTTAAGGTCAGTGTTGGGGAGGCAGCATGTGGAATTTTTAGTTCTTAAAATATGCCAAGCACTGATGAACCTATTTTCAGGACAGGAATAGAGACACAGACATAGAGAATAGACTTGTGGACACAGCAGGGGAAGGAGAGGGTGGGATGAATTGAGAGTGTAGCGTTGAAACATGTACATTACCACATGTGAAATAGGTGGCTAGTGTGAAGTTGTTGTATAATGCAGGGAGCTCATCCCAGGGCTCTGTGATGACCTAGAGAGGTGGGATGGGGTGGGAAGGTAGGAAGGAAGACCAAGAGGGAGGGGACACATGTACACCTATGGCTGATTCACACTGTTGTATGGCAGAAACCAACACAACATTGTAAAGAAATTATCCTCTAATTAAAAAAAGAAGACATACTAAGCACTGCGTTAAGTGTGTTTTACATATTTCACTTCCTGTCCATCTCCACTTTAGAGATGGGGAGTGGTGGTAGCCATGGGGATTTAGTGACTTTCTAGTCCAGGAAGGCCTTGATGAGTGATGTGATGAGATAAGGAAAGTTGATCTTTTCTGAAGCCTGGGAGAGCTTTCCTGGGGAACTGAGACCTGAGTAACTTGACACATAGGGGAAGGAAGAGAAGAGCATTTGATACAGAGGTAGAGCGTGACACCTGAGGTGGGAGGGGCCGACAGGATGCCAGGACCGGTGGCGTATGGAGGAGAGAGAGAGAGGCCAATGCCACACAGTGGGGTATCTTTGTGGACCATGTTAAAGAGTTTATCCAAAAGCTTTAAGAGTCATCCATTAGGCTTATAAAGACTTGAGGCCAAGAGATACTTGAATTACTAAAACATAACATCATTCTGGCTGTAATATGGAAAATGTTTTGAAGGGACATGAAAGTTATTATTCAAAGATCAACTAGAAGGCTATTGAAGGAGTTAAGGCAAGAACCTAGGATAGTGGCAGAGGAGGGAAGGAACAGTAAATAGAAAGAACTAGCATTATCCCTAGACTTGGGCAAAGGATCCCTGCCCTAGTCCCCTCACTTCATAGGGACAGATTCTGTCCTGTTTCTGTGTTCCTTCCCCAAGGAACCCATTCAGAGCCTGCATTCACCCACTTCTAGACCACACTTTGGTATAAAGAGCCCTGGAATCCTTGGCTCAAATAACCATGTGTCTGCTTCCAGGGGCTGCGCTACCCTCTTTCCAGCATGTCCCCTCAATTCCCAAGTATATGCAGAGCATACAGGGTACATGGGCCTGGGCTTAAGGGTGGCCAAAGGGCAGCCATGTGCAGAGATGTAAAGAAAGCTTGTGGAGCTTAGACCTAAAACTTGGGTGCCCATGTGTGTGTCCACAAGGTTCTTAAGGCTGAGATGAGATGACTAAGGGTATGCAAGCCGCCTCTTCTTGAGTCATTAACTAAGGACAAAGAGTGCCTTAATTAAGGATAAGGAGATGAGGACTTTTCATTTGAACCCTTCTCTCTGGGTCACTGTGAAAGTATGTTTGTCAAGGTAGGAGAATAAAGCTATTTTATCTAATGGCTTGTTCATTTTATTCAGAGATTTTAAATATTTAAATATAGGGTGTAGGGCTCTCCCCTTGGACTCCACAAATGTCAGGGGAAAAACCTATATTTGAGAGTCATGTAGGGGATTAAACAACAGGATCTAGCGATTGGACATGGATGCTGAAGTAGAAGGAACTCTGTGTAACTGTCAGGTTTTGCTCTTAAGGAGGCGGATGGTGGTAAGTTTCCTGGGATGAGGAAGACTTGAATTTGGAGGGAGGATTGAGAATTCAGTTTTTGAGATTTTGGTGTCTGAAAAGTCTAGGAGCTGACTGGCTCTATCCCCCAGCATTGAAAGAGACAGAGAGCTCCAGTAGCTTTCTTCTTGGTTAGGATGAACAGATGCAGGTATGCTATGGGGAAGGTGAAAGATGAAACCCTTGGAGGCTGAATCCACTTATTCTCTGTTGAGTGGTACAGCACTGGGTGATAATAAGACTAGTCCATGTCAAGGGCAGTGGTACCTGTGTATGAGCAGAGGGTTTCCTGGGTCTTCACTCTACAGCTATTGTGGCTTTTATGCTAATGCCTGTCCATCATTTTGACTGCTGGAAGCTGAAATGTTAGCCTTTCCTTGAGCTTGTATTACAAAGCCTCACTGAGAATAATGATGATGGTGATGATGACGGTGATGATCAAGATGTTGTAGAAGCCCCGGTGGCTCAGTGGTAAAAATATCTGCCTGCAGTGCAGGAGATATGAGGGACAAGTGTCCAATTCCTTAGTTGGGAAGATCCTCTGGAGGAGAAAATGGCAACTCATTCCAGTGTTCTTTCCTGGAGAATTCCCCAGACAGAGAGGAGCCTGGCAAGCTACAGTCCACAGTCCATGGGATCACAAAGAGTCGGACACGACTGAAGCAACTGAGCGCAAGCACACACAGAAGTCATATAAGGGAAATTCATCGGAATAGTCTGCTTTTTAAATAATGCCTCTTAAAGAACATTTGTTTAATTTTCTCAACTTCAAAAAGATCAAGGTGGAAGAGACTCCACCATTCCTGGGTCACTGAACAAACAGAATCTGAGTAGATTAGTTTGCCAAAGTCAAATGATTATCCGGCAGCAGAGTATGAAGATCAGAGACTTGTTATTTTTGGGCCAAATGTATGGTTCCTGCCCTTGCACTAGGGTACAGCAGATTTGATCCCTTGGTTGTCAGAGGGGCTAAAGACCTGAGACTAGAAGATTGAACTCCTTCTTCCTAAATTAACTTGTGGTTCGACTGTATCCAGAAGGATTTGCTGTAATGACTCAAGTTCAATGGGAGGACACCTTCCCAGTGCTGAGATTACATAGAATGAGTAGCCAAAACAGGGAGAGAACACACAGTTCCTTTTTTTCCTTCTCAGAGATCAAAATGAGAACTGCTCATTTTCAAGACAAAAGTAGTCTCTTCCACATCGAAGAACGTTTATACATATGTATACGTGATATTTATTTATGACTCCCATGTGGTGATTTTAGTACAAATGATTCTGGAACATATGGAGTACATTTTCTTTTAAAGTAAACAGAGATTGTTAATATTCAGGAAAATCCAACGGCAGAATGAGTGTCGGCTCCTCTAAATCTCTAAGAGTTTGAGGAAGTTTCTAACTTGAGTTTACAAAAAGAACTGCACTTTTTCTTGGATAATAGCAATTTCTGAGCTAATAAAAGCTTGGCTTCTTTTTAGGAGTAATGTAGGTTTATTTGCAAGTTACTCGGGTGTTACAGCAAGCGATGTGGTGATGTAATCTGTGTTCAAAGTGGTATGGTGTTGAGTTTTAGATGAGAAACTGATCATATTTACATTCATAATTAGTGATCTTTGCCTGGTTAACTCAGTCTGAGACTAATAGGGTTATAGATTTCCACTTAGATTTGAGCTGATTAGATTTGTTCTAATCCATAATCATAGACCATCTGCTTAATCTTAATTTACACGTCATAAAACATGCAGTTAACCTTACTTACATAATTCACTGCATTTTAATTAATATTGTTGGGGAGGAAAAAACTTTTCTCTACCCTCTTACCTTCAGTAACTGGAGCTTTTGTGTTAAACTGATAGAAGGAAGAATAACAGAAGAAAAAGAGGATGTGGAGAAAAGGGAACTCTCCTGCACTGTTGGTGGGAATGTAAACTAGTACAGCCACTATGGAAAACAGTGTGGAGGTTCCTTAAAAAGCTGCAAGTAGTCCTGCCATATGACCCAGCAATCCCACTGCTGGGCATATACACCGAGGAAACCAGAATTGAAAGAGCCACGTGCACCCCAATGTTCATCGCTGCATTGTTTACAATAGCCAGGACATGGAAGCAACCTAGATGCCCATCAACTGATGAATGGGTAAGAAAGCTGTGGTACATATACACAATGGAATATTACTCAGCATTAAAAAAAAATTCATTTGAATCAGTTCTACTCACGTGGACCGAACTGGAGCCTATTATACAGAGTGAAGTAAGCCAGAAGCAAAAACAACAATACAGTATATTAACACATATATATGGAATTTAGAAAGACAGTAACGAGAACCCAACATGCGAGACAGCAAAAGGAACGCAGATGTATAGAATAGACTCGTGGACTCTGTGAATGAGGGAAAGGGTGGGATGATATGGGAGAATGGCATTGAAACATGTTAATTATCATATGTCTAATCAATTGCCAGCCCAGGATTGATTCTCGGGGCTGGTGCATCGAGATTTCCCGGGGGGGAGGGAGGAGGGAGGGGGGAGGGAGGGGTTTCTGGAGGGGGAGCATATGTAAACCCATGGTGATATCATGGCATTGTATGACAAGAACAATAAAAGGGAGAGGGAAAAAAGCATACAAATTTGATGTTAATATTTTAATATTTTCACATGCATGAAGGCCTTCATAGAAAACAAATGAATACCCTAAAAGGAGGTTAGACCTGGGAGCTTATAAACCATTTTAATAAAAGAGTTCACACTACTAGAGATGTTATCCAGTGGGAAGGTAAATAAAGCTCCAATATTTTGGCCACCTGATGTGAAGAGCTGACTCACTGGAAAAGACCCGGATACTGGGAAAGACAGAAGGCAGGAGGAGGAGGGCGCGACAGAGGATGAGATGGTTGGATGGCATCACCGACCTGATGGACATGAGTTTGAGCAAGCTCTGGGAGATAGCAGTGGACAGGGAAGCTTGGCATGCTGCAGTCCACGGGGTTGCAAAGGGTTGGACATGACTGAGTGACTGAACAATAACAAAAGTGGAAGCTAAGGTTATTTTAGTAAGGTTTGTCTGTGCAGACCCATCTCAGTGCTGACTTTTTGTCTCTAGTGAAAAAGGTTCTTCTCTTCCTAGTTCCAGAGAGAGGAAGGGGAATACCTTTACAAAAGGAAATTTATGTCCTGCTTTTAGGCAGATGGAGGGATGGGAGAAGAGCTTTTTCTATATTTGCTGCTTCGTAACTGCCTTGGGCTTAACAATCCTCATGCCCAGCATCATAATTTGGGGTGGCACATTCTGACTCCTGTCAATATCAACTGACATTTGGGTAAATAAACATGAATAAAACCGATTTTGTGACTTTCAAGATCTCATGTACTGAGAATGAAAGGCAGCACACAATTGCAACAGTGGATGTAATACAAAAGCTTTGAATGGAAAATCCCAAGTTAGTGTGGAAGAAGGAATGACTACCTGCCTTTGGAGGATCTGACAAGTGGTGCCTCTACAGAACTGGGACGGTTGAATGAATGCAGTGGCTTGAGGGGAAAATAGAAGAACGTTCTGGCAGAGAGGAAATCATGCTCAAGGCATGAAAGTAGGAAACAAGAATGTGCTGAGGTAGTTCAATTTTGTAGCAGGGTATCAGGCAGGGTTCCAGTGTGAGGATAGCAGAGTGGTTGAGAATGAAGTTGGTGGATAGGCAGGTTCATAACATGGAAGACCTTATAGTTCATCCGAGGAACTTGGAATTTACCCTGAATTTGAAAGCGCACCATGAAAGAGAAGTCATGCAGTTATATTGGTTTATTCTGGCAGCCAGTGTGAAGGAGGAACTGCAGTTGACCAATAGAACACATGTACTACCTCAATGAATAGTTATTGAGACTGAATGTCAAAGGAGTAGCTGAAGAGAACATGGAAGTGAAAATTAACAGGGATTGGTGATTGATTACACATGAAGTGCCAAATGAGAACTGAAAATGTTTTTCGTGTTTATGACTTAAGGTGACTTAAAGGATGGTAGTGTTACTACTTATAATAGAAAAGGAGAAAGAGAAGGCTTGAGAAGAAAAATGAGCTCAGTTTTGGATGTATCTAATGAGGGTAAGGTGTTTCAGGACTGAGACATTAGGGAACTGAGAAGAAAAGCTGGCTGATGATAAAGAGTGGGTCAAGGGATAGAAGCAGCTGAATCTCACTAACTCTTTTCCAATGGATCAGAAGTCAGACATGAATCCAGGTTCTTTGGGCCTGAAAATTATTAAATACTAGGGATTCTATTAAAGAAAAATGATGCAAAATTAGAAATACAAAATTTTGATATGAATGTGAATATTTAGAATGAGAAAAGAGATTATAGCAAATTAATTTTTGTAAAACTTGAAAAATACCACAATGAATCTTTTTAAAAAATATTATTTTCCCTACTTCAAGGCATATATCCAGATAAAACCATAATTTGAAATGATACATGCATCCCAATGTTCATTGCAGCACTATTTACAATAGCTAGAGCATGGAAGCAACCTAAATGTCCAACAGATGAATGGATAAAGAAGATGTGGTAGGTATATATAATGAAATGTTAGTCAGTCATAAAAATAATGAAATAATGCCATTTTTAGCAACATGGATGAACCTAGAGATTATCATATTAAATGAAGTATGTGAGATTATCATCCTAAGTGAAGTCAAATGACAAAGAAAGACAAATATCATATGATATTGTGGAATTGATAAAATGGTAACAATGAATTTATTTATCAAACAGAACAGAGTCACAGATGTAAAAAGCAAACTTAGGGTTACCCAGGGGAAAGTGTGGTGACAAAGACAGATTGGAAGATTAGAATTGACGTATACACACTTTCAGTTCAGTTCAGTCGCTCAGTCGTGTCTGACTCTTTGAAGCCCCACGAATCACAGCACGCCAGGCTTCCCTGTCCATCACCAACTCCCAGAGTCTACCCAAACCCACGTCCATCGAATCTGTGATGCCATCCAGCCATCTCATCCTCTGTCGTCCCCTTCTCCTCCTGCTCTCAATCCTTCCCGGCATTATAAAATAGATAAGGACATACTGTGTAGCACAGAGAACTCTTCTCAATACTCTCTAATGACCTATAGGGGAAAAGAACATAAAAAAGAATGGATATATACATATATATATGGATATATATACACATATATGCATAACTGATTAACCTTGCTTTAAAACAGAAACAAACACAACATTGTAAATCAACTATACCAATAAAAATTGAAGAAAATAACATGATTTCTAAAATTAATAATCATTCATTTAAATTAAACTTGGCTGTATAATCATTGGTTGCCTCTTCACATAATGATTTAGTAATTTTTTTTTCTATGCTGGACATAGATAATTCAATCTTTCCTTTTGCATGATTGATCTAAATTATTTTTAATAATGGCATTTTAATGGTATTTCTTTTAGATTCATGGCTCATTCATAATGTTGCAAGCTGTTAGGGCCACAGATGGGTCATGGCGGAGAGTTCTGACAAAATGTGGTCCCCTGGAGGAGGGAATGGCAAACCACTCCAGTATTCTTGCCTCAAGAACCCCATGAACAGTATGAAAAAGCAAAAAGATATGATACCAGAAGATGAGACCCCTAGGTCAGTTGGTGACCAATATACTACTGGGGAAGAGCAGAGAAATAGCTACAGGAAGAATGAAGAGGCTGGGCCAAAGTGGAAACGAAGGTCAGTTGTTGATGTGTCTGATGGTGAAAGTTTTTAGAGTTGTTCTCAAATTTGGAAAACTACTTAGTAAGTTTATTTCCTATTTGAGTTGTAAGACTTAAACTGTGATAAGTGACTTTTGGATTCCATCCATTTAAAATCTTATTTCTCTTGACTGCCCTTTGAATGCATGTTGTGGCCTTGCATCTTTCTGTCACAGCTTGGTGAATCATTAACACGGCCAATAGGAATATCCTTGGAAGCCACTCCTACACCAGCATGACTAGCAAGAATTTATGTACCGAAGTGTCTGGGAGCCAAACAAATATATTTCACTAAAAGCAAACTAAATTGACCTCAAACTCGATCTCATCTTTTCAAGATCTCAAAAATGCTTACAAGTTACCTCCTAATCACCTGACGTTTATGGAAGATAGAGGGAATGAGATACCTTAGTCTTGGAAATTTTACAGAACTATCTGACCACATGAAACACAGAGAGACCTTCACAAGCCCTGAAACATCCCTGAGCAAGTGACAGGTCTTTGACATTTAAGCTTCAGAAGCTTCATGGAAAAGTATCTCTGCCGTAAGGTGTAGGGACCAGTAAGGACCAGAACATGCTCTCTTTTGGAAACAGGCACCCTACTCGTGGGTGATCCACTTATCCTGCCTTTTTAACTTACCCTTGGGATTCAAGATGGGTCTATGGAACAGATTCCATTTATGCTGCTTGAAAGATAAGAGTAAATATCTCTGGTCTGGTATTTGTTCACAATCTGTTGGACAATTAGCTTCTTAGCCAGTTTATTGTGGAGGAAATGGCTAGCATCCAGGCATTGGTGAGAATAATTCCTGTAAACTTACTATTTCCCAGTACCAGACATGGATATCTTTCTATACATGATGAAGGGAATTAAACATGGGTTTTAAGCCAGCATTTCAAGGCATGTTCATTCAATTACTCAATAATTTAATACAGAAAAATAAATACAATAAAATCATTTGCAGCACGAGAGAACAACAAGTCATTAGCTATTCAGAGAAAACAAAAAGATTTACTTCATTTTTTAAATATAAGAAATATTTACAGAGTATCTTATCCTGAATGAGGACATTATTTCTATTTTAAAGGAGTCTCAGATAAGAATTTTTCAAAATAAAAGCAGTAATTAAAGTAAATTGTGTTTTAAAGCACTACAAAGTAGACACAATATTACAGAATATTTGAAGAATGAGATAGAGGGTAAACTGAGAAAAAAATCTCAGAATTTGGAAGAAATTAGTGCTATAAAAATATGAGAGAATTGTTAGCAAAAGATGAAGTGTAATTCATAAAAACTCAGGTCCTTAATAGCAGTATTCTCATTTAGAGAAAAGAGAAAAACAAAGAAAACTTTCCAGATACGAAAATTATCTGATATTAATAGATTTGTCTCTTCCCAGCTTGCATTAGTAAATAGAGATTAACATGATAAAATATATTGATAAATAATCAAAAGTTTCAAGTATAAAAGCAGACTCTAACCACTATAAGAGGAAGCAATGCTTATTATGGGAACAAAGCAAAATGAATGGTCTTAAATAACTTCAGGAACCTTTTCTGAAACCAACCAAATATGAGACAATAGCCACAGAGTCTTTTACAAAAAGAAATTAATCTCAGATTTTACAAATAACCAAATTGTCACTCATACCTACAAAGTTTTGTAAAATTAATCAGCTAACTACCATAAAAATTGCCCCAAACAAGGTCCTATAGTAAAGCACAGAGAACTATAAATCATAATGGAAAAGAATACAAAAAAGAATATATGTGTGTGTGTGTGTGTATATATATATATATATATGTATATATGTATATATATATATGTATATATGTATATATATATATATATAGAACTGAATCACTTTACAGCAAAAATTAACACAACATTGTAAATCAAGTATAACATAATAAAAATCCTATAGATAAAAAAAAAACTGCCTCAAGACATACCCTAGATAACTAAGGGATGAGTTAAAATAAGAACTAAACAAGAAATATGTTTTTGATACTTTACACCAAGACATTCTGAGGTTCCAGTATTTGAACAGATTTATGGTTTTTGTGTTTTTATATTTTTTCTATATATTTTGGAATATATCTTGAAAATATCTCTTTGTATCACAGGCTTATTAGATGAGAAAATACTGCATTAAAGCGAGTTAGAAAATTAGCATTATCTTGTTTGAGTTTTTTTGATCTGTGTGTGTGTACTCACTGGTATGTGTGTGTTAAAATGTGTAAGTACAAGTTTGTTGATAGGACTAAATTTTCCATGAACTAGACAAAAGCATAATTTTACTTATTCCACTAAAGGAGATAATTTGTACTTGATTTAGATAATAAATAAGATGTATCTGAAATGTGGCTAGATCCTAGGTAAATGATGATGGTTCAGTTCAGTTCAGTCTAGTCACTCAGTCGTGTCTGAATTTTGCAACCCCATGGACTGTAGCACACCAGGCCTCCCTGTCCATTGCCAGCTCCCGGAGTCTATTGAAACTCATGTCTATTGGGTTGATGATGCCATCCAGCCATCTCATCCTCCGTCATCCCCTTCTCCTCTTGCCTTCAATCTTTCCCAGCATCAGGGTCTTTTCAAATGAGTCAGTTCTTTGCATCAGGTGGCCAAAGTATTGGAGTTTCAGCTTCAACATCAGTCCTTCCAAGGAATATTCGGGACTGATCTCCTTTAGGAGGGACTGGTTGCATCTCCTTGCAGTCTAAGGGATTCTCAAGAGTCTTCTCCAACGCCACAGTTCAAAAGCATCAATTCTTCAGTGCTCAGCTTTCTTTATAGTCCAGCTCTCACATCCATACATGACTACTGGAAAAACCATAGCTTTGACTAGATGGACCTTTGTTGCAAAGTAATGTCTCTGCTTTTTAATATGCTTTTTAATAGGTTTGTCATAGCTTTTCTTCCAAGGAGCAAGCACCTTTTAATTTCATGGCTGCAGTCACCATCTGCAGTGATTTTGGAGCCCCCCCAAAATAGTCTCTCACTGTTTCTACTGTTTCCCCATCTATTTGCCATGAAGTGATGGGACCAGATGCCATGATCTTAGTTTTCTGAATGTTGAGTTTTAAGCCAACTTTTTCACTCTGCTCTTTCACTTTCCTCAAGAGGCTTTTTAGTTCTTCTTCACTTTCTGCCATAAGGGTGGTGTCATCTGCATATCTGAGGTTATTGATATTTCTCCCGGCAATCTTAATTCCGGCTTGTGCTTCATCCATCCCAGGATTTTTCATGATGTACTCTGCATATAAGTTAAATAAGCAGGGTAAGAATACACTGCCTTGACATATTCCTTTTCCTATTTGGAACCAGTCTGTTGTTCCATGTCCAGTTCTAACTGTTGCTTCCTCACCTGCATACAATATCCCAAGAGGCAGGTCAGGTGGTCTGGTATTCCCATTTCTTTAAAATGGTTATTTTAAGATTAATTGAAATACATATAATTTAAATATTGGTTTAATATGATTGAAAAGCTGTTTTGTGTTTCAAGAAAAAAATTTGCATTATCTGTATTTTTTAGTAATATAAGTCACACTATTTCACAGGTAAACTTTCAAAATAAGAAATCAGAATTTTATCAAAATTTTGTCAAATTTGCACACCTTCATTTGTTATTAGAGCTGAACTATTTTATGAGAAGCTAAATTGGAAATTACTGTAATTGTTGACTTTAAATTGTTGTTATTTCAAAATACAAAAATAAAACCATGCCTCTCTCTTTAATAATTTAAAAATATTAGCAATTGAATCAATAAATTATGAATTAATAAATTAATAAATCAATCGATAAATTATGATTATTAATAAATTAATAAATAACTTACTTTAAAGTTAACTTCACTGTCACATAAATCATACTAAATATAGTATAATGCATTATATGTCAGCGGCATGTGAATTTCAACCATCTAAACTTCATGGTAAAAAACACAAATTTGAATTGATTTGTTTCTATTAGACTGTCTCTCATGAACACATGGTTATATTTCCAATTTTAAAAGGAAAATTTCTGGCAAATATTATAATTTAGAGAAGGAAACAAAGATTGTGGATTGGAGTCAGGGAACACTGCATGGTAGAAGTCAAGCCTTCTCTAGATTAGTAAAAACTGAATTTTATTTTTGAAAATATCCCTTTCGTTTAATTTTCTTCTCTCTCTTGCCAGAGAAGAATGTAAGAGGAAATCTAGCTACTTTCAGACTGAAACCTGGGTGACCCTCGGGGGGTATTCACTGGACCCTACGGGTCTCCCAGCTTTGCTGGCGCCCATCTGCCCCAGGTCTCTAAAACTGTCCTTACTAAAATTCTACCTCATGTGGATGTATTAATTAGTTTCACTGTATGCATAATTTTGTAACAGATACATACAACAAAACATCATGTTGTATTACCTTAAATATGTACCAATTTTATTTCTTAAAGAAAAAATAGGCATGAGGGAATACATTAAATCTAAAAGTAACACTGATATGAGCCTTTGCCGAAAATGCAAATCCAACCGAAACTGCCACCCTGCTTTTTAGGTTAAAAAATTCTGGCTGGTTATTGTTTTTTCCAAATTAATTTTGGATCATGAGATTCTATTAGCTGGTTTTTGCTGGCACCACATTGCTGAAAGGATGACAAGAAATAGGGAGCCTTGGAAATTTTACATGTCTGCCCTAAGAATTCCTGTCCCATTTTATAACCCCCAAAGTCTTAGATCATTTGGATCTGGTTTAGATAAGCGAACTAGAATGAAACCAAATCAGTGAATCTTCTAAGCTTCCCCCAGCCATCCTTCATTAAAGGAAGAGTCATTTTTGCCTTTTATGAAAAGGCAGAGCCAAAAGACCAATCTTCACTGACTTTCCTTTCATCCAAAGCTTTTCCCACAATTCTGCTGCCAACTTAAGAGGAGAAGTTTCAATTTTTGCATTGCTGTTTTTCAAATACAGGAAAGTTATATGGGGACATTCCCTATAGTCTTGCTGGGCCACATACTTCCCTTTGGTTCAGAGTTCCCATGGAGCCTTAAACATGGGCTTTTGTCAGACAATAGCATGGACACATTGGTGCTCATAACCTCATTGATGTGCCAAGCCATGTATGTGTTTTCTACTAAGGGCTCAAAGAAGACACCTTTAAGGATGCTACAAATGTTATAAGTTCTCTTTGGTCTTCATTGATTCTAGCCAGAGGAGCATCTTGGAACCACTGCAAGAGTACATTGTAGAAAGAAGATATTTACTTATTTTTACCTCTGGCTATCCAAACTCTTGCTGAAAACTCAATCTGCTGCTAGGTCGTGTCAGTCATGTCTGACTCTTTGAGACCCCCATGAACTGTATACAGGGGAAGTGACAAATAGATTCAAAGGATTAGATCTGATAGACAGAGTGCCTGAAGAACTATGGATAGAGGTTCGTGACATTGTGCAGGAGGCAGTGATCAAGATATTCCCAAGAAAAAGAAAGGCAAAACAGCAAAATGGTTGTCTGATGAGGCCTTACAAACAGCTGAGAGAAGAAAAGAAGCTAAAGGCAAAGGAGAAAAGGAAAGATATGTCCATTTGAATGCAGAGTTCCAACTAATACAAAGGAGAGATATGAA
This sequence comes from Antilocapra americana, assembly GCA_007570785.1. Classification (NCBI taxonomy): domain Eukaryota; kingdom Metazoa; phylum Chordata; class Mammalia; order Artiodactyla; family Antilocapridae; genus Antilocapra; species Antilocapra americana. The sequence continues at coordinate 4,336,706 of ML660213.1, forward strand.
AGCCTCCCTCAGTGATCAATGCAAAGAAACAGAGGGAAACAATAGAATGGGAAAGACTAGAGATCTCTTCAAGAAAATTAGAGATACCAAGAGAATATTTCATGCAAAGATGAGCTCAATAAAGGACAGAAATGGTATGGACCTAACAGAAGCAGAAGATATTAAGAAGAGGTGTCAACAATACACAAAAGAACTATACAAAAAAAAGTCTTCACGACCCATATAATCACAATGGTGTGATCACTCACCTAGAGCTAGACAACCTGAAGTGTGAAGTCAAGTGGGCTTAGAAAGCATCACTACGAACAAAGCTAGCAGAGGTGGTGGAATTTCAGCTGAGCTATGTCAAATCCTAAAAGATGATGCTGTGAAAGTGCTGTACTCAATATGCCAGCAAATTTGGAAAATTAAGCAGTGGCCACAAGACTGGAAAATGTCCATTATCATTACAACCCCAAAGAAAGGCAATGCCAAAGAATGCTCAAACTACTGCACAAGTTCACTCATCTCACATGTTACCAAAGTAATGCTCAAAATTCTCTAAGCCAGGCTTCAACAATACATGAACTGTGAACTTTCAGATGTTCAAGCTGAATTTAGAAAAGGCAGAGGAACCAGAGATCAAATTGACAACACCCATTAGATCATTGAAAAAGCAATGGAATTCCAGAAAAACATCTGCTTTATTGACTATTCCAAAGCCTTTGACTATGTGGATCACAAGAAACTGTGGCAAATTCTCCATGAGATGGGAATACCAGACCACCTGACCTGCCTCCTGAGAAATCTGTATGCAGGTCAAGAAGCAACAGTTAGAACTGGACATGGAACAACAGACTGGTTCCCAATAGGGAAAGGAGTATGTGAAGGCTGTATAATGTTACGCTGCTTATTTAACTTGTATGCAGAGTACATCATGTGAAATACCGGACTGCATAAAGTACAAGCTGGAATCAAGACTGCCGGTAGAAATATCAATAACCTCAGATATGCAGATGACACCACCCTTATGGCAGAAAACAAAGAACTAAAAAGCCTCTTGAGGAAAGTAAAAGAGGAGAGTGAAAAAGCTGGCTTAAAACTCAACATTCAGAAAGCTAAGATCACGACATCTAGTCCCATAACTTCATGGAAAATAAATGGGGAAACAACGGAAAGAGTGAGAAATTTTACTTTTTGGGGCTCCAAAATCACTGCAGATGGTGACCACAGCCATGGAATTAAAAGATGCTTGCTAAGAAGAAAAGCTCTGACCAACCTAGACAGCATGTTAAAAAGCAGAGACATGACTTTGCAACAAAGGTCTGTCTGGTCAAAACTATGGTTTTTCCAGTGGTCATGTATGGATGTGAGAGTTGGACTCTAAAGAAAGCTGAGCACTGAAAGCTGATGCTTTTGAACTGTGGTGTTGGACAAGACTCTTGAGAGTCCCTTGGACTGCAAGGAGATCCAAACAGTCCAACCTAAAGGAAAGCAGTCCTGAATGTTCACTTAAAGGACTGATGTTGAAGCTGAAACTCCAATACTTTGGTCACCTAATGGAAAGATTTGACTCATTTGAAAAGACCCTGATGCTGGGAAAGATTGAAGGTGGGAATGGTAGGGGACAACAGAGGATGAGATGGTTGGATGGCATCACTGACTCAATGGACATGAGTTTGAGCAAGCTCTGAGTGTTGGTGATGGACAGTAAAACCTGGCATGCTGCAGTCCATCCATGGGGTCGTAAAAAGTTGGACGAAACTGAGTGACTAATTGAACTAAACTGTAGCCCATCAGGCTCCTCTGTCGATGGGATTTCCCAGGCAGGAATACTGGGTTGCCATTTCCTCCTCCAGGGGATCTTTTCAAGCAGGGATCAAACCTGCATCTCCTGCATTGGCAGGTGAGTTCTTTGCCAAGGGGCCACCTGGGAAGCCCTGTACAGCAAAATGAATCAGCTGTTGCATACATATATATCCCCTCCCTTTTGGATTTCCTTCCCATTCAAGCCACCCCAGTTCATTGAGTAGAATTCCCTGTTCTATACAATATGTTCTCATTAGTTATCCATTTTATGCATGTATCAACAGTGTATTTGTGTCAATACGAATTTCCCAATTCATCCCACTCACCTGTTCCCCTTGGATTTGTTCTCTATGTCTGTGTCTCTTTTTCTGCTTTGCAAATATCTCTACTATTTTTCCAGATTCCACATATATGTGTTAATATATGAGGTTTGTTTTTGTTCAGTTTCTGCATTCTATAGAGAGAAAAAGGTGGCTCAGAGAGATGGAGTGCCTGTTCTATGGTCTCATGGCTGGTCTGAATCTGAGCTAAAATTAGAGCCCAGGTTTTTCCTTGCTTGGCAACTTGAAATCTGTCCTTGGATACTGATGGTTACTTTGGGTTCTCATAAATTAGAAAAGTTCTGAATTGCAATCAAGTTGTTATTTTTTGTTCCTTATGTTAAACTGTAATTTTTAGTTTAAACCCTTAAGCAATTTGTGAAACTGGCTTAAACTTTCTTTCTTGGTGATAATTGTGAATGTCTGAATAGGTGATTTAGCTAAACTTAAAAAGGGTCATTGATTGAGAGCTCAGGAAACTCCTGAACATATGCTGTAACAGGTTCCATTTGTGAGTTTCATGAGGGTAATTCATCATGACTATCCTCTTCAAGGCCTAGCCCAGTAACTGCATATCATATGTACTCAACAAATATTTTTCCAATAAATTCTCCTCTTGTCTATCTAACTTGCCCAGTTTATCAGCTCAAGTAATATTGCCCTCCTCACAGCAACTCATAACCTCAAAGATCTATAGTCAATTCATCCATCTCACACCCACTTTCAATTGGATGTTTCCTACTCCATGTTCGATGCCTTCATATTTTTTCCAATGGCTTGGCCAATGTCTTGCTCAGTCTTGGTATAATTATAATTGAACTATAGTATATTTTCACAGAGAAAGATGCTTATGAGTGCATATTTCATGCATTTTCTCAAAAATGAGCACTCTCTCGTCTTTAACAAAAAAAATACAAAAGCAATAGTAGATCTTATCTCTATCACTGAGAAATTTACAACCTTTTTAAAAGGAATTATGTACATAAGAAATGAATTCTGCAAAGAACATGTATCAAATGAAGGGGAGGGGTATTTGTTGGAAGAGTTCAGAAGAGAAAGAAATTTGAGCTGGAATAGTCTGGAAGAGTTTCTGGAAGACAGAATTTAGGTTAGGCCTTAGACAATGATGATGAATTGGAAAAGGAGAAAGAGAAGGAAAGAAAGTTTTGATTGGAGAAACAGAGTGATCAAAGTTTTGGTTGAGAACAGCATGATGAAGTGGTACCATGTTCAATGTGAGGCCAATAAATGAACAGTAAGTAGAAGTATATTGGATGGGAGGACTGATGTTTCATATTATATTATAGAAATTCTGTTCAGAAAGTCAGAGCCTTATATTTTATACTATCGTCTGTATACATTGTACTAGAGAGGTGAAGTTTTTTTTTTTTAATAGGATCGGAGTGAGAGAAGGAAAAGCTGATCAGGGAATGCAGACATCTGTGTGGTCCATGGCCATGGTTGTCCCTGGAGATGCTAAGTGTTCAACCTGCACAAACCTGCATGCTAGCTAGCCCTGAGCGGACCTGACCATGACTGACAGAATCAGGACTGAAAAGGAAGAGAACATGTGTGAAAGACTGTGAAAGAATTGATGTGTTGTTGAACACACGCTTAATTGGTGGTAAGGAATTAAAGGCCAACCCTGGTTTAATATGTCACTTCCCTAATAACATTTTAGGCTGAGACCTTGATGTTTTAATTCCAAAGACTAACTTGTGAATTTCACTCTGAGGTTGGCCCAGAAGGTGAGATATTTTTGGTCAAAGGCTTTTTTGATGAGCCTTAAGAAAAAACAACTCCATACTTCTTTCATTTGTAAGCCTGACCCCATGTGGAGGTATGGGCTAGGCAAATAAATAACAAGAATAAGAACGTCTTTATGCCTCTCACATCCCCTTGACTTTGTCCTTTGTGCCACGGCAAACTGGAAGGGGACATTGAAGCATTGATATGGTTGTGTGAGGCACTCACAGTGCCCCCCAAGGAACATTTTTCAATATGTTACACTATTATGCTAAGAAAGTTTGTGACCCAGGTCATTTGACTCAATGCTCCTCTAGGAAGAATTAGCAGTGTCAAGTTGCTCAGAGGATATTCCTTAACTCTAAATAAATATGAGAATTTTACAAAATTTCCACCAAAATTTATTGGGTGTCTCTTGTGTGGCTACCACTCTGGAGTGTCTTCATGGAGTGGGGGTTGGTGTTCAATAAATATTTATTGGATGAAGCATTAACGAATTGGTGAAGACTGGTGTTTTGGGAGGTTAATGTGAGGAGGAAGGCAAGAAGCAGTGAGAAAAGATGAACTTCTGTTGTGATCCAGATCCTTGATTGTGAAGGCTTACATGTGAGTACAAAGGAAAGGGTAGGCAAGAGATATTTTGCAGGGGAAATTCAGTGGTATATTGTGGCTCACTGGCTGTAGGGAGGTGATTAAGACTAAGAGGAGGAAAAGAGTCAGAGATAGTTGGTATTTAAATCTGAATAGGGTAGTAGTCTAAGCTTCCCTGGTGGCTTAGATAGTGAAGAGTCTGCCTGCTATGGAGGAGACCTGGTTTCGATCCCTAGGTTGGGAATATCCCCTGGAGAAGGGAATGGCTACCCATTCCAGTATTATTGCCTGCAGAATCCCATAAACAGAGGAGCCTGACAGGCTGTTATAGTACATGGGGTCACAGAGAGTAGGACACGACTGAGACACACACACACAGAGGAGTAATCAAGTCATGGGCAGTGAGCAGAATTTGATTGTGATCTTGGTAGAAGCTTTTGCATGGAGCCATCCTGTGAGTAAAGCTCTCTAACTGATGCCTGGGCCAGAGGCCTGAGCTAAGAGTGTCCTTAGTTGATCAGTGAACAGAAGTATCCGTATCAGTCATTTAGGAAGAGTGACATGTTACAATGCAAAATCAATCCTCCTAGGTTAAAAGAAAATATCTGTCTTGTCATCGCCCAATAATCAAATTTCTTTTGTAAAACTGGTGCATTTTGTTTAAATCCCAAATGCATGTGATATGGCTGCTATGACAAGTGCAGGGTTTTTTAAATGAATTAGTTAGTGAGGCTGTACTGGGTCTTTGTGCAGCGCAGGGGGTCTTTGATGTGCCTTTCACTGTGGTGCGTGGACTCTCTGGTTGAGGCACTCGGGCTAAGTAGTAGCGGTGCACAGGCTTATTTGCTTCTCAGCCTGTGGGGTATCAGTTCCTCAACCAGGGATCAAACCCTCGACTCCTGCATTGCAAGGTGGATTCTACACCACTGGACCACCAGGCAAGTCCCAGAAGTGCAGTCTTGAACTCTATTAATATGGTGTTCAAGTCAAAGGCAACCAAAGTTTGTCAACCTTGTTTCCATTATCGTCCCCTCAGGAGACTTTTTAGATGGCTTGAGAGTGATGGGAATTTGGAGATTAAGGAAAAGAAGCAAGTTCATCAGGAGAAGAATGTAAAGAGCAGAGACCTAAGGGCAACACCAAAAGGAGGGTAAGAAGAGGTGGAAACAGACAAAACAGACATGATACATTTAACAGGTTGAGTGGATATGAAGATTTGCAAGTACTGAATCAGGAGGAAAAGGACCTTGAAGGAAAAATTTATAAGTAGTAAAGAAAAGTTGAAATTACTGAAGAAATACTAAAGAAAAGTGGAAGAATTTAAAAAATGAAGGCCACTGGATTAATATTTTTCAAACTGGAGTCATAAAATTGTCTGTGGCCATGCATATGTGACTTATGGACGACTGGTCTGATCAGTTCTGCAAATTAAGTAGAAATCATTTACAGTCTCCAGTTACTGGAGCCCTGTCTATATGCTAAAATAGAGCTGTTAGGCTTGTAGTTTTCCATATGTTGTATTGATATTTGGGTAAGCAGTATCACAAGTATTTCTATGTATAGTCCCTTTCTTAGTGTGAAGGCTAGTCATTGTTAGCACCAAGGAAAACACAGTCCATCTAAGGTCGGGACATATTTTCAGCAGGAACTGGCAGTCATTCACTCATTGGGAGACTAACAAAGAATTTTCAGTGTAAGGACCAAAGGGTGTGCTCGCGGGGCCCCAACGTTCAGGGAGCCCATGGGCTTGGCGCTGTGGTCAAACAGGAATGAAGACACATCACCAACCGCATAGGGAAGATTTGTAGGCCACTGCTGTGTGGAATTCTGTTTATGGGTCAATTTTGCAAACAACTTCCCTCAGACCAAATGTTCAAGGAGCTTAAGCTTGGAGATAATTAGGTGGTTCTGCAGACACCCTGAGTCTTGGAACTGATGGGATCTTGGGAGATCATGAGGCCCAGCCCCCCACCCCAGCCTCTAATCTAGTCTGCTTTGCAGAATCACTGGCAGATACTCAGCCAGGTCCTGCTTGATTACTTCCAAACCCAGGGCGTTCATTACATTGTGAAGAAGACCTTTCTAAAGCTAGTAATATGTATCTTAGAACTGTTAACACCTTCCTCAAAATGACATAGGGTAGTGCATGATACTGCTAGCTACTGTTCTTAGCAGTTTATAGATATATTAACTTATTGAATCTTCTCTTTAACCCTGTGAATAATATGGGCACATAATGAAGTAAATGTTGTTAATATCAATTTTCTTTTTTTAGATAATGAAGTTAAGTCATGGATCGGTTATGCTATCTTCCTGAGTTGAAAGGGTTCAAGCCAGCACCTGAGCTCATACCCACTTTGCATTAATGGCTTAATCCTTCTTGCTAGTTATTCAAATACTTGAGGACAGTTATAAGGTCTTCCCTTTGCATTCTTTTCCCAGGTTAACTGTTCCCAGGTAATGTAACCATTTTCCTCATGCTATGGTTGGGATCTTCTAGAAAAGCATCATTTAGTTTGTCATTGTTTCTCAAAATGAATGCCCAGAACTGAATACAGACTGAGCTAGGGCCTGACTTATGCATGGAATTGTGTGGAATTATACAATGGTTAGCTTCTCAAATCTGCATGCAAGGTGAAAAAATTGAGTATAGCCAAAATTACCCTTGAAAAAGCCCTTTCCTAACTTGTAATGGAGGGTACATATGATATGGTGTGTACAATTCTACACAGAAATTCTTCTGTTCATTAAAATTTGAGAACCATTGTGGTCAACTAAAGAAGGAACAAAAGGAAAGTCGATATGCAGATGCCAGGGCATGAAAAACATTCTGCTTTTAAAATAATGATCAAATTCCTAGTGGGAAATGAAGGATGGGTGGAAAACAGTTAACTGATCCTGTTTACTTGCAGTATGACTTAGTATATGTTAATGTATTGGTGTTGCAGTGAAGATTAAACAAGAAAGGAGAGAAGGGTAGGTACTAAAATATTTGTAAGTTTAGAATAAATAACAGCAGAACTTCCCATCCAGCAGTCACTCTCAACAGGAGAGGTATCACCCCTAAGTGGGCAAAAATTCATTCTTAGAGGGCAAAAAAAAAAAAAATTACTAGTTTTATGAATAAAGCCCAGACATACACACAATATGTAAAAGAGATATACATGGTATCTATGATATTAAAGTCTCAAGGAGCATGGAACAATTACAAAATTATATCTTAAAAAAAGTGTTTCACAGGTGGCTCAGTGAGTAAAAAATCTGCCTGCAATGTAGGAAACACAGGAAATGTGCATTCATCCCTGGGTCAGGAAGATCCCCTAGAGAAGGGCAGTGTCCTTAGGAGATGACAATGAAAAGATTGAGAAATACATCCATACAACATTGCCCTTGATTTAGACATTATTTATATAGTTCAAAATTGCAAGTGTTGTTTTAGAAGTTATATTGCATGCATTCTAGGCTTAAATAAAACTCAGTAGTTTTTACAAAAGTAAAAATCAAAAAGAAATTTGATTATCAGGTTATGAAGAAAACTGAAATGCTTTCTACTTAAAATGGTTGATTTTGCTTTGTGACAAGTTTATCAGGCTTCATGGCTGCCATGTGTATTTCACTGATAAACTGAGAACACTATTAGCAAGACGAAGTAGGTTTGCTCAGCAAATATAGGATTCTCAGCTCATTGATTATACTTGATATATATACATAGAGGCAGAGGAACTCAGTTGCTTTAGAGATCTGATTTATGAGTCCCTGTAGTGATGCATTGAGAAAAAACTGAATCTCAGAGTCATGATTAATTCCAGTAAGAGGTCTCTCAAACATAATTCAAGTTCATCATCATCACCACAAACTTACCATAAGTTCAAAGTTTATACCCTGTTGAGAGTGAAAAAGTTGTATCAATATGCTTGTTTGCAAAGGATGGAACCTTTAATGTTTTGCAGGTGAATTTGTGAATTTTACAGTAGTATGTTTATTTCCTTGTCCTTGCCACTTAGGAGGAATCAAATTTCTTCTCAGGGAAGAAACTATCCAGGGAAGACAAAAGTCCATTTACATATTAAGATACTATTTAGTTGTAAAACAGTATGTCTCTGGAACAGCCTAGAAGGAGAGGACAGATGTGAAAGATACGTGGCTCTGCATTAGAATATAGGATGCGTTTATCCCGCTTGTTACTTCTGGAGAAGGAAGGGGAAAAGCAAGGACATGACAGGGTTGAGATGGGCTCTTGTGCCTACAAGTTAAAGGAAGAAGAGGTGACTGGATAAAACGGCCATGTCATCATTTTTAAAGAACTTCAGTGTCCATCTTTCAAGGTTCGGTGGTGAATTATAATCCTTCTTCCATTATCTACCATTTTTATGTATTATTTTAAAGTGAAAAAAGCATTTCAAATAATTATAACAAAAACTCATATGTGCACTAAGATAGAACAGATGTCGATGTTTTGTATGTTTGCTTCAGATCTGTTTTTCTTTTTAAATAAGGCTCATAAATATTGCTAACATCCTGTCTCTAACCCTTCTTATTTCTCTTCCAGAGGTAAATAATTTCCTAAAACCGGTAGATCATCATCAGGGTTTCTTAAGTGTATGTTCATTATATCCTTACAAGCATGCAAATATATTCATTAAGAACATCCATTATTGTGCTTTGTATTGAACTTTTAAAAAAGTGTTATCAAGCTGATTGTTTGATATCAAAACTTTTTTATGGAATACACTTCTTTCACTCAGCATTATGCACTTGAGTTTTAGCTACTTTAAATCACATGACCCTGGCTCATTTATTTAACTTCACTATAATATTTCCTTGTATGTGTGTACAGACACTTAGTCATGTCTGACTCTTTGCAACCCCATGGATTGTGGCCTGCCAGTCTCCCCTATCCATGGGATTCTCCAGGCAAGAATAATTGGCAGGTAGATTCTTTACCACTGAGCCTCCTGGGAAGCCTATTTTATTGTGTGTATGTATTTAACTTTGTTTATCCATTTCTCTGTTGAAAAAAGTAGAATTGTTTCCTTTTTGCCTCCCAACCTTTATAATTGAAACTGGGGAGGAGTTCCCCTGAAAACCCACATTTCTTTATCCTATGACACTGATAGACATGACACCTTTATCTGCCTGGAATCCACCAGGAATAAGTCATCACATCTTTCATCCTTGTTTATGTCTGTCACCATGGTAATCCCCAGACTTGCCCCACCAATTCTACTAGATAACCACCATAAGGCCATCTCCAATACTTCCTCAACCTCTGAGAATTTTCACTGTGCTGTGATGAACCCACAGCCCCAAATCAGCAAACTCAACCTATTCTTGAGTCGTCAAAGATACTCAACTTCGTCTCTAGATGTTCATTTTATCTTCTTGTCCTAAATGAAACCCAGATCCCCCTAAGAACACTGCCTCCCTAGCATCCTCTCAAGTGAGATGGTTGTCCTTCTTACTCTTGATTGCAGTTTTCAGCTCATTCACCAAACTTCTTCCCTAAAAACATCCAGCTTTGAAACTTTTGTCATCAGATTGTACCCCCAATAAATCACTCCCTTCTTGTTATAATCATTCTAACACTCAAGTTACTCCTCATTTCACAAATATATTGAGTTTTCAGTTAAGTGCTTCACAAACTTCAATAAACATGTGGTTGTCAAGGAGGATCTCACTGAACTGTTGATTCTGATTTAGTATCTCTGGACCTCAGATCCTAAGTGACAACTAGAAGCCCCGTGCTGCTGTGGCTGCTGGTCCACTCTTTGGATAGGACAATCCTAGGTCACTATTGCTGCTCCTAACAGTACCACTATCTTCTTTTGGGGGCTTTCAGTTACCATCACAGAAGATCTTTCCAGCACCCTTTGCTTGAGATTGTTAGCCTCCTCTCCTCCAGTAATCTTGTCTCCCTCTTAGCCACTCCCTCCCCACACCTTGTCATTACCAAAATTAGCACGACCACCACAATCTCAATTTTCAGCATCCAGTTCTCAGACTGTTACCCTGCATCCTTCCTGCTCACTTCCTCCAGTCCCCAAATACCAGCAATCCTCAAACCCCACCAATCCACCTAAAACCATGCTTTCAGGATCACTTCATTTTCCCTCATTCCATTCATATTCACAGTTCCCTTCTCACTCAGCTTGGATTCCATGGAAGTTGGTTATAATCATTGTCTTGTGACTTGACCAGCTTCCTTGCCTCACTTGTCCTTCATCACAATCAACTCAGCAAAAATCCCAAACTTGGCTAATTATTACATTCTGCCAAGTACACTCCTGTACCCGCTACTCCATTAAATGAGGATGAGGAAAATGGCATATCCTTATTGATTGGTCTTCTGTTAAATTCATGAACATGAACCTCAAGTATCACCATTAATGTGGCTCAGACCTTAAAGAATCTGCCTGCAATGTGGGAGTCCTGGGTTCAATCCTTGGGTTGGAAACATCCCCTGGAGGAGGAAATGGCAACCCACTTCAGTATTCTTGCCTGGAGAATTCCATGGACAGTATTGTCCATGGTGTCACAGAGTCAAACAGGACTGAGCACCTAATACTTTTACTTTTCTGTTTTCATAAACCTTAAGTGGAATTGGAATGCCATATGGCAATCATACAATAATATTATATTTCTCAATATCATATGGCAATCATAGTATATTTCCCTATTCTATTTTCTCTCTTGCGCGCATCTAGATAACGATTTTGTGCCTTCTTCTTCAAATCTCCCATATTTCCTACTCGTCACTTCTGGACCTCGCTTACTATTTCATGAAGAAAACAAAAAAATCACATCAGCCCTTTCAAGGGTTCTTATCCTCACCCATACCCAGATCTCCCTCCCTAGAACTCTTTCTCTCTTACCAACTCAAGGTCATTGTTCTAGCAACTCTCCCTCTCTGCATTATTTCCCCTCTCTAATGCATCTTCCTTACAGCATAAAACACCCTTTTTATTCCATTTTTTTAAAAAAAGTGTTTTCCCCATTAGCCCTAGGTCTCTGGTCAACTCAAAGCAAATTCCTCAAGACATTTTTCTATACTATGGTTTCTGATTTCTCTTTCCCCACCTTCTCTTAAACTCATTACAGTCGGACTTTGGTGCATACTGCACCTCTGAATCTGCTTTTAAGTTTTTGTTTGTTTTTACATAAACAAAAGTAAATTTCTTATTGCTTGCAAATGAGAAAAAAAAAGAGAGAGAGAGAGAGAGAGAAAGCTTAGTCACACAGAATGCATAAACAATTATTTCAATGAGAACAGTGAAAGCAAACACAATAACTAGATATCAGTATAAGCACACTCTGCAAGTGTAGGCTTTTGTAACGCTTTAAGTAGTCTCTAGGCCTCCTTTGTGACTGTCCTCTTTCCTGGTTCTCCATGGCTGATTTCTTATCAGGGGACACCACCTGACTGATGAGATGTAGAGTGAGGAGTGGAGGGACGGGGATCTCTTAATTAGAAAGTCTAGTTTCAAGGTGGCGCTAGTGGTAAGGAACCTGCCTGCAATGCAAAAGCCGCAGGAGATGTGGGCTTGATCCATGGGTCAGGAAGATTGCCTAGAAGAGGAAATGGCAACCCACTCCATTATTCTTGGCTGGAAACTTCTATGGACAGAGGAGCCTAGCAGGCTACAGTTCATGGGGTCGCAAAGAGTCAGACATGACTGAGCCTGGGCATGAGTGAGTGAGGTTCAAGGTATGATATACCAGACATTTCAGAGCTTCAGTTTGATCATTTCTGAGCTGAGCTACTCTGTAGACTACAGTTCTCCTGGAAGGAGAAGGCGCAGCAGGTAAGGGCTCCTGATGCAATCCTTGCTTGTCCTTGTCCTCAAATCTTCAGAGGTGTCATCTCTGTTTATTAAGCAAAACCTGGCCAGAAACTTGTTTTCAGCCCACTATATCCTCTGTCTCAGACAGAAAGGGTTACTCAGCTTTACATCTTAGCAGCCCTACCCAGGCACATTAGCACCTGAGATATTTCCATACTCTTTCGTTAAAATTGCAATAAAAGCCAAGAAGGAGCTTGCTAATAAAGGAAGTTTCTGGGACCTCTCAATAACTGGCCTTGACTGTCAGCTACTGATTGTATAGGAAACTGAGCATGGTTCTCAGTTAGAACTCACTAGGTCAGTGTCTCACTAACTGACCACCTAATTGACTAGCTGATTCATTTATTCATATGTCCACTTTTTTGTCTTTAATTTATTTCTTCTTTCCATAGTCTACATTATTTTCTTTGCCTTTTCCCTTTTGGATCAGACTTTCCAGTTCCCTTATGTTCAATATAGGATCTTTTTATAGAGCTTTGCTGCCCTCACTGCAACCCTGATACACTACAAATTTCACAGTCCCATTTTATTTATCTTTTGTATTTTACTATATCCTCCTATTTGGTGAGTCACTTAGCATGTTGTTCCTTCTTGTTGCTCCTTTCACTTAAAACAGGAAGATTTTTTTTAAAGTATTTATTCACCATATAAATAAACTGGAAGCAATGTTTATTCTACATGTAGTCCAAGCATGTAGAAACATTGTGATTTTCTGCTCTTTCTTTGTTTTTTCATTCTGTACACTTTATTTTATTTTTGTTGCTTTTTCCCATTTGGGGGTTCAATTTATGTTTTACTACTTCCTAGTAGACCTCAATTCTCTAATACAGCTATGAGAATCTTCACTGCATTCTGTTTCAAGTGGTAGCTGTAGAGGGCTCAGATGAACTAACTACAGAATGGGCACAAATATTTATTTTACTATCAGGAATTCCATTGATCTGGAAAAAAATAACTGGTTTTCTGGGCTAGAACCATTCAGAAGTTTGTCCAGTCATGAAAAGTAGTTCCTGTATGGCTCTCTGGACCTATTTGATGAAAAAGAAACTGATGCTTGACTAACATGCATTTGTAATATATATATATATATATATATATATATATGTATATATATATATATGTTAGATATACATATGCATCTTATATGTATATATGTTAGATATATACATATATGTTAGTTGGATAATTAGCTTCATCAAGCTTGCCTGATGGCTCAGTGGTAAAGAATCCACCTGCCAATGCAGATGGAAGTTTGATCCCTGGGTCAGAAAGATTCCCTGGAGAAGGAAATGGCAACCCACTCCAGTATTCTTGCCTAGAACATCCACTGGACAAAGGAGCTGATGGGCTATAATCTATGGGATCACAAAGAGTTGGACAAGACTGAGCAGCTAAACAACAGTAGCATATCATCATCAAACACTTGCTATTTAATATTTATTTAACATTTTCATTTATTGAGTGACTTGGACATCAAAAGGGTTTTGAGAAGTTTACATACCATGTCGTAATGTTTTTTCAAGGCAATATCTATCTAATTTGTAACTGGAAGGTGTTTTACTGAAAACAGAGTTATTCACTGTGCTCCTTTTCTCTGCGTGTTACATAAGTTTCTCTGGAGTTCTGTGATTTAGAGGATTCTGGCCAAGGCAAGCTGTGGCCTGTGCTTCTAGAACAAGTGGATTTTCTTCTTAGCTGGCTATGGAGTCTCTGCAAGTCTTCAGATGTCTAGCACTTGGCACCTGGAAGGCTGCGAGGAGGCAACAGATAAAAGTATTTTTGTGTGTTTGTTCCATGAAATGCAATTTTATGGTTTTGTTAACACTGAAACCAAGTAGGGCCCTGTGGAGCTCCCAAGCATGGAAGCCTTCTTTGGTCCCTCATTTCTTGTAGAACATTACCATTGGCAGGGATTTGTGAAAGAAAGCCCAGAGAGGACAGGCCAAGAGACTAACTGATGATCACAGGGCGGACAGGGTTACAGCAAGAGGACCAGCCATGTACCTGACTTAAGATCCCTCTGAACGCTCACCTGTGAGCTGCTTCATGGACAGTGAACATCATTTTGTACTAGTTTCTCTGGGTCTAGGTTAATGGGAATCCTAGGAATTGTACTTCTGACACTGTATCCATAAATTAAAGGGCACCATTCTGGCATAACTTGCATCTGTGAAATCTCTTTTTAGTCTTATTACAAAACCAATAGAACACATATTTCTAAATTCATTATTTCTTTAGTATTTGAAAACTATCAATTGACTTGTTATCCCCAAAAATCTATTTGTGGATGATTCTAATTCTATTTTTATTTCTATTTCAGAAATAAAATTTCTTTAGCATATACGTACACACATACTAAAGAACCTCTTGATGAAAGTGAAAGAGGAGAGTGAAAAAGATAGGTTAAAGCTCAACATTCAGAAAACTAAGATCATGGCATCTGGTCCTATCACTTCATGGTAAACAGGTGGGGAAACAGTGGAAACAGTGACAGACTTTATATTTTGGGGCTCCAAATTACTGCAGATGGTGATTGCCACCATGAAATGAAAAGACGCTTACTCCTTGGAAGGAAAGTTATGACCAACATAGACAGCATATTAGAAAGCAGAGACATTACTTTGCTGACAAAGGTCTGCCTAGTCAAGGCTATGGTTTTTCCAGTAGTCGTGTATGGATATGAGAGTTGGACTATAAAGAAAGCTGAGCACCAAAGAGTTGATGTTTTTGAACTGTGGTGTTGAAGAAGACTCTTGAGAGTCCCTTGGACTGCAAGGAGATCCAACCAGTCCATTCTAAAGGAGATCAGTTTTGGGTGTTCATTGGAAGGTCTGATGTTGAAGCTAAAACTCCAATACTTTGGCTAGCTCATGCGAAGAGCTGACTCATTTGAAAAGACCCTGATGTTGGGAAGGATTGGGGGCAGGAGGACAAGGGGAAGACAGGATGAGACGGTTGGATGGCATCACCGACTCAATGGACATGAGTTTGAGTGGGCTCCAGGAGTTGGTGTTGGACAGAGAGGCGTGGTGTGCTGCAGCTCATGTGGTCACAGAGTTGGACATGACTGAGCAACTGAACTGAACTGAACACACATACATATGTGTGTTTATATGTATGTGTGTGTGGTATTATATATACACATACATGTGTGCTTGCGCAGTTGCTTTGTCATAGCCAAATCTTTGCAAACCCATGGACTGTAGCCCACCATTCTTCTCTGTCCATTGTCCAGGCAAGAATACTGGAGTGCATTGCCATTTCCTCCTCCAGTGGGTCTTCCCAACCCAAGGATCGAACCTACATCTCTTGCATATATTGCATTGGCAGGCAGATTCTTTACTACTAGCACCACCTAGAAAGCCCACATACATATATACTAACTATATATTTGGTATTCCTGCTCTTCAAATGTTTCCCCAAGAGGCCTGTGTTTACACTTACAGGAAGGAAGATCGAAACTTTCAGCAGATTCTTTAGTGCCAGCTACAGAGAAGCAACATTAACAAAGAACTGACTTTCTGGATAGAAACCCACGTCCATCACGTGAGGATATCTGTACAAGAAACAGAAAGAACCAAAGCACTGCTATTAAATATGAAGACTCCTTCTAAGGCCACTGAAATCTAAGCAATTGAGGTCAACCAAAGAAAATTTTGTAAGAGAACAGAGCCTCTCCTGTTCTCCTTGGGCAAAAAATTCAAAGAGGAAATATTGTGTTTCAGCTGCTTGTCAGTCATTCAACAGAATAACTTTGAATATTTACTATTTGCATAACAATGTACTATACTAGGTGCTAAGTCTTTTCCCTTGGATCAAAATTTTTGAAGCAATAATCAATAGTAGGAATAAAATTTTGCATTAAAACAGAGCAAATTATCAGTAAGTGAAAACTGTTTTGATCCCAAGAGAGTTTGGTTGTCTTTTAAGGAAGCTTCCTGAAGCTGCCACATAACATTTTCATTTATATTGTGGATGAAAAATCTCACCTGCCAGATCAGTAAACAAAGGATGTTGCCATCAAGCCCAGCTGTACACCCTGAGGGCATCCTGGGTGGAGACAGGCAGGATACTGGCTCTGGATAGTGAAGATGCATATGGATAATTTCTGTACCTTCCTGTCAGCTTTGTTATAAACTTAAAACTGTTTTTAAAAAAATTTAAATCTGTTAAATTTGATTACTGCCTCTTGTTAGGTATTACTTTTGTAATAGAGACCAATAAAAGTGTATTCCTGATGGTGTTCTCCCCTGGAAATGATAGATAAAATTAATTTATGCTTCCTTTCCAGAATATTGGACTAAGCATCATTCAAATATGACCTCAGTTAAATTAATCCTTATAATACTACTATGAGATTATTATTTCTATGCTTATTTTATCAACAAGGAATTTGAGACAAATAGAAGTGAAATGTAATGGTAAAAAATAAATAGATGTCACCAATATCCATGATTTCCTTATTCCCAAATATTTAGTTAGCCAAAAAGTTCATTTGGATTTTTCTGTGAGATGGTATGAAAAATTCCTAACAAAGCTTTTTTGCCAGTCCAATAGAATTTCTGAGTTTTAGCTGGCCACCTAAAATAAGGACAATTCTTCCCACCTTCTTCCCTAACACTTAGCTATTGTTGTGTCTCTACATTCTGGTCAATGGGGTATTGTCAACTGAAAAAAACACACAACCTAGAAGTTGAGGATTATGTTTTTTCAGTGAAACTTTTGAGGGCGCAGCCTAAAAATCTGCTTCTCAAGTATCTCTGACGAACTCCTCCAAAGAGGTTCAGGGAGGAGCCAAAATATAATAGAAGTTTTGCAACAAAAACCAGGTTAAAGATTACTGTTGATTAAAGAAAACCAGATATCTCAAGTTAATAAATTTAGCACTTTTTTTGTGTATGAGAATATGCAAGAGTCTAGGCTCATTGAAATCATTCCTTTGATGTGTACCTTAACTATCCAAGGCCAGTATCCTGTTTTTCTCCATATTGAATCCCCTCAGAGTGACAGCTGGGAGTGGCTGCAGTGGCTAGTGGCTTGATGACAACATCCTTTGTTTACTAATATAGTGGGCAGTCATTTCAGTCATGTCCGACTCTGTGCAACTCCATGGACTGTAGCCTGCCAGGCTCCTCTGTCCATGGGATTCTCCAGGCAAGGATACTGGAATAAATTGCTATGCCCTCCTCCAGGGGATATTCTCAACCCAAGGATCGAACCTGCATCTCTTACATCTCCTCCATTGGCAGGTGGGTTCTTTACACTGGCGCCATCTGGAAAACCCTACTGATACGGCAGACAATATTTTTCACCCACAATATAAAGCTTGTGCTCTCTGCTTTGCTTTTTATGTTTTTCTATCTTGCTAGAAAGGCAGATAGAATGTATGAGGCTCTAGACGCCATCTTGAGCCACGAGGAAGGGGGCCACATTCTATGGATGGCAGTGTAATTGCTGAAGCCACAGTAAGGCTGAGCCTCCATATCATTCCCTTAAAACCCAAACCCAGAATTTGAGATGAGAGAGATGAGAGAGAAATAAAAAAATATCTGCCACTGATCCTCTGGGTTAGAATCAAACCCAGTGGTAACTAACACAAGTGTATAGCCCAAGGTAACACAGTTCGTGAGCGGCAGCTGGGGTTCAAGCCTGAGTAGAGAGGACGCAAGCATTGCCATGGTGTTACACTAACCCCAGCAGTGAAGAAGGGCCCTTCAGTCTGCAGTACCAGGTATTCAACATAGGTATACTCAGTCCTGGAACCAGTGGATTTTTTGTTTCCCATGAATCTGTCTTTCTAATTATATTTGACTCTGCCTAATATTAAATTGAGATCTATATCCCAAGCATATACACACGGTTTTTGGCAAAAGGAAGAACTCACTGAGGCCAGTTTGACCTTAAATTTTTGTTGCAGATGCCTGGACAAAGCACATCAAAGCTTTGAAAAATTAGATTTGCATAACAATGATTTCCATCTGTATTATTCATCTGCAGGAAGGGCACTCTGCCTAAAGGGCTTGCTCTTTGACTGTGAGGGTCTATATCTGCATGTGAAAGCTGGGAGCCACATTCCAGGGCCCCCATAATTCAAACAATGAAACCATTTAACATTTCTTTGACTTTTTAAAATAATTGGATTTTGGATTTCAGGTATCTGCAAAATGCCTTAGTTCTAAATCCAACATTGCAAATAAGATGATGTCCTTGAATATGATGGCAGCAGGAAAGATAGAAAATGACGATTATTTGTAGATAATTTGACTTCACTGCTCAAAAACCTTAGAGAACTAATTGAAAAGCTGTGAAATTTGTTGAGTTCATAAATGGACAGACAGGATGCAATTACAAATACTGGTAGTTTCCTGCATAACAGACATAACTATATAGAATGTTGGAAAAGTCTTACTCGTGCTGGCAATCAAAAAACAAAACAAAACAAATTAACTCAATAATAACTGATTTTTTAGGAAGAAAATTTCAAATTTTCTGAGAGTTTTAAAGGCTGATTTAAATTAATGAAAAGCTGTATCATGTCCTTTTATGGAACAATTAACAACATTGCAAAAGTGTTGTCTTTTCCAAGTTAATTTGTGGGCTCTATCATTCTGTATTGGAATTTTATAAATCAGCAAATAATTCTAAAGTTCATCTGACAGCTAAGATAATTTTGACAAGTCAAGGTAATGAGGGCTTTGTTGTTCAGTCTCAGTCGTGTCCAACTCTTTGCAACCCCGTGGACTGCAGCACGCCAGTTTTAAATTTTAAAAACATTGTAAAAATGAAATCATATAGTGTGGTATATATAAAGGTATAGACAGATCAACAGTATGTGTAATAACTCAATTAATAATAAATAGGTAATTTAAAAATTGAGAGACTAAGAGATTATTTAACACATGTATTAGGATATTTATTATTTGGAAAAAATTAATGTTGAGAGAAGTCATGCATCTTACACTAAGATATACTAAGGTAAATTCTGGGTACACCAAAAATTAGGTGTCAATAAAATAGGTGAATATATGCCAAATTTCTGGGTGGAGATGAATTGCCAAGCATAAAAGCAGTAAAAGAAATAAGAAAAGGTGAGTAGATTTGACTCTATACAAATACATGACTCTTCTGTGTCAAACATACAGAGTAAAATTTAAAGCCAGTTCAAGGAAACCAGCATAGAGAGCCCTATGGACCCACTCTCCAATGAATCAAGCATAATTGGTGAAAACCAACCATTTAACAGCTCTGGCAATTGTCCTGAAAACATACAGTGAGGAAACTTTTATTTAAGAAAATCTTCTAAACTCAATAAGAATAGTCAGAGTCTGTGGCATTCGAAAACTGATCTGCTCTCTCTCTCCCTCTTTCTGTCTGTCTCTTTCTTCCTTTACCTTCAGTTTGATGGAAGCTTCACTCTGGGCAGATGTGGCCCCAAATGAAGGGCCTTAACTCTCCTCAGCTCCCAATCCAGAAGCTTGGTAGTCTCCTAAGAAGAGTAAGTTGCTGGCATTTCTTTCCCTTCATCCTTGAGATGAAGAGACTAAATTCTCAGTGAGGTTGAGGGCTACTTTCCTCTCTCATCCTCTACTCAAAGGATGCAGGCTCCGTCTCAGATATGCCAAGTAGAGAATCCTGGGGCCCAATTGCCCTTACCTCAGTTTACTCATATCTGCAAGGATACTAGCTCAGTTGGTAAAAAAAAAAAAATCCACCTGCAGTGCAGGCGACCCCAGTTCAATTCCTGGGTCAGGAAGATCCTCTAGAGAAGGGATATGCTACCCACTCCAGTATTCTTGGACTTCCCTTGTGGCTGCTCAGCTGATAAAGAATCCGCCTGCAATGTGGGAGACCTGGATTCAATCCCTGGGTTGGAAAGATCCCCTGGAAAAGGGAAATGCTACCCACTCTAGTATTCTGGCCTGGAGAATTCCATGGACTGTATAGTCCATGGGGTCAGAAAGAGTTGAACACAACTGAGTGACTTTCACTTTCATGACAGGAAAGGAAGTCATCAAGACCATTGAATGCCATTCCATCCAACGACCAGAACAGTGGCTCAAAAACTTTACCAAGGGAAATAAGCAGTACACAGAGCTCTGAAGCTCCCCCTGCAAGAACTGATTTTATTTCAAACAAGGTGAAGCTAAATCCCCCTAAAATTGAATTTATGATTAAACTCTCTAGACTCTTAACAAAAGCCAGTGCAGATTTTCTCTGGAAGCATGCATCTTTTCCCTAGGCCACAATACATTTTCAAAACTAATATTTCAAGGAGGCTAGGCATCTCACAGTCCAAAATGGTTAAACATACCTCGTTCTCAGATCTAGATTTCTAAATTCTTTCATTAAATGAGGAAATAGCTGGTTTGAGGTCTGAAGTGGGGAAAGTGAACATTAGTATGAAATGTCTTTCCCTGTGAGAAAATCAGAGAGTGGTCCATGTGAGTTCACTGAAGCCTGCTTAAAGGAGCTTCCACCAGTTGAACTGGGAAATTTGAGCATCAAAATGAAGACTCATGGCAATGAAATATAGTTCATTGAATAAGATAATCAAGAATGCAAGTCGATATTGAAAAATACAAATAAGAAAGTGGAAAGGAAGTTTTACTTGTTTTTGGTTTCATTTGTATTCTATCAACAAGTATAATAATTCTATGCATTATTGTCAGATGATGCATTCAGAGGCAACAATAGAATTGGAAAATTAGCATTTTGCAACATCATGAGTATAATTGATTTGGGCAAGAATCATCAATGGATATTAACAATACTAACACTAAGTTTGTTGGGTAATCATATACTTAGTCTCAGAGCATCTTTCCACAGATTATGTATTGTTTAATTAGAAGTTTAAAAGCTGTACCTTTAGACTAGAGAAATTTGGCAAACTCTGCCTTAACTACGTTAACATCACTAAAATGACCAACTGAGATCACGCGCCTCTTGATGAAAGACACAGATCACTTATGTCATATTCCTGCTGAAAATGCATAACCTGAAACCAACTGGGGGAAACAACCAGACAAAGGCAAATTGAGGAACATTCAACGACACAATTAGACTGTACTCCCCTGTGAATTCTGCTTCCTTCTCATCTCTCCCATTCAATAAATCATCTTGTTTTGCTCATTTCACCTCCTAAATATCACTAGAATTTATTCATTTCTCTCCATTTTCTCAGTTACATCATGTCACCTAATTGCTAAAACAGTTGCTGACTCTGTTCCTCTTGAATCCATGCTTCACAGGTTAGCCTGAGTGATCTGTCTATAGTATAAATCTGATCATGCCACTTTCTTGCTAAAAAGGTTCCTGTGGCTATTAGAATAAATGCAGACTTTTCAGGCTGTTTAACAAAGCCCATCTTGATCTGGCTTCTGCTACATCTTCCAGATGTATTCCTGATCCTCCTCCATTGCCAGCACCCTTGTCTTCTGATTTCCTGCTTCCCTCAATTTTCAGGTTGAGATCTGTTCTGCTTTGTGCAGGCTTCTATCTGTGTCTAGAATGTTTTCTCTTTCTATGCTTCCTACGCTTCTACTATCTCTTTGAAACAAAACCTCTTTCCTACTCAAACCTTAGCTTTGGTGGGCTTTATTCCAAGAAGATTTTCATTACCCCATCATCCTCGCCTCATCCCAGGTCTAAGGTAGGTGTTCCTTCTATGTGAATCTGATCTATTCCATGCTTCTTCAGTTTCAGTCCTTAGTGTATCAGGTTATAATTTCTTCATTAAAACCTAGCTCCTCTAATATTTCATAAGCCACTGCCAGATTCTGTGTGTGTGTATGTGTATGGTGGTAAGGGAGTAGTGATGGTTAATTTTTTTAATTTTTATTTCTAATTTATTTATTTTCTTTACATTACTGTGTTGGTTTTGTCATACATTGACATGAATCTGCCATGGGTATACATGTGTTCCCCTTCCAGAACCCCCTTCCCACCTCCCTCCCGATTCCATCTCTCTGGGTCATCCCAGTGCACCAGCCCTGAGCACCCTGTATCAAGCATAAAACCTGGGCTGGTGATTGATTTCAGATATGATAATTTGCGTGTTTCAATGCTGTTCTCCCATATCATCTCACACTTGCCCTCTCCCATAGATGTCCATAGAGACATCTGCGTCTCTTTGCTGTCTTGTTTACAGGGTTATCATTACCATCTTTCTAAATTCCATATATATGCGTTAGTATATTATATTATTGTTTTTCCTTCTGGCTTACTTCACTCTGGATAATAGGCTCCAGTTTTATCCACCTCAGTAGAACTGATTCAAATGTATTCCTTTTAATGGCTGAGTAATATTCCATTGTGTATATGTACCACAGCTTTCTTATCCATTCATCTGTTGATGGACATCTAGGTTGCTTCCATGTCCTGACTATTGTAAACAATGCAGCAATGAACATTGGGGTACATGTGTCTTTTTCAATTCTGGTTTCCTCGGTGTGTATGCCCAGCAGTGGGATTTTTCTGTGTCAACTGGGTTACTAGGTGCCCAAATGTTCTCTTAAACATTACTCTGGACGTGTCTCTGAGGGTGTTTCTGGATAAGACTACATTTAAATGGGTAGAGAGTAAAGCAGGTTGTCCTCTTTGAGGTGGGTGAACCTCTTTCAGTCCCTCAGAGACCTGAATAGAACAAAAGGTAGAATACATGAAAATTCATTCTCTCTGCCTGACTCTCTTTGAGCTGGCACGTCCGTCTTTTCCGGCACTTGGGCAGGAACTTAGACCATTGACTCTCTTGGATCTCAGGCTTGTCAATTACAGAACTTGGGACTTCTCAGCCTCCATAACCATGTGAGCCAGTTCCTTACAATACATCTCTTTCTTTGTATATTCACATATCTTCTTATTTCTTTTTCTCTGGAGAACCCAGACTAATGGAGGGGATATTTACAGCATGGGTTCTGGCCTTCTCTAGTGGCTTAGAAGGTAAAGAATCTGCCTGCCAATGTAAGAGACACAGAGTCAACCCTGGGTTGGGAAGATCCCCTGGAAATGGGAATGGCTAGCCTCTCCAGTGTTCTGGCCTGGAGAATCCCATGGACAGAGAAGCCTGGTAGGCTACAGTCCACGGGGTCATAAACAGCTGGACATACTGAGTGACTAACACTTTCACATTTTCTGCCCCTATGTGGCTAAAAAATTTCTATCAAGGACTACCTGGAAGATAAAAAATCCCAGAACTTCAGAACACCAAACTGTCCTCCTCATGAGGAAAATTAATAATTAAATTAAAATTTTAATTTAACTTGGACTCAACATGCACAAAGCAGAGAGAATACTACAATAAAGACACATTTTTTTTTTTTAGAGAGAGTAGTTATTTTTTTTTTTATTTTTTAATTGTTTTTGCCATACATTGTCATGATATCACCATGGGTTTACATATGCTTCCCCTCCGGAATCCCCCTCCCTCTTCCCTCCCCTCCCGGGAAATCTCGCTGCACCAGCCCCGAGCATCAGTCCACATTTTTAAAAGCTTAATGTGTGTTTTCGGTTGCTTTAGTTGAAAATTTCCTATTCATTCTTTTGCTAATAAGCAAACACCAATGAAACATGAAATAATTACATAATAACAGTTTGCTTTGTTATAGCAGCTTACTTTCCATGCACATGACTGAATTTTATTCTCTTGTATTAAAAAAAATAACACATTCACCAAAGAACTGGATTAAGAAATACTTTGAAGTCATTATACTGGAAAGAACGTGAAAGTCATAAACGATATTTCTTTTCAAAATAATATTAACTTAGGTTTTTCAAGTTTACTTTCCCACTAATTAATGAGGGTTTAAAAAAAATGTTTGCCAGCATCCAGAGGCTGCAGGAGGTTCTTTCGATGACTCATTTCCTGTACCTTAAATGCTCCGAAGAGGTTATTCGAATTTATAATATTTTACTCATAGAAAAGTCAGTGCAGCAATTTATTCAGGGACTGGTGTCACTTTGCCCACACGTCTCCTGCATTTTTAGAAACAGGTTGTCCTCTATGAAGAGTGGTTTAAGAGGAAAACACCCTCACCAGCCCATGACTAAGCCTGAGCGCATTTCAAACTTCTTTCCTAAATGAACAAGTCAAGTTGGTTTACTCACCCAAGTATGATCAACTCCATCCAACACCTTGTTCTGATAGTTTGCAGTTGATTGGCCATGGATTTGACAAGGATGACTGGATGCACTTCATTAAAATGATTAATGTGCGTGGGTCCGGGCACAGCCAGGGAACTGCTGGTCCCACCCCTCAGCTGCAGCCGGTCGCAGGCGATCAATACACACCCGATAATTCTCTCGTGGGTCAAGGACTACAGAAAGAGAACCTGTCTTTGAGACTGATGAAAATAAGAGTGATTGCCTGAACCCACAGTTCTTGGCTTAGTGTTTCCTGGAGCAAAACCTTAGTTATAACTCAGATCTGTTCCTTTCAATGACCCAAACTAGGGTGACTGCTTACCGCAGAGCTGACTAACTTCTCTGAATCTTGTCATTTTAATTGTGGAAGAAGGGCAGGAGATTTTCTGCACTAGCTTCATATTCTTTCCTCTTCTTTGGTTTCATTTATGAAACCATTCAATACTCCTGTGATGGCTGATTTTATGTGTCCACTTGGCTAAGCTATGGTGCCCAAGGGTTTGGTCAAACACTAGTCTAGATGTTGCTATGAAAATATTTTCAGATATGAGTAACATTTACAATTAGTTGACCTTAAGTAAAAGAGGTTACCTTCCATAATGTAGGTTGATTTCATCCCATCAGACGAAAGCTGTAAAAACAAAAAACAGGTCTTTTGAAGAAGAAATACAACCTTAACATTGGTAATGGAAATGCTGTGTGAGTTTTCAGGTTGCCAGTTTGCCCATATGGATTTCAGGCTAGTCAGCACCCATAACTGGGTGAGTCAATTCCGTAAAATAAATTTCTTGTCTTAAAATAAGTATATATAAATTTAGATAATGTAGATAAATAAATGATCTGTAGATTTATTTATATATGTGTGTGTGTGTGTGTGTGTGTGTATACACACACAGATATTGTCTGCCATCTATATCATCTTTCTGTCATGTGTGCTTGGTTGCTAAGCCATGACCGGCTTTTTTGTGACCCCATGGATTGTGGCTCACCAGGCTCCTCTGTTCATGGGACTTTTCAGGCAAGAATATTGGAGAGGGTTGCCATTTTCTCCTTCAGGGGGTTATCCCAACCCAGGGGTCGAAACTGCATCTCTTGTGTCTTCTGCATTGGTGGTTCTATCTATCTATTATCTAACATCTGTCTTTATGTCATCTATCTCTTTCTGTCTCTTTACCTATGTTGTTGGTTCTGTTGAGAACCTTGACTAATTACAACTCATTAAAGGTTATTTCCTTCTCTTTTTCTTTTTTAATACTATCTGTGTCTATCTGAAACCACCCCCAAAACAAAAATGACCTTTGCCTTTGTGCCCAAAATCCTACCTTGAAAACAAGAAATTTCTTTATTCGTTTGTACACTGTTTAGATTTACTTACATATCTTAGACTCATTGAAGTGTGACAGGGAGGACGGTCACATTTGATTGATTTTCTCCCCACCCATTCCTGTCCTATCATCTCGCTATTTCAAGCATCAGCCTAAACATACATATCAATACAATGTGTCTGATTCATCCCTTAAGAGAACGATATTGAGCTGATAAAATTCTTAACAAAGAGAGTAAAAAAAGTATATAAACAATGCTAGAGTTTACAAGATGTAAGAGAGTAAAGCTCATGTGCATTTACAGGTATGAGAGCACTGAAGGATGACAGTACTTAAGCAGTGAGAACAGGAGGAGGAGATCCTTACTTCTGATGTTATAGAAGGTGCTCTGTGGGCTTCTCAGTGGCACTAGCAGTCAAGAACCTGCCTGCCAATGCAAAGTTCCTGAGACATGGATTCCTTCCCATGGGTTGGGAAGATAGATCCCCTGTAGGGGGGCATGGCAACCTATTCCAGTATTCTTGACTGGAGAATCCCATGGACAGAGGAGCCTGGTGGGCTACAGTCCATGGGGTTGCAAAGAGTTGGACACGACTGAAGTGACCGAGTGTAGACACACAAGGTACTTTTGTAAGTACATAAAAATTATATATTATAAAATAGAACAGAAAGTGGTAATACTTTTCCTTGTTAATTTTTTATTTTCTTGAGACTTTATTAATTTATTTTTCATTTCATTTTTATTTATTTTACTGATGTATAGTTGCTGTAGTATATTATATAAATTATAGGTATACATAGTGATTCATAAGTTTTAAAGGTTATACTTTATTTTTAACTATGAAATATTGTATATATTCTCTGTGTTACATGATATATTTTAGTTTATTTTACACATAAGTTTATACCTCTTAATCCCCTATTTTGCTCCTCCCCCCTCCATTCTTCAAACTGGTAACCATCAGTTCTCAATATCTGTGTCTATTCTTTTTTTATATATTAACTTGTTTGTTGTATTTTTTAGATTCCACAAAGAAGTGATATCCTACAGGATTTGTCTTACTTCACTTAGCATAATACCCTCCATGATCATCCACCTTGCTGTAAATGGCAAAACTTCATACTTTTTTATGGCTGAATAGTGTTCAGCCATACTGAATACTTTGTATGTATGTATATATATATATAATGTGCCATGTCTTTTTTATCCATCAGTGGATGGACAC
Organism: Antilocapra americana; assembly: GCA_007570785.1. Taxonomy (NCBI): domain Eukaryota; kingdom Metazoa; phylum Chordata; class Mammalia; order Artiodactyla; family Antilocapridae; genus Antilocapra; species Antilocapra americana. The sequence continues at coordinate 4,363,681 of ML660213.1, forward strand.
TTAGGGTTGCTTCTATATATTAGCTATTGTAAATAGTGCTACTATGAACTTTGGAGCTGCTCGTATCTTTTCAAATTAGTGTTTTCATTTTGGGGGAATAAATAACCAAGCATGGAATAGAAATTACCTTTTTTCCCCCTCCTTTCCTGAAACTTCTAAAACAACTATTATTTTTCAATATTTCTAAATAAATTGCTTTGGTTTCAAGACAACTCCATGAAGTCAAGCCATGAGTTTTTGAAATGAAGAACTTCTGTGAAAACATATTCAGAATTCTGTTGTGTTAACAAGAAAGCGATGTCAACACTAAGCCTGAGTGTAAATTTGTCTTAGTTGTTAGTTTCTTAGTTGTTCTTCTGGTCTCAGTTACAAGACAAGGGATATTAGTCACACCAATGTGTAACCTCCTTGTTTGCAGTTTTTGCATGCACTACTCTTTCCCAGAAACATTTTCCCTGAATTGGGCTAATTTTGAAGAGTACATTTGAAGGTGGAAATGGACATTTTTTTTTTATTCTGGAAGTGTTTATTATAAACACAAATTGGTACAGCAAATGACTCACATTCAAGGAGCAAGCACTTGCCTGTATCACTGTTACCTTTCTTTATGTTCTGTTTGAAGCAGGATGCAGTGTTTATTGAAAGCACAAACTCAGTAAATGAGCACTTCCATGATGTCCCTGGGAGCCAGCTTTGTACAGGGTACAGAGGGGCTAAGAGAGGAAGAAGCCCATCCACCTAGAGCCAGCGGAAGTCCCTGCTTGACTTTTTTGGTCCATTCGTCAGCAAATAATCAACTTCTGGGATTTTTTTTTTAAGGTATTTATTAGACTTTGTTGGTTGGATTGGTGTCATATAGACCCAGTTTAATTTCCTAAAAGTGGTAGCATCAGGACAGCCAAGAATATTTGTGATGATGAGTTTGAACATTTTTTTTTTAACGTCTTAAAAACTACACTGGCCAACAGTCTAACAATAAGTAAGTTAGCCTGTCATGCCTGTGAGTTCAACTTAAAAAATTTATGGTGCCTCTATTTATTCCTGTCAATTTTAAGAGTTAATGCAACTTCTTGAAAAATCATTTAAGGGCAACGTGGTAAAACATGGGTATGTCTCACAGCCGAAAAGTGAGATTTGCTCATATACAAAATCAAAATGGATCATAAAACACCCACTGAAACCTTTTGCCAATTGTCTGTAAAAGGAGACCCCCAATGACCTACAGCAGGAATATAGATGCAAAGTTGTACTTTGCCTCATGCCCTGGGGAGGTTTTTGGCTTTAAGAGTTTGTCTCCTTGCTGCCAAATGCTAAAGCCAAGTGCATTGCTAAAGCTTTAGACACATTTTCATCAATAAAATTTCTTATAAAACAGATCCTGCAAATGCTGAACTTATCTGCCAAATAACCAATTAATTATTTTGCATCCTCGTTGAACAATGAAATAATTTATGATGGGTAAAGGTTTTACCATCACAAATTAGTGTTCTGGAAACCACAAGGCCTAGCTTTCAATTAGCAGAAAGTATCACAATTAAGGATGAAAAGAGGTAATTCTGTGTGTTGGAAATTCTCCCCATAGAGAAATAAAACTCCTAAGGAACAATGACCCAACTAATTTGGGAGAGTTGGGTTTTCAGAAAAACAGATCCTTGTTAAAGGGAAAAGTTCAAACACTGCTCAGATGCCTAGACTTCTGAGTTTTTCCCGTCCCTAATGGCCACCCCCCCTTTTTTTTTTCATAAATTGCAGGTATTGAATTTGGACCACACTTGCCCACCACGCATTAGTGTGTGTTAATCTCAGTTCAGACTTTGTCTGTGAGTTCATACTATCATTGAAAGTCATAATTTCCTGCATTGGGTCAATGGGGAATGGTGCCTCCAATTCCCTGAATTTTCCAGAGAAGAGGAAAATCTGGGCTGAAATAGTTCTCATATAGCTGATCTTGTTTCTCAAGTTCAGGCCAGATCTGGCATAGGAGAGCCCCTGTAGGAGAGCATGTTCCAGATTCCAGATGGTTGATTTGGATCTTAATGCAAGCCATTTGCAGAAAATGATGTCAAACTGAATGGGCCACATAATTAAGTGCTGTATTTGTTTACCTAACTAAGGTGAAATCAACAGCCTCCAGGGAAATGTAAGAAGTAGGCATTTGGGGCATTGAACAAGGGCTTGTCTTTCAGTTTACAGGCCAGAGAAGAGAGGGACTGGAAGAATCTTCCTTCCTGGAAGAAATTCTTGAAACTTATGCCATCCATGGGTGGTTAAGCAGAAGGAGATGGGAGAAAAAATGCCCCAAAGAAAAATCTCTCTTAAATTCATTTCAAATTATGTAATTGAATGAATCTTGAATTTGAGAAGCTTGAGTTATCTTCTTAAGAATCTCAGTAACCCTAATAGTGTCTGTGGTGTCTTGACTTCCAAAACTCAAGCAACTTCTGGAAATGAACTTATTGCAGGAAGGGGGACTTTTTCTAGGGCCTGAGAATGGACTCTTGTCTAACATTTGGAAATGCGTTGTCCGAGAAGACACACCTGCTAACCAGGCAAGAGACTTTATTGGGAAGGGGCACGGGGGTGGAGAGAAGCAGGGTAAGGGAACTCAGAAGACTGCTAGGCCATGTGGTTTGTGGTCTCAAGTTTCATAGTGATGTTATTAGTTTCCAGGTTGTCTCTGGACAATCATTCTGACTCGTGGTGCACACATCACTCAGCCAAGATAGATGCCAGTAAGGAGGATTCTGGGAGATTGGGAAGATGCATAGACTGGAGTCTTCTCTCTCCTTTTGACCTTCCCTGAATTCTTCTAGTTCATGGTAGCTTGCTAGCTCCAAGTTCATTACTAGAACCTCCTGTAGTTAAAATAGCTCATGCAAGTGGCTATTGTCTTGCCTGGCCAGGGAGGGCTATTTCAGGTCATATTTCCCCTGACAAACTCACCTCTCTAGAAAGCACCCACTCTCACTTGGCTTTGGTCTAACAGAAATCTCTGAGTTGTAGATTTTGACCTTGGAGTCATAGGGGTGGCTCTTGCTGGAATTCCTGGAAGCCATGCATTTATATTAGAGAAAAAAATTTTGGCTTGGCTGTTTCTTCTTTACGCAGCCCAGGATGAAATCTCATTCTTTCAGAAAGTTGCAAGTGAAAAATGTTGGCAGGTCTTAGTGTATCTGTTCAACACTTATGCCTTCTCTTGTCCCTTGTGAATGAGTGCTCAGCTCTGGCCTTGAGTATGTTTCCCGTCTCTGTGTCTGTGTGTATTCAGTCACCCAGCCATGTCCGGCTCTTTGTGATCCCATGGACTGCAGCCCACCAGGCTCTTTTGCCCATGGGATTTTCCCTGAAAGAATACTGGAGTGGGTTACCATTTTCTCCTCCAGGTGACCTTCCTGACCCAGGGATTGAACCCAAGTCTCCTGCATCACCTCTATTGGCAGGCAGATTCTTTACCACTGAGCCACTTGGGAGGCCCCTTCTATCTCTGTGTTATTGAACAATTCAGCATCATTGCAGGCCGTGACAAAGACTCTCCAGAGAAACTTTGATATAGCTTTCTTTTTCATACTAGACCCCGTTATCTGCAATAGCCTTACTTTAAGATGGCCTAGTATATAAAAGAAATATACATATTTACAATCTCTGACTTGGTCAAACAGTAGCTCTCTAGGCTCAGGCCCTCTTTAGGTTGACAAGACCCTTCTTAGGCGGGAGAGGGCTTCTGGAAGAAGGTGCCAACTTGTCCTGATATGTGAAGAGTCAATCCAAACAACTACCAGACCCCACCTTCATTGCAGAATTCAGGAATAAAAGTTGAGTAATACTTGACTGGCATACACCTTTTGCCTGGAAAACCTGGGTACTTCTCACCACCAAGCCCAGAGCATGTTTTCAGCTCTTTTGGACACAGATTCAGGGATTGTTCCAAACCTCTTCCTTTCAGAAGGTGGGCCTTGAGCCAAGTAGTTGAAGCAGAGCAAAGTTGAGGAGATACTCTCGCAAGGGCAATGTGATAGTTCCTTTAAAAAAAACTTTATTTTATAATGGAGTATAGTCGATTTACAATATTGTGTTAGTTTCAGGTGTGTGGCAATATGACTCAGTTATACAAACACAAATACCTATTCTTTTTCAAATTCTTTTCCCATCTAGGTTGTTACATAATATTGACCAGACTTCCCTGTGTATACAGTAGGTCCTTGTTGGTTATCCATTTTAAGTATAGCGTTGTGTATATGTCCATCCCAGACTCCCATCTCTCCCTCCCCCAGCGCTTCCCCCATCCACAACCATAACGTCTGTCCTCTTAGTCTGTGTCTCTGTTTTGTAAACAAATTCATTTGTATCTATTTTTTTAAGACTCCACATATAAGTGATATCATATGATATTTCTTTTTCCCGTCTGAATTATACTTCACTCAGTATAATCTTTAGGTCCATCCATGTTGCTACAGTTCAATTCAGTTCAGTTCAGTCACTTGGTTGTGTCTGACTCTTTGCAACCCCATGGACTGCAGCACACCAGGCCTCCCTGTCCATCGCCAACTCCCTGAGTTCACTCAAATACATGTCCATTGAGTCAGCGACGGCATCCAATTCTTTTGTCCTCTATCATCCCCTTCTCCTCTTGCCTTCAATCTTTCCCAGCTGGAGGGTCTTTTCCAATGAGTCAGTTCTTCACATCGGGTGGCCAAAATATTGCAGTTTCAGCTTTAGCATCAGTCCTTCCAATGAATATTAGGGACTGATTTCCTTTAGGATGGACTGGTTGGATCTCCTTGGAGTCCAAGGGAGTCTCAAGAGTCTTCTCCAACACCACGGTTCAAAAGCATCTATTCTTTGGTGCTCAACTGTTTGTATAGTTCATATCTCACATCCTTACATGACTATTGGAAAAACCGTAGCTTTGAATAGACAGACCTTTCTTGGCAAAGTAATGTCTCTGCTTTTTAATATGCTGTCTAGGTTGGCCACAACTTTTCTTCCCAGGAGCAAGCATCTTTTAATTTCATGGCTCGAGTCACCATCTGCAGTGATCTTGGAGCCCAAGAAAATAAAGTCTATCACTGTTTCCCCATCTATTTCCCATGAAGTGATGGGACCAGATGCCATGATCTTAGTTTTATGAATATTGAGTTTTAAGCCAACTTTTTCACTCTCCTCTTTCATTTTCCTCAAGAGGCCCTTGAGTTCTTCTCTTTCTGCCATAAGGGTGGTGTCATCTGCATAAATGAGGTTATTGATATTTCTCCTGACAATCTTGATTCCAGCTGCTGCTTCATCCAGCCCAGCATTTCTCATGATATGCTTTGCAAAGAAGTTAAATAAGCAGGGTGACAATATAGAGCCTTGATGTATTCCTTTTCCTATTTGGAATCAGTCTGTTGTTCCATGTCCAGTTCTAACTGTTGCTTCTTGACCTGCATATAGATTTCTGAGGAGGCAGGTCAGGTGGTCTGGTATTCCCATCTCTTGAAGAATTTTCCAGAGTTTGTTGTGATCCACACAGTCAAAGGCTTTGGCATAGTCAATAAAGCAAAAGTAGATATTTTTCTGGAACTCTCTTGCTTTTTTGATGAGCCAGTGAATGTTGGCAATTTGATCTCTGGTTCCTCTGCCTTTCCTAAATTCAGCTTGAACATCTGGAAGTTCACAGTTCGTATACTGTTGAAGCCTAGCTTGGAGAATTTAGAGCATTACTTTACTAGCATGCGAGATGAGTGCAATTGTGTGGTAGTTTGAGCATTCTTTGGCATTGCCTTTCTTGAAGTGACGTGAAGTCGCTTAGTAGTGTCCGACTTTTTGCAACCCCATAAACTGTAGCCTACCAGGCTCCTCTGTCCATGGGATTTTCCAGTCAAGAATACTGGAGTTGGTTGCCATTTTCTTCTGCCTTTCTTAGGGATTGGAATGAAAACTGACCTTTTCCAGTCCTGTGGCCACTGCTGAGTTTTCCGATGCTGACATATTGAGTGCAGCACTTTCACAGCATCATTTTTAAGGATTTGAAATAGCTCAACTGGAATTCCATCACTTCCACTATCTTTGTTCATAGTGATGCTTCCTAAGGCCCACTTGACTTTGCATTCCAGGATGTCTGGCTCTAGGTGAGTGATTACACCATTGTGATTCTCTGTTTCATGAAGATCTTTTTTGTATAGTTCTTCTGTGTGTTCTTGCCACCTCTTCGTGATATCTTCTGTTTCTGTTAGTCCATGCCATTTCTGTCCTTTATTGTGCTCATCTTCGCATGAAATGTTCCCTTATTATCTCTAATTTCTTGGAGAAATTTCTAGTCTTTCCCATTCTATTGTTTTCCTCTATTTCTTTGCATTGATCACTGAGGAAGTTTCTTACCTCTCCTTGCTATTCTTTGGAACTCTGCATTCAAATGGGTATCTTTCCTTTCCTCCATTGCCTTTCACTCTTCTATTCACAGCTCTTTGTAAGGCCTCCTCAGACAACCATTTTGCTTTTTTGCATTTCTTTCTCTTGGGAATGATCTTGATCTCTGCCTCCTGTACAATGTCATGAACCTCCATCCATATATCTTCAGGCACTCTGTCTATCAGATCTAATCCCTTGAATCTATTTGTCACTTCCACTGTACAATTGTAAGGGATTTGATTTAGGTCATACCCAAATGGTCTAGTGGTTTTCCCTACTTTCTTCAGTTTAACTCTGAATTTGGCAATAAGGAGTTCATGGTCTGTGCCACAGTCAGCTCCTGGTCTTGTTTTTGCTGACTGTATAGAGCTTCTCCATCTTTGGCTGCAGAGAATATAATCAATCTGATTTCTGTGTCGACCATCTGGTGATGTCTATGTGTAGAGTCTTCTCTTGTGTCATTGGAAGAGGGTGTTTGCTATGACCACTGTGTTTTCTTGGCAAAGCTCTATTAGCCTTTGCCCTGCTTCATTCTGTACTCCAAGGCCAAATTTGCCCATTACTCCAAGTATTTCTTGATTCCCTACTTTTGCATTCCAGTCCCCTATAATGAAAAGGACATCTGTTTTGGGTGTTAGTTCTAGAAGGTTTTGTAGGTCTTCAAAGAACCATTCAGCTTCAGCTTCTTCAGCATTACTGGTAGGGGCATAGACTTGGATTACTGTGATATTGAATGGTTTGCCTTGGAAATGAGCATAGTTCATTTTGTCATTTTTGAGATTACATCCAATTACTGCATTTTGGACTCTTTTGTTGACTATGATGACTACTCCATTTCTTCTAAGGCATTCCTGTCCACAGTAGTAGATATAATGGTCATCTGAGTTAAATTCACCCATTCTAGTCCATTTTAGTTCACTGATTTCCTAAAATGTCAATGTTCACTCTTGCCATCTCCTGTTTGACTACCTCCAATTTGCCTTGATTCATAGACCTAACATTCCAGGTCCCTATGCAGTATTGCTCTTTACAGCATCAGACTTTACTTCCATCACCGGTCACATCCACAGCTGGGTGTTGTTTTTGCTTTGTTTCCTCTCTTCATCCTTTCTGGAGTTGTTTCTCCACTGATCTCTAGTAACATACTGGGCACTTACTGACCTGGGGAGTTCATCTTTCAGTGTCTTTTTGCCTTTTCATACTGTTCATGGGGTTCTCAAGGCAAGAATACTGAAGTAATTTGCCATTCCCTTCTCCAGTGGACCACATTTTGTCAGAACTCTCCACCATGACCCATCCGTCTTGGGTGACCCTACATGGCATGACTCATAGTTTCATTGAGTTAGACAAGGCTGTGGTCCACGTAATCAGTTTGGTTAGCTTCCTGTGATTGTGCTACATGTTGCTACAAATGGCATTGTTTTGTTTTTTTAATATCCTAAGTAATATCCCTGGTGGCTCAGTGGTAAAGAACCCACCTGCCAATGCAGGAGACAGGAGACATAGGTTTGAGTGCTGGGTCAGTTAGATCACCTGGGGAAGGAAATAGCAACCCACCCTAGTATTCTTGCCTGGAAAATCCCATGGACGGAGGAGCACTGGCGTGCCACAGTCTGTGGGATCACAAAAGAGTTGGACACTCTTAGCGACTAAGCAACAACAAAAACAGTATTCCATTGTGTATATTTATAACATCTTTATCCATTCTTCTGTTAAAGGACAGTTATGTTGCTTCCATGTTGTAACTACTGTAAACATTGCTGCAATGAATATTGCATGCATGTATCTTTTTGGACCATGTTTTTTCCAGATATATGCACAAGAGAGGGATTGAAGAATCGTATGATACTTTGTTTTTAGTTTTTTAAGGAACATGTATACTGTTCTCCATAGAGGCTGTACCAATTTACATTCCTACCAATAGTGTAGGAGGATTCCCTTCTCTCCCCAGCATTTATCATTTGTGTATTTTTTGATGACAGCTATTCTGATTGATATGAGGTGATATCTCCTGTAGTTTTGATATCTACAATGATGGCCACCTGGTATCTCCATTGATGTGATAACTAAGGCTCCTACCTTAAAAATTCTGCCCCCTCAGTTTGTTAAATTTGGCATTTTCTCTTCAACAAACACACACATTGTTTAGGTATTCTGTGAAGAGAGGTTAAAAAATAATACACCATTAATTATAAAATGTCTTTTACCCCTAAATGGTCATAAACATCTTCATCTTACAGCATAACAAAAAAGAATGTTAAGATAATTATTCCTAAGAGTCAGAAAGAAAGGCCCCATGTGATCTTTTATTTAATTTGGTGGCTCTGGGCAAGTCCTTTAATCCTGTAGTCTCAGTTTCCTCATCCTTGTTGTGGGAAGGTCATTTCTACCTCAATGGATTGTTGAGAGATGATGTGTGGGAAAGCACCTAGAAGAATTCCTGGAACATATTACCACCTCCCAATAAATACTGAGCCTGACAAGATGTATTACCAAATGGCTTTTTAGAATGGATTCTTTTGGTCCATTCAATATGCTGCAGTAATGTTGAGATATTCAGCCCCACTTTACATCTTGGCATATTTTGGGAGGGGGAGGGATAAGAGGCTACAAATCCAACATTACCTCTCTCTTTTTTAAAGTCTTTATTGAATTTATTATAATATTGCTTCTGTTTTTGTTTTGATTCTTTGGACCCGAATCACATGGAATCTTAGCTCCCCAACCAGACATCAAATCTGCAACCCCTGCATTGGAAGACCAAGTCTTAAACACCACCAGGGAAGTCCCTCAGTATTACCTTTTGGTATATATAATTTTCCTTCTTGGATGTTTAGTTTACTTCCTGTAAGCATTCATTTCTTTATTTTTATCCCATCTTGTGACCTAACTTTGAACTGAAAAGGCTCTGAGAGGTAAGAACCCCTCCTTTGACAAGGGCCATCTCCAAACTCAACCTAAAAAAGATATATCCCTCTGAGAGATGCCCACAGCTGGCATGGTTCCAGAAATATAAACAGATAGGGTAGAGGATCCCTGGAGAAAGAGAACCAGGAATGCCTTTCTTGACATAAGAGAAGCCATTTTGGTCTAAGCCATTTTGTGATCTAAGGCTGGCTATAGTGCTTGCCCTTGAATAGGTCTCAGTAATAAATGATCTTAAGGAGACAAAAGAATGCAGGAACACACTGTTTCAGGTAAGAGAAATAACAACAGCAAAGATAACATATCAGTTATAAAGACTCCCAGTTCTGTTTCAATAGCAAAAATTAGCCAGAAGAACTCCATCACCAGATTAACTGAAACCTAAGGATGGTGATGTTGACCTAGAATTTCTGACCCTTATGACTTCACTCAGCTAAAGCTTGCACTCTGCCTACTACCCAAGCCCTTTCATAAATATGCCTGTATCCTTAGCTTAAAACTCCTGCAATTTTTCTGTTCAGGGAGACACCACTTCAGGAAAGATCCCAGGGTTCTCCTTGTTGCAAGTAATAATCTTCCCAGTGTTTGACTTGGTTGTGTCCTGTCTTGACACCTACCAAGAAGAAAATCCAGTTTCTGAGTAACAGGAATACAAGTTGCTGAGAGAACTGAATAGGTGGTTAGGCCTGATTTAGAGCCAGACTCAGGTTCCCCAGGGCCCAGACAAGGAATAAAAGAGATCCAGAAGTTTCTAACGGGGGACACAGAAAATGGCTGAAAGCAGGGAGGACGCAGAGCAAATTGGAGGTGACTCTTGGGTGGAAAATCCAAGCCAAAAAGGAGATGGGAGCTGCAGTCAAGTATTGAAAAAGGGTGAAGACTGAGGGAGCGTCCCTTCAGGACCAGGTATATCAAAGTCTATTTCTCCCGCTTTTTTTTTTTTTTTTTAATTTTTTTTTTATTATTGTTTTTGCCATACATTGTCATGATATCACCATGGGTTTACATATGCTTCCCCTCCGGGTCCCCCCTCCCTCCTCCCTCCCCCCCGGGAAATCTCGCTGCACCAGTCCCGAGCATCAATCCTGGGCTGGCGATTGATTAGACACATGACAATTAACATGCTTCAATGCCCTTCTCCCATCTCATCCCACCCTTACCCTCATCCACAAAGTCCACAAGTCTCTTCTATATTTCTCCCGCTTTTAAAAAACTTTTAATTTTATATTGGAATATGTGTGTGTTTGTGCTCAGTCACTTGAGTTTGTGTCTGACTCGTTGCAATCCTATGAACTGTAGCCCACCAGACTCCCCTGTCCATGGATTCTTCAGGCAAGAATGCTGGAGTGGCCTCCAGTATTTCCATGCCCTCCTCTGCAGGATCTTCCCAACCGAGGGATTGAACCTGAGTCTCCTGCATTGAAGACAGTTTCTTTACTCACTAAGCCACCTGGGAAGCCCCTATATTGAAGACTGGCCAATTAATAATGTTGTGATGCTTTCAGAAGCACAGCAGTACATCTACATGTATGTTTATTACATATGCTTTCAGAAGCAGAGCAGTACATGTACATGTATGTATATTACATATACAATGTGGCTCATATACAATATGGCTGAGTAACTCAGCCATACATATACATGTATCCATTCTCCCCTCAACTCCCCTCCCAGGTTGCCACATAACATTGAGCAGAGTTCCCTGTGCTTTACAGTATGTCCTTATTGGTTATCTATTTTAAGCATAGTAAAATGTCCATCCCCATCTCCCTAACTATCCGTTATCCCCAACCCCTCCCACCCTAGCAACCATAAACTCATTCTTTAATTCTGTAAGTCTCCTTCTGTTTTGTAAGTAAGTTCACTTGTATCATTTCCTTTTAGATTCTGCATATAAGGGATATCATATGATATTTCTCTTTCTCTGTCTGACTGACTTCCCTCAGTATGATAATCTGTAGGTCTGTCCACTTTGCTACAAATGGCATTATTTCATTCTTTTTAATGACTGAGTGATAAGAAACCCCAAAGTTTTAATTGAGATTTGCTAACGAGACCTATGCTATACAAACTGTTGACACCTCAAGAAAGCAGAGGCAATCAGAAGGATAAGAAAGTCTTTCCTCAACTGCCATAATGAAACTGAGCAGGACCCTGTGGGGCTCCTGGCATGGAAGGCTTTCAAATAGTTGCTAATCAGGGAAGGGAGGGGATGTAAAGGGTCCCAGAGAAAGGTGGCAGGGCCAGTTAGAATTGCTTTCATTTTAGTCAGTCTTGCTCAGTCACATTGAGAAAACAGAGGCATTAATAATTCATTATGAGCTTCAAAACCTGGTGGTTCAGCAGTAAAGAATCTGCCTGCAACTCAGGAGGCGTAGGTTTGATCCCTAGATTGGGAAGATCCCCTGAAGAAGGAAATGGCAACCCACTCCAGTATTCTTGCCTGGGAAACCCCATACATAGAGAAACCTGGTGGGTTACAGTCCATGGGGTGACAAAGATTTGCATACCTCTTGGCAATGAAATAACAGCAACAAAACAACTGTTTATAATCAGTCTCTTGTTGTGGAATAGTGTCATAGAATATAGCCACATAAAGACAACTGCGGGCAGACACTTTATCATCTAAGCCACCAGGGAAACCTAAAGACAACTACAAAAATGAAATCATAGCTTGTGATGAAAAAGTCATAATATTTTCTTGGACTGAATAGTCTTCAGGAAACTTCTTGGCATTTAATTTTAGGATCCACCAGGTAGGGAGCTTTGTAAGTTTTGTTCAGTAAATTGATCCACTGCCTAGAATAGTACCTAGAATATGGGTGCGGATATGTTGAATTATTAATAAGGTTTTGGTACTCAGAAGGCTAAGGAAATGAAAAAGAAAAAAGATACATACCTGATTTGAGAAAAGACCAACTTGAATTAGAAAAAAATATCTGAAGTGTAACAGTTCTTAATCTACTTTATTCAGGTATAATTTATGTACAGTAAAATGTAGGCTTTTATGAGTTTTAACACTATCCTGTTAGTATAACCACCAACCCAATCAAGATATAAGTCATTTCCACTTCTTCAAAAAGTTTCCCCTGTTTTCTCTCAGGTAACATGGAGAATCCTTGGTCTTAGGCAACCACTGATCTAATTTTGATTGTAATTTAAGTTTTGATTTTTCCTCTTTCAAAACTTCTTATTAATTGAATCATGTAGTGTGTGCTATTTTGTGTCTGAATTTTTAACAGTCTGATGTTTTTGAAACTCATCTGTGTTGTGGTATAGATAAATAAATCATTTCTTTTTATTGTTGGATAGTATTTCACTGTATAAATATATTACAATTTGTGGTATTCACTTGCTTTTTGGACATTTGTTTCCAGTTTTTAAGTCATATGCATAAGTTTGTGATGTGAACATTCACATACAGAAGTAGATATTCATGTGGACATATGTTTTCTTTCTCTTGGGTAAAAATCTACAAGTGGAATTTGTGGGTCATTTATAGGTATATGATGTCTAACTTTAAGAATCTGTCAGACTGTTTTCAAAATGATTGTAGCCTGTTCTATGCCTCCCAGCAATGTATGAGAGTTCCAGTTGCTTCACATCTTTGCTCAGTTTGATACTGTCAGTCTCATATAGTGGGTATATAGTAGTACCTCCTTGTAGCTTTACAGTCAAAAATTTTTTTCCCTTTATGACTGATACTTTTTTGTGTCCAAAGAAAGCTTTCACTGCTCCAAATCTGCAAAGATTTTCTCCTATGTATTCTAGTGTTTTATAGGTTTGACCTTTATTATGATTCACTTTAATTTTGATTCACCTACAAATTATGGTGTTTTTGCATATGGATACTGGGTTTCAAATTTCAAATTCACACACACACATGGTTCAAGGAATTTTATCTGACTTTTCCTTTTGGTTATGATAATGTAGTATTCCTCTTTTTTGTTCATGACCAGTAGTTTTGTTACATGGTACATAGATGTTTTATTTGTGTTTGTCTTACATGGTGTTCATAGCACTTCCTCATTCTGTGACTTGATATCTTTCTTTAGTTTTGGAAATTATATGACCACTACTCTTTTATTATGACTTCTTATGTACACTCTCTTTTTCCTGCTCAGATTCTAATTATTTTTTTTTGCTCTATTTATTGTATTCCCTTTGTCTTCTCATTTTCTTTTCTGTATTTTTAAATTTCTTTTTGTTTTCCTGCTTCTGCCTGGATATTTTATTTTCTTAGGATGTACCTTCTAATTACTTCTATTGTGTTAAAACTGCATTTAAACCCATATATTAAATGACTAATTTTGATTATTGCATTTTGTGATGCTAAGATTTACATTTGATATTTTTAAAATTTATATTCTAGTTCTCATAAGAAATTCTCAATCTTACCTGTGTTTGGCAACTCCAAAATTTGGATCCTATGTATGTCTGTTTTTATATTATGCTTTTCTGTTAGTACTGAGTCTATATACCTGCTGCTTTTGATCAGTTGTGGACAGGTTAAATTTGGTCAGTGACCTTGATTCAATCAAGGACTGAGCTATTTATTTGTGGCTGGGCTGTGGTTTCCATGAGGTTTTACTTGTACTTTATCCTTGCTTCTAGAGTAATGCCTTTCAGGGGCCCCAAGTAAAACTCTAGGGTGCCTTTCTTTATTGATAAATCCTAGTGTACAATATTTGCCTTATTTTTACCATGTGAGTCTAGAAAACTCTGTTATTATTATTGCTGTTGCTGCTGTTGTTGTTTAGCTACTTGGTCTATAGCTTAGAGCAGCATAAAAATCTAGCAAATGTCTTGAAGAGGGAATAGCACTGAATGTCCTTCCTTTGTGTCTCCCTTCTAACTAAATTTTGGCTTCTTGGCTTCCTTGGTAGTCCCAAACTCTGTATTTGTCTCTCAGGCCCAGTGATATCATTGATTTCTCTCTGTCTTCCTAACAGTAGTCCTTTGCCTAAATTCTAAGCCTTTTTTCTTCTCTATTGACAATCAGGAAATGCTCCCTAGGGGAAAACACTTTAAAGAGTATCAGTTGATCTGTCTGAGATTCATTTGACTCCAGGATCTTAATTCCCCAAATCTGGCTTGCCTTTGCAACCCATCAAGGACCTTAAGCTTTTCTACTTCTGGGCTGAAACTGGTGTGCTGCAAATCACTTTATTGTAACTGAAAGCCAAAGTCAGACCAGCTCCTTGAAATTATGTGTGTGTGAATATGAAATTTGAAATCCAGTATTTTTATCCCTACGTTTTCTCTTCACCATTGGGTTTCCCCTGTATGGACACACCTTGGAGATATTGCAAGTTGGGTTCCAGACTACTGCAATAAAGTGAATATCACAATTAAGGGAGCCACATGAATATTTTGGTTTCCCAGTGAATATAAAAGGTATCCTTGTACTATACTGCAATCTATTGAGTGCAATAGCAATATACCTAAAACAAGTATATACTTTAACTTAAAAATACTTCATTGCTAAAAAATTCTGATGTCTTCTAATCCTTTAGTGAGTCATTAATTTTTGCTGGCAGAGGGTCTTGCCTTGATGGTAATGGCTGCTGATTGGTTAAGGTGGTGGCTGATGAAGATAGGACTGGATGTGGAAATTTCTCACAATAGGACAACAATGACATGTGCCACAAAAATTAACCCTTTCTTCATGAATGATTTCCCTGTAGTATGCAATGCTGTTCAATAGCATATTACTCACAGTAGAACTTTTTTCAAACTTGGAGTCAATCCTCTCAAACCCTGCCTCTGCCTTATCAATGGAATTTATGTAATATCCCAAATCTATCGTTTTCATTTCATCAGTTGATTCAATTTACTTCCTTATATGAGTACAGTGTGTAGCTTCCCAAAATAATTATGACAGGGACATCAAAAATCACTGGGCACAGATCACCATAACAAATATTATAATAATGAAAAAAATTGAAATATTTTGAGAATTACCCAAAGGTGACACAGAGCCATGAAGTCAACAAATGCTTTTGGAAAAATAGTGCTGATAGACTTGCTGAAAACCTTCAATTTGTAAAAAATTCAGTATCTGCAAAATATCATAAAGTGAAGCATAATTAAACAAGGTACACCTCTAAGATTAATTTACACAACATGCAAAGAATAAGATAAAATGTTGGCAATTCTTATCCCTTGTTTAAATAGACAAGGGTCCAACCAGACCTTTTATCTAGTCAGTTGGACTTCATGTGCACAAACCATGCTCTGATAGCCAATATATTCAGGCTGCGGACACTGAACTTTTGTTTCTAACTGTAACTGCTCAACTTCCTTGCTCTGCTCTCAGTCTTGAGCCCTAACTCCTGATTTCTGTCCCATCACCAGATAAACTCTTGTCCTTTGGATATCAGTTTAGTGTCTCTAATACCATCCAGGGTGCTCTCAAATGGTATGGGATTAGAATTACCCCAGGGTCTGTGCCCTTCAAATATTATTAATCTTGTTAAAAATGTAGGTTTCCAGGGAATTCCCAGTGGTCCAGTGGTTAGCACTCTGGGCTTCCACTGCAGACAGTGTGGGTTCGATCCCTGGTCAAGGAATTAAAATCCTGCATACCATGTGATGCAGCCAAAATAGAAAAAAAAAAAAAAAAAGATTTCTGGGCTTTGGCCACAGATTCTGAATCACAGTTGGCCTGAGATGAACCCCAACAATTTGTATTTTTAGTAAGCCCCACCCTAGTATCTGAAAACCCTGCCTCCCACTCTGGGCCCCACACTCTGAGAATAGCTGACTTCACCACCTCTGCTCTGCCCTGTGCCCTAAAAGGGCATGACTCAGTCAGAGGTTAACTCATGTGGATATTTGCTATTTGAAGTGATCCCTGCCCTTTGGAGAAAAATAATCGGAGGATTATAGAGAATTATCTCCCCCAAAGGCTATGAGGACATAACCCACTATCCATGTTAAGTGGCAGTATGGCAGATCACGTGTCTGTCTCCTTTACTAAAGTCTCTGACTCAGAATCCTTACAACGAAAGTTAAACTCAGAAACACCTGCCATTGATTGTCTGAACTATTCTTGGGCAATCTGGAAAACCCTCTCTCATCGGCTACACATTGTCTCCCCAAACATCTTAAGCTGTTATTCAGAGCATTTCTATTCTTCATTTTATACTTGGGACCATGAGCCGAGCCAAGAAGACATTTTTGTATTCCCCTGTCTCCTCCCTACCAGTATTGGAGGAATGTCAACATGAAAGAAGAAGGGATATTATTTAGGGTGGCCTGAGGGGTAATAAGTAGGATTAATGGAATGAAATTGAGCAAAGGAAAATTTAAAGCGAACCTCAGGAACATTTTCCGAAGATTGAGATCAATGATCCTGTGGAATTAAGATCCCAAGAGGGGTTGTCGGAGCCCTATTACTTGAATCAGTTCAAACTAGACTGGACCAAATATTTGAATATAATCCCACCTTGGCAGAGAGTAAACCTGCAATGGCTGGGAGATGGAAAAAATGACCTAATAGGTCTTTTCCATCCCTGACTTCTATGAGTCATCCAATGTATGCTGTCGTGCGTCACACTTCTGGCCAGACCCAGGTCATTCGCTATACATTTCAGCCACAAAATCCTCAGATTTTGACTACGTCCCAGCTAAACGGCTACCTCAGCAGAGGCTGAGGGCTCCTTTGGGATTTCTGGTTGCTTTATAATCAATTAAATATTAGAAGTGAAGGCAGAAATCAGTCATAGCAGCGGACGGTGGTGAGTAACTGAGTCCTTTTCCCTGCCCTCTGGGAGGCTCACCCTCAACCCTTCGCAGACAGACAGAAATCTTTCCACTGCAGTTATCATCTGTAAAGCTGCCTCTCGGGCTTGGCTGGCCTGTGGATTGTGCTGAGACCAACCTCCGCTGCTACTCCTGCCTGCTGTGGCCTTTTCTGCCACAGTCACTCCCCTTCTGCTGCATTCGTGGAAGGCGCCCCTCCTTACACGTCCCAGCCAAGGGAACCAGCGTTCGGGAGCAATGCTTCAGGCCTGTCAGCTGATGCAAGTCCCGGAGCGCTTTCTGAAAACATTATTATTAGCTGTATCTTTTCTCCAAATGCAACATTAAGAGAACACCAAAAACTGATCAAAGCAGAACTCTTTTTATTTCAGCAGGGAGGGGGACCCAGCACCCATAAGAAATTTTCTTCATGTCACTCCCCTGCCTTATCCCTCTTCCCTGAAGTTTCTAAGAGGAATGTATATAAGCCACGACCAGGCACAGATTCAAAACCACTTCTCTGCACCCTTGCATGTGCTTTCCTGACATTTCACAGTCCATGAAATCCACAAATGGCAGATAAAACAATTGCTGCATCTCTAGACCTCACAGAGCCTGGAGAAGCAAGACATCTGCTCTAGCCCTGGTTATCCCTTCTCTCCTTTCTTTCTTCTGGGTCCTCAGCCTCTCAGTCTGATTGAGAGAGATTGGAGAAGAGAGCAGAAAAGGACTGGCTACAGGTGCTCACACAGCCGTGTATTTCATGTTAATTACATCAGCTCTTAACCTCTGGTTTCCAGGCATGAAGGACAGCGTTACCCAGTTCTCTTTTTCATTTCTACTCTCCTGCATGTTGGGTATGCATGTATGACTTCAAGTTGACCCTAAATGCATACTACAACCTGGTTTTGCAAGGCATGTGGGGAAGCCAAAACCAGTATGCTGAGATCAGTCCTAGGGCTGCAGCTTTAAGTGCAGAGAGCGTCTACAGCTTCCCCAGAGGATACCTTAGACAAATCTCCTGAGTTGCAATTGGCCTCTAGGCTTTCATTCTGAATCTTCTGGTTTCCAAAGCCTCATTAGCTAAAAGTCCTTCTAGTTCTCAGGGAAAGAAGTAAATGAATTTGAACCTAAGCCTATCTGATATCACAACCAAAAGGTCTAAACCCTGCACTTGGTCTCACTAAGCCAGACGGTCTGCAAAGCAGCAAGAGTTCCCACCTCTGAATTTCTAAACCTCCTGCTCTGTGTAGGATTTCCTAACACAGCCAAGTAAAGAACATCACTGGGTTCACGTTTGTTTGCCACCTCCTTCCTCTGGCATTTCTTCCTTGTTGCTTTCAAGACAGGCTGAGATGAGAAGAGCAGGGTTAGAGGGTTGTCACCTGTCCTTGGGCTTCCCAAGTAGTGCTAGAGGTTAACCCACATGCCGATGCTGGAGATATGAGAGATGTAGTTTTGATCCCTTGGGTCAGGAAGATCCCTGGAGGAGGGCATGGAAACCCACTCCAGTATTCTTGCCTAGAGAATCCCCATGGACAGAGGAGCCTAGGGGTGTACAGTCCATAGGGTCTTGCAGAATCAGACACAACTGAAGCAACTTAGCACACATACACACCTGTCCTTTTCCTGGCCAACTGGTCAGCCCTGGGTCCCTCCCATATTACCCAGAGAAAAGTTCTTCCATTAACCAGAGTTAAGTGCTGTCCTTCACTAGAAACAATGTCTCTTTACTGGTTTTGATTCCTTTAGTAATTTTCAACATTCATAAATAGGCAGTTTTGGGTTAGGAGCAAAACCAGAAGTAGTGAAATCATTGGAGTCATTGGCATTTAGACTCAGACCTAACAGGGTCACTAGATTAGAGAGTCCTCATTCCCTCCCTCTGACTTCCCTGAATGAGAAAAAAAAATCAACATAAGGAGATCGTATGGCTTGTCCATATAACCTCTGAGTGCTTAAAGGAGAGAATTAGAAGTGAATTAAGGTTTGACTTCCATATCTGTGCTTTCTCATTTACTCCACGTCACTCTGAGAGGAGTGGGGCAAAGGGTTGGGGCACAAGCCTGAGCAATGGGTGGCAACTTTTAGAGGAAAATTGTGGATAGAAATTTCCTCAGAGGACAATCTTTTACGAGCCAGTCCTCAGAGGGCCTTGTGTGAACACATCAGAGACATATGGATTACAAACACTGAAAATCCATATGGGTTGAAGAATGGAGACGGGGGGAAAGATTTTGGCAAACACATCAGCTTTTTTAATATATGTGTGTGTGTCTGTCTATGTATATATATTATCAAATTTGAAACATTTGAAAAGCAGTCCCAGGCGTTTCAGCCTAAACCACAGAGTGTCTCATCCATCCCCACTAATAAGTTCCAATCCTTGTGCTGTGTGGTCTCTCCATTCCATGGGTTAAGACCCCACTAAGTCTGTTCTACTTCAATCTGAATCCTGCCTGTTTTATACATTTTGAAGATAGGTAGAGAGAGCCGAAATCTCACTCTCCCATGCAGGAACCCAACTCCCAAGAGTGAGCATGTAGCCGAATGGTTTCATTGTATTTTAAAGTGTTTTAAGTCTACTTACAAATAAATTGGGCTATACCAATGCTTTTGTAATACACATCATGAAAAATGAACAGTCAGCTTAAAATAGATTTTCTTTCACTGCCAAGTGTATTACACAAAAAATGTACTCCATCTGGCAGGACAAATCATGTGGTCATGTGGGTGCAGCTCAGATAAGAGAACAGTCCTTTGTGTAAAGAGGTCACCACTCGGGGTCACCTGATCCCTATCAGGGTCATCCTGATCCCTATCAGGACATATGCCACGATCCATCTAGAAATCCATGATGGAACAAACCAGCTCCTCTTTCTGACACACACAAACAGTGGAAGCTGACCCTCACAAGCTTGCAATGAATTGCACTCTGCCTCACTGTCTCTTCTAGTTTTCCATGTACCAGCTTCCAGATTAGAGCCTTCAGTGGGCCTGTCTAAACCCTGAAGTGTGACATTCATCATTACACAATAGTTGACCCCTTTTGGAGCTTTCGACTATTTCTTCACCCTGGCAAAGCTGATGTAACAATCATCTGTTCCTGATTCTCTACTTTTTGCCCTTATTTCTTTGGTCACTTGCTCTACAACCTGACATGGCCATCTATTCTTTGCTCATAGATCCATATTCATCACTCTCATCAAGGTTCATGACAATGTCCAGTCCTGTAAAGATAGCATCCCTAATTCTATCTAAATGTACTAATTTACTTATTGAAGAAAGTACTCTCATATCTTCAAGCTTTCTCCCATCTGGCTTTTTTCTTTCCTTTCTTCATATTTAATCACCACTTACCTATGGGAGAAAATTTACACCAAATACAACGTGGTTTCTAACTTGAGTCCTTCAGCCTTGTGATTGACACTTCTTGTCCTAGTTTCTTTACTAGGAACCTTTCTAGAAATATCTAGGTATCTATCATGATTACTGTGTATGTGCATGCTAAGTCACTTCAGTTACGTCCAGCTCTTTGCAACTCCACTGGTTATAGCCTGCCAGGCTCCACTGTCCATGGATTCTCCAGGCAAGAATACTGGAGTGAATTTCCATGCCTTCCTCCAGGAGATCTTCCTGACCTAGGGATGGAACCCGAGGTTCTTGTCTCCCGCATTGGCAGGTGGGTTCATTACCAGTAGCACCACTTGGGAAGCCCACTTCCACCAAAACTTTGCTAATGAGCTATCTTATTCCTGCTAAACTGTTAACCAATAGTTAGCTGGTTAGAGCTAGGCTGATCCCATTTGCATTTTAGTCAAGAATCTTCTACTAAGCTAGCACTACCTTGAGGCTTTATCTTGAGCCACCTCATCCATGCGACATGTCACCATCACCCAATTAGGCCCAAATTATGGCCAAAATCCTGGAGCCATTCCTGCATTCCTGCCCAACCCACTCTGTGCTTGTTCCCTCCTGAACAGTAATGTGATGGTTTCAAGCTCTGACTCATGAAGTGAATAGGATTGGCTTCAATTCTGGATTTCAAATTTAGCCTTTGATACTTACTATATCTGCACTTTAAATCTATCTGAGCCTCATTTCCTCACTTATCTCATGCTTATTATGTCCTTAGGAAAATTCCTTGAAATAATTCTTGTAAAATATTTAGCAGCATCAGACAAGGATCCATGAATCTGAGTTATGATTATTATGGCTGTTCTGAATTTTGTTTTTAATTCTGTATTCATCTGTCTTACCTGACAAATGGGTAGATTTTCTTCTGAGCTTTGACGAGGCTTTTTTTTTCCCCTCCACTAAATTCTGACTCTCTTTGCTTGTAGTTTCAGAGCTCCTTTTGCCATCTAAGTGGTTTTCCTGCCTGGTCTGTCCTCAGCTTTTGAGTTCCCCACTGTGGTATTATTCCATGTTCACTCAGAATAGGAAAGGGTCAGGATTCAGAGAATGAACTTTTAATGGTAGTATAGTAGGAACCTTCATAAGTAAATGGCTGATATACATAACACGATGTCCTATTGATACTACTTAAAAAAAAACCACTTTAGATTTCTCTGCCTACCACCTTGCTGGTCGACAGAGACAGATGCTGCTGGGTAGAGTGTGACATATGACAGAAAATAATAAAAGTTCATGAGGTGAGTGTAGGAGGGAAGAATAAAGGTAATAGTCATAAAGCATACCCATGGACCTTTTTGTATTGTATTCTGTATTATAGTCAGTCTTCTGAATATATTGAACCCGATATAATCACGAGAGTCCTTATAAGTGAGAGAGACAGGTAAATGAGTGAGAAAGATTTAAAGATGCTACATGGCTGGCCTAGAAGATGGTCACTAGGAGCTGGAAAAGGCAATGAAATGGATTCTCCTCTACAGTCTCCAGAAAGAACTCTACTTTTGCCAACACTGACTCAGCCCAGTGAGACCTGGGTTGGATTCTTGACTCCAGAACAGTAAGATAATAAGCTATGTTATTTGAAGCCACTGGCATGCGCCTGTGTATTTGGCCATGTCCCACTTTCTTGCAACCCCATGGACTGTAGCCTGCCAGGCTTCTCTGTCCTTGGAATTTTCCAGGCAAGAATACTGGAGTAGGTTGTTGCTTGTTCCCCCAGGGCATCTTCCCAACCCAAGACTGAACCCACATGTCTTGTGACAATTGCACTGGCAGGTAGATTTTTAACCACTGTGACACATCTGGGGGAATTGAAGTCACTAAATCACTAAATGTATGTTAATTCCTTACAGCAGCAATAAAAAACAAATACAACTGTGCTGCTAGAGTTACTTAAGGACTAGTTTTTTCCCTGATCTGTGACTCAAGGTAAAATTGTTTTCTCTTAGATATTTTTAAGGAAATACTGTCATCTTTGAAAAATGAAACTTTATATCTTGTGGTTTTATATATACATATTTTTTTTTCTGGTAGAAAATATTAATGAAGACATGCCTTTCTACTCAATATCATCTTTTAAAATACTAATTTAAAAAGCCCTTCTTGGGACTTCCCTGGTGACTCAGTGGCAAAGAATCTGCCTGCTAATGCAGGAGACGTGGATTTGATCCCTGGGCCAGGGAGATCCCACAGGCCCACGTGCCCCAACTACTGAGCCTGTGCTCCAGAGACGGAGAGCCGCAACTACTGAGGTCACGTGCCACAGCAACTGAAGCCCGCATTGAGCCTGTGCTCCGCAACAAGGGAAACGCATACACCACAACGAGGAGCAGCCCCTGCCCTGCACGTAGAGAAAGCCCATGCAACAATGAAGCCTTAGCACAGCCAAAACAAATAGCATTACATACAAAATTCCTTCTTTAAAATATCTAATTATTTTCATTATTTTTGTCTGTTTCCCCAGTTACCTCCTTACATGTATGCTAAGTCGCGTCAGTTGCGTCCAACTCTTTGTGACCCTATGGACTGTGCCATGTCCTCTTCCAGGGGATCTTCCCGGCCCAGGGATTGAACCTGTGTCTCCTATGTCTCTTGAATTGCAGGGGGGTTCTTTACCCACTGAGCCACCCAAGTAGTTCACAAATAGGTACATGAGAGATGAATAAGAAATGAGGAGGTTGATGTCAGAGGAAGCCTGCCTCAATGGATTCCATACCCTAGACATCTCCCAGGAGACCCCATGAGCCTGGGAAAAACCTATAAAAGCAGGTAGTGGGGGGCACTCAAAGATTAATGTAGATGTGATTATGTTTGTAAACCTGGATCCCATGCCAACCTCTTAACTGAAATCATCTTTGTAAAAATGATAGATGATCTGACTACTAAATCCCATGAGAATTTTGAAGCTTAACATTTCATGTTAAAATATAATATTTTAAATCCATAAACATCTTTTATAGCTAATTAAAAGGGCAATTTGTATAATTTTATAATCCAAAAAAAGAAACGCAATTTGTCAATAAATATGAAAGCATTCACTCTTTTTGCTTGTGGAATACCAGTTAAGATATTTGAAAATTATATTTCATTTTCAGTGCTGATGAGGCTGTGTGGACAGCTATTCTCAGAGTTGTGAGCAAAGTTTATGAGGATGTTCATCAAAGGTTTTTCACTAGTGCATAATTTTAGAAACAAACGATATCTCCAATAATTGAAGTAATCAATTAAATTATATTTTATGAAGTCCATATAGCTTAATGGAATTGAAAATTTATTAAGATACAGTAAAGGAACAAAAGAAAACTTGCAGTGCCATAACTCATTTCCATGGAGGAGAGGAGAAAAAAATGCATAATATTTTCAGTGGTTATAGATGATTTAAGGAACTCTTTTTGCTTTGCCTTTACGTGTTTTTCTAATTTGTACAAAGACATTAATGTCATAACTAGAAATAAACAGAAAAACCTCTGGTTTAAACCACAATAATCTATAATAGGTTTTCCCAGGTGGCACTATGGGAAGTAGTAAATCCTTTTCAGTGGTAAAGGATCTACTACCAATGCAGGAGGCAAAAGAGACTCAGGTTTGATCCTGGGTCAGGAATATCCCCTGGAGAAGGGAATGACAACCTGTTCCAGTATTCTTGCCCAGAAAATTCCATGGACAGAAAAGCCTGGTGGGCTGTAATCCATGGGGTTGCAAGGAGCTGGACATGACTGAAGGACTGTACACACAAGCTATAAGAACAAAAGAGGGTATACATATCATTTTGGGGATCTGAGAGTTTGCTAAGTCTGTGAGAAAACCATGAGTTTGAGGTGATGTTACTTGAAAACAGTCAGGAGTCAGCTGGTCTTTGAAGTTAGTTAAAAATGAACTCATATGCTCTAACCATCAGAAAAGCTCATGCTCAGACTGATAATCTTTTATGAAGCTGGAAGAGGCTGATAAAAAATATGCCTGGTGAGAAGCCCACCCCATCTTATTTACCATGGGAAAGAAAGCAGGGCTATTGTCTACATGAATAATGGAAGACTGAATATGGCTTCCCATATAGGAAGAAGAGTTTGCAGAGACTGATGAGGTGTGATTGTTGAAAACATTTCTTTGGCTGTATCAGTTCCTAGTTGCAGCACTTAGGATCTTGAGTATGGAATGTGGCCTCAGTAGTTGGGGTGCATGGGCTTAGCTGCCCTGTGGCAGATGGAATCTTCTTGGACTAGGAACTGAACCTGAGTCCCCTGCATTGGCAAGCAGATTCTTAACCACTGGACCACCAGGGAAGTCCCCAGAGGTATGGTTTTGGGTGGATCTTGAACAAGTCAGGACTTCTTCCCATAGACCCAGACCCCAGAGAGAACAGAAAGGAAGCCATTATGCTCTTGGAAGAATCAGATGACAAAAACTAGAATGAAGGCCTTGCCTAATGCAAAGGAAAGGAAGAACCACATAAAGAATTGCCTGTGCCTGGGATTGTTTGAAGTCAGAGGGCGAGAAAGAAGTACAGATCAAAAACGGCAACATTTTGGAGTTAGAGGGTGTCAAGAAAATGATGGAATATCTGTCAAAAATGCAGTTCTGAGTGGAAGCTGGTTTAGGTGGAAGATGGTAAGTCTGGATGTTGATGTATTAATAGCATGTGAACAAATGGCAGGATACTAAGCAATGTCTCGCTAATGGATGAGAATACAAGAGAGGGGTTAAGATTGGATGTAGAATATGTAAAATATGGAATTATAAACTATGTGAATAACTTTGGACACCTGCTGAGAACTGAGCTTTCTGAATGAAATCACACTTGTGTCAGTAACAGATGACAAAGGCACAGATCTTGTTTTTGGTTTTTTTTTTTAATCATACACAGATTCTATTTCACAAGTGCCATCAGATTTCTATGCCACACAATTCAGAGTTTCTTCTTCTTATTTGGTAGTTAAAACCACTGACGTTGGGCTTAGACATTTATAACCTAGCCTTAGGTTATAACCTATAACCTATGACTTATAGCCTATAAGGTTATAACCTAGCCTTAGACATTTATAACCTAGTCGTAGGTTATCTTATCTTGGAAATTAACTGCATATACTAAGAAAGGTCTTTTGCTACATAAGAAAGCAAAATGCAGTACGTCTCATTCCTGAGCTATATTGTTGTGAAATTAATTCATGCTGGTGTGGGAAAAATTCTTTCCTTAAAATCTTCAACATGATATGTCTTTGGGTTGCTTCTCACTCCTAATTACCCAGATGAGCAAGGAAGAAGTAAAGTTGAAACCAAAGGGATAATTCAACAGTTTTAGGGTGAGAGTTGTACAGTTGGACAAAGTGACATTTGTGTTTGCGTATGTCTGTAGCTCGCAGAAAGTTCACTGCCATCTTTTGTTTGCTCCCCTGGTGGCTCAGATGATAAAGAATCTGCCTGCAATGCAGGAGACCTGGGTTCGATCCCTGGAGAAGGGAATGGCCACCCACTCCAGTATTCTTGCCTGGAGAATTCCATGACAGGGGAGACTGGCGGGCTACAGTTCATGGGGTCACGAAGGGTCAGAGATGACAGAACCACTAACACTTTCACTTTCACTTTGTTTGCCTTAAGTCCTGGTTTCTCCCTCAACAGATTCTGTAATGGTAGACATACTCTTTATCTTTTTGGGGTCTTCCTTTTTTTTTTTTTTTAATTTATTATTTATTTATTTTTCTTTTATTTTTCTTTTCTACCATGCATCTTCCTTGTTACCCATTAAATAGAGCTTACAACTTAGAGTGGTCTTAACTTATAGTGCTACTGTAAAATAAGATAATAAATGTGAAATTACAGTGGAATCCATTTTATGTGTCAGCCAAATCTATTTTTTGGCACACATTATTTTCACAAACAACCTCTTTAAAATTGTGCAAAAAAGTGTCAATGAAAAAAATACTCGGTGACCTATTTGGCAAAGCTTTGCCTAAATGTAATGTGTTTTCTTTAAGAAGTTAAGAATCACTAGCAAAGTCTGTTCTGTTATACACGTATGTGCATGCACGTGTGTGTGAACTCTGTCATACACACACATATTTGTTGTGACTATGCAGATATTGTTTTTTGACATTGGCTGCCATTTGCCATCACTAATCAAATGGTTGAGAGATGTGAAGGTAGTTGCATGATCATTGCTAATTTTAATCAAATCAGTAAAGTGAAACTTGTAAAGGTGTTAGCAGTGATTTATATTTCCCTCAGGGAGTTTATAGTTCCGTGATACTTCAGAATGTTCCAAGAAGCACTTTTAGCTCTTTAATTTGTCTCTATCTTGAGTTAACCAAAGCACCACCCACCCCTTTTTTAACTGGAATAATCTGTTATTTTAACAAAAGTACAAAGTATGGAAAATTAGTGTATTTGAGTCATTTCAGAGAGTAGAGAAAGTTTCACACAAGCAGAATTTGGCTTTTAGCACATTTGAAAAGAAACACTCAGAATTAAGTCAAGTGGCAGGACAGGCTGCTGACTACCAGGGTGATGATTCCTCTGACCAGAGCCCTTTAAGCTTAAGATCAATATTTGAAAGGCACCATCTTTACTGACTCTCACAAATGGAGCTGCGTTCCCTTAAAACTGATATGCTCAAGTCTTAACCCCTAAGACTTAACCTCTGCATGTGACCTGACTTGAAGATAGGGCCTTCACAGCCATGTGCACGCTCAGTTGTGTCCGACTTGGTGACTCTGTGATCCCATGGACGGTAGCCTGCCAGGCTCTCTGTCCATGGAATTCTCAAGGCAATTCTCAGCTCACTAGGGTGAGTCACAATTTCCTACTCCAAGGAAGCTTCCTGACCCAGGGATCATTTGCATCTCCTGCATTGGCAGGCAGACTCTTTACCACTATGCCACCTGGGAAGCCAGAGTCTTTACAGAGGTAATCAATTAAAATGAGGTTATTAGGTTGAGCCCTAATCCATGTGACTGCTGTTTTTATTTAAAAAAAAAAAAAAAAAAAGTAGCAAAGGGAATTTGGAGACAGACACATATACAGGGAGAACACATGAAGACAAAGATCAGTGTGATGCTTCTATAAGTCAAGGAACGCCAATAATTTCCAGCAAACCAGAAGCCAGGGGAGAGGTGTGAAATAGATTCTTCCTCAGGGATTCCAGAAGGAACCAGCCTGCTGACACTTTGATCTTGAGCATTTAGCCTCCAGAACCATGAGTCAATATATTTCTGTTACTTAAGACACTGACTTACAGTACTTTGTTATGGCAACCCTAGCAAATTTATATACCAGTGAATCCCCTTCCATCTACAGATTTGATGATCAAATGAAGAGAAAACTTTAGCATGTAAATGTTTACTAAGAAAAGTTATATCATGTGGGTAGTCAAAGCCAGTTACTTTAAAAAAAATCCATTACCAAAGAGATATTATTTTTATTCACAGGCTGGCAGCTACATTATTTGGAACATTTTGGTTAGAATAGTTTTCTTCTTCAACAGAATTCCAGCAAAGTAGTGTGAGTATGGGCTGGGAGCCAGGATATAGAAATGGCTTCATGATGGAGAACAGAAGCTTATAATGGGATTAAGTTAAAAGCTACCTCCATCTTTATTTAGCTTTTAAATGTGATAATGCAGTGAAAACATCCAGTTCCGTGCCTGGAACATAGTAAATGTTCAGTAAATAAATCTAAAATCTGAAACCTTTGAAGTCTAGATAGAGCCACCCAATTTGATTTTACACGGGTAAATGTTTTGAAAAAGCTGTAATGTGAGCTCCACTGTGATCAATATTGGCTATCAAGCATAGTTCCCAAACAATGTCCATTGGAACATGGAACTAAACTTGTATATTTGTATTTTCTCATCCAGCTCTGTGAATCTAGCATCAAAGTCTATATAACTGGGCTTTTTGGAGTTATCTGTAAACACATTAACATGTACTGCTAAGGACAGGCCAAATTAGGATATCAGACCCTCCTGTTACACATCCTCCATTATCTCAGTTTCTAATATAGCTCAAGGTCACAGTTCTGTGTGTATTTCTTTCTACTAGACCCTAAGCTCCTCAAGGCAGCTTGCATCTTCCTTCTTTATGACTCCAGGACTTAGCACAGTAGCTGTCATATGGAAGCACTCAATACAAATGGTAAACATGTTTACATGTTGAGAAAACTTCTGCAGAATGCAAATTGTATCATATAAAATTTTAAGTGGTTTACTTTCTTACTGTAGGTTGTTTCAGAACTGAGAGTCATGTGAACATTTACAACTTTAAAAACTCAAGAGTCTTACATATGGTATCTTCTTTGGTTTTTAAAACAATCCTCCAAAAGATTGTGGATATTATTATTATTCCCATTTGAAAAATGGCAAAACCAAACCTGGGGAGAACAGCAAGCTGCATATGGTGATACAGACATGCATAAGCCTAAACATGCTTCAAGGGTTGACTCCCAGTTCACACTTCTTTTGGGGCCATTGTGCTTCCTGCCACCATCAGACGATGTAACTTATTGAATGGCAGTTGATGTTGATCATGTGACTTTCTAATGGAGCCACTCAGACCACTAAAAATTCTGGATCTACTAAAGTCCATCCAAACAGGTTTCAGCTTTCTACATAACGACTAAAACTCTCCTAAGATACAGAAAATAAAGGATATTTATGAAGTAAAGACATTGTCGGAGGCAACATTTCTAGGGACAATACACAATAAAATTAGAATAAGCTGTACCTTGGAATAACTTGTGTATCAAATATCCTTTTAAAAAAGAATTTTACCCCTGAAGCGACCAGAAATGGTAGAGATGGGACACATATTGGTCAGTCTGACTTAAGTACCCTATCTCTCTATTTCCCTTGGGCTCTGTAGGTTAATTCTAAGGAGTTGCTTGTAAACCTGGGCCAGCACAGGTACCCACAACTCTCAGAGAACCCAGAGAGAACATGCCTCTAAATGCTGGGATACCGGCATTGAACTTGCCCTGAAGGCCAATTTCTTCCTGAAACTTATCTAGAGGGAAGGGTCTATGTATGTTTGAGTAAGATTAGCACCTAACACAAACAACTATATACACACATGTGGGTTCATACATATTATCTTTATATGTATAGACATGTGTAAAGTATGAGGACAAGTCAGCACTTAAATAGGCATATATATTTCACATCTGTTTCTACACATGAAGAAGGTGTGGAAGAAACAGGGCCGTTATTTCTTGGCACTTGTAGTATGATAGAAGTGAGAGCGCCCCAAGGACTAAGACACGAGGTTGTTTATGTGGTATGCTTTTATAGATCTTGAAAACCCTACCTGTCGCCAAACTTCCCTAAGTGTCTTATCATGATAATAAAGGCCTTATTTCAGCAGAGTCATATATAAGAGTATAAATTTAAACTGACATAGCCAATTTTTATGGAAAGCTTATACATGCTTTAGATTTATTGACTCATTTAATCTCAAAATCACACTTTGAATTTCATGCCATCAATATTCTCAAGCTACCAATTAAAAAAACAAATTCACAGAATTGAACCAAGGAAAGCTGCCTGCAGAGTTTGGGTGCAGAACCACGGTCTCCTACCCTAGCAGTGGGCTTCTAAGATGAGAATCTGTTACACCATTAATACATACTGCACATACTGCTGCAGAGTGGGTTAGCTGGTTTGTTTAGCTATCACAAAGGGCTCTTTCCAAATGACAATTAAAATGAGACCATTTCAATGGGTAAACAGAAGTTGAACTTATTTTGTGCAATAAAGTACTTACCACTCAGAGAGGATTCAGTTAATAGGGGGATATGTAAAAGACAAATTTATTTTAAAATACTTACTGAACATCTATGAGTTAGATGTCATATTGAAGAGACAACAATGAATAAATTATAGTCCCCATTCTCTATAAGTTAAAGATACACTAAGGGTAGATAAAATAGGCAGGTGAACAGACACAATATATACTGAGCAAGATAAAACATGTAAAATAAAGTCAGCAGGTGCCAAGTGAAAGTATCTCTGACCAGAAGACTCTGGGAAAAGATGACAATTAAAGTCTGGTAGGGAATGAAAAATAAGAGTGTGTTTAGGTGGAGAAGTTGGCTGAGGGCATCATCATAGGCGAGGGAACGCATCTTCAAAGATGGACTACAGTGTGTGAAAGGACCTGACTTTGTGAGAGAGGTGGGGTGAGAATGGAGGATGAACTGGCAGGAGAGCCTTGCTTCAGCTTGTGAAAGGTCTCATAAGTCAGGCAAATGATTTGGACTTTGTCCTTCTGGCCAGTTCTCATCTAGGGGTGGTTTTGTGTCCTACCTAAGGAAGATCATTGGCAAGGTCTGGAGACACTGTGAGTTGTTACAGCAGAGGAGGCATTACTGGCATGTCATGGATAAGGCCAGGGGTGTTGCTAAACATTCTTCAATGAATAACACATGCCCCACATCGTCCTCCATTCACTGTTCTCAGTTACAGAATTCTATACACTTAGTGAGCATTTGGAGAAGGCAATGGCACCTCACTCCAGTACTCTCGCCTGGAAAATCCCATGAATAGTGGAGCCTGGTAGGCTTCAGTCCGTGGGGTCGCTAAGAGTCAGACACGACTGAGCGACTTCACTTTCACTTTTCACTTTCATGCACTGGAGAAGGAAATGGCAACCCACTCCAGTGTTCTCACCTGGAGAATCCCAGGGACGGGGGAGTCTGGTGGGCTGCCGTCTATGGGGTCACACAGAGTCGGACACGACTGAAGCGACTTAGCAGCAGCAGCAGCAGCAGCAGTGGGAGTTTGTCTCTTCTGCCTCAAACTCAGCAATGGCAGGTATATTTTACCTAGCATATACATCTAGTATAGAGATGATACCCCATAATTTTTTATTTTTTAAAACCTTTTTATTTTATATTGGGATACAGTAGATTAACAAACAATGTTGTGATAGTTTCAGATGAATGGTGAAGGGACTCAGACATATGTATACATGTATCCATTCTCCCCCAAACTTCCCTCCCATCCAGGCTGCCACATAACATTAAGCAGAGTCATGCCAGTCAGAATGGCTGTCATCAAAAAGTCTACAGACAAATGCTGGAGAGGGTATGGAGAAAAGGAGCCCTCTTACACTGTTGGTGGGTACAGCCACTATGGAGAACAGTGTGGAGATTCCTTAAAAAACTGGAAATAGAACTGCCATATGACCCAGCAATTCCACTGCTGGGCATACAACCTAGGAAGCCAGAACTGAAAGAGACGCAAGTAGCCCAGTGTTCACTGAAGCACTGTTTACAATAGCCAGGACATGGAAGCAACCTAGATGTCCATTGGCAGACAAATGGATAAGGAGGTTGTGGTACGTATACACAAAGGAATATTCAGTTCAGTTCATTTCAGTCACTCAGTTGTGTCCAACTCTTTGTGAACCCATGAATTGCAGCACACCAGGCCTCCCTGTCCATCACCAACTCCCGGAGTCTATCCAAACCCATGTCCATCGAGTCGGTGATGCCATCCAGACATCTCATCCTCTGTCGTCCCCTTCTCCTCCTGCCCCCAATCCTTCCCAGCATCAGGGTCTTTTCAAATGAGTCAACACTTTGCATCAGCTGGCCAAAGTATTGGAGTTTCAGCTTCAACATCAGTCCTTCCAATGGACACCCAGGACTGATCTCCTTTAGGATGGACTGGTTGGGTCTCCTTGCAGTCCAAGGGACTCTCAAGAGTCTTCTCCAACACCGTAGTTCAAAAGCATCAGTTCTTCGGTGCTCAGCTTTCTTCACTGTCCAGCACTCATATCCATACAAAACTACTGGAAAAACCATAGCCTTTACTATACGGACCTTTGTTGGCAAAGTAATGTCTCTGCTTTTCAATATGCTATCTAGGTTGATCATAACCTTCCTTCCAAGGAGTAAATGTCTTTTGATTTCATGGCTGCAATCACCATCTGCAGTGATTTTGGAGCCCCCCAAAATAAAGTCTGACACTTTTTCCACTGTTTCCCCATTATTTCCCAGGGAGTGATGGGACCAGATGCCATGATCTTAGTTTTCTGAATGTTGGGCTTTAAGCCAACTTTTTCACTCTTCTCTTTCACTTTCATCAAGGGACTTTTTAGTTCTTCTTCACTTTCTGCCGTAAGGGTGGTGTCATCTGTGTATCTGAGGTTATTGATATTTCTTCTAGCCATCTTGATTCCAGCTTGTGCTTCTTCCAGCCCAGCGTTTCTCATGATGTACTCTGCATATGTTAAATAAGCAGGGTGACAATATACTGCCTTGACGTACTCCTTTTCCTGTTTGGAACCAGTCTGTTGTTCCATGTCCAGTTCTAACTGTTGCTTCCTGACCTACATTCCTGCTTGTTTCTCAAGAGACAGGTCAGGTGGTCTGGTATTCCCATCTCTTTCAGAATTTTACACAGCTTATTGTGATCCACACAGTCAAAGGCTTTGATATAGTCAATAAAGCAGAAATAAATGTTTTTCTGGAACTCTCTTGCTTTTTCCATGATCCAGCAGATGGTGGCAATTTGATCTCTGGTTCCTCTGCCTTTTTTAAAACGAGCTTGAGCATCTGGAAGTTCACGGTTCATGTATTGCTGAAGCCTGGCTTGGAGAATTTTGAGCATTAGTTTACTAGCGTGTGAGATGAGTGCAATTGTGCGGTAGTTTGAGCATTCTTTGGCATTGCCTTTCTTTTGGATTGGAATGAAAACTGACCTTTTCTAGTCCTGTGGCCATTGCTGAGTTTTGCAAATTTGCTGACATATTGATTGCAGCTCTTTCACAGCATCATCTTTCAGGATTTGAAATAGCTCAACTGGAATTCCTTCACTTCCACTAGCTTTGTTCGTAGTGATGCTCTCTAAGGCCCACTATATTATTCAGCTGTAAACAAACAAACAAACAAAAAAACACATTTGAATCAGTTCTAATGAGGTAGATGAAACTGGAACCTATTATACAGAGTGAAGTAAATCAGAAAGCAAAACACAAATACTGTATATTAATGCATATATATGGAATTTAGAAAGATGGTAATGACAATCCTATATGCAAGGCACCAAAAGAGACACAGATGTAAAGAACAGAAGATGAGGGTGGGATGATTTGAGAGAATAGCATTGAAACATGTATATTTCCATATGTAAAACAGATGACCAGTGCGAGTATAATGGGTGAAGCAGGGCACTCAAAGCTGGTGCACTGGGACCACCCAGAGGGCTGAGGTGGGGAGGGAAGTTAGGAGGGGATTCAGGATGGGGGACATATGTGTACCCATGGCTGATTCATATCACTGTATGGCAAAAACTATTACAATATTGTAAAGTAATTGTCCTCCAATTAAAACAAATTAATTAAAAAATTGAGCAGTGTTCTATGTGCTCTACAGTAGGTCCTTGTTGATTATCCATTTTAAATATAGCATTATGTGAAGTTTTTTTTAAAAAATCAAGTGAATAAAGCATTGTATTGAGTAAGCATGATAGAGTGAGGAATTTCTTGAAAATTTGTGAAAGTTTCTATTAGTTTAAGATTATTATTTTGACATGTCAGACTAGGCGGGGGGCGTGCATGGGTTGCTATGCATGACTCTGTGTTTTTCAGTCATTGCTACGTCCTAGGCCAGTATCTTCAGTCCTGCTGCTTTTCCTGGTGATGCTGATAGCTGAGACATCTGCTTTGAGATGGTCACTATTAGCATATGTAAATGTCTATAGAGAAGGAAATGGCAACCCACTCCAGTATTCTTGCCTGGGAAATCCCACGGACAGAAGAGCCTGGTGGGTGGCAAAGAGTCAGACATGACTGAGCAACTAACGCACTAACACACTTTGCAGGTAAATTTTATGTGCCAAAGCACCAATTCTGTTCGTGGGAAACACCAGCATTAGATTACATTCCCTCAGAAGGCTGAGCAAACCTCCACGTTGTTGGGCTGTTAGAACCACCAGAGAGAGGATTTCTAGGGATGAGTCATCACTAGCCAACTTCTTCTAACCTCTGGGAAAGAGCAAAGATGAATTTACTTATGTGAAAACTCAAACACATTCAAGAAAACTCCTTCCGGAGAGACGTTCAGCAAACCAAGGGCTCCCCTCCAACCCCAAACACACACAAAACATCTTTTAGAGATGTGTTATGTCAGACAATTATTTTCAAAATCTGGTAACTTTTAGACTTTTTATGATCCACTGGTACTGCTTGTACTTGGAGTAACAGTTACCTGATTCAATCTTTTTTTTCCCCTCCTCCCAGTTTATTTGCTGTATAGACACAATTTTGGTGAAACCTGCCTGGCTAGGTAACCCAAAGGAAAATTTCTGATGTGGTGGAGCCCCCACCCACCCTTACCCAATTTCCTAGTGGAATTTTGGAAAGCACTGACGACCTTTTGTAAGTGTACCACGCCTCAAATTCTCATTTTTCCATTCTGTGGGCAGTTCTTTCTCTCTGACCCTGCTCTTCATCAAAGCAAACCAGACAACTCCAGGTACTTCCCTTAAAGATTTTAGCAGCTGGACTTCAGCACCAACTCCAGATCAGAGTAAGCAAGATCACCTTTGGTGTGCTCTCATAAGCCACTGACTCGTCTGAGGAAAAGTACAAATGACTTCCAGCTGAAGCAAGCTTCGTCCCTCTCCAACTGGCTCAAGTTGGGGAAAACTTCCTGTTGGCTCCCCAAACAGACCTACTGCCTTCTGACCAGGTCTTGGTTGGAGTTCAGGGACTAGTAATGTGGGGATACGCCCTTCTTATTCAACCATTGGAGAGGGGATTCAAATAATTAAGTTCTCTCGTGTCTTTCCAGCACTAGACAGATGCATTTGCTGTCATTGTGGAATATAAATAGAGCTAGGAAGCCCTGTATAACAGGACATTACAGCTAATTTTTCCTCTCTGATGGGTTGCCAGCATTTTGAAAATAAGTTTCCTTGCTTTTTTGTGAAAGAGCATCCTTGATTCAGTTATTTTGGTTCAGAGGACCAGAATCGCAGTAAAAGGTCCTCATTTTACAAATTCATTGCTCTTGATAAAGAAAGTCAAAGTAATCTGCCAAGTACCCACTTCTGTTGGGTTTTGGATCTGCATATCTCTCTTGAAACTACGTCTGGTATTTTCTCTTTCATAACTCTGCCTACAAAAAAACTGCAGAGTCACTATAGACACCTTCTTTTTTAAGGGGATTTCTTGGGTTCATTGGGGATTATTAAGTAGCTCAAGAGTCAAAGTAGCTGAGGTATTAGGTAGGAATTGAACATAGGATGCAGGTCTTGAATATGGATAAGAGTATGACTCAGTTTGATTTACTGCCATCCACAGAAATGTCAGTAAACTGTGGGAAAAGGCATCAGGTCAGTGTGACCAGAATCAATATATTAGATCCTGAGAAACCTTCTGATCTTTCAACTTGTTTTCAAACAATGTCTTGTTTACCCCTACTAAATCTTTTCCATGAAGAAAAAAAACATGTAAAGTAGTCTCATCTCCCAAATGACCTGAATTTTTCTTACCCATCTTACTGTCTCTATCACGATGGTGCTCAATAGTTTTGTATAGACAAGTAAATTTAAGGAAACTATCTGTTCACTCTGTTTGGTGTCAGATTTGTATTTTTTCTGGTGAGAGTGATTATAGTTATACAGTTTATAATTTAAGTATGCAGCCTTTTCAAACAAAACTCACAATGAGTTTCAGAAATGCAGAAACAAACAAAAAAACTCCATAGCATATCAAAGAATTAATAAAATTTAGAAATTTATTCCAATTTCTTTGCCTCACCCTGGTAGAAATGGAATCCCAGAAAAATGAGGTGATTAACAAATATCCTGAAGGAATTTGGAAGTGAAGAGAATTGGAATATGCCATCCCAGAATATGTTACTTTGGCCTTTGGATTATTTTGAGCTGAAGGCAACTGAGAATCAGCTGATGCATGAGGAAGACTTACTGGAGTTTCCCTTAACTGACTAAAAGCAGAAGCTTCTGAGAAATGAGGACTGCCATAAATCTCCTCTCCAGAAGAATTTTATGGTCATGAAGACAATGGAAAATCAGCATGGAGATTAGTCTACACAAATAAACCTTACTAAAACAACTCTTATTTTCCATTAGTTTCCCCATTATATTTACCTTTCCACAATTTACTGCTCCTGAAACTCCTCAAACTCCATTTATTTGTCTAATTATTTCTCCACAATTTATTACCCTTTATTAAAATGGTATATAAACTTTCAGGTCTAACCACTTCTGTGAGTTTCCACTTTTCTGTGAAGTCATGTGCATGTATTAAAAATAATACCAATAAAGAAACATATATCTTTTCTCCTGTTAATCTGTTGTTATGAGTTTAATTTACAGATCCCAGTGACAGGGTCCAAGAGGATGAAGGAAAAGTGGCAAAGTTGACTAAGGTTGCTTAGTCTTCTGATAACCATTTTTGGAAACCAAAATAAAATGAAAAATAAAAATTATGCTCTATTTGTGATATATTATTAATATATTACATATAAATATATTCTATTTATGAAATATTTTTAGTATATTACAAAAATTATATTCTGCTTATGAAATATTCTTATTATGAAATATCACCTTGTATACTTTGTTATATTAATATATCCCTGTTTCTTGTTGAGATAAATTGGAGGATTAAGATTAAAGTGGTATTTTCTTTGAACTCACTGGAGAATTTTCATATAATGATGAACTCAGGAAAAAAGTGCTGGTTTGCTTGTCCCTTCTCAACTGACAAGTGCTTATGCAAATGGGTATAGGA
The DNA here is from genome assembly GCA_007570785.1 of Antilocapra americana. Lineage (NCBI taxonomy): Eukaryota > Metazoa > Chordata > Mammalia > Artiodactyla > Antilocapridae > Antilocapra > Antilocapra americana. Next base: position 4,400,904 of record ML660213.1, read on the forward strand.
GAATGCATGAAAGCTCAAACTTTAGAGTCATATGGTCCTGAGTTAACCTAATGATATATTACATAAAGGCTGGTTATGAGATCTTTGACAATATTATTTTTGTGTGTCTTTTGACCTGCAGGCAAATTACTTGAGGGTCTTGGAATCTCAATCTGATATTTAGTTTATCTTTTGAAAAACTGTATTTTTTCTGCAGCTTCTTTTCAGCAATTGTTGAAAACCCAGAAGAGGTAGGGGAGAGTGAGCCTCCAAACTTGATTTTCTGTTTTCCTCAGTGAAGTCCAGCCTATGCTTTAGAGAAAGTTCTGCATTTTTCATAATCAAAGCAAGAAGCTGATGGAATCCTTTAGGTTCTGTGCAGAAGTAAGCTGACATAAGAAGGCTACACTGCTTCTTAATGCTAAAAGGTGCCATTGAAGGTGAGGACCACATCTAACGTCAAAGCAGTTAAAAATCTTAAACATCCCTAATGACTTCTTTTAAGTCATAGCTATTCATTACAAAAACAAACCAGTGCTAGATTAAGTGCGGGGCACTCACATTACAAATGATACCAGTCATCTGGATTTCTCATTATGGAGCTTCTGCCAAGTTCATATTCTTTGCCAAGGATGATTTAACCACTCAGAGTGTCAAACTGACCTTGTACTTGGGGGTGGGGGTGGGGAGAAGCCTAATTGCTGGAGCATTATTTTCTTGAATTCTAAAATATTGAGGAGATGAAACTTTAAGCTTGAAGACCTTTCTTCACCACTCTAGTTACAATCTACTCTCCATAATCACACTATTGAAACTGTGTGCTGGCAACATCTTTTGTTTTCATACATTAAATAAAAAACTTTAAAGAAGGATTTTACAGGAAGAGACAGTGGAAGAGAACAGAGATAAATTGATTAGAACCTCAGAGTTGGCAAAATTAAATATGAACAGGGTTTAATATTTGGTGCCTGCTTGTGTATGTGTGTGTGTGTTTCACTGTCCTGAAAAATATTAAGCCTCAGTGGTAGGCCTGTGTAACAGGGAATGAAATATTGTCTGAGCCAAGAGTCCACCATTCTGAATGCACTAAAAACTCAAGTTATAAGTCTAGTTTTAAGCGCCCTCTTGTCACTCTGCTATTAGACTGGAAGATGTAAATGTTGTAGGACTAGCTAATGGAACCAAGCTTTGAATGATCATTAAAGCAATTAGAAGTATTAGCTAATCAAAGTTGTCATCAGCTTACCCTCTTTTATGCTGAATAGAACTGCATTATGGCTGAGGGGTCCTTAAAATATCCTGGAAGTAGTTTGTTATTTATGGTATCTTTACTTGGCACATAACACTTTTGGGGGGTAGTGATGGAAAAGATTAAGTCTTTCTGATTTCCAGAGCATAGACACTGAAGTCATCTTTCTGAGAACACAGAGGGTGGCCTAAAAAAAACCCCCAAAACTCCCATATATGAAGAGGTGACTGGTGGTAAGTGAAATTTATAAGAATCTCTCACTTATCCGAACTGTTTACAAGTCCTACAGATGAAACTTATCCATGTAGATCTGACATTTGCTGATAAGGAATCGTGTACCCTCTTTGAGATCTTGGCTTGTTGGATTACACTTAATGGTGATTTCTCTACAGTTACTGGATTCTCCAAAAGCCCACTGAAGTCCCAGGGAGACATTTGAGACAATTTTATTGGTAATAATGAGGCTTTTTTTTTTCATGAACATCTACTACATGTCAGGGACTGCCTTACATGGTATAATATTTAATCTGTTATTCACACAAATCTTATAAAGAAGGTTTTAACTCCATTTACCAACTGGTACTGAAGGATCATTTAACTGTATTGCTTAAGATCACACAACTAATATTTGATGGAAATAAGGTTTAAATTAGGCCTGTCTCACTCCAAAGCCAAGGCCCACCAGAACATTATGTGCAGGCTGGTCAGCCACCCTGGTGATATTTACGATTATTAGTTAATCATTTTCCTTCCTTATGTCTCATTGTTTTATTTCTGTAGTTAGGAATTTAAAAGAGATTATTTTGTTTGTTTTTAAATAAAAACTAATTTGGAAGAATGGCTTGAATGCAGTTCTGTTCAGGAGCTGCTCCATGAGCCTAAGGTTGCAGGAACCATCAGGAAACCTGACATTCATTTACTTGTAAGTTGCTTGCTCGAGAACTCAAGCAGAAGTTCTCATTACTTGATCAGTATTGCATGCTACGTTTATTGGACAAATTAATTGCCCTTAGGTTCTAAACTGTGATTTTCAGGTGGACTTGAGAGAAAAGGGTAAACAGTCATCATGCCACTTTTGAATAATTGAGAAGATTCAGTGTCTGGGTAGGATTTTAGAAGTTCTCACATGCACAGTCTCTGAGCATTTCAGTATCAGCATTTTCCTTTGCATTCTTAATCTACAAGTCCCAACACTTCTTTGTTTATTTTGGTGTTGAAAAAGTTTGCAACTCATTGTTTATATTGCTAAGAGTTGCTTCTTTGAATTGTCTTTCTCTAGCTGAATGGCAAAATTTGCTAGCGGCAAAACTGCAGAAATGGTAAAGTTTATCCTTGGCACCATGCTCGTTTGCCTCACCCTTAGCCTCCATTCTCAGCCTTTTAATTGGTTTCTATTACCAGTGCCCAATGGTGTCATATTTCCTCATCCCCCTTCCAGAATAAAACATTCAGTAAACTCATTCATGCTAAAGGATTTCAAAATTAACAATATACAAACCAGTAGTGTTTTTTAGGGTATTGCCTGTTGGCTCAGCGGTAAAGAATTTGCGTGCCAATGCAGGAGACACAGGGGACACAGTTTCGATTCCCAGGTTGGGAAGATTCCCTGGAGTGGGAAATGCAACTCATTCCAGTGTCTTGACTGGAAATTTCTCCGGCAGAGGAGCCTGGCAGGCTACAGACCATGGGGTTGCAAAGAGTTGGACCCAACTGAGCAATTGAACACAAACAGTGTTTGTTTGCTGTATCTTAAAAAACAAGAGGATTGATAATTATTTCAAAGGTAAAAAGAACTAATCACAACAGACAAATGCTTCTGTATGTGTTTAAATACCCCACCCCACCCCCATTTTGGGAAGAGAAAGAAATGGCAACCTACTCCAGTATTCTTGCCTGGAACATCCCATGGACAGAGGAGCCTGGCGGGTTACAGTTCATGGGGTCACAATAGTTGAAAGCACGCTTCTCTCACTTGATGCCAGGTAAGGATATGTGAGCCAAATGGGCTGATGCTTCATCTGCTTGGTAATAGAAATTAGCTCAAGGCTTCAGTGCTTGAGCCATCTAAGTTCAGAGTCCTTTCTTGGACTCAACACAGAGATGGAGGGAGAGAACTGTTTTTTGCTGGGGTTGCTAAAACAAGTACATATGAATAGGATGTACCTAGACAATCATTTTGGCCCCGTGGAAGAAGCTTCTATGCAGTGGGAAACACTAAAGTCAGCAAACAGAAACAAGAACTAAGAGACGGAGAGACAGCTTTGCCACTGTGACTTGTTTCAAGCAATCTACCCATACCTGAAACCATTGTTACTGTTCAGCCTCTAAGTCACGTCCTACTCTTTGTGAGTCCATGAACTGTAGCAAGCAGGCCAGGCTCCTGTCTCCTCCACTATCTCCTAGAGTTTGCTCCAATTCATACACGTTGGATACTATCTAACCATCCCATCAATTTCTCCCCTGCCTTTGGTGAGAGTGGAGATTGGTCTTGAGCTAGGTTGATTCAAGTACTTGGTTGATTTTTGGTACTTGGAAGGGAGAGCATCCTGATTAATATATTAATGATAAGGATATAATACATTTTTGGAAGAATCATTTTTGCGTGAACAATATTCCCGCTGTCTCATTGGTACCCTTAGAATGTTGCTTTGTTGCCTGATTTTGAATAATAATACTATGTTGACATCGCAACCTCCATTTACGTGCTGGTAGGCAGTGGTAATCTATGGTACACCATTTCTTGGTGGTGTCTTTAACACTATTCAATTTGGGTCAGTTTCATTAATCTGAATGAGGTGCTCAATGAGGTCCCTTTTTGGAAGTAAGCAGTGAATCATTCAGTTATCTTTACAGCACTACACTTCGTTGAGGTGTGGAAGATATGAGCTACTATTTCAGATCTTGTAGGACAATCTACGGGACTTCCCAGGTGGCATCAGTGGTAAAGAATCTGACTGTCAATGCAGGAGACACAAGTTCGATCCCTGAGTCAGGAAGATTCCCTGGAGGAGGAAATAATCTACACATTTTAAGTCCATTTGTCAAGTATTGATAAAAAATTAGAGATATATTAATTCTGCCTCTGATTTGAATGTTGATGGAACTCAGAGGCCTTTGGTGAGCAGATGAGATTGGAGACTACAAACTGATACTTAATAAATTAACTGAAAGGAAAAAAGGCCAAATTTCATTGATACTTCTAGTTCGGGGTGGTCATACAGCTTTTTCAACATCATTGCTAACACTCCAATTAATGAAAGTCTATACAAGCACGAGATGAAAGTATGAATTCTTTGATCCTTGTTTTAAATTTTTATTTAAGTGATTTTGACTATGTATTTATTTATATGCAAGTAAACTCAAACATTTCTCTAAAACAGACTCTGTAAATAGTTGTAATAAGCAACCTAGTTAAATATCACATGGGTTCCAGCGGAAGAAAAGACCGAAGCGGTGGACAGTTGTCACTTTCTATTACTGCTCACTTTTTTTTTTTTTTAATGTGACTTTGGCTCCTAGACTGTTGACATTGAGTGTGACTAAGCCTTTGCCCTGAGGACTTTCTTTATCCTGGTCACTGACTTTTGCTTTCCATCTGGATCATGGATTCTCTTTGCCTTTTGTCCCACCCCAGAGGACTCTGGGCTCACAATACAGGGAAGCATCCTGTCTAGCAGTCCTGAGTCTTGAGGGTCTTCTTGCATGGTTGCCGTTGCTGCCCCAGGTCCCAAGTTGGACTCCGTGAATGTTAGCTGAGGACTTTTCAAATTTGCTTTTATGAGACTCAGTCTTATATGGGACCAAATAATACAAAATTAGTTGAGAAGTGATAAATTCAGGCAGTCATAGGTGCTTTTGTCTACAGATTGATAATCAGCCAGTTCAAGTGATTGCTGTTTGTTTTTTCAAAATTAATTGTGTGGATTTGAAGCTATATCTTATGCAACAAAACCCAGCATGCTTGCTTTTTACCTTGCCTAGTCAAGAAAGTCATATAAAAATAATGTATGACCTGAAACTAACACAGCATTGTAAATCAACTATAATAAAAAAGTTATAAATAAATAAAAGCAAAAAAGAAAAATAATGTATTAATTTTGTGTACTGACTCAAATTAAAATAAACAACTTAATTTTCTGCAACAGATTTAAATAGAATTTTAATTTTCCTGCCATCCAAAACCTTAACAAGGTAAATCTTTGATGGTCAGAATTATATTAGTAATAAGAACTTTGAAAAGGAGAAAATACATTCATAGATATTTTTTTATTTGGTCAGAATTCAGTGTCTTAACCACTTGCCTAGTAGAATTGACAATACATATAAATTTTACTGGTTACTTTCATTATAATTATTTGCATATTTATGAGACACAAACTCAGGAATTATTTAAATACTAATTATTTTCTTTTTACCAAAATGACAACCTCACTTAAATTATAACTTTCCAATGTGTTATATTGACTTTACAAACAGATAGATTTATGCATAAAAATCTGTCTTTTCAAATGACTGGATCAAGGATTGATGATTGATTTTGATGTTTAAAAAAAGCAATTGGTGATTATGAATCTGACACCAGTTGTGATGTTTTCTATACCACCAAGCAAATCTCTGACACTAGCTGAGTGTCCTATTACTCAACTCAGTTCTGACACCATCTACTTGGAGATAGTGCCAAATTGCAGAGGTTAAGGGTGCAGTCCTATAAGGCTGCGACCCCCTCCCCACCTCAGATGCTATTCATAAGTCCAGCTTGCCACCTTTGGGTTCAGTTAGTTTGGTGGAGTGGCTCACAGAACCTAGAGAAACATTTTATCTACTAGATTACTGGTTTGATACAAAAGGATGTCACTCAAGAACAATCAAATGGAAGAGACACCCTCTTCACAGTATGCTTCTCTTCTAGTTTCTCCACGTGTCTACCAACCTAAAAGCGCTCTAGACCCTGTCTTTTTGGGGTTTTATGAAGGCTTCTGTATGCAGGCTTGATTGATTAAATCATTGACTAGTGGTTGTTGAACTCCAAATCCCTCTCTAGTCTCAGGAAGTCATTGAATGGAACTGAATGTTTCAAAGCTCAAAACACAGCGTTGGCTCCACCCTCAGACAGACCTCAAACCTTAGGTACTTTCCAAAAGACATCTCATTAACATAACAAAAGATACCTTTTGGCTCTCACCACAGGAAATTCCAAGGATTTTGGTAACTCTGTGCTAGGAATGGGAACAAAGGCTAAATATATATTTCTTATTATGTCACAATATCACAGCTATCAAAAGGGTGTAATCCAATAAATTAACCATGGAATTTTACAAAACACTGTGCTACAGTTTAATGGGATGTAATGGTATAAAAACTGAAATGTTCTTGACATTAAAAAATCTACTTGAGGAGGATATAAGGGCTCCATAGTATGCATCCATACTAGATAACAAGTAAATGTTGTCAGTAGTGTAGAGAAGTTTGAAAATGTCCCAGAGGGCTAAGATAAAAGGGACTTGAGATGAAACTTGAAGAATGAAACAATTCATGTAGTTGAAAAGTGAGAAGAAAATATTGTAGAAAGAAAAGTTGTAAAATAAATCCTCATTCTTCTCACAGAAGAATAGTGTAGCAATATTAGAAGAGTAAAGAAGGGTAGAGTTTTAATAAAATGTCAGAGAAGTGACATGACAGCGCTGATAAAACCTATGTTATTCATGATCTTTTTCAACATAGTTGCTCAATGCTTCTCCTTAACCAAATTAACAAATCACTTGATTAATTCACCAGTGCTCTCATTTTTAACAGTGCTCTGATTTTTCTCTTCCTAGGTAATGCTGTTGCTGTTGTTCAGTTGCTCAGTCATGTCCAACTCTTTGCAATCCCATGGACTGCAGCACACCAGGCTTTAATAAATTATCGCAAGATGTGGTGACTGGAAGTAATACTATATATATATGATGTCTGATGATTTCTGTGAGTCAGGAATTTGAAGAGAGCTTGGTTGGGTGGCTATGGCTTTGGAATCTCTTATGTGATTGCAGGCAGAGATTGGCTGGAGCTGTCAGAACAGGGATGAAGGATGCTAAAGAAGTTGAAGGTTGACCAGGCACATCTTTTCATGGGTTTCATTGACCCACATCACGTGGGCCAAATCCATGTGATCTTCCAGTGCGAGTTAGTTCAGGCTTCCTTAAACCATGGTGGCTCAGGACAGTCAGGACTGCTAAAAGTGACAAGAATGAGAATTCTAACAAATCAAGAGCCTCATTGCTTGCTTTCTGTGAACTAGCCCTGGAGGTCACACAGCATCAGAACCACCCCACAATCATATTGCATCCAGTTTCAGGAGGAGGGAACATAGACCTGTCAACTACAAATTGGCACTTCCCACGAGTGCTTGCCATCTACCTCAACAAGGATTAAATCATGAGCTAGTGCAGCTGCTGACCTTCAACACTGCCTGAAAGGAGTACTGGGTGGAGATCAGGAATGAGACACTCTGAGCTCGGGGGAAAAGACGGCAGAACAGGTCTTCGGATAGTTACTTTCAAGGGATTATATTACGAGCCCAGTTCTCGTGGGCTATAGTCTTCATTTTGCCCCAAATAAAACTCGCAACTCTTATGTTGTGAATTTGTTTTAAAGTCAGCAGATCCCAACTTTTGACCTTGGAGTTCAGGTATAAGAGGGAATACAGAATAGAAAATATTGTTTTGTCCATTTTGGAAAATTTAATCTACCACAGTAGATAATTATAAGTATTTGGTTTGACTGAGCACTCTCTTTAAGGATTAAGAAAGTAGTAGAAAAATCATGACCAGATCATGCTTGCTTATGTTTATTGACTGAAATGGATAGATACCATGTACTTCAGAGAGTGGATGGTATTCATTTATACCATGGTATAACCACATTTGCTAGTGACTCAAATATTAGTGACTCCCTAATTCATGATTTTTGGTCCATAATCATGTAACATTTGGAGACTGGCTCTGTTAATAATAGAAAAGGCATCTTCAAAACACTGCAGGGTTTTAATATTTTATTTTCTTATTTATCTTTCATTTGAATCAAAAGCTAACCTGGTAGTGTTACACAGTAGTTTTATTTAGGCCAGATTTACATTGCTGGAGAGATGTCTTCTATGAATGAGATAGAGAAATTCAAACTGTAACCTGCATTCCTGAGACTTGGGCTCATGTTTTAAAAGCTCAGTTGTATCTGTTAGTTCCTCAGTCGTGTCCAGCTCTTCGCAACCCTATGCACTGTAGCCCGCCAGGCTCCTCCATCCATGGAATTCTCCAAGCAAGAATACTGGAGTGGGTTGCCATTTCCTTCTCCATGGGGATCTTCCCGACCCAGGAATCAAAACTGGGTCTCCTGCATTGCAGGTAGATTCTTTACCATCTGAACCACCAGCTAAGGGTTAAATAGACTTTTGAAACAGAACAGTTTTTATTATTATTATTGTTGTTGCTGCTGCTGTTATTTTAAACATGAAGCTTCATGCTCCAAACATATTTCTTTAAAAAAAATAATTTTATTTATTTATTTTTGGTTATGCTAGGTCTTCATCACTGTGCAGGCTTTCTCTAGCTGCAGCAAGTGGTGGCTACTCCCTAGCTGTGCACGGCCTTCTCATTGCGGTAGCTTCTCCTTTTTTTGAACACAGGCTCTAGCGTGCTCGGGCTTCAGTAGTTGTGGTGCATGGTCTTGTTCCACAGCATGTGGAATCTTCCCAGACCAGGGATCAAACCTGCAGCCCCTGTATTAGCAGATGGATTCTTTACCACCGAGCCACCAGAGAAGCCCACAAACATATTTCTTACGTTCTTTTATAAGCAAGGGCCATCCTCCTTGAAATTCCCAAACATGAGCCAGAAAAGATATCACTGAATGCCATCTCTCATCTAAATGAGAAATGATTTTTCTCTTCATTTCTTGGGACTATTTATTTTTTGAGAGAAACATTGTCTTGTCTCTGCCTTGGGTTTCTTTGCCTTGTTTTCCCTTCTTTCATGGTTGAAACATCACCAGGGGAACATCAGCTGTGGCTGCCTGTGGTTAACTTGCTTTCACCCCAGTTTTACAAGGCACTTTGGACTGAACCAGAATACTTCACTAAATGCTTCTTAGCTGTCTGAGATTGTCATAAAAGTAAAACTTGTGTTTGTATGCTTTCCCTAAGTGCCTTCACTCTTTCTCCAGCAGGGTCCTGCTTCATTAAGGATCATTAGTGTTTTATCAGGGGGACAGTCCATATAATTCAACTGTTGTTTACGTGACGGAAGCCAAAAAGACTTCACAAAAGGTCGATGGCATTGACCTTGGCTTGTTATGAATACCCCCTGTGTATAAGAAGATTATAATTAAGTCTCTGGTTTATTATCCAGAATTTCAGATAACATCCCTAGAGTTACAAATTGGAGTAAGAGCTACTTGGTTTGCCATCAAGTATGGGAAACTGCAAAAACAGTTTTCTAAGAAATAAGCTTTTTAAACTGCTAGCATTTCCAATCATCAGGTTAGATAAGATTGTGACTAGCTTAAATGTTTAACTAGCAATCACTTTAAGTATTTCTCCTTATGTCTAGATGCTATTGGGGCTATGACTAGAAAGCAGTAAAATAACTAGAAGATTTGTTTTATTCATTGAAAACTACGATATGTTTCCTTTGTCTCTAGATACTAACAAAAGCACCAAGTTTTTAAGAATTTCACTTTAGTTTCTACTTTCCAATTCTAGACATACATTCCTGAGTTTTTAAAATTGATATCTTCTACGATTAAACAAAAAGTTGTAAGTAAACCTAACCTAAACTTTACATCTTATATGGACTGAACTCAAAATAAGTCACAGGGGCTTCAATGTAAAAGGTAAAAATATTACAGTTTTTAGAAAAAAAACAGAAGAAAATCTTTGGTACCTAGAGCTAGGTGAAGACTTGACACCAAAAGTATGGGCTTCCCAGGTGACTCAGTGGTAAAGAATCCATCTGCCAGTGTAGGAGATCCTGGAAACGAGAGTTCAATCCCTGGGTTGGGAATATCACCTGAAGGAGGAAATGGCAACCCACTCCAGTATTCTTGCCTGGAAATTCCCATGGACAGAGGAGCCTGGCGGGCTACAGTTCATAGGCTTGCAAAGGATAGGACATGACCTGAGCAACAGCACAGGAGTACAGGCACAGCAAAAGCACAATCCATGAAAATGTAAAATTGGTAAATTTGACCTCACCAAAATTAAGAACTTTAACTCTGTGAAAAACCCTGTGAGGAAGATAAGAAGATAAAGCTATTTATTGGGAGAAAACTTTTGCAAATCGCTTATCCAGTAAAAAGCCTCATATCTTAAAGAAAGAAAAAACATAAAGCACTCTCAAAACTCAAAATATCATGAATAATCAACTAGAGATTGAACAAAAGACATGAGCAGACATTTCAAAAAAGGACTACAGACGGTAAAAAAAGCACATGAAAAGATGTTCAACATTATTGGCTGTTTGGGAAATGAAAATGAAAACCACAGATATCACTATATGCCTATCAGCCATTAAAATAAGAAATAGTGACAATAGCAAATGCTGGTGGGAATACAGAGAAAGCAGATTGCTTACACATTGCTGGTGGGAATGAAAATGTCACAGTCACTCTAGGAAACAGTTTGGCAGTTTCTTTAAAAACTCAACGTGCACTGACTGTACAATTTAGCCATTGTAGCCTTGGGCATTTATCCCAGAGAAATAAAAACTCATTTTCACACAAAGACCTGTACATGAATGTTCACAGAAGCCTTGTTGGTTATAGCCTCAAACTGGAAACAATCCAAACATACTTCAACAAGTGAACGGTGGAAAAACTGTGACATGTGCGTATTAGTATGGCTATCCTGTGGTAAAACTATTGATACAGGCAAAAATCATTGTGCATCTTAAGGGAATCAGGCTGAGTGTCAAACACTTATCTCAAAATGCTGCTTTGTATGATGGCATTTATGCAATATTCCTGAAATAACAAAAAATCTAGGCTGCCTGTATAGAGATGGTTGACAAAGTTTAGGAATGGAAGGGTATAGAGCTAGCTGTAACATGTTAATACAGAGGATCTTTGAAAAGAGAGCAATTGTGTATCTTCATTTATGTTTATGGTTATATAAATATATATATATATATATGATAAAATTACACAGAAAAGATAGATACACTTGTGGGGAGGGAGACCTACATGCATGCAAATGAGTGCCTTAGTAAAACGTGTGAAATCTGAATAAGCTTCCTAGATTGTGCCATTTTCATGTTGAAAGAACTGGGCTAAGGGTATGTGAGAATTCCCTGTACAATTTTCCTGCAACTTTCCAGAAAATTATTTCAAAATAAAAAGTTAGAAGTGATTTACTAGATTCAATTTGAAGTCTAACCCTGTATTGTTATTAAGGATGCATTTATTTCTGCTAAGAGCAAAGAATAAAAACAGTTAGCTCCCAAACAAGATATAAATATAAGTAGGAACATGGAAGGGGCTTCCCAGGTGGCTCAGTGGAAAAGAATCTGTCTGCAAAGCAGAAGACGGAGGAGACTCAGATTTGTTCCCTGGGTGGGGAAGATCTCGTGGAGGTAAAAATGACAACCTACCCCAGTATTCTTGCCTGAAAAAGCCTGTGGACAGAGGAGCCTGGCAGGCTAGAGTCCACAGGGTTACCAAAGAGTCAGACGTGACTGAAGTGACTGAGCATACACACAGGCACATGGACCATGGATAGTGCTGTTATTGAAGTTGTTGGTAATTCATTTAGAAATTCATGTATGATAGATATGTCTGATGAATATATTGCTTGCTTTTTTAAAGACTTTGGATGTGAGCAAATTTTAAAGCCTTTATTCAATTTATTACCATATGGCTTTTGTTTTATGTTTTGGTTTTGTGGCCACGAGGCATGTGGGATCTTAGCCCCACAACCAGGGATCAAACCTACGGCCCCTGCATTAGAAGGCAAAATCTTAACCACTTTACTGCTAGGGAAGTTCCTCATTTTTTTTTTTTTTTAATGACTATACAGAGGTAAATGCTACTAAAACACAGTTCAGAACCTCATAGCCTGGGCTCAATTTCCTACTGGCTTTGATTTTGCAGCAGCAATAGCAGCTTCTTCTAGATTTAGGCCTAGTGAAGAAAGTAACATTTGAAAATAAGCAAAAAGTAATAAATCTATTTGTTGCCCAAAAGTTTTAATCATATTTTTTAAATTTCTCATTTTATGTTATCTGTATTGGAATTTACTTAGTGGTCAAATGAGTGTTTTTTTTTTTTTTTTTTTTTTTGAGAAAGAAAGACAGTTTGGGAACAAAATTTTTATTTTGAAAGCTTTTTATGTCTTTTCAGCAATGCTAGTATATATGTACTAGTCAATACATGTGTATATATGTACATAGCCATTCCTGGTAGCTCAGTTGAAAGAATCTACCTGTTGTGCAGGAGACCCTGGTTCAACTCTTGGGTAGGGAAGTTCCCCTGGAGAAGGAATAGGCTACCCGCTTCAGTATTCTTGAGCCTCCCTGGTGACTCAGATGGTAAAGAATCTGCTTGCAATATGGGTGACCTGGGTTCAATCCCTGGGTTGAGAAGATCCCTTGGAGGAGGGTATGGCAAATCATCTCAGTATTCTTGCCTGCACAATCCCCATGGACAGAGGAGTCTGGTGGGCTACAGTCCATGGGGCTGCAAAGAGTTGGACACGACTGAATGACCAAGCACAGCACAGTGTATATGTAAACGTTTGGATGGTTCCCCCCAAAATGTCATGTTTTGTCAAGAACCTTCACAAAAGTGCAGAAGTTGCATAGTTTATTTTTAGAAGGTCATTATTTGTTATACCAAATGGGAACTTTTAAAAATTATGAAGCATCTGTGCAAGGATGGCCCTGAGTTAGTATTTAGTAATTACTGAAGCTGGATGACTCATTATCTTATTCTCCTTACCTTCATGTCAATTTGAAAATTTATACTATTAAAAATTTCAATCAAATCATAGTTGAAATTTTAAAGTATAAGAAGATGTAATTTTTCCTCCAATACCAAAGAAGATGGTCTCTATGGAAACTCCTGACTGGTGAGCCCAGGATAATTTTTTAAAATTTCAAAAGCAAATGCTTTCCTCAAATGCTTTCCATCAAGATTAATTGTTTTACTTTGTTTCAGACTGTGGGAGTACAGAGGTCTAGTATAAGATTTTGAAAATTGTTTTCAATTTTATAAATATAAGAAAAGCAAATTCGTTTTTTTGGAATTTTTTTTTTTTTTTTTTTTTGGACGTAGAAGAAAGCACAGCTTGTTAGCTAGCATTATGTGAGAAAATGAAGGGAAACACAGAAACCCAAACTTCCAGCTCCTGCTTGCCTGGTCGTGCTGATGGAGCCTCCATCACGTCACTGCTGGAGAGAAAGGACCATGACTTGACCATCAGAAGGTCCGAGGGATCTTACTTAGCAGACTGCTTGTCTCATGTGGGTTTTGAGATGCGTGGGATTCAGAGTTTGATGGACTTCCAGAAACACAATAGGCTGATATCATCGACAGAAGCATGCTTACTTGGGTGAGACTTACTGTTGACTTATTGTTGATTTCTTGGCACTCAGACCTTTGTTAACTGGAGTGAGTTTGCCCTCGACTGTTTGACTTTCAGAAAAGAGTTGCTGATACGGTTGCTTGGCTTGCAAGAGTGCGTTCAGTGAAGTGAGTTATTGATGGACTGAACAAGTTAAAACCTGGTTTCAGTGACTCTTTGTTAGCAATGCTACAGATCAATGAATCTTTTCCTAAATTTGTGGGGAAATTTAAGTTCTCAGATCTCATTTTTCACAATCTACAAGTTTTTAAGGAGCTATCTCGCCTAAAAGAAATAAATCTTACATCCTGATACTTAATACCAAACCACAGCTCCAAAGAGAAGTGAAGAAACAATCCTCTACTAATGGTTTTAGGATGGGCGAATATGTTTAAACTCAAGATGGACGATTTGGCAAAATCCATCGGTCCACTTTGTGAATTCCTCTCCTATTGTCTCCTTTATTCTCATTAGCTGGCTAAAGAACTGAAATTTACTTGTGAGTGGAGCAATTGCCTAGTATATGTCATTCCCAAATACAGTATTGTGTATATGTCATTCCCAAACTCCTTAACTATTCCTCCCCACACCCTTTCCCTCTGGTAGCCATAAATTCATTCTTTAAGTCTGAGTCTGTTTCTATTTTTAAATAAATTTATTTGTGTCATATTTTAGATTCCACATACAAGTTACACTGTTTGGTACCTCTCTTTTTCTAACTTACTTCACTTGGTATGGTAACCCCTAGGCCCATACATGTTGCTGCAAATGGCATTATTTCATTGTTTTTTATGGCTCAGTAGCATTCCATTGTGGCAACCCACTCCAAGGTTGTTGCCTGGAGCATCCCAGGGACAGAAGAGCCTGGTGGGCTGCCTTCTATGGGGTCACACAGAGACGGACACGACTGAAGCGACTTAGCAGCAGCAGCATCCCATTGTATACATGTACCACCTCTTCTTTATTTATACATCCATCGACAGACATTTAGTTTGCGGCCATGTCTTGGCTACTGTAAATAATGCAAGGGGCTCTTCTTGATACTTCTGAAGATACAAAGATGAAGACAAAGTCAATGCCCCCTTAAAACTTAAGTTCCACTGAGGAGGACAGTAAACAAAGAAACAAATAAATATAAAATCCATGAGCGTCAGGTCACAATAAATTATTGAAGTGCTGAAGTAGAACTTGTTAGGTCCCTTGAAGACCTAACAATTTAGTGGAGGAGACAAAGCATGAAGACACAAAACAGTTGAATGGTTAAAAGTATCAATTAACCTAAATAATATAAAGATGGAAGCAAGGCATCAAAGATTGCTTTCTATCAAGTACTGTGGGAAAAAAAAAAGATGGAAGTGTAGAAGAGAGGAAGAAACTGGGCTGAAGTGTTCTGGGGAAGCTGTGGGGAGAAGACTGAAGAGTCGATACGGCTTGACTGGTTGGAGGGAGGAAAGCATTCTGGAACAGTGAAAACAAGTTAATTGTCTCAATGAGACAACTGAAAGTTCATTTTTCTGCTGATAGTTGCTAAACGTGACAGATTTAAAGAGTGTAAGTTTGGCCCTCATGGCTCTTAACACTAAATCTGAAGCCCCATTCAATTTCATCAACCTGACCTCAAAAACATCAGCATGGTGCCTAGAGGTTCATGCATCAACTTCTGAACCTTACCAGATGGATACGCTTAAAAAAATGCAAACAAAACACTACATTTACCATGCCCTGTAGAGTATGAAAACCTAGCTGACATTCTCATTTACTCATCATCCGTCTCCTTTAATCTGTCATCCATCATTTGCTCTCAATTCCCTTAAGAGCTTGTGAAAAGTTGGAGTGCAAATGGCTGAGCAGTCAAACGCTTTCCATTATGTCTCTGATGGGACTTCATGGAGGAAGCTCAGTTCCTTTGAGCACAATGGCTGATGCACCACTGAGCCTTGAAGCAGGACGCATAGCAATGTGATTTTGAATTAGTGGCAGCAAGTGCACTAGTTGCTGGGGAAAGCCTTGCACGGCTGGTCAAAAGTAGCCTGCAGCTTTGTATCTGCCCAAGGATTAGCGTATTTTAAAATAAGGTTTTCAGGTTAAATAAGGTTCCCTTCCAAGCAACCTTTCTGGAAGGGACTCTGTTTAGCTTGCGTGGAATCGGAGCAGATGTCCAGAAGAGTAGAACCAGATTCTTTCACACATTCCCTTGAAATCCCTAAAAAGGTAAACTTGAAATCAATCCTGTGGGCCAAGGTGGCTGAAACATGTGGGGGAAGTGAGAGAATGTTTTCAAGCCATGAAAAGGAAGTGGTAGATGACATTTTTTCTCCTATATTGATGGAGAAGTTGAGGAAAGAACAATGGCATATTTTTTTTTAAAGTAACCAAAAATATAACCTTATTTAACTGTTGTTTAACTTTCGTAATGCCTTAGGTGTTAGAGACAAATTTAGAGCAAGGGGAGTCAAGTTTAATTTCCAGGGCTCAATGATTGCCCATGGAACCTTGTAACTCAAGGACTCAACTGCCTTCTGAATGGGCTGTATTTTCACTTCAGATTTTGTTTTTGCCTGGTACTTTTGGGGGGATGGGGATAGTAGTGTGGTGTTGAGATAAAGATAAAATTCACAAGTGTTTGTGATATATATACACGTCAATGTTTCAGAAAGATATGAATTGATCTTGTCAGAGGGAATGTGCTTTAAAATTAAAAACTTCTCAGCACTGAATCTATCAATATTCCAATCACCAAAATAAAGAAACTAAAAATTAATTCAATGAGCTAATATTTAATGCTGAGTGTTTAATAAAAGTCACTATTTTATGGGCCATGGGGAATGTGAATAAAGACATTATATACATCCTTTGAGAAGTGCCACTCTTATTAACATCCACAACAGAGTTGGAAAGAATAGAAGGAAAAAAAAAGTTTATAAGTAGTTATAAGTAGTGATTGTGCTTTTATATATCTACACACACACACACACACACACACACACACACACACACACATATGTTTCAAAAATCTTACCAGTGTCCAATGCAGTCAAATAAGATTCTATAAGGGAGCCTGTCTTATGGAAGATTAGGTTCTTAGAAGTAACAATGAAAATGGTAAATTCCCATTTTGTCCCAAGTTGTGCATTCTTCTACCTTCCCATAACATAACCAACATAGCCAGATTTTTCCCTGGCACTGGAAAACCTCAGGGATTGCTGTACCAGCAGTAAAGGTTGGTTTATGTTTAAGAGCCCTTACTCAGCTCTGCCCTTGCACCTGGGTAAGGCATCCTGAGCTGTATATTTTAGACTGCCTCTTTAAATATCATGAAATATATTTTTAAAAGTAAATAAATGTATTAAAAATATATGACTGCTTCCGTCACTTGTGAGCGATTGCTGATCCAGGATTGTGCATAACCAGGGCTGGCTACATAATTTGTGGAGCTGAATGCAAAGTGAAAATGTCCCTTTTATAAAAAGCTGCAAAAAGTAAGATACATATGATAACATTTTTCCCCTTCTTCCACTAGTCTCTCTCTTTTGACTTGGAACCAAGTTTTTTAATTTGAGTTTTAATGTCCCAAGTAAGGGAACTTAAAGTTTTAAATTATTCACATGGATGTTACCCTTCATGTTTATATTGTATAGCTCAGTTCAGTTCACTCTTTCAGTTGTGTCCGACTCTCTGCGACCCCATGGACTGCAGCATGCCAGGCTTCCCTGTCTATCACCAACCCCTGGAGCCTATTCAGACTCTTGTCCATTCAGTTGGTAATGCCATCCAACCATCTCATCCTCTGTCGTCCCCTTGTCCTCCTGCCTTCAGTCTTTCCCAGCATCAGTGTCTTTTCTAATGAGTCAGTTCTTCGCATCAGGTGACCAAAGTATTGGAGTTTCAACTTACATTGTACAACACCAGTTGTAAATGTGAACATCGGAGCATTTCGCGTGGAGGCAGAACTGTCGAAATTCCACATTCTGCATTTTGGGACTCAAGCCCTCGAGCAGGCCAGGAAAGACAAAGAACAAGCGAAACTCAAAGACATTAAAGGGAGAACAAAGTAACCCCTGCCCCCATACCCGCCCCGCTCCTACATCCGCCTGGCTCCCAGGTTTGGAGCCTGCGAGGGCCTGATACGTCTATTCTGGTTGGGTGGGGAGTCCCGCCTTTTCCCGCCTTTCTCTCCGTCCGATGGCGTAGAGGTGAGGGATTCTTGCATAAAAAGGTGTTTTTCCCCCAGTGGTTCTGAGCATCCGTAGCCTTGCTTCTCTTCCTCTCACCGATTATGGTTCTGAAGATATTTAAGAATCAGTGTGGTATTTTTCATCAGTTGGCACAGTAGATGAGAGACATATTCACATTATTGAATATTCATTTGCTGCTGAATTTTTAAAAGGTAGGTCTAGATAAAATGTGTATCAAATAGAATTGTGATTCTTTACATAGGCAGCTATGTGCATGCCAAATGCTGGAAATGGGAATGGTCTTTTCATTAAAACTTATTGACAATGAAATGTTCAAACCTTTTCAGCTTTACTTAAACACTTTCATTCATACTTGAGATAATCATGAATTATAATTTATATCATGTCTTTTAATTTTAATAGATTTTTTAATATTTTAGAAAGATAACTTTGGAAATATGTATAAAAATAACTTTAACTTTCCTTTTTCACACTTAACTCATTTACATTTTTGTATATGAAGCATGTATTTCTATTTTACTTTGTACTAGAGCAAAACTATAGTGAAACAAAAATTCTGTGAAAATATTGTTTGTACCAGTGTCACTAGTGAAACAAGGAATAGTATTTTTTATGAGAAAAATACATAATACTTTGTATATTGTATATGTCTTTACCTTATTACTCACCCACACACCACCAGCCCATAAACAGGATATCCTTATGTGCATAATAATAATTAAATTCCTTTGTCTTTGATGTCTTGCCAACTTTAAGTCATATAAATATCATAGCTCAACTCATATTTACTTTTTAATTTTTATAAGTGTGAAAGTGCAGTTTTCAAGGTTCAGAGGAGAGTTTTCTATTTAACTCTTTGTTAACTTGATTTATAATTTTTAAGTATTTAATATGGTTTACAGGCCTCTATTTGTAGTCTTACCTTGAACCTCAATTGTTTGAGGTCTTTTGTTTTATTAGATAGTTTTCTCTTGATCTAGAAAAATCCCAGTCACAAAAGAGAATTTGCCTTTATGAATGGGAGCAGATGAAGGACTATAGATTCAAATGTCTCCTTCTCAGGCTCACTCCAGTGTATGGATTCTTTGATCTTAGAATAGTTGATAAGATTACTCACATTGCTAGACTGATTTTTTTGCTTTAAGCATACAGACATAGTTAAATATTGTAAATTCAGTCAGTTCAGTTCAGTTCAGTCTCTCAGTCATGTCCAACTCTTTGTGACCCCATGGACTGGAGCACGCCAGGCCTCCCTGTCCATCACCAACTCCCGGAGTTTACTCAAACTCATGTCCATTGAGTCGATGATGCCATCCAACCATCTCATACTCTGTTGTCCCCTTTTCCTCCTGCCTTCAATCTTTCCCAACATCAGGCTCTTTTCAAATGAGTCAATGGCCAAAGTATTAGAGTTTCAGCTTCAACATCAGTCCTTCCAATGAATATTCAGGGATGATTTCCTTTTGGATGTACTGGTTGGATTTCCTTACAGTCCATGGGACTCTCAAGAGTCTTCTCCAACACCACAGTTCAAAAGCATCAATTCTTCAGTACTCAGCTTTCTTTTTGGTTCAGTTAAATGCACTTTTAATGCTATTCCACTCTAAGGAAGATGCTGAAATGAGTAAATGGTTCATAATTAGTTATTATTTTATTAAATTTAATGGGTTGTGGCTTTGCTATGATTTTATAATTTTGATGTTTTACTTTCATTCATTGAACACAACTTTAGAGTCCTAACCGCTGGACTGCCAGGGAATTCCCAGTCATACCTTTTAATAAACTGAAATCTTTACAGGAAATAAGAGGAAATTTCAACATGGCTTTCCAGCTGTCAGAAACTGTGAGGCCTCTGAGACTTCACCTTCAAACTAACAAGCTGACTGGCAGTTTCATGGGTGCTGGTAAAAGACACAAGACACTCAGGTCAGAGACAATGCATGCTATTACTCACAACCCGGAAGGCAGCAGAAGCTTTATGTTTTCATAAGTTGCCTGGTACTCCAAGCCTTGTGGGTTGGTGAAACAGCCCAAGTGGATACTGTGTATGCAGTGGGATTATAGCCTAGCTGTGGAACTCTCATATTTGGAAAACACTATCTTTTAAAGGGATAACTAGCAAATTTGCTCAACTTTTGCCCTAGAGGAAGAAACTGTGCTTATTATTTTAGATAAATCTGCCCTTTTGCACTAGATAGATATAGCATTTGCATCTTCTGAGGCAGTTTGCTCTACAAAAATCCTTGAAAAGACAGTTCAGAACAAAAACTTCTACTCAGAGAACAACACAGAAATATGAGAAACTCATGGATAATTTTCTTACAGCACCCATCAGAAATAACACAAATAAAAGGTGTATGATGAGCAGTAAAGAATGTAAAGTGGGTTTTCTACTTCTTTCAAAATTGGAAGCAGTCCTTTCAAACCTTGCCCTTGCTTTATTAATTAAGATTATGTAGCACTCTTAATCCTTTGTTGTCGTTTCAATAATCTTGACAGCATCCCTGCCAAGAGTAAATTCCACTTCAAGAAATTATTTTGACCTCTTCCCATGAATCATAAATGTTCATAATGGCTTCTAGAATGGTGCGTGCGTAAGTGCATGCTAAGTCGTTTCAGTTGTGGCTGACTCTGTGACCCTATGGATTGTAGCCCACCGGGTTCCTCTGTCCATGGGATTCTCCAGGCAAGAATATTGGAGAGAGTTGTCATGCCTCTTCCAGAGGATCTTCCTGATCCTGGGATTGAACCTGAGTTTCTTATGTCTCCTGCATGGGTAGGCAGTTTACCACCGAGCCACCTGGGAAGCCTTCTAGAATGGTGACTCCTTCCCCAAACATTTTCAATTAATTTTGCCCAGATCCATCAGAGGCATCACTGTCTATGGCAACTATCACCTTACAAAATGTATGTCTTAAATAATAAGACTTGAGAATCAAAATTACTTGATTCATGGGCTACAGAATGAATATTGTGTTAGCAGCATGAAGACAGCATTAATCCTATTGTACATCTCCATCAGGGTTCTTGTGTGACCAGCTGCATTGTCACTGAGCAGTAATATTTTGAAAGACTTTTTTCCCCTCCCTGAGCAGTAGGTCTCATCAATGGGCTTAAAATAGATAGTAAATCATGTTGTAAGTAGATGTGCTGTCATTTAGGCTTTGTTGTTCCATTTGGAGAGCACAGACAGAGTAGATTTAGGATTCTTGAGGGCCTCAGAATTTTAGGATTGGTAGTTCTTAGACTAGAACTCAGCCATTGGCTCTGTTAACCCCTAATAAGAGAGTAAGCCTGTCATTTGAAGCTTTGAAGCCAGGCATTGACTTCTCTCAAATCATGAAAGCTCCAGATGTCATTTTCTTCCAATAGTAGGGCTGCTTTGTCTCCACTGAAAAATCTGTTGTTTAGTGTAGTCACCTTCAATAATGCTCTGAGCTAGATCTACAAAACTTGCTGCAGTTTCTCCATCAGTGCTTGCTGCTTCACCTTGTACTTTTATGTCATGGAGCAGTTTCTTTCTTTAAACCCCATGAACCAAACACTTCCAATTTTTCTTCTGCAGCTTTCTCACCTCTCTCAGCCTTTATGAAATTGAAGTGATTTAGGGCCTTGCTCTGATTGAAAAGTGAAAGTGTTAGTCACTCAGTTGTGTCTGATTCTTTGCAAACCCTTGGACTGTAGCACTCCAGGCTCCTCTGTCCATGGGATTTCCCTGGTAAGAATACTGAAGTGGGTAGCCATTCCCTCCCCAGGGTGTCTTCCTGACCTAAGGATTGAACCCAGATCTGCATTGCAGGGAGATTCTTTACCATCCAAGCCACCAGGGAAACCCTTTGCTCTGATTAGAATTTGGCTTAAGGAAATGTTATGGCTGGTTTGATTTTCCATCCAGAATGCTGAAACTTTCTCCATTTGAGCAACAAGGTTGCTTTGCTTTCTTATCATTAGTGTGTTCACTACACTATCATCTTTAATTGCTTTAAAGAAAGTTCCCTTTGCATTCACAAGTTGAGAGAGTCAATTCCTAGGCAGGTTGATAAGAAGTCCGGGGGTTCCCAAGGAGAGAGGGGTCTGGGATTCTCGAGAAGGAGATACGGGTCTGGAATTCTCAAGGAGGAGTAAAGGACAAATTTTTTTTTTTTCCTCTACATTCCTTAGTCTTAGTCACATAAAACTTTTTTATCTTTAAGTCTGGAACTGATGATTACACAACAAACTCAGTTTAAACTCTGTACTAAGGATTACATAACAACAATGTATCCTGCTTGAGGACAGTTTCTCCTTCCTGAAAACCTTTCTGGCTAATCCTTTTATCTTAAAAAGGTAAATTATGGGAGTGGGTCTAGTAAGATCTTTACAGCTTCCAGACATTGTTTTGATTCATTGTGATAACTAATTAAAAAGTATATAACTCCCTTGCTAACATTAGTGAAGGGGGCTCTCTTTCTGCCTCCTTCTGATGTCTATGTCAGAAGCTTTCTCTATCTCTTTTATACTTTAATAAAACTTTATTACACAAAAGCTCTGAGTGACCAAGCCTCATCTCTGGCCCTGAATTGAATTCTTCTCCGGAGGCCAAGAATCTTGGTGTCTTTTGTGGTTCAGCAACAACCTTTCAAAGTTGGCTAACTGGCACAGTAAGCCTAGTTTTCTGCCTATGTCAGGTTTTGGCATGCCTTCCTCACTAAGCTTAATCAAGTATAGCTTTTGATTTAAAGTGGGAGACATAGGCCTCTTCATTTGAATACTTAGAAGTCATTGTAGGATTATTAATCGGCCTAATTTTAATATTGTTGTATCTCAGGGAATAGGGAGGCCTGAGAAGAGGGAGAGAGACAGTGAAGTAGCTGGTCAGTGGAGCAGTCAGAACTTACAGCACTTAAATTCACTAGCTTATATGGGCATGGCTTATGGTGCCCCAAAACAATTATAAGAGTTACATCAAAGATCATTGATCACAGACCATCATAATGAATATAATAATAATAATAAATAATAATAATGGTGTAAACTTATGGTTACCAGGGGGTAAGAGGGAGGGATAAATTGGGAGGCTGGGATTGACATATACACACTACTATAAAAAATAGATGGCTAATAAGGGCTTCCCAGGTGGCACTAGTGGTAAATAATCTGTCTGCCAATGCAGGAGACTCAAGAAATGAAGGTTTGATGCCTGTTCAGGGTTCAGGCCCTAGGTTAGGAACATGCCCTGGAGGAAGAAATGGCAACCCACTCCAACATCCTTGCCTGGAAAATTCCATGTACAGAGGAGCCCGGTGGGTTATAGTCCATAGGGTCACAAAGAGTCAGACGTGACTGAGCAATGGAGCGCATCTTCTCTCCCAGCACAGCACAACTAATAAGGACCTACTGTATAGCACAGGGCACTCTACTCAATACTCTATAATGGTCTATATGGAAAAAAAAAGAAAGACGATGTACATGATAATTTGCCTCAGTTGTGTCCAACTCTTTGTGTGGATATAGGTATTTGAGGGCTTCCCAAGTGGCACTAGTGGTAAAAAACACATCTGCCAATGCAGGAGACATAAGAGACTAAAGTTTGATTCCTTCTGTATTGCACTCTGAGTTGGAGTGGGCATGGCAACCCATTCCAGTTTTCTTGCCTGGGGAAATCCATGGACAGAAGAGACTACAGTTCATAGGATTACAAAGAGTTGGACATAACTTGAAGCAGCTTAATACACACATATAGGTATTTGTATAACAGATTCACTTTGCTGTACATCTGAAACCAGCACAGCACTGTTAATCAATTATACCCCAATATATTTTTTTAATAATAAAAATTTTGAAATGTTGCAAGAATAACCAAAATGTGAGACAAAGTGAGCAAGTGCCATTGAGAAAATATTACCAATAGACTCACTCAACTCAGAGTTGCTGCAAATCTTCAATTTATAAGAACCACAGTATCTGCAGAGTACAATACCCCATGAAATGCAATAAAATGAGTATTTCTGTGTAATTTGTGTAAATCATGTATTACAGGGTCTAGCACATAGAAATCACTCATATGTATAATTGAATTATTTGTCATGTTTCCTGGAAATTGCGGCTCAAGTTCCAATGCTTAAGAGATGGGACCTGGGAACACTCCCATTCTAAGAGGAAGAAGATGATGAGACAGTAGTGTTAACTCATAATTTCACAATATATATATAAGGCAATCTATGCCCTACAGCTGAAACTCATGCAATGATGTATGTCAATCACATATCAATTAAACAAGAAAAATTAATGCTGGTATTTAGAGAAAAAAAAGTTCTCCATGACTCACTAAGAAATCATAAACCTGGATATGTCTCTTCTCAAATCATCCTAATTCATTGACACTCCTGGGCTTCTCCAGTCAATGTGAGCAAAAGATGAAGAGTTTAGAAAACTATCTTTGAAGCTGGCTCAACATGGTACAGCTGAACAACTGCAGGAAAATAAAACTACATCACAGTGAATTCACACAGTTCTATAAACCAGTCACATGTTCTATTCTTATTCCTATAAAGGTCAAAAGAATAGAAATTCTGTGCCTAGAATCTTCATTTTATTCATCCTAATATCACTTTGGTACCATAATTTATATTGTAACATTAAGTAACAGTATTTTCTCAGCATAACTTTTAGTTCTCCAAGAATATATTTTGTTTTGTAATTTAGAATGCATTTTGGCTCATATTATCTCATTTAATCCTAACATTTGCTATATCGTGTTATATTAAGAAGGGTAAAAATGTTCTTATTTGTATTTTACACAGAATAAAACAATATTCTAAGATATTAAATGACAGGTGATCTGCCTCTTGAGAAACTTCTATGCAGGTCAGGAAGGAATAGTTAGAACTGGACATGGAACAACAGACTGGTTCCAAATAGGAAAAAGAGTACGTCAAACCTGTATATTGTCACCCTGCTTATTTAACTTATATGCAGAGTACGTCATTAGAAATGCTGGGATGGATGAAGAACAAGCTGGAATCAGGATTGCCAGAAGAAATATCAATAACCTCGGATATGCAGATGACACCACCCTTATGGCAGAGTGAAGAAGAACTAAAGAGCCTCTTGATGAAAGTGAAAGAGGAGAGTAAAAATGTTGGCTTAAAGCTCAACATTCAGAAAACTAAGATCATGGCATCTGGTCCCATCACTTCATGGGAAATAGATGGGGAAACAGTGGAAACAGTGTCAGGCTTTATTTTGGGGGGGTCCAAAATCACTACAGATGGTGATTGCAGCCATGAAATTAAAAGACCCTTACTCCTCAGAAGGAAAGTTATGACCAACCTAGACAGCATATTAAAAAATAGAGACATTCCTTTGCCGACAAAGGTCCGTCTAGTCAAAGCTGTGATTTTTTCAGTAGTCCTGTATGGATGTGAGAGTTGGACTATAAAGAAAGCTGAGCACTGAAGAACTGATGCTTTTGAACTGTGGTGTTGGAGAAGACTCTTGAGAGTCCCTTGGACAGCAAGGAGATCCAATCAGTTCATCCTAAAGGAGATCATTGGGTGTTCATTGGAAGAACTGATGTTGCAGCTGAAACTCCAATACTTTGGCCACCTGATGTAAAGAGCTGACTCATTGGAAAAGACCCTACTGCTGGGAAAGATTGAGGGCAGGAGGAGAAGGGGACGACAGAGGATGAGATGATTGGATGGCATCACCGACTCAATGGACATGAGTTTGAGTGAACTCCGGGAGTTGGTGATGGACAGGGAGGCCTGGAGTGCTACAATTCATGGGGTCACAAGGAGTTGGACACGATGGAACGACTGAACTGAACTTAACTGAACATGCAACTGGAACTAGGCTGAGCTAGGATCTTTTCATCCAACATTTAGCAACTATGTATTAAATGTAATGGCATGTCACACACTCCTCAAGCTAGTAGAGGTACAAGTACAGTGGTCAAGGTGACGTATAAAATACTGTCTCTCTTAGCACTTTCATTCTAGTAGCAGTAGACAGATAAAAAACAAATAAGTAAGCAGGTTTAGATAAACCAGCTAGTTATAAATTCAATGAAGGGAAAAATCAGAGTACATTATAGAAAGTGAACAGAAGTCAAGGTGGGGGCCACTTTGGGCTTGGTGGTGGAGATTCCACTGGAGAATAGTCCTGAGTAAGGATGAGCCAGCCACGCAAAATATCTGGGGGAAGAATATTCCAGGCAGCAGATACAGCAAGAACAACAGACTGGAGGTGAAAGTAAGTTTGTACTTTGCCAGCAACAGAATGTGACTGAGCTTGAAGAAATAAATTAGGAGAAGAGTGGGAGGGAAGATTTAGTTTAGGAAAGCAAATGCCAGGTCCTCAAAGACTGGGCAAGAGTTTGCATTTCCTTTTCAGTGAAATGAATTGGAAACCACTGAAACATTTTATTATTATTTAAATTTTAATTGGAGGCTAATTACTTTACAATATTGTGGTGGTTTTTGCCATACATTCACATGAATCAGCCATGGGTGTACATGTGTTCCCCATCCTGAACCCCTCTCCCACCTCCCTCCCCATCTCAACCCTCAGGGTCATCCCAGTGACCAGCCCTGGGCACCCTGCCTCATGCATTGAACCTGGACTGGCAATCGATTTCACATATGATAATGTACATGTTTCAGTGCTATTCTCTCAAATCCACTGAAACATTTTAAATTGAGGTGTTGACATTTTAAGGGGTTTCCCAGGTGATTCAGTAGAAAAGAATCTTCCTGCCAATGAAGGAGATTTGACTTGGATCTTTGGGTTGGGAAAATCCCCTGGAGAAGGAAATAGCAACCCACTCCAATATTCTTGCCTGGAAATCCATGGGCAAATGAGCCTGGAGGGCCACAGTCCATGGGATTGCAAAGAGTTGGACACAATTTAGTGACTGAAACAGCGACATTTTAAGACATTGTTCTTGCTGTATAGAGATTGATCTTCTTGTTGGGGAACAAGAGTGTAGGTAAGGCACCATTTTGAAAGTCTTCTAAGCAAGAGATGATCCTGGGCTCCAGAGGTGGCAGCCAGAATGACTGAATGAAGGGACGTGGGATTTAAAGCCCATTGTTGGATTAGAAATCTAGCACTCCTTTCGTTAGAACCCATGTGGCCTCAAAGTTTCCAAATTTATCACCTAGCTCTAGTAGGACATTGGCAACACACCTCTCTCTTCCTCCCACTCATGTGGTCCAATAATTTTAACCTGCATCAATTCCTGGAACCCAGTGAACATGTTCCTTTGGACCACATTTTGCTCTCATCCCTGTCTTCTCATCCTTCAGAGCTTAACGTAAGAGAATCTCTACCCTAGAGAATTATTTAGTCCTCTCCAGCTCTATCTCTTCTGATTCTTCCTATCAGTCCTCATAATGTCTAACAATGTATCTATTTACTTGTCTGTATCTCTCACTAGAGTATAAGCTTCTTGGAAGGGACTATGTCATTCTTGTCCATAGTTATGTCCCAGCACATATGGTTTCTAGTTAATGGCAATAGCTAGCACTTTGGATCACTAAAGATATGACAAAGAGTATTCTAAGCACTTTACAGATATTAATGTAATGCTCCCAACAACCCTAAGAGGTTGCACTATTATAATTCATCTTTTATGGCTGGGAGAATTACAGAGTTGGAGGCACTTGCTGAAGATCCCCAAATTAGTGAAAAGATGAATCTGGAATGTGTATACAAGCAGCCCTTCTCTTGAATTTGCATTTTTGACCATTACCTCAATCTGCCTTGGAGATGATGGATAAATCAATAATGATACTTAATTCTCCTCTTAGCTCTGAATGATGCTTTAAGTCTATTTTTTTTTAAACAAGGGTGAATGAATGAATGTGTTTATGGATGAACAAGAACAAAACCTAAAAGGTTCTCAGCTCTGTCTATGCCATTATTTAAAAGACTCAACGGAAATGATACCACTTTCCAATTTCTGCTGCTGGAGGTTTTTTTTTTTTTTTTTTTTTTTAACCTTTCAAATAATGTGGTGGGTAGAAAAAATATTGCACCCACTGCTTCTCACCCCATGATTTCTATAGATCATGTAACATTTTACGTTTCATTGAGTTCTACTACATCTAAGCTGCCAGGTTCGCTGTCAAATTCAACTCTTAAATTCTTTGACCAAGTTATTGAGCAATAAAAAATAGCAACCTTCAAAAATATTTATAACACAGTTTTCACCATCGCCTGTTGGTTACAGACTGATTTACATGTACAGTCATGACTGGATGAGTCTAAGCCAGGTTTTCCTCATGTTGTGGCCCCGGCACCCAGCACATTGCTTGGCACACAGTGGAAACTCGATACCTATTTGTTCGATGAATAATAAACCCAGCATATGAAACCTATTAGATCGTCTTGGCCATGGGTCTCATTTGGTGAAATCATATAAAATGCATCCAGCTGAGGACGGCTACCTGCTTAGGTCCTGGCTGGTCGAGAAATCATTGCACTGGCGGCTTTTGGCAAATGGGAATCATGGGGTAAATTGCTGTGCTGTCTTCCTGCTGGTCCAACAATACCACGTTTCCTCTCTGACTCTCTGGTCACCCACCTTTGCTCATTCCATGGCTGATTTCCTGCTCAGCTTCTCCAGCCTGACTCATGGTATGACCTACTTTCCAGGCTCCGCGCCTTCCTTCTATTTCTCAGACTCTGACGGGCATTCTCCTTCCTGGCATTGAGCTTCTGTGGACAGATATCTGGGAACAACCCCACCTTGGCATGGCCTGGGGGATCTCACTTTCCACCCCACCTTCATCCTAAGCCTACCATCAAAAAAAAAAAAAAAACCAAAAAAAAGAATACCCACTGCCAGCCCTCATGCTTCTTGTCCTGGGTTAGAATAATCTGTTTTCATCAACTGCCAGATTGGTCTTTGTTCTTACAACTTTTTGGATGCTTGAACTTGTTTTTTTATATCTCTTTTGGTCACCTCAGTTCTCCTTTTCTTATCTACACTTTCATCAAACATCTTGCCTGTTTCAAATATATCTGTGCTTGTGTAAGTTGCTCAGTCTGTGCCTGTATTAGTTGGTTCTCTGGGATCCCATTGACTGTAGCCCACCAGGCTCCTCTGTCCATGGAATTCTCTAGGCAAGAATACTGGAGTGGGCAGCCATTCCCTTCTCCAGGGGATCTTCCCAACCCAGGGATTGAACCTTGGTCTCCTGCATTGCAGGTGGATTTTTACTGTCTGAGCCACAAGGGAAGCCCAGTCTGAAGGTGAACACCAATGCCTCTCTGCTTATTGAAAAGCAAACCTCCCTGGTAACAGAGTTTCTCTGTGTTAAGAATTGAACACACAACTGGGCACAAATTATGAAAATGAAGAACGCTTTTCAAGCTTTGCAAACAGGAAACTATAAACTGTACACATGTCAAAAAATGTGTCACATGTCTCTTAAGACTGCAGTCATTTTCTGAAGATGGTTCCTATTGTATTTCTATTTTTTTATTCTGCTAACTCGTCAGTGCTTTTTTTTTTTTCTTCAAAAAGGTGATATTCCCAAGACAGTGGTATACAGTTTGGAGAAGTTTGCCTTGTGTATGTCCAACATCAGAACCAAAGTCAATGGCATTTTCTGTTGAGGCAAGTCAGCTCTGAATTATCTGTTTGGATTATCTACTGTTTGTTTGTTCTAGACTTTTTTCTCCAAAGACCCAGGCTGTCCCAAAACATCTCCAAGTTCTATCAACTCCTCCAGAAAAAGAATGAGATTAATTGTAAGATTAGCTTAACTAAAATAATTGGGAAGGTTACTCTACAGAAAAAATGAGTATTACAGAGTCATATGAATGAGAGAGGAATAATTTTAGATTCATTATTATTATTACCATTACTATTGCTATTACTATCACTATTATTATTTGACACTTTAAGACAGATTCCTGCCTTTTGTTTTTCTGTAACATCCAGTTGAGCCAAGCACCATTTTGGAAGTCTCTTTTGAGTTAATTCAGAAGCCATAATTTTCTCCTAATGTTGAAAAATTGTTTGGAATAAGGCCATTTCGTAGCCTTGCAAGGTTGGATGAGATCTTCAAGTTTACCTCATACAACCACCATCAATTGTTCTGGTCTCCTCTCCACTGTTCCTGCCAAGAGGGTGGTCTGGCCTCTGATGGAATGCTTTGGGGATGGTCTGTTCTCTAAAACACTAGGAGGTCCTGTCTTTGATCATCTTTCACCTCATTCCTGGAACCATCGTAATTTCACTGTGGTTGGGTGGTGGAACACTCTGGTGGGGGGGTGGGGTGAAAGGTAAGAATTATCAGACAGGCCAGCCAAATCCAGTTGCAAAAAGTTAATTTGCTGTTGCTGAAATTAGTCCAGCACAGATACCATTCATATTAATAGGGATCTTTTTGAATTTGAATCTTATCTCTGTGAGCCAGGGAGAACATCCATTGTTCTTCTGTTGTAATTTAACAGCTTTGCATACTTTAGAAGCAATGAGCCTAAACAAAAAGGAATTTTCTTTCGTGGTTTGTGTTCAAGCCAGGAAGAGCTGTAGTGCATACCATGTACAGAAGAAGTTTACTGGATTTTAGAGCAAGTCTCTCTGTTGCTTACTGCTTATATTGTTACCCTGAGCCCCTCTACTGTCCTGGTTCTAACCCTTAGCTAATGCTAACCATTAGGCAAGGTAGAATTTCTTTTCTTAAGCAACAGCTCATACTTAATAACTGCCATGACAAATAATTTGGTACCATTACACTAATTACTCAAAGGAACGGGTAGTTTCTCATATTTTCTTTTAAATGTCCTATTTATCATATAATTAACTTGTTTAAAAAAAAAAAAAAAGCTACCCTTACCTGTAACAGGATGCGATCATTTGGGGAATAATGTCTTGCCTTTACAAAACATATTCTGATGTGAAACAAATTCTTCTTCCTCTCTGGCTGTTTCAATATATCCCACTGGTTAGAATTCCAAAGAGGCAGCCTTCAGAAGTAAGAACAGTGATGAAAGGACAGCCTCTGAATTCATTTTTGGGAGCACGGGGTCTGGGAATGCTTAGCTACTCATGGCAGAAGAAGCCTGGTGGTCCCCCAAGCAGGACCACAGAACCACAGGCTTCCAGAATGTTAGACGCCGGGTGTGTGCAGCAGCCTCGTGACTCATTCAAGGGTGAGCTGGAATGGGGTGATCCAGGCAGGAGAGAACTTTGAAAGAGCAGCAAAACTCCAGCCAAATGACTAGCAGGGCACTGGAGTACTGGGAAACCCAGTTGTCTGTTGGACTTCCCTCCCCTCAAAAAGGGCTTGTTTGTTTAAAAGGCCCCAGGCATTGAGTTTAGGTACAAGATTGGACACATCTGGAAGATGTAATTACCAGGCCTGCAATTAGTAAGCATGATATTAACACACACACAGCAGATTCCTGTACTTTGCTTACACCTTCTGGGAGACTCCAGCCTTTAAAACTTAGATCTTAACTTTTCAGTTGGAAACCATTTAATTGTTCTTTGGAAGTGAATTCTCATTGGCTACTGTGGAAATGGTTTAATTTAATCAGACCCATAAGTTTCTAAGTCCTCCAGAAGGTGATTTCTTGAGATACAGAATGTTCTCTGAGTGTGTGCTTTGACTTCAGAGCCCTATACTATGAATCATTAGGCTGTAATTGTGTTTCAAACAATGTTAGTCTATGAGCGAAGCAATTTTTGTTTAAAAACGTTACCCTGTGAGTGAAAGCCCACCGATGATCTTTCTGGAAGATTGAAAGAAAACAGAACTCAGAAGTTTATACATATATAAAAATATATGTATGTGTATAAATTCCAGAATTTAATCTATGTAGAAATTAATATAATTATATAATTGTATATATATACTTTTATAAATTCATATACATTTCAGAAAAAATATATGTGTGTTTATCTATGCAGGTCAAAATGAAATCTCCATCTAGATGTGCTTTATTATTATTTGACTGCCGGGCTTTAAGGGTTTAAGAAGAGGTAGGAAGGGGGATCTTCCATGAAAAAAGGCTGTTCTCATGCCGTTTTCAGTCTGGGTGGAATTCAAAAGCATCAGAGTTGGTGAAAAAAACGCCTTCTTCTCAAAGTTTTCTTGGCCAAGTTTTGATATCCCAAGAGGCTGAGGAAAACATCTGACCTTCTGGACACATACCACACTGTCCCAACCTTTTTAGGCCAACCCATCACAGGCAGTGGCCTCAACAAAACCAGCAGTACCTTAAGCAAACAAGGCAGTGAGACTCGAAAGACAGGCAGCCTTATAGTCTAGTTCCTGTAAGAAGTGATCAACTCAAAAATGTTTTCTTTGAACGGAGTTAAAAATAGTTGAAGCTGAAATAGCTCATCCTATGAAATACTTCAGAGTAAAATGTGTGCTTTATTTTTTTTTCTTTCTTTCCTTTAAAAAATGTGTTGCATTAGACAAATCAGACTGGGGCAGCCAGGATGGAATGTTAACCATGCCACCGGATGGCAAATTGGAGAGGAACACGCCTTTCATCTGAATTATAGGCTGGACAAGGAATGCACTATATTCTCTGCTATGTATGAGCAGGAGAAAACTTTCCCAGGGTATTTTTCTTTTGCATTTCTGACTCTTATTGGATTGGAAGCTGGTCCATGTGACCCAGCAGGGTCCATTTTCCATAATAAGGCTAAAAATATGCCAGAAATGTTTTCTTTTGCACAATGTCTGAGTGTCAAACATGAAAGTGACAGAACTCCTTTTCCTGTGGATTCGATTTCACCTTTTCCTGGAGAAAGTTCCACTGTTCTCCTACCATTCTGTCCCAATGTTATTTTTTTGATAGGGCTCCGGCACCTGACATGTAATCCCAAATGGAATAATTGTAGAAACATATTCCATGTTCCTGCAAACTACAGCTTTGGGTTTCTCTCTATAGTTAAGTCTTTAATGACTCACCTTCAGTAAATCATAGCCCTCAAAATGTTTTTTTTTTCCTTTAATAGGAATGCATTGTCACTGAGTCATTCATATCCTTAACCAGGTCTGTTCTGACCAGTGAATTGCATCTGGAATCGGGGAAGTCCAGCATCCTTACAGAGTCTACCTCATTAGATATTAAAGGCTAATGAAGTGATCAAGAGCATGCACTTTAGTCAAGAAAAATTGAGTTGAACCAATTGACTTTATTTCCAAAACTTTACTTCTTCATATGCAAATTGAATACAGAAAGTTGTGAAAATTTGACTTAAATCGCATCTGATTTATGGTTTTCTTAGAGTATATGCCCAGGAGTGGGACCACTGGCTCATATGGTAGTCATCGGTTTAGTTTTTAAAGAAACCTATTGGCTGTATTAATTTACAGCCAGTGTGTATTAATTTACCAACAGTGTGAGAGTGTTCCCTTCTCTCCACACCCTCTCCAGCATTTATTGTGTGTAGATTCTTTGATGATGGCCCTTCTGGCCAGTGTGAGGTCATTACAATTTTGGTTTGCTAGCAGGAATCCACTGTATAGCACAGGGAGCCCAACTCAGTGCTCTGTGATGATCTGGAAGAGTGGAATGGGGTTGGCATGGGGGCGGGTGGGGCATGGATGAGGAGGATCAGAGAAAAGGGAGATATGAATACATATGGCTGATTCATGTTGTACACCAGAAACTCACACAACATGGTAAAGCAATTATAACCCAATAAAAAATAAAATAAATAAATTTGCAGCTCTCAAAAAATGCATCTGACGTATCTATCATAGTGCTAGGGCTGTTTTAACAAAGTCTGTAAACTTGGTCTTATTTCTCATCAACTGAATCAACTGACCCTAGAAAGATTTCCATGGGTAAAAATGCTCTCACTGTGAATAAGAATATTGTCTCAGTCTCTTGATTCCTGTCATTCATGCTACTTAGACCCCGTGGTTCTCAAATGAAGGCAAATTTGCTTTCCCAGCAGACAGTTGTTTTTGGCTGTCATACATGTGGTACGGTGGGGACAACTGTCATCTAGTGAGCAGAGGCCATGGATGTTGCTAAATATTCTGTCATGTATAAGGCAGCCCCCTAGCCCAAAGAATTAGCTGGACCAAAATGTCAGTCACACAGAGGATAAGAAACTCTGGAATACATTTTTTTCAGAATAAAAGCTTTAAGGTCTGTTGTTGGGTCTGGAAAGTTACCACCAGGAGACTTTTGAAGAAATATACCCACCAGAGTTCTCTGAGTGCTTCATCTATTCCAGGAACAGTGTTGAGTTCCTACTAAGTTCAGAGATACATTATTGGAGGTTGAGATAGAGTCTGGTATTCTGAAGCCCATGTACTTCTAAAGAGGCCGTGATGCTGGGTAAAGGACAGATGGAGGAATTAGCGAAATCCTTCTGATGGTAAATGCATGCATTTAATCCTAGAGATTAAATATAAATTAGAAGCAGCTTTAGATGATTTAGTATCATTCCTAAGACTAAAGGAGAATTTTCCAAACTAAATTCATCTCCACAGCAAGCTGATATTTTTACCGATTTAAGAGGCTTTTGCTAGTTTTCAGTAATACTTAGAAACCAGCCTGTCTACCAAAGAACTGCTTCTTTTCCCAATCCAGGCATCGCCAGATGCCAGGTATGAAGAATGCCAGATTCAAGGCTTAGAAAAATGATACTCATTTCAAAGAAGTGAAAAGGCTTGTTTTTATTGAATTCAAAAATTAAAGTTAAATTTTTCTTTTTTAATTCAATAAAAGTGTTTTGTTTGAGCCTCCCATCTTTTAAAGTCCGGAGTCTCACTTTACTTTTCAGGAAGTGTTATCTACTTCTGTCAAACTGCAGAGAGGCTGGTTTCAATTTAGAGATCTAACTGTATATGTAATCACATACATTAACCAATCATGGTTTATAGTGTACATTTTTTCTCCACATGTTTGTAGTAAGTGCTTTCAGGGTTTACTCCACTTCTTCCTCACTGCCTGTGCTCTAGAGGTATTTGTCATAATTTGCTTATGATAGCTTCTTTCTGATGTCCCCAAGAGTAAAAGTTCACTCAACTCACCACAGCCAACTAAAGTTGACTCAGGGATAAATGAGTCCAGGCTCCTGCCTCTTGAAATCGGTTTATGGTTCATGGCAAACTGAAAAGTTCACCATCAGCTATTATTCTATTCTTGGTCCTGAAAAATTATTTTGCTTGTGTTTAGGTTAAATTTTTTTCAATACTAAAACTGTTCATGTTGTAATTAGTTGGAGATTGATTAAAATTAGAAAACAACTTAGAAAAACTTAGTGTAAAAATATCTATAGAAAGCTACACTGCACTTTATTTTCACTGGCAAATTAACTTAAGACCATGCACAGTGAATAAAGATTGTACAGTGGAAAGGACTTTATAAGGGGATCCACTGATACTAGTTTTATTCCCAGATGTGAACTAAGTAAGTTCACTTAGTCCTTCTAAGTGTCTGGTAACTCATTTAATAAAAGTGGATGGGTTGAACTTCACGATCCCCTTTTAATGCTATCAGTTTGAACTTCACAATCCCCTTTTAATGCTATCAGTCAACAATTCAGTTCAAAATAACCTTCCATTCCAAATACCTGACAT
Organism: Antilocapra americana; assembly: GCA_007570785.1. Lineage (NCBI taxonomy): Eukaryota > Metazoa > Chordata > Mammalia > Artiodactyla > Antilocapridae > Antilocapra > Antilocapra americana. The sequence continues at coordinate 4,436,475 of ML660213.1, forward strand.
TACATAGAAAAGAGGCCTATAATTAAATTTAGAGCACATGGAGCCACTTGATTAAATAGTCGATTGTTTCTTAGAAAAATATCAAGAAGGAGTCCGTGATCTATAAATATCTGCCACTCTCATAGCTCTGTTTCAAAAAGCTGCCACTGATGGCTCCTTCCACATATGCTGAAATTCTTGCCACATGAGTTCATTGCCCTGATGATAGGTGATTAGATGATTTGGCCATGGAAGCACATGATACAAAGGCAAAAATGTATATTTTGGCCAATGGCCCCTAATAGACCTTAATATATTGTAAAATAAATAGCTGAGCAAATACTTCTGGAGGAGTTTGTTATGAGGAAAAGTCAGCAGATAGTAAAGTCGCAGGAAAACTAAGAGAACTTTAGGAAAGTGGCTTTAACTAGAAGGCATGAGACATCAGAAGTCATATGAAAACAGAATTCATGGAGGAATAAAAGCCTGAGGCAATATTTGCTACAAGACAGCAGAAACTCTGTAGTACCAGTTCATGTCTAGCCACAGGGACATATTCCGAAAAGAGATACCCTTGGAAACATATTAAAATCCAAACCAAATTTTTATAGATTGGGAAATCACTGTGACTCACAATATCCATGGCATTAATAAGAATTAAAGACAGAAGAAGAAAATAATGGGCTTTTTAAAAATGGGATGCATTGTAAAGAAATGATAGTTATGCGCTGATGAGAAAGTTTGATCCAGAGTCTCTGTTGGTGCCTGTATAGTGTGCCTTGATTTTGACTTTGACCTTGAGTTCTGTGAAGGTTCAATTCCATTTCTTTAATCTGTGGTTGCATCATCTGTAGATGGTAAGTGTGACCCTTTGGACTACAGCCCACCAGGCTCTTCTGTCCATGGAATCTTCCAGGCAAGAATAATGGAGTGGATTGTCATTCCCTCCTCCAGGGGATCTTCCTGATTCAGGAATTGAAACCAAGTCCCCTGCAGCTTCTGCATTGCAGGAGGATTCTTTACCGTTGAGCCACTAGGGTAGCCCTTCTCATGTCTTCTATATACTTTTTTACATCATAAATAAAAATGGTGCAGTGGAAAGGACTTTACAAAGAGGATCCATAGATTCTAGTTTTATTGCCAGATGTAAACTAAGTAAATTCACTTAGTCCTTCTAAGTGTCTGGTTACTCATTTAATAAAAGTGGATGGGTTGAACTTCACAGTCCTGTTTTTATTGCTATCAGAAGAGATGAACCATCCTTCATACCTCTCTGAATTCCCACTGGCAGCCTGTTAAGGTGGTTCACACATAGTAGGAATTCAACAAATATTTGTTCAGGCAGTGATGAGGTGGCAGAGAGTAGAATTGCTTTTTCCAAACATGCACAATTTAGCAATTTAGTTAAAGCACTTTATGGAATGCTAAAGTTTTTTTTTTTTCCTACATCTTAAAAAAATTTGAAAAAATAAAATATATGTGGACTAGACATATTAAACATTCCCTGGAATATCCTAGCTCTGGTTACCTAAAGTCATGGCTGGGTCATGCATTCACCAAGGTCAAAGCTTAGAGAATGCAGCTTTGAAGCTTCTCTGCATAAGGGTGTAATTTCAAGTTACTAATAATGCAGGAACACTTGATCTCTTTCCTTATTCTTGCCCAGATGAGTCATTTTCTTGGTAGTTTACCTTGAGCTCCTCCTATTTATACACAGCAGACTAGCTGGCATGGAAATATGTGTGCATCTGTCTTTCATATTGAAACATATAGCTTTATATAGTTTCTTCCTCTCTGTACTGTTTGTTTTCTCAATGGTTCATTTTCTCTGGTCCCATTGTTTTGGCCTAAAACTGGGGAAATTTCTTCCAAGGTGAGTTTGCCCTAGATCTATCAGGAAGCTGAGGGCTGTACCTTTGACTGAATTTATTATATAAGAACAAAATAAATAACAAAACGACTCACTGCATTGTTTCCCAAAGAATGATCCAGAAGAATTTCCACTTTTCAGAGCCTCATTTGTTTTCTAAATCCCCGAAGAGAGATTTGACTCAGCAAAAAATGAGTTTTGAGCCTTCTTCAGCAGCAGCAACGGCAGCTGAGCTGTGGATCTTGGCTCCAAGACTGGCCTAGTTATTCAGCAGATACTGTCCCAGCCAAGCCCTGGAACAGCTTTCAGCCGCTGCCACAAATGCTGCCTACCAACTGTTGCCTAGGTGAAGAGAGCCTTGGCCATATACCCTGGCACCCTCTCGTTCCCCAAATCTGCCTGATTCATTTGTTCAAACCACACCTTCAGAGTGGAAGGAATGATTACTTGCCTTCTTGCTTGCTTATTTTTTCCTTCTCTCTCTCTCTCTCTTTCTTCTTTGACCTGGCAAGTGATCTGGCCAAAAATGGAATTAGAGAAGGCACCCATGGATCACCAACAGACAAAGCAAGAAAAACTACTGCTGCTTATTTAAAACTGTTTTGGGTGCTTTACAGTTTCTTTCACTTTATTATTTTTTTTCTAGAAGCACCTTGGGCTTTGAGCAACAGTTTGCTTTTTGTAGTTTTGACTTAGAGGTGTGACTTCTCTGTGTCTATATAGTTGCAGGAGAGGCAATTGGTTAATAAATGGTATGACACACACATACAAACTCAGAAGCTGTTAAAAAAAAAAGGTTGATAGATGTGTTTATATAAAAATAAAAAAAATATTCTACATGCTAAAAAAGGGGGAAAATAGAAAACATTACAAAACAGGTAAAGTCAGAGGACAGATGAAATCACAAAAAAAGCTTGAAGCTCATTCCTTGGGCAAAAGACTAATTTCTTTAATATATAAAAAGCTCCTGCAAATCAAGAAAAAGATCAACTATTCTCTTGAAAAATTGCAAAATATATGAATTGAAGCTTAATGGAAATGAAATTAAAGTGGTTTCCAAACATATGAGTCCTCAAACTCACTCATAATAAAAAAAAGCAAACTGAACCAAGTTCAGGTACCATCTGTTAGTTATCAGACCTAAGTGTGAGTCTACACTGCACTGGCAAGCCTGTGGCTGACCAGGCACGTTCATACAGTGCTGTGTGTATGAGTGCTCATTGGCTTCACTCATGTCCAGCTCTTCATGACCCTATGGACTATAGCCCACCAGGCTCCTCTGTCCATGGGATTCTCCAAGCAAGAATACTGAAGTGGGTTGCCATGCCCTCCTCCAGGATATCTTCCCAACCCAGGGATTAAACCCAGCTCTCCTGCATTGCAGAGAAAATCTTTACCACTGAGCCATCAGGGAAGCCCCATACAGTGCTGGAGGGAATATAAATGGTTATCACCTCCAGGGAAATAGTTTAGCAGAATCTATCAAAATTATAAGTGGACACACATGTTGATTCAGCAATTCTGCTTCTAAAAAAATTACCCTTTGCATATCCTCACCCCACTGTGTGAAATGGCATATATTTAGGGCAATTCTTTGAGGAAGTGCTTATATAACAAAAGATTTTAGACAACCCAAATGGAATGCTATTAAGCTGTTAAAAAAAGCAAGGAAGCTCTCTCTGTACTGACACAGAAAAATCTCCAAGAAATATTATTAATAGAAAAATTGAGGAGCAGAATAATGTGTATAGTATGTTCCCACTGGTAGAAAAAGATGAAAAAATTAAAGACATGAAAATAAGTATTTGCTTATATTAGCATAAAATATCTGGATATATGATGCACAAAAAAGTCCCACTAAAAGGGAACAAAATGGTTGGGCATTTAAAAATTTATATGCTATATGTGAATGTGTGTCTTAGTAAAAAAAAAAAAAAAGAATGAAAAAATTATTAGGAAATAATGTACCATAAGGCAGGAGCACCTGAGACCCCACACCAGCAAGGAGGTCTACAACATGCATCATTTGAATCTCTGGTTGTATCATCATTTCTTTTTGTCTTTAGCTCAGGCTGTTATAAGAGACTATCATAGCCTGGTTAACTTAAGGAACAAACATTTGTTTCTCACAGTTCTGGAAGCTGGAAGTCCAAGATCAAGGCCCTGGTAGATCTGGTGTCTGGTAAGAGCCTATTTTCTGGTTGCAAATGGTTGTCTTCTAGCTGTTTCTTCACTTGAGAAAGAGGATTTGGAGTTAGAGAAAGAAGGAGCTCGCTCTTGTCTCTTTTTGTGAATATACTAACCCCATTCATGAGGACTGTATCCTCCCCACATGAAATAATTACCTCCCAAATGCCTCACCTCCAAATACCAGCACAATGAGGGGTGTTAGGATTTCAACACTAGGATTTTGGGGGGACACAAACATGTAGTCCATAGCATCCTTAAACATGCCTTCTTTTATATTCTACTTTAAAAATTGTGCCCTTCCTTCTCTCTAATTTTTATCAATTTTCTAAATTTCCTTGTTCCATAATTATGCATTTATGACTCTGTGGACTTATACATGCATTTATTAGCCTCCTCAGAGCTTTAATATCATTAAAAACTATTTGTAAACTCAAGACATGTGACTGAATGAGGAGGCCTTATTCTGAGATTCAATGGCAAAAAGAGTGTGATTTAACTTATACAATAGAATTAAACATGAACAAAAGATTTAATCAAGCAGATCCCTTATTGCCCGAGGAAATTTTCTTATAAATATCTGGGCTTAATCCAGATATGTTGGCCGGGTCTAATCAAATTGAGCAAACCTTTCAGTTCACATCTTATTTTTCAGAAGTTTTGCAGAGCTGCCACTGCGTAATAAAAGAAGATTTATGGATGGTTAGTGAGTTCCAAGTCACTGTGACCAGGAAAACTCCAGCAACTAAGAAATGTTACTAAAACTGTAAACTTGTTCAAGTCACTAAGTCTCCCAGAAACCCCAGCATCTTCATTTGTATGATTGAGATGTTTCTGAGAGACCAAATAAATAATAAAGATGACAGCAATAACCACGTGGTAGCATTCTCCAGGAGGACCCTCGATGAGCCCTAGTTACTGGTACTTATACCCTTGTGTCAGTCCTCCTGTGTTGGACCAGGGTTGGCCTGTGACAAATAGAATATGGCAAAGGTGATGGCATGTCATTTCTGAGATTAGGTTATAAAAGTTCTTTGTCTTGCTTCCTCTTTGTTTCTGTCTTTCCCTAGAGGAAGTCAGCTGCCACGTTGTGTGCAGCTTTATGGAGAGGCCCACATGGTAAGGCAACATGAGTCAGCTTGGAAGTAGAAGCTCTAGCCTGGTCATAGCTTCAGATGACTACAGTCCTGACCAACATACTTGAGTACCATCTTCGGAGATATTCTAGCACAGAACTGCCTGACTAAGCTGCTCCTGGATCCCTCATGCCCAGAGACTTTGTGTCATAGTATTATATTAAGATGCAAAGTTTGGGGGTAATTTGTTAGAGTGCAATAGATAACTCATACAGCCACATATCACCTGCAAGAATAATCAATCAATCCTTTCTCTTCTTCATAGGAAGAAACTCCTGGTGTTGCAAAGGTCCAGATTTAGGTACAGTGATCCCAATGGAATGAATGTTCTTCTGACTCACCATTTAGCTACTGGAAGATATATTATTCACCGCCTCAAACCATTGTCTCTTCTGCCACATGTTCCTGATTAACTGCCGCTCTTGGAACCCAGCTCATAAGTCTCATTGGCAGCTCCTCAGGAGAGCAAGACCCCTTCTAGAACAGGTGTTCTGTTTTTTGTTGCTGTTGATCATGAACCACTGCATCAAATTTCTTGCCTTGACTCAGATTCAGGTGGTTTCCATGAATTAAATTCAGTTTTAGCTTGCAATGACCTTTCTTAGAACACATACAAGGACTAGGAAAATGAAGAGCACTTACAAACTCCCATTAATTACACCTCAGTCCTGAACCACATTTTCCATCAGCTTGATTCTTTACCTTTTTAAACCATTTTTTCTTACCATCTGGGTCTCTGTCTTATCTCTGCTTCCCTAATTCTGGCTTTCTATCCTTTAGGTCACCTTTGATAAAGATCCTTCCTTGTTTCACTTGGCATTGTGGTCCTTCTCTCTTTGTGCTCTCTCATTGGTAGAGATTTGGCCATGGTTTACCCTGTTACTTATGCCAGAGATCCTTGTATACAATGCCATCAATCTCTAAATATAGACTGCAATGGTTCTCAATCATGGTTGGCATAAAAATCACCTGGAGAGCTTGAAAAAACTATTCAGATGTTCAAGTCCTGTGAAAGTGTTAGCTTCTCAGTCATGTCTGACTCTGCAACACCATAGACTGTAGCCTGCTAGGCTCCTCAGTCCATGGAATTCCCCAGGCAAGAATATTGGAGTGGTTTGCCATGCCCTCCTCCAAGGACAATGGAATACTATTCGGGGATCTTCCTGACCCAGGGATTGAACCCAGCTCTCTTGCATTGCAGACAGATTCTTTACTATCTGAGCCACCAAAGAAGCCCCAATTCAAAACCAATTCATTTATCTAGTTATAAGGAAGGCTCAGGCAGAATATTTATTAAAAGCTTCCTAGCTGATTTTCATGAGTAGCCAGATTTTAAACATAATAATGTGCGGTGAGGACCAAGCAAGTTCCAGTGCTGTACCCATTAAATGTAAACCATCTGGGAACCAGATTCACACTCAGTGGCCAGTTTGTGACCTCTGCCTAGAGGGTGAGTTGACAGGCTTGCTGGGAAGCCCAGAGGCTTTGTTTGTGTACTTCCACAAGATGCTCCAGATGGGTAAAGGAAACAGTGAGCAGAGAATTCAGAAGCAATTAGCCAGTGCATTTGCTTCCAAGGCAGCCTGGCTCCAAGTAGACATCTGATAACCTGCAGATAATTATGAGTTTATGATGAGAAACCATTGCTGAAAGATGGCATCAAGCACATCTGTTGTTTAGAAAAAACTGTTGCAGAGTTTTTGACTTAGCACTAGGAATCTCAAACCATAGCTAATAGTGTTTTCCTCTGAGAAATTCTTTTTGTGCACATGGAGATTCAAGATAGGATGAGCGTCAAAGTTATAAAAAAGAAAGAATTATAAGCTTGCCTTTTAGGGGAAGACTAAAAGTACTGGTGTCTCCATTACATTTCTTAACCGAAACATATAAATGACATATATTTTTGCAGTTGTTAGATACATATCTATCTATCTATCTATCTATCTATCTATCTATCTATCTATCTATCTATCTATGACATTGAGAATAGGGATTTGATCTTTCAAATAGTGTGAATAGCAAGATTATCAAGATGAATAAGATATCATTTAAATGATCTTTTCAAATTTATCTCCTCTAACACATTTATATGGGCTTCTCAAGTGGCTCATTGGTAAAGAATCCACCTGTTAAAGCAAGAGACATGGATTTGATCCCTGGGTCAGGAAGATCCCCTGGAGAAGGAAGTGGCAACCCAGTCCAGTATTCTTGCTTGTGAATACTGGACAGAGAAGCCTGGTGGGCTACAGTCCATGGAGTTGCAAAGAGCTTCTCCTGGAGGAAGGACACTTAAATTAGTTTTATTTAATGAGAGTTTTGTAAAGAGAAAACTTACAAACTGCTTGTATTACCAATGTCTTTACAGTTGGTTGTTCTTACAAATGTATCAGTGTTATTAGGTTAATCTGTTCTTTATCTTAATGTATTTAATAAGAGGAAATGAAATTGTGTCTTAAAGAGATACTCATTTCTCTTTGGTCAAACTTGGAAGTAACTGTGCAGGGTGGTTTCTCTGAGGGTCAAGACCTTGAAGGAGGCCAAAGGGACACTTCAGAATGTCGTGGAGAGGTGAGCTGAGGGACCCCTAAGAAAAATTTTCTTTCCGTTCCTGTGAGCAACCATGTATTTGATGCCTGGTTGTCACAGTACATTTACTCAAGTTAATAGTTCCTTTTCCTCTGCCCCTCTCTATCATCCTTCTACCATCCGATTAGCAAATTAAAGAAGACTGTATTGGGAGGAGGGAAAGAGGGCAGCGCCCAGCTTCCCCACGCTGCTGTACGGGCATGTGGGCCGTGGCACCTTCAGCGACGGGTACGAGCCCGCGGAGGACACCTTTCTGCTGCTGGACGCACTCGAAGCCGCCGCGGCCGAATTCCCGGGAGTGGACATATCCCTCGAGGTTGGCTCAGGCTCTGGAGTGGTGTCTGCATCCCTAGCCTCTGTGATCGGTCCTCAAGCTTTGTATATGGAAGTGTGCACTGATGTCAACCCTGAGGCGGCAGCATGCACCCTGGAGACGGCACGCTGTAACAAAGTCCACATTCAACCAACCATTACAGATTTGGTCAACGGCTTGCTACCAAGACTGAAGGAAAAGGTTGATCTTCTTGTGTTTAATCCTCCATATGTAGTGACTCCACCTGAAGAGGTAGGGAGTCGCGGGATACAGGCGGCTTGGGCTGGTGGCAGAAACGGTCGCGGAAGTCATGGACAGATGCTTACCACCGGCTCCAGATCTCCTTTCACCAAGAGGATTGTTCTATTTGGTCACCATTAAAGAAAACAATCCAGAAGAAATTTTGAAAATAATGAAGACAAAAGGTCTTCCAGGCAAGCAGGCCAAGAAATCCTTTCAGTCCTCAAGCTCACCAAGTCCCAATCTACGGTGTGTGCTACTTAAAGCAGAATGCTTTTGGCATATTTTGAAACTGAAAGTTTTTTCTTTGTTAACAAGTAAAAGTGTCAGAAATTTGTTACCTAGAAAAAGGCAAGCAGGTAGGGCATTTCCTTTTACCCAGCAGTCAGGCCTATAGGAATATTTGCACAAATGCAAGTATATATATATATATATATATATATTGAATTTCACATATTTATATGTAGAGAATATATAATGAAAAGTTATACTTAATTATATGTGAAGAGGATGTTCATTTCAAGTGTTACTTATAACAGCAGAACAATGAAGTTAACTTAAATGTCCATCAGCAAAGGGATTGGTAAAATAAAGTACAGTATATTCATGTTGCTAAACATATCCAGCCATTAAATATGAGTCATGTCTGTATATACTGAACCAGAAGGGGTTTGTTATGTATTGCTTATCAGTGGAAAAAAAGCAAGTTGTAAAATAATGTTGACCTATATGTATATTTTTAAAAAACGAATCAAGGTTTATGTGTATATGTATATAAGAAATTCTCAAAAGGTACATAAACAGGTGGGAATAGAAGAACCTTAAAAAAAACAAAAGAATACTATATTGAGGGGGACGGCCGTTGGCAAGCCCCCCGCTTCAGTGAGGGGGCTCGACAGTGGTCACCGGGCTTGTTGCTTTTCTGGTCGCCACTCCCCCGGCCGGCCGGACAAGACACACCAGTAGCACAGCACTAATTCCTCTCTGGCTTGTGGGCGCTGCTCTGAGCAGCCTCATCCTTTACACCAGAAAACTGATGGGTACTATGGGGAAAAAACAAAACAAGAAGAAAGTGGAGGAGGTGCTAGAAGAAGAGGAAGAAGAATATGTGGTGGAAAAAGCTCTAGACTGTCGAGTGGTAAAGGGCAAAGTGGAGTATCTCCTAAAGCAGAAGGGGTTCTCCGATGAGGATAACACTTGGGAACCAGAAGAGAGCCTGGATTGCCCTGACCTCATTGCTGAGTTTCTGCAGTCACAGAAAACAGACAGGAGACAGATAAATCAGAGGGAGGCAAGCGCAAAGCCGTTCCATTTCAGAAGGTAAGGGGGAGAAGAGCACATCAAAGAAGAAGAAAGAAGAATTAGAAAAGCCACGCGGCTTTGCCCAGGGTTTGGAACCAGAGCGGATTATTGGAGCTACGGACTCCGATGGAGAACTCATGTTCCTAATGAAATGGAAGAACTCTGATGAGGCTGACCTGGTGCCTGCCAAGGAAGCCAATGTCAAGTGCCCACAGGTTGTCATATCCTTCTATGAGGAAAGGCCGACGTGGCATTCTTAACCCCTCAGAGGATGATGACAAAAAAGGTGATAAGAATTAACTTTCTTGAATACTAGCCCCTGTCACATCTGACTGTGAGTTTCAAGTGGGGAAAGGAGTTCTACCTGTCTTGACGCCATCAAGGCGGCTTGAGCAGATGTCCTTTGAAGAGCCAGTTTAGTTTCTGTGCTCTGCAGCAGCCCACGTGCCTTAGAGCCGTCCCCTGCTGTATAAACTATACAGCACAGCCATCCCGGGGGGGGAGGAGGGTCAGGGTTTCACGGCGACCCGTTCTGAACTTGGCTTAAAAAAAAAGCAAAGGCCTTCTATGAAGGAGAAAATGCAGAATGGGATGTGGGAGACCAAGAGATACTGTAGACCTTCAAAGAGCATCTCCACAACCCACACAGCCTCCTTCCCGATAGTGTTAACGCTGCACTTTTACAGTGTAGCATGTGTGTAGTTTTTGGCTATTGCTGGTGTATTATTTGGGGTGGGTGGGATGGGGTGGGAAAGAAGGGAGATGGGTTAGGATCATTTTTGTTAAAATCTGAGGAAATGATAAAACAAAGGAAAGAACAACTAATGATGATTGGGTTTTGTGTCCAAAATATTGTATCCTTTCAAAAAATATCATTGGCAACCTAAATGAGGACTGTGAGAGACTGTTTGAAAGCTGTGAATGCCTGAAACTTAGAAGCCAAGGTATTCCCTGTCTGAGCTTAATGCTGTTCCCAACAAAGGACTAAGAAGCTACCAAAACTGCTGTTTAGGGGATGGAAACTGGTTGAGGAGGAGAAGTCTTATTGGCGTGTATACACAGGCAGATCATTCTGTCTTAGAGGTGCTACTTCATGAAACTGACAAGAAGACCCTTTCTTTTCTTATTGTGAAGTTACAAATATCAGCTTCTCCATCCAAGCCGCTGGTGAAGTATTTAGGGAAGGGCAGAGAGTGGTATAGGAGGTAGGTGAGTAGGGAAAGACAAGGGCCAGTGCTCCTAGGGTGGAAAACTCTTGCAGCCTCTGTTTTTTGAACTTTGAAACCATTGGTGACAGGGTGAGAGCACAAGTTCAAGAGCTGAATGATTTCAAAAACCCTGGTCTCAGGAGAAGATTTAATTTCATACTGGAACAGTGGTTCACTTTAAAACAAAATACATTTTTTAATCCTAAGAATTAACTAAAATCCAAAACGCTGTCTTGGGTCATGAGATCCATCAGTTGTTGACATCATCTTGACCTGCATCAAGAACTCCATTGTAATTTTTAGGCATGTGTTAGGTTTTTGTGAAAACTTTTGTTTAAATGTAAAATTCATATCAACACTGTCAGTTTTTTGTCTTAATAAAACTGTATAGATTTAAATTAAAAAAGAATACTATATTGAACAATGAGTTTTACATGTATACATGGATGTATACATGTAACTTGTATGTGGAATCTAAAATATGACACAACAACAACACTTATATCATTGGAAGGACTGATGTTGAAGCTGAAACTCCAATACTCTGGCCACCTGATGTGAAGAGCTGAGTCACTGGAAAAGACCCTGATGCTGGGGAAAATTGAGGGCAGGAGGAGAAGGAGACGACAGAAGATGAGATGGCTGAATGGCATCACTGACTCGATGGACATGGGTCTGGGTGGACTCAGGGAGTTGGTGAGGGACAGGGAGGCCTGGCGTGCTGCAGTTCATGGAGTTGCAAAGAGTTGGATATGACTGAGCAACTGAACTGAACTGAACTGAATATAAGGAGCAAGTACTTTTTGGATTTCTTTTTACATTTTAACTAGCATTAATATACTCATTGTCACTGCTCTGTTGATTATTTAATGTGTATTAGTCACACAGTCTTGTCTAACTCTTTGTGACATCATGGCCTGTAGCAAACTGTAGCCCATGGAATTCTCTAGGCAAGAATACTGGAGTGGGTTGCCGTTCCCTTCTCCAGTGAATCTTCCAGACCCAGGGATTGAACTCTGGTCTCCCACATTGCAAGCAGACTCTTTACCAACCGAGCCAGAGCAAGTGCTTTTTGGATTTTTTTTCTCCACGTTTTAACTAGCAGTGTAAGATATTGTAATATAGCCACACTGCTCTGTTGATTAATATTTAATAGTGTTGATAATTTAAAAAACTTAGTTTTAGTCATAAGCTAACTGCAAGGGTATGGATTAAACTCAGATAGTCTTAATAAAGAAAATTTATGTATTGAAAATAAAGTGAATACATTGAATAGATACAAATATTGATCAAGAAATTCAATATTTGAAACTGGGAGTTCTTAAACATTTTCAGTATTCCAGGCTTATTCTGACTAATGGTCCAGCTTACTGGATGTGAGGGCTCCCTGTTGGGTACATGGGGGTCCATCTCTCTTTGAGAGGTACCAGGCTGTAGAGGCACACAGACCTTCTTTTGGATCCTGGCTTCAGCAATTATGTAACTCTAAGCAATCACTTCCCCCCTCATGCTTAGTCTCCAAAGGAAAGGTGTAATATCCTCTTCGCCAGGTGATTGTTATATCAAATACTGTGAATGTAAAGTACAGATATGCGAGCCGATGAGTGTTCCCTCTAAGCAGACACTTCATTAAGTGCTGAAGGAGAACTATAAGGCATAGACATTTTCTTCTAGCAGCTGACAGTGTACTTGGGACAATAAAATACAAAGAATGAAAAAGCAATCAAATTTAAAAAAAGGTATTTTTTTAAAAATTTAAATCAACACACATTTATTATCTCACTGTCACTATGGGTCAGAAGTCTGATTTTCACAACATTGCACTCACAATGTCACTTGGACTGTGTTCTCTTGTGGACACTTTGGGAAAGAATCCACTTTTAAGCTTACTCAGGTGGTTTGATAATTTTTTCCTTGTGGCTATAGGGTTGAGGGCTTATCTATCAGAGGGCAGACAGAATGGAAACCACAATTACAGAAAACTAACCAAACTGATCACTTGGATCACAGCCTTGTCCGATCCAATAAAACTATGAGCCATGCCGTGTAGGGCCATTCAAGATGGATGGTGAGAGTGGAGAGTTCTGACAAAATACGGTCCACTGGAGGAGGGAATGGCAAACCACTTCAAGAAGGCAAAAAGACATGACACTGAAAGATGAACTCCCCAACTTGGTAGGTGCCCAATGTGCTACTGGAGAAGAGTGGAGAAATAGCTCTAGAAAGGATGAAGAGGCTGAGCCAAAGTGGAAACAATGCCAAGTTGTGGATGTGACTGGTGATTAAGCAAATTTCTGATACTGTAAAGAGCAGTATTGCACAGGAACTTGGAATGCTAGGTCCATGAATCAAGGCAAATTGGACGTGGTCAAATAGGAGATGGCAAGAGTGAACATCAACATTTTAGAAATCAGTGAAATGAAATAGACTGGAATGGGAGAATTTAATTCAGATGACCATCATATCTACTACTGTGAGCAAGAATCCCTTAGAAAAAATGGACTAGCCCTCATAGTAAACAAGAGTCCAAAATGCAGTACTTGGGTACAATCTCAAAAACAGCAGAATGATCTCTGTTTGTTTCCAAGACAAACCATTCAATATTACAGTAATTCAAGTTTATGCTCTGACCACTAATGCTGAAGAAGCTGAAGTTGAATGGTTCTATGAAGACCTATAAGACCTTCTAGAACTAACACCAGGAAAAAGATGTCTTTTTCATCATAAGGGACTGGAATGCAAAAGTAGGACATCAAGAAAATACCTGGAGTAACAGGCAACTTTGGCCTTGGAGTACAGAATGAAGCAGGGCAAAGGCTAACAGAGTTTTGCAAAGAGAACGCACTGGTCATAGCAAAAACCCTCTTCCAACAACACAAGAGATGACTCTACACATGGAGATCACCAGATGGTCAACACTGAAATCAGATTGATTATATTCTTTGCAGCCAAAGATGGAGAAGCTCTATACAGTCAGCAAAAACAAGAGGAGGAGCAGACTGTGGCTCAGATCATGAACTCCTTATTGCCAAATTCAGACTTAAATTGAAGAAAGTAGGGAAAATCACTGGACCATTCAGGTATGACCTATATGAAATTCCTTATGAGTATATAGTGGGAGTGACAAATAGATTCAAGGGATTTGATTTGATAGATAGAGTGCTTAAAGAATTATGGACAGAGGTTCATAACATTTACAGGAGGCTATCATCAAAACCATCCCCAAGAGGAAGAAATGGAAAATGGCAAAATGGTTGTCTGAGGAGGCCTTACAAATAGCTGAGAAAAGAAGAGAAGTGAAAGACAAAGGAGAAAAAAAAAGAGAGGTCCATCTGAATGCAGAGTTCCAAAGAATAGCAAGGAGAGATAAGAAAGCCTCCTTAAGTGGTCACTGCAAAGAAATAGAGAAAAACAATAGAATAGGAAAGACTAGAGATCTCTTCAAGAAAATTGGAGATCCAAGGGAACATTTCATGCAAAGATGGGCACAATAAAGGACAGAAATGGTATGGACCTAACAGAAGCAGAAGATATTAAGAAGAGGTGGCAAGAATACACAGAAGGACTATACAAAAAAGATCTTCATGACCCAGATAACCATGATGGTATGATCTCTCACCTAGAGCCAGACATCCTGGAATGTGAAGTCAAGTGGGCCTTAGGAAGGATCATTACAAACAAAGCTAGTGGAGGTGATGGAATTCCAGTTGAGCTATTTCAAATCCTATAAGACGATGCTGTGAAAGTGCTGCACTCAATATGTCAGCAAATTTAGAAAACTTAGTAGTGGCCACATCTGGAAAAGGTCACTTTTTATTCCAATCCCAAAGAAAAGACAATGCCAAAGAGTGTTCAAGCTACTATACAATTGCACTCATCTCACACGCTAGCAAAGTAATGCTCAAAATTCTCCAAGCTAGGCTTGAACAGTTTGTGAATGGAGAACTTCCAGATGTTCAAGCTGGATTTAGAAAAGGCAGAGGAACAAGAGATCAAATCGCCAATATCTGTTGGATCATAGAAAAAGCAAGAGAATTCCAGAAAAACATCTACTTCTGCTTCATTGACTATGCTAAAGCTTTAGACTGTGTGGATCACAACAAACTGTGGAAAATTCTTAAAGAGATGGAAATATCAGATCACCTAATCTGCCTCTTGAGAAATTTGTATGCAGGTCAAGAAGCAACAGTTAGAACTGGACATGGAACAACGGACTGGTTCCAAATAGGGAAAAGAGTACGTCAAGGTTTTATACTGTCACCTTACTTATTTAACTTATATACAAAGTACATCAAGGGAAATGCTGGACTAGATGAAGCACAAGCTGAAATTAAGATTGCCGGAAGAAATATCAATAACCTCAGATACGTAGATAACACTACCCTTAGGGCAGAAAACAAAGAGTAACAAAAGATCCTCTTGGTGAAAGTGAAAGAGGAGAGTGAAAAAGTTGGCTTAAAGCTCAGCATTCAGAAAACTAAGATCATGGCATCTGGTCCCATCACTTCATGGCAAATAGATGGAGAAACAATGGAAACAGTGACAGTCTTTATCTTCTGGGCTCCAAAATCACTGCAGATGGTAACTGCAGTCATGAAATTAAAAGATGCTTGCTCTTTGGAAGAAAAGCTAATGACCAACCTAGACAGCATGTTAAAAAGCAGAGACATTACTTTGCCAGTAAAGGTCTGTCTAGTCAAAGCTATGGTTTTTCTAGTAGTCATGTATGGATGTAAGAGTTGGACTATAAAGAAAGCTGAGTGCACCGAAGAATTGATGCTTTAAACTGCAATGTTGGAGAAGACTTTGAGAGTCCCTTGGACTGAAAGAAGATCCAACATGTCCATCCTAAAAGAAATCAGTCGTGAATATTCATTGGAAGGACTGATGCTGAAGCTGAAACTCCAATACTTTGGCCACCTGATGTGAAGAACTGGCTTATTGGAAAAGACCCTGATGCTGGGTAAAATTGAAAGCGGGAAGAAAAGGGGATGACAGGATGAGATCTTTGGATGGCATCAGTGACTCAATGGACATGAGTTTGAATTCATTCCGGGAGCTGGCGACAGACAGGGAAGCCTGGTGTGCTGCAGTCCATGGATTCGCAGAGTCCGACATGACTGAGCAACTGAACTCAACTGAACTGAACTGAATCTCATATGTTTCGGCTGTCACAAACCAGGAAATTTCCTTTCATTTTATGGGTCCTATCACCCTCACCCTATGTGTAAAGATATCTGATTTAACTTAATTCTCAAAATGACCATTAAGTGATACATTTCATTGAAAAGAAGGAAACTAAAAAATATACCTTAACTATGAGGCATAGAATTACTCTGTGTAATGAGTCAGAGATTCTGAATATGAATCAACCAATTTGTATTAACAGTACAGGTGGGATTAAGACTCTGTATGTTATGGGCTGTATAAGCTGTCATTGTCAATCTAAGGCCTGCTGGTGTGTTAGCCCAAGCAAGTGGAGACAGTGTAAGGAAGCAGATGTCAGTCAGGTTTCCATAACTACCAGTGGTTTGCTTTTCAAGGGCTGATCTTCAGTACATGTTGACAAAAGTGCTCCTGGAGCAAAAGGTGGGGAGTGAGTCATCCTAGGGGCTGATCAGAGTCAAGAGAAGCAGGGTAACCAAGGTCAGAACAGGGATTCTTCACATGCAAGTTCTCTTTGGGGAACAAAGGAGAGAAAGGAATTTCATTTCTTTCCTTTTCTATGAAGTTGCCCTATAATGAAACTATTCATATTGCACTTGTGGCAGCCTAAAATAATGGATTGGTTTCATGACACTTACACAACAATAGACCTCCTAAAATAATTAAGCTTGATCATAACCTTAGAAAGTCACTGAGTTTGTGACTATATATGTTTCCTATGCTCGAATTTTGAAGATCAACCTGAAAAGATAGATCTAAGTCACACATCACTTCATGGATAAGTGGCATGCTTTGTCAGCCCTTAAAGTGTCACTGTGTCTACAGAGTTCAAATTGCTTTAATCAATTAAATGAAAAGAATGTTCAGTAAAATTTGAGGGGGTTGTATAAACAAAGCTTTTTGATGTAGTACAAGCCTGATGGGTCTTTTTTCTTTAAACCTGCAGAAGAATAGCTCACAATTTGATGAATCACCTGATATCCCTTAGTTCATGCATAGTAAAAAACAAAGAACCCAGGACACATGGTTTGTGTCCAAGAAGTGCTTCTTGAACACCTACAGGTCTTTAAAGACAGTAAAATAGCCCTGAAAGTATTTTTCTCTGAAGGCGTGAACAAAAAATATGACTTTTATAAAGGAGATGATTTTAATGTCTGAGGGACACATGAAACATGGTGCCCTAGAATCCATTCAGACTCGAAGGGAAGGTAATGTTATTTGGAAATTATAGTGTTCTAAAATGAAGCAAATTTGTGGAAAACAAGCACTCTTCGTTTCCTTGGAAGGCCTTTGGGAAAATATGTCTCCAAGTAATCGTGTGGAGCCAGTATTTCAGAGACAACATAGGAACCACATGTCCTATTGCTTGCATGTCCAGTGATGCCTAGCGTGGGTGTTCATTGAGCCTGACAACCAGATTGTCCTTAAAAGCAGCTGATCTCACTCCCTGTGGGTGCCGAATTCCTTCTTCCTGAAGTTGTGGATGAGTCTAGAAGCTCTGGCAGGTCCCTGCCTGCAGGACCCCTAGAGCTCCCTGGGACCTACGCCACCTTCAGGCACCACGACAGCCTCTGCTATCAGCCTGCTCCAAGAATGCGGATGCAGCCGTGAGCCTGTGCTCTTAAGCCTCTTGTGGTTAACATGAATAGCATTCTTTCAATTGCTGCAGATATGAAATATTCTCCGTCTTCAAGTCAACAATTAAAAATTCAGGGTCATATTTTTGCAGGAGATGCTGAAAATGTTTGAGTTGGGGGGGAAAACATTTTAAACTTGAGTGGTATGTATATTTATTCTGTGTCTACGTGTTGCAAATGAAGTCGAGATTTTTCAGTTCTTCAGGTTTTATTAGGATAGGGAAAGTCAAGACAGATGGTAGGCTCACCAAATAAAATATTTTTTATTACATTACTGAATACTTAACAAATAGTTATTTTTGTGAGTGGAAAAACGGACTGAATGAACTTCTCTGCCCCTTAGCTCTCTCATCTGTAGAGTGGGAATAATAATATATGTACTGCAGATTTAGCAAACCCCTCTGTCAGTTTTAATATCTGTAAAATGGGGTTAATAATACCACCTGTGTAGCCTAGTCCCACCTTATTTTTCCTTAGGAATTTAGAAACATAGCCAAAAGGAAGTCTGCTAACATTCTCTGCAGATTTGTTTGCTTTGAAGCCTTTTCTTTCATTTTTTTCTGAGTTAAAAACAAAATTCTCAATCTCCACTTCCACCTTCTCTTACTTCCCTGGAGCACTTCGCTCACCCTCCCTTTTCTTAGGTTCTTAACAGTGTCACCCAGCCTCCTACTCTTTCCTGTAGTCTGCTCTTTCCCCTGAAGTGACCCTCTTCCTCAGTCAAATGATCCATCTCTGCTTCTTCCAAGGTCAGTTCTAGGGTCCCTGGGAACCCCCTCAGCTGTATGCGCTGCATCTCCTCCATCCCTCCCGATCTCAGGGAGCTTCCCAGTATTCTGTGCTGTGGTTGTCATGGCTCTTGTCATGCTGAAATGATAACTGCTGATTTACAAGCTTGACTCAACCATGCTTATAATACTATATATATGTTTACTCCTTGGGTTCTGGCAAAGTGTCTAATACATAGGGCTTATTAAATGCCCGTTGAAGCTATCAGTCAAATTACTAAAATAAGTCTAGTTTTTTGCACATCATCTAATTACCTGCCTCTTCTGATTCCCTTTTTCAACAATTGCTCCCCAAAAAACAAAGACAGAGGAGACATATCCATTTACCCAATACCTCTTTGTTCAATAACAAGGTGGAATAGCTGCCCTGCAGTCACCTTGTTTGTGTACTTGGTGTACTGAGCTCCCTGCTGCTGTGGGGGTTTTTGCTGTTGTTGTTGTAATGTATATAAGTAAAAAGTTGAAGAATTATTTGCTAATATAGCCATTGCCAGATTTTCATGCGTTGAGATAACCAACACTGCATTTTCCAAGAAGATAAACCTATTTCTTTTAGGGAGATAAATAGTGGTCCAAGTTAGTTTGGCCACCAAAATGTTCTTTTACAGGATATAGGATGGGGAGAATATTATCACATACCAGTAGCAAAGTTTTGATAAGTGGGTGCAGAACCCAAGAGGTTGTAACACAATAATTTCTGTTTTTTCTGGAAGAACTCCAGTTTATATGGCTTGTTGGAATATAATTATTGTAGCACCCTGTTTCTGTCTTACATGTGTCCTAGGTTGAAAAGTCATGGTTACCAGATTGAGAGGGGAAAAATGATAATGGCTCACACAAGAAATGCTCTATCTGCTGTTGAGTGTTTCATCTTATTTCTTGTCCTCTGTCCTCCAAGGAAGAGCAATCTCCCCACTGGGGGCTGCATTAACCAGACCATTTTGCATCTCCCTCTTAAATGGTCAACTATCACTTCTCCTAGTATTTCTTTTATTAGACAACTTCGAATAAACTATATTAATTACTGCTTTAATTAAACTGTGCAAGTAAAACTCATGGTAATTTGGCTGAAATATAACAATGGGAATTGTCTGTTCTTGCATTTGGTCATTTGGTTTAGACTTATAGCTGAAGTGGAAGCACATAGAATCTTCTCCATAGATAATTCTTCTTGCTTAATCTCTTAAAATGTTAAGTACCAATAAATTCAGAGGGAAAAAGTGGGTGCAGAATCAGGAGAGACACAGAGGACAACACAGAATAATTATTTCCAGATGGCCACTCTTGTCCAAATTACCAGTTAGGTGTTCCCAGTTTAAAGGAAGAGCTCATTGTGGTTGACCTTGACCATGGTTGGGGTTAAGATTGGGGAAAGGCTAGCCATGGTGGCCATGAGTTCATCAGCTAAATCAAGCCATTTGGTGTCAGGGCATGTGTATAAAGCCTTCTGGGAAAATCAAAAAGTTCAGGATGCAGAGCTTTCCTGTTTCAAGGGCAAACAGTCTGTCATCCAAATTAACATTCAGAGGTTTTGTTAGGCAGCTGGAAAGTCAGGTAAATGAAGGGAGAAAGTACAGTGGCAGGAGCAGTTTAGATAAGTTCTGAAGTATCTCAAACACGTGAGGAAGCAGAATCAAAGTATTCTAAGAAAAAGAAATTTCTCCCCCTTTCTCCCTGGAGATTATTATACTAAGTGAAATAAATCAGACAAAGATAAATATCATGTGATACCTCTTATAAGCAGAATTAAAAAAAAAAACTATACAAATGAACTTATTTACAAAACAGAAACAGACTCACAGACTTAGAGAATGAATTTATGGTTTCCAGGGAGGAAGCATGGGGAGGAGGGATATACTGGGAGTTTGAGACTGACATGTATACACTGCTATATTTTAAATAAAATGCCTTTACATGAAAAGTAAACAAATAAATGAAATTAAATGAGGAAAATAATAGCAACATATTAATGAATTCCACTGAGTGTTACAGATTTTGTTGAAGGACTTTCCCTGTGCCAGTGGCTAAGAATTCACCTTGCCAGGCAGGGTGCATAGGTTTGATCCTTGGTTGGGGAACTAAGATCTCACATGTCACACAGTGCAGCCAAAAAATTAAAATAAAAAAAAACTTAAATAAAAGAGATCATTAATGTAAAGTACTTATAATTATTATTGGCATAATACATTTTATTATACCACTAAATTTTTTATATTACTTTTTATGTAATACAATTATCAGTTACATCATTATACATAATGATAGCTTCCCTTCAAAAGGAAAACATAACAAAACAAAGTAGAAAACAGTGAGCAGTGTGTCACAGAATAATTAAACCATCCTTGTGCTTTCTTTTGGCTTTTTCTTTCTCCACAGTGCCCATTTCAAATTTCCATATTCCTCAAATTTCTTAAGCCATCACCTCCCCTTTTCAAAACGTGATCTAACTTACCAGTCACCTACTTCACGCAGAAGGTGAACGTGGTAGGATGGGTTCTCTGCCAACTTCTGCCCACCAATCTAGGGTTTCACTGGAACAACTTTATCATTTCTTTCTCCCTCTAATTACAATGGAAAGGATGCCCCTTTTCCCATCTAAGATGGATATCTTTTTGCATTCTCTTGCCTTAGTACTGAAACCCAGCCCCTCTTATTTGCTCCTTCATTTTACTGAAGCTCTTCACTGTAACATAGGGCATCTGATAGACCTTTCTTCAGGTCTGCAGAAATACCCTACATGAAAGGGACAAGCCTAGCGTGTACGTGAGTGCTAAGTTGCTTCAGTCCTGTCTGACTCTTTGAGACCCTATGACCCTGCCTGGCTCTTCTGTCCGTGGGATTCTCCAGGCAAGAATACTGGAATGGGTTGCTGTGCCCTCCTCTAGGGGATCTTCCTGACCCAGGGATTGAACCCACCTCTCTTATGCCGCCTGCATTGACAGGCAGGTTCTTTACCATTAACACCACCAGACAAGCCTAGGCTGCATGTCTAAAAGATTAGCTATTGTGTGCCTACTCTGTCATGCATTGTGCTCACCAGGGGACATATGGTCGACAAGTACCTGCTGACATGGGTCTTACATTGCTTACTCATACCGATGAGCTAGTAGAAAAAAATTACCAGAAGAAAGTTAGGTAATGGAAAATTATTTAAACAAATACAGAAGAATAAGGCAATAGGAAATATATACTTTTATTATAAGATGATTAGAACAACTGAGGGAAAGTTCCTGGGCAGAGATTTCATCATGCCCTGAGGCAGGAGCATGCCTGGTATTTCAAGGGATGACAAGCTAGGCAGCTAGTGTGACTTCTGTGCCCAGTGAGATGGGGAGAGGTGGGAACAGAAGAGGTAGACTAGACTATATGAGATATTATAAATAAAGTTATGTTAGGAGAGAGTCATGAAATCTGCCAAGAAGATGGTGGTGAAATGATTGGACCATCTAACGGTAGTGGATGGGGTGAGAAGTTTTCCAAATTGAGATATATTTTAAAGGTTGCTGTTGTTGTTTAATGGCTAAGTCATGTCTGATTCTTTTACGATTTCATGGACTGTAGCCTGCCAGGCGCCTATGTCCATGGGATTTCCCAAGCAACAATACTGGAGTGGATTGCCATTCCCTTCTCTAGGGGATCTTCCTGACCCAGGGAATGAACCCACATCTCCTGTATTGGGAGGCAGATTTTTTTTTTACCACTGAGCCACCAGAGAAGGTAGAACTGACAATCTGCCTGATGAATTAGGTGTCAAATGTAAGAGAAAAAGAAGAGTTAAGGAGACTTATTGCCAGAAGGTCCACTAACCTAATCCAGAATCTTGCAAGGACAGAAATGTCTCCACCTCAAGGGGAGTTTGGTGACGATTGAGGTTGGTGATGACAGAGACAGGGAGCTGGGAAAATTTAAGAGCAAATGAAAGTGAGACCACGCTTCTTCCAAGCTCCTCCTGCGAAGTATTCTTTGCTAGACAGAGGAAACAGTCCTGCTGTGAAGATACAGATATGGAGTAGTTTAAAGATAAGACATATTTTTAGGACCTCCATCTATAAAAGTAATTTTTCAAATTGTCTCAAAGCACAAGTCAAGAATATGGTTGCAGGCATTAAATGAGAGACTATCCCATGGGAAAAGAAGAGAAATGTGCTTCTCGAAGATAGAATTGCCTGGATTCATATAGCTATGATCTGACAAGGGAGTTGGCTTTAGTCCTAGCCCATGGAATTGATCACAAGCACATAAACCCAAAGCAAATAGACCAGCAGCCTACTAAATTTTTAAGTGAGCTGTACTGCCAAAAAAACCCTATGACTGGCCAAAAGAGCCTGTATTTCTCAAACCGTAAGATAATCCCAAGGGTCCAGGAATCACATCAACAGGAAGTGGGCTGCTCAAGCGGTCAGGCCCCAGAAATTGCATCCTTTCCAAGGTCTATCTCCCCGGAAGACAATGGACAAGGGAAATCCATTCATAGGTTAGAACCAGGGGTGTTCTGAGTAGTCAACCAAGGAATGCCTTCCATTGCCAGGGCAGGTTGTCCTTGTTATTTGTGGCCAGCACATTATGATATATGCCATGTACTGGGGCTTTCTGCATGCTTCACACTGCCTTCTTTTCCAAATGGGAGTTTTATTTCATTTATCCAGCTCGCTACTAACGTTCCTTAATGGAAGTGCCAGGATCTATTACATATTATCTTGGCCTGCGTTTTTCAGAAAGTTGAATCTGAAACAAAGGCACATGTACTATAGTTTCATTAAGATGTACAGACCTTGGGGGGACAGACTTAAGAGCAAAGAGAGTCAATCAAGTAAGATTGGTTTGTTGTTGTTTAGTCACTGTCATGTCTGACTCTTTTGTGACCCCATGGTCTGCAGCCCACCAGGCTCCTTTGTCCGTGGAACTTCCCAGGCAAGAATACCAGAATGGGTTGCCCTTTTCTTCTCCAGATCTTCCCAACCTGGAGAGCGGAACTGCGCCTCCTACACTGCAATGCAGGCAGACTCTGTACCTCTGAGCCAGCTACCAGGTAAGCCCAAAGAAGAAAGAATTCCCTGGCCGGGCATTGAACCCAGACGGCTGCAGTGAGAGCGCTGAATCCCAACACTAGACCACCAAGGATGTATTAATTGGTTTGAAAGGGCTGCAACTAAGTGCTCGTATGTATTTGATGACAAAGAGTTGTCCGCAGGGAAGCCATATAAAGTACGACTTCTAGGTGTACCTAGGAGAGGTGGTCTGATGAAGAGTGAGAAAACAGTTTTCCATTAGTTTACCTTGGGAGTGCCAACAGTTTTGCATTCTGAGTTGTGCAATAAGTAAAGACTCATGGGCTCTCACAGCTCAGTATCAGCAGGGAAGCCACAGGGCAGGGGGAGGGCAGGAGGGTGCAGGTTGTGCCTGCATGATGCTGATAGAAACCACTTACTGTATGATGTGATAATAGGACAAAATGCAAGTGAAGCTGAGCATATTTGAAGTACTATAAATAGGGGTGGGAAACATTTTAGGACTAGTTTTCAGGATTGAGAGGAACATACTTGCATCTGCTGAAGGGGGCCACTTATCATTCAGTGATCCTGGACTCAGAGTCATGTTCACTAGCTAGGTTAGAACTTACTCATCTCTCTTTTTAGTGGGACTTCATGTGGTATATGTAGTTGAGAATTTTTGAAAACAGATGTACAGAAGCTGGTGTAAATGGTTGCTGTACTGCTTCACTGGCCCCCATGATCATGTAGCACCTGTATAATTTCTGTGGGCTTGACCCTAGATCTCTTCCAGTAATGAACTCCAGTTGGGGTGAGCTCACTGATATCGTCTCATACCTTATGGACTACAGTGATTCTCTCTGGAATGTTAAGCAATCCAAGTCCAGGTCAATCCAACTTACCAACAAATGTGTAAGACTTTTGCTTCATGGAGGATTGCTCTGGACTGTATGGTTTGCAAATTGAAGCCTGGAACTGCTGTAGCCATTTTGTTAATCTTGAAGGAAAACAGCCTGAGGGTGAAGCCAGCTCATGGAAAAGCACAACAGTGAGAATACAACAGAAAGATATGGTTGATGCCTTAAACCAGTTGCCTGAAAACTACCCTACGGTTTACACAAAGTGATATGTTCTCTTTATTGTTCAGACTACTTTGATGTGGTTTTTCTTCCACTTGTACCTTAAAACACCCTAGTCGATACATGAATTGATGGAGTAAAGCTGAAGATAATTTTGCCTGAGTTATAAACTACTAAATGGTGCATTTATAGAGTCATGACAGTAACTCAGGAAATTATGAATGTGTGGTGGAAGACATCTGCAAACCACCAATTTCAGTTAGGATGACTAGGTTATAGATTCCTGATATAGTTGCAAGGAGGCAAACTAGAACACGGTTTTAACTAGCTGAGTTCAAAATGAGTCAACCAAATTGCACATATACAGAGAAAGAACGTGTTGTCAGAGCGATATGAGCAGCATGGGACCTATAACTGGTGTTTCTTAAGGAAAAAGGATTTTCAGTGGTTATCCAATATTATTCATGCATCTGAATAGAGTCATAAGCACTCTCACCTCCCAAATGATATATTAGAATTTCCAAATAGTCATCAAGCCTATCTATCTTTCTTTCTTTGGAATCTATGCTTTCCAAACAATTTTTAGAAAAATAGAACTAGTATAAGCTCACTGGAAAGAAATATCTTCCAGTGTCATTTTTTCTTTTGGAAGAGCAGCTGTAAAATTAATGCTAAAACTTAGGCATATTAAAACAAAGTCAGTTATTAGTTTTTCAAGTGACTAGTTTCAAAATACTAATTACTTACAGTGCATTAGAGGAATAGTAATATTTTGTCATCAGCTAACAAGCTAGTACTTCTAGACATTGTGTCCCTGTGAAATATAAACTTCAATAATTTTAATAATGATTTAGTAAATAGGACTTACATTGGTACAACTCTGCCTTGGTGATAAGTATATTCATCACCACCACCACCATCATCATCATCACCACCATTTTAATGCTGGGAAAGGGTTTATGGTGGTGGTAGAAAAGACGTATGTAATTATCTTTTCTGTTATATGTGCCTCATGCACTTATACATCATATCACAATATACCACATATATTGTGTTCAATAAGGGCTTCCCTGGTGGCTCAGGTAAAGAATCTACCTGCACTGCAGGAGGCTAGGTTTGATCCCTAGGTTAGGAAGATCCCTGGAGAAGGGAATGGCAATCCACGCCAGCATTCTTGCCTGGGAAATCCAATGGACAGAGGAGCCTGGTGGGCTGCAGTCCCTGGGGTTGCAAAGTGTCAAACATGACTGAGGGACTAAACCACTCCCACCACCATTGGGTCTAATAAGTATTTGAAAATTATTTGGAGTTAATGGATGAATGATAAAAATGAAAGCATGGGTAAACCAGGATCAAACCAAAGCAAAATGAATCTTAATGCATAGAAATATGAAATTTATAAAATGCCTTTATGTGTATCATCAGGTTTAATCTGCACAACATGTAAGGTCATTATTATCCACATTTTATAGATGACAATGAGGTTTGATGAGACTGATACAAGTATGCAAGATGGTGATTACGTGGACCCTGGAGTAAAACCAGTTGCATTGAATCCTAGCCTTACTTACAGGTACTAATTGGATCAATGCCACAGCTCTCCCAACTGTAAATGGGGAAAAATAATGAAATCTACCTCATAATTCTGTCTGAAAGGTAAATGAGAAAATTCATGTAAATGCTGAGGATGATGTCAAGGATGTAATAAACATTAAATAAATTTAGCAATCATTATTTTTGCGACTGACACTTTGTATTATGGTATTCCCAGGTGGTGCTAGTGGTAAAGAATCCCTGCCAATACAGGAGAAGTAAGAGATGCAGGTTCGATGTCTGGGTTGGGGAGATCCCCTGCAGGAGGGCATGGCAACCTACTCCTGTATTCTTGCCTGGAGAATCCCATGGACAGAGGAGTGTGGCGTGCTACAGTCCATGGTCGCAAAGAGTTGAATATGACTGAAGTTACTTAGCATGCATGCCTTGTATTATGTTGCAAGTTATTGTTTTAATCATAGCTTCAGTAAAGAGCGATATTTTGAAATTAAAATGATGTCTCATGGAAATAAGGCGTTGCTGATTCCATGAATGCAGTAAAAAGCCGTCAGGAGTCTTTTGTATCTTCCTCTCATTGTGGCCACACATTCTCTAATTTTTGGTTCTCTTGAAATGTCTATTCCATTATTTCTCTCTGCAAAAGGAACCTCTCTTCATGTCGTCAGCAGAAAATAGCAAAGTGGTGGTCTCAACCTTACTTTTATGTATCTTTTCAGTTTAAGCACCTACCAATCCCTACCCAGAATTTCTGTGTCTCTAGGCTGAATTTTTCAGTGTGAGAATCCCACTGACTTTTACCACTCAGACTAATTGTCTCTCCACTTAGACTAATTGTCTCTCCACTTAGACTAATCAGAGGATCACAAAGTTCCAATATGAACACAAAGACCTACTCCTGGGGTCATTTTTTTCCCCCTTAGGGAGGGCAATAGCAGAAAGCTGGGAAGTCCCCCCAAATCTTGACTTTAGGAGTGATAGATTGGGTGCTGAAAATCAAATTGACTTCCACATCACCATTCTGATGCAAAATAACTCCTGTGTCATTTGATTCCATTCTGACTTTATATGCTCCTGTCTAACCTTCTGGAATGCATTTTTAAAAATTGAAATAGCTGATTCACAATGTTGTATTAGTTTCAAGTGTACAGCAGAGTAATTCTAATATATATATATATATATATATATATTATTTTTCAGGTTCTTTTCCCTTACAAGTTATTACAAAATATTGAGTATAGTTCCCTGTCCTACACAGTAGGTTCTTATTTGTTATCTATTTTATATAGAGTAATGTGTATATATTAATCCCAAACTCCTAATTTATCCCTCCCCTACTTCTCTTCGGTTACCATAGGTTTGTTTTCTATGACTGTGGATATATTTCTGTTTTGTAAATGAATTAATTTATATCTTTTTCTTTAGCTTCCAAATATAAATGATATCATATGAAATTTGTCTTTCTCACTTACTTTAGATTATCTCTAGATCCATCCATATTGCTGCTAATGGTATTATTTCATTTGCTTTTTGTGGCTGAGTAGTATTCCACTGTGGGGGGTGTGGGGGTGTGTGTGTATATTTGTTGTTGTTGTTCAGTCTCTAAGTTGGGTCTGATTCTTTTTGGCCCCATAGACTGCAGCAGGCCAGGCTTCCCTGTCTTTCACTATCTCCCAGAGTTTGCCTAGAGTTTGCCCAGACTCACGTCCATTGAGTCAGTGATGCCATCCAATTAAATATATACCACATCTTTTGTATCCATTTTTCTGTTGATGGACATTTAGTTTGTTTCCATGTCTTGACTATTGTAAATAGCACTGCTGTGAACATAGGGGTGTGCATATCTTTTTGAAGTCCAGCTTTCTCCAGATATATACCCAATAATTGGACTGGTGGATCATAAGGCAACTCTATTTTTACCTTTTGGAACTCCTATTTTTGATGGAGCAGACACAGTAAAAGATCACCAGTTCCTTCAGTGGTTCAGAGAGAATCCTGTGCTTCTGTCAGAGAGCTCAGATCTTACTACCTACATCATTCAGCTTTTGAGTTGGTGCCTTCGTGGACTCATTTCCAGGTGAGTACCACCACCTCTCTTCTCCCACTGTTTCTATTGTTACCCTGACACCCTTTGAAAAAGTGATAGGGCTGGTCTATCATTATTCATGAACATGTAGTAGCAATGTGGTTTTCTCTACCTAGGAGTAATTTTTCTTTTCATTTTCATAGATTGCTATGTTATTAATGTGCTTACATTGAGGAACATGAAGTCAAGACTTTGACGGGTTATTATTATCATTCTAAAGGCATCTTTTGTCAAAACTTCAGTAAAAAATAAGCTTGTTACCCACATAGAGTGCATGTTTTAACTTCATTGGAAAAAGAATCTGGTAGACTCTTTAACCATGTGGCTTCCCAGGTGGTGCTAGTGGTAAAGAACCTGCATGCCAATGCAGGAGACATAAGAGATGAGGGTTTGATCCCTGAGTTGGGAAGATTCCCCTGGAGAAGGGAATGACAACCCATTCCAGTGTTCTTGCCTGGAGAATCCCATGGACAGAGGAGCTTGGCAGGCTACAGTCCATAGAGTTGAAAAGAGCAGGACATGACTGAAGTGACTTAGCAGGCAGGCACATGAAAACTTAAGCTGCAGATTTTATTTGGGTTCTAGAGTCTTATCCTTATATGGGAACCAGCAGCATTGTTTTGCACTATTCTGCTGAATTAATCTTCAATTCAAATGACTACATGCCTGTGAATATTACCGAGTTGATGATTTTTTTTTCTCTGCAATTGTGCCAACAAACTGTTAGAAATGTGTTAGTCTTTTAGTGTTGTGTAAAGAAAAACAATGTGAAATCTTTCCTCACCTACTCTACTGGAGGAGTGAATCATTGCCTTAATCATAAACACCAGGATGTTCATTGAGACAGTAAGGAAATGAAAAAGCTTAAGGGGAAAAAATGAGGAAAAAAACAAACTCTTTAAAACTGTTTACTTTATCAAACTAGAAATGGCAAAATAATCAATTCATATTTTAAAAGGAAAATATACCCCAGTCATTCTAATCTAAACCTTCAAACTTAGCAAACTAGGCAAAACGAGTGTGTGTCAATAGATCCAGACTTTGAGATAGTTAAATACATGAGCAATTAGAAAGGAAAAAGGACAATGAGATGTCAAGCTTTTGGCTCCAGTTTTGACATCCCATTTATGTCTCTTCTGATTTTGATTCCCTCATAGCCTTCAATCACAGCTTATCTCAGACATGGACTTCAGTAAAATGAAATACTTAGAGTTGCTTACATGTATTATTATCTCTCTGTGCTGTTTTTAGGCTCTTGGTACAGTCACTATATTTGTTGTGTTATTAAATCTGATGGACTTTTGTTTTTTATTCCTCTCATTACTTGATTTCCCAACAGTATTTGACACGGTTGTTGACATGGTTGTACATGCCTTCCTTCTTGAAACATTCCTCTTCCCTGGCTTCTGTGACTCACTACTCTCTCATATTCCCTCCTAACTCTGGCCGCTCTTTCTTGGCATCTTACCTAAACCTACCAGCTTTGATCAGATCTTTAAACGTCAGAGCCAAATTCTGAGTCTTCTTTTCTTCTCACTGTACTGTACTTCTCTAGATGAATAGGTGACTCTGATTATCATGAATTCTCTCAAATTTACAGTTTGCCCCCAACCAAGCCCTAATTCCTCTGTCAGGTTGCAGAGCAAATCCTGTAGACTGGGTGGCTTAAACAATAGTCATTTATCTCTCATGGTTTTGGAGCCTTGAAAGTCCAAGATTAAGGTGCCCACAGATCTGGTGTCTGATTGTCCGTTTCCTGTCTTATAGATGGATGCCTTTCTACTGCATCCTTATATGGTGGGAGAGAGAGAGAGGAAGCAAGTGGTCTTGTATCTTCTTGAAAGATCAATAATGCTATCATAAGGCTCCAAACTCATGACCTGATTGCTTTCAAAAGGCCCCTGCTCCAAATACCATCACAGTGGGGATTAGGTTTCAACATAAGAATTTGGGGAGGAGGCACACACAAACGTTCTGTACATCACCTAGTATACCCAGTTGCCTTCTTAAAACCTCCACTGAGAGGAGTGGAGTGCCTTCAGGCACTTTTGTTATTGCTATTGTTGCACTAATACTTTACTGTTTTGCCCAATAGCTTTTTGTTTTATTTTCTAGTAGCTATATTTCTTAAATTGAAGTACAGTTGATTTACAATATTGTGTTAATTTCTACTGTACAGCAAAGTGTTTTAGTTTTATACACACACACATACACCTATGCACATTCTTTATCATATTCTTTTCCAATATGGCTTATCATAGGACATAGAATATAGTTCCCCGTGCTATACAGTAGAAGTTTGTTTATCCATTCTCTATGTAATAGTTTGCATCTGCTAATCCCAAGCTCCCAATCCATCCTTCACCTACTCAACCTCCCTCTTGGCAACCACAAGTTTGTTCTCTTTGTCTGTGAATCTGTTTGTTTCATAGATAAGTTTATTTGAGTCATATTTTATATTCCACAATATTGGTGATATCACATGGCATTTGTCTTTTCCTTTCTGACTTACTTCACTCGATATGATAATCTCTAGGTCTACCTATGTTGCTGTAAATGTCATTCTTATACTCTGTTCTGAGTAGTAATCTATTTTATATATGTACCATATCTTCTTTATTGTCAGGCATTTTAATACAACTTTCTGAACCTAAACTCCCTAGTTGGAATTCAGGGAAGACCAGGGCTTAAATGAGTTTCACATCTCCTTTACTTTTATCACCCCCCTCATGTTCATTAGCTTCTGCATATAGCAGATTGCCAGATGCTGGGGGTAGAATACTTTCAGAGTCAGCCAAGTTCATAGGAATCTTGAAGAAGTGATTTGATACTTTATCTCCTTTAGTCTGAACAAGATCTGGGGGCTTTCATCAAAGACCCTTGCAGTGAGCATCAAAAGGTGATGGGTATGAGTCATGGTATGAATTCATCCAGACGCAGAGATCTTGGGAGGAAAGACAGTAATGGCTTACAGGAGTGTAAGCTTATACCTCTCTGTTTCCCTGAAGAACTGAGGAGGACCTTCAGGGTGGTGAAGTCCTTGAGATCTGTGAGGTTTGGGAGCAGGCGCTCTTCATTTGAGAAGAATGGAAAGCAGCAGGATTTTATTCAACCAACAAGAGGTGATGACCAGCTTGTTGTACTGACACCTGTGCACAGGACAGATGATCACCACCCCACTCCAGGTCTAACCCCAGTAGGCCAACAAAGATTCTGTCTCTGAGAGAATCCAGTGATTAGAGAGAGGGAAAAACATCAACATGAAGAACATGACTCACATAGAGTTGCTGTGAGAAATGACAAATGAGCGATTTGAGGTGAAAATTCAAGATTTTCAGGAACTAAAAAAAATAGGGATTTTTCAAACTCACGTAATATAGCCTTTGACACAGAAGATGATCACTGCTGCTGTTTAGTCGCTAAGTCATGTCTGACTCTTTATGACCCCATCAACTGTAGCCCGCCAGACTCCTCTGTCCATGAGATTTCCCAGGTAAGAATAATGGAATGGGTTGCCATTTCCTTCTTCAGGGGATCTTCCCAACCCAGGGATTGAACCCAGGTCTCCTGCATTGCAGGTGGATTCTTTACTACGGAGCCACCTGGGAAGCCCAAGGATGATTACTACTAGACAGACTTAAATTAGTCACCTGAAAAATATTGAGGGATATTGAGGAAAAGTTAAGAGAATTTGAGGCTAGATCCTGATACCTAAGTACATCCATTAAAAGAATATCAGAAGCAGAAAGAGAAAGAACTTTAAAATTTTATTAAATAATTTGACCTGATGCACTACCTTTATATTTCCCTTTATAGTTTAAGCTAATATTTTGTTAAGATTATATGGATATATGACTAGAAAAACACATTTGAGAAAAAGCAAGGAGGCCAAAGGGCTTCCCAGGTGGTGCTAGTGATCAAGAACTTGCCTGCCAATGCAGGAGAAAAAAAAGGCCTAGGTTTGATCCCTGGGTCAAGAAGATCCCCTGGAGGAGGGCATGGCTATCATGCCAGTGTGCTTACCTGGAGAATCCCATGGAGAGAGGAGCCTGGCAGGCTACAGTCCATAGGGCCGCAA
The DNA here is from genome assembly GCA_007570785.1 of Antilocapra americana. NCBI lineage: Eukaryota > Metazoa > Chordata > Mammalia > Artiodactyla > Antilocapridae > Antilocapra > Antilocapra americana. The sequence goes on from ML660213.1 coordinate 4,468,672, forward strand.
AGAGTGGAGGGAAATGGCACGCATGCACACGTGAGGAGACCAAACTAGCTGGGGGACAGTGAGGGACACAGTGTGAAAGAGGAGGTTGCAGACGCAGCATGATTTAGGATCGCCTAAGAACTGGTGAGTTATTCTACAGACTTCCACTCAGAGTGATGGGGCAGCCTCGGGAGGGTTCTAAGAAAGGGTTGATGTAGTCTAATTTATGTTTTAACAGGCTCCCTCTGGCTCATGGACTGAGAATAAATTGTAGGAAGGCAAGGGCAGAAGCAAGGAAGCAAGTTAGGAGCCTATTGAAACAATTCAGGAAAGAGAAAAAAGGCTACTGTTATTATCCAAACTTGAACAACAATTTGGAGCTGGCAAAAATCTGGTCAGATGCTGAAGAGAGAGCTGGAGAGCTCATCTGACTGATTGGGTGTGCAATGGGAGCTAGAGCTAATCATTCAAAGGGCTCCAAGTTCTTTCCCCCAAAAGAAAGACTGTTGGAAGAACAAGTTGGTGGGAAAATCAGGGCTAATTTACATATTATTCATTTTTAGGTGTCTAATAGACTTTCCTGGTGCCGCCAGAACATAGATCGTGGGTTTTCATCAACCCAGAACCTGCCAAAGTTTCTCTCATCTTCCTTTTATGTCTTCTCCCTACCTACCCCTCTAGATCAGGTAGCTCCCTCTATTGGAGGAAGGTGGGGAAGAGAAAAATCTGTTTTGCTCCAATACATTCTGTCTCGCCTCACAAAATTTCCACTTATCTCCCCACAAATCATCCAAGATCTCCTAAGCACTTAAACCTTTGGGGAGAAAATCCACAAAAACTTTTAGGTACTTTGGCTAGTGCCTCACAACTTACTTCTCTGGAGGAAATGAAGAATATCACTCAAAATGTTCTCTAGACCCATTAATATTACTTAGCATGCATTAAGGGTATATTCTATTCCAGACCTGTGCATTATTTTATTTAATTATCTCTATAAATCCTTGATTGAATTCTGCTAGTGGCACTTACTACTCTGTGAGTTTTGGAAATCTTCCTCTTTGTTAAGTCTCATTTTCCTGGATGATTAACTAGATGGAATATTTATCTTCTTAGCACTGGCATGAGAATGATATGTGAACTGAGTCTAAAACACCTAGCAGTTCCTCTAGCTTATTAATTCTCTAGCTTACTTCTGGCAAAGGTTATGTTTCTTAAATGAAGTATTATGTGTGTGTGTGTGTGTGTGTGTGTGTTAGTTGCTCAGTCATGTCTGACTCTTTGCAACCCCATGGACAACAGCCTTCCAGGCTCCTCTGCCCATGGAATTTTCCAGGCAAGAATACTGGAGTGGGTAGCTATTTCCTTCTTCAGGGTTCTTCCTGACCCAGTGATCAACCTGGGTGTCCTGTAGGTCTCTTGCTGGCAGGGAAGCCCAAAGTATTACATAGATCCAGATAGCACTTTTAATTAGGAGAGATGTAATTATAGAGATGAAGTCTCAACATCCTTATTATTTCAGGATAGATTGAGAAACAAAAAATAGACATTAGGAGAGGTCATGGGATAAGTGACAGTTTAATGCAATAGTCCAGAGAAGGTGGCAGTCAGGCTCAGACAAAAACAGGTAGGATTGAAGTACTTAAATAGATCATGGAGGACTTTTGGACACAGTGCATTGAGTAAACCAAAATGTGGGGAGAGAATTGTGGATGGCTTCTTGGGAAATAATGGATAGATAATTTGACTCAAGTAGTGTTTTCAAAGAAAGGGACAGAGGCACGTGAGGCTTAGAAATAGTAATGGGGACCAGATAATTGTTATCATCTACTTCTGGGTGAAAGGTTTGGAACTTTCCTTAGTGGGAAATAATGTAGTTATCAGAAGCTCTTGAATCAAAGATTTACTCATAGAACACATAGGGATAAAGTAACTGCCATACTCAAAACTTTGCATTAATTATGCAAAGAGATATCATGGAAGTTTATTTTGGCTATGATGTTTCAGTTTGCTTGGTTGGAGAAAGGAATGGAAACAGGGATCCCTGTCAAGAAACATACAAGAGATGAGGTTAGAGATGATTAGGGCTGAGCTAGGATGCTGACAGTGACTATTAAAAAGGGAAGGGTAGGGACTTCCCTGGGTGTCCAGTGGTTAAGAATCTACCTTTCAATGCAGGGGACTCGATTTCAACCCTTGGTCAGAGAACTAAGATCCCACATGCCAAGGAGTATGTGGCATGTGGCTCTCTCAAGCCACAACTAGAGAGCCCCAAGCACTGCAACGAAGATCCTACATGACACAGCTAAGACCCCAAGCAGCCAAATTAATTAATTAAGTAATTTTACAAGGGAAGAGTAGCTTAGAGGCACTGAAGAGCAAGAAGTGCCAGCATCTGTAGAATGAATGGACATAGCGGGAGAGAAGGGGGACAAGGAGTGTGGGAGTTTGTTTCAAGGTGCCCAGTTTGAGTGATTTGAGAATATGATGCCATGGACAGAAAAAGGGAAGTTGGAAGGAAAATGGCTTGGAGAGGGAGATAATGAACTCTTTATGAGGTAGCAGGTGTCTGTTGTAGATGATAATTCAGAATGGAACCACAGAGTTCTCTTTTTATCCTTACTCTGAGTGCTTTCAATAAGATAAGAAAGAATGACTTATAAATTAATGAGAAAAACAACTTATATATCGTTTGGCTTGCTTATTAGTTAAAATCAGGATTTGTATTATTACCTAAATGTATTATTTTAAAATAATACATTTATTTTCAAAGCACATTTCATCACCTTCTAAATTTCAGCCAAGTATACTAATTCCAGATGATGACTTGTAAGGTCTAAGAAATGCCACTGCGATATCGATCATCCCTCCCACCCATCATCACCCCCATGTGTCAGATCTGACCAGTGAGTATACATTGGGTTTTACATGCATACATTTAATGAAATGATAGAAATCCCTGGAAAGGGATCCTGAGGATCACGTGTGATTTGGAGGGACCCTTAATGATTATCAAGTGTTGGCCCATACCAGTGGCTTTGTGTTTTGGTTTTGTAAGTTCATGTTTTTTGTTTGAGGTCTAGATGGGTTTCAGTGATAGAATTCCCCTCTAAGCATATCACATTCAACTGATTATAGCTTATACTTCTGTGAGGTTTCCTCTTCTTATTCATGGCCCCTGTCTGGTTCTACTCTGCCAAACTACAGGATTTTTATTAGCCCCAAATCCCCCAACTGTGATTTCCCCCTCTACACATGTCTGGTGAACTCTTCAGTTATTACTGTCCCAGCAGAGAAATAGCCTTGTCAGAGATGCCTCTTTCAAAGGGACAGAGGAAAAGTAAGATAAAGGGAATAAAAATGTTTACCCCTTTCAGAGGCATTTTAACAGTTCTTTAACAGTCTTCTCTTGATGTTTGCATAACATTCAGAAAAGCTATGGCAAACCTAGACAGCATAGTATAGAAAGCAAGAGACATCACTTTCCCAACAGTTCTGTATAGTCAAAGCTATGATTTTTCCAGTAGTAAAGTACAGATGTGAGAGTTGGACTATAAAGAAGGCTGAGGATGGAAGAATTGATGCTTTTGAATTGTGGTGCTGGAGAAGATGCTTGAGAGTCCCTTTGACAGCATGGACATCAAACCAATCAATCCTAAAGGAAATCAACCCTGAATATTCATTGGAAGGACTGATGCTGAAGCTGAAGCTCCAATCGGCCACCTGATGTGGAGAGGTGACTCACTGGAAAAGGCCCTCATGCTGGGAAACACTGAGGGCAGGAAGAGAAGGGGGCAACAGAGGATAAGATGGTTGGATAGCATCACCAACCCGATGAACATGAATTTGAGCAAACTCCTGGAGACAGTGAAGGACAGGGAAGCCTGGCATGCCACAGACCATGGGGTCGCAAAGAGTCAGACATGACTTAGTGATTGAGCAACAGCAGCAACATTTTGAGAAGGAAGAAAACATTTCTTGTTTGTGAAAAACCACAAAGAGCAAAATATATTTGCATCCTCTTATCTTGCCTCTTTAGCTTCTCTAAGAGGTCAGGGTATAAGTAACTCAATAACTTTAGTGTAGGGAGTGCATTGAGTTTGTTGTAAGTGGCAACAGGTGGAAACATGCTGTAGCAATTGAACTGGGTATAACCATGCCCCTTAAATTTCTAATAAAAATTCCATATGTACATGTGATCACTTTAAATGTGGTGGAATTTTTGCATGTCTCTGAGACAGCCTGAGAGAAGAGATAAATTATGTATTTTATGATTTTTTTTAAAAAGATAAAATTTAGTCTTAATTTGATTTAGAATGAGGGATAGGATGGGGAAAATACTGTTTTTCAGCTTCATGGTCATATGATTTAGAAATGCCATGCCATGTGGATCTAAAAGCTTTACCAAAATGATTATTTCACTTTTTGCACGTTGATTAACTTGGGCTGAATGGCTTTTTTGTTGGTTTCTGCCTCGCCCCCCGCCCCGCTTCCCTGAGATTCTAGGGCCAAATGTAAAAAGAAAACTAAGTTCCGAATTAGGATATAAAAGGGAAAAAATGCAGATAGGTTTCTGGCACCCGCCGCCTTGGAAATTCAAGCCAGGGAGTGCTTTGCATTTTGTTCAGAATATTTGGAAGTGGACCTAAATTTCAGAGATGCCTACCTCTGGGAACCAAAGCACCAGGCAAAGGAATCTGCCAATATTCGGGAACGACTCTGCCTGGAGCCAACAATGTTTTTCCTGTGGAATGGTGAGGGTTGCTCAGAGTTGCCCACCCACATCGCCAACTCCCACGCACAGCACTGCAAACTTATTTCTAAGACCCGAACAGAATCAAAAACGGGCAGGGCCCTTTTCTTTGGCAGCGTTGAAAACACATGATGAGGTGCTTTCTGGCTTTTGGAAGCAGAGAGGCTTGGTGATTTACAGCTGATCTAAGATTGGGAACAGGCTCATCTTTTGGATGGAGGGCATAAACTGCGTGTCCCGTCTGTAAGCAGAAGGCCTGACAGCTGAGGGTGAGGGCTGAAGACAGCAGGCAAAAAGAGTGTTGCCTTGATTGCTTGGCCTGGATCGAATCAGCACCGGGACCCTGAGAGCAATTTGTCTTCCGGTGCCTCGGTTTCCCAGTGCATAAAGTCCTTGGTGTCCCTGAGAGATGCCTGGGAAATAAAGCATGCCTTCAATTTCACCTCCGTTTGTTGTTTCTTTTTGCTTCCTGTTTGCTCTTTTCCTCTGCATCCTAGTTTGGCTTTAGAGGTTTATTTTTAGGAGAGAAACAAGGAACCACATGAAACAAAAGGATGAGGAAAGGTGTAGTGCCAAGTTTCGAACCCACTCAACCTTGTGGGTTTGGAGTTTTCAAGCAACCTCCTGCCTCTTGAGCTTTCAGTTTGTTTATTTCTTGGCAAAAATGCAGCTTCCTGTTTTTAAAGAAAAACAGCTTATAAAAATGCTTGAAAAGTCTTCTTGGACATCAAAACACCCTTCCCAAATAATATTGTGATGATTTATCATGTAAATGAGTCAAAACAATGTGAGCAACATTTCCTATAAAGTATGTGTGGGTTTTAAAAATTAAGGGGATAGTGCTTAGCCAAACATACTCGGGTTATAGAAGATCAAAAGCATTGGAAGACCAGCTTGAGATGTTTGCTGCGTCTAAAATGAGGCCAATCCAACCACTCTCAGCTGAAATGCAAGCAAACAATCTATTATTAAAAGAGCTCATGGATGTGATTACTCTTCAGTCTCTGGGTTTGTGACTCTTGCAACCAAAATGATCCCCAGGAAGTGACTGCACTAATGTTCCTGAGTGAGCCTGGGACCAGAGCCCCCGGCCTATGTATGAAGGTGAGGCAGGACTAAGGATCCCGCGCCTCAACCTCTAGGCCCACTCATCAGGTTCAAGGGCACATCTTGGGGACATGATATTCTCATCACTGCTAATTTGAACTGAGTTGTTTTTGTTGGACAAGAAGAACATATTTGTCAGCTCTCAGACTCCTAATTCAAACTGCTACATCCACTTCTAGATTCAGAAGCTGAGGAAGCTAATATTCTACTGGATGGATGATGACTCTGACATGTAATTTCTCCCATTTCGGATTCTGCATGTCTGTCCATGATATACTGGGAAGTACCCCACATCCACGTTATCTCCAAGAACATCTCCTATAAAGCATCCATAGTGACAAATGCAGAGGTCAACAGATAGGTTTTGAGCCAATCCACAGATTTGATTAAGCATCTGCTATAGATGCATTATTATAAAAGGTAAAATTCTGAATAAAAACATGAAGAAGTCTTCTGACCTTGCAGAAGCTGGAATCTAGCTGAGGGAGTTCTGTGACAGTAACAATAAGAGACTCTGTGTGATAGAACTTCATGGAGAATATCTAGAAAAATCTAGAATTTTCAGATGGAGAGAAATTTCTCTCTTGAGAATAATCACAATCTCTTTGGAATATATGGCATTGAAAATAGGAAGGAGGAGTGAAGTTTAAGCATTTAAATGGAATAAATTATAGTGAAAGTCATAAAGAAGTGAAGCACATGGCAAGTTATTGAAAAGGTTTGAAAAAGTTGGACTAAAGGTCAGTAAAATGATTTCCAACTGTGTTCCTCTGAATAATGTATGATCCTGGAGAAAGGAAGTTATATGATTTAATTTATTTGGGAAGTTTGTGTCAAACTAACATCCAAAAAAACTGCAGGATTTTAGGGTCATGTTTAACAGACTTCTCTCCAAGAGAAGGCATAAAAATGCAATCCATTGGATAGAGATACGTAGAAAAAAGACAGTATTACTATATTGAGAGATTAGAAAAATCTGGTAGTTGTAGGAGTTATCGTAGACTTCATGAGCTTTAATATGTAATTTGACATTATTTGTTCTTAAGCAGAGTGCCTGGCACAGACACAATACATTTCTGTTTTTGTTATAGTTGCGTTACTTGGACAAGGAGTTTGACAAAGATGTCCATGATATCTTTGTAGACAAAGTAAATACACACCATTTGAATGATCTAAACAATTAAGGGGCTTTGTAATGAGTTGAATGGCTAGGTTTAGACAGTACTCACAACAGATGCTGTGAACTCAAAAGGGAACCTTTAATCTTGTGCCAAGGTCTTTAATCATCATCTTTAACCTAGTCAACATATTAATTGATGACTTTTTAAAAACTTTTTATTTTATGTTGGAGTATAGTTGATTAACAACTTTGTGATAATTTCAGGCATACAACCAAGTGACTCAGTTATACATGTATCCATTCTTTTACGAGTTCTTTTCCCATTTAAATTATTATATAATACTGAACAGAGTTCCATGTATTATACATGTTGATTATCCATTTTAAATATAACAGTATGTACATATCTATCCCACACTCCCTAACTATCCTTTCCGCACTCCTTTCTCCCCTGTAATCATAAGTTCTTTTTGTAAGTCTGTGAGTCTGCTTCTATTTCATACGTAAGTTCATTTGTAACATTTCCTTTTAGATTTTTCTTATAAGTGACAACATGGTATTTCTCTTCGTCGTTTTGACTTCCTTCACTCAGTATGACAATCTCTAGGACCATCCATGTTGCTGCAAGACATTATTTCATTCTCTTTAGTGGCTGAGGAATATTCCGTTGTATAAGTGTGCCTCATCTTCTTTATCCATTCCTCTGTCAATGCACATCTGTTGCTTCCATATCCTGGCTGTTATAAAGAGTGCTGCACAGAACACTGAAGTGCATGTATCTTTTCAAATTATGTTTTTTAAGTCCAGGAGTGGGATTACAGGGTCATACGGTAGCTCTCTTCTTAGTTTTTTAAGGAAACTCCATACTGTTTTCCATATTGGCTGAACCAATTTACAGCCAATAGTGTTAATTGATAATGTATAAAAGTGTGTTAATCAAATTGGCAGATCATGAGAAACTGGGAAAGTGAGTTGTATTGGTTCACAGGATCTTAATACAATAGTCTCAACAGACTGAATAATGGTCTAAAAATATATAGAAAGGAAAAATATAGTCATGTTTGAACCTTAAAATCAACCCACATAGAAAAAAGCAAGAGGGGCTCTGCCAGGAATAAAGTAGAAAAAGACTTAAGGGGTTTGTAGAAGACTATAAGCTAAATATCTGGAAACAAGAGGAGGTGGTTCATGGAAAGTGTCATGTAATTTCAGGTTGTATCAATAGATATATGACATATAAATTAAGGGAGAGAGTTTGATCAGATTTGATCTGCACAGGTCATATCACACATTGTAACATTTAGTGGATGCAATATTTGTAAGAGATGAAGACTAATTAGAACTAACTGACACAGCCAGTTGGGTCTGTGACCCAAATGGGGTGTAGACTTTAATAAAAATGACCCACACACAAATAATAGGGGCATTGGGAATTTTTACTCTGGTGAAGAGAAGATTTAAGAGAGGGTAAGACTAAGATCATGGCATCTGGTCCCATCACTTCATGGCAAATAGATGGAGAAACAATGGAAACAGTGACAAACTTTATTTTTCTTGGGCTCCAAAATCACTGCAGATGGTGACTGCAGCCATGAAATTAAAAAAAGCTTGCTTCTTGGAAGAAAAGCTATTACAAACCTAGACAGCATATTAAAAAACAGACATTACTTTTCCAGCAAAGGTCCACCTAATCAAAGCTATGCTTTTTCCAGTAGTCATGTATGGATGTGAGAGTTGGAATATAAAGAAAGCTGAATGCTGAAGAATTGATACTTTTGAAGTGTGGTGTTGGAGAAGACTCTTGAGAGTCCCTTGGACTGAAAGGAGATCAAATCAGTCAATCCTAAAGGAAATCAGTCCTGAATATTCATTGGAAGGACTGATACTGAAGCTGAAGCTCCCATACTTTGGCCACCTGATGCAGAGAACTGACTCATTTGAAAAGACCCTGATGCTGGGAAAGATTGAGGGCAGGAGGAGAAGGGGACGAGAGAGGATGAGATGGTTGGATGGCATCACCTACTCAATGAACATGACTTTGAGTAAGTTCCAAGAGTTGGTGATGGACAGGAAGGCCTGGTGTGCTCCAATCCATGCAGTCACAAAGAGTTGGACAGGACTGAGCGACTGAACTGAACTGAAGGCAAAGTGTATTCAATTACTTGCATTTGAAAGAGACTTGGTTTCTGTAAAACCATATGGTAGAATTAGGGCCAATAGTTCTATGACAATTTTTTCATCAATGTATGCATGTGTGTGCATGCTAAGTTGCTTCAGTCATGTCAGACTCTTTGTGACTCTATGGACTGTAGCCTGGCAGGGATCCATGAGATTCTCCAGGCAAGAATACTGAAGTGGGTTGCCATGCCCTCTTCCAGGGGATCTTCCCAAACCAGGGATCGAGCCCTGGCTTGATCTTATTTCTTATGTCTCTTATGTCTCTTGCATTGGCAGGTGGATTCTTTACTAATAGTGTTACCTGCAATGCCAATTCTGTGTCAGTATCCTAAGCAAGGAAGCAAACACAAACAAGAGGAGCTCTTGCCCCTAAAGAGACTACAGTCCATTGGAAGACAGAAGCACAGACAGCTACACCGCAGCACTATGCCTGGGACCCTATCAATTAACTTTGCCCAATGGTGATTTTTTTTGATCAATATTATACATCACATAATTTAAACATGGACATAGTTTTTTCAGACTTGTAAAAAAAAAGTTTTCTAAAAGTCCAGAATTTTGTACCTCTTGTCCAGCAGTTTTCTTTTCCCCAGAGGCAACCACTGTCACGTCTTGTAATTGAGTGTTGTATTATTTATCTCCATGTCTATAAGTGGCATGGTTGTATCATGACTTCTTGAGTTTCCAGTCGCAGGCTTTATCTGTTGACTTTCCCTTATGGAAAATGAGAGTTTAGTGCTCTCCTTCCACCGCACATGGGCACCCTTACAGCCTCCTCCATTCTCTTAATGTAAACATGTTGTATTTTTGGTTAAAGCCAATATTGTGTTATCAAGGCTATGAAACTATTCATGGCTGTGTCTGTGGAAAATATGGTCACTCTTCCTTTCCTACATCATTTTTTATTTTCCCTAGAATTCATATTTTTTTTTCATTGCTAAAATTTACTTCATTTTATATGTTGTTATCACTAATTCAACCCCAAACACTTCATCATGTGTCTAAAACTTTTCTTAAGACATTCAGGGCCATTTGATTGCCATTTGTGTTCATCTTCAAGAATTTTTCCCAAAGCCTTTTCAGGGACTCACATTGGCCTGGTTGCCTTGTTCCTTCGTCTCCATCCCGGGATCTCCCTGCACAAACAGCTAGTAGGTTCTTTTTGGCTTTCTTCTCTGTTGGGTCTCCTCAATGCCAGGATCACATATCTTCTCTTAGTTAATCTTTTCTGGATGAGCCCATGCTCTAGTTATCTTCTATTTGTGAAGGACTGAGAAGATTTGACAATATTTTTATTTTACCCTCATGTTTGATTGATAGTTTATCAGGGTCAAGACATAAAGACTGGAAATCATTTTCCCTCAGAATTTTGAAGGCATTATTTTATTGCCTTTTACCTTTCAGGGTTCCTGAGAAGTCAAAAGTTATTCTGATTCCTGATTCTTTACCTGGATTTGATTTTTCTCTTTGCTGAAATTGCGCAATCTTTTTCCTTCAAATAGGTCTATTTTGTTTATCTCACTGGGCAGTTGGTAGGCTTTTACAATCTTTTCCTTTCATTTGGGGAACTTTTCTTGAGTAGTTTTTATTGATATTTCCCTCCTCTCTATCTCTTTATTCTTTCTGGAACCCTTGCTTTTTGGATCTGGAACCACTTGGCCCTTATATTTGCATTTTTATCTTTTATTTACAACTTCTTTCCTTTAATATTTTAAATCTCTGATTCTTATTACATGGTTGCATTTATATTTTATTTCCTTGATAATATTTAATAAAAACTTGAGATATGGATTTTTTCTTGGCAAACCATTGTCTCAGCCAAGTTGCTTTGTGTAATGGGATGGGGGAGTTTCTTCTATTTGGAGGTTTTTCTCAAAAGTCTCATAATTTTTATACTTAACAGTAGGGCACCCATGAGTTGATTTGCTGTTCTGAGTGTATGAATGGGGACTGTTAACTGTCACCTTCACTGTAGAGTGCTTTGGCTGGGTGCTTTTCAATGGAGAGTCTCTGCTGTCAGTACCTTTATATCCCTCTTTTTGGCAAAGAAGTTCTTCCCATGGAAGATTTTTTTCAATGTCCAGCCTGGGAGTCAGTGTTCTGAGAGCCAAGTGGACACAGAGAGTAGAGGGATTTCACTTTCAGTGTGCTTGGGATTACTTCTTTCAGTAAGAAATCTGCATCATTCATTCTGTCTGGTGCTACTTAAAGTCTTAAGTTTTGAGTTTTCTAGACATTAACTGGGGAGTGACAGTCTAGGATAGTAATCTAGAGAACTGGTGACTGGCTCATTTCTTAAAAAAATACTTCTATTCTATTTCTTTCTTTTTTTTTAGTCTACTCCCTTCACTCCTACTTCTCAAGGTACTTGATAAGGTCACATTTGAGCCTTTAGGGATTACATAGTGTAAATCTGGGGTTGTTTTCAGTTTCCCCTACTGCTGGCTTAGTACTTCTATTCCTTGGGTGTCTAAGTCATTTACTTAGCTAGAAATCAGATGTTCACCCATCTGCTTTCTAGCTTCCAAAATTGTTTTTTTCCCTCTTGTGAGTGATCTGGGATGTTTGCAGGAAAAAAAAAAATACTGTTGAAGATACTTTCTGACAATAAGTCAGATTTTTCCAAGCAGTGGAAACAGGAAGGAAGAGTAACATAAACAACAAAAGAAATATGAAAATGTCCCTGGAGAATCCAGAAGATAATGAGTGAGCCTAGGACATAGGGTAGTTTGGTAGGAGGAGAAGGAGGCAGGAATCAGGAAGACTGGAAATGAAGAGGAAAGGTGCTCTGTGATTGGATAGAGATGAGGGGACAGTAGAGAAGTCTAAGGTGATTCTGCAGCTTCTTGGCTGGAAAAAGTGGGTAACCAGCAATTAAGGAAACCTTAGAGAGCCATTCTGGGGCCACACACTATTGGCCATATGTATCCCACCATGCACCAGGTTCCCTCAAGTAGCTGTTAAGCCCTTAGGTGCAGCTGTTAAGCCCTTGGGTGGACAGTGGTAGGAAAGATTCCAGATTGCTTCGCCTGTGAAAAATGCCAACGGTTTTCCAGTATATGTATGGGCCTCTTGATCTTAGCTAAGTTTTGAGAAGCACAGGAAAACCAGGGAAGAGAGGCAAAGGAGAAATAGAGGCTGAGAAAAAGAAGAGACATGAAGAAAAAAACACACAGTGATGACATCACTGCTGTGCTGTAAAAACTGAACCTTAAATCTGTAAGAATCATTTCTGTTCTATCTCAATAGGGAGAAATGTGCTGAGCTCTCAGGGTCATTGACTAACATGTCTGCCAGATGGATCCTGGGTTTGGCTTCTGGGCCAGAGCATTCCATCTTGGGCTTTAAGATACCACAATGTATTATTAAACCTGTTTGTAACACAATGTATGAGATGACATCATATCCCTGGGTGTGTGTGACCTCACCAAAAATGTGTGCCCTGCTGTGTAGGAAAAGTGAAACTCCAGGATACAGACAGTTAGGTAGAAGTTATTATGGAGATTTACAAAGAGCTGCCCTTCCCCCAGTCTGGTTCTCTTTTCTCTCAAATTCAAAACATTCTTTAAAAGAGGAAGAGTAAACATTTTATGCAATCCTGCATCAAAAAAGATGTAATAAAAAATATTGAGAAAAAAATGCATTTGAAATGAATGAAAAACGGAGATAGCCTCGGGAGATGGTGATTTTTTGCCTGGGATCTCAGTCATGGTCATTCAGGAAATAAAAAACACTGAATATTTACAACAGTAGGACCTTCACATAGGGAACTGGTTAAACTGGAGTTAGAAGAGCTAAGAAGTCTGGAGACAGTGAGACCACTCTGATTGGTAAAGGCAAAAAGATGCTGCCCGCTATGAGCTGGATGCAAGGAGTATGCAGAGCCAATTAGGTGGGCAGAGGGGATGCAGCTCTTGCCAGAGACTACAGGAGGCAGAGGAAGAGGTACCCTGGCCCCCCCTCCCTTCCTTGGAGCCTCCAATCTCCCATCAGTGTTTCTTACTCAAAGGCTGAGTCCAGGGGGAAATTGGTTGACATAGGAACCTGTTCAATCCCCTGGCAAGCAAAGCAGAGCAGTGGAGGATGAAGAACAGATCTAAAAACAAAGAGATCCAGAATGAGCACATATGGAAAGACAAATGCTGCCTTCAAAGGAAGCTGATCACTGTCTGCAAAATTGTCACAAATCTGTGCACAGTGAAGAGATGAATATCTATCAGATTCAACACCCAAGGTGGAGGAATTAGGAGCTGAGTTGAACTGAACATCACAGAGGGCTACCACCTTGACCTCCTTCATAGCCAGAACTTTGGACTGGATTTCAGCCATGAGCCTACCCAGTAGGATTTGATGTCTTTTAATGATCATTCACTGATAAAATTAAGCATGCACAGCAGTAATGGAAAACATGATTTTGGTGGGAAAAGTTAAAATGTGTGTTTTATAGGTGTGGTTTTGGTCACTGATGTTGTTATTGCTAATAACACTGATATCCAATACACACTCATTTATTTATAACTCAGGAACTCACTGCTGGGTGATCACATTGTTTTCCCAGGTCAATCTTGTTCCCAGACATTCCTACTTTAAGATGGAAGTAATTTCTCTAAAAGTTATATTCAACAGTTGACTGTTGACGCCATGTTCTATTATTAACTAACATGCAATTAGTTCATTAAAAAATACCTCAACTGAATGGTGTGTAACTTAATACAATCTACCCAAGTGGAGAAATCCACTGTTTCTCACAAATGGGGGCAAAATTACAGTGCAGGAAAACTGGAAACGAGAAGATGCCAGCTGGCAGGACACTAAGTGTTTCAGATTACTGTGTGTTTATGACCTCTGTGTTCTAGAAAAAAATTAATTAGATTATGCTATTTGAGAATCTTGGAATGTTGTGGCTCCATGCCAGGCTTATCAGAACCATACATCTGAAATTTAATGAAGCTGTTTTAAATTTCACCTGTATTTCTAAGCTTTGAAAAAGCAATAAATGTAGGAACTAATAAATAACGGTGAAAGAATGCTGAGATTCTCTCACATGGCAGCATTCGGTGTAAAATTATGGGCTGTTCCAAAGTATGATACACTTGTTTGCTTGAAAATGAACATGATATGAAGCAGGGCTCTGGCTTTAAGAATATTTGGAAAATAAACATATGCAATGTGGGAACTCTGTTGAAACTTTGCAAGTTGTTTTGGAAAATGTGAATTATTCGTTAACAGTGTGTGTGTATCTCAGGTTGGGGTCAAGATGGAGAATGCCATGAGAACTACAGCACAGGGAAAGGGAAGCAAAGGAAGATTCGCTTCTCATTCACCTTGATTTGGGAGTCCTACTGACTGACCTTCCAGCTGGTAATCATATGAGTAGGCCTCATTTTTTATTATTTACTTTTTCTGGATGTATAGTTGATTTATGGGCTTCCCTGGTGGCAAAGATGGTAGCAAACCTGCCTGCGATGTGTAAGAATCCAGGTTCGATCCCTGGGTCAGGAAGATCTTCTGGAGAAGGGAATGGCACCCCACTCCAGTATTCTTGCCTGAAGAATTCCATGAATAGAGGAGCTTTGCAGGCTACAGTCCATAGCATCACAAAGAGTCAGACATGACTGAGCAACTAACACACACATAGTTGATTTAAATGTTGTGTTAGTTCCAAGTGTACAGCAAAGTGTACATATACTGATTTAGTTATATTTCTATTAACACCTAATGGAAAAATCTGAACAAACTTTTTGGCCAATCCAATATATGCATTCTTTTTTTCAGATTCTTTTCCCTTATAGATATTCAGTACAGTTATCTGTGCTATATGGCAGGTCCTTGTTGATTACCTATTTTATGTATAACAGTGTGTATCTGTTAATCCCAAACTTTTACTTTGTTTACTTGTTAATTGTGGTTAAATATACATAACATAAAATTTACCACTTTAACCATTTTTAACTGTACAGTTCAGCAACATTTAATACTTTTGCATGATTATGTAATCCTCACCACTGTCCACCTCCAGAACTTGGCTTCAAGTTTCTTTCATCGATAGATTTCTAAAAAACAATTAAAAATTTCTCTAGGGCTATTTGGTCACTTTAGTCGAGGGTTGAAAATGTGCAGGACAGTACACCTGTGCCTGCAGGTGTGGGAGCCAGATGGTCCTACCCCACAGCCCAAGTGCCTAAAGGGTGCCACTGTGGCACCAGCTGAGTCGTGACTGAAGAAAACTACTGTTCACTCAGACTTAATAGAAGGAGAATAGTGGCTCCTTTTGAGAAAACAAACGAACGCAATAAACCCGAAACTAGTATCACTTTAATGAAGCTATTTCATTAAATTGTTAATTATTAATGAATATTCAAAAATACTTACTCAATACCTACTCGTGTTAGGCGTTGTTTTAGGTTGTGAGGGATTCGTGTTGACCAAAGATTAAGACCTCACTCCTACAGACCTTCTATTCCAGTCAAAGAGGCTGTGGATACACAGATAAAGGTGGAACACACAGGTGAAAATATGGATAAGAGAATAAAAGCAAGTTTGGTTTCCTTTTTCCTATTTATTCCCACGTAATATTCCAGAGACAAAAAAAAAGAATAATGAGAGTTCGGAGAAGAGAAGGTCACAACACAGAAGAGGTGACCCATATGTCCATTGCTGAAATATTCAGGAAGAAGACTGAAAAGAGTCTGATCACAAGTCAATGCCCCTTGAAATGGTTTCTGTATGGTCGGGAAATACCTGCCAGAAAATCAAAGTTCAGTAAGTAAATTGTTTTACGTGGTGGTGGTTTAGTCACTAAGTCATGTCTTACTCTTTGTGATCCAATGGACTATAGTCCACTCCTCTGTCCATGAGATTTCCCAGGCAAGAATACTGGAGCAGGTTGCCATTTCCTTCTCTAGGGGATCTTCCTGACCCAGGGATCAAACCCATGTCTCCTGCACTGCAAGCAGACTACTGCATTGCAGATGGATTCTTTACCAGCTGAGCCACCAGGGAAGCCCATTTTATCTATATAACATCAATCCACGTATTTGACTGATTTCACCACTGGATTAAGCCCATCGAGTCTTTCAACAGATATCAACAAACTGCCTAATTTGTGCCTGTCCTGGGGATACACATATAGTAAACAAAACAGAAAAAGAACCTGCTTTCTTGGAGCTTTACACTCTGAAGAGATAGATTTTGAACACTGCAGTAAATATGGAACATTCCAAGTAGTTTACAACTGCTGTGAAGAAAGGAAAGTCAAGTACCAGGGAGTGGAGCCTTGACCCTGAATATGGAGCGTGCCTGGCATCTATAAGGAACAGAAAAGCTCTATGTGACTAGGGCAAAAGAGCAAGATGGTGAGGACAGAGGACATGGTCTAAGGAATAGGGATCAAATCTCGTAGAGCCCTGTTTTTATTGTTGTTTGGTTGCTAAGTGGTGTCCAACTCTTTGTGACCCCATGGACTGCAGCATTCCAGGATCCTCTGTCCTCCACTGTCTCCTGGAGTTTGCTCAGATTCATGTCCACTGAGTCAGTGATGCTATCCAATCATCTCATCCTCTGCTGCCCCCTTCTCCTTTTGCGTGCACAAACACTACACACATATATACACATTCGTGCTTGGTCGCTTGAGTTGTGTCTGTCTCTGTGTGACCCTATGGATTGTAGCCTGTCAGGCTCCTCTGTCCATGGGATTCTCCCGGAGAAAGAGAGGGGAAAAAAAGAGAGAGAGAGAGAGAGAGTGCTTTTGTGATTGTGGACCTGTCTAGACAAGCCCCAAACCCCTGGGGGCAGGCAGGCTGTTAGGATGGGCAGGGTGGAAACTCATAGGCAGGAACTGACGCTTCAGTTCACAGGTGGAATTTCTTCTTCCTGAGGGAAATCTTAGTTCTGTTCTTATGACCTTGTAATCGGTTGGATGAGGTCCACCCAGATTACCCAGTAATCTCCTTGATATGAAGTCAACTGACTGTAGGTGGTTATCACATCTATCGAACACCTTCAGGGTAACACTAGATAAGTATTTGGACTGAGGACCTGGGTATCAGAGCGGAACCAAGTTGCCACATGAGTGATCATCACAGATGACTGACCAATTTTTATCCAGTTGCAAGCTGATTGGCTTTGTATAGACTGTGACAACTCTTTCCTCTACCCTCGGCTTTTTCAATGGGCTCTTTTGAATTATGCAGACAGCCTGAGAGTTGCATTTCCTGTCTGATAGGATAGAATCAGGTTCCAAATGACAAAATATTAATTAGGAGGACTGGTCTTGTTTGGGAACTCACTAGCACTGGGAGCTTGGCTTCTGCAGCTAAATGTTTCAGTGCCAACCAGGTTCAGCCCCAAACAGAAGCCATCCAGATCTATGTTCAATGCCCGGCCCCCATCCCAATCATCAATTCTATTTTTTTTCCACTGGAGGATAATTGCTTTACAATGTTGTGTTCATTTCTGCTGTACAACAGTGTAAATCTGCTATAAGTATACCTATAGCCTCTCCCTCTTGAGCCTCCCTCCCACCCCACCACTCTACCTCAGGTCTCACCCCTCTGGGTCATCATAGAGCACAGAGTTGAGTTTCCAGTGATACACAGCAGCTTCCCACTAGCTATCTAGTTTTATACAGGGTGGTGTATATATACAAGGGTTTCCAGGTGATGCTAGCTGTAAAGAACTAGGAGATGTAAGAGTTGTGGGTTCAATCCCTGGGTCAGGGAGATCCTCTGGAGGAGGGCACAGCAACTCACTCCAGATTCTTGCTTGGAGAATCCCACAAACAGAGCAGCCTGCCAGGCTGCAGTCCATAAGGTTGCAGAGAGTCAGACATGACTGAAGTGACTTAGCACACACACAGTATGTATATAATCCTCCACTCTTTAAATATAAGAAGGTACTTCCCACACTGCTGTCCATATTCAATATTCAAATACCTCTTTCAAGAACAAAACAGTGCCTGTGTGACTCTGTGTGGGTCGTGGGTAAATTCTAGGCATGAGGAAGAACAACCCTCCAGTTCATCCTATTGACCCCAATGAACTCTGCTCAATAAATATTTGCAGAATGACTGAAGGCCAAAGCAGGCCTTGAGTTTATGCAACTTGGTGACATTTCTACCACGAAAAATGTGCTACTACAAACTTTATCTTGGAAAACTCTTGATAGGTGGTAAAGTTGTTCTGAACCTAGGAAGCTGCTGTTGGCCAAATTATGTGCTCTTGGAGAGAAACATTTCCTGTGTATTTAAAAAAAAAAAGACCCCAGCATGACTAATACGGTAAGCATGTTCTCACCTTCTCCAGGAGAAGAAAGGAGTCAGGTAGAGCTTTGTAACAATCCCTGGTCGCAAACCTCAGGAGACACCCGGTCATTAGCTAACCACATGCATGTGGCATTCAGAATGGAACATCCCGGGCTCCGAAACCACAGGCATCTATCTGCTGAATTAAAGGGAGCAGTTTCACAGGCCTGGACAGAAAAAGGATGTGGTGAATTTTCAAATGCTTCTGATTTATAGGCAAGAAGGTGCAAGGTTATGGTACACAGAGAAATGAACCGTTACATTTCTCGTCACCACCCCCTTCCAGAAACTCCCGCTGCTGTGGTTTCTAGGAAGATACCAAGAGCGTCGCTATGACAATCACCAGGCCTGGTCCTGTCCCCATGGTCCAGCCACGCATCCTTGCAGTGATTCTTTAAGAATAGCCCAAAACCCCTGCCTTTGGTGACTGGCCAAGCCAGGGTGTGATATTTTTTTCCTGTTTAATTAAAAAGAAAAAATAAAAAAAGCTTACCCATTTGCTTTCACCAGCTATCTGAAAGTTCAAAAGGTAAAGAACATTTCCCTCTGCAAATAAGGCTGTGGAATGTATTTGGAAGTTGAGTTTTCATCAGCAGTCACTGTTTTTGATCCACTTATTCCACTGCCAAGAAAGGTGAAATAGTCACTTTTTTCCTGAAAAAAAAAAAAAAGAGCAACATTTTATTTATAATTTGACATTAATGGGAGGGGCTCCAGGAATTTCGGGTCATCTTTCAGACCTTAATAGAGGCCAGGAACACCCTCAGATGGGAGGGACTTGTCATGTCCTCTTGGCACAGGAAAAGTTCAGGTTTCCCTTAACAGGAAATAATAAAATGAATCAAGGCTCACTTTGAGGCCTCTGATGATGGGTTACGATGGCACTTTATAAACCAACCTGTCCTTAGTGAAGGGCTCTTTTCATAAAATTATATCCTTAATTTATTACAATGCAAGACTGAATGTCGTATTAACTGCATTGGGCTACCCACAAGGTCCCACAAAAGACCAGGGCTCCTGTCCCTGGAATTTTGTAGGATAAACCCCCAAAGGATTCCTTTTCATGCTGACCCAAGGGTGGACGTGAGTTTATGGAGGAAATGACATTTGAATGGTGACTTGAAAGGCAGATGAGCTAAACAATAAAAAAGGACATAGCCTAAGTATGTGCTGCCCATCTGATCTCCTCACTTGCTGGGCTTATTTTTCAGTTACTGCAGATAACTGGTTTAAATTCCTCCCCTCCACACTGTGGAGAGTTGCACCCTCCTCAGTCTATATTCCAGGTCTTTTGGGGTTTACTTTCTTTCCTACAATTTCTTGCTTCAATGAATTCTCAATCTCTTCTCTGCATCTCATTGATTCTCCAGATATTTTTCTTTCTTCCCTACATCACTACTACCCTTAGTTTCTCAAAACATCAATGATATAAGGCAGCTCCATGTCTAGATTTTAAGATAACCAAGAAGAAGCACAGCCTGGGACACAGCTGCCAACATTTTAAATTCTGTATCAGATATTCCTCACCCAATTTTCGTGGTCCCATTAGGTAAGAGATACCTAACTAGCCATTCTAGGTAGGGTGCCCCCTTATCATTAATCTGGGGCCACAGCTAGAGAAAAGCAAAGCTAATATAGCAAGAGATCCCCTTATATTATGATGTGAAGAATCAAGAACTCTTTTTTACTTAGCAATGTGAAATCAGATTTCCAGAATTGCCTTTGGTCCTGCTCCACACGATCATTCACAAGCCTGATTGGGAACAAGATGTTTCTTCCTTGTTCTCCAGGCCTGTATTCACGTGGCTAAGGCTGTCATATGCTCATAATTGCAGTCACAGGAAAGGGCAAGAGAATAGGAGAGAAGGTCCACTTCCTGTGGCTCTCAACCAGGATTGGCACCAGCGATCTCCATGAATGCCATGGGTGAGAGTTCAGCCTTCTGGCCAAACCAATTGCTGGGAGCTGGGAAGTACAGTTACCAAGTATCCAGGTAACCACACTCCCAGCCCCATCTCTTTTACTATGAAAGGGGGTGAGAACCACTAGGTGGAAAATGAGCAATCTCTGCCTCACCCTCCTTCTACTCTTCCCCATACACCCTCTCTCCTTCTCCATTTCTCAAGTAGCCAATGTTTAGATTTCTGCCACATTTTTAAGGAAAAGCAATGAATGATGCAAACAGATGGAAAGATAAACTGTGTTCTTGGATTGGAAGAATCACTATTGCCAAAATGACTACACTATAGATTCAGTGCAATCCCTATCAAAAACCAATGGCATTTTTCACAGAATTAGGACAAAAAAGTTTATATGGAAATGCAAAAGACTCTGAATAGCTAAAGTAATCTTGAGGTTAAACACACACACACACACACACACACACACACACACAGAGAGAGAGAGAGAGAGAGAGAGAGAGAGAGAGAACTGGAGGAATCAATTCCTCCCAGAAAAGACTAAGTGGCTTCCACTTCCATCACTCAAACAACCTGCTAAGCTCTCTGCATTGGAGAATCTGATGTATCTCAGATAAATGCTCCCTGTTTCTGTATTGCAGTGACCCAGCACTTATTTCACTGTGTGTGCATGTGTGAGTCCACTCACGTGCAAGCATGTGGATGGGGATTTCTTTTTTCTGGTACATGAATGAT
The DNA here is from genome assembly GCA_007570785.1 of Antilocapra americana. Taxonomy (NCBI): domain Eukaryota; kingdom Metazoa; phylum Chordata; class Mammalia; order Artiodactyla; family Antilocapridae; genus Antilocapra; species Antilocapra americana. The sequence goes on from ML660213.1 coordinate 4,489,761, forward strand.
TGAGGGTAGGGCAGGTAAAAAGGGACATATTCTCAGAGAAGGAAACACTGAAGCTAAGTAGAGGGAAGAGAAGGGCATGGTCAATTCCGGGTAATGGATGATCAAGTTTTCTTGGCTTATAGGTTATAGGAAACGGGGTAGGGGTTTTAGCAAGGAATCCTCCCAGTCTCAAACAAATAGAAGCCAAATGTAAACCAGCACCATCTAAAAAAGGATGGTTATATAAGAGGTCATAGAGGTAGTTTTGGTTCCATCCAAGCCCTGGCTCCATCCAAGTCACCAAAATATGTCATTAAGTCTTCACTTCTATCTCTGAGTCATTTGGTCTCTGTCTTCCTAGATAGGCTTTCTTCAGAAGGGCCTCAATATCTCTAGGCCATGTATTATCTGGAAAATGTTTAACCTGATATTTCTAGCAAGTGGCTAAGGTAAAATAAAGGTGCAATTCCAGAGCCAGGTCATCCTGTGCAGAATCTACCAGGTAAAGGATAGAGGGCTGGTTCTGGCACTCTTGGATTCTCCTGATACAATGAAGGTTTTTAAAGGGGTAGCAGTATACAGCAGGGGAGAATTCTGAAAGCAGAGAAGGGAAGGATTTTTTTAAAAATTTCTCCCCAAAGCCTTTTTCATGCTGTGACCTCCTTGTGTGGGCTAACTTTTATGTCAAGCTTACTAAAGTGGTCTCTCCATGGACCACTCTGAATGCAAACACACAAATAATGGATGTCTGAGTCATGGCTGACCACAACAACAGGCTAGAGAAGCTGTCCTAGGGTCAGCCAAACAACCCAGAGCTTGTTGAGACAAGAGATGCTTGAGTGTTCCTGATAGACTAGAGGTTGACCTGTTGAGAGGCAAGTCAGTGTGGGCTCAGCCTGAGTATTGCCCAATAAGGCCACCGAAAGGCAGACAGGGAACCTTAGTATCGTGAAACTGGAATTGAATGGTGTGTTTTGAGGCACTGCAGAAAGACTCACAGGAAATCTATTCTAATGGGTTGAAGGAGTTGCAGGAACTAGGTCTCCAATAAGGGGCATTTCCAGTGAACCCTACAAGAGGTAGGGATGGTGTTACACCCTCGCCACCCAGACAGCATGGAGCCAGTTTAGGAGAGGATCATTTTAAGTAAGAGATTTTCTCACTCCTTAACATCCCTCCTTCTCCTCCCATAACTCTGATTTCAAGAGGATCAGAAATTTAGGAGGTAGACAGATGGGATGAACTGGGATTTACATATATACACTATTGATACTGTGTATAAAATAGATAATTAATGACATCCTGTATAGTATAGATTATTCAATGCACTATGATGGCCTAAATGGGAAGCAAATCTGAACAAGAGGGGGTGTATATATATATATATATATATATATATATATATATATATATATACACATACATATAGCTGATTCACTTTGCTGTATGGCAGAAACTAGAGCAACCTTGTAAAAACAACTATATTCCAATAAAAATTTTAAAAAGGGAGCTATGTATGTGGTAGAGAAATACAGACAAAGTCAGCCATGTCATTCCTATTCACCCCAGCTGCCTCCCAGCCTGAGGCAGCCCTAAGTCAGGGGATGGGAGAATCTGACTTAAATCAGTTCAAAATCTTCTTTAAAATCTTGGACACGGGGTTGCAATTTCTAAAGTGCTTGTGCCTTAAATTGTATTTGTGACTTAAATGGACTCTAGTATCTAACTATGAATAAAAAGAAATGGCCTATAAGAATTTTTATCTTGGTCAAATAAAATGTTAAAGGGATAGTAGATAAGAACAAAATTTTCATTTGCTTGCATTATAAATTCTGCTTGTTCAATGTTTACATCTCCCTACACATCATGATTCAGAGGGGAAAAAAAAAATTCTCACTCTTCCAGAAATCATAAAATTCCCTAAAAGGACTCCTAGTGTTCTTTTTGAGTCAGTTCCTGCACCCCATCCCAACCAAACCTGAGACAAAAGAGTCATATGGTTATGAACAGTCTCATCTGGGCCACATCTGTGAAAGCAAGGGGCAGAGTCTAAAAGGACAGGATGCTGGCAGCAATAGACACCAATTATGACAAGAAGTGACGGCACTGGGATTCTGAAAGCTTACAAGAAAAGTCATTCCAGTGAAAAAGAAAGCCTGTGGTTAAAGCAGAAGCTCAAATTCCACTGCATACATAGTCTGGGATATAGTATGTTGGGAACATTCCATTTGGAACGCCAGGTCTAAAGTGTTAGAAACCCAGCGACAGAAAACAGTGCCTGCTGGCACCCTCACCGTAACCTCTGTCATCCCCATGCCCTCCATGGCGGCACTTAAGCCATTGTCATCAGCCTGGTCATGGGGGTTGTGCCCTCCTCCCTGATACGCCTATGAGTCAGGTGCCAAGTTGAAGCCACAGTGGGTCCCTAGATAGGCAGCAGGTAACGGTGAGATCCATAGTACTTCTAAACAGTATTTTAGGAAAAAAAAAAAAATGGAAGCAGTTAAATGACATTTAAAAGGCTCACTCTGGATAACAGTATGGAGGTTTCTCAAAGAATATAAGACCACATACGTATATCAAGTTGCTTCAGTTGAGTCCAAGTCTTTAAGACCCTATGGAATGTAGCCCACCAGGCTCCTCTGTCTAGGCAAGACCCATGTCTTTCATGTTTCCTGCATTGGCAGGCGTGTTCTTTACCGCTAGCACCACCTGGGAAGCCCAGAACTACCATATGACCCAGTTATTGCACTTCTGGGAATATATCCAAAACACTAATTTGAAAAGATGCAAGCACCCCATGTTCATAGCTGCATTATTTATAACTGGAAAGATACAAAAGCAACCTAAGTGTCCATCCACAGATGAATGGATAACAAAGATGTGGTACATATATATATATATATGGATATATATATATATAGATATATGGATATATATATAATATATATACAAATATATAATATAGATATTGGAGAAAGAAATGGCAACCCACTCCGGTACTCTTGCCTGGAAAATCCTATGGATGGAGAAGCCTGGTAGGCTACAATCCATGGGGTCACAAAGAGTCAGACATGACTGAGTGACTTCACATATATATATATATATAAGGTGTAAGATAAGCTGCAAGGATGCTACAAGGATGTATTATAGCCAACATTTTTAATAACTAAATGGAATATAACCTTTAAAATTATACAAAAATAAAAATTAAAAAATAAAAGGCAGCTCACTTTTCATAAACCATGAAGTTACAGGTTCTTTCCCTTATTCAAAACGTATTTAGGTATTTTTTACATGCTGATTATTTGAACAAGCACAGTGTTCAAATCTGAGAACATAAAACTATTTAGGAAAATGTCGACCAGTCTGTCTCCCTCACCAGGAGTAAGTTCCACCAGAGCAGGGCTCTTCTCTGTCCTGTTCACTCCCCGAGTCTCCCGTGTCTGAAAAAATCTTATATGTAGAGTCGGAGCCCCACACATATTTTTTGGATGGATAAAGCCGTATAATCACTGCCTTCAGGAAGCTTAAGGTCCAGTGGAGGAGAAAGTCAGGCAAGCCCAAGATAGTAAAGTTCAGTGGCAGAGGAAATCATAAAACTGTCTAACAGCAGAGGGTGGGGGTGAGTGAAAAGTGAATAAAGCTTCCAAGGGATGATGCAACATGGGAAAGTAAGGGTAAACAGAGCGTGGCCCCTTCAGGCTGCTGTTTCCCTTCTCTTTGAGGGTTTCTCGTGTTCTGTCTCTTCTTCTGATGGGAAGGAACAACGCACAAAGAGTGAGAACTCCGGGCTGCCTCCTTCCTGGGTGTGGTCCTTTCTGAAGCTACGCCAGGGGAATGACTTTACAGGATGTCAGCATGAAGCCTGTGGGACTCTGGCTCTGTGGGATCTTGGCAGAACCTACCCCAGCGCTAAGGTCGGACCTGGGGAAAGATGTGGTAATCGCTGTAAAGGCACGTGGGCTCAAAGGCAAAGCCGGCGCCGGGCAAAACTCTTCCTGCAAACTGCGCTTGCGAAGTGCTGGGGAGTTTTTCCTGTGTGTGGCCAGTTCAGTGGGGTTAAGATATGATTAAGCCTAAACGTGTAAACAGCAAATTCCCAAGTTAATGATGATGTAACTTTCTGTTAGGGTTAGGCTGGATTAGAGCTGACTCTGTTGCCTCACGTTGGAATCTGGTCCAAAATGTTGATTCCTTTTATAAATCCTGTAGTCATCCTCAAGAATAACAGGAGCCACCAAAGAGAAGCCTTTCTACGGTTTCTAGAGTTTCAGTGAGACATTCCTTAGCATCACCTGGGAAAACTCCAAGCAACACAGGCTGGCTCTTAGGGCTTGGGGAAAGTGGCACAGGACTAGAGAGGAGTGTGGTACTGGTGTATGGTACCCTGGGCAGGAACACGGACAATGCAGGCCTGGGTGAGGCGTGCTCCAAATCACATCCTGACAGAGTCCTCAAAAGGCAGCTCGACATGAAGGAAAAATAACAGCCCACTTGGTTGAAATCACATCCAACTGCGGCCGGGGCCCAATGTGCAATCCTTCATCCTTTCTGGTATTCATTCAGCTGCTATCGCCGCCCCCGGGACGGATTCTTCCTCCAGGGCAACAAATGCTCAATTCATCAGGGAACAGAAGCACTGCTCCTGTGCTGTTGCCCCAGGATCTTCAAAAGCTTTGAGTAGAAATAGAAGCCAAAGACAGATTATTTTCAGAAATGGACATATTTTCGCTCTAGTTTAAGCCGGCTGATGATCCTTATCCCTTCCTTCCACGTGGACAGCGTCCCTGCTCTGTCCTGGTTCTCGGATGATTTTAACGCCAGCCTGTAAGGAGCCCCAGAAGGTGGGCTATCCCACTTGGTTCCAGCCACAGCCTTTGTGAAGGCACTTAAGTGCCAAAGCAAATGTTTCATCTAGGTTAGGATCTAAAATGATGAAGCTCACTTTTTCTTTATTTCTCTGTTTTTAGCTCCCAGAAAGTAAGATGTTGCCGGAAGTTATAACCATAATAGTTATCGTGATATTAATATGCAACATCTAGATGTCTAAGGACGATAACAGCCATGCCAGTCCTCCTAAGGCCCTGAAAGTGAAAGTGTTAGTTACAAAGTCTGAATCTTTGTAACCTCATGGACTGTAACCCTCCGGGATCTTTTCCATGGACTTCTCCAGGCAAGAACACTGGAGTGGGTAGCCATTCCCTTCTCCAGGGGATCTTCCCCACCCAGAGGCTGAACTGGAGTCTCCTGCATTATAGGCACACTCTTTACCATCTGAGACACACAAGGGAAGCCTAAGGCTTTGGACACAGTTATATCTCAAATCTGGGTTAATGAAAACATGAAACACAGTTCTTTAGGCTTGAATCCGAGTCAGTTTCTATTAATAACACTTTGGAATGGAGCTGAAAGCTGGTATGCCATCCCCTATCAATACGTGAACTGTTTTCCTATTTGGCAAAATCAGACAGTAGACCCTAAACACCTGAGCTCAATACGAGAAAGATTCCAGGATGCGGTGGTTGTCGCTGTCAACACCACTCCCAGACTCATCTGGGAGATCCCCACCCATATGACTTCTCCCGTGACCCTGGTCTCATGGCTAACATGTCTCTCAGCTTCTCCAAAGCCATCATCTCCCTGGCCTGCTGTCAAAAGAACAATGGAAAAAGCAGAGGTCTGAAGAATGGAACTCGAGTCACCCTCTCCCCCTTGCTAATTACCTGGTGACAGTTTAGTTGGCCCTTTCAACCTCAGTGACTTCATGGGGATAACGATATTTTGCTTGTCTGAAGGCAAGAGGTTAGACAAGATGAATGATGTATCTCAACTTGATGTATATACTTTATTTTACATTAAAATGGTGCCTTGAATCAACCAATGGCTATGCTCTGAACACAGAAGTTACATACACACACAGAAGAATTAAGCAAAGGTTAGAACTCATGCAATTTTGCTTACACCCACTTATTTTCATTTGAGTAACTTAATAGTTTTTCAGTGGATGGTGAGGCTTCCTTTATTATCAGATGGTTCCTTGAGGTTTCATCCAGCTGAAAGGACCACAATTCTGTTGTGTTTTTGTCTTTTGTGTTTCAGAGGAATTTATAATAAATGTGAAAACAAATGTATGGTCAGGCCACTCAAGATGGCTGTTTTCTTGTTCTCTGTACATTCCCTGTGGAACCAGTACCTGCTTCACCTGCACCCCACTCTCGTGATAGATCTTCTTATATACTAGTCCCCACCCCACCTAGGGATTGTTCTTATTAAAGAGGCAGGGAAGGGATTGCCCTTCTGCTAGTCTCCTTGGTAACTGATGAGCCAACCGGAGTCAATCCCCCCATAACTGGTAACCTGTCCTTGCCCCCAAGGGCTAAGACTGCCCGCATGTCTTGTCCACTGTCTGCTGCCTGTGGATGGTGGGGTGTTGCTCCAGGGCCCTACTTCAGATGTGTAAGCTCCCCCATCCACTAAACCAGGGGTCCCCAACCTCAAGGATCTAATCCCTGATGATCTGTGGTGGAGCTGACATAATAATCATAGAAATAAAGTGCATATACAACAGAATGTGCTTGAATCATTTCAAAACCATCCCCCAGCCCTTCCCTGGTCCATGGAAAAATTGTCTTCCTCGAAACCAGTTTCTAATGCCAAAAATGTTGGGGGTCACTGCATTAAGCTGTTGATGTCTCCATCTCTGACCCCTGGCTCTTTCTTGGCTCGTGAACCTTGTCAAGTATAGGCCTCTTAGGCCTGTTGGGTGCAGTCCAACAGGTCAAAAGTCAGGTTGGTCTCTAAGATGTCTCTGGGGGTCACCCCCTCTTTTTTTATTTTTATAGCACTTCTTGCCTTGATGAATATTTTGTTGTTGTTTAGTCGCTAAATCAAATTCAACTCTTTGCAACCCCATGGGCTACAGCATGCAGGCTTCTCTGTCCTTTGTTATCTCCCAGAGTTTGCTCAAACTCATGTCCATTGGTAATGCTAAGTATCTCATGCTCTGTTGCCCCCTTTTCCTCCTGCCCTTGATCTTTCCTAGCATCAGGGTCTTTTTCAGTGAGCCAGCTCTTTGCATCAGGTGACCAAATATTGGAGCTTCAGCTTCAGCATCAATCCTTCCAATGAATATTCAGAGTTGATTTCCTGGTTTGATCTCCCAACTATCCAAGAGACTCTCAGGAGTCTCTTCCAGTACCACAGTTAGAAAGCATCAGTTCTTCATTGCTCAGCCTTCTTTATGGTCCAACTCTCATATCCATACATGACTTACTGGAAAAACCATAGCTTCGATTATATGGACCTTTGTTGGCAAAGTGATGTCTCTGTTTTTTAATATGCTGTTTAGGTTGGTCTTAGCTTTCCTTCCAAGGAGCAAGTGTCTTTTAATTTCATGGCTGCAAATGATTATGACAGCTCTCTTATCAGTCTCACTGTTTAGGGACCACCTCCCTTCCATTCATTTCATGCTTCTACTGTGTATTTTCCTAGACATGAATCTAATAAGCCAGCTGTGCTCCACCCTGCCTCACACTCCTGAGTGTAGGCCCTTCAGAAGGCAGCTCTGACTTGACTGTCTCATCTCACTTCCTGTCATCCCCAGCATGGATGTCTCACTGGCCATCCACCATACCCACATGCTTTCTCACTGACAAGTCGCCTGTGCTACTATGTCTCTGTAGGATTCCCTTCTGTTTTCATTTTCTTTTGCTGTCAAGGCTTAAAACAATACTTGGTGGCTTTGTGGTTAAAGCAACACCTCCAGTATTAATTCGTGAAGACCAGAAGCGCAGGCTCAGCCTGGCTAGGTTCTTTGCTCAGTGTCCAGAGGGCTGAGGTCAAGGGCATCCTCTGCTGAAGGCTGGACTAGGGGAATATCTGCTTTCAAGCTTCTTCAGGCTGTTGGTAGAATTAATTTCCTTGTCGCTGAAAGACCTGGTCCCCCTGGCCTTGCTGCTATTGTCTAGGGGCTGCCTGTTGATCCTCGAGGCTGCTGTCAGGTCCTGGCCTGATGGCCCTCTTCACACACTTCCAAGCTCTCTGACTTCAAAAAGAAGCCAGTCCCTTCTCAGACAAAGAAAGACCCAAAAGTATGATATCGCTTATATGTGGCATCTAAAAAAACCCAACAAACTACTGAATATACCAAAAAGGAAGCAGATTCGCAGATACAGAGAACAAAGTAGTGGTTACTGGTGGGGGAGGGAAGGAGGAAGGGACAACACAGGAGTAGGGGAGAAAGAGGTACAAGCTATTAAATACAAAATAAGCTACAAGGATACATATTGCAGACTTCCCTGCAGCTCAAACAGTAAAGAATCTGCGTGCGAGGCAGGAGACCAGGGTTCGATCCCTGGGTTGGGAAGTTCCTCTGGAGAGGGGAATGGCAATTCACTCCAGTATTCTAGCCTGGAGAATTCAATGGACAGAGAAGCCTGGCAGGCTCTAGTCTGTGGCGTGGCAAAGAGTCAGACACGACTGAATGACTAATGCAGTCACAGTCACGTATATTGTACAACACAGGGAATATAGCCAATGTTTTATGACAACTATAAATGGAGTATAACTTTTCAGAATTGTGAATCACTAAACTGTATACCTATAGCTTACATAATATCATACAACAGCTATACTTCAATTGAAAAAAAAACACTTACCTGATTAGGTCAGACCCACCCTGATTAATCTCCTTCTGAACCACACACTGATAAGGGAAATGATTACACCTGCAAAATCACTTTTGCCATATATAATAATGCAATTATAAGAGTAATACTATATTCTAGTAATAATTTCTACCTACACTTAATTGGAGGGAATTATACAAAGCAAAGACTACCAGGATCATTTTCAATGTCTACAGCACTGTCCTTTCTTTTCCTGCTAGGCAAACTATTTATCACCCAGGAGCTAGTTTAAATGTGTTTCTCCTGTGTTAAGAAATTCTGACATCCTGAGGCTAATGTGCTGGCCCCATACTCACTGTGCATCCCTATTTCTCCCCGTACTGTTTTATTTATCACCTCATATAAATACCCTGCTACAGGTATACAGTTTAGTGATTCACAATTCTGAAAAGTTATACTCCATTTATAGTTGTCATAAAACATTGGCTATATTCCCTGTGTTGTACAATATACGTGACTGTGACTGCATTAGTCATTCAGTCGTGTCTGACTCTTTGCCACGCCACAGACTAGAGCCTGCCAGGCTTCTCTGTCCATGGAATTCTCCAGGCTAGAATACTGGAGTGAATTGCCATTCCCCTCTCCAGAGGAACTTCCCAACCCAGGGATCGAACCCTGGTCTCCTGCCTCGCACGCAGATTCTTTACTGTTTGAGCTGCAGGGAAGTCTGCAATATGTATCCTTGTAGCTTATTTTGTATTTAATAGCTTGTACCTCTTTCTCCCCTACTCCTGTGTTGTCCCTTCCTCCTTCCCTCCCCCACCAGTAACCACTACTTTGTTCTCTGTATCTGCGAATCTGCTTCCTTTTTGGTATATTCAGTAGCTTGTTGGTTTTTTTTAGATGCCACATATAAGCGATATCATACTATTGGGTCTTTCTTTGTCTGAGAAGGGACTGGCTTCTTTTTGAAGTCAGAGAGCTTGGAAGTGTGTGAAGAGGGCCATCGGGCCAGGACCCAACAGCAGCCTCGAGGATCACCCTATACCTAGCTGTATACATATCTATCTGGATTAAGATTAAGAGATGCAGATGCTGTGGAATTCTCAGCTTCATATTGTACACTGTAAATTTCACATTTCCAATAGTGCAATAGTGTGTTTTTTGTTTCAAACCCTTTTCTAATTTTTATTTTATATTGGAATATAGTTGATTAACAATACTGTGTTAGTTTCAGATGCATAGCAAAATGATTCAGTTATATATGTGTCTATTCTTTTTCAAACCCCAAACTCACAATCTGTCCCTCTACCTCATCTTGCCCCCTGATAATCATGTTTGTTCCCTAAGTCTGTGAGTCTACTTCTATTTTGTAAGTGAGTTCATTTGTATCTTTGTTGAAGATTCCGCATGTAAGCAATATCATATTTGTCTTTCTCTGCCTGACTTACTACACTTAGTATGATAATTGTTAGGTTCATCCATGTCATTGCAAATGGCCTTATTTCATTATTTTTAATGGCTGAGTAATATTCCATTGTATATATGTACCACATCTTTATCCATTCACCTGTTGATGGACATTTAAGTTGCTTCCATGTCTTGGCTCTTCTAAACATTGTTTGTACCACTTGAAAGGGTGGTGTGTCAGGTTTTCTAATAAGAAGCATTTTTTCCAAGTGAGGGTAGAGGCTTCATGCCAGGTGATTTATGAATCCTCTTCACCTTGCACTCTAGCTTACACATTCAATAACTCAGGCCCTTCATTCCAGTAATACAGACACAAGGATTCAAATGTAAGATTAGAACTGCAATTCACATCCATGACACGTTTATACTTGCTCACAAAAGACTAGATCATATACCAAAATAGTCTTAGTTAATTGGATACAAACTTGCTAAAGAAGAGGTGTAATTTTTTAAAAAAATGAACAGTTATTTTGCATCTTTTATCTGACTGAAGTTGACAGTGATTAAAAATAAATCAAATAATTAAGCAAGAGCACCTTGGTATTCATATAAGTACTTTAGAATGGCCACTAGTTATAAAACATTCCTTTTTCCCCTGGGAAACTTTCTTTCATAAAGGAAACAGACAGAATTCACATTTAATGTGTTTGATTCTTCTACCTGGGAGCCAGTTCGGGTCTCATCCAGTTTTTCTGGGACTAGTGAATCTAGTTTTGTTTTTGTTTTTGGTATTCTTTTCCCTAGGGGCACATAACAGAGATGAAAATCACATAAGATTATTGGATGGTGCACAGACATCAATGTGTGTTCAAGATTTGAAGGAAGCAACTGCTTTTGCCTATTTAGCAATGCAAAATATATCCTCTCTGTCAATTTTCTGGAAAGAAAACTGGAATTTGGGTAATTTTATACTATAGGCTGAATTTCAGGATTCTTCATTTCTAAAAGAATGAACATGGGAAATTATCCAGAACCACAGCTCTTTGCTATGAATCTCTGAAAAGAGCTGGAACTTACCTCCCTATATTCTTTCATGGAGGACAATCCCACTCATTAACTACTCTGAGTTCAGAGTTTCCCAGATAACAATCAGGAGAAAGAATAAAGAATAACTTCTTACTTTTAACCATGTTTGCAGAGAATTGGGTTCGAATTTCTGACCATGGAATGCTGGCAAAATAGGCCGTTAGGATAATATTTAATGAAGCATCTTGACGTGGCACCAAGCTTCCATTGATGGAATTAAGAAAGATTTGCCAGTGTTCCAGGGAAGATGATTCCCACACTTCCCCTCCAAAATGTTTTCAAATATGCAGAAGAAGAAGAAAAAAAAAAGATGAATCAAGTAGAATACCTCGTGGACAATTTTTCTAAGCTGGGATGAATTATGTTAGCTTCTGTTCCCTGATCATCTCCTTCCCTGAGAAATGTATGGATATTTCCATTGCCCTAATCAGCAGAGACAGTTTCAAAATTGATCTGGAAAATCGGCAGTTGACCCCATGATCCTGCACTTTGTCGACACGTTCGATCACATCTGGTCTTGAACTGTAAAATTGTTGGCCTCTTCCCCAGCATACTGCTCTGACAGCTGCAGGCATTTTGTCCGCAGAATAGCTTCTCTCCCAAAGACTTAGGAAACCGGGACAACACAGCTTTCATTGCTAGATCCTCTAACCACAAAGAGAATTTCAATAAGTTTCTACGGAAAGGCCCTTTGGCTTAAGAGTTTCAAAAAGAAGAAGAATTAGGAAGGCGCACAGGCAATGGCATGTAATTGGGTGTGGGGCCATCTTGATTTAAATTCTGTCTCTATCTTTGACCCTCAGTTACCCAAAAAGAAGTAAGAGATTCACATTCTGTCCTCTGAAAAAGATAATAGTGTAGGAATTGAGTTAAGGTGCCATGATTTTGAAAACATTTTTTAAAAATTATGTAAGTTGCACTATTTAACTCAGCAGCATTGTAAAGCAACTATTCTCCAATAAAAATAAATTTAAAAGTAAAAATATAAGGCTCAGCAACATCATACTGTCCCTCTAGTCTAGAACAACTTGGTATTTTATAATAACAGATATATATATTCACTAAGTTGACAAGAATTTGCTCATCATCTCTCCTGTGTCAAATTTGTTCCTAAAAATATGTGCTATGCTTATATGTGGAATCTAAAATATGACAGAAATGAACTTATCTATGAAACAGAAACAGACCCACAGACATAGAGAACAGACTTGTGGTTGCCAAGGGGGAGGGGGTTGGGGTGGGGAGGATTAGAGTTTGGAATTAACAGATGCAAATGATTGTATATAGGACTGATAAACAAGATCTTACTGTATAGCACAGGGAATTATATTTAACATTCTGTGATAAAACATAATGGGAAAGAATATGAAAAAGTATATGTATATATATACATATATATGTGTGTGTGTGTGTATGACTTTGCTCTCTACTGGAAACTAACACTACATTATAAAGAAACTATGCTTTAATACAAAGTTTAAAAAAGGATGGATTAGAAGAAGGCAAGGCTAGAAAGAGACCACTTAGGAGCTGGCTGCAAAATTAAAGTGAGAAATGATGAATGGCTGAACTAAAATTACGGTGAGGGTGGTCAGTAAAAAGAAGTTGCCAACTTAGGGAAACTAGGAGGGTGTTTTGATTTGGCGGGATGGTAAGTGGAAGTTGGCAAGTGTGGGAATGAATGACCAGCAAGGGTTCTTTTTTTTTTTTTTTAAGAAGGAAGAAATGCAAGTTTGCAGAGGGAAGATAGTAAATTTATTTTAGATCATTTGAAGTGTCTATTTTTTATACAGCAAATGGGTACTTTCACCAGAATAGGACTAATACTGTTTTGGCAACTGTATATGGAAGAATGGCCAAGTTTTATACTATTCAGTTTATTAAGGAATTCTTACCTAAGGTAGATATATGGTTTCCTTCCCAACCACTGAGCAAAGAACAGGAGGAAAGAGAGCAGGGAGAACAGACAAGGACTCTATTTCTTATAGTAAATCAGAGTTTATAATCCTAGCAGGATCCAATAATGCCCATAGCACTCTCCCATAGTACCTCTAATGGCAACCTCTTGCCTGATTTTAAACATATGACCTAAGAAGGGAGACTGATCACACAGTTATTTAGTTTCTTATTGAAAGTATACTTACTCCTCACTTTGCGACAAGGGAAAGGCAACATGGTTTTGCTTAGCCTCACAAAATAAATTGAACTGAGAAGTTTGCATTTATCTAGTGCCAATTCAAAGCATCAGGAGATTCTGTGAAGTAGAGAACTTCTCCAGCATCTGGAGTTCTGTTTCCCTTCCCAAGAGGGATTATGTGTAACCTATCACTTTTCCTTCCCATACAGAGGTTCCCTTCCCCCAGATCAGCTCTGTGTATAACCAATGAGGCAGAAGGTGGGTTATTACACCTGATGACTCAGACAAGAAAGCATTGACAAGTGAGAGGCAGCCACTTGATCATTCATCATGTGATCTGAGCAATCCCCTCACCCTTAAGCTGAACCCCTGCTGCCCAATACAACTCAAAGTTATCCAATCACATGTGTCTTTGAAAACAGCCTGAGGTTCTCTGGTTTGAACTAATCATTGAGCCAAAGATCCAGGCCATTTGCCGAGATCTTGGCAATAGGAACCTCAGCTGTCAACAAGCAGAAACACTGAGTTAACACAAGCACATTCAGTGAAGTTAGGGGCAAGTCCATTTTCTAAATCCTACATCAAGAGGTCTGACATACTTGATGGTGCTTTGGACAGAATCTGGCTCACTCAAGGATAAATCTCCCCAAAGGGTAAAATGTCTTTGTCTTCGAGTCCACCGATGAAAAATTCAGAAAGGAGAGTGACAGAAGTTTACTTTTATATTATCTAAGAAAAAATACTTTGCTAAAAAAAGTAATGTAGTAAAAAAAAAATTGGGACTTACAATCAGAAGACAGGGGTGTACATTCTACCATCTGTTCCTAAGACAGGACACTTTTATGAAGTCAATACTTTACTGACTCCATTGTCTTCCTTGTTTCCACTTTCCAAGTTACCTAGGCACTTATTATTTCCTTGCCTCCAGGATTCTTGCAGGACAGAAAGCAGGAGCAGCACAAAGTCAGTGGTAATTTTTGTAAAACTTTAAAATGACTGTAGAAAGCTCAGTCACAAATTCTAAACTGCTGAAGTTTTGCTTTAATTTTCCTAACTGTCTTATTCCTCCATACTTCCCAATAAACTAGCACTGAGCACAGAGAGAAAGCACATTGATATATGTTGGTAAATGTGAGAAAGTCCTGTGAACATGATGACAGATGATGTTGGCAGAAATCTAACTTCCTTCTCTAAAATAAACAAAATAATAGATTTGGTAAATAATAATCATGTGGCATTGAGACTGACTAATAACTTGAAGATTTCTGAGCATCACAGAATGTCCAATGTTAGTACTATATATCCTGTAGCTAGTTCTTGGAAAACTCAGCAGTGGCCACAGGACTTGAAAAGGTCAGTTTTCATTCCAATCCCAAAGAAAGGCAATGCCAAAGAATGCTCAAACTACTGAACAATTGCACTCATCTCACACACTAGTAAAGTAATGCTTAAAATTCTCCAAGCCAGGCTTCAGCAATACATGAACCGTGAACTTTCAGATGATCAAGCTGGATTTAGGAAAGGCAGAGGAACCAGAGATCAAATTGCCAACATCCGCTGGATCATCAAAAAAGCAAGAGAGTTCCAAAAAAACATCTATTTCTGCTTTATTGACTATGCCAAAGCCTTTGACTCTGTGGATCACAATAAACTGTGGAAAATTCTGGAAGAGATGGGAATACCAGACCACCTGATGTGTCTCTTGAGAAATCTGTATGCAGGTCAGAAAGCAACAGTTAGAACTGGACATGGAACAACAGACTGGTTCCAAATAGGAAAAGGAGTACATCAAGGCTGTGTATTGTCACCCTGTTGATTTAACTTACATGCAGAGTACATCATGAGAAACACTGGGCTGGAAGAAGCACAAGCTGGAATCAAGATTGCCTGGGGAGAAATATCAACAACCTCAGATATGCAGATGTCACCACCCTTATGGCAGAAAGTGAAGAGGAACTAAAAAGCCTCTTGATGAAAGTGAAAGAGGAGAGTGAAAAAGCTGGCTTCAAGCTTAACATTCAGAAAACTAAGATCATGGGATCCGGTCCCACCTCTTGGCAAATAGATGGGGAAACAGTAGAAACAGTGTCAGACTTTATTTTGGGGGGCTCCAAAATCACTGTAGATGCAGCCAAGAAATTAAAAGATGATTGCTCCTTGGAAGGAAAGTTATGACCAACCTAGATAGCATATTAAAAAGCAGAGACATTACTTTGCCAACAAAGGTCTGTCTAGTCAAGCCTATGGTTTTTCCAGTGGTCATGTATGGATGTGAGAGTTGAGCTATAAAAAAAGCTGAGTGCAGAAGAATTGATGCTTTTGAACTATAGAGAAGACTCTTGAGAGTCCCTTGGACTGCAAGGAGATCCAGCCAGTCCATCCTAAAGGAGATCAGTCCTGGGTGTTCATTGGAAGGACTGATGTTGAAGCTGAAACTCCAATACTTTGGCCACCTGATGCAAAGAGCTGACTCATTGGAAAAGACCCTGATGCTGGGAAAGATTGAGGGCAGGAGGAGAAGGGGACAACAGAGGATGAGATGGCTGGATGGCATCACCAACTCGATGGACATGGATTTAGGTGGACTCTGGGAGTAGATGATGGACAGGGAGGCCTGGCATGCTGCAGTTGATGGGGTCACAATGAGTCAGACACGACTGAGCGACTGAACTTAACTGAACTGATGAACCTGTTTCTGGACACTGAAACACTGACCATTGATCACTTCATGAATGGCTTCTTGAAGGACATAAAGCTAGGATCTGGGCAACAGAGCTCTTGATGCAGAAAAAAAACCCCACATATTCATGGCCATGCTTGCTAGCAGAAATCAACCAAAACAACGAGAGACAATGTTGGTCTCACTTCTGCATACCAAAGTTTATGTCACTGCTACTCATTTGGTGGGAGTCAGTTTATTACTTCTAGTTCGTTAGTTTCTATAGTACAATAAGACTAAAAGGGGGTGGAAATGGATGCTAACCATCACCATAGTATTCAACTTTACCTAGATGTCTGTTTCAGACACCACAATATATCTCAACATATTATCTTTCTTCTTTTAAATATCCTTCATAAGACTCATAATATGAAAAGCGAGTTTCTTATAAATCTTGCTATTTTTATTTATTTATTTTTAATATATATATATATATATTTATTTTCTTTACATTATTGTGTTGATTTTGGCATACATTGGCATGAATCCTCCATGGGTATACATGTGTTCCCCTTCTTTCTTTTCAAATATGCTTTTCCTCCTATGTTCTCAGTGACACTAATTCTATCCAGTTTTCAAGTCTAAAATCTATTTCTAATTTCCACTCTCTCTCCATATCACCAGGTATGACCTAAAATCTTCCTCACCCTTTATCACATGTGCCCTTTCTGTTTTGATTTCATGTCCTCATTATTTTTCTCCTGGATTATTACAATAATTTCTTTTATCTTAATGTACTTTCCCCTCTGATGGATCATCTACCCTGTCTTCATAGAAATCTTTCTCAGTGCAAATGTTACCATTTACATTTCTGCTGTTCAAAACTTTGCACTGGTTCCATGTCCAAATTTCCAGCAAGGCAACATGTCTCCCTCTCAACTGGTACTTGACTCCTTTTCCAAATTTATTTGTGATACATAACCTTCCTCATATGTTGCACTCAGTTCTTCTGGATTAATTGAGATTCCTTGAAAATGTCTTCCATAAATTCATCCACTTTTTAAGTATCTGTTAATATTTACTATTTATTAAAAAGATGATATGTTTAGGGATATGAAAAATATGCTTGATAACTGTCCATAAGGAGTTTACAGTTATAGTTTAAACATAACTGTGATAGATATTGCAGCAACAGTATAGATTACTACAATAGGGTGTGACAAATAATTTCCTTATACAAGGGAGGTGAATGTGATAGTCAGAGAAATTTTCCTCATATTGCATTGAGCTCAGTCATGAGGGATAAGTAACATCAACTACACAAAGACACAGGAAAAGAAGAAATAGAAAGCACGTCCAGATCACAGAGTAATTATATTCACAGGTAAGGAAGCCAGAGGAAGCAAGATGTTTCAGGGGCAAGATCATTGAAGATTGTATTTGTGGAGCTCTCCAGAAAAACAGAACACATAGGAGGCAATATGGAGGGACTTATTTTAAGGAATTAGTGCAGGTTTAAAATGCACAGGGTGGATTGATTGGCGACCCCAAGAAAAGCTGATGCTGAAGTACAAGTTCAAAGGCTGTTGACCTGAAGAATCAACATTGTATCTCAAATCTAAAGGCTATAAATCTGGAGACTGTGGAAAGAGCTGAGCCAGCATTGCAGTTGAAGTCTGATTGCAGTCTGCTGGCTAAGTTTCTTCTTGCTTGGGGAAGGTTAGTCTTGGTCCAGTAAGTCTTCAACTGATTAGATGTGGCCCACCCATCTTGTGGAGGGCAGTCTATTAATACTGTACTCAGTGTGTACCAATTTGAATGGAAATCTTAGTGAAATAAGCTCAATACATAAGGACAAATGCTACATAATACATCTTATATGGAGACTCTAAAATACTTAAACACATAAGGGCAGAAAATAGAATGATGGATATTAGGGACTGGCAGAGTGGAAATCAGAATTAGTCCATGGATATTAAGTTTCAGTATACAAGATGAATAAGTCCTAGAAACCTGCTATATAGCATAGCTTCTATAGTTACCAATTCTTCATTATATAGTTAAATTTTTGCTAAAGGTAAATCCTATATTAAGTATTCTTGTCACACAAAAATTAATAAAAAGTATATGAGGACACTTTTGGAGGTTATGGATATGTTATGGCATAGATTGTGATGATAGTTTTACATATATACCTGTCTCCAAATTCATCAGGTTCTATACATTAAATATGTACAGCATTTTATATGTCAATCATGTCACAATAAAGTGGTTTAAAAATATAAACCTCATTCAAAACATTCCTCATGGAAACATCCAAAATAATGTTTGACCAAATCTATACATGAATGGACCACTCAAATTGACACATAAAGTTTCCCATCTTGGGATAAAGCTGAATTCAAGGTTAAAAGGACTGTATTCTGAATACCATGCTTGGGAATTTGAACTTCCCTTTGGAGATCAGATGGAGTCATTAGAGAGTTGTAAGGAGAAAGTCACTTGAGCAGATTCATGTTTAGGAAAACTATGTTAGGAGAGTGGAAACAGAATGGACTGATGACAAGTAGTAGGGGTGTAGTTGTAGAGAAGGAAAAGAGAGGAATGGGTACTGGTGAATTAAACATGGGAAACCCCTCTAGCCACATATGTAAAGGATCATAATTTTCCTTTACCTCTGTTGTCCCCAGCCTGTAATGTATTTTCACCCATTGTCTACTTGGGAAAAAAAAATCCCTATTTGTCTGTCAAAATCCACTTGCTATAAGCAGAATTTCAAAATGATTTAAAAGAATCCCACCTCATATAACCCCCTCCCCTTGAGTGCTGTGTATCTGATGGAGTGTTATTCCTATGATTAGATTATGGAATATTATTCCTGTGATTACATTAGATCATATGGCTGAGAGGAAGGGGTGTTACAGATATAACTGAAGTCCTTCATCAGCTGACTGCTAATGGAGAGTTAATGGAAGGGGAGATTTTCTGGGATGAGCCTAATCTAATTAGGTGAGCTCTTAATAAAAGGTCTAAGTGCCAGAGATGGGAGAAGGAATAGCAAATGTTCTTCAGTCGGCCTTGAAGAAACAAATGACCATGTTGTGGAGGGCATCACGTGGCAAGGAGTAGCAGGTGACTCTGGTAAACAAGAGCCTCAATCTTTCACTACAAGGAGCAGAACTCACAACAAAGCCTCGGATAAGATTTCAGGGCTAGCCAACACCTTGGCATTAGTCTACTGAAACCCTGAGCAGAGGATGCAATTGGGCCATACCTGGATTTCTTGACCTACAGAAAATAGCTTCTTAAGCTAGGAATGTAAGCTTCCTCCTGTTGGGTAGCACTATATAGAGATGTTTCCTCTTTCAAATGAGATGAGATAGGTGGTGATATAAAAACTGTCTGAGCAGAGTCTGGAAGAATGTGAGTCACTGGATTTAATTTGAATAACAGATAATTGTTTGCCTCCAACATTTGAACTAGAAAATGAAAGGTGTAAGAGCTGACGGCCAAAAGTCATCATCTGGGGTCTGGAACTTTTTCCAGCTCCTTAAGTTATCCTTCAAAGGTACCTGAGTCCTGTGAAGGCAGGTGAAGATGAATACATTCAGTAGGCTGACTGTAGAGTCAGATGAGGGCGAAAAGTTGAAGATGTTGCCCCATGAGCTCACATGAATTCTCATAGTGATCATGGTAATAAAAACAATGGTTTCTGGTACTGAGGGAAAAAAGAATTGGGTCATAAATGAGTTAAACACAAAAAGTAATTATTCAGAGCTTATCATCTCTCCAGTGCACCACCCTGCCTATTGGACCACAGGTATGCAGGGAGAGAAGAAATGAGGTGTTATACTCAGTGGCAAGATATTTGAGAAGATGAATCTAGGCACATTTACACGTTCCATTAGGCTGGTGTTTAAACTTTTCTAGAAACTCCAGGAGAGCAGGGCTTGGTTTATATGTCTTACCCTGTGTTCCCAGGGCAAAACACAGTGCTTGGCACATAATAGGCATTCATTAAATATTTGATGGCTGAGCGACTTTCTGGGGAAACACATCCTAAAGCTGAAAATGATAGCAAGCTCTTAACCAAATGAAATCACTGAAATCTACAGCTGGCAAACCTCTTCTCCCTCCCTTTTTCCAGGAGATTAATTGCAGTACTTAACATTTGTAAAGCATTTCTGACACATCAAAATGGCCAGAGGGGAATTTGTACTGAAAATCTAATTCATTATTATTAATAAATTGCCTTGTGGTCCCAACTGTCCTCTAGTGATTTGAAGATGGGAGAGAAAGGGAAAGTCACTTTCAATGTTTTTCTCAATGTCTTAATTTGGAAAAACACAGAAGTTTTTTCAGTGGTTCATTCTGAGGTCCGGGCAAAGGTTCAAGCCCATTCCTGAGTTATCTCAACTGATTCATCCTCCCCCGTCCAAAGCCAACAATTGCGAAGGTTTGCAGCATACCCTGCCCTAACTGTACTTAGTGCTGAGAGGTTTTTAATCTTTTTCTTGTTGGTCTCCTTATCTTTTGGTGCTTCTCGGTCTCATCCCCTTTTCCAGAGGCTCCCAACATAATCAGCATCTCCTGCAGCTGATGACAGACACAAGAAGCAGATGGACTAAAAGGTTAATGGAAGGGGAGTGGTAAGTCCAGATACAGAAAAAGAAAAGGCAACTGGAAGTTTAGCTGGGTTACACGCAAGCACAGATAACTAGAAATGGCTTCCAAGAGCTCAGAAACAGGGCTGGAAAAAGGCTTTCTACAGGTCAGCGGGGCATTATCTCCACCCAAAGAAAACTTACTATCTCAGCAAACTAAAAAAAAAAAAAAAAAAATTATACGAAAAGAAAAAAAAATCTCCCAAAGTGCTATTGGATCTTCCTGTCAATGTAATTCTAATAGTTTGTCGGCTTCTTCAGTTGGAATATTTTAAGTTGTGATGGTCATTTATTAGTGTAATGATTTCTGCCCAGGATCCATTCTTCGTTTTGAAGAGTGATTTCTCTGCCTTTGAGTGCATTCTTGGTGAGACTGTCAATCAGTGTACTCAGGGCCAACTACGTGATCTATGGTGAACCAATTGGACTCTTTCTCTTGGGGGATGGACAATGGAGTGAAACTAGGATTAGATTTGTAAAATGATTGGAGCTACCTCAACCCAGTGGTGGTCCTCAGAGAAGACCAGCGAGAGTTTTTGCTATGTAGAAAGAACCTCAGAATATTCAGTAGAGTTCTCTGTGCTGTAGAGTAAGTTGTTGATTATAACTTAAATGGCAAAAGCCTCTGAGAATGAATCGTTATATGTGTACGTTTAACTGAACCACTTTGCTGTACACCTGAAACCAACACAATATTGTAAATACATTATACTCCAATATAATATAAAAGTTAAATTAGAAAAGGAGAAATGGAAGAAAAAAAGAAAGGAAGAAAGAATGGAAAGAAAGAGAGAGAAAGAATCTCAGAGTTGCCCTGGTTTCTTTTCGAGTTTGCTTTTGTGATTATCTCGCCAAGTATGTGCTCACTACCCATCCTTCCAACAACTTTTCTTTCGCTTAAAGGTTGTATGGAGTTAGTCCCTGTTGCTTACCACCAAAGATCCCTAACAGCCATGTAGCCAGCTTATTCTTGTTATGTGATATTCTTGCAAGGATATCTGCCATGACTGATTACATGGGCATAGAATGTTATGATGGACCAAACTCTGTTTATTTGTGCAGTCCTGTATCATCACAAAACTCTCAAGGTGGAATGATTACAGCAGTTAAAACACCCCCATTCTACACATATATTATTTATGGTTCTACTTGGTAAACTGAGCTTATATAGGTTTGTAATTTCCATGCACTTCTCCATTTTACAGGCTTACTTCTGAAAGAAAGAGTGCAAGCGTTTTCATTGAGACACAGGTTCTAGTTGCAATGGACTTGGATTTTTATGCCTAGGTCTATAATTTATCAGTTGTCACCCTCTCCCTGCAGAATCAGTGAAATTAAATTAAATGAATTAAAAGATGCTTGCTTCTTGGAAAGAAACCTATGACAAACCCAAACATCATATTAAAAAGCAGAGACATCATTTTGCCAATAAAGTCATGTATGGATGTGAGAGTTGGACAGGAAGGCTGAGCATCAAAGAATTGATGCTTTTGAACTGTGGTGCTGGAGAAGACTCTTGATAGTCCCTTGGACTGCAAGGAAATCAAACCAGTTAATCCTAAAGGAAATAAGTCCTGAATATTCATTGGGAGGACTGATGTTGAAGCTGAAGTTCCAATACTTTGGCCACCTGATGTGAAGAGCTGACTTTTTGGAAAATACCCTGATGTTGGGAAAGATTGAAAACAAAAGGGGAAGAGGGCAGTAGAGTATGAGATGGTTAGATAGCATCACTGAATCAATGGACATGAATTTGAGCAAACCCTGGGAGACAGTGAAGGACAGGAGAACCTGGCATTGCTGCAGTCCATGGGGTCACAAAGAGCTGGACATGACTTAATGACTGAACATCAATAGAGTCAGTGCCTGAGGCAACTGTGGAACCTACTGCATCTTTGGAAAATGGCATGAAAAACTGAATGGGTAAAAAATTAGCATATCGAATATTTTAAGAGAAATCTTTGTTATCTGTGATGTCCTAGGAAGATTTTGTGATCAAGGTGGGGCTGGATTTGGAATTTAAGTGATGGGTAGCATTTAAAAAAAAAAAAGTGGGAAAGCTTTCCAGGCATGAATGGAGTGGGTGAACACATTCAGGTAGAAAACTAGGAAACAAATATGGAAGAAAGTATATAGTACAGGTAGCAGAAAGAGCCAATGTGGAACAGTTTTTAAAGGAAAAACACAGAAAAATATGTTTAGGTTATATGGTCTTGAAAGTCAGGCTAAGGAGTTTGGATTTTATTAACATCAAGGTTGTAAGTTTCAGAGTACTGATGTGAAGGGGTAGAGTGATACTTAGAAAGGTCAGTCTAGGGTGAGATATAGAAGAGAAAAGCTTAGAGAAACAAAAGTTAGAGATAGTTGGGAACTCTTTATAAAGGGTAAGGTTTGGAGGGTATTATTTATGATTGTCCTCTGTTTTGTTACCAAATTCCTTCCACCAACTGGTTTTCTGATGGCTCTCCCATTTCTTCTTGAAGCAAAGGATGGAACAGTTCAATTAATAAAGGACTGTAATACCTTAATATTTAAATATTCAAGGTTTTACTTTACAGTAAGTCCCCTACATCCAAACCTTAAGGTTGCAAACTTCCGGAGATGCAAATGTGGGTCTGCACATCCAATTACATAAGTTAGATCACATGTCTGGCATACTGTCATGTGCATGCGGCCTCTACAAGTGGTTGTGCTTTTGTGTACTTTGTGTACAGTACTATGTAGAGTGGGGCTTCCCTGGTGGCTTAGAGGTTAAAGAATCTGTCTGCAATGCAGGACACTTGGGTTTGATCCCTGGGTTGGGAAGATACTCTGAAGAAGGGAATGTCTACCCACTCCACTATTCTTGCTGGAAAATTCCACGGACAGAGGAGCCTGGAAAGCTGCAGTCCATAGAGTCATGAAGAGTCAGACACGACTGAAGCAAGTCAGCATGCATGCATACACACACTGTACAGAGTACAGTGGTACATCTTTATTTCAAGCCCTGAATGTCCAGAAACAAGCATTAAAACAGTGGTACATAGCTGATTGTTTTAGTTAGGTACCTAGGCTACTTTGTTGGACTTACAAACAAATTGGACTGATGAAGACGCTCTCAGGACAGAACTCATTTGTATGCAGGGGACTTAGTGTCACTTTTATTCCTTGATCTATACTGAGTCAAGATAGACCCCAGGTGCTGCAGTGAACCTAAGCTAGCCCAGAGGACATTACCCTGCCCTTCTTCATTACTCTGCTTTCAACATTTGAAAGGAAAGTCAGTAAAGTTATCAACTCTTTTTGGGTACTCTCTTAGCTTTTATTGGCCAGATGTCAGAAATGTAGGTCACCTCATTTAGGCCAATGAAGAGAAAAATAAATGTTGTCTTGCACGTAATGCTCAGTCAGTCAGTAGTACTGACTTGAGAACTGTACCAACAAGAATTCTAAGGGTGTGTCTAGGCTCAGTGAAAACGCATCATGTCTAAGACCAATGTTTACCCTAGGTTAAGACATGTGGCCACTCTGACTTAGGGACTCTGTTAGGCTGGTCTTACACTAAGTAAAGCGTTATTTCTTCATAATGGAAACAGTAGGTCCCAAAAAAGCCCTAGTGTCCCCAGTTATCCATTCAAATATTCCTGGGAGAACTAAAAGTTGAATTAATTCATCAAAAGCTTGGAAAACAGACTTTCTCTCTTATGTGCATGAGGTGGGACATTAAGATCCCTGGGTCTGAGGAGGAAAAAGGATCTTCACCTTGGAAATTAAAATGGAGTTGGACTTGCTTTGCAAACCAGTTTTTAATATGATTATCATTTCTAGATCAGAATGTGGGGACACTATTTGACAAGGTATTTTGTAACTCAAAAATTAATGTACAATAACAATTTTTAAAATGACAGTGATGAAGTCCCACTTAGTAAATAAAATAATTGAATAATATGCAGTTGAGACTATCTATGAAAACCCAGTACTCTTGCCTGGAGAATCCTGAGGACAGAGGAGCCTGGAGGGTTGCTGTCCATAGCGTCACAGAGTCGGACATGACTGAAGCGACTTAGCATGCATGCATGCATTGGAGAAGGAAATAGCAACCTACTCCAGTATTCTTGCCTGAAGAATCTCAGGGATGGAGGAGCCTGGTGGGCTGCCATCTATGGGGTCGCACAGAGTCAGACACAACTGAAGTGACTTAGCAGCAGCAGCAGCAGCACCATGAAAATCAAACATATGTTTAACAAATGACAAACAAGTTTTGTTTGACACTATGAGATTTTGATTATTATCTGATGTGGATTTCTGAGGCATATAATGATTTTCCTGCCCATTGTTTGTTATTTTGATGGATAGCCTGATTCATACTTTAGAATTCTAAGAACAGCAAGGAAAACCTGTAGTTTAAGTGAAACTGCATGTGGCCAGATGTAAGTACTCAGTGATACAAATGGTTTAACTTTATCAAAAGCCAATATTATAAATCTTTCTAAAACAGACTGATTGGAACTGGAGATTTATATCATGAAAAGTACAAATTGTTACAAAAAGAACATTTTCATTTTTGAAGGTTAAGTTACATTAAAATGATTATTTGTTTGATACAGGACTTGGAATGAATCAGAGATATGAGAAGGACACGTTGGACATTGAAATCTATCAGAAATGAGGAAAAAATGATCTTTACAAAGATAAAATAATTCTTTGTAAACTCAGGTTCAAGTTACAAATATTTGAGTAATACAGAACATGTGTCTGTTCTGATAGTTCAACCTCAGTGTAATAATTCAACCACAAATCACAGGTATTGTCATTGTAGCAGTATAGTTCTTAGAAGGCTACTCCATAGCACAGCACAGAATTCTTTGGAGACTTTCATCACAATGGCTTGGATTAATACAATACTTCACGAAATTAGTTATCATCATTATCATTATCAAGAAACCCCATTTATTCTTCATTTTACAGGAGCCATGCAAGCATGTTTTTAAAAATAAATCAGTCTGCAATTAATAAGAGGAGAAATGCCGTAACATCCAAACCAAGATCAGTCCAACAGATCAGAGAAATGCTTCTTTTAAAATGATGTATACCATTCAGTCATATTAAAGGCAGTCCAAAATGTTATTTTCCTAGGGTACAGTGGTTGGGCCACTTGGTTTTGTTATTTGACATGCTCTTGGCCTGGGTTCTGTGTCCCCCACCCTCTTCCCACTCCTCGCTCTGCCCAGCTGGTGTCTAGGTGTGGGGCGGAGGAAAGAGGATTGCACAACACACAGCAAGAAAGGGACAGGCTTGGCAACAGGGCCTCCAGAGATCCCGTCCAGCTGCCGCAAAAAGAATCTCATGGCATGTCCCCACCCTGCCCCTGACGAAATCACAAGTGATGCTGGAAGAGTTACAAGACCAGCTTGCTGATGTGTGTGGATGAGGTAAACATAGGCAACACCGCCTGCAGCATCTGAGGGGACCAGGAGCTCTCAGGACCACCTCTGCCTCTACAGTGTTTTTGTGACCACAGGCAAGGGGCAGAGCCCTCTCTGCTCATTCTTATACCAAAGGTTGACATAAAAATAACACTTTCCATTCCTAGAGGACATTGTGAGGACACTCCAGGAATACGAAGGGGGTACCAAAATGTTGAACATTGTCATAAAGGAAAAACAAAAAACATTTTAAATTCCAGGAAACTTCATTTTTTATTATGTTTTATTGGAGTATAATTGCTTTACAGTATTGTGTTAGTTTCTGCTGCACAGCAAAGCAAATCAGCAATATGCATACATATATCCCCTCCCTCTTGGACTTCCCTACCACCATCCCCCACCCCACCCCTCTAGGGCATCACAGAACACTGAGCTGAGCTCTCTGTGCTACATGGCAAGTTCACACTAGCTATTTGTTTAACACGTGGTAGTGTATATATGTCAATCCCAATCTCCCAATTCATCTAACCCCCTTCCTTTCCCCTTCCATGTTCACACATCTGTTCTCTACATCTGAGTTTCCAATAGGGTCATCTGTACCATTGTTCTAGATTCCACATATATGTTAATATATGATATTTGTTTTTCTCTTTCCCTTTATTTCACTCTGTATGACAGTCCTTAGGTTCATCCACATCTCTACAAATAACCCAATTTTGTTCCTTCTAATGGCTGTGTAGTATTCTACTGTATACACAAACCACATCTTCTTTATCCAAAATACTAACAACAGAGCTACCATATGATCCAGCAAACCATTACAAGGCATATATATACGTGGAGAAAACCATAATTCAAGAAGACACATGCACCTCAATGATCATTCTAGGAAACTTTAAAAATAAAATGTAATAGGATGAATGTGGTATTAGAAGTGGGATGACATAAAATGAGAAATTCCATCTGTTCCTACTGAGGCACTTAATTAAGTAATCCTTCAGTGTGTATATCGGGTGGGTTTCAAAGCACAGCCTTAGGTATCTCTGATTCAATCAATTGCGACCATGGGAAGTGAGCAAAGAAGCCAGTGATATCGTCACCTATTTTTTTTTTCATGGTACAAATGCAGTTTTATTTTGTAATCACCAAGAATTAAAATACATTTTTTTACTTTAAAATTCTACATTCTATTGAACATATTTCTGGAGTTTCTTAACAATATTCACCAGTTATTGTATGTACTCTTCTCCAGGATCTACTTTTAAATAAGATTACTGAGGTTCAGGGAATCTTGGCAATGTAGCACAACCAAACAATACCAGGTTTAGAATTAAAAGTATTTAAGGTGTTACGAGTAAAGTTGGGTTTCCCTCATGGCTCAGTGGTAAAGAATCCACCTACCAATGTAGGAGACGCTGGTTCGATCTCTGGGTAGGGAAGATCCCCTGGAGAAGGAAATGGTAACCCACTATAGTATTCTTACCTGGCGGGCTATAGTCCGTGGGGTCACAAAGAGTCAGACATGACTTAGTGACTGAAAAACAGCAACAACAAAGGAAAGTTGTGTCCAGGATAGGTCTGTGTCCTGAGGAATATTCTTGAAGATTCTATCTGGCATTTCATTCCAAGACATGGATCTGTAACTAAGAATAAGGAGGCTCATTTTAGAATTGGTCAGTTGTTCCTTCAGTTCAGTTCAGTTGCTCAGTTGTGTCCGACTGACAGTTGTGATAACTGACAGTTGTTCCTTACAATGCTTATTAGATTGTCAGGTTGAAATATATGTCTATAAAAATGGACCTTTTAAGGATATTTACTCAAGAAGAACCCACAGAAACAGAAACCACAAAGCCAATGGTAGTGCTTTACGTAAATCATTAAGACACTAACTATCTCCTCTAGGACGAGATGAAAATGAAGGTATGCCCCACAGAAAAGTAGGAAGGAACATTCTTCTGTGAAAGGCATTCTCTTCCATTGACTTAAGCCCCACCCCTCCCCCAAACTTCTACTTTGAAATGATTTTCAAATGTACAGAGAAGTTGAAAGAAAAGTGTGTGGTAGCTTGTATCCTAATCTGTTTGTGAACTATTTGTAAATTTATTGTAGATATTATAATATTTCACTTCTGAACATGTCAATTTGTGTCTCTAAAACCCAAGACACTTTCCTATAATATATAATATATAATTTCAGTACCTTCATCACATCTAAGAAAA
The DNA here is from genome assembly GCA_007570785.1 of Antilocapra americana. NCBI lineage: Eukaryota > Metazoa > Chordata > Mammalia > Artiodactyla > Antilocapridae > Antilocapra > Antilocapra americana. The sequence continues at coordinate 4,517,950 of ML660213.1, forward strand.
TTAACCATGTTTCCTTAATATCATTCAATATCATATCAATTTCATATTCAAAAATTTCACATTGTCAACCAAATCTAGTTACAGCATTTTTTTCCTGAAATACAATCCAATCCAACTTTACACATTAAATTTGATTATGTATCTTTAGCTCATCTATGTTAGAATAGTCCTCCTACCTTTCCTTTTTAACTTTAACTTTTGAAAGAGACAGAACTGATTTTCTTGTAGAATGTGCCACTTTCTAGATTTGTTTTCTTATTTCTTTGTGGGGTAGTTTAACTTGTGACTCTCCCTTTTGTTCCATTAACTGGATGTGAGGTCCAAGATCTTGGTTATGTTTCAGTTAAACATTTTCAGCAAAAATAATCCACAGATGATGCTACGCCCTTTTTATTGCACAATGCTAAGGGGTCCTATGAGTGATGCTAAACTTGATCATATGATCCAAAGAGATCATGAGACATTGCTACTGTAAAAATGCATTTTTCCATTTGGATTGGCAACTGTGGGAAATGATATTTTTTAAAATTTGTATTGGTGTATAGTTGCTTTACAATGTTGTGTTAGTTTCTGCTGTATAGTGAAGTGAATCATTTATACATATACATATATCCCCCCAAATTTTTAGATTTCCTTCCCATTTGAGTCACCACAGAGGACTGAGCAAAGTTCCCTGTGCTCTAGAGTAGGTTCTCATTAATTAACTAGTTTGTACATAATAGTGCATATATATCAATCCCAATCTCCCAATTAATCCCACCCCCCTCTTTCTCCCTTGGTATTCATACATTTTTCCTGTACATTTGTGTCTTTATTTCTGCTTTGCAAATAAATTCATCTATACCATTTTTCCAGATTCCACATATAAGTGATATTGTATGATATTTGTTTTCTTTCTGACTTACTTCTCTCTATATGACAGTCTCTAGGTTTATCCACACCTCTGCAGATGGCACTATTTTGCTTGTTTTTATGGCTGCTTAATATTCTACTATATAATATGTATGTACCATATCGTCTTTATCCATTCCCCTGCTGATGGACATTTAGGTTGCTTCCATTTCCAGGCTATTGTAAATAGTGCTGCAGTGAATATTGGGGTGCATGGACATTTTAAAATTATAATTCTTTCCATGTATATGCCCAGAATGGGATTGCTGGGCCATATGATAGTTCTATTTTTAGTTTCTTGAGGAACCTCCATACCATTCTTCATAGTGTCTCTACCAATTTACATTCCCACCAATAGTGTAGGAGGGTTCCTTTCCTCCACATCCTCTCCAGCATTTATCGTTTGTAGATTTTCTGATGATAGCCATTCTGACCAGAGTGAAGTGATACCTCATTGTAGTTTTGATTTGTATTTCTCTAATAATTAGTGATGTTGAGCATCTTTTCATGTATTTGTTTGCCATCTATATGTCCTCTTTGAGAAATGTTTATTTAAGTCTTTTGCCCAACTTTTGAACTATGTGAATACTTTGGAGATTAATGCCTTGTAATGATATTTGACATCATGAGATCATTTTGCCCCCAGCAACACTCAGTCTATTAGTCTTAGTAGTCTTTCTTGATCCTTGCACAATGGTGATTTTCTAACTCTCTCATTCCACCTGCAATTCAAAACTCACATTCTTTGTAGAGAAGCATCTTCTTTAAGATTCATTTTATAAAAAAGAAAATGACAGAATAAATGCTTTTTTCTTTCCTTTAACTTTTGACTTTCAAGAAGGGGTAAAAATAAACTGAATCACTTCGCTGTACACCTGAAACTAACACAATATTGTTAATCAACTATACTCCAACATTTGAGAAAAATTTTTTAAAAAGAAGGGATATAATAGTACAGTAAGGACATGCTAAAAGTTGAAAAACACCTTTAAAGTGTTCAGAAATCCTGAATATTTTCATAATTTGCAATTAGACCAAAAAGGCAGTATCACTGTGAGTAATGTTTAGACATATTCCGTTATAGATGCATAAAAGCCAGCCAGAGAAGGGTAATTATCTACAGTATACTTGCTTTAGAGGCCTTTGGATCTAGACAATTAAATAGTTTATGTTCTATTTGGGAAGATATTAAGGAGCAGTGAAATCTAACATTATGCTTAAGAATAGAGAGGTTAAAACTGTTTAGACAGTGTCGAGAAATTTGGCCAAAAGTCACCACGAGGCAAGTCCAATTGTACCAGATGGTGAAAATGTCCCCCTGGTAGCTGGGTACTGGCAAAGAGACAGAAGTAGAATCTGATCTTAGTGACACAAAAAGAAGCCACCAGGGATCTCTTTTACTCTCCACTGGACTCCATCCTCCCTATCTCCTTTGTTACTTCCGAAGTAATTTTGATTCACGAAAACAATAGAATGAAAGTTCCGAATGAATGAAATAACTATGGATTTAATCTTCCTCCTTTTAGTTTATTTACTTTTACTGTAACATAAAAGGCATCTATTTCAATGCAGCCCTCAATCCAGTGAGACATTTCCCAGGCCAGGGCAAAGTCATCAAAAGTTCTGTGATGCCTTAGAAGATATTCAGGGCTTTCCCTATCTTTTCTACCCGTCTTACTCCCCATTGCCTCCTCCCCTGAAAATTTGTACTCAAAGCATTAAGAGCTAATAAAACCTATTGAGCATTCTGCCTTCCTTTGGAAGGTGCTAGGCATTGATTTTGTTCAAAACACCATAGGTGATGGCTATGTATTCCACATTCTTTGCCAATCACTGGAATGGAAAAGTTTATGAGAAGAGAAGAACCCAGGAGACCACAGTGGAGGGTGGGCAGGAGGAGATGGAGCTGGGTCCTTAACTGTACGGTCTGCCCCATTACAAAAAGGCTGCCAGAACTGTGGTTTTCAAATTTACAGTTTTTTAAAAAATCCACTCCTACTGTAAGACAGAGTGCCATAACCTTCTCTCCTTCCCTGTCCTCCCCCCCCCGCCAAAGAAATGGTCAGTCGAAAATATCACACTCTGTTGGACCTAAAAGTCCAATCAAACTTAACTTCCATGGATGTGGGAATGAGGCAATGGAGGGGCAGTCAAGGAGGATGAAGGGGGGCAGCCTGACCAAGGAGAGACCACCTCAAAGTTTCACTGTGGCAACCTCACTCTGGAGAACAAGCAGCAAATGAGAGCCAGCACAAATGTTAATGTAACAGGATAAGTGGGGGAAAGCAGCCCTTGGCACGAGAACTAAGCCTGTTCATTTTTATAATATAAGAGAGAGCAGGCAAGGGAGATTGTGGGCTCGCTCACCAGGTGCGTTTTGCAAGCTTTCCCAGTTCCCATTTCATTAGTTCCTCTCATATTATTGCAAGAGGCTTCAAAGCTATATGGAACGAGGCTTGCCATTCTGCTGAACTCATTCTGACTTCTATTTGCATTTCATGGTTTGCCTCCTAAAATTAAAAAAAAAATTTATATCAGTGGAAAATGAGAAGCATATAGGGAATATATGTATACATACAACTGACTCACTTCATTGTACAGCTGAAACTAACAAGACATTGTAAACCAATTATTATTGCTGGGTTTAGTTGCTCAGTCATGTCAGACTCTTTTGTGACCTCATGGTCTGTAGTCGCCATATTCCTTTGTCCATGGGATTTTCAAGGCAAGAATACTAGAATTGGGTGCCATTTCCTTCTCCAGGGGTTCTTCCTGACCCAGGGATCAAACTTGCATCTCCTACATTGTAAGTGGATTTGTTACCACTGAGCCACCAGGGAAACTAAACCAATAATACTAAACCAATCTAAACCAATGATACTCAAAAAAAAAAAAAAAAAACCCAACAACAAACAAAAAACAGTATCTTAGAAATTAATGACCTTCAGTTAATAGGGGCTAGATCTGAAAGGAGAGTTCTGGAGATATATTTATGAATGTCTTCGTGCTTGACTTATCCTGTTTCATTAACATTTGTGCTGGCTCTCATTTGCTGCTTGTTCTCCAGAGTGAGGTTGCCACAGTGAAACTTTGAGGTGGTCTCTCCTTGGTCAGGCTGCCCCCCTTCATCCTCCTTGACTGCCCCTCCATTGCCTCATTCCCACATCCATGGAAGTTAAGTTTGATTGGACTTTTGGGTCCAACAGAGTGTGACCCAAAATGGTCAAGGATAATGGTACTGAATCTCTTTTAACCTTAACTCTATTTGATGTCATAGCTTTTATTTACTATTGCTTTAAAAATTAAAGTTTCTTGGCAGGATGTTGAGAAGCATGTCACAGCTTCTTTCATACCAATGTAGTGAAATAATTTTTTGTTTTTTTAAATTTCTGGACTTTGTCTTAAAGAATGTGGTTTCTCTCCAATATTTTTTGATACACCTTTGAACTTTACCCCATCCACAAAATGTGCCCCTCAACTCTCAACTTTGCCTAAATCATGAATTAAACATTCTGCCTTCTTTTTCTCAGAGAAGACATGACATGAAATGGAGAATAGTCAATACACGGCTTTTGAGCTTCAAAAGAAAATTTCAAGTTCATAGGAAAAGTATAATGTGAAAGATCTAAAACTTTGGAATTGAGCTTTTGCTCAAGGGTAATTGGGTATGAAATGATCATATTTTAAAAATCAGCCCTTTTTTGGTTCTTAGTATATATAAAGCTTCCATGAGGAAAAGGAAGAATGCAAGAGATCAATAATAGAGTTGAAAGTTGGGATGGATCCCTGTGAAGTACTCTTGTGTCCCAGTTTTCCCTAATCTCCAATAGTTCCCTTATAGCTCAGTTGGTAAAGAATCTGCCTGCAATTTGAGAGACCTGGGTTCAATTCCTGGTCAGGAAGTTCCCCTGGAGAAGGGAAAGGCTACCCACTCCAGTATTCTGGCCTGGAGAATTCCATGGACTGTATAGGCCTTAGGGTCACAAAGAGTTGGACAGGACTGAGTGACTTTCACTTTCACTTTCACTTTCCAGCAGTTCCCAGCTGGACAAAATGAGAGTAAGGTGTGACTCTTCAGGTAAAGCCCAAAGAGAAGTCCAGACCTGAGCCTCTCCCTTGTACACAATGGTTCTGGAAGGGCAGACATATGTGGTGGGTCTGGACAAGGAAGACTCAGCGTGATATAGTTCCTTTCACTTAAGTATGGCCTAAACAGGAATGAATGTTTTCAGCAGGCTCCACATGAGTGCAGAATCAGCAGAGACAGTCAAGGTCAAAGACCTAGCAGCGAATTCTAGAAACCCAGGACTGAAGTTAGATGGAGACTGATCGTATCAGCAATGTGTGAAGACTGATGATGTGTAGGAATGTTGTGTGTCTTGATAAGAGTTCCACAGTCATCTGTGGGATTTAAAAGTCAATTAGATAACAAAGAAACAAAAAGCATTCTCAACACTAAAATTCCAAGAGCTCTAAAAAAGATGGCACCTTAAGTTAAACACACACACACACACACACACACACACACACACACACACACAGGTTAGAATGAGAAACTAATAAGTAACACAACCATCCATTTCATCTTTACCCTTATCTACCCTGTTTTCATTTTCAGAACACGTGGCTTCTATGCCAAGCACTTATACGACTGATATTTATATGTTTTTATAGTACCCAGTCCAAAGGAGGCTTTGCAGCTTGAAAATTGAGATATAAAAACTTATGTCTGGGTTTAGCAGAAATAGATCAATAAGAGAGCAGTAAAAACATTCTTTTGGAAGACAAAAATTACAGGACCAAACAGGTGATGGATTGGTACGAAGTAACTCTTTGAATTTGGGAGAACACATAGTCTTCTGAGAAAAAGTACTTGGGGATTAATTTTCATCCTGAATGTTAATTCAAAATTGAACAAAGTACATGCCTATATCTATAAATCAGATTATCTCCCCTTGTCAATCTGCAAAATATGGCATTGGCATTTTCCACTATTGGTTTGTGATCACACAGGGACACTTATTTAATGTTAACCTCAGAAACATATAGTTTTGAATGTAAACCTGCTGCCAAAAGAGAGGGAGAAAATTATGCATTCTAAGGAAAACTGGAAGGGTTTTTTTTTTTTTTTGTCTTTTACTTTATTTTATTTTTATTTTTATTATTGTTTTTGCCATACATTGTCATGATATCACCATGGGTTTACATATGCTTCCCCTCCGGGTCCCCCCTCCCTCCTCCCTCCCCCCCGGGAAATCTCGCTGCACCAGTCCCGAGCATCAATCCTGGGCTGGCGATTGATTAGACACATGACAATTAACATGCTTCAATGCCCTTCTCCCATATCATCCCACCCATCAGACTACCTGACTCTGATTTTAATAGTAAATAATAATTTTGTATGAGCTTCCCTGGGGCTCTCCTGGTGTCTCAGCAGTAAAGAAACTGCCTGCCAATGCAGAAGCTAAGGTTTTGATCCCTGGGTTGGGAAGATCCCCTGGAAAAAGAAATGGCTCCCCACCCCAGTATTCTTGCCTGAGAAGTCCCATGGACAGAGGAGCCTGGTGGGTTACAGTCCATGGGGTCACGAAAGAGTCAGACATGTCATAGCGACTAAACAACAACAATAATGTTGTATATTATTAAATTCTCTGAGGGTATAGGGTGGTATAATGTAACAAAGCATTATTTTTCTAGTTGCATTATAAAACAGGAGCAGAAAATGAGATTAGATGTTAGGATAATTTTAGAATAGATTTTAGAGTGGTTTGTAAAACCCCAGAAGGCATTTACAAGCAAGGCCATATGACTCATTCAAAAAGGTATTAATAAATCATTGAGATGGTGACATAAATACTAAAACTGAATAAACGTTAGATACACAGCCTTCTGGGGTGATTGAAAAATCATTATTCCTGGAAGAGATTTGAACAAATAATACCTCAAGACTCTCAGACTCCCAAATTTCCCAGAACTAGGATCTAGTCTTTGATGTATTAGAATAGCCTTAATGGGCAGAAGCCAATGACCTGGTGAACTTGTGAAATCTTCCTGTCATCAGATCTGTGATTGATAAGATAATACAAAATATTCTGAAAGTATTTGCCATATATGCTGTTTTTACATCAATGAAACTTGGTTGATCTTTTTGCTAAACGGATGTTAGTAGGTTTAAAATAACTGGAGATGTTAATGTTTATACTATCATCATAGAACCTCTTTTAATCTTAACTCTAAAACTACCTTGTTCTTTGATTGTAGAAACATATGATCTAGTAAAAATTTCAAAAAATAATATCCAAAAGCAAGCTGACTTGGGAGAGGTAACACTTGTCCAGCAACAATTTATGTTACCTTTTTTTCTTCTTTTCTGTAGACATGTTGCTATAAATAAGAAAGTTCAAATTGGTTAGAATTTGTTACTGACTAAGAATGTCAAATCTTGTGTGTCTAACTTCTGTGATCAGAATTCCCTGGGGAGCTTTTTAAAAATTCAGATCCTGGATCTTGATCCAGACCGCCATTCAGAATCTTTAGGGTGCTCAAGGCTCAATAATCTGCATTTTTCAAAGATTGCCAGATGGCTTTGCATATACTGAATTTGTTTTTTTAAATTCTAATAAAAGTTGAGTTGGAAAAATGTTTAATCAGCCTCAGATCACATTTTAAATGAAACATGGAAGTGATGAAATTCTCTTTAATGTTTCAAATCACCTTATAAACACTGGGGAAAGATGGGGCCACAGGTATTTGCAAAATGCAGAGTGGTCTCTGAACTCTTGTCTATTGTGAAAGAGTTTTACAATTTGTATCCCAATCTTTAGAATTATCTTGTCCCCTCTAATTTTTCAGTCTTTTTGCTTTCTTTCTTTTTTTTTTCACTCTGTTCTTCTTCCTGATTCACCTTGATGGAGTTTTCCCAAAGTATAAATTTAAATTTTTCAAAGGTTTGCAATCCTGACTTATATTTTACTGGTTTATGTAGTATTTGTAGAGATGTGGATGGACCTAGAGTCTGTCATACAGATGACAGACTGTCACAAAGAGAAAAACAAATATTTTATCAGTCAGTTCACTCACTCATACATGTCTGACTCTTTGTGACCCCATGGATTGCAGCACACCAGGCCTCCCTGTCCATCACCAGTTCCTGGAGCTTATTCAAACTCATGTCCATCACGTTGGTGATGCCATCCAACCATCTCATCCTCTGTCATCCCCTTCTCCTCCGGCCTTCAATCTTCCCCAGCATCAGGGTCTTTTCCAATGAGTCAGTTCTTCACATCAGGTGGCCAAAATATTGGGGCTTCAGCTTCAGCATCAGTCCTTCCAATGAATATTCAGGACTGATTTCCTTTAAGATGGGCTGGTTGGATCTCCTTGTGGTCCAAGAGACTCTCAAGAGTCTTCTCCAACACCGCAGTTCAAAAGCATTACTTCTTCGGCACTCAGCTTTTTTTTATAGTCCAACACTCACATCCATACATGACTACTGGTAAAACCATAGCTTTGACTAAATGGACCTTTGTTGGCAAAGTAATGTCTCTGCTTTTTAATATGCTGTCTAGGTTGGTCATAGCTTTTCTTCCAAGAAGCAAGCATCTTAATTTCATGGCTGCAGTCACCATCTACAGCGATTTTGGAGCCCCACAAAAGAGTCTGTCATTGTTTCCATTGTTTCCCAATCTATTTGCTGTGAAGTGATGGGACCAGATACATGATCTTAGTTTTCTGAATGTTGAGTTTTAAGCCAACTTTTTCAGTCTCTTCTTTCACTTTCATCAAGAGGCTCTTTAGTACCTCTTTGGTTTCTGCCATAACGGTGGTATCATCTGCCTATATGAGGTTATTGATATATCTTCCAGCAATCTTGAATTCAGTTTGTGCTTCATCCAGCCTGGCATTTTGCATGATGTATTCTGCATATAAGTTAAATAAGCAGAGTGACAACATATAGCCTTGATGTACTCCTTTCCTGATTTGGAGCCATTTTGTTGTTCCATGTCCAGTTCTAAGTGTTGTTTCTTGACCTGCATACAGGTTTCTCAAGAGGCAGGTCAGGTGGTCTGGTTTTCACATTTCTTTAAGAATTTTCCACAGTTTTTTGCAATCAACAGTCAAAGGCTTTGGCATAGTCAATAAAGCAGAAGTTGATGTTTTTCTGAAACTCTCTTGCTTTTTGTATGATCCAATGGATGTTGGCAATTTAATCTCTGGTTCCTCTGCCTTTTCTAAATCCAGATTTTTTTGTGGATTTTCTAAATCCACAGAGATAAAAACAAATATTATATATTAAGGCATATATTTAAAATCTAGAAAAATAACAAAGGTGAATCTATTTCTAAAGCAAGAATAGAGAGGCAAATAGAAAGAAAGGATGTGTGGACATGGAGGGGAAGGGAAGAGTAGGGTGAACTGGGAGTTTAGGATTGACATGTATACAGCTAGTGGGAAGCTGCTGTACAATACAGGGAGCTCAGCTCGCTGTTATGTGATGACCTAGCAGGGTGTGATGGGGGTGGAGTGGGAGAGAGGCTTGAGAGGGAGGGGATATATGTATACATACAGCTGCTTCACTTCATTGTACAGCAGAAAATACCACAATACCATAAAGCCACTATGTCCCAACTGGAAAAGAAAAGAAAAAAATTAAAATACATAAATACCTTAAAGTCACAATGGGCATAAATGACTTTAGGAGAAAATGAAACTGACCCTTGACAACTAAATTGACAGTAGTGGAAATGTGTGAGAAATTGGCTTTCTGGTGATGGGCGTTCAGTTTACCAGTGAGTGTGATTTGCAGAGAGAATCCTTAGAGAATTGAACTGGTTCATCTGATCATTTAAGATCCTATTGTATTACGATTTCCACTGAATATGTGAGCATACCATGGCCCTAAGAGGAAGCATTAGTATACATATTCTCTGTGTGACAGAGACAGTTAAACAAGTCACTCTAAGAGCAAGAGAATGCTCCTTCCCAATGCTCCCTGCATACCTGCCTCCTTACATTAGTGTTTTCTCTAGTATTGATGATGATTGGAATAAAACACTTCAAGCCTCTCCAGATTTCTTGAAGTCCTTCCAGCTAATACATGCCTCCTCCTGTGGGTTCTACAGGACCTAAGATAGTCACTTCACTCAGTTCTTCTGATTCTGTGACTGAGGGCCTCAAATGAAATGCAAAATACATTAGCTAAGAGGGTAAGAATACTATGCCTTCAAATACAGAATGCTTGACCAATCAGCTAGGAGAGCGCAGAGTTCTATGAGAAAAAGAACTTGCTGGCATATTTTGGTCACATCCAGTAGGCATGGAAGCACAGATGGTTGAAACCCTGGGTTCAGAGACATAAAGAGGGACCCAGGGGCCCATGGAAAGGGATGAGAAAGGAAGGGAATGAAACAAAATCTTTTTTCTGCATTCCATGCTGAAAGTGGGGCCTGATTTTTGGAGCCTCAATAACACCTAATGTCTAAGGCTCTTGAACTTCTGCCTTTAATTGGTGAACTTAAAGGAATACCTCTTGGCATTCATTTGCACAAAACCCTTATTGACTATAGAATAAGTCTAATCCTTTTGAACTGACTGAAAGTCTTCAGCATCATCTAATGCCATCTTTATCTTTAGCATTATCCTTCCTCAAATTCTCACCATTCCAGAATACAACAGGATCTTTTAGGCCTTGATGGAGCTGCAAATATTTCCATTCAGAAAACTTTGCCTGCAGAACTTGGCCCATCCGTTGCTTTGTTTCTTTGGTCTTCTTGTTTGTGATCTCAGTATCACTTTATGTAGACTGCCATTGTTGATTTCTTGTACTGCGTTCTAATCCATTACAAGGCTGTCTCCCTCACAAGCCTGGGGTATCTATTTCATTTTTATATTTCCAATAGAAACTCTTGGAAGAGTTGCTTATAAATGAGTAAATGAATTGATAAGAGCTCTGGGCCACCAGCACAAATCATGCATGCTCCATGAGAATGAAATTATAGAACATCTACTCAGATTCTAAATCTATTTGAAACAAAATCAAAGCAACAAGGTCTCACCTGGCAGTTATGAAAGGCAGCCATTTAAAGGGGACAACTTCCCTTTTTAAGTTTTGGGCTCTGGGGTGGTTACCTTTTCCCCATTGGCAAATATATTCTCTGCTGCAACTCTGCTTTTCTTTGACACATTTCAAGAACTTTAACCTTGTACCACAAGGCTTTGCATGTAAAATATACATGTGAATTTTTCCATCCATCTTTTGTGGGTGGCAATGCTTTAAGCCCCCTGTGGAAGGGCTGTGCTGTTTGCTGTCTCTTCTGTCACTTGCATCTTACCCAAGGATATCAACAGGGCAAACACTGTAGCAATGGTAAGTCAAAAACTCTGCTGAACAAAGTAGGCCTTTTCTAAGTTGAATGCTTCATGTACAAGAACAATTATAAGATTGTCATTGGAATAGCAAATGCTGCCAGAGTATTTTTTAAGACAAGTTATTGAATGTATAACAAAACAAGTTTCTTTATTTTTCCTAGACAAAGCTGAATAATTTTTCTATAGCCAAAAAGCTGTAAGGGGGACAAAGTTATTAAACTCACTCATATTCATTATCTTTTCTTTCATCAGCAGAATTATAAACTCACAAGGAGTCTCAGTCCCTCTGAGTAAGCTTGGTGGAGGCTGGAGAAAGGAGTCTCCAAATCAAAGAGAAGGCAGGTTTTTTTTTTAATTCATTTATTTTTTAATTGAAAGATAATTGCTTTACAGAGTTTTGTTGACTTCTGCCAAACATCAACAAAGAGAGGTCAATTTCAATCCACGATTTCTTCAAGATTTGATTATTTTTCACCATAATTTTCCAGACAATGTCTAAAAGAGCCAAATTGAAATCAATAAGCTAAAATCTCTGTAAGGCTGCCACATAGGAGCCCATGAGGTGAAGGGGATAATTTTGTTTCTTTACTTATAAAATCATAATTTTGTACTTATTCGTGTGATAGTGTTCTAGTTGCTGGTGGAAAGTGATTACAACTGGCAGAGAGCTTTGTATTTGCAGGGGATGTGGCACAGCCCTGGCCAACACACGGGAGAGCAGGTCATACCCCAGGTCTTATTCCTCCTCGCAGGCACCGGAGCAGGAAAAGACTAGTCTCCAATCATGCCAAGAAGCCCAGACCAATGTTTTGAGAAAAGCAGAGACCATGCAGAATCTTCAGAATTTGTCTCAAGTCCTGTAGGCTAACCAAATAGTTCATAGACTTCCAGGAGTCTTCAAAAGAACTTGTAACTTCTACCAAGGAGCTGTTATCCATGTAACTAACTGAAGTCAGAAGTTTTTCTGGAAATCTTTTTTTTTTTTTTTTTTCCTGGATGCCCAGAACTTAAACTTAAGACATTCCAAGATATTAAACTGTTCTTACTCAAATTTAGCATTAAGTTGAAGAAGGATAAGAGCATGTAACTTCCTAGGTTTTGCTCTGTGCAAGTCACCATTAATCCTCAGAATCAATCTAATGAGGAAAAGCTTTGTATTATTCCCATTCAATAAATGGGATCATAGAAGTTAAACAAATTGCTTAAGATTACACAGTGGTTAAGTGACAGAAATGGGCTAATAAGAAAGATAATAATTTAACATGGTATTATTTAAGAGATTTATGACAACTTAGATTTCCAACAACAGAGGATGGAGTTGTTAGATGATAAACAGGCCTATTAAAAATTTTAAGAGTTTATTTACTGCTGCTGCTGCTAAGTTGCTTTAGTCGTGTCCGACTCTGTGTGACCCCATAGATGGCAGCCCACCAGGCTCCGCCGTCCCTGGGATTCTCCAGGCAAGAACACTGGAGTGGGTTGACATTTCCTTCTCTAATGCTTGAAAGTGAAAAGTGAAAGTGAAGTCGCTTAGTTGTGTCTGACTCTCCGCGACCCCATGGACTGCAGCCTACCAGGCTCCTCCATCCATGGGATTTTCCAGGCAAGAGTACTGAAGTGGGTTGCCATTGCCTTCTCTGAGCGTTTATTTGAGCAAAAATAAAATCAAATGAGCAGTGCCAAACCAATGGTAATTAGGAGTACTCAGCCTACAGGAGCTGGGGGTGGGGTTGGGGGGGGAACCTACAAAGAAGGTACAAAAGCAAAGAAAGGAAATTGTCTAGCTGTGATAAAGCCTAGTTATCTGTTTGTGATTGGTTGTCTTGTCCTTAGCTTTTTGACTTCTGTACCTTGAGGCAGTTATAGGCTTAGATCCTGGTTTGCTTATGTAGGTTACCAGGATATTAGTGATGCTGCAGTCTAATGTTCTACTTGTTTAATTAATAAATTAAACAACATAAATTATGGATCATCTATGCAACTGAAAACCATATAGCCCTCCATCAAGTAACATAGTTCTAGTTAACATTGAGAGATAAAAAGAAGTTTCAAAGCCATAGAACAGTGTGCATCCGTCTTTACTAAAAAGACACATACAATTATGTAATATATATATTATTAGTTATTATTACTTGTATGGTTGGTCGTGTCTGACCCTTATAGCCCACCAGGCTCCTCTGTTAACGGGATGTTTCACCCAAGAATACCAGAGTGGGTTGCCATTTCCTCCTCTAGGAGATCTTTCTGACCCAAGATCAAACCTGCATCTCCTGTGCTGCCTGTAGGCAGATTCTTTACCAGTGAGCCACCTAATACCTACCTATCATCTATCTATATAAACATATGATCAATTTATAAATATTAATAAAATATAAAAGAGCATATACCAAAATGTTAACAGTAGTTCTATGTGAAGATGGGAGAATGGATACTTTTTCTGTTTGTTTAAATGTATTCTCCATTTATTACAATAATCACAAATTATTTAACTGCAAAAATTTTATAAAGCAAACATACAATGGGTGTCTTGAAAAATAAGTAGGTTTGTAATAAAAATGGAGATTGTTTGTGTTAAAATGGGAGTAAACTTGGAGTTTATATTACAGAATTGCAGACTAATGACCTTGAGGGAAAATGCCCATGGGAAACCCAGGAGAAAGGCCCAGCAGTTGGGTGATACCCCAGCTATGCCTGAGTTTCACAGACTTGCTGGACCCTGGTATCCCATGTAGGCATTCACGTTCCTAGACATCATATCTCAAAAGAGATGGAAACAATCATTCTAAATTTAACTGATTGGAAAACAGGAAGAAACTGAGACAAGTCCATTGTATAAAGAACTGTAATCTATGAAAAGCACAAAAGCCCATTTTATTATGGAATGCTCACAGTGGAATTTTTTCAGGGCACAAAAGTATCCTTGTCACTGACTCTTTACAATACACTGGAAAACATTTTTAATTTTCTCAACATTAAAAAAAAAAGGAATCAGTGCTTTTTGTCTTGATACTTAAAGAGTGAAAAACTAATTAGGAGACCAGAGAGAGATATTTAAATGTATAGTATATGAAGAGGTTGTTATATTGTTTGGCTACAATGATGATGTGGTCTTTGACTTTATAAGGAATATTTGATATCTATAGGGTTGAAAAAAATCTTCAAGAGAGAGAAGAACAATAAATGAGGGTTCTAGACTGAGTTTGAATGTAATCTCAGTTCCATGTATAAATACCTTCCTTGAAAACGCTCCTCGCTTTTAGATTTCCAGACATGGCACCATCCTGCTCTGATTCATTTTTGCCTGTTTTAGTTTCTCCTTTTGCTTCATCCTCAACATATCAGAATTTCCCAAGGCCCTCTCCTCAGTCCCCTAATTCCTTTATCTCCTGTGAATTTTATTTTACCCACTCTTTGCCTTCTCACATATATAGGTCATTGTCAGATTGAAGTTGTTCATCCTGAGGCAGTCAAGGAATGCTTCCTGGAGGGGGCAGGTTTTTAGAAAGGATGGATTTCAGTTGGGAGGACATGAACAAAGGAAAGGGAATCTTAGATAAGAGGAACAGTGTTAACTGAAGCACAGAGGGAAAGAAATTCCAGCATGTGAAGGGGACTGCTAGTTTGACAGAAAATTCATTCATTGACTCTTGGTAATGTCACATTTTATTATTTATATTTAAAATTTTTTAATTTTTTATAGTACAGTTCAGTTCAGTTGCTCAGTCGTGTCTGACTCTTTTGCAATCCCATGGACTGTCATTCCCTCCTCAGGGGTTCTTCCTGACCCAGGGATTGAACCTCAGTCTCCTCCATCACAGGCAGATTCTTTATGGCCTGAGCCACCAGGGAAGCCCGTCATTTTGACTTGCTTAATGCAGTATTCTATACAAAACTGGGCTGAAATAGATATTTCATAGATGCCTTTTGAAAATTTCTAAAATGTATAATCCAGTTGACATAAAGAACTTTCAGTTTCATAGGGAAAAAAATTAACCTTGGAATCTCACACTTGGGAACTTATTTTAAAGACATAGTTGGGGGTAAGGCTGGAAGGGAGAGGATGAGGGAGGAGGGATGGGAGGAGGAAGGGGAGGAGAGAAACTTCTTGAATGAAGATGTTCACTAAGGAAGTTAAATATTTTCAAAAAATATAATTTTTAAAAGCTAGTATACCCCGAGTTCTTCTTAAGTGCCAGGCACTGTTTTCAGTGCTTTATAAGCATTAGCTCATTTAGTCTTCCCCAATAACCCCATGACGTCAGTATTATTAGTACCACTTTACAGATGAGGTAACTGGGGCACATAAAGTTAATGTAACATGCCGAGGGTCATGCAGCTGGGAAAGGTTCAACAATAGTTGAGCAAATTATGTTACATCAACTCAATGGAACTGTTTTTAATGACCATTATAAAGACTAAAGAAACAAAAAATTCTTATAAGTTTAGTGAAAAATTCAACTATGATACTATATATACTCATAAGTTGTGACATTTCAAGGTGGTAGACCTAAACTGTATGAGTCTAGGAAGGAGAAAAAAAGATGATTGATACATTACAATGATGGATTTGATGCTTAGTTCTTTTAATCCAAGTTATTTTTAATGTAATTTTGTGTGATTTTTTTAAAGTAATTACATATCAATAGTATAAATGTAAATGCCAGTTAGCATATTCTGTGGGAGGTTTCTTGTGCTTTTGTGAATTCTTAAAAATGATATTATAGCATTATAGATAGATCTCTTCTTTTTTTATTGGAATATAATTGATTTGCAATGTTGTGCTAGTTCCTGCTGTACAACAATGTGACTCAGTTTTAAGTATACATATATGCCCTCAATCTAGAACCTTATCCCCCCTCCTATCCCACTCCTCTAGGTGATCACAGAGTACCAAGCTGAGCTCCCTGTGTTTCACAGCAGCTTCCCACTAGCTATCTATTTTACACATGGTCATGTATGTATGGCAATGTTACTCTCTCAATTCATCCCACGCTCTCCTTCTGCACCCTCAGGTCTATCTTTTCTTAATCACTGTGTTTACCCACTAAGTACTCTTCTAGATATCTATTCCTTCTTACAAAATGGAAAAAGTGATTGAGAAGACAATGGTCTGATCCCAAATTACATTTTTATTTTTCTAATATCTCTGAAAATTGTTTTGTTTACTGTTTCATTTATTTGCTAAGAAATACAAGAACTTAGGCTGTTACCTAAGGAACCAGATTGAGGGAACTAGCCAATGTAAGTCTTTGTTTAAAATGGACAGAAATACTACTTTTATCAGCCTCCTCATTTTGCCCCACAAATGCATTGTTTGTTATGAAAGGAGGCCAGAGGAGCAACTTAGCTGTTGAAGCTTCAGTGTATGCCTGTTGACAAGTGATATATAAAATATTTGACATTCTTTGGGACACAGATAATCATGGCTTTTGTTCCCCACAAACACAAAGGAAAAAAGTTTAAAGGGAAAAGTATCAACAAACAATAGTACAGATGCCCAAAGGAAAATCTCCACTTACTTGTATTATAACAAGGCATAATCCAAAATAACAGAAGAGCAACATCCATAAATTGAAATGGGCAAAGACTCTTAAAAGGATAACTGCCATTTCATAAGAGCCTTTAAAATAATTGAAGGGAACCGGGGTGCAAAAACAAACACTACACCCATGGTTGCAAATCACTGGCTCTCCAGGAGAGTCGACCACATCTGTTTCCACACACATCTGGACCTCTCCTACCTACCCCTCCACCCTCAGACTGACACACGCAAAAGCTATGGGAATAGCCTACCAGCTAATAGGAGGCTTTCCTACTTACATGTCGTATGAAATCATAAATCCTACATTATTTCAGATGAGCAGTGAAAATGGAAACCTTTAAAGTTTGTACTTTCCACAGGAAATCTCAATCCTCTCTGAACAGATGATTTTGATTTTGGAGTACACAGTGGGCCTTTAACTTCTTCAGCTTCAGGGAGATGTTAAATTCCAAGACTCCCTCACTATCCTAAAGAAACAGCAATAAAATGTGTTTCAGGATTCAATTCCTTCAGCTTCAGAGGCTGAGATGGAGGAACTAGTTTGGGGGAAATGAGACATGACCCAACCCTTCACCTAAACAAAAATGACTCCATGGTGAACTTTTCACAAAGTTCACAATACTGCGCAATGGAAACTTTCTTACAAAGACATCTTGATTTTACCTTATACATTATTCTATTCCATTGGTGGCTTAAAGTAGAAGATCTGAATTGAAATTGAAAGAATGGTTGAATTCTTTGCCTGTTTCTTGTACTGGTCAACTGTCTTGGAAGACCAACCAGGAGCCATCATTGAAGTTATGACCTCTGAAATGTTGAACCAAATTGTTTATGAGCATTAATTCAGTTAAATATGAATCACCAGATATGTTGAAGCCTTTATCTCAATAAAGCCAATGTTCTGACTCCAGCTATCTTAACACCAAGTCATCTTAAAATTTCTTTTAATCTATAAAGTAAATCATCAAGCCATTGGAATTGACCATATATGATCATAGAAAAAAGTGTTGCTATCAAAATAAAGAAATTAAAACCTTCATAGATTATGCCTCTAAAGTTTTTCAAAGAGTAAGTGATTATTTCATCATCACTGCATTCTGGTCTGTGAGCAAGAACCTGAATTCTAAGACAAGAGGTTTGTGCTATTGTTGGTGGTTGTGGAAGGGAGAAAAAGTCACTGGCTTTTAGGGGTGAAGTTACACATTCAACCCTTCCACTGAGGCAAAGACCACAGACCTGCCAGCTACTTAGGAGCTATTATGCAGGAGCAAGCACACTTGGAGGCAGTCAGACTGGGAGTCAATTTCCAAAGATATTTATAGGAATCTGGCCAAGCTGCTTAATTTTTGAACCAATTTTATTTTAATTCATAGATGTGTCAGGTATCAACTTCATTCTTTTAGAAAATGCCTACACATAATAAGTACTCAGTTATAGAGTTTGCTGGCTCTATCAGATCCTGGTGGGCTATGTCGTCGGCAAGATAGTGACAGTAGCAAGCCACCACTCCCAAACAGTAGTGGGTGTTTTAAGGAGAATATCTGTGCTTCATTCAAGAAAGACCTTACTTCCCTGATTTGTTTTGAAAGGTCTATCTTACATATCCTTTGGCAATAAAGAATTCAAGGCGTGTTCAGAAATGGCAGAGATAAGAAAAATGGAGCCAGGGAGTAGAAGGCAGACATTCTTCAGGAACTGATGGACTCACTGACAATGAGAATCTGTTTGTGGGTTACAATTAGAGACAGCAAAGGATGATTGAGTGCCCACGAAGGGGAAACAGACAAGGAAAGTCAGGAGGTTAGGGGTGATTCTTTGTAGGCGTCAGGAGAGGTAGGGATGGATTATAGCTTCAGTAGTCTTAGCAGAAACTATCTCATTATGATGGGAGGAGGGTGTGGGAGAAGATGAGTGATTCATTTAAAGTAAAAGAAGATAATGTTTGATGTAGGGAGGACCAGGGAGACAAAGATGTAATACTGAGTATCTAAATCAAAGAGACCATATTACAGAAATTTCTAGAGTCTGTCATACAGAGTGAAGTCAGAAAGAGAAAAACAAATATCAGATATGAATACATATATGTGGAATCTAGAAAGATGGTACAGATGAAACTATTTGCAGGGAAGGAATAGAGATGCGGCTGTAGAAAACGGACATGTGGACACAGAGGGGGAAGGGAAAGGTAGAGTGAATTGAGAGATTGGGGTATACACACTCCCATGTGTAAAATAGATGGCTAGTGGAAGCCTGCTCTACAGCACGGGGAGCTCAGCTCTATGTTCTGTGGTGACCTAGAGGGGTGGGATGGAGGAGGGGGAGGTCCAAGAGAGAGGATATATGTACACATACAGCTTATTCACTTCATCGCACAGCAGAAACTAACACAGAATTGTAAAGCAATTCCACTCCAATTTTTTAAAAAAAAGAAATCCCTAGTAAAGCTTCCCCTCCTTTCTTTTTAGAAAGCAGAATGAACTCACAGAGATGGCTCTAGAAAGAGAGAATAACAAAAAAGGCAAAGGTATTGCTGAACCCAACCTATAAATTCTACAGTTTTTTTAAATATAAAATTAAACATATCTATCCAATGTCTGGGACCAATCTGATACCTTCAGTAATCCTTATGTCAAATGACCTGATTATGAATTTGACAAAAAAGTAAATTTTAATAAAGCTGCATAGTAGTTACAGTGCTGTTCAATAAATTATTCTCTGAGCTTTTCTAAAAGTTTGAGCTATTTCAGATGTTTTTAAATATAAAGAAGAAAAGAAATGGTAAGTCTAAAAGACACACATGTTCTTGCAAGTTCAGATAATCCCACTGGGGGAGTGTTTAAGTAATTGATTTTGAGTAACTTTGGCCTGAAAGTGAAATCTTGCTGCTTTCCCAAGCAATCTGGGGACTGAATGGGAATGCAGATGGTGTGATGGAAAATTTTAAAGACTTCACCCAAAATGTTCTATTCTTTTATTTCACCTTGTTGACTTGAACAAAATAAATCTCTGTGCCTGTAATTCCAAGAAGCATCTGTTTCTTGTGGTTATACAAGGTCTAAAAATGTAGAGCATATGTTTGAGTTGCACCAAGAAATATGCCCATGGTGAACTCAGGTAAACCTCAGACATATCTTCTGAGGGCTTATGCCTGCATATCTGCCTGTAAAGTGCTGAGAAGAAACCACATTCAGGCCAGATGTCATTAGTGTTGTAATTTCTACTCTATTGGATTTGGTTATGTCGTCCTCTCTTGTTTTCATGAAGGAATGAGGAAGGAAGGTTTGCTCTCAGTCAACTCTACTTTCTCAACCTCTAACCAAGATTTTCACAGCATTTCAAGTAATTGTTTTGCTGCTTTGCAGACAGTATAGAACAGTTTGTTTACTGTAACTCATAGCTTCTTTTCCCTAACAAGCGACTTTTTGGTTCCCCCATTTCTGTACCTCCTAAGGGATGACTCATAGCCTCCACTGGCCGAATCATTAAAAAGTTATAATCAAAACCATATTATTGCAATGTGAGTCTTCTGGGTTATTTAACTTTCTCAGCTTTATATATCCAGTTGGATATAATCATTACCTAAGTAACCTACTCTCTGCACATGTACGGCTAACTGTGCATTTACTCTGTGTGACTGTAGCCATCTTCATTATGCTAGTTATATTGGGTTAGCCAAAAAGTTTTTTTGAGCTTTTTTTTTTATGATGTTACAGAAAAACCCAAACAAACTCTTGGTCAATACAACATTTTTACATCCAGAAAGAACATATATTTCCTTTCAATACCTATGTTATAAAAGCCTGTTTTCTCTTTTTTTCAGAGTAAGTTCTTATCTCTCTGAAACTATTGAATGATGTGTTCAGAGAAAACACTGGAAATGTATTCTACTATAATCTTTTGTGATGTCAGATCAATAGAGTCTTCGATTCAATCCAGTTGAAATATAGTTTCCATACCTTACATCTCAAGTTACTCAGTTTTTAACAGTAGCCAACCTTCAAAATGTGGAATCACAGTAATAACAGTGTTTATTTAATCTGTCCTGGGAAAATTTAACAATTTAAGTGGATTTTTAGAAAAAAATTTTAAAATGTATTGATCCTTGATCTACTTTATGATGGAGAAGGCGATGGCACCCCACTCTAGTACTCTTGCCTGGAAAACCCCATGGATGGAGGAGCCTGGTGGGCTGCATTCCACGGGGTCGCTAAGAGTCAGACACGACTGAGTGACTTTACTTTCACTTTTTACTGTCATGCATTGGAGAAGGAAATGTCAACCCACTCCAGTATTCTTGCCTGGAGAATCCCAGGGACGGGGGAGCCTGGTGGGCTGCTGTCTATGGGGTCGCACGGAGTCGGACACGACTGAAGCGACTTAGCAGCAGCTACTTTATGAACCATTTCTGAGAGAGATTCAGGGGAGAGGTGGGCATGTAGTTCTTTTTTTCTCTACTTCCCACTCCCAAATGAAGATATGCCAGCCTTCTATTCCCATCAGAACTGAAATTTCTGCAAGCATGGAAGCTGATGACTTCACTTGTGCCACTTTATGGAAAGTAAAGAAAAAGGGCTTAGGGGAAATTTTATTCCACTACTGTTGTGGGAAAAAAAAATCACAAATTTAGCAGCTTAAAACAATGCAATGTTAGGGTCTCATGCTGTAGGTCAGAAGCTTTGAGTGGCCTGACTAATTTCTCTGCTCCAGTTATCCCAAAGCCAAAATCAAGATGCCAGCTGGCCAGCCCCTTACTAGGAGGTTCTGGGAAGAACCCACCTCCAAGATCACTGTTTTTTCAGAATTCGGATCCAGGCGATTGTAGGACTGAGGTGCCTATTTCCTAGTGGACTCTCAGGCAGGGGTCATTCTAGAGAACAGCCATACTTCTTGGTTTATGGCCTCCTTCGGTCTTCAAGGTCAGCAACAGCGGATGAAGACCTCTTCATATCCAGTCTCTGTGACCTCCGCAGAGCCCCATCTCTCTTGTCTTTCTTGAGGCTATATCTCTCTGACCCCAGCAGGAGAAAGCTTCATGTCTACAAGGCTCCTGATGAAGAGGGTTAACAGGTGGGAAAGCCTGAAGTCCCCAAGCAGCAGGAGGAAATAAACTGCAAGCAGACATTTTTGTTCCCCTCCCTACACAAAATTAAGGGGCTGCTTTTAATTCTGTGCTGAGGACACCTGGTTCTACCTGAACTTTTCTCAAACCTTGAGCTAACCAATGCTTTTCTTATGGAAATGTTTCTCCTTAAACTATGTTAATGAAACTATGCATCAGCTTTGGAATCTGCCTTTTTTTTTCTTATCTCAAACTTTGGGCTCAACAAACCAGTATTCACGTCAATTGTTTTCTGACTGGGGATGACACACCTCATGCATCATTCTATATCAAAAAGGTATATTGTGGGAGAGAGGCCTGGTGAAACTCCCTCAGCTTTGAGGTGTTTTCCTTCTTTGATTACCAGTTTGCTAACAGAGGTAAAACACCTTGCTAAAAAGTAGCAAGGGGGCATTCTTTCTGTTGCCCTCTTCTGATGTCTATGTCAGAAACTTTCCCTATCTCTTTAATACGTTAATAAAACCCTGTTACACAAAAGCTCTGAGTTCTCAAGCCTGGTCTCTGGGCCGGGATAGAAATCCTCTCTTCCAAAGGTCACAAATCCCAGCATAGTACATGGCTTGCAACCACAACCTTTCAATGCGATTGGTTATGTCCACTTGGATAATCCAGGATAATCTCCCTATTTTAAATCCTTACCCCTAAATACACTGGCAAAGTCCCTTTGGCTATGGAAGATACCACGTTCCCAGATTCTAGGTTTTAGGGAGTGGACATTTGGAAGGCAGTGTCATTCTGCCTAATACATTGGGAGATGTTTTCTCTTTCTGAGTAGTTTTGGTGTCAGGATAGAAAAACCTGAGAAGATTTTCTTCTGCTACTTTAGCTGCCAAGAAAAAAGACCACATAGGTAATTTGGTGACTCTAAGTTTCCTAGGGAAATTCTCATATGATATTTTAAGATCCAGAAGCTCATTTAACTTGTGATTTTTTGAAATCAAAATAGTTTTCATAATGCTTTCTCTTAATAATAACCCCTTCTTAAAATACTGTATTAAAATGTGTCAGACTTTTTTTCTGAGTTGTTAGGAGGTATTTGAATCAAGTGTGTGAAATCTTAGTAAATAGCATTTATTCTTTATGTATGGAGGGGTATTTTTTGATTTGAGGAAAGTCATTTGTAGGCACCACATTTGGGACTGGAAGATGGTGGTACATGTGTCTGAAGCTGAGAACTGAGAGCTTTTGGATGGGCTTTGAAGACGATGGGAGGGAAACAGGAACACTAGTCAAGTCTTCCTCAGCTCTTCTCAAGCGTCAAGTTATGAGTGTGGCTGAGGTGAAGGATACAACCTAGCGAAACTACTTGATGTCCTCACATGGATGCGCCCAGGGTGGAGATAGTGATCGGCAGTCCTGAGGATCTGGCATTGGCCTGTTTCAAAGAAGAGTCTGGACTAGGAGCTACTTGGCTTTTTCTTTCCTTTTTTCTCTCCCATAATTTTATTTATTTATTTTTGGCTGTGCTGGATTTTTGTTGTTTCACGGGCTTTTTCTCTAGTTGGGAGCAGGAGCTACTGTTTGGTTTTGGTGTGCAGGCTTCTCATCGAGGTGGCTTCTCTTGTCGCAGAGCATAGGCTGGAAGGTGCATGGGCCCAAGTATTTGCAGCATGTGGCCTCAGTAGTTGTGGCTCCCAGACTCTAGGGCTCAGGCTCAGCAGTGGTGTTGCTTGGGTTTAATTGCTCTGTGGCATGTGGGATCTTCCCTGATCAGGGATTGAACCTGTGTCTCCTGCATTGGCAGACAGATTCTTATCCACTGTGGCACCAAGAAAGCCCTACATGGCCTTTTCTTTTCAGTTCAGTTCATTCGCTCAGTCCTGTCCGACTCCTTGCGACCCCATGAACCACAGCACACCAGGCTTCCCTGTCCATCACCAACTCCTAGAGTCCACCCAAATCCATGTTCATCGAGTTGGTGATGCCATCCAGCCATCTCATCCTCTGTCATCCCCTTTTCCTCCTGCTCCCAATCCTTCCCAGCATTGGGTCTTTTGCAATGAATCAACTCTTTGCATGAGGGGGCCAAAGTATTGGAGTTTCAGCTTCAATATCAGTCCTTTCAATGAACACCCAGCACTGATCTCCTTTAGGATGGACTGGTTGGGTCTCCTTGTAGTCCAAGGGACTCTCAAGAGTCTTCTCCAACACCACAGTTCAAAAGCATCAATTCTTTGATGCTTAGCTTTCTTCACCGTCCAACTCTCACATCCATACATGACTACTGGAAAAACCATAGCCTTGACTAGATGGACCTTTGTTGGCAAAGTAATGTCTCTGCTTTTTAATATGCTATCTAGGTTGGTCATAACTTTCCTTCCAAGGAGTAAGCGTCTTTTAATTTCAAGGCTGCAATCACCATCTGCAGTGATTTGGGAGCCCCCCAAAATAAAGTCTGACAATGTTTCCACTGTTTCCCCATCTATTTCCCATGAAATGATGGGACCAGATGCCATAATCTTAGTTTTCTGAATGTTGAGCTTTAAGCTAACTTTTTCACTCTCCTCTTTCACTTTCATCAAGAGGCTTTTTAGTTCCTCTTCACTTTCTGCCATAAGGGTGGTGGCATATCTGAGGTTATTTATATTTCGCCAAGCAATCTTGATTCCAGCTTGTACTTCATCCAGTCCAGCGTTTCTCATGATGTACTCTGCATAGAAGTTATATAAACAGGGTGACAATATTCAGCCTTGACATACTCCTTTTCCTATTTGGAACCAGTCTGTTGTTCCATGTCCAGTTCTAACTGTTGCTTCCTGACCTGCATACAGATTTCTCAAGAGACAGGTCAGGTGGTCTGGTATTCCCATCTCTTCCAGAATTTTCCACAGTTTATAGTGATCCACAGAGTCATAGGCTTTGGCACAGTCAATAAAGCAGAAATAGATGTTTTTCTGGAACTCTCTTGCTTTGTTGATGATCCAGCAGATTTTGGCAACTTGATCTGTTGTTCCTCTGCCTTTTGTAAAACCAGCTTGAACATCTGGAAGTTCATGGTTCACGTATTGTTGAAGCCTGATTTGGAGAATTTTAAGCATTACTTTACTAGTGTGTGAGATGAATGTAATTGTGTGGTAGTTTGAGCATTCTTTGGCATTACTTTTCTTTGGGATTGGAATTAAAACTGACCTTTTCCAGTTCTGTGGCCACTGCTGAGTTTTCCAAATTTGCTGGCATATTGAGTGCAGCACTTTCACAGCATCATCTTTCAGGATTTGAAATAGCTCAACTGGAACTCTATCACCTCCACTAGCTTTGTTCGTAGTG
The DNA here is from genome assembly GCA_007570785.1 of Antilocapra americana. Classification (NCBI taxonomy): domain Eukaryota; kingdom Metazoa; phylum Chordata; class Mammalia; order Artiodactyla; family Antilocapridae; genus Antilocapra; species Antilocapra americana. The sequence goes on from ML660213.1 coordinate 4,543,137, forward strand.
ATGCTTCCTAAGGCCCACTTGACTTCACATTCCAGATGTCTGGCTCTAGGTGAGTGACCATGCCATCATGATTATCTGGGTTGTGAAGATATTTTTTGTGCAGTTCTTCTGTGTATTCTTGCCACCTCTTCTTAATATCTTCTACTTCTGCCTGTTCTTTTAGGCAATACCAAATTGACTTTACTGAACCTTAGGAACAATGGCAGACAGTGAGAACAATGATGGAAATGTATTCCCTTCATACATTTTAATATCTTACCACCATCTTCTATTTGTAAGGCTCATTCCTTCCAGTAGCTGGTCTCCAACAGGAACTCTGTGGCCTTTATCTTCCCCATGGTGTCCCTCTCTCCACTAGACTCATGTTCAGTGTCCACATCTTGACCTTCTTATTGTTCATACTTAGGTAACTCCCTTTACCTGATCCTATACTGCAGGACCTCAGACTTTTCTGTCTTCACTATGGGCTTCCCATGGGTGTGGCCTATGAGAAATCCCACTAGAGAACAGAAATAATGATACCATTATATATGCATTGTTAGCATACATTATGGAACTTTGTTTAGTTTAAAAATTCTTCTGATGAGCCCATGAGAAAGGTAATTGTAATTTCTTCATGAAGAAACTGAAATTCAGAGATCAATGGCATGTTCAAAGTCACATACACATCAAATAGAACTGGTATAATTTGACCCCAGAAATGTCAATGGTATAATATTGCCTGGCATCCTTTCATATTAGTGATGTTCAAGAAAACTATAAACTTTAGGTAAAGAAAGCATTCATGAAAGTTCCTGTCTTATGCATAACTGACTTTTTTTGGACTTGGAAGCAGCCAAGATCTTTTTCAGCAGGTAAATGGACAAATAAGCTGCAGTCCATCCAGACTATAGAATGTTATTCCATACTAAAAGAAATGAGCTCTCAAGCCATGAAAATATCTGTAGGAACCACAAATGCATTTTACTAAGTGAAAAAAACAATCTGAAAAGATTTTATCTGTATAATTCCAACTATATGACATTCTGGAAAAGGCAAAACTATAAATAGTAAAATAATCTGTGGATGTCAAGAGTTGTGGAGTGGGAGGGAAAAATAGGCAGAGAGCACCAAGCCTTTTTAGGGCAGTGAAAATACTCAATATGGTCATATAATGTAAAATAGATATATGTCATTATACACGTGCCCAAATGCATGAAATTTACAACACCAAGAGTTAACCCTGGGACTTCCCTAGTGGTCCAGTGGTTAAGAATCTGCCTGCCAATGCAGGGGACCGAGGTTTGATCCCTAATTTGGGAACATCCCACATGCCGCGGAGCAACTAAGTCCATGCACCACAGCTACTGAACTTGTACTTTAGAGCCTGAGAGCCACAACTACTGAAGCCCACACTCCTAGAACCTATGTTCCACAAGAAGCCACTGCAATAAGAAGCCTGCCTAGCACAACAGAGACTAGCCCCACTTGCTGCAACTAGAGAAAAGCTGTGCATCAATTAAGACCCAGTACAACCAAAAAAAATTAAAAAAAGATGATAGAGGGGCAAAAGAATAACCTCTCATCTCAAAATGAAAACAAACAAGCAAAAAAAGGGTGAACCCTAAAGTAAACTATGGACATAACTGACTTTTTGCCCAGAATATGACCTGTGTGTGTATGGGTGTTAAGTCACTTCAGCTGTGGATCACTGACTCTTTGCAACCCCATGGACTACAGCCAGTCGGGCTCCTCTGTCCATGGGATTCTCCATGCAAGAATACTGGAGTGGGTTGCCATTTCCTTCTCCAGTGGATCTTCCCAGACCAGGGATTGAACCCATGTCTCCTGTGTCTCCTGCATTGCAGGCGGGTTCTTTACCACCAGCACCACCTTACCTACACATTAGTTCCTTAGACTTGGGTCTCTGAGGCATTTTCTAAGATCCTGAATTTTTAGTCCCCATAAATGTTAAGATACTACTTCCAGCTGAGTTCTATTCCTGGACACCTTTGGAACACCAGGGGTTAATCCACTCCTTTGCCGGTACACCTTCCTGTAAGGCAGTGACTTCCTGCCCCCTCCCCCAGTAAGCCTCTCCTCCCACCAGGAGGGAGACTCAGTGATCCTACCATACCATAGAGATTAACTGGGAGCTAAATGCAGGCGAGTAGCCAAACCAGAGTGATAAGCATCCTGGTTTTGATGGAACACTTAGAAACCATTTCAACTTTTCCAGACCTGATGCAGTTAAAAGATGGGGGAGTGGGAGGTCTCCTTGTGGGTTATACAAACAGCATCACTCCAGCAGTTCCTTTTACGCTAAGATTAGAGAGAGCTGCACTAATTGGGGGAAGGGTCCCAGTTCTATCCAACTTACTGTCAAAGGAGCTGTCTTTGCTTTTAAACTTGCTGGTTTTCATTGGTTTTATTTTGGCACTTATACAAGCTGGCTTGTTTTTTGTCCATCTATTAGAAAAAGACCCCCATTTCTCACAGAAAGGCTATGTGGGCACAGTCTGCCCTGGCCTGATGCACCATCTTTGGCTGCTTGATCAGGATACCATCTTACATTTGTCTTTCTGTTTATATGAGGACTGTGATAAAAATGAGGCTGACAGAGTCCAGTTCATTTCTGCAGGTACAGATGCTGAACAGGAAACATTTTTGGACATGTTGTCATGATAAGAGTTTTCTAAGAAATTATACTGATTGTGTATTTTTTTTTTAAATTACTAGCTTTGGTTCCTATTGCTGTGGTTGGAATGAGCCTTAGCAAATGATGTCTGAGGGTACAAGGCTCCTCAAAATCTGTCAAGGAGAGCGGGAAGAGGGTGAGAGACCCAAGCCCCAAAGTTCCACTCATTACTGTGAGGAAAGCTATGAAATTCTTCATGCACAGGCAAAATCCAGGCATGACTGTGATCAAAGCAACACTAACAGTGCTTCTTATCCCCAGATTTCTATAGTGCCTAGATGATTCGCTTTGATGTAAAGCAGAAACCAACACTACATTGTAAAGCACCTAATCTTCAATAACAAAACCAAATCAAATCAAATAAATAAATAAATAAATCATTGAAATGATCAACACTGTCTCTGATGGGCCATCTAAGTGTCTTCCCCGAGCACCCTGCATTCTCCCACTACCCAGTCATTACCCAGCACTGGTCTCAACTATTTTAAATATTGTCACTGGAGAATGGCAAGGCCTTTCAAGGTCTTTGGTGGATATGGGCAGGGATTGGAGAAGCAGCATGGAAACTTACTTCACCTAAACAAAGGAAAAAACCTGGAGCTGGGCTACAGAGGACCATAGAGTGCCTTCCCAATGGCCCAAGAGGGCACTCCCATGACAATCAGTAAGTGTGTACTTATTGAGTTAAAAACAGAATTTAAGGGGAGCAGGGCATGTCCACAAGATATTCTAAACCTGTGCCTGCCCTTTCCATCACTCTGAAATGGTTACAGAATTCTGAGTCCTTATAATTTACTACTAGTTAGGAAGGTCTAAGTAGGTGGATAAGACAAGTTTCAAAGAAAGTTCCATGATGAAACTTAACCAGGTGGCCCAATATTAGGCCAGCCATTCACATGAGGGAGTGTAAAGAGAGGTACCTGTTTCAAATGTCAGAATGACTGCTGAAATTATTCTCCTGAGTGGAAAGACCTTCTGCTTGGAATGAGGCAGACTTTGGTTGGAATTCTGGTTCTCTCCCTCACTAGTTTCAGGACTTCAGTCAAATTACAAAACTTATCTGAGTCTCTATCTCATGATGTACACAAGAGAATAATATATAGCTTGTAGGACTACTTTAACAAGGCTAGGTTTTAGCTTTTGTTTTCTGTTTAAAACAGAAGAATCATCAGAGAATTGGGCCTTGCAACATCCTGGTCCTTCTACATCACACAGGAGAAGTGACAATAGCAAACATAACTGCTCCAGGAATAACTGGTTCCTGTATCACGATCTTGTCCATTTTTTAATCCATCGCAAGTGAGTCAGATCACTCCATCACTCCCACCTTCTTCTTGGCACTCCATGTTTGGCTTCAAACAGTTAGTTAGCTGTTCTAATGATGAGATATCATTTCAGTGCTTCTTCAGTCGTCCACATGTTTCAGATCTCTTGCCTTTATGTTGGGAATTACCTAGGGCTGGGAGCATGAGGCTTCTATAGAACTCTGGTTGCCCTTGGTCATCAGTGTTGGAGATTGACAGTGACCCACGTGCACTAGTTTGAATGTGTGTGTCCCTCCTAAATGCATATGTTGAAATACTAAACGCCAACATGATAGTATTAGGAGTCAGGGTCCTAGGAGAGGCCTAGGTCAAGAAGGAGGAGCCCATATGAAGATGACTAGTGCCCTTAAGGAGGCTCCAGAGAGATCACTTGCCCCTTCTACCATGTGAGGATACAGGGAGAAGTTAGCAGTCTGCCATGACTCAACCTTCACTAGAACTCAACCTTCCTGGCACCCTGATCTTGAATTTCCAGTGTCCATAACTGTGAGAAATAAACTTCTGTTGTTTATAAACTACTCAGTCAGTCAGTTCAGTTGCTCAGTTGTGTCCAACTCTTTGTGACCCCCATGGACTGCGGCATACCAGGCTTCCTTGTCCATCACCAACCCCCGGAGTTTACTCAAACTCATGGCCTTCGAGTGGGTAAGGCCATCCACTAATCTCATCCTCTGTCATCCCCTTCTCCTCCTGCCTTCAGTCTTTCCCAGCATCAAGATCTTTTCAAATGAGTCAGTTCTTAGTATCAGGTGGCCAAAGTATTGGAGCTTCAGCTTCAGCATCAGTCCTTCCAATGAATATTCATGATTGATTTCCTTTAAAATTGACTGGTTTGATCTCCTTGCAGTCCACAGGATTCTCAAGAGTCTTCTCCAACACCACAATTCAAAAGCATCAATTTTTCAGTGCTCAGCCTTCTTTATGTTCCAGATCTCACATCCATACATGACTACTGGAAAAACCATAGATTTAACTAGACAGACCTTTGTTGGCAAAGTAATGTCTCTGCTTTTTAATATGCTGTCTGTGTTGGTCATAGCTTTGCTTCCAAGGAGCAAATGTCTTTAATTTCATGGCTGCAGTCACCATCTGCAGTAATTTTGGAGCCCCCCAAAATAAAGTCTCTCACTGTTTCCATTGTTTCCCCATCTATTTGCCATGAAGTGATGGGACCAAATGGCATGAACTTAGTTTTCCGAGATCTTAGTTTCTGAGATAAACTGCTAAGTCTATGGTATTTCCATTACAGCATCCCAAAGGGACCAAGACACCATAGATTCTGTCCAGCCTAGAGTCATCTCACCATCCTCTCCCCAGAGAGCACCAGGCTGAATACTAATATTGATCAGAGCTGCCATTCTTTGAACATCACCCAGAATCAGAAAGAAGGTGTTAGTCGCTAAGCCATGTCCAACTCTTGCAACCCCATGGACTGTAGCCTGCCAGGCTCCTGTGTCCATAGGATTCTCCAGGCAAGAACACTGGAGTGGGTAGCCATTCCCTGGTCCAGGGGATCTTCTTGATCTAGGGATCAAACCTGGGTCTTCTGCACTGCAGGTGGATTCTTTACCATTTGAGCCACCAGGGAAGAACTAAGATCTGTTGCTTTATTTAATCTCATGTCACAGCCAAAAGTGGAAGATGCTATTGTCTTCACTTCATAGGTAAGAAACCTAAGCTCTGAGAGACATGTCACTCATCTAAGGACAGATGATAGAGATTTGGACCCTGCTTCTCTTGTCTCCAACACCAGGTTCATTTGAATGTTCATCCTGGGACCCGTAGAATCCCTGACACGTCCTTGTTCTCAAGCTGTACAGATGGCACCTTGTCACTGGGGTAAAACTCTGATGGATGACATTGCAATCCATTGTTAGGGCAATGCATAATCCCTCACAGCCTGATCTTGATCATCTTGTTACCCAGAGTATTGCAAATAGTATCTTTTGCAATAGATACCCTTGAGAAGGGTAGAGATTAATGCACCAAGATTATTTGTCTAATGGCACCCATTGGGAGTGGTTGGGAAATACAAAGGAATAAGGTGCTTCCAGGAAAATTTCAGCTCACACTTTAAGTTATCAAATGATGGCTTTGTGTAAGAGTAGAATCTTTTTTTTTTAAGATTTTTTTAATATGGACCATTTTTAAAGTTTTAGTTGAATTTGTTACAATATTGTTTCTGTCTTAAGTTTTGGTTTTGTTGGCCATAGGGTTTGTGGGATCTTAGGTTCCCAACCAGAGATCAAACCCATAGTCCCTGCATTGGAAGGCTAAGTCTTAATCCCTGGACCACCAGGAAAGTCCCTGTAAGAGTGAATCTAACTGAGACATGCGAGTAACAGATTTTTGTAACTGAACTTTAAATTTCCCAACGAGTGGCCTGTGAGAGTCAGGCCTAGACTGAACGCAGACACAGTGGGCAGCGGGGCAGGAAAAGCAGACAAGGATTGGCCATGCTCTGTTCTCGCTATGGATCAATGAAATATCTGACTCTAAAGCAACGTGGTCTGAGGGAGGAGGCAAGCTGTGTCCCAGTCCTGGCCAAGTCATTCTTTAGATGGAAGATCTTGACAGCATCACTTATACAATCTGAGTCTCAGGTTTACTCATCTGTAAAATGAGGCTAATAATAGCCTCCACTCCCTGAGTTATTGTGAGTATTAAACAAGGTGCTATTTACAGAGCATGGTACATACCCTGCATGGCTTCACCTACCCTTTATTCACATTCAGAGGCAACAAAGAACTGATCATTTGCTATGTAGAAAATGAATTGGAACCAAACTCAAGACAATTGGTATGATTTTCTTGAATGGGCAAACAGACAAACACACACTCACAGAGCATATGACAGGATAGGGAGCTGAGAATCTGAATGAGATTTTGTCCAAGGATAACAAGCTCGGTGTGAGTGTGGATACAAAAAAAATGTGACAAAGCTAAGTGGTTTACTTGGGAAAGTCACTTAGGGCTTCAGTGACACCGCTAAATGATAATTTTGCCTTGGGCCATGGAGATCTGTACACATACCTGTGCAAGTTTTCTCACTCAGTTGTGTCCTACTCTGGACCATAGCCTGCCAGGCTCCTCTGTCCATGGGATTCTCCAGGCAAGATTACTGCAGTGGGTTCCCATTTCTTCTTCCAGGGCATTCTTCCTGACCCAGGGATTGAACCTGTGTCTCCTGTGTCTCCTGCATTAGCTGATGGGTTCTTTACCCACTGAGCCATCAGGGAAACCCATACATGTATCTGAAGGATGGAATTTTCCCCGACAATATTAGAAAAAGACTTACAAATAAACTTGTTTCTCTATTGCAGGCTACAGCCTTCTCTGTTTACTAAAGCAAGAGTGGTGAGCTTTAAATCTATATGTATACTCCAGTCATTTTTCAGGAATAAGCGATGAGGAGTTTGGGGCCAAATCTGGCAAGCCTGCCAGACGTAGTTTCTACTCCCCTCCCCTCATTATAGGATTCTGCTTGAGTTAATAATTTACATAACAGAAGAGAAAAACTAAAGCTTAGCCAAAAACAACCCCCCCCGCCCCGCCCCTGAGCCACCCCCACTTCTGCTTCCATAAAGCTGATATAGCAACTGGGATTAAAATGTAACCTGAACCAAGAGGGTTTTTGCAAATAAGCTGAAAGCTGCCATTTAAGGTTTTTCAATGGCACCAACTGGATTAGATCTGCTCTGGAGACAGGCATCTTTTGACAATCCCTGGGAACTGTGTCTGCTTACTGGAAGGCAGAGCTGATGCATGCAAAGTCAATTAAAAAGCTAAATGCATAAAAGACAGTGGCTTGACACGATTCATGCTAGACATTTTCTGAACAACTCAGACTTTATATATCAGGGTTTTGATGCAGTGAAGTGGCAGTTCCAGAAGTGATTTGAAACTGGAGTCTGAAAATCAAGGAAGAAAAACAACCAAATTAATGCCTGACAGTAGAGGATGAGAAATTCTATACCTGCTACAGATATTTCTATAATAATTCAATCTTACGCAGGACTTCTTTTTTTTTTTTAATGAAGTCCTTTATATGGACATTCAAGTGGGTGTGTGTGCATGTGTGTGATGTTAAAAAGTTAGGTTCTTACAATCTTATAAATTGGGTCACTTCTCACAAGATGCATTTCTTTCTCACAAATGCCAGGTAAGTAATTCCTTTGTTATGGAGGGGGACGGTTGAGCTAAAGTTTCTGTCCATGACACTGATGAGTTTTGTTTTTGAGGATCTAATGTTTGCCTGTAGTGCCTACAGACTCAAGCCCCCAGACCACTGTCCCCCAGTATTACACACGTTTAGAGATCCCTCATGTGCCTGCATGCTAAGTCACTTCATTGGTGACCAACTCCTTGAGACACTATGGACTGTAACCTGGTAGGCTCCTCTGCCCCTGGGATTCTCCAGGTAAGAATACTGGAGTGGGTTGCCATGCCCTCCTCCAGGGATCTTCCCAACCCAGGGATTGAACCCACGTCTCTTCTGTCTCCTGCATTGGCAGGCAGGTTCTTTACCACTATCGGCCACCTAAAGCTCATTCAGAAGAAACTGTAACAAACTGCCCTTAACTGTTTTATGGAAAGAAGAAATTCTAGAATAAGCCATTTATTTACTGAGTGCTTTTTAAATATCACAGGGGTAGGCCACTTCTAGTTCTTTTATACATCTATTTCACAAATATCCTAGGGATAAACCATTATGTTTGTGTGACTAAGAGCTTAAAATAATCTTAATTAGTTATTTTGCTTTCAAAGGATAACTTGGCAAAGTAGTTAGCATATTCAATTCCCTTTTTAACTTGTAATCTTCTACTTCTTACAATACTGTATATCCCATCTTAGGTAGATTATGGAGTATGCTTCTTATAAAATCTGGTTCTCAATACTAAACTAAAACCTTTTAAACTATGACATTACCTGGAACAGTCCAGTAAATCTCTGACTGCTGTTTCGTGATATTCCTGGCCAGCTGTGATTTTCTATAACTTTGTTCTCTTCTCTCAGAGCCCATAGCTCATATTTGTACCTCTTAGCCTATAACAGTACAAAAAGCTCAGGAAGAAGATAATTCTCTATTCAGTTCCATTTTTCCTGAGTTAGAGTCCGTTCACATTTTCTAGTTAGTCTTTATCCTATCATTCAACACGGTTAACAGATCTGAGACCACACAGCCATGTGAAACTTTAGTATTCTGAAAGCTTTTCAGAACTCCTTCAGCAGAACTGACTTCATATACCACGGACTGAACTTGTGTCATATACTCATGTCTTAACCAATGTCTGGTAGGAAGAATGAGATCATCATGATTGGCTTAGATTGAGGTATTATTACAGGGGAGGTGGACATTTGATCAGACTCAGAGTCCTTTCAACAGGGAGGAAAGGGCCAGATGTGTGCTATGTAAGTGATCAACAGTGTCTGCTACAGATTTCTTCTGACTCAGATCTGACTAATCAAAATCTAATATTTAGGGGTATGTATAAATTCCTTCAGGGACTTCCCTGGTGGCCTGTGGCTAAAACTACAAGTTCCCAATTCAGGGGGCTTAGGTTCGATTCCTGGTCAGGGAACTAGATCCCACATACCACAAATAAAGATCCCACATACCACAGATAAGACTTGGTGCAGTCAGATGAATAAATAAAATAAAATTTAAAACAACTGTCTTGATGAATGGATGAAGAAGCCATGGTACATGTATTAACCATTTTAAAAATAATTTTAATTTTTTTGTGATACAATTTTGTGGTTAAATTATGGTACAGTTTTAAAAATAATAAAAAAAAAGAATAAATTCCTTCAGAGGCTGGAGGAATAAAAAGCATAAAAAGATGCTCAGACTTCTGGGACCGGCGGTAGCCATTCTACCTTGTTAGACACGAATCTGTAAAGAGCTAAGTTCGAGAGCTGCTTTCATCAACTTGTCTCTGAGATGCCTCAGGCCAGGTAATACTACTGATTCCTCCTCAATGAGCACAGAATACATATTCAGAGTTTTAAGCACTTTATGAATCTCAACTCATTTAATCTTCATGCTGTTCTATCAAGTATCTTCATGCTGCTCCAGCTCTTGTGCTGAGTTGACTTTCTGAACTTGTTCAGTGAGAGGATGAACAGAGACAGAAACCAGGTCCTGATGCCATTACTTGAGCTCTAAATTTCCTCATGCCTCAAAGAGCACTTAGACTTTTCCAGGTCATGTGGAAATAAATATTCTCTCATTTGGAGAGATTTTGGTTGATCTTCATGCCACTTACAACTGCAAAGGTCCTAAATGGCACAAAAAGTACTAACCTAAGCCTTACAACTAGGAAAATTGAGGCCCACAAAGTTTAATTCAGTTGCTCCAAATAACACAGCTAATTTGTCAGATAGGAACACAAGTTCCAGCCTCTTAGTTAAGTGTCTTTTCCCTTTAAAAATGATAACTGATATTTAACAATGGGCCACATATGTAGATACACTATTACCTATTGGGACTAACAAGGATATAAAACTTGCCTGTGGTTGAATCAGACCCATCTCTGTGACTGGAGAGTCTAAGAGCTTCCCCAGGGCTCTCCTGCTTCTTTATTTATTTTAATTGGAGGTTAATTACTTTACAATATTGTGGTGGTTTTTTGCCATACATTGACATGAAATAGCCACCAGCGTACATGGGTCTCCCATCCTGATCCCTCTTCCCACATCCCTCCCCATCCCATCCCTCTGGGTTGTCCCACTGCACCAGCTTTAAGTGCCCTATTTCATGCATTGAACTTGGACTGGTGATCTATTACACATATGGCAATATACATGTTTCAATGCTATTCTCTAAAATCATCCCACCCTCACCTTATCCCACAGAGTCCAAAAGTCTATTCTTTATATCTGTGTCTCTTTTGCTATTTCACGTATAGGGTCATAATTACCATCTTTCTAAATTCCATATATATGTGTTAGTATACTGTTTTGGTGTTTTCCTTTCTGACTTACTTCGCTCTGTATAATAGGCTCCAATTTCATCCACCTCATTAGAACTGATTCAAATGTGTTCTTTTTAATAGCTGAGCAATATTCCATTGTGCATATGTACCACAGCTTCCTTATCCATTCGTCTGCTGATGGACATCTAGGTTGCTTCCATGTCCTGGCTATTGTAAACAGTGCTGTGATGAACATTGGGGTACATGTGTCTCTTTCAATTCTGGTTTCCTCAGTCAGTATGCCCAGCAGTGGGATTGCTGGGTCATATGGCAGATCTATTTTCAGTTTTTTTAAGGAATCTTCACACTGTTTTCCATAGTGGCTGTCCTAGTTTGCATTCCCACCAACAATGTAAGAGTGTTATCTTTTCTCAACACCCTCTCCAGCATTTATTGTTTGTAGACTTTTTGATAGCAGCCATTCTGACCAGCATGAGATGTTACCTCATTGTGGTTTTGATTTGCATTTCTCTGATAATGAATGATGTTGAGAATCTTTTCATGTGTTTGTTAGCCATTTGTATGTCTTCTTTGGAGAAATCTCTATTTAGTTCTTTGGCCCATTTTTTGATTGGGTCATTTACTTTTCTGGTATTGAGCTGCATGAGCTGTTTGTATATTTTTGAGATTAATTCTTGGTCAGTTTCTTTGTTTGCTATTATTTTCTCCCACTCTGAAGGCTGTCTTTTCACCTTGCTTATAGTTTCCTTCGTTGTGCAAAAGCTTTTAATTTTAATTAGGTTCCATTTGTTTATTTTTGCTTTTATTTTCATTACTCTGGGAGGTGGGTCATAGAGGTTTTTGCTGTGATTTATGTCAGAGTGCTATGCCTATGTTTTTTTTTGAGGAGTTTTATAGTTTCTGGTCTTAGATTTAGATTTTTAATCCATTTGAGTTTATTTTTGTGTATGTTGTTGGAAAGTATTCTAGTTTCATTCTTTTACAGGTGGCTCACCAATTTCCCAGCACCACTTGTTAAAGAGATTGTCTTTTCTCCATTGTATATTTTTGCCTCCTTTGCCAAAGATAAGGTGTCCATAGGTGCATGGATTTTTCTCTGGGTTGCCTATTTTGTTCCATTGATCTATATTTCTGTCTTTGTGCCAGTACCATACTGTCTTGATAACTCTAGCTTTGTAGTAGAGCCTAAAGTCAGGCAGGTTGATTCCTGCAGTTCCATTCTTCTTTCTCAAGATTGCTTTGGCTATTCAAGGTTTTTTGTATTTTCATACAAATTTTGAAATTATTTGTTCTAGTTTTGTGAAAAATGCCATTGGTAACTTGATAAAGATTGCATTGAATCCATAGATTCTTTTGGGTAGTATACTAATTTTCACTATATTAATTCTTCTGATACATGAATATGGTATATTTCTCCATCTAATTGTGCCATCTTTGATTTCTTACATAAGTGCTTTATAGTTTTGTATATATAGGTCTTTTATTTCTTTAGGTGGATATATTCCTAAGTATTTTATTCTTTTTGCTGCCATGGTGAATGGAATTGTTTCCTTAATTTCTCTTTCTGCTTTCTCATTGTTAGTGTATAGGAATGCAAGGGATTTCTGTATATTAATTTTATATCCTGCAATTTTACTACATTCATTGATTAGCTCTAGTAATTTTCTGGTGATGTCTTTAGGGTTTTCTATGTAGAGGATCATGTCATCTGTGAATAGTGAGAATTTTACTTCTTTTCTAAGCTGGATTTCTTTTATTTCTTTTTCTTCTCTGATTGCTGTGGTTAAAACTTCTAAAACTATGTTGAATAGTAGTGGTGAGAAAGGGTACCCTTGTCTTGTTCCTGACTTTAGGGGAAATGTTTTCAATTTTTTGCCATTGAGGATAATGTTTGCTGTGGGTTTATCATATATGGCTTTTATTATGTTGAGTATGTTCCTTCTATGCTTGCTTTCTGGAGAGTTTTATCATAAATGTGTGTTGAATTTTGTCAAAGGCTTTCCTCTGCATCTATTGAGATAATCATATGGTTTTTTCCTTCAATTTGTTAATGTGGTATATCACATTGAATGATTTGTGAATATTAAAGAATCCTTTCATCCCTGGGATAAAGCCCACTTGGTCATGATGTATGATCTTTTTAATATGTTGTTGGATTCTGTTTACTAGAATTTTGTTGAGGATTTTTGCATCTATGTTCGTCAGTGATATTGCCTGTAGTTTTCTTTTTGGTGGCATCTCTGTCTGGTTTTGGTATTAGGGTGATGGTGGCCTCATAGAATGAGTTTGGGAGTTTGCCTTCCTTTGCAATTCCTGGAAGAGTTTGAGTACCATAGGTGTTAGCTCTTCTTCAAATTTTTGGTAGAATTCGCCTGTGAAGCCATCTGGTCCTGGGCTTTTTTTTGTTAGATTTTTTATTACAGTTTCTATTTCCATGCTTGTGATGGGTCTGTTAAGATTTTCTATTTTTTTCTGGTTCAGTTTTGGAAGGTTATACTTTCCTAAGAATTTATCCATTTCTTCCAAGTTGTCCATTTTATTGGCTTATAGTTGCTTATAGTAGTCTCTTATGATCCTTTGTATTTCCGTGTTGTCTGTTGTGATTTCTCCATTTTCATTTCTAATTTTGTTGATTTGATTCTTCACCTTTTGTTTCTTGATGAGTCTGGCTAACGGTTTGTCTATTTTATTTATCTTCTCAAAGAACCAGCTTTTAGTTTTGTTGATTTTTGCTATAGTCTCCTTTGTTTCTTTATCATTTATTTCTGCCCTAATTTTTATGATTTCTTTCCTTCTACTAACCCTGCGGTTCTTCATTTCTTCTTTTTTTAGTTGCTTTAAGTGTAAAGTTAGGTTATTTATTTGATTTCTCTCTTGTTTCTTGAGGCAAGCTTGTAATGCTATGAATCTTCCCCTTAGCACTGCTTTTACTGAATCCTTTAGGTTTTGGGTTGTTGTGTTTTCATTTTCATTTGCTTTTAATGCATATTTTGATTTCCTTTTTGATTTCTTCCATGATTTGTTGGTTATTCAGAAGTGTGTTATTTAGCTTCATATGTTTGTATTTTTAATAGCTTTTTTCATGTAGTCATCATCTAATCTTACCACATTGTGATCAGAAAAGATGCTTCAAATGATTTCAATTTTTTTTTTAATTTACCAAGGCTAGATTTATGGCCCAGAATGTGATCTATCCTGGAAAATGTTCCATGTACACTTGAAAAAAAGGTGAAATTCATTATTTTGGGGTGAAATGTCCTATAGATATCAATTAGATCTAACTGGCCCATTGTATCATTTAAAGTTTGTGTTTCCTTGCTAATTTACTGTTTGGTTGATCTATCCATAGGTGCAAGTGGGGTATTAAAGTCTCCCACTATTATTGTGTTACTGTTAATTTCCCCATTCATACTTGTTAGCATTTGCCTTATGTATTGAGGTGCTCCTATGTTGGGTGCATATATATTCATAATTGTTGTATCTTCTTCTTGCCTTGATCCTTCTTTGTCTCATTCCACAGCCTTTATTTCAAAGTCTATTTTATCTGATATGAATATTGCCCCTCCTGCTTTCTTTTGGTCTCCATTTGCATGAAATATCTTTTTCCATCCCTTCACTTTCAGTCCATATGTGTCTCTTGGTTTGAGGTGGGTCTCTTGTAGACAGCATACATAAGGGTCTTGTTTTTGTATCCATTCAGCCAGTCTTTGGCTTTTGGTTGGGGCATTCAACCCATTTAGATTTAAGGTAATTATTGATAAGTTCAATCACAATGCCATTTACTTTCTTGTCTTGGGTTCAAGTTTATAAACCTTTTCTGTGTTTGATGTCTAGAGAAGATCCTTTAGCATTTGTTGAAGATCTGGTTTGGTGGTGCTGAATTCTCTCAACTTCTGATTGTCTGTAAAGCTTTTGATTGACTCTTTTTTATTTCTTCTAGGTCCTTGTTAAACTTTTCTTGCATCTTCTCAAACCTTGTCTCTAGTCTATTTATCTGTAACTCCATTTTGTTTTCAAGATTTTAGATCATTTTTACTATCATTATTCTGAATTCCTTTTCAGGTAGACTCTCAATCTCCTTTTCTTTTGTTTGGTTTGGTAGTTATTTAACATGTTTCTCTTTTAGAAAAGGCCAAGGAACCAGAAATCAAATAGTTGACATCCACTGGATTATCGAAAAAGCAAGAGAGTTCAGAAAAACATCTATTTCTGCTTTATTGACTATGCCAAAGCCTTTGACTCTGTGGATCACTATAAACTGTGGAAAATTCTGAACAAGATGGGAATACCAGACCATCTGACCAGTCTCTTGAGAAACGTGGATGAAGGTCAGGAAGCAACAGTTAGAACTGGACATGGAACAACAGACTGGCTCCAAATAGGAAAAAGAGTAGGTCAAGGCTGTATATTGTCAACCTGCTTGTTTAACTTATATGCAGAGTACATCGTGATAAATGCTGGGCTGGAAGAAGCACACGCTGGAATCAAGATTGCCAGAGGAGAAATGTCAATAACCTCAGATATGCAGATGACACCACCCTTATGGCAGAAAGTGAAGAGGAATTAAAAAAACTCTTGATGAAAGTGAAAGAGAAGGGTGAAAAAGTTGTCTTAAAGCTCAACATTCAGAACACTAAGATTATGGCATCTGGTCCCATCATTTCATGGAAAATAGATGGAGAAACAGTGACAGACTTTATTTTGGGGGGCTCCCAAATCACTGCAGATGGTGATTGCAGCCTTGAAATTAAAAGACGCTTATTCCTTTGAAGGAAAGTTATGACCAACCTAGATAGCATATTGAAAAGCAGAGACATTACTTTGTCAACAAAGGTCTGTCTAGTCAAGGCTATGGTTTTTCCAGTAGTCATGTATGGATGTGAGAGTTGGACGGTGAAGAAAGCTGAGTGCTGAAGAATTGATGCTTTTGAACTGTGGCATTGGAGAAGACTCTTGAGAGTCCCTTGGACAGCAAGGAGATCCAACCAGTCCATCCTAAAGGAGATCAGTGCTGGGTGTTCATTGAAAGGACTGATGTTGACGCTGAAACTCCAATACTTTGGCCCCCTCATGTGAAGAGCTGACTCATTGCAAAAGACTCTAATGCTGGGAAGGACTGGGGGCAGGAGGAGAAGGGGACGACAGAGGATGAGATGGCTGGATGTCCTCACTGACTCGATCGACATGAGTTTGGGTGGACTCTGGGAGTTTGTGATGGACAGGGAAGCATGGCATGCTGCAATTCATGGGGTCACAAAGAGTCAGACATGACTAAGTGATTGAACTGAATTGAACTTTGCCTGCTGAATATTGCTCTGCCTTTTCATTTTGTTTAGATTGCTGTGTTTGGGGTGCCCTTTCTGAAGCTGGAAGTTTATGGTTCCTCTTTATTGTGGAGCCTCGTCCCTGTGGGTGGGGTTGGACTAATGGCTTGTCAAGTTTTCCTATTAGGGGAGCTTGCATCTCTCTTCTGGTGTGTGAAGCTGGATCTCTTCTCTCTGAAGTGCAATGAAGTGTCCAGTAGTGAGTTTGGGGTGTCAGTGGGTTTGGTATGGCTTTGGGCGTCCTGTGTTAATGCTCAGGGCTGTGTTCCTGCTTTGCTGGAGAATTAGTGTGGTATGTCTTGCTCTGGAACTTGTTGGCTCTTGGGTGAAGCTTGGTTTCAGTGTAGGTACGGAGGCTTTTGGATGAACTCTTGTCTCTTAATGTTCCCTAGAATCAGGAGTTGTCTGATGTTCTTAAGTTTTGGAGTAAAGCCTCCTGCCTCTGGCTTTTTGTCTTATTCTTACAGTAGCCTCAAGACTTCTCCACCCATACAGCACAGATAATAAAACATCTAGGTTTTACCAATTCTCCACAACAAGGGACACCCAGAGAATTTCACAGAGTTACATGGACAATAGAAGAGGGAGGAAGGAGATAGAGGTGACCAGAAGGAGAAGAGGAAGGAGTCAAAAGGGGAAATACCAATCTAGCCAGTAATCAGTTCCCTAAGTGTCCTCCACAGCCTGGAACACTCAGAGAGATTCACAGAGTTAAGTAGAGAAGAGAAGGGGGAGAGAGGAGATAGAGGTGACCTGGGGGAGAAAAGGAAGAGTCAAAAAAGGAGAGAGCAATCAAACCAGTAATCACACCTCTTAGTGAAAATGGATACAGAATGTTATTTAGATCCTTAAAGGTACAAAATTAATAATACCAAAAAGCAAAGATTAAAAATCTAGAGTAGAGGTTAGACTCTCAAAAATACAATATTAAAAATACAAAACAAAATCAATCACAAAAATCAAGGAAAATATTTATGGAATTTGCTTTAAAAATAGGGTCGTTTTTTGCAAGTAATAGTAGGTTATAAAAATGAAAATTAAAGCAGTGCAAAAGAACTTTAAAAAATTAAAAAGTGATAATAGTTAAAATATATCTAGGGATTTCTCTGCAGTTGTTGTGGGCAGTATGGGGTCAGTTCAGTTTCAGATAGTTCCTTGTTTCAGCTTTTACTTGTTCTCAAGGTCTATAGGCCCCCTCCAATGCTTGGTCAATGTTAACTACAGGGTTTTAACCTGTTGTACCTGTCACTTCCAGAGCGGTTCCCTCTTCTTTGTTTATTTTGGATTCCTCTGTTTGCAAGTCTCTTTGGTGTCTAATTTCTGCCCTGACACAAGGGGGTGAAGGTGATCACTTATTTAGGCTCACTTGTTCAGTTGTTTTGTGCGGAGGGAGGAACACTGCAAACAAGTATCACTGGAGTGTGTGGGGGGTGCTCACAGTGCACGGACCACACTGGGTTTGCCCCAGCTCAAAGTGGCGTGTGCTTTCCGGGTCTATACTACTCAGGCTCCAGGGTGCTCTTCAGGATATGACCCAAAGCAGGCCCTGTGTTTCATGCACTTCCCAGGTCTAAGTCACTCAGGTTCAGGTTCTCAGGTCCTCCACAAAGGCACAGACTTGGTTGGGCATGTGTTTTGTGCCCTTTCCAGGTCCAAGCACCTCAGGCGACCAGGTGCTTGGTGAGCGGACTGTCCCAGGTGGACTGTGTGTCTTAATCACCTCCCTAGTTTGGCCACTCAGTTTGCCAGGTGCACTGGGAGGGCACCATCGCAGGCGTGCTGTGTGTCTCCTACGGGAGGCTGATCTCTGGCTGTGACCCTCCTGGCAGATGTCAAATATCCAGGATCCCAGGAAGACATTGTGAGCAATAGGAGCCTGCTCACAGTTTGGTGGAGGATGCCAGTCTCTTGGGCCAAGATTGGTGTAGCCTCTTGCCTCCTGGCTCTAGCTGTTGCACGCCTGCCTCTCTGCCTCTGGTCATGGCAGGGGAAGGGGCCTGTATGCAGCCAGCTAGCTCTCCTTTGGTATTTGCTCAATCCTTTGTTCTGTAAGTGGGCCAGGCTGCTAGTTACAGCATTTCACAGGAAAGTTCTCTCTCTCTCTCTCTTTTTTTTTCCCCTAACTGCTGATCCCATAGTTTGGGCTGCTATCTCAGATTGGGTTAGCTCCCTCAGATTGTTCTCAGGCATTCAGGCCAGGTCCTCACCCTAAGGATCAATGATGCTGCCCACGTCTCCCTGTCCAGCTCCCACTCACTGGTGTTGGATGCAAGCATCTGGGCTACTTCTCTGCTGGCAGTTGCAGTTATGCACCTATTCTGTGGGTGTTTTTTTTTTTTTTTTGTTCCCATTATGTTGCCCTCTGAGATTCCAAAACTCCCCACAAACCCATGTGTGAAAGGGTTTCCTACTGTTTGGAAACTTCACAACTCCCTGCCCAAGATGGGTCTCCATCCCTAACTCTTTTTGTCTCTCTTTTTGTCTTTTAAATTTTTGTCCTACCTCCTTTAGAAGAGAATGGGCTGCCTTTCTGGCTGCCTAGTGCCCTCTACCAGCATTCAGAAGTTGTTTTGTGGAAGTTGCTCAACATTCACATGATCTTTTGGCGAGTTTGTGAGTGAGAAAGTGGTTTCCCCATCTTATTCTTCCACCATCTTGGAACCACCCCTTCCTGCTTCTGAACACACCTCACTGCCCACTACAGTGTCCTTACAATTTGGGCATAAAGCAATGATCTTGACATTGATTTCATGGACTTGTCTGGAGAACCATCCAGCAGTCTTTTGTCCTTTATTTTTCATTTAGTAGATAGGCTTTACATTCTAATCTATATTTTTTAAAAAATTACTATAATTCCTCTAAAGAGTGCAAAATTGCATTCCATCAGTGGATGCCTGGTATTAATGTGGTCTTTCCTACAAGGTTTTATTTAATTTTGATTCCTGTTTTGCAAGAAACCAAA
The DNA here is from genome assembly GCA_007570785.1 of Antilocapra americana. NCBI lineage: Eukaryota > Metazoa > Chordata > Mammalia > Artiodactyla > Antilocapridae > Antilocapra > Antilocapra americana. Next base: position 4,562,362 of record ML660213.1, read on the forward strand.
TGCTTGAGAAGAGAGCTAACAGTACTCTTAGAATACAAGGGCTTTAGCCTTTGTTTTCCCAGTTGATTAAAATCCATCTTGATTTTAAGTTGTTATGTCAACTACTAAAACCTTTGTTTCTCTCCCTTATATACCTCAGCATTGTTTTAAGGTTGTCTGAAAGCCCCACAATGAGTTAATATAAGAGATTATATTTTATTGGAAGTTATTTTTCTCTTCAATTTTTGCATTGGCATATAAAGAGATAAATGCCTTATAGTTGTTTATGTGATGTGTGTGAGTTGGAAAGTAAAGACATGACATAAAAGAAAAAGGAAAGTATCTTAATTTTTCCTAATTTAATGAATTGCTAGAGCTCAGGCCTGGCATGTAACCTTATTCATGCCAAATTGGTACAAAGACAGTAAACATAATCATTTGACATTTCTCATTGGCACCAACTGGATTAAAGCAACTTGTCCAACCCTAGGTTTTTTTTTTTTTTTTTTTTTACAGAAGCGAGGTCTACCTCTTTCACAGAAAACATAAAATATAGAATGTTTCTAATTGGGATGGAAGAAACAAATTGGGAGGTAATCAAAATGTCATTGATTGGCAATTCTGAAAGCTGTAGCTTTCTCTTCGTTCACAAAAGGAAAACCAGTACCAGCAGACAAGTACCAGTTTCCAGTGTCCTTGCCACACATGGTATCCTGGTATTGTGTCTTATTGGTAGGGCCCCAACTGTGGAAATAATAGCAACATCAGCACAGTCTAGGGGCTCATAGTCAGACAGTAGAATCTTTTTCATAGTATCACCATGGTTTTGCTCAATATCTTCACACTTATCACCAGTCTATTCATTACCCATCATCATCCCTGATATTTCCAGAGTAGTCTTTTGTAGTTCATAAAATGCTTTCTTATGACATGTTTACAACAAACTTGCATGCTAAGTTATGGTATTTTCCCCAGTTTCATGCAAAGGGGCAAGAATTTCTAGTTAAAGGACCTTAGCTCAAGCTCTGGCTCAGATCAGTTCAGTACCTGTGAACTAACCACATTTGTAACAGGACCCATGCTCAGTGCTGGGACTTCTCTGACCTGAAAAGCAGCTCCTGTCCCTAGGAGAGTCATGACCTGCCTCTCCTTCTACTCATGCTGCTGATGGTTTTTGTGGTTAGACAGATGGTTTTTACCCTTGGGTCCTAGGACCTCAGGTATTCACAAAGGTAGAAGCAAGGTGATTCAAGTTATTGTCATTATTTCAAAATTATAAGCTTTTACCCTGAAAACTGAACCTTAACTCTGGGAAAGACTGCCCAGCCTAATTCACATATGGAAAAGATTGCAGAGGCTAACTCACATGTGAAATTGACTCTACCAAAGTCTGGTTTTGCAGGGAGACCTTCTATTGGGCCGGAATAAAGAGCACTTCAGGTATCACGGGGCGTGCATTTGAAGCTTCCTTTCATATGCCCATCGGATCTTTTGCTGTGGTTCCATCCAGCTCACTGCATCCTTAGTGCTAAGATTCCCCAGGCAGCACTTCCCCGAATGGCCACATCATGGTGGTGTCATTAGCCTGCTTTCTGCACACCAGCTACATCATTCTCAATTTTGCTTTCAATTCCAACACAAATGTGTTTGCAGAGCTAAATCCTAGCTCTTTGCAGCCTGCCAGGGATTTCTATTTAGGGAAGATGAGAGGCTTCTGCAAACTGAGAAGTTAGTGACAAAATTTCCTGGGAAGTTCACAAATACCCATTCTACACTTTCTCTTTAAGTGAGTACTATTTTATTTGCAGAAGTCTAATAGTGTGATTGATGGGCTTCCCAGGAGAACTAGTGGTAAAGAATATGCCTGCCAATACAGGAGACACAAGAAAACGTGGGTTCAATCCCTGGGTTGGGAAGATCCCCTGGAGGAATGCATGGCAACCGGCTTCAATATTCTTGCCTGGAGAATCCCATGGAAGAGGAGCCCGGTGGGCTGCAGTCCATAGGATTGCTCAGAGTTGGACACAACTAAAGCGGCTTAACACACACGTAGTGTGATTGGTGAAGTATGGGGGTGGAAATGGGATGCCACCAGGTTAAAATGGCAGGACCAAATCAAGTGCAGCAGTGACTCTGGGTGGAAAAACGTCCCCTAGCTCCACCACAAACTGGGCAAGCTCCAACCATAGAATGCATGCGGGTCCCAGCAGTTCACCTGCTCAGCTTCCGCCCTGAGTCTGAGCTCAGTCACAGAGATGAAGGATCCAGCTCCTGTGGAGCCAAATTCCTTGCTCTTTGGAGTAAAAAATATATTTCAGCCACAATTAAGTAAATTCCTTGTCGACTCTCAGTGGTTCACATAATAAAATGCACCAGGGGAAAAGGAGGTTCACTCCAAGGGTGGCCTCATTCTGCCAATCCCAGGGTACTTAGAGAAGTTAATATAAGGCAATGACAACAAAGCTGACTCACAAAGGACCCCACAAAAGGCTTTCTTCCCTCTTCACTGTCTAGGATGGTGGCCTGCAGGAGCAATCTCAGTGGCTGGACATCACTGCTGCCTAAAGGTCCCTGAGTTCAGTACCTGATTCCTCATCTGTCACTATAATGCTCATTGCTGAGCAAGATGCCAAAAAAATTATACAAGAGGGCTGCCTGTGTGCCCTGGGCCTTGTGTAGTCTGATGACTAGTCTGATTACTAGACCCTCAACTTACATTGTCATAAACTAATGGCAACCCACTCCAGTATTCTTGCCTGGAGAATTCCATGGACAGAGGAGCCTAGCAGGCTATGGTCCATGGGGTCACAAAAACTCAGACCTGGCTGAGCAACTAACTCATGCACACTGTTGGACTAAATTATAAGCAATTATCCAGAGGTCTAGTGAATTCCTGTGTCACTCTCTTGCATAAGACCAGGAAAAAATAAAACTTGCTCTCATCAATATGTAGGATGCTTTTGATTCTGTTTCTTTAAAATATTGGAAAAATCCAAAATTTCATGAAAAATAAATAATAGTATGCAAGGAAAATAGTATCCATAATAACTTTTATTACTTTTAAGATCCACTCTCTGAGCAGCTTTTGAGTATAAAATATGGTCTTACTAATCATAGTAACCATGCTGCTTCACATTACATTCCCATGGTTTATTTCATAACTGAGAGTTTGTACTTTTGACCACATTCACCCATTTTACCCTACCTCACCCCCTATCTCTGGCAACTACCAATGTGTGTTCTCTGTACCTATTAGTTCAGTTTTCTTGTTGTTCATTTTTCTTCCTTCCTTCCTCTCTTATTTCCTTTCTCTCTTCCTGATTTCATATGAAAGTGAGATAATACAATATTTTTCTCTGACATTTCATTTAGCTTGATGTCCTCAAGTTTTAGTAGACATGAAAACAACCTAAGTGTCCATCCATGTTGTCACACGTGGCAAGATTTCCTTCTTGTTTTATGGCTGGATGATATTTCATTGTATATTTCACTGTGTGTGCATATATACATGCACACACATTTTCTCTATCCATTCACCTATCAATGGACACTTAAGTTGCTTCCATTTCTTGGCTATGGTAAATAATGCTGCAGTGAACATGGAGGTGCCTATATCTTTTTGAGTTTGTGCCTTCATTTCATTTGGATCAATACCAAGAAGTGAAATTTCAGGATCATACAGTAGTTCTATTTTTAGTTTTTTCTGAGAAAGCTACATCTTGGGTATTTTTTGAGAAACAATTTTATAGATGTTTATAAAGTTCAATTTGCTAATTATTTGCCCTAGGAATCTTTGCCTCGTCAAGTTTTCGGAGATACTGTTCTATTTTTTTTCTAGAAGCTTCTAGAGATATTTAAATAACTAATCCCCCAAACTCAACTCCAGAATTCAGCCCCTTCTATAGGCTGAGAAGCCAAGTGAAGTCTTGATGCACAAGGAGAATGTGGAGGGTTTACCAGCTTTGCAGGTCTTCAAGACTAGAGTCTCATCATTCCCAGCATGGCCAGTCAGTGTGAAGAGTTTCAAGGTTCTAATTTTGGTGTTATTTTTGGAGATGACTTGGGTTTCTGTAGTCTTGGCCTCCTTGAGAATCAGAGTCATGCTTTGTAGCAAAGGCTGCCAAGTTAAACTTTTCTCTGGGTGAGAAAGCACGTGTTTACCCACGTGCAAACCTGAGCTTTAGTGTCTTGCTGTAATTGCATCTGTAAAACCTCTTCCTCAAATATTACTCTTTGCCTCCGTGGAAAAACAGCATCTTTAGCAAAAAGAAGGACAAGTGGGCAAAGGTTTCCCCCACACCACCAGAAGGGTAACATTTAAACATGGAGATGGCTTGTGTAACTTACTTTTCTTTGGTTTTAGAATAACAGCTCCTAGATTTGCATTTGTTTTTAATTCTTGGCCCCCTGACCCCTGCTCCTGTTTGACTTGATAAATTCCATCTCTCCTTCCACAGGCAACTATTCAATCCTGAGCTTTTTGTAACTGTTTCATCAAAATGGTTTTAGGTAAATTACCAGTTCTTCAGACTGGGAACTTTGTATCTGGAAAAAGAAAAGCATCTCCCAGTAATACTTCACCACATGGATTTCCAAGTTTAAATTATATTTTTTTGCTGTCTAATATTAATTTTTTGTTGTTGTCACTAAGTTCTGTCCAACTTTTTGTGACCCCATGGATTGCAGCATGCCAGGCTTCTCTGTCCTCCACTTTCTTCTGGAGCTTGCTCAAATTCAGGTCCATTTAGTCAGTGACGCTATCAAACCATCTCATCCTCTGATACTAACTACTACCCATAATTAGGCAGTATGGAGAATATAACATACAACAAAGGCTCTAAACCACTTAAATACACGTGTGTACGTGTGTGTGTATGTGCGTGAGTTCTCAGTCATGTCTGACTCTTTGTGACCCCATGGACTATAAGCCACCAAACTCCTCTGTCCATGGGATTATCCCAGGCAAGAATACTGGAGTGGGTTGCCATTCCTTTCTCCTGGAGACCTTCCAGACCCAGAGATGGATCAAACCCTCGTCTCTTGCATTCCCTGAATTGACAGACAGATTATTTACCACAGAGCCACCATGTGTATGTATGCACAAATCTTACAAGAATATAGAGAAAAGCCATGGTTTGAAAACAAAGTGATTATATACGTTGAGAATGAATGCTGGAAATACAAGAAGAGACATTGTTATGTTATTTGCATTAGTGAGAAAAAGAAGAGCACCACAGAAAGATTCAGGATCCCTGACAATGTGCTTGTGGTTACATGACAAACAGAAATCAATATGCATACACCATACAAACACTAATTAAACGTGTCTTGCGTTATTTTTCAATATATAAGGTTTTATTAATCTTATTTTTTCTTAATTACAAAAGTATTGTAATGTTCAAGCAATATAGTAATGTATAAATTTTAAAAATTGGTGGTTTTTTTTCCCCAGTAGTTCCATCCCCAAGGAAATCAGTGTTAACAGTCTAGTATGTGTCACCTTATTCCAACATACAAAAACATGTACAGACAGAATTTGTTTTGCTTTATCTTTAAAACAGAAATTGAATTGTACTATGCATGTATTACCTGGAAATTTACTTTTGTCACTTATTAATGTATCAAAGACATTTTCTAGGTGTTTGTGTATATGTACATTATATAATATTTATTTTTTCTACTTACTTATTGTGCTCAGTTGCTCTAATTATGTCTGATACCGATTCTTTGTGACCCCATGGACTGCAGCCTGCCAGGCTTCTCTGTCCATGGAATGTTCCTGGTGATTATACTGGATTGGGTTGCCACGTCCTCCTCCAAGGGGTCTTCCTGACCCAGGGATCAAAGCCATATCTCCTGCATCTCCTGCATTGCAGGTGGATTCTTTGCAACTGAGACACTTGGGAAGCCTTGTTTTATGTATACATTTATATAATTTTTTTTGCAGGCTTCTCTGCTGATTTGGTTGGTAAATGCAGAAGACCTTGACTTTGATCCCTGGGTCAGGAAGATTCCTTGGAGAAGGAAATGGTAACTCACCCCAGTAATCTTGCCTGGAGAATTCATGGTCAGGGGAGCCTGTCAGGCTATAGTCCATGGGGTTGCAAGAGTCAAATGTGACTGAGCGACTAAACCACATATAATTTATATATATATATATATATATATGTATCTTTAATTATTCTTTTTAATAGCAGCCTGAAATAAATGCATTTACTCACTGTGTTAGTCTGTTAGGGTTGCCATAACAAAATATCACAAATTGAGTGGCTTAAACAGCAGAATTTTGTTTTCTCAGCCTGGCAGGGTTGGTTCTAGTAAGACCTCTCATCATATCCTCACCTAGCCTTTCCTCTGTGCACTCACATTACCAGTATCTCTTCCTCTTCATATAAGGACACTAATCCTATTGTATAGGAACCCACACTTATGATCTTATATAACTGTAATTATCTCCTTAAACTCCCTGGATCCAAATACAGTCACATTAGGAGTTAGGGCTTCAACCTATGAATCTTGGAGAACACAATTCAGTCCATAATACTCACCAATTCCTCTACTGGTTGGAACATCTAGTTTGTATCTGATCAATTTGACTGCCCTTTTCAAAATCTTACTTTTTATAAAAATGGTTCCCATTCATCATACAAATATATAACACAAAAAATACAATGAATAGAAGGGACATAGATGTCCTAAATACCTCCATGCCCAACTAATCACTGGTAAACATCATCCTAGACAGATATATGCAAATAGACAAAAGGACAGGTGAGTGGATAAGTAGGCAGATAATTGGATGGATAGGTAAAAAGATAGATAAGCAGATCTACAAAAAAGCACACACATGCTATTTTCATTGAAAGTATTAAGTTTGCTGTAACTCAAACTTAATTTAAAAAAGAAACATAAAAATATATAATTCAATGAAATTTGGAATGTTATTTCTTCACATCAGGAATAAGAATTTCTAAAAGGTTACTCAGATTTTTTAAACTGCTTGAAAAAGATTAAAAGGCTATGGCCTTTTGTTTACATATTTCCTTTTGTTTACATATAGCCATGTTTAATGGCCATACATATGGCCATTATGTTTACATATTTCAACTTTACGTGATATTTATTAATCTCTTATGAATGAAAAAGAGAAAATTCATCCTCTCAGACTTCCAACACCCGTGTTCATTTAACTAAATCATTATATTTTCCATAGTAAAACTTAAAAAATTGTTATCCAATTCTGAGTCTATACTTCCTACATTAATTTAGGTCCAATTTAAAAAGCTCACTAGCAATATTTTGTTAGGGCTTCTCCAATCCTGAATTCCTTATGTTGATTAGCCTTTGAGAGCAGGAATTTATCTTCAAGTATGTTTATCAAGGCATGCTCAGCATTCACTGAGTTCCTGCATGTCTGAGAATCTCTCTCTTTTGAAGAAAATTTGACTTGATATAAAATTTCTGGGGCACATTTTCTTTCCTTTATGAACTTGCAAGTATTGCTCCTATATCTGTTGGCATAAAGACTGGTGAAGATTATTTTCTTTTACACAACCAGTTTTCTCTACCTTATTAGTCACATGCTTATTTCTATGTTTACTCTTAAAATTTAAAACTCTTCAGAGGAAAATAGGAAAAACATTTTCTGAAATAAACCACAGCAAGATATTTCTGACCCAACTCTTAGAGTAATGAAAATATAAGTAAAGATAAACAAGTGAGACCTAACTAAATTTGAAAGCTTTTGCACAGCAAAGGAAACCATAAACAAGATGAAAAGACAACCCTCAGAATGTGAGAAAACATTTGCAAATGAAGCAACTGACAAAGTATTAACCTCCAAAATATACAAGCAGCTCAATATAAAAAAGCAAACAACCCAATCAAAAATATGAGTAGAAGACTTAAACGATATTTCTCCAAAGAAGACATACAGATATCCAACAAACACATGAAAAGATTCTCAGCATCAGTCATTACGAGAGAAATGCAAATCAAAATTACAATGAGATATCACCTCACACCAGTCAGAGTGGCTATCATCAAAAAAACTACAAACAATAAATTCTGAAGAGGATGTAGAAAAAGGGAACCTTCCTACACTGTTGGTGGGAATGTAAATTGACACAATCACTATGGAGAACAGTACAGAGGTTCCCTAAGAAACTAGGAATAAAATTGCCATATGAGCCAGCAATTCTTCTGGGCATACACCCTGAGAAAACTATAATTCAAAAAGATACATGTACCTCAATTTTCACTGCAGCACTATTTACAATACCCAGGACATTAAAGCAACCTAAATGTACATCAACAGATGAATGGATAAAGAAGATTTGGTATGTGAACACAATGGAATATTACTTACCCATAAAAAGGAGTGAAATTGGGTCAGTTTTACAGATGTGGATGAATCTACAGTCTGTTATACAGAGTGAAGTTAGAAAGAGGAAAGCAGCTATCATATATTAATGCATATAAATGGAATCTAAAAAAACGATACTGATGAACCTGTTTGCTGGGCAGGAAGAGAGATGCAGAGGTAGAGAATGGACTTGTGGATATGTGAGTGGGGAGGAGAGGGTGGAACAAACTGAGTGAGTAGTGCTGACATATATACTCTACCATGTGTAAAATAGATGGCTAGTGGGAAGCTGCCGTATAGCACAGGGAGCTCACCTTGGTGCTCTGTGATGACCTAGAGCAGTCAGATGAGGCACACGCATGAGAGCGGATATTTTTATACTTATAGCTAACTCACATAGTTTTACTATGACAGAAACTAACACAATATTGTAAAGCAATCGTACCCCTGTTAAAAAATAAATTAAAAATAGTTTGGTTATTCCACAAGCAAGTATATAAATGTTGAGCAATATTTATTTTTCTCAGATAACACTCCCTCCATAGTTAACCATGAACTTTTTAATGGTTAATCCCTCCATATTTTTTTCTAAATTATATATATATATGTAATATTTATGTCCCTCTTCTTATCTCTTTTTTAAAATGTTAGCATATGCTCTCTATATGTTCTCCAACCTTCATTACTAAAAGTTTAACAAAGTAGCCTGGAGTTTACTCTATAGTAGTATGAAGAGATAGTCTTTATTCTTTTAGAAAAAAAAAGCAGTTTAATGAAATATCATGGACATACAGTAAAACCATATATATTTGAAATGTTCACGTTTTCTAGATATTTATATATACAGAATCATACAATGTGTACCTTCCCTCCTCACATTCTTTCACTCAGAATACTTATTTGTAGAGTCATTGTGTAGCTGTATGCATCAGTAATTGGCTTATTTTTATTGTTGAGTAGTATTCAGCTTTCTGGATACACCATAAGCTGTTTATACGCTCACCTTTTGAGGGACATTTGGCTCGTTTTCTGGTTTGACTGTTAAAAATAAGGATTTGTGTATAAATCTTTGTAATATACAGTTTCATTTAGTCTTCCCTAGTGGCTCAGATGGTAAAGAGCTTGCCCGCAATGCGGGAGACCTGGGTTCGATCCCTGGGTCAGGAAGATCCTTTGGAGAAGGGAATGGCTACCCACTTCAGTATTCTTGCCATGAAAATCCCATTGACAGAGGAACTGGCGGGCCCCAACCCATGGGGTCGCAAAGAGTCGGACACGACTGAGTGACTAACACATTCACATACCAGTTTAAATTCTCACTCAGTTCAGTTCAGATCAGTCACTTAGTCATGTCCAACTCTTTGCAACCCGATGAACTGCAGCACGCCAGGCCTCCCTGTCCATCACCAACATCCGGAGTCTTCTCAAACTCATGTCCATGGAGTCAGTGATGCCATCCAGCCATCTCATCCTCTGTCATCCCTTTCTCCTCCTGCCCCCAATCCTTCCCAGCATAAGGGTCTTTTCCAATGACTCAGCTCTTCACATGAGGTGGCCAAAGTACTGGAGTTTCAGCCTCAACATTAGTCCTTCCAAGGAACACCCAGGACTGATCTCCTTTAGAATGGACTGGTTGGATCTCCTTGCTGTCCACGGGACTCTCAAGAGTCTTCTCCAACACCACAGTTCAAAAGCATCAATTCTTCAGTGCTCAGCTTTCTTCACCGTCCAACTCTCATATCCACACATGACTACTGGAAAACATAGTCTTCACTAGATGAACCTTTGCTGGCAAAGTAATGTCTCTGCTTTTAAATATGCTTAGATCTAGGTTGGTCATAACCTTTCTTCCAAGGAGTAAGCGTCTTTTAATTTCACAGCTTCAGTCACCATCTGCAGTGATTTTGGAGCCCCCAAAAATAAAGTCTGATACTGTTTCCACTGTTTCTCCATCTATTTGCCATGAAGTGATGGGACCAGATGCCATGATCTTAATTTTCTGAATGTTGAGCTTTAAGCCAACTTTTTCACTCTTCTCTTTCACTTTCAACAAGAGGCTTTTTAGTTCCTCTTCACTTTCTGCCATAAGGGTGGTGTCATCTGCATATCTGAGGTTATTGACATTTCTCCCCTGGCAATCTTGATTCCAGCCTGTGCTTCATCCAGCCCAGCGTTTCTCATGATGTACTCTACATATAAGTTAAATAAGCAGGTAACAATATACAACCTTGACCTACTCTTTTTCCTATTTGGAACACTAGCAATGTGTGAAAAATCCAGCTTCACACTATCACCAACATGTGGTATGTGAGGGCAGTGTTTCCAATTTTAGCCTTTCTAGATAGTAGTATTGATGATTACTCATTATGGTTTTGATTTGCATTTCCATAATGACTAATGTTGTTGAGCATATTTTCATGGGCTTATTTGCCATCTGTATATCCTCTTTGGGGAGGGAGTCTCTTCAAGTTGCTTGCCCACTTGAAAAATTAAGCTTTTGATTTTCTTATTGAGTTTATCATATCTTCTATATACAAGCCCTTTATCAGATGTATGCTTTGCAAATGTCTTCTTTGTCAATTATCTCTTCATTTTTATAACAGTGTCATTCAAAGAGGAGAAGCTTTAAATTTTGATTAAGACCAATTATCATTTTTTAAAATTTTATGGATTTTACATTATCTGTCATGTCTAAAAAATATGCTGAATCCCAAGATCATGAAGAGGTTTTTATATATATATATATATTTTTTAATCTGGAGTGTTTAAAAATTTAGGCTTTACATTTAGATCTATTTTAGCCGTTTTGACTTAGATTTTATGTCTGGTGTATGGTGTGAATGGAAGTTATTATTATTATTTTTTGCCCAAGCATCAATCCAAGCTTGATTTTTTTAGAAAACCATACGTTCTTCTCTGAGTTGCCTTTGTCAAATATCTCTTGTCTATATACATTTGGATTTATTGCAAGAGTCTATTCTGTGCCTTTGAACTCATCCTCTATTGCTCTATCTCAACACCTAGGCCACACTCTCTTGATTACAGCAGCCTAATACAAATCTTGAAACCAGGCAGTTTTCCCACTTTATCTATTCTTTGCCAGCAGCCTTATACAAATCTTGAAATCAAGCAGTGTTCCCACTCTATCTACTCTTTGCCCAAATACTATTTTGGCTCTACTAGGTCTATGCATTTTCATGTGAATTTTATAATGATCTAACTAATGTCTACCAAAGAAAAACTCTTGCTGACCTTTTGATGGTAATTTTATTGACTCTAAAGATGTTTATTCACTCACTCAAAGACTACTGTGGGGAGAATTGTTATCTTAATATTAAGTCTTCTGACCCATGATCAAGGTAGAGAACTATTGACTTTTTTTTCTTTTCCTGATCTTTGATTTCCAGTTGTTTGCTTCTAGTATATACAAACACATTGATGTTGCATTTAGAAAATTTAGTATACTAATTCATTAGTTCTAATTGCTGTTTTGTAGTTTACATCAGATTGTCTATATATATGAGCATGTCTGTGAATAAACATAATTTTACTTCTTTTTTTTGCCAATATAAATACTTTTAATATTATACTTATCAGGTAAAGCAGTTTTTTGTAGATTCCATCAGACATACATTGACAATAGAGTAGTCTGCAAATAAAGACAGTTTTACATCTTCCTTTACTTGCCTTTCATTCCTGGCAGTAATTGCTGGGAAATCATCAAGATAATCTTATTTCCACATCTTTAAATTATTCTGTAAATAGGTTTCTTATTAGAGTGCTCAGAAGGTTATATAGATGTTCTGTTTTCTTATCAAAATGTTAAGCTATGTGAGTAGGGAATATATTTTTTTCTTTCATTTAGGATCCAGGGAAGTTCTCTGGTGGAAAGAAATGCTCCTTGCACAGAAAATGATCAAGCAGTCTAACCACTGCATGTAGTGTACCAACAAGGGGATGCACTTGCAGACTGGAAAGCTAAATATATACTATGTATTTTGCTCATATTGATACACAATAGTCTAAACACAGTTCTTGGTGGAAGCCTCTATCCTATCATTTGTTTGATAAAGCTAACAAAATTATAAACATGGAGAAACAATATGTTTTGTCCCATCTTGTTTTTTTGTCGTATGTACAAGATTCTAGAAAATAATGAGAGCAGCAACATTACATTGAAACTTTTCATCTTCTGGGCTATTCTCTGTAGTGATGAACAACAACAACTCTGATAATATGCTTGAGTGTCGCATCTCAAGTCTTTTACTAAACAGAATTGATACTTAGGGCAAGTTAAACTCTATGCATCTGAGTTTTCTCATCTGTAACACTGGAATGATAACAGCACCATTTTCACATTTGAATTGAGAAATGATTCTGGCAAAAAAAAAGTATAGAAGAAAAAATTAATTATAAAAATGAAACAGTATATGTTTCTAACTTGAAGACTTAGTAATATCCTATAGTGAGGATCAACTTAATTCTCTGTAATTTTACAGATTGTTTTTCTATTTCTCTATGGACTATACATCTTTTTTAAAAATGTAGAGTCAATTTCTTTATTTTGTTTTACTTATTTAGTTGGCTATGTGGGCCTCCGTTGTGCACATAAGATCTTTCCCTCATTGCAGTACCTGGACTTCCCTCTAGCTGTAGCCAGCAGGCTTAGTTGCCTAATGGCTGGGGAATCTTATTAATAGTTCCCCAACCAGAGATCCAACACACATTCCCTCCATTGGAGGATGGATTCTTAACCATTGGACCAACAGGGAAGCCTTGCCAATTTCGAATTTTTGAGCGAGAGAATATTGCCATAAAGGAAGGCATCACGCATTAAAGTGAAGTGAAGTCACTCAGTCGTGCCATACTCTTTGCAACCCCATGGACTATAGCCTACCAAGCTCCTCTGTCCCTGGGATTTTCCAGGCAAGAATACTGGAATGGGTTGCCATTTCCTTCTCCACCATACATTAAGGCAATCTTAAAATATGTGCAAATCAGCGATACTTGATTTTTCAAAAGCTTATTTCTAGGTTGTGTGTTTAGAAATTGGACACATAGTAACCATCTGAAATATCTGAAAGATAGCTTAATCCATTCAATAAGTCTATATAAGATATAGGTAATCGGCATACGTTTGCCATAATAGTTCCCCTTTTAAAACAACCACAAAATATGTCAATGCTTCTATGAGAAAATTCATCTTGAGCACTAACTTAAGTGATCCTTTTACATTGAACAAATGTGTGTGAAGCTCCAACTTTGTTTCAGAAATGGTTTTAGATGATTTGTTTATATGTTCTAATTTAATCTTCATATAACTGTGTAAGATGTAAGTGGGATATTATTATCCTTATTTTACATATGAGAAAATGAAAGTTCAGAAAATTTAAGTAACTTTCCCACAGTTACTCAGACTATAGCAAAGCCAAGATTCAAACCAAAACCCCAGTTTTTTTCCATGATAGTTTGTGGTTTCTTTTTCCTGAGAACGCACATACACACAGCCCTGGCAGTTGGACAAAGAACTTCTTTTTGCTTCAGACCCATGAATTTCTATAGAATCACATATATTCTTCAAGCTGCACCCCTTACTATGATTAATTGTGTTTTATGATCCCATCTTTCCCAGTAGAGCAGGAGCACCTTCAAAGTAAATTCTATGTTTTGGTCATCTTCATGAACTCCATGGCAAACATTGCCAGTCACATACAGGTGTTTTTCTGTTTTGATTTTTTTATTGGAGTACTATTGATTTACAATACTGTGCTAGTTTCTGCTGTACAATAAAGCATACTATACTCTCTCTCTTGAGCCTCTCTCCCACCCACCCCCCATTCCACCCATCTAGATCATTTCAGAGCACCAAGCTGAGCTCTCTCTGCTACACATAGATGTTTTATAAAGGTCTACTATACTCAACTCTTAGGAAGTTTTTGTTGTTTCCTTGATAGAGTTTTTTTAAAAGTGTTCCTCTTCCCTCTCTACTTTCACTTTTTGAAAGCTAGTAGGGAAAGATAAATGTCTATATTTGTTTTAGGGGAAGGCTTTTAGTGGGTGAAGAATAAGGGAAGACTGAGCTGAAGTTTCAAAGAAATGCATTGGGAGAAATGGGCCCACGACCGAAGAAGTTACCTGAGAAACCAGTCTCCAGGCTGAGGGATGAGAATGAGTACATGTGGATGTTCCCTCTATTTCTTTCCATTTTTTTCACTTCTACCAATGTTGTTATTGAAAATCACATCCTAGGGAACCAAGAAAGAATGTGTGTGTGTGTGTGTGTGTGTGTGTGTGTGTGTGTGTGTGATTGGAGGCAAGTCTAAAAGAGTAAATAAAATAGAGAAAGAGAGAAAAATCTGAAGTTGGATCATCTAATAAAGCTTGTGGCAAGAGTTGTTCCCAGAAATCTTTTTTTTTTTTTTTTGCAGGTACCATCATGATGAAGAAAAGATATGAAGGGCCAACATCTGGTTCATTAGTATGGACAGTAATAGTTCGATTCAGAAGGAACTTGAGAGTTGATTACACCAAGGAGGCTTAGACAGGTTGGGATGTGGGGACCATTAAGGAAGATGCTCCCTGGCTGATCCTGTTAGCCAGGCCAATATAGGATCCCCAATCCCCACTCTCATAGTAGTTCTTAAAGTTCATTATAAAGTAATGGAGGAATCGCCAACATAATAGCCAAAAGCTCAATTTCAGAGATGAGAACACGTACTGAATGGACATAAAGGCAGGATGATACACTTGAGCATCCAGAGGGTCAAGAAAAAAAGGCAGGAGCGGCAGTTATGGCTCCCTTGGTTACCCTACTGCCTTCTGATGACATGCCCACTTCCCTGGTATAGTTCCAGGTAGTTCTTCTACCAGAATTAAGGATTGAAAAGTGAAAGTGTTAGTTGCTCAGTCATGTCCAATGTTTCCTGACGCTATGCACTGTAGCCCTCCAGGCTCCTCTGTCCATGGGATTCTCCAGGCAGGAATACTGCAGTGGGTATCCATTCCTTTCTCCAGAGGATATTCCCAACCCAGGGATGGAACCCAAGTCTCCTGCAATGCAGGCAGATTCTCTACCATCTGAGGTACCAAATGGTCCTAATTAACCTAGATAACCTAGATACCCTACAAGCATTAAGCAAATAAATTCACAGTTACAATGGTATTAACTCTGCACTTTTTTTGAACAGCCTGATAGATAGCTGTATACATTAACACAATGTGATATACTTAAGAATAAACACCACAGAGTATCTTTTACTTTAAGGATAATATGACCCTAAACATACACCACTGGATGCGAAATAAATCCCTTCCTAGTTTATTTCTTATACATGTACAAAACTTCAAAATAGTTGTGGGTGTATGGATATATTATTACTTTTAGCATATCTATGAATGTGCTTTTTAATGCTGATATATTTCACTCTCCTAAGAAATGAATTTTCTTTATAGTGTGGGGGAATATGCTCTCTTGGGAAAATATATGCATATAAATCATTAAAGAAAATAGTGAAATTTCTAAAAATCCAATCACTGAAAAGAAATAGCAAGATTAGAATACACAGTAATTGCTTTTATAGCTGAGGCAACAAAGTCCAAGGTGTAAATGATAATTTTATGTCAGGCATCCACATAAATGACATGTCCTTAAGCTTCATCTGCCCTCCACAGCTGCTCTTGCCTTTAGGTTAATATGCTGCTTTGTGAACTGCTCAAGTTTTCCTCCTAGAGTCGTATGTAAGTTGTGATTTTCTAGAAAGAAAATCTGTCTTCAACCTGAATGATATAAGACTTAAGGACAGAACAGCGAGCTTGATTCAAAATGCATGGCAACCTAAATGTTCTTTGATGGATGAATGGATAAAGAAGATGTGGTGTATATATATATAGAATGCAATACTACTCATCCATAAAAAAATGAAATAATGCCATATTCAGAGACATGGAGAGGCTTAAAGATTATCATATTAAGCAAAATAAGTCAGAAAGAAATATACATGCCATATAATATCACTTATATGTGGAATCTAAAAACAAATGATACGAATGAACTTATTTACAAAACAGAAATAGAGTCAAAAATGCAGAAAACAAACATATGGTCACCAAGGGGGGAAAGAGGGAGAGATAAATTGGGAAAATGGGATTGACATATAAACACTACTATATATACAAAAGAGATAATTAATAATGACCTTCTGAATATCAAAGGGAACTCTACTCAATATGCTGTCATGACCTATATGTAAAAAGAGTGGATATATGTATGTGTGTAACTGATCTACTTTGCTGTACAGCAGAAACTAACACAACATTGTAAATCGACTATACTCAAATAAAAATTAATTTTTACAAAAAGTGTAGTCATAACCTAAAACATAAAGATTCATGAGTCCATAGTGGAATAAATGATTGAAAAAATAAATAGGACACATAGGAAAATCTCTTATGCAAAATAATTACAAACAATTTATATAGATACTTGGCTATCAAGGACGTGGATCATAAATCCCTAATATTTAACTGTGGGCTGCACATAGTGACTTCCTGCCAAAGAAGACAGTATGAGAAGAAGGGGAAAATAACTTTACTCAAAGAAATCTGACAAACACTACCTCGGCCAGGTGCTCCAGCGATATCAACAGTGTTAAGTCATGTCGATAAGATGTGTTCTTGATATGATGTGATGAAACTACAACTTTCCCTTTCCAGTCTTAACCCCTGTCTAATCATGAGAAAAGTATCAGGCAAATCCCAGTTGGGGACATTCTACAAAACCCCTGGCCAGGACTCCTCAAAACTGTCAAGTTCATCAAAAACAAGTCAGAGAAACTATCACAGCTAAGAGGAGCTTAAGGAGACATGATGACTAAAAGTTACAGGGTGCCCAGGATGGGATCCTGAAACAGCAAGAGGACACTGGGTAAGAACTAAGGAATTTTGAATCAAATATGGTCTTTGGTTCAGAATAATGGGTCACTCACAATTCATCAGCTGTGACGAATGGACCATGGTAATGTTGTTGCTGTTGTTGTTGCTCAGTCACTCAGTCACGTACGATTCTCTGTGACCTCATGGACTGCAGCACGCCAGGCATCCCTGTGCTTCACCATCTCCCGAAGCCTGCTCAAACTCATGTCCATTGAGACAGTGATGCCATCCAATCATCTCATCCTCTGTCTGTCGTCTGCTTCTCTTCCTGCCTTCAACCTTCAAAAGGCCCAGTATCAGGGCCTTTTCTAATGAGTCAGCTCTTCGCATCAGGTGGCCAAAGCATTGGAGTTTCAGCATCAGTCCTTCCAATGAATATTCAGGACTAATTTCCTTTAGGATTGACTGGTTGGATCTCCTTGCAGTCCAAGGGACTCTTAAGAGTCTTCTCCAACACCACAGTTCAAAAGCATCAGTTCTTTGGCTCTCAGCCTTCTTTATGGTCCCACTCTCACATCCATACATGACCTCTGGAAAAACCATAGCCTTGACTAGATGTATATTTGTCGGCAAAGTAATGTCTTTGCTTTATAATACACTGTCTAGGTTTGTCATAGCTTTTCTTTCAGGGATCAAGAGTCTTTTAATTTTATGGCTGCAGTGATTTATGAGCCCAAGAAAATAAAGTCTGTCACTGTTTCCACTGTCTCCCCATCTATTTGCCATGAAGTGATGGGACTGGATCCCATGATCTTAGTTTTTATAATGTTGAGTTTTAAGGCAACTTTTTCACTCTCCTCTTTCACTTTCACCAAGAGGCTCTTTAGTTCCTCTTTGCTTTCTCACATAAGGATGGTGTCATGTGCTTATCTGAGGTTATTGATATTTCTCCCAGCAAACTTGATTTCAACTTGTGCTTCTTCCAGCCCAGCATTTTGCATAATGTACTCTGCATATAAGTTAAATAAGCAGGGTGACAATATACAGCCTTGATGTACTCCTTTCCCAATTTGGAACCATGCCCAGTTCTAACTATTGCTTCTTGACTTGCATACAGATTTCTCAGGAGGCAGGTGAGGTGGTCTGGTATTCCCATCCTTTTAAGAATTTTCCACAATTTTTTCTGATCCACACAAAGGCTTTAGCATAGTCAATGAAGCAGAAGTAGATGTTTTTCTGGAATTCTCTTGCTTTTTCTATGATCCAACAGATATTGGCAATTTGATCTCTGGTTCCTCTGCCTTTTCTAAATCCAGGTTGAATATCTGGAAGTTCTCGGCTCATGTACTGCTGAAACCTAGCTTGGAGAATGCTAATCTTAGATTCTAGTAATAACTCAACCTAGGTGTGTGGGCTCTATGAGAACTCTTGATATTTTCATTATTTTCTATAAATCTAAAACAATTTTAAAATTTAAAAAGTTAATTTAAAATATATAGAGGATGATTGGGGAAAAATGCACAGTAATAGAATATAAATGATCCTATGAAATGATAAGGGTTTCCCCTGTGGCTCAGATGGTAAAGCATCTGTCTGCAATGCAGGAGACCCAGGTTCAATCCCTGGGTTGGGAAGATCCCCTGGAGAAGGAAATGGCAATCCACTCCAGTATTCTTGCCTGGAAAATCCCATGGACCGAGGAGCCTGGTGGGCTACAGTCCATGGGGTCGCAAAGAGTCAGACACAACTGAGTGACTTCACTTCACTATGAAATAATAGAAAATATTTTGGATCAATGGTAAAGAATCTGTCTGTCAATGCAGGTGATGCAGGAGATGCCAGTTCAATCTCTGGCCTGGAAGATCCCTTGCAGGAGGAAATGGCAAGCTACTCCAGTATGCTTGCCTGGGAAATTCCATGGACAGAGGAGTCTAGTGGGCTACAGTCTGTGTGGTCACAAAGCATTAGACACAACTGAGCATGCACACAGAGCCCCTGGTTCGTGTCACAGAACCCCTAAAATGCATGTAATTGGTTAAGTGACGAGAACACTAGGAGCAACTTTGGTTGTAATATCTAAGTCTTCGACACTGGGTGTCTGACACAGAGTTCTTAAATCCTTTGGGATTTTCTGGTTGATGGGAGTGTCTTTTATTCTAATGTGGTGATCCATAGTGTGAACCTGGATAGGGCTTAGCCACCAGAAAGACCAAACCATGGTTAGCAGCTTAGAACTTTCAACCCTGAGCCCCAGGGCTGAGAAGAGGGCCTGGAAATGGAACTCATGATTGCTCATGTCTACATGAGGAAGTCTCCAGCAAATGCTCACAAGCATGGAACATTCCAGGTTGGTGAACATGTGGAGGTGCTAGGATGGTGGTATACTTGGAGGGGGTGTGGAACTCCTCACACCTTGCCCTGTGAATCTGATCATCTGGCTGTTCATCTGTATCCTTTATCATATCTTTTTTTTAAATTAATTTTTACCTAGAGTATAGTTCCTTTGCAATGTTGTGTTAGTTTCTGCTGCATAGCAAAACTATGATGTGCACATATGCATATATCCCCTTCCTTTTGGGTTTCCTTCCCATTTAGGTCACTACAAAGCACTAAGTAGGGTCCTCTGTGCTCTACAGTTGGTTCTCATTAGCTATCTGTTTTATACATAGTAGTATATATATGTCAATCTTCATCTCCCAATTCCTCCCACACCTCCCCCCTTTCCCTCTTGGGGTTCATACATATGTTCTTTACATCTGTGTCTGGAGACTGCCATACAGAATAAAGTAAGTCAGAGGGGGAAAATCAAATGCAGTATATTAACACATATACTTGCAATCTGGATAGAAAGAAGTGAAGGAGAGACAGGAAAAGGAAAGTTTAAGTCTATTCTGCATCCATTTCTGATCTTTGATGTTGGCTGTCCATCATTTCTAGCATTGAAATAAAGGCCAGGAAGGTAGTGGCCTGATAATGCAGCATTCCCAAGTACTTATGATACAATATTTTAGTCTAGTAATTGCCTCCTAAAGATGGAGAATTTACACTTTGCTTTCCCCCTCAAGCAAGCTATAAGCATATTTTGTGAGCGTATTCTGTGAGCAAGTATATTTTGTAAACATCAGAGATGGCTTTTTATTCTTATCTGTATTTTACAGTCATGTTCGGTCTCCTCTTCACACACAGCAATGGTATCATATTGCTGAATGAACGAAAGGATAGGTTTTATCTGGATGCTGTGAAACCACTAGTTTTTTACCTTGATAGGTACACAATTTCATTTTTGTGTATTGTTAATTTTTTTCACAAACAATATAATCTTCCAGATCATTAAAAAATTTCTCTTAAATCTTACATTCTGCCATTGAAACATTCTCTCCTCCTATGTGTCTTATTTTCTTATAAATATAAACAGTAATTGAATACCTAGGTGCCTGGCTCTTTATTCCCAAATGTTCACATCTCCTATTCACTTCTCAACCTCTGCTGATTTGGATTCCTTTCCTTGAACCATTCCTTGGTTCAAGTCTCAGTTTTTTAAAGAATTTCTTCTCCCTCTTACATGTTGATTAATGTTCTATCTTCAATGCTTTCTTCTGCTGCTTTTTTGTTATTTATTTTATGAAATGAAAGTTCATGGTATTAACTCTTAAAAAGTAAAAAATTTGTAATATGGTATCAAAATTATATTTATAAATAGGTTAAGAAAAGAAAAATAGTTTTATAAGTTTCATATTGTAAAACAATGTTTTTCTCTGTTCCTCCAGATCCTGGAAATTTACGCTCATCAGAAGCAATCACTTATATTAAGTTTAGGTGTTTCCTTTGGCATTGTTCTTTATCTTTCCAAAGTATTTGCAAAGTAGGGCTTCCCTGGTGGCTCAACTGGTAAAGAATCTGCCTACAATGCAGGAGACCTGGGTTCCATCCCTGGGTTGGGAAGATGCCCTGGAGAAGGGAAGAGCTACCCACTCCACTATTTCAAGGGGCTTCCCTGATGGGTTTCCCTGAAGGGCTTCCCTGAGGGGCTTCCCTAATAGCTCATTTGGTAAAGAATCCACCTGCAATGCAGGAGCCCCTGGTTTGATTCCTGGGGGGGTGGGGGTGGGGGGAGATCCCCTGGAGAAGAGCTAGTCTACCCACTCCAGTATTCCTGGGCTTCCTTTGTGGCTCAGCTGGTAAAGAATCCACCTGCAATGCAGGAGATCTGGGTTCGATCTCTGGGTTGGGAAGATCCCCTGCAGAAGGGAAAGGCTACCCACTCTAGTATTCAGGCCTGGAGAATTCCATGGACTGTGGAGCCCATGGGGTCTCAAAGAGTCAGACACTACTGAGTGACTTTCACTTCACTTTCCAAAGTATACAATATTTGTTTATATGGCCATTTAATTTAAAGGGCAAGGGTGGGATGATATGGGAGAATGGCATTGAAACATGTTAATTATCATATGTGAAATCAATTGCCAGCCCAGGGTTGATGCTCGGGGCTGGTGCACCAGGATGTCCCAGGGGGAGGGAATCGGGAGGGAGGAGGGAGGGGGGATTCTGGAGAGGGAGCATATGTATGCCCATGGCGGATTCATGTCAATATATGGCAAAACCAATACAATAAATAAATAAATAAAACAGGAAAAAAAAACTTTTTGCTATCATCTGTTGGATATCCATGGTGAAAAATGAGACATTACTCTCTTATCCCATGCACACTCATATTCCCTCACTTACCTTCCTAACAATTACAAATTTTATTGACAATTTACAAAACAATGACAAATTTTATTCTATAAATACTTGTGTTTACATTAAATACCTAAATATTACTTACAACTGATTGAAGAGATTTATTCTAATTATATACACTTAGCAACGTATCTTCATTTTTGGAATTAATAATTGACTCTTTTTGGC
The DNA here is from genome assembly GCA_007570785.1 of Antilocapra americana. Lineage (NCBI taxonomy): Eukaryota > Metazoa > Chordata > Mammalia > Artiodactyla > Antilocapridae > Antilocapra > Antilocapra americana. Next base: position 4,584,485 of record ML660213.1, read on the forward strand.
TTGCTTACTCTGCTATGTTCTACTCACTAATTTAATACCAAACTTCCTGCCAGAAATTTAAATCTTCTGGTTTGTTTTCTAGGCTGCCTGGGAAGGAAAGTGTTAACAGCCAGTCTATAACTTTCATTTTCCCCTTCAGGGCCACCTGAGGCAAACCTGACCTTTGTCAGAAAGACCTTGAAATAATGCCTGAAATATAAATGTAGCTAAAAGATATATGAGTGTTCTTCAAGAACCACCATATTATCAATCTAGGAATGCTTTCACAGGATACACCTAGCATTCTTACTGTAAATAAACCTGAAATTCATTGATTAATGGGCTACAGCTGCATGGAGGAATGAAAATTAATGCAATCATGTAATCAAAATATGACTTTGTGATAAACAAGGTTTATAAACTGAGAGATCCTAAAACTTGGCAGCTTGCCTGTGTTCACAGGGTCCTTGTTACTCTAAAACCAAAATGGAAAAGGAGTACAGGAATTTGAGTCTCAAAAATTTGGGACTGCCAGATATTAATATGATAAACCCTGTGAGTCCCTTCCTGGTGTTCCTTGCCAGTCATTACTAATGCTTGTTGCTAGATAGCGTTGCCTTTCCTCTGAATTTGATCAGCCATTCAGGGCCTCTTTGATCCACATGGCTATACAGCCATTACCCTGTTAATTCTGTAAATGGGAATTTTCCTCATCTTTCTGCTGTACTGAATCCCAGCTTCCTGATACTTTTTGCTACTTAGTCTGCTTAGTCTCTCAGTGCAGAAATAGATTTCCTGGGCTTGAGTCCTACTATTTTCACTTGATAGGTGTTTGATCTTGGGGATATTTCTCAGTTTCTCCAGTCTCAAATACCCTCCTCTATAAAATTGGGATAATAATATTTTCTATCATAATAGACATGTTATAAGTGAATGAAATATATGAATATGTATAAATTCATTATTTATAAATAAATGAAATATATATAAAGCATCGAGAAAACTGTATGGAAAAATTGACCTGCACAAGGTTGGTTATTGCTTATTATTATTATTGATGGAGCATATCCTCTAGTAGATTCTTGTAACTGCTTTGTATGCTGGAGGGACTTCTTCAAACCATCATACTGAAAAATTCATTCTCACATCCTACTTGACATGATGGTTTAGTGGAGTAGGGAATTTCAAACTGGAAAACATTTTCCCTCAGGTTTTGGAAGGTGTTTCTCCATGGTTTCTAATGTTTGTTGTTTTTGAGAAGACTAAACCCATCCTGATCCTAAAATTCTTAATGAAGACTTTAAAGAATTTTTCTCTAGATACATTGAAGTTTCTTTGTGTACAGTGCTGATAAATTTTGCAAAGGCATGCGCCTTACTGTGAATTCTTTTCTATGGTCTTTTGAACATTTGATCAGATTCTTTAAATCTAGAAATTCAGGGACTTCTCTGGCTGTCCAGTGGTTGAGAATCCATGCTTGCTTTGCAGGCAGCGTGGGTTCAATCCCTGGTCTGGTTCTGCCTGCTGCAAGATATGGTCAAAATACATAAATAAATGTAGTCATGTTCTTCAGTTTTAGAAAGATTTCTTGACTTATTCTTGCTTATTTTTTGAATATTTTTAAAATTTGAGTTAGTCATACCTTGGCTTTCTAAACTGAGCTCATTTTCTTCTGTCTTTCATATTTTTCATCTGTCGTTTTCCCTTCTTAGAGTTGTTTTAGTTTAATTAATAGCTCTTTTTTTTACAATTTTTATTTATCCTAATATATTTTTATTTTCCAAGGGCTCCTTTGTAATTCTCCAAATGTTCCTTTTTATTGCAACCTGTTCATGCATTACAGTTGCACAAAAACTATATCCTTGTATGCGTGTGTGTTCACTTAGTCACCCAGTTGTGTCAAACTCATCATGACCCTTTGGACTGTAGCCTGTTAGGCTCTGCTATCCAGGGGATTTTTCAGGCAAGAATACTGGTGATCCTTCTCCAAGGGATCTTCCAGATCCAGGGAGTAAACCTGTGTCTCCTGCACTGCAGGTAGATGCTTTACCCACTGAGCCATCATATATGCAATTGTGTATATATAAAATAACCTAAATAATATAAAAAATATAATATGTATATAAACATATATACATATAGTTTTTCACGTTGAATGTTTTCTCAAATGTTTAATAATCTTTGGCCATCCATTTATATTTAAGAATTGGGTGCTAAAAAAACAATTGGAACTTGGAGTAATGAACCAGTTGTGAAGATCATGGCAACTCTGGGAATAGTGTGACTACAGTAGCTGGAAGAGGAAATGCAGGAGCTTCTCAGATGCTGTTAATGCTTTATTATTTTTTAACCTGAGTGATGGTTGGATTAGTTTTTCCTTTGTTATAACTGCAAACTAATGACTTGAGGGTTTTTTTTTAATCTGTATTATATTTCAATATTAAAAAGCAAAACAAAACATAACAAAAAAACCCCTTCTACTTGTTCTGGGTTTTGAACCCACACTTTTCCCAGACTTCCTTGATTACATTCACAATATTAGCTCCAGATTCCAGTCCTTTGGCCTTGACCTCTCTAGAATTTCTAATTTGATATTTCAACTTCCCTAGGCAGGGTTCCACATGAGTGAACCACAGGAGCTTCAAGTTCATCTTGACCAAAATAGAACCTATTACTTTACTTTTCCACTGCAAAAGATTAATAGACATTTGACTTTTTAAACTCCCACATTACTCCCCATTTTAATCCATTACCAATCCTTATTAATTTTGCCTTCATGATTTCTGGAAACTTTGACTTCTTTCTTTCCATTTCTATCATTCTGCCTTAGATCTGGGCAATCAAAATGGCCTCCTTAAGTTCCAGACTATTCTAAACATGTCTATCATGTTTTGATTACTTTGCCATTATGGGTGGAATCAAATTCAAACTTAACTTGAAAAATTGAGATCTTTTAGGATTTCACCCTAGTAAAATGCTCACATCTTATATTTTATGATACCTCTCTTAACTGACCCACAAGCTAGCTGCCACCACAGACTGTCTCCACTGTATTGGGTATAACCCTTGATCTCTGTTTCCCTACTTAACTTCCATTTTTCTTTCAGAGTGTACCTCAGTTGTCTTAGTCAGATGTTTTTGTTTGTGTGTTCCTGTGCCACGCTTTGTTTTGGTTTTTTGTTGACACAGGTTCTCCTAGAGATGGCTATTTCCCTTTCTTGAGAATACCTGTCTCTCTGTATTTTTTAATACTCTAATTACTCTGTCAGGGGTGAGGACTGAAGAGACTGTGGTTACTGTTAAGCTATGATAACATTCTTCTAGCAATATATCTTTCTTTAGAGAAATAAGCTTCAGTGAACAATGAGGAGATATCTTACACTTCATATTTATAAGTTTCAGGGTTTAAAAAAGAGTGATTGAATAGAAGGCAGGTAATTAGTAAATGTTGTGATTATAAATCCCCAGCTGGTCATAGCCTTTCCAAGTCATGTGAGAAACTCAGCATCTAAATCATATGGCAATGAAATTACCATGAATGATTTTCTGACATCTAATCAAAAATACTCACACCTGAGTGGGATGAAAATTTCTGAAAGAATAATCAAAATAAGACTAGAAAATACCATACCACAAACTTGGTGTCATGATGCCTTTACAATTCTTTATAAATATAAACCATTTAAGATTCTTCAATAAAAGTTCAGAAAAGGCTGAATAGCATGCAATTTTCTTTGGCAAAAAAAAAAAAAAAGCCTGCTTTAAACACAGTGCAAAGGTTTGTATGGGCTCAAAAGGGGTAACAAAGACACTGTTTTCTGCTATCATTGGCCTGCTACCAACTTTTGTGTCCAAAACAAATGAATCTGTATGGAAGTAGTTAAAAGACTAAAGTGAACTAGTCCATTTCTTTTAAAGATATTATTGCTACACTATCCTCCCCCAGTTTGAAATCTGTGTTGGGAGACAGAGACCACTTCAACTCAATGAGTCACTTCTACTTCCTAGCCAGAACAATTAAACTTCTTGTAAAATACATGACCTGAAGCCTGCTCTTCACCACATCATCCCACCTCAAAAACTCCCAGGGGTCATCTCTGACATTTAACAGCTCGCAAATTCAATTTCTTAGCTGATGAGGCCAACTTCATGCTTTTTACAAATGAATATTAGGTTATTAAATGCGTATTAAGAAATTTTCTTCTTCAACACTTTAGGTAATATATAGAATGTGTCGTCAGTTTGACTGCCAGCCTGAATAACATTTCAAATGCCTCTTTATCATGATGGGGATAACGTTTGTAAGTCAACTGCATGGGAAATGAGAAAAATCTTCCATCCTCCTTGCCTCTATCTACACCCATTGACCCTCAAGGAAAGAAAGGAAGAAAGGAAGAAAGACATACCCCGGTAAGTACAGTTGTATTGTCAATCTGGCCAGTATTCCTGCACTATCCTACTAGTTGCTGAAATAGGTAATGCAGTTTGCAAATTTGTTGCTTCTTTGTTGTTAGCAGTTGGACAGCTTTTTCCCTCCTCTCAGTTATAATTGATCCTCTGCCATAGTTTGTCTATAATCCTTAACAGAATTAGTTCATTTTTACTCCAGTTTTGCAGATTAGCTGATCTAGGTCATGTTCTTTGGTGCATTGATGTTGAGTGTTGAAAACATCTTAATTTTTCATTCATAAAAGCATTCTCAACCATAACAGCTATTGAGTTAGTTTGATCTTCTTTTACATCATGTGTTTGACCTTTTTTCACATCATGTGTTTGGCCTTTGTACCAGAAGTGACCCCCAGATTTTCATTTATTCATTTGTTGTTATCTATAGCAGGTAGATTTACATGGAAAAGGAGAAGGGGTTTTAGATTACTTTCTTTTATTGCTCAATTGTTTCTGAGGCCCATTCTCTTCCTGGAAAGCATAGATGACATTACTGTAATGAAGGTTCCATATCCATCCAGTTTAATACAACAAAGTCCTCTGCCACTTCATTTGAAAAGAGCTTTTCCCCTCTTTAAGACAACTCACTTTTGTTTACACTTTATTCAAGTGCATTCTATATTTCCTACTCAGGACTCAAAACTCAATTTTAAAGACAACTAAATTTAATCAGGACTTCCCTGATTGGCAAATAATATTCAGTTGGTAAAGAATCTGCCTGTGAGGCAGGAGACCCTGGTTTGATTCCTGGGTTGGGAAGATCCCCTGGAGAAGGAATAGCTTACCTCCTCTAGTATTCTTGGGCTTCCCTGGTGGCTCAGCTGGTAAAGAATCTACCTGCAAGGTGGGAGACCTGGGTTCAATCCCTGGTTTGGGAAGATCCCTTGGAGAAGGGAATGGTTACTCACTCCAGTATTCTGGTCTAGAGAATTGCATGGGCTGTACAGTCTATGGGGTAGCAAAGAGTCAGTCATGACTGTCTTTTACTTTCACTTTCTTGCTAATTTAATCAAAGACATTAACCATAAGTTCATGAAAGCATTGTAGCCTCCTACCCTCAACCTTTACCAGTGTTTATGCAGTCTAATTGCAAGTTTAGTTACCCTTTTATCCCTCTTATCTCAGTTTCAGATCTCAGAGTAAATAAAAGGTCTAGTGCTATCCTGTTTCTGAGATTTCTATCACTATTTCTATCCATGTATTTGTCTTGCATTTTTATCTCCATCTGTGTCCATACCTGCAGCACCATTTATTTATCTACCTGTAGTATGGGTGTACAAGTCTTTCTGATTTACTAGCTACCTGGAAGGAATAGGGCAAAAAAGTGGAGGAGGACTCAGATTCTTCCCTCAACAAAGGTTGAGAGTAAAAGGATGTTTAAAAAAGACACTTGTCAATCAAATGGAATAGGAGTGGGAATAAACAAAGTGATATGAATGTCAATAAGAAAGACTGATTAGCTCTGCTTATGAATTGGGGAAGGTTTCAGAGTGGGCAAAACTTCCTGACTAATGAGTAGGAATTTACAAAAGAGAAATGGGAGTGGTGGTATTAAAGGAAGAACATAATGTGCAAAGGCCCACTTAATGAAATGTTTGGTGGGGAGTTAAATGCTTCGGCAAGGGAGCTGGGGTGGCTGGAGTTTGGGTTGTGTGGGATGGAATGGCACCAGCCCAGGCTACAGGATGGAAAAGACCTATGAGCTCATAGTCCCTTTTCTCCATCTCTTCCTTCTCTAGCTTGAAGCCAAAGTGTCCATGGTGTTCTCATCCATGGCTGGCCCAGGAAAATGGATTTAATCTCTTTGAACTAAAAGAAAGGAGGTCAAGAATGGAGACAGGCTAGAAGCCAGGTCACAACCTTTCTTCTCAATAGCCAAAAACACTGGTTTCACATGTGAAGGCCTGTGTGCTTTTTAAATTTGAGTTACTCAACGTTTAGGTAATGTGCTATTTTTAATCTGTTTGCTAAAGTCTGCCATTCCTCATCCTTAACTCCATTTCTCTAGATCTATAAAAGGATAAAATGTCATTTGATGTACCTTCATGAAATTGCACTTGACTTATTATTGAAATTCAGTTCTGGCATTAAGATGAGTGATGAAAAACAAATTATTTATTGAGTCTTTCCTCTTTCCCCATGCACAGTCAAAACATTTTTCCCTCCCCAAGACCAACCAAACAAGCTCTATTATACCTTGACTAGGGGACAATTTAATTTCTTATTCCATTTTGCCCAAACATGACTACATGCCTTTTAATTATAAAAGGTATTCCATTGCAGTGATGGCAGTGGAAATTACATAATTGTAATCCCAGATAATAGTCACTAGATTTCTTATATAGGAAAATTTTAAAAATTGTGCTTCAAGAGATACCAAGACTTTAGTTCATGTTACCAAGAGTCCTAGGAAATTTAAAGAGCCAAATACATTTTTTCTCCATTTGTAAATATGAAGTTAATTATAAATAGATATTATGCTTTGTGAGATATAAAAATGAATGCTAAGTTACCCTTAAGAATTAAGCAAAAAGCCACAGTTAGATTTCAAAATTATGACAATAGTGTCGCAAGAATAATCTAGTAATATGTATTGAAATAAAAAATCCAATAGGAAAACTGGCTATTTGTTTCATTTTCAAACTTTTATAATGGGTAGACCAGTTGAAATGTGAAAAACCAGATCAAAATATACTAATGAGTCTTGAGTGTATAGCATTAAATAAAATTCATATTATAAAGCATATTTTGCCATATATGATAATATGTGTTGCAGAAAATTAGAAATATAAACCAGAAAATAGTTTTTTAAATATAAATTTTAAAGTGGTCTCACTCAAAATCTTATATTACATGATACTGAATTAATTTTTCACACCAAGTTAAAGATATAAATCTCAAAAGTATTTTTCATGATATATACAGTTGCCTATGGGGTTGCAAAGAGTCAGACGTTACTGAAGCAACTGAGCAGCAGCAACATTAAAAAATATTGTAATATACACAATGTAATTCATCATTATTAGTGCTCATAATACTCTACTAAGGAATGACGTTTTGCTTATCCTGTGTTCATTTTCTGTTAGAGATTTTATGTAATTATATAAAGAGAAAAAGAGGAAAACAATGAAACATAATAGAAAGATTCATTCATTGTTAGCCCCTCATAGCTCATAGTATGAGGTTTAATAAACATACACATACATGTGTGTGGGTGTGTAATAATTTATAATTTATGTAACAATCATTTACTGAGTTACTGCTTTGTGCCAGGCACTTTGTTAATTGTATACAATCATACATTCAATATTTATTTTCTTGGGCTCCAAAATTGACAGTGACTGAAGCTATGCAATTAAAAGATGCTTGCCCCTTAAAAGTAAAGCTTTGACAAACCTAGACAGCATTTTAAAAAGCAGAGAAATTACTTTTGCCGACAAAGGTCCATCTAGTCAAAACTATGGTTTTTCCAGTAGTCATGTATGGATGTGAGAGTTAGGCCATAAAGAAAGCTGAGCACCAAAAAATTGATGCTTTTGAACTCTGTTGTTGGAGAAGACTCTTTGAGAGTCCCTTGGACTGAAAGGAGATCAAACCAGTCAATCCTAATGGAAACCAACCCTGAATATTCATTGGAAGGACTGATGCTGAAGCTGAAGCTCCAATAATTTGGCCATCTGATGGGAAGAACTGACTCACTGGAAAAGACCTTGATGCTGGGAAAGATGGAAGGCAGGAGAAGAAGGGGACAACAGAGGACAAGATGGTTGGATGGCATCATTGACTCAATGGGCATGAGTTTGAGCAAACTCTGGGAGATGGTGATTGACAGGGAAGCCTGACATGCTGCAGTCCATGGGGCTGCAAAGAGTCAGACACAACTGAGCTAGTGAACAGCGAACAACAACAATACATTCAATATAAGCTTTAAAACAGCACCAGGAGATAGAGAACGTTACCTCTGCTTCACAAAGAGAAGAGAAAATGAGCCACAGAAATTTTTAAGTAATCAGATGAAGTTCAAAGCAGGAAACCTTGAATGTCTTAACATGTCTGTTAAGGCTTATTTATGCCCAAACTCTTAATCACTGCTGTGTATTACTTTGCTGCCATTGAAGGGGTGGGCACTTAATCCTTAGTTGGCACACATAATAGTCTTCATTTTTTTTTATTTTAAAATAAAAATAGGCAATATTAAGTGGGTTATCAGAAGTAGAAACCAGTGTAGTAAGAAACAGAAAAAATCAAATTAATGGTTTAAAAATATAGTAATTTTCCATTCTTAATTATTTGCTTAGATAAAGAGAAAATAATATATGGTCTTCATTGCATGGTCTAGGAAATTGCCAATCTAAAAGTTGTTTTACCTTTATGTACCTAATCAATGTCACTCTTATTATCAATTTAATTAATTTAAAACAAATTTCCTCTACCCTGCATGATTTGGGGAAGGAAATCAGTAATAATTACTATCTACTCTCTCTTCTATATGGTTTCATTTTAATTCTGGGATTATTACTATTAGTTGTGAACTTCTGAGTCATAATATCATTTTGAAAAAAGAAGAGACGGTGAAGTATAGAGATGTAAAACTCTTCAAACCATAATATAAAGATGAGGTGTTTCAGCTGGTTAGCCATCTGTTTCATACATCCAGACTGAAAAACAGTAACTATTTTATTGAAAACCTTAAGTGGGTTACATATTTCCTCATCTTCAGAAGGATAATATTTTGAACATAATTGAATGCTTTTTTGATTTGGAGCCACTGCAATAATATTGTGATGATGTCATCAGAACTAGGACTATTTTGCTTTATCTGATAGTCCTAGATTTTTGTACTTTTAAAATTTTAGTGTTTCCTTTTCACTGTGTTTCTCTATTCCTATCATGCCATGGCCATGGACATTGTCTTGCTGTCATCGAGTATGAGATGAACTGTGCCACCCCACTTCCAGAAGCCCTGTAATCTATTTTATCTACACATACATCAACAGATTATTAGAAAAGAAAGGAACTAACCCTCAGTAAGTACCCCAGAGGTGCCACATACCATGATGTGTAACATATGTTATTCCATAGAAACACAATCACTTTGTGCATCCAGCAACACCAACAATCTAGGTCATAGCAAGAGAAGCATGAAGAATGCAAAATACTGGTCTTGAGAAAATTAGTGGTATTTCCCAGATGAACCTAGGAATAAAGAACCCACCTGCCAACGCAGGAGACATAATGAGACTGAGGCTGGATTCTTGGGTTGGGAAGAACCCCTGGAGGAGGGAAGGGCAACCCACTACAGTATTCTTGTCTGGAGAATCACATGGACAGAGGAACCTGAGACACTTCAGTCTCTGCTCATCTGAAAATTAGTGCTAATTACCCCTACTTCATAGGTAAGGTCATAAACTTCAGTTCAGTCACTCTGTCCTGTCCGACTCTCTGTGACCCTTTGGACTGCAGCACACCAGGCTTCCCTGTCCATCACTAATTTCCAGAGTCTTGTCAAATTCTTGTCCACTGAGTCAGTGATGCCATCCAAACATCTCATCCTCTGTCATCCCCTTCTCTTCCTGCCTTCAATCTTTCCCGGCATCAGTATCTTTCCAAATGAATCAGTTCTTCACATCAGGTGGCAAAAGTATTGGAGCTTCAGCTTCACCATCAGTCCTTCCAATGAATATTCAGTACTGATTTTCTTTCAGATTGACTGGCTTGATCTCATTGCAGTCCAAGGGACTGTCAAGAGTCTTCTCCATAACCACAGTTTAAAAGCATCAATTATTTGGCACTAAGCTTACTTTATGGTCCAACTCTCACATCCATATATGACTATTGGAAAAACCAGAGCTTGACTAGATGGGCTTTGTTGGCAAAGTAATGTCTCCGCTTTATAACATGCTGTCTAGGTTTGTCATAGCTTTTCTTCCAAGGATCAAAAGTCTTTTAATTTCATGGCTGCAGTCACCATCTGCAGTTATTTTGGAGCCCAAAAAGATAAAGTCTCTCACTGTTTCCATTGTTTCCCCATCTATTTGGCATGAAGTGATGGGACTGGATGTCATAAACTAATCTCAACACACTTATTGAGTATTAACTAGGTACTATACAGTTTTGCTAAATGCTACATACAGGATGATCCAGCAGATGGATCATCGAAAAAGCAAGAGAATTTAAGAGAAACATATACGTTTGCTTTATTGACTACGCCAAAGCCTTTGACTGTGTGGACCACAATAAACTGTGGAAAATTCTTAAAGAGATGAGAATACCAGACCACCTGATCTGCCACCTGAGAAATCTGTATGCAGGTCAAGAAGCAACAGATAGAACTGGACATGGTACAACAGAATGGTTCCAAATTGGGAAAGGAGTATGTCAAGGCTGTATATTGTCACCCTGTTTATATAACTTATATGCAGAGTACATCGTATGAAATGCTGGGCTGGAAGAAGCAGAAGCTGGAATAAAGATTTCTGGGAGAACCATCAGTAACCTCAGAAATGCAGATGGGGCTTCCCTCGTGCCTCAATCAGTAAAGACTCTGCCTGCAATGCACGAGACCCAAGGAAATGGCAATCCACTCCAATATTCTTGCCTGGAGAATCCCATGGACAGAGAGGCCTGGCAGGCTACAGTCCGTGGAGTCACAAGAGTCAGACATGACTTAGCAACTACACCACCACCACAATACACTTATGGCACTATCCTTATGACAGAAAGCGAAGAAGAACTAAAGAGCCTCTTGATGGAGGCGAAAGAGGAGAGTGAAAAAGTTGTCTTAAAATTCAACATTCGGAAAACTAAGATCATGGCATCTGGTCTCATCACTTCATGGCAGATAGAAACAATGGAAGCAATGAGAGACTTAATCTTTTTGGGCTCCAAAATCGCTGCAGATGGTGACTGAAGCCATGCAATTAAAAGATGCTTGCTCCTTGAAAGAAAAGCTATGACAAACCTAGACAGCATATTAAAAAGCAGAGACAACACTTGGCCAACAAAGGTCCATGTAATCAAAGTTATGGTTTTTCCAGTAGTCATGTACAGATGTGAGAGCTGGACTATAAAGAAAGCTGAGCACTGAAGAATTGATGCTTTGAACTGTAGTATTGGAGAAGACTCTTGAGAGTCCCTTGGACTGCAAGGAGATCCAACCAGTCCATCCTAAAGGAAATCAGTTCTGAATATTCATTGGAAGGACTGATACTTAAGCTGAAACTCCAATACTTTTGCCACCTGATGTGAAGAACCAACTCATTTGAAAAGACCCTGATGCTGGGAAAGATTGAAGGTGGGAAGAGTAAGGGATGACAGAGGATGAAATGGTTGGATGGCATCACCAATGCAATGGACATGAATATAAGTAGGCTCTGGGAGTTGGTAATGGACAGGGAAGCCTGACATGCTGCAGTCCATGGGGTCACAAAGAGTCGGACATGACTTAGCAACTGAACTGAACTGAACATAGAGGATAATAAACCTTGTTTTTTATTCTGAACTAACCAAGTGAAAAATACTGTGCAGAAATTCATGCTAGAGAACTCCAAAGGTGAATATAGTAGAGAAAGCTTGGATTATAGAAGTTGACAAATCTGCGCTCAAAAATCTGCTCTATCATTGACCCCTGAGGAAGCTGACTAGGCCTTCTTAGGCCTTGCTTAGGCTTTGTTACACCTCAGGTAACAGGGACCTACCTTTGAAGAATTGAGTAAAGTATCTAAAAGCTAGGCACTTTAGCCAGGCCTGATATGTAATGTCATTGAAACAATGTAACAGTTCCATAAAGTCGAAGTAGATGATTTCGATGGGAGGAGATTAAGAAAGGCATCTTATGCAAAAGATGAGATCTGAACTTGGTCTCTAGGTGAAGGACCCATTCTAGTGTCAGCTGCCCGGTATATATTAATATTCTGCTCACTTTATTTATTTATTTATTTTTAGTTCCATGATTAGTTTTAAGTAATTTAAGATTATTTATATGAAAGTAAGTTCATTCAAATTCCAAATCTCCAGGGACTTCCCTGGTTGTCCAGTGGCTAATGAATTCACGTTCCTAACACAGGGGGCTCAGGTTCAATCCCTGGTCAAGGAACTAGATGCTACATGTAACTAAGAGTTCCCATGCTGAAGCTTAGACCTGAAACAGCCAAATTTATATATATATATATTTAATTCTTAAAAGGCAAAACAAATTCAAAACATTCAGATCCAAAAATTCAAAGTGGACTTCAAAAAAATAAAAAAAGAGTCAAGTAAATTGGAGATGAATAGAGTCAAATGAGATCCTTGTAGTCCTAAATATATTTAGGAGGCCTTAGTTCCTACCTAGGGTAGCTCCTTGCTCGGCTCACTGGGAACCACATGTCTGCTCGGCTCTCTCTGGCTGTGTTAAGAGTACTTGGCCCTGCTCAGACCACAGCTCTGCACTCTGGGGCAGAGAGACAGCAGGACAGGAGTTACAGGATTTCTGTGATTGATTTCTCTGTCTTCTTCTTCTTTTTTTTTTTCTTCTTAAAAGGAGAAAAAAGTGTTCTAAGAGAGACACAAGGCTTGACAAGTTGAGTTTGGGATTTATTCCTGGTATTACTTGGATTTTCAAGAATTTTTGGACATCTTGCCTTTCGGCCACAGCACTCCTCAGCAGTATGCACTATTTGCCAAATTCATTTCAAGCTCTTGAATTCACAGTTAAAAGAGAAATAAAAAAGTCTTTCATTTGTTCCTAAGCTGTTTATTTTGCTTGTAAAACCAATCATAATATCTACCCAATAAAAAGAGAAATGCATGAAACTTAGAACTCCAGAAAAGTTAACTGTTGAAGCCTGAAATTCCCCCAGGCAAAACCAGAAGTCATTTCACCAAAGTTTTCCCTTTGAACTTGGGAGGGCACGAGCAACAGGAGAAAATTCTTCTTTATCCTTCCTTAGACTTCTCCTCCTTAAGAAACAGTGTGACTAAGCTTGGGATTGGAATGGCCACCTTTTAAGTCCTGAGCCGCAGAAAACTGGTAGCAATCTCCTTTTACTTTCTAGCACCAGGAAAAGGCTTCGAGCCTAGTGTGCTGTGATGCTCTGTGATGTGGCCCAGTCAGGGTGGTGGCTTGGTACCCACTGTGACTGTGTCCCCACTGCTTTCGGTCCCCTTCCACCCCCTCTTCTTTCCCACGATCACCACCTTTTAGAATGGCTCATACACACTCATACATGGCAAGCTGGCCAGCTATGAGTCTGGAACCACAGATACTAAAAGTGTTATAAAAAACCGGCTTCTTTCTCTTCCTAAATGCCCAGAGCAAAGCTGACAGACACACAGAGAAGCACAATCCTAACAAAAGTGAAGTGAAACCCAAAAGCCAAACCTAAAAACTGCACCATCCTTTTCTTTCAGACCTACTAAGACCAGCACTGGCCATTTGGGATCCTGTTTTGCAGAAAATTTGAACACCAATCAAGGGTTTTGTTTCTTTGGGTTTAAAACCTTTTCATCACTTTTTCCTTCTAGCATGAAAATACAACACTAACTACTTTACCAGGAGAAGCAAAAGTGTTGGAAAAATAATTCCGCCCCTGCCAGCGCCTGCTATTGAGATCAGTGCCCGTTCCAATTTGCTCCTGACTCTCCAAACATATACTTTCTTCTCCCTGGGAATTTCCTCCTTATGTGAATACTAAGGCAGAGCATCTGTGACAGAAACAAATCAGGAGATAAATGAACCTTACACGTGGAAGCTCTGTTCTTGAGGGTTGCTTTCCTTCCCTACTTTCTAGTACCCTGTTTTGTTGGGGTGAGGCATTTCACTGGCAGGGACATTTCACTTGTGGGGAGTCACTCTAGAAGGGTCTGGTAGCTCAGGGTTGGCTCTCCCTATACCCTCCCTCAGATGGGGCCCAGCCCACACGCTTGGATTTATCATGAAATAACACACATTAAATGCATTCTTTTCATCTTCAAAACACACCTTGAAGTCTTCATTCCCTAATTCTTCTTGTGGACTGGGTCACTGTTATTACTGCTCCAACCTCCCCTGGCCCCTACCACAAAACTCTTTTTACTACCCACCCTTCAACTTGTCTGACCTCCTTTTACTAAAACTGAGGCATCAACTTGCATAAAAACAAAAACAAAACACACAACAAAAACTAAGAGTCAAAAAGAAAATGCTCTTAATACTGTCAGGTTCTTCTTGACTTTGTGTATTGTGGGGGCCACTGGGGGCCCTCAGCTTCTTTGAATGTGATGCTCACAGCAGAAGCATCAGAATGGAAATAGGCCCCTGGAATGAGGAGGATGTATTTCTCCAGAGAAGAATTTGGGGAAATATTTAAGGGAAAGACTGTGACACAAGGGGAATGGATGTCGTATAACAGCAGAGTGCCTCAAAGTCCAGACCTTGATGCGTTTCAGGATTGACTTAAGTGTGTCCTTGAGAAAGTTACTTAACTGCTCCAAGTTATAGTTTCCTTGTGTGCAAAATAGGTATAATAAACCATGCTACTTCATGGGTTTGTTGAGATTTAGTGAGATCAAAGATGTAGAATGCTGGGAACTTCCTGGCAGTCCAGTGGTTGACTTTGCTTTCCAATACAAGGGTTGTGGATTCAATAACTGGTCAGGATCCTACATGCCTTGTGGCCAAAAAAACCAAGACATAAAACAGAAGCAGTATTGTAACAAATTCAACAAAGACTTTAAAAAAGATGGTCCACATTTAAAAAAAAAAAAAAAAGGATGTAGAATGCTTAGCACCATGCCTGGCACATAGAAAGATTCCAATAGACATGAGAGCTGAGATTGGACTATGTCGCTGAATTCACACACTGGTTGGTGTCTTTTTGCAAGATAACCCTGGGATTCTTGACGATCTATTCAAACTTTAACCCCAAGGTGGTGGGATAGAGTATGCATTTCACAGAAATTGATTTAATATCATTCCTTCATGCATAGCAGGTCTACCTCCATGAAGCAATATGGCTTATTTGAATTCTAACCCTCCCAGGGTTATTTGGGGACTTGATGAGTAATATAACTGAATTGTTCAGCTGATGGAGGCTCTAGTAAATATGACTTTCTACCTTACACATTTTATTCTTATATGCAGGGATGGTTTAGAAAATTCCATGACTGAAGAAGTTCTTTTCTGTATTTGCTTCATGTCATCTTTTTAAAATAAAAACTCTTTTAATAAACCAGAGCATCAATGACAGAAATCAATCATTTGGTCAGTAACAGTGATGCATAAGCACTCCAGCCAATGGGATTTTCAAGGTGGGGAGGACAAGATTTACACAATCACATTATTGTGGGAACTGAATGGGATAATATGTGGCAGATGCATAGAACAGTGCTTGATACACAGTAAATCATAAGTGCTATTACTTTGACTTTTATGATTAAACTAATATTATTAAAATTTAAAAACCATTTTCATCACTTTTCAACCATAATATGCTTCTATAATATATTTTAGCACTTATTAGATATAATTTCTGATACCTAATTATGTGATTTCTCTTTCTACACTTGTTTTACCATGTATGTTGTGACAATTTGATGTGTTACCTTGGCTAGGCTCCAGTACCCAGATGTTTGGTCAAACGTTAGTCTGGATGTTGATGTGAAGGTACTTTTTAGATGTGATTAACAATTACCATCAACTGACTTTAAACAGATTATCCCCCACAATGGGTGAGCATCATCCAATGCGTTAAAGACCTTAAGAGCAAAACCTGAGGATTCCCAGAGTAGAAGAAATTCTGCCTCAAGACCATAGCATTACTTACCACTGGAGTTTCCAGCTTGCTGCTTGTTGTTTGAATTTTGAGTTAGTGACTCAAGACTGAGACACTAACTATTACCTGAACTTCCAGCTTGCCAGACAGCTAATACATTTCAGATCCTATAGTCACATGAGCCAGCATTTAAAAATCTCTCTCTGTATTTCTACAACTATCTCTCTGTCTCTTATTGGTTCTGCTTCTCTGGAGAACTCTGACTAATATATATATACACACACACACAAACACACTCTTTCCTTATTTTCTCAATTACAGAAGGGTTGGCAAACTATGGACCACCCGCCAAATCCTTTTTGCAACCTGTATTTGTACATAAGGTTTTATAGGAACAGAACCATGTCTGTTCATTTATGTATTGTCTGTGGATTATTTTGTACTATAATTGAATAGCAAAATTAAGGAGTTGCAACAGGTAATAATGACCCACAAAGCTCTGCACCTTTACAGACAAAGTTTACTGACATCCACATTAGATAAAAGAGTAAAAAACTATTTGACATCAGGGGGTATGTTAACTTTTTTGGTAAGGAAAACTTTGTAGCCCTCAGATATTGATAAATTGCTTCTAGAATGACTAAGAAAGTTATGAGGTCTTATTTCTGGAGAGAAAATGATGAAAATGCTGATTTCTTTTAAATGATGATCAAGATGTTTACCTGTTTGTGGACATCAGCTAAAAAAAAATATTCTATTGAATAGGTAATCCTATTATTTTTCTTGTCATATATCTCCCTCAGAAAACTACAACAATATCCTGTACTATTAAAAATGTAATTTCCATTTAACCTTGTATTGTTTTCCTTCTAGGAAATAATCTTAAGGCAATAAGCCTAATCTTAATATTTCCAATCAATACGGTAGGCTGAGTGGATCTAAGAATTCTCTTTTTAGTAAATTCATAAAAATATTATAGAAAATATAACAAAATCATGTATATCTTTAGGCTTTAAAGCCAGAAAGAAAAATTACCTAAATTTTATACACAAAAAACTTTAAAATCAGAGCATTGAATGGGAATTAAAACTGAATGACTCTCAGAATCTCAAAACCTAGGATGAATTTAAATGTTCACTTGTAGGAAAGTGCAGCATTACATCTGTGGAACTTTTGCTCCTTCAAGAACTAAGACTGAGGCTCCTCCCTAAGGCTAAGAGTATGGAATATCTCCACAGAAAAACTCTAGGAGGTATTTGAGAAGTAGCCACCTATATTTGATTATGGGCTGGAAAAGAATTACCCCCCAAAGAAGTCACAATATTAACTTTAAAATGGGCATATGTCTCATATCCTACTAATCAAATGAGGATGGACATGGCCTGACTTGAGAAATTAACCTAAATATTCTTTCTAACAGAGGAAATCTGTAGGTTCCAGGTTGAAGTAAATCTTCTCAAATACTTTTCTTCAGTAATTATTTTATAAGGATTGAGGTATAAAAGTGAAAGCACTGGACCAATTGTAAATCCTCTTCTCTTCTTAGGAAAGATTGTTTCTCATTCAAGGTGGTCCAATTCAAATGTCATTCTATGATTTTATGTCATATAAAAACCATCTCCCCACTCACAATTTTCTTTATCTACACAAGCTTTTGCTCTCAATCCTCTGTTCATCCCTTTCGACTAGAATTTTCTATTGACACACAAAGTTTTCATCTCTCTTCTATAAGTGCACTGTTTGAGGTTGGGAATCATGTCTTATTCACATTCGTGTCCTCTGTGGGGAACTTTAGAATATCTCTTGGAAGTAACAGAAGCAATCATTTCCATTAACCTTTGTAAAGGATACAAGGAAGTAAACAACGTTGACACTGATTATTTTAAGAAGAGCAAAGTTTAATGAAGAACACTTAAGGTGTCTGGGCATCTAGCAAAAGAAATTAGGTAACAACCGGTGTCTGAAAACTATGTTTGACTAGTGATAGGAAAAATTAAGATAGACTGTAAGTTCTGCAGGAGTTCAGAAAATCAGTTCAGCTAGCTCACAATGGGGAAGCATTAGAAGGTAAGGTCAGAGGTTTGGATGATTGAGTGGGGCCAGATTATGAATACTTCAGGAATTTGAACTTTAATCTGTAGCTAGTGGATGGGAAACCATGAATGTTTTCTGTGCAGTGGAGTTAACACAATCAAAGATCTGGTTTAGGATTATTAATCAGGCAGCAATATGTAGGATGAACTGGATATGGGAAAGCCCCCCAAGACAGAAGAACAGTTTGGACTATTGCAATGATTTAGGAATGAGTGATAATAGCTTAGACTGGGCAGTAAGGATGCAAAAAAAGTGGAGGGGGGCAGAATTTCACCAAGGACCTCAAACGTAGTTTTTTTTTTTGCAAACTGTTTTAATTATTATGGGAAATCATGATAAAATATGCAAAATATTCACACAGCAAGGATACTATCAGAGATCAAACATATTAAGAAATCTATGGGAGATGATAAAATTATCATTTTCCTTAAATACTCCACATTCTTTAATAAGTGACAAAAGAGAGGTGCACACAGACCAAGTCAACATTTTTCATAGACATCCATGTAACATCCATGTAACATGATTTACTTGATAATTCTTAGCCATCTTTTGTAAAATAGTTATTTTAGTAGGATAGGGTTTTGAAGATAGGGAAATATGGAGGTCACATATGGTTCCATTTGATAAATTCTAGGTTATAGGAAGTTCACATGTTGCAAAGCTAAGATTTAGAAGCTCTAAACAGAGCAACTAAATTGATATGTGATGTTACTGTCATTGATACCAGATTAGCTGCTGCCATAGTTATGCAGAACTATCATATCACTTTGAAAGAATGCAAAAACCCTGAGTCTATGTAAGAAATATGACATGCACTCTGTAGAAGAAACTCGGGCTTAGCCAAATTGATGTGGTTTAAGTCAATATTTAACTTAGCTAGTTTCTTTCTTCCTTTAGTTCATTGCAAAGCTTTATCTGTATTAAATACTGTTCTCTTTTCTTCTTTATCAGTTGGGCAATCCACAAATACCATTCTTAGCCTTGAGTAAGTTCCCAGTCATATACAGAAGCCAGGGTTCAAAAGCTTTGGTACATTGTCATGAAATTCTATTTTTCTTCCCCTAATATAGTATAACAATTTAAAACCTTTCTGCTCTAATCATTTTCATCATAAATTAAGAGATCATAATTAGTCTAGAGTGGCAGATCATCTACCTGGGTAAGTTCTTGGCATGACACACTCCTTATTTAGAGTGAGAGCAATGATGATTCAGCCCATAGTTATTCTCCTCTGGGGGTATGTGGTAAAGAGAGGTCCAGGTAAAGCACAGGTTTTGAATTCAGACTTGCCAAAGTCCCAATCCAGTCTAGATTATCTATGAGTTGTGTGCTGTATGCATTTGCTAGGGTTGTCATAACAAAGCACTATAGCTTGAATGGCTTAAACGACAGAAATTTATTTTCTCACAGTCCCAGAGATTAGAGGTCCAAGGACAAGGTGGTCAGAGATGGTTTCTCTGAGGCCTTTCTCCTTGGCTTGTAGATGGTCATCTTCCTGTGTCTTCACATGGTGTCCCTCTGTAACCATCTATGTTCAACCTTCTCTAACAAGGATCCCAGTCATATTGGGTCACCCTCATGCCTTCATTTTAATTTGATAATCATTTTAAAGGTCCTATCTCCAAATGCAGTCACATGCTGGGGTCCTAAGAGTTAAAATTTCAGCACATGAATTTAGAATAAAACAATTCATCAAGGGAATTCCAGAAAAACCTTCTGCTTCATCTATGATGCTGAAGACTTTGACTGTGTAGATCACAACACACTCTGGAAAATTCTTAAACAGATGAGAATACCAGACCATCTTACTTGCCTCCTGAGAAACCTGTATGCAGATCAAGAAGTAACAATTAGAACAAGAGAAGGAACAACAGTCTGGTTGAAAATTGGGAAAGGAGTACATCAAGCTTGTATATTGTCACCCTGTTTATTCAGCTTATATGCAGAGTATATCATATGAAATGCCGAGCTGGATGAATCACAAACTGGAATCAAGATAGCTGGTAGAAATATCAATAACCTCAAATATGCAGATGACGCCACCCTAATGGGAGAAAGTAACTTTAACTAAAGAGCCTCTAGATGAGCATGAAAGAGGAGCGTGCAAAGGCTGGCTTAAAATTCATCAATAAAAAAAAGTAAGATCATGACATCTAGTCCCATCACTTCAAAGCAAATAGAAGAGGTAAAAGTGGAAACAGTGACAGATTTTATTTTCTTGTGCTCCAAAATCACTGTAGATGGTAACTGCAGCCATGAAACTAAGAGACACTTGCTTCTTAGAAGAAAAGCTATGACAAACCTAGACAGTGTCTTAAAAAGCAGAGACATCACTTTGTCATCAAAGGTCCATTTAGCCAAAGCTATGGTTTTTCTAGTAGTCATGCATGGAGGTGACAGCTGGACTATAAGGAAGGCTCAATGCTGAAGAATTGATGTTTTTGAACTGTGGTGATTAAGAAGACTCTTCAGAGCCCCTTGGACATCAAGGAACTCAAACCAGTCAATCCTAGAGGAAATAAACCCTAAATATTCATTGGAAGGACTGATGCTGAAGCTGAAGCTCCAATACTTTGGCCACCTGATGCAAAGAGCTGACTCATTGGAAAGACCTTGATGTTGGGAAAGATTGAAGACAAAAGGAAAAGGGCATGGCAGAGATGAGATGGTTAAATAGCATCACCGACTGAATGGACATGAGTCTGTGCAAATTCTAGGAAATGGTGAAGGACAGGGAAGCCTGACGTGTTGCAGTCTATGGGGCCACAAATAGTCGGACACAACATAGTAACTGAACAGAACAGTTCAGCTCATTATATATACCCTCAGGCAAATAACTTAATGATTCATGTCCTGTTTATTTGGGATAAATTTTGGATGCAGTCAAGTCTGAAGAACTCCAGATACTGACTGTGAGGTAAAGACCATGCCTGCCTGATATACTCAAAACAGAGATCACTGTTCCAGTATATGTACATTCAAAGCAATAAATACATTATGCTTTTCACCTTTAAGGCTAATTTGTTGTTGCTTTAATCATGCTGGCTTATTTGACATATTGATATTCAAGGTATATGATATATATATATTTTAAATCTGTGTTTCTCGGAGGTACTTTTAAATCTAGCTTATTATGAATAATGGGATTTTTATCTAGGCTGAATTATAAGGATGTGAGATTAATCTAGAATTCATGTACTTGGAAGTTGCTGCATACCAAGATGGTACTTTGTCACATTTGTTCCTATACAATGATATTTATGGGTTATTTCATTCCTTCATTACTCTCAACTTCCACAACAGAAAGATCACTAGATCACTTACCATCAACTTGCCAAATATCCTAGTATCCTTTCCTCTCCATCTTCATTGTACCCAGCAGAGTAAGTCCCCAGCAATGTTTTGGTGACTGGAGTCTGGAGTCTGGACTGTTGCAAGAACCTTCTCAGTGGTTTTTCATGTGTTTTTCTTCCTCCACCCAGTCTTGCTCTGTAAAAAATCTAAACACTACTGCCAAGTTAATCTTTAAAACTGAAAACGAGACCACATCTCCAATGTATTTGTAATCTATCAATTGTTTGATACTATACATAGCAGTTTAGCAGAAATTTTTCTTAGTCTGGAACAAAAATTGAGGATATAAATTTCAATATGTGAAGCAATAAAAATGCTATCAGAAGCTGTTTCATAACTAACATTGGCATGGTTGCTCTGTCACTCTTTCTTAGTTGTCTGTGTGTGTGTTATGCATCATCTTTTTACTGATGAGAAAAATGAGGCTCAGAAAGGATAATTAATGTACCTAAGGTCACATAGCTAAGTGGATGCGCCAGGATTTGAACCAAGTCTTCCTAACTCCCCTGAATGACACTGAATGGGGATTAAAGACAGGAAAGGTAACATGATAAATTCATAATCTTCTTTATTTGAAGGACAATTGATTTATAATATCATGCTAGTTTCAGGTGTACAGCACAAGTGATTCAGTTATACACACACACACACACACACACACACACACACATATATATATTCCTTTTCATATTCTTTTCCCTTATGGCTTGTTATAAAATATTGAATAGAGTTCCCTGAGCTACACAGTAGGTCCTTGTTGGTTATCTATTTTATATAGTAGTATGTATACATTAATCCTAATCTATCACCCCCCACCACCTTTCCTCTTTGATAACCTTAAGTTTGTTTTAAGTCTGTGAGTCTATTTCTGTTTTATAAATAAATTCAGCTGTATCATTTTTAGACTTTGATTCCACATATGAGCCATATCATCTGATATTTGTCTTTCTCTGTTCAGCTTACTGCCATTCTGTCCCATTATCTCAGAGTAATACCCAAGCAGTCTAGGCCAGCACTGGCCCAGAGAGTCAAGTCCAAGATCCTTGTCAGGACCTTCAACAACAGTGGTTGAGATTCATCCAGCCAGGCTGTGCCTGCCCTCTGACGGTTTGGAAATCTCTGGCATTCCTCTTGTTCCCTGTTGGAATTTCCTTCCTCTCCTTGTTCCTGGAAACATTCCATGAGCAGATAACTGTCTTCCTGTCTTGCCTTAGGATTTCAGCATTACCTTTCACACCATGGATCACAGCAAGCTCTAACGATATGCTTGCTCGTCAGTCTCCCTCCCTGCTAGGACTTCCTCCATGGTGTTTGCTCCACCCTCACATCTCTAGTGCATTCAACAATGTTGAAGCGATAACCATTTCAGATGACAAACTCAGTGAGGAAATCAGAGATACTTTCTGTACCTAAATATTTTTCATTTTCACCCTGTTTATGGAGAGCTCCCTTTATTTAAAAAAAAAAAAAAAGGACTTTTTTTGATGTGGACCATTTTTAAAGTCTTTGCTGAATTTTTTACCACATCACTTCTGTTTTATGTTTTTGGCCATGGGACATGTGGCATATTCGCTCCCTCCGTGATCAGGGATCGAACCTGCAACCCCTACATTGGAAGGCAAAGTCTTAACCACTTGACTGCCAGCTGTGTCTCTCTGGATAGCTTCTTAAAGGAAACAGAATAAAGAAATCAAAGGGAAAAAAAAAGAATTTGAAAGAAAGAAAACAAGAAACAAGCTTGGCAATGGAATAAGGAGGATTAGTGAGGGGAGAGGGGCACTCCCTGGAAGCCTATCCCAAGCTTCACCCACTTGCCCGCCTCCAGGACTGCACATCAGAAAGGTGATACAGGCATCTCAATTTCACTCACAATGAGAGTGCTGAATTACTCTATGTTCCTCATGTCTTGTTCTATTTCAGAAAGCACCCAGCTCCAGATCTCTTCCTTTTTTCCTTCCTAATTTTGTCTTGATTCTGAACCTTGCCTAATCAAGCTCAGTCACTGAGAACCATTACCTGCTATGGCAGCTCAACCATCAGTCCAGAGATGCCTTTGCTAGATGCTCCAAGAGAGAAGCTGAAAAAGAGGGAGTGAGGGAGAGAAAAGAGAAGTGGATTACGTGAAGGGAAAGGGAGTACAAAGTCAAGAAAGAAGGGGAAAAAAGCAAGGGAAAAATGAAAAAGAAGGAGAGATGAAAAAAGGAGAAGAGGAAGAAAAAGGCAAGGAGGAGGGAAAGGGGAATTAAACCATTTCATGGGGTGGATTGCCAGTCCTCTTCTCCTTCAAATTATAGTATTTCATGTTCTCCTATTTCTATTTGGATTATTTGCTTAAATCTCATTCAGCATAAAAGCTGAAAAACTATTCCTTAAATGTCCCATAAGAATGGCTTTGATTCTGCACTTTTTGGATAAATCACAACATTGTGACTCAAATGAACTTGACTAAAATTGTTCCAAACAAGAATTATTATTACAAAGCTCTTGGCTGTGAAAACGACAAAGTGAATTTAGTCCAAAGAAGGATTTGCTGGGAAAACCACACCCTTCTAATGCCTCCAAGTTGAAGGGACACAGAAACTATGATGATAAGATAGGCCACACAAATTTCCATGGAACGTGGTGGCCCAAAAGCTTAACAAATAAGAACAGTCTAGAACAGCCAATCACATTTGTTTTTCTCATATGCAAAAAAAGGAAACAAAAAAAGATTTTAAGCACATTTTGCCAGTTCTTCAGCCCTGGGTCAGAGTATTGAGATAATCACATGGTGAATAAAGTTCATATTTTCTGGATAAAATTCTGAAGAGGATGTCAGAAGAAATTTTTCTTAATGATTCAGACAAACATTTAGCTTCCTCAATACATCTCCCACTTAATAAAGTTATTATCCCCTCACTGCTACATTTCACATAGAACTGACTGAGCAGGTCTTTACTTGTAAGGAGAATGGTCTAACCTTAACAATCCAATAAATCAATTTTTTTTCTATTCCAAAGATGGCTTTTTCAGGCTTACAGATATAGACAGCAAATTTATGATTACTAAAGGGAGAGGGGGAGGGAAGGGATAAATTAGGAGTTTGGGATTAGCATATGCAAGTTATATTAATTAGATAAGCAATAAAGTCCTACTGTATGGCATAGGGAACTACCTAATATTCTGTAATAACCTATATGGGAAAATAATCTGAAAAAGAATGAATACATGTATATGTGTAGCTGAATCAGGGCTTCCCTGCTGGCTCAACGGTAAAGAACTTGCCTGCAATGCAGGGGACCCGAGCAGGATTCCTGGATTGGGAAGACCCCCTAGAGGAGGGCACGGCAACCCACTCTAGTACTCTGGCCTAGAGAATTCCAGGGACAGAGGAGCCTGGCAGACTGCAGTCCTTAGGGTTGCACAGAGTGGGACAAAACTGAAGCAACTAAACAACAGCAGCAGCATAGCTGAATAGTTTTGCTGCACACTTGAAACTAATACAACATTGTAGATCAATGATACTTAAAAAAAAAGTAAACAAGACAGAGATGATTCTTTAATCACAGTTTCAGCAAATATGTATTAAGCACAAACCATGTAATAAAGCTTACGCTAGGAAGCAGGGAGACAATCCGCTCAGAGATAAGTGGAATAAAGTTAAAGTATTGTCATTATTTCTTTTATTCCAATAGGAAATCTATCTTTTTAAGAATCTTAAGTTGTTTTAATCAAGATCAATTTTTACATGTGAGGTTGGACAAACACTCTTGAATGCTTAGAAAAATATTCCTTTTATTTTAATTGGAAGAAAATTGCTTTACAATGTTGCATTGGTTTCTGCCATGCAACAATGCAAATCAGCCATAATTATACATATATCACCTCTCTTGAGCCTCCCTCCCCTCCCTGCATCCCAGCCTTCTAGGTCATCAGAGCATGAGGCTGAGCTCCCAGTGTTATACAGCAACTTCTCACCAGCAATAGAAAAACATTCTCTTTGGCCTCCTGCCGAAGTCAAACCCATGACCACCCAGTTGAAATGGACTTCCCATCTTCAGTCCTGGCAAACATTCTGGACACAACTTGATAACCATTTGCGGAGCCTACAGGTTTGCTACAGGAAGTACAAGATACTTCCAGTCACAGGTAAACAGGCTTTGAGTACAGCTTGTTCTTTGCCTGTTATTACAAGAGTTCTCTTAACTGAGCTCTATTTACAAACTCATCAGATTAGTGATCTTTCTCCACCCTCTTTGTAAGTCATGAAGATGGATAGCCATAGTTCACAGCTCTTGGCTCTTCTGCAACATTTCTGTTTGTGCCTTTGTGTTGTATCTCACAAGTCAGTTATGCTTGCTCCCAACTATATTTGTGCCAAATGCACTTGTTCCTGTAACTAAGTAGGGTGTAAAGCAATAAAATATGAGCCTGGAAGGAGAGTTACACTGAAAGCTACACTGAACATTTTGGACAGCCTTGGAATACTTGAAAGAGGAGGGTCACTACAAATACTTCTGTTAAATTAGGTGTGGGTAAAATGATTGTAAAAGATAGGGATAAATTATAAACATCTAGAAGGATTCTGGTTTCATAACACTTTGCACATCTCCATAATTTAAGACTCACTTTAAAGGAACCAGAACGAAGAAACCATAAATGATGCAATATGGGTGTGGGTCTTTGAGGAGGACTAGGGGGAGATTTAAATCTGTTGACCATGCATGACAAAAGGGCATGGGTCTACAAGAAAAAGGTCAATGTACCTTTATTAAATTCAAAAAAATAGTTGTAGGTAAGTATGCATCCTTTTTGTGACTCTGTCTTTATAAGGCTTCTTCAGACAACCAGCCAACTACAGATTCAATTACTTCCACAGTAAAACATGGGAATGACTGAAGTAAGTCTGTGGTACATGCAGCAAAAGTAGCACTGGTTTCTACTCTCATCTCAGGCACTTTGAACAAGACACTCACTCTTAAAATTTTGATTTCTTATTTGTAAAATGAAAAAATACATGTCTTCTTACTTCATAGGATTTTTGTGAGAATCAAATGAAGTAATAAATGGAAATATTTTATATATTTTAAAATGCTAAAAAATAAGGCAAATAGATCTAATATTAACAGTAGGGGGAATGTCTTATACAATATTGTGTTCTGCAAAAACCCATAGAAAGTTAAAACAATGTCTTTAATAAAGAAAGTAATAAATGAATGGCCCTATTCTTCTGTCACAATGCTGCACATGGAAGCATAACCTTTGTGCCATGGTATCGAGTTGGCTTGATGGGCATTTTAGAATCTGTCCTCATTATGACCATTTGGGGCAATGTTTATAGATGAAATATGTACCAGCCTTCTTGTATAGGTTTATTTTACTTGATAGGTGTTTATTGAACAATTTTTGTTGTCTGAGTCAATTAATGAATGAGTGAATGAAATGGAAGGTTCAGACCCTTTTGTCAGTCTTCATTTTTTTCACAGCTTACTCTGTCAAAGCAACAGGAATTGGTGGTTGTTCAGTTAACACAGTAGGCATTCAAACTGTTAACTGAATGAATAAATGTGTAAATGCAATGTATGAACATAGAGATAAATCTTTTTTTCAGCATTCTTGAGGCATACTTGACATATAACATTGTCTAAATTAAAGATGTACAATGCACTGGTTTTATACACACGTACTGCAGTATGATTACCACTAACTAACTAACTAACTAACTAACTAACTAACTAACTAACACAATAACATCACATATTCGCCATTCTCTCTCTCTCTCTCTCTTTTGTTTTTATTTTTTGTGATGAGAAGATTTCAGATCTACTCTCTTAGCAACTTTCAAGTATATAATAGAGTATTGTTAACTACAATCACAATGCTATGCATTAGATCCCTGGAACTTAATCTAGATCCCTAGAACTTGACTGCAAGTTTTTACTCTAACCAGCATCTCCCCATTTCCACCCACACTCACTCCGCCACAGGAAATCATCATTTTACTCTCTATGAGTTTGGCTTCTGTAGATTCTATATATAAGTAATATATAGTATTTGTATTTCTCTGATGTAGTTCACAGCATAATGCCCTTAGCGCAACCCATGTTTTGGAAAACTGGTAAGATTTTTATTCATTCTCATGATTGAATAGTATTCATATATACATTAATCTTTTCTATTCATTCATCTGTTGATGGACCCTTAAGCTGTTTTCATAACTTGGTTGTTATGAATAATGCTGTAATGATCATGAGAGTGTAGGTATGTCTTTGGCATCATGTTCTTCTTTCCTTTGGATATATACTCAGAAGTAGGATTGCTAGATCATATGGTAACTATTTTTTCTTTTTTGGGGAACCTCCATACAGTTTTTTATAGTGACTGCACCAATTTACATTTCTACCAACAGAGCACAAGCATTCCCTTTTCTCTGCATTCTCACTGACATTTGTTATCTTTTGCCTTTTTGATGACAGCCATTCTAACAGGTGCTATCTCACGGTGGTTTTTATTTTCATTTCTCTCATTATTAGTGATGCTGGGCACTTTTTTTCATGTGCCTATTGGTCATCTGTCTGTCTTCTCTGGAAAACTATTTGGTTCCTCCATCCATTTTTTAATTGGATTGTTTGCTGTTTTATTGGGGTTTTTTTGTTTGTTTGTTTTATTGTTGCTATCAATGTTGTATGGGGTTGTATGGATTCTTTATACATTTTTATATTAATTTCTTATCAGATAAATGGCTTGTAAATATTTTCTCCCATTCTGTAGACTGCCTTTTCATTTCATTGATGATTTTCTTTGCTGAAAGATGCTTTTTGAATTTGACATAGTTACACTTATTTCTTTTTGCTTTTGTTGCTTGTACTTTTGGTTTCACAATCAAAGTTTTATTGCCAAGAATAATATAAAGGAGCTGTTCCCCTATCTTTATTACTTGGAGTTTCACAATTCCAGGTCTTCATTTAAATCATTAATCCATTTACATTTTTGCAAATGGTATAATAAGCACTGCATGTTAATTATTCAATTTTCCCAACACCATTTATTAAAGAGATTATTCTTTCCCCTTTGAATATTCTTGCCTTCTTTGTTAAATATTAGTTGACTATATATATGAGAGTTTACTTCTGGGTTCTTGATTCTGTTCCATTGGTTTATGTGTCTGTTTTTATGCTGGTACCATATTTGGATTACTATAGCTTTGTAGTATATTTTGAAACCAGAAAGTATGTGGCCTCTGACTTTTTTTCTTCTTTTCAAGGTGTATTTGGCCATTCGAGGTCTTTTGTGATTTTATACACATTTTAGGATTCTTATTTTCTATTTCTATGAAGAATGCCATTGGAATTTCGATAAAGATTATACTGAACCTATAGATAGCTTTGAGTAGTATGGATATTTTAGCAATATTAATTCTTATAATCCATAAACATAGGTAATATTTCCATTTTTCTCTTCTTCAATCTCTTTCATCAGCATCTTTTAGTTTTCAAGGTACAGATCTTTCAAAGATAAGCTTATCTTAAATCACTAAAGGTGATATAAAACCACTAGTTACTAGCTGTAATAGAATGATTTTTAAAAATTTTGAGACTTGCATCATACACATGATACAAAAAATTCAACCTGTCCAAAAATATATATAATGAAAAGCAAGTATCTGCCCCAGATGGAATCTTAGACTCATACATTAGTGGAGCCTGTTAAGTCTTTCTGCATATCCTTCCAGAAATTTTATAGGTACTATAGAAACATAATCATGAATCATATATATAGCACATATAAAGACAAAGCATCTTAGAAATTATTCCTTGTCAGCATGAGTTTAACTGTTTTCACATTGGTTTATATTTAGTTTCATGTTCATTGCTATTCTGAATAATGCTACAATAAACACCTTTGTGTACACACACACCCGTTTATATGCCTAACTGCATCTGTAAAATGAATTCCTACTCAACAGAGAAGAAATATTCATACATGAGAACACTAATATGTATTGATAAATACACTCGATCAACAATTAATAGTATGATTTCCACTTTGACTGAATGAAAATAGTTACAAACATGTTAACAATCTGTGTTAAAATTGGTATAAAAACCAATCTTTCTATAAACACAGTAAGTCCTTGCTATAATTTACTTGGGAGATTTTTTAAAAATTAATTATAAAAATAGATTTTAGAGGGATTAGCCTAGAGTTTTGTCCACAAATAGAGAGGGAAATAAAATCAATACAGAATTTTCCCATTCAAAACTGTTGGCTGAAAAGATAAACTATCATGTGTTTATACCAGTTGCTCTCGGCCCTGATTACATATTAAAATCAAGAGCTTTAAAAAATATAAATATTCATTTGGATCACTTAAATCAGAATTTCTGGCTGAGGGAGGGGAGTGACAGATATCCACATTTTTTAAATCTTTGCAGGTGATTCTAATATGCAATCAAGTTTTAGAATTGCTAGTTACAGTAAGATGAGGAGCAAGAATTCAGAATGAATCCTTCTTGATAAGTATAAGGACACCAAAATAAGTGTGTGAGATAGATCACCTCTCATTGAATGCTGATTTACAAAGGAAAGCCCCTAAGAGTCTGTTACATTTTTCTGGAGGCTCCAACAAATTCAAGAATATAAAGATAGGCCAGAGAGATGTTTAAGAACATTATGGTGACAATCTCTTTGGAGAGAGCTATGCTGGAGCCCTCAATTCCCCTCTGTAAAGGGGGCATGTTGAGTGTTCCCTTTTGCCTCAAACATAGACAAAGGGGTTTCAGTGGTTATTCTCAGAGAACTTGAGATATGTGTCCTGTCCTGCCATCAGGAGACACAGGACTGCTGTCTGATTCGTGCCTTATCAAGAAAGGCAAATTATTGCCTTATAAGAAAGCCTTATCAAGCATAGATTGAAGTCTGTTTTCTACCAGCCAATTGTTCTACGGGTAGAATCAACCGTGTTACAGTGTGGAGATTACTCTGCCTCTCAAAGTTTGTTAAAGCAAGGGAGCCATTAATGCTTCCCTGCTGGAGAATGGTGGTGACATGGGAGAGAGACCCTGCATGCTTTCTAATCAATGTGGCTGACGGGAGATGTGAGACAAACTCAGCAGAAAGGAACTGATGGCTGTATTTTCAGATGGAAAGTGGAAGTGTCAGGGGGTCACCTGCAGTACTGTTAGAACTCCCTGGGTCAGCAGAAGAGCAGAACTCTCAAAGATCCCACAAAAGCCACCTTTGAGGGAGAGAATCAGTTAAAATTATCTTCCAGGATGATGTTTTAATCAGCTGGTATGAATCTGCCTGCAGTACAGATGTCCCGGGTTTGATCCTTGGGTCAGGAAGATTCCTTGAAGAAGAGAATGGCTGCCCACTCTAGTATTCTTGCCTAGGAAATCTCATGGTCTGAGGAGTCTCATGGGCTACAGTCTATAGGGTTGCTCAGATATGACTGAGCAACTAACACTTTCACAGTTTCAAAGCTGTCCGTGTCTCCTTTTCCATTGAAGGCTGACATCTTGAAGCCTGCCCAAGCTAGGAGAGAAGAGTACAGAGTTAAGGGATATTAGATTTGAATTAGCAAGCACACTCTCCCTGTGATTCCTGGGCTTGTAAGAGCAGAGCAGAAAGTAAAGACTGAGCTTAGTCAACTGACACTATGAGTAATGATTTTAGTCTTGACAAGACTGAATCATCATTTTACCTATTAGACTCATTGTGCCCTTGAGTCCAAACATATTAATCTGTGGCTTCCCAGGTAAACTTTCTTCATCTGGATCTTGCTTACTTGTATTTGTTCCATATCTGGTTCTAACAGTTACTCCTTGACCTGCATACATATTTCTCAAGAGGCAGGTCAGGTGGGCTGGCATTGCCAACTCTTTAAGAATTTTCCACAGTTTGTTGTGATCCACATAGTCAAAGGCATTGGCATAGTCAATAAAGCAGATGTAGATGTTTTAATAAAGCAGAAGTAGAAGCCAAAGGCAAAAGAGAAAAGAAAGATATATCCATTGGAATGCTGAGTTCCAAAGAATAGCAAGGAGAGATAAGAAAGCCTTCCTCAGTGATCAATGCAAATAAAAAGAAGAAAACAATAGAATGGGAAAGACTAGAGATCTCCTCAAGAAAATTAGAAATATGAAGGGAACATTTCATGCAAAGATGGATACAATAAAGGACAGAAATGGTATGGAACTAACAGAAGCAGAAGATATTAAGAAGAGGTGGCGAGAATACACAACAAGAACTATACAAAAAAAGATCTTCATGACCCAGATAACCACGATGGTGTGATCACTCATCTAGAGCCAGATGTCCTGGAATGTGAAGTCAAGTGGGCCTTAGGAAGCATCACTATGAACAAAGCTAGTGAAGGTGGTAGAATTCCAGTTGAAATATTTCAAATCCTAAAAGATGATGCTGTGAAAGTGCTGCACTCAATATGTCAGCAAATTTGGAAAACTCAGCAGTGGCTATAGGGCTGGAAAAGATCAGTTTTCATTCCAACCCCAAAGAAAGGCAATGCCAAAGAGTGCTCAAACTACTGCACAATTGCACTCATCTCGCATGCTAGCAAAGTAATGCTCAAAATTCTCCAAGCCAGGCTTCAACAGTATGTGAACCCTGAACTTACAGATGTTCAAGTTGGATTTAGAAAAGGCAGAGGAACCAGATATCAAATTGCCAGCATGCTTTGGATCATCAAAAAAAACAAGAGCTTTCCTGAAAATCATCTACTTCTGCTTTATTGACTATGCCAAAGACTTTGACTGGGTGGATCACAATAAACTGTGGAAACTTCTTAAAGAGATAGGAATACCTACCAGACCACCTGACCTGTGTCCTGAAAAATCTGTATGCAGGTCAGGAAGCAACAGTTTGAACTGGACATGGAACAATAGACTCTTTCCAAATCAGGAAAGGAGTAGGTCTGTATATTGTAAGACTGTATATTGTCACTCTGTTTACTTAACTTTTATGCAGAGTACATCATGAGGAATGCTGGGCTGGATGAAGCACAGGCTGGAATCAAGATTGCCAGGAAAAATATCAATAACCTCAGACATGCAGATGACACCATCCTTATGCCAGAAAATGAAGAAGAGCTAAAGACCCTCTTGATGAAAGTGAAAGAGGAGAGTGAAAACGTTGGCTTAAAATTCAACATTTGGTAATTAAGATCATGGAATTGGGTCTCATTACTTCATGGCAAATAGATGGGGAAACAGTAGAAACAGTGACAGTCTTTATTTGGGGGGTTCCAAAATCACTGCAAATGGTGACTGAAGCCATGAAATTAAAAGATGCTTGCTTGGAAGAAAAGCTATGACCAACCTAGACAGCATATTAAAAAGCAGAGACATTACTTTGCCAACAAAGGTCCGTCTAGTCAAGGCTATGGTTTTTCCTGTAGTCATGTATGGATGTGGGAGTTGGACTATAAAGAAAGCTGAGCACCTAAGATTTGATGTTTTCGAACTGTGATGTTGGAGAAGACTCTTGAGAGTCCCTTGGACTGCAAGGAGAGCCATCCAGTCCATTCTAAAGGAAATCAGTCCTCAATGTTCATTGGAAGGACTGATGCTGAGGCAGAAGCTCCAATACTTTGGCCACCTGATGTGAAGAGCTGATTCGTTTGAAAAGACCCTGATGCTGGGAAAGATTGAGGGCAGGAGGAGAAGGGGACGAGAAGAGGATGAGATGGTTGGATGGCATTATCATCTGGGAGTTGGTGATGGACAGGGAGGCCTGGTGTGCTGCAGTCCATGGGGTTGCATAGAGTTGGTGATGACTGAGGGACTGAACTGACTGACTGACTGACTTATATGCAATGTATACAATACAAATAAAACTAAATTTGCATTTCTATAATTTGGAGGAGCTAACAGTTTACTTTAGTTCCACACTGGGCATCCTCTTTTGCCTCATTAATGAGCTTTATATACTGTGTTGCACATTGTTATTTGCATACATCTTCAAAATGTTAGCAAAACAAGTTGGAAAGTAAAATAGCTCATTAGCTATTTTGCTTTATTCCATGATGAAACATGCCTCAATGCAAGTGACGGCTGGCAGTGCACAGTGTGAAGACTTGGATATTCATGGGAGTCATTGGGAAATATTACTGTTCATCAGAGTGGGAAGCAAATGAGAAATTAGTGTTCTTAAGAGAGGGTTAAGAAGAAATCAGCTACTAGATATCAAATACAAATAGTCAATTTAGTCAGTCAGTCATGTCTGACTATGCGACCCCATGGACTACAGCATGCCAGGCTTCACTGTCCATCAAAAATCCTGGCGCTTGCTCAGATTCATGTCCATCCAGTCAGCGATGCCATCTAACAACCTCATCCTCTGTCGTCCCCTTCTCCTCCTGCCTTCAACATTTCCCAGCATCAGGGTCTTTTCCAATGAGTCAGTTCTTTGCATCAGGTGGCCAAAGTATTGGAGTTTCAGCTTTAGCATCAGTCCTTCCAATGAAAATTCAGGACTGATTTCCTTTAGGATTGATTGGTTGGCTCTCCTATGCGAGGTTGATCATAGTTTTTCCTCAAAGAAGCAAGCATCTTTTAATTCCATGGCTTCAGTCACCATCTGTAGTGATTTTGGAGCCCCCTCAAAATAGTTTGTCGCTGTTTCCACTGTTTCTCCATCTATTTGCCATGGAGTGATGGGACCAGATGCCATAATCTTAGTTTTCTGAATGTTGAATTTTAAGGCAAATTTTTCACTTTCTTTTACTTTTATCAAGAAACTCTTTAATTCTTCTTCACTTTCTCCCATAAGGACAATGTCATCTGCATATCTGATGTTATTGATCTTTCTCCCAGTTATCTTGATTCCAGCCAGGCGTTTTGTAGGATGTACTCTGCATATAAGTTAAATAAGCAGGGTGACAGTGTACAGCCTTGATGTACTCCTTTCCAAAATTGAAGCTAGTTTGTTATTCCATGTCTGGTTCTAACTGTTGCTTCTTGACCTGCATACAGATTTCTCAGGAAGCAGGTAAGGTCGTCTTGTATTCCCATCTTTCTAAGAAATTTCCACAGTTTGTTATTACCTTTACAGTGAAAAGTTTTGGCATAGTCAATAAAGCAGAAGTATATATTTTTCTGGAACTCTCTTGCTTTTTTGATGATCCAGCGGATGTTGAAAATTTGAACTCTGGTTCCTCTGCCTTTTCTAAATCCAGCTTGAGCGTCTGTAAGTTCAGGGTTCGCATACTGTTGAAGCCTGGCTTGGAGAATTTTGAGCATTACTTTGCTAGCATGCGAGATGAGTGCAATTGTGCAGTAGTTTGAGCACTCTTTGGCATTGCCTTTCTTTGGGGTTGGAATGAAAACTGACCTTTTCCAGGACTGTGGCCACTGCTGAGTTTTCCAAATTTGCTGACATATTGAGTGCAGCACTTTCACAGCATCATCTTTTAGGATTTGAAATAGCTCAACTGGAATTCCCTTATCTTCACTAGCTTTATTCGTAGTGATGCTTCCTAAGGCCCATTTGGCTTCGCATTCCAGGATGTGTGGCTCTTAGTGAGTTATTATACCATCGTGATTATCTTTTTTGTATAGTTCTGTGTATTCTTGCCACTTCTTCTCGATATCTTCTGCTTCTGTTAGTTCCATGCCATTTCTGTCCTTTATTGTGCCCATCTTCACATGAAATGTTCCCTTGGTATCTCTAATGTCTTGAAGAAATCTCTAGTCTTTCCCATCCTGTTGTTTTCTTCTATTTATTTGCATTGATCACTGAGGAAGGCTTTCTTGTCTCTCCTTGCTATTCTTTGGAACTCTGCATTCAAATGAGTATATCCTTCCTTTTCTCCTTTGCCTTTCACTTCTCTTCTTCTCACAGTATTTGTAAGGCCTTCTCAGACAACTATTTTGCTTTTTGCATTTCTTTTTCTTGGGGATAATCTTGATCCCTGCCTCCTCTACAATGTCACAAACCTCTGTCCATATTTCTTCAGGCACTCGTCTAACGGATCTAATCCCTTGAATCTATTTGTCACTTCCATTGTATAATCATCAGAGGTTTGATTTAGGTCATACCTGAATGGTCTAGTGGTTTTCCCTACTTTCTTTCTTTTTTTTTTTTTCTCTTTTATTTATTTATTTTTTTTCCTTTACATTATCGTGCTGGTTTTGCCATACATTGACATAAATCTGCCATGCCTACTTTCTTCAGTTGAACTCTGAATTTGGCATAAAAGGTTCATGATCTGAGCAACAATCAGCTCCCAGTGCTGTTTTTGCTGACTGTATAGAGCTTCTC
The DNA here is from genome assembly GCA_007570785.1 of Antilocapra americana. Classification (NCBI taxonomy): domain Eukaryota; kingdom Metazoa; phylum Chordata; class Mammalia; order Artiodactyla; family Antilocapridae; genus Antilocapra; species Antilocapra americana. The sequence goes on from ML660213.1 coordinate 4,620,355, forward strand.
CACCTTTGGCTGCAAAGAATATAATCAGGTTTTGGTGTTGACTACATGGTGATGTCCATGTGTAGAGTCTTCTCTTGTGTTGTTGGAAGAAGGTGTTTGCTATGACCAGTGTGTTCTCTTGGCACAACTCTATTAGCTTTTGCCCTGCTTCATTCTATATTCCAAGGCCAAATTTTCCTGTTATTCCAAGTATTTCTTGACTTCCTACTTTTGCATTCCAGTCCCCTATAATGAAAAAGACATCTCTTTTGGATGTTAGTTCCAGAAGGTCTTGTAAGTCTTCATAGAACTGTTCAACTTCAGCTTCTTCAGCATTACTGGTTGGGGCATGGACTTGGATTACTGGGATATTGAATGGTTTGCCTTGGAAATGAACAGAGATCATTCTGTCATTTTTGAGATTGTATCCAAGTACTGCATTTTGGACTCTTTTGTTGACTTTGGGCTACTCCATTTCTTCTAAGGGATTCTTGTCCACAGCAGTAGATATAATGGTCGTCTGAGTTAAATTCACCCATTCCAGTAGCTGATTCTTAAAATGTTGACATTTACTCTTACCATCTCCTGTTTGGCCACTTCCAATTTGCCTTGATTCATGGACCTAAAATTCCAGGTTCCTATGCAATATTGCTCTTTACAGCATCAAAATTTACTTCCATCACCAGGCATACCCACAACTGGGTGTTGTTTTTGCTTTGGCTCTGTCTCTTCATTCTTTCTAGAGCTATTTCTCCACTGATATCCAGTATCATATTTGGCACCTAACCCACCTCGAGAGTTCATCTTTCAGTGTCTTATCTTTTGGCCTTTTCATACTGTTCATGGGGTTCTCAGGGTAAGAATACTGAAATGGTTTGCCATTACCTTCTCCAGAGGACCACATTTTGTCAGAACTGTCCACCATGACCTGTCTGTCTTGGGTGGCTCTATACGGCATGGCTCATAGTTTCATTGAGTTAAACAAAGCTGTAGTCCATGTGATCAGATTGGTTAGTTTCCTGTGATTGTGGTTTTCAGTCTGTCTGCCCTCTGATGGAGAAGAATAAGAGGTTTATGGAAGCTTCCTGATGGGAGAGACTGACTGAGGGGGAAACTGGGTCTTGTTCTGATGGGCGGGGCCATGCTCAGTAAATCTTTAACCCAATTTTCTGTTGATGTGCTGTGTTCCCTCCCTGTTATTTACCTGGGGCCAAACTATGGTGGAGGCAATAAAGATACTCCAGTATTAATACTAGTGTATATTAGTAATGTACCAAAAATCATGGGACCTAATAAGGGTGGTGTTAGATTTGTTAAAGTTACACACAAATTTAGACACCTTCATTTATAGGTATTACTTTGCTTTTATATGCATTTTTGTTTATTTTATTTTATTTTTTGACTGTAGTGTGCAGTATGTGGAAACTTTCTGGACTAGGGATCAAACCTTCTCCCCTGCAATGAAAGCATGGAGTCTTAACCACTGGACCATCAGAGAAGTCCTACTTTGCCTTTAAAATGGAACAAAGAGCAAGTTTCAAAATAAAAAAAAAAATCTGATCAATTTCTTGCTCAGGACTTGAATTTTGACAAAGTAGGAAAGTCAGAAAATTATTGCAAAGATGACTTTTATATACCCCAATAATGTAATTCTTCAGTACTGGAAATTATTTTCTTTTTACTTGCTATGATCTTTTCCAGTCTCTCTCACAACTTACTTTCCATTGGCTTTCTGAGCCAGTCTCATATGAAACCTCTAGGGAAGGTTCAGTTGTAATATATAAAGCAGCAGTTTTGGTTCATTATTGGAATTTTCCTTCCTAAAATACAGAATTCTAATAATAGAGGCATAGGGTATCACATGTCACTATGTTAATGAGAAAATTGGTGATGGTGACATTTAGTTAATTCACAGTCATTATTAAAAATACACACAAGTTAAAGTAATGAGGTATAGATTATTCCTATCAACTACCTTTCCACGAGTAAGGTGATTCTTATATTCTGCCACTTTCATTCATTTATTATTGAACATTTCATTCAACAATTAATGTTAGAGATATAAGTTAGAGTTTGATACAATACTGCCCCTGCTCCACAACCTTGATGTATTTGCAGAGAAAGGCTTAAAAGAGATAATTTCAGTAACTAAGTGTTATAACAAGTTTGCACAAGTCCAGTGATGAAACTAAAATGTTATCCAGTTGCTAAGTCGTGTCTGACTCTTTGCAACCCGTGGACTGCACATGTTAGGCTTACTTGTCCTTTGCTATCTCTCGTAGTTTGCTCAGATTCATGTCCATTGAGTTGGTGATGCTATCTAACCATATCATCCTTTTCTGCCTGCTTCTCCTTTTGCCTTCAATCTTTCCCAGCAGCAGGGTCTTTTCCAGGGAGTCAGTTCCTCATATTAGCTGGCCAAAGTATTGGAGCTTCAGCTTCAGCATCAGTGTCAGTCCTTCCAGTGAATATTCAGGGTTTTAAAAAACTAGGATTTAGGAAACTAAAATAGATCCAAGTAATTGATTGGAAGGGTTTGAGAGGGGAATGTTTCAGGGAAGAGGAGATCCTTGAATTTAATAACCAACTAATTCTCTTCAAAAGTCTGATCAAATTTTTCAAATTTGCAATGGACTCTTCCAATTCTTCTCCCTAATACAAAACAGAATTCAATAGGAGACATACTATATAATTTCAAATGATAATTTTACATGGCTTCTCTTAATAACAGGGTTGGAGAATAGCATTTCATTGAGACTTCACTTTATAAACAAGAATTTAAGTTACTATTATGGAAGAGTAAATCTTTAAAAAGAAATCTTTAAAAATCTTTAAAAAGAAAATCAAAGCATGTATCCCAAAGCTCCAATACGTATTTGCTTTGGGTCATTCCCTATGAGTCATGGCCTGCTCTTGCATGAGGATGACAATTTTTTGTAGGTGCTTGATGGTTGGGAGGGTATAACTCTGCCAGAAGTTCTTCCTAAACTGCTCATGGTCAGGAAAAAGAAAAGAATCAGAACAAAACTGTTCTGATCGAGGCTGAAGGTGTTGTGGTCTACTCCATCCTACTTCTTATCACAAGGAATTAAGTTACTTTAAGTCTTGGTTAAAAAACTCATTTATCCCTCTCACCCTCATCCCCACCCCTGACCTTAGGACTCCAATTGGTCTAGTTGTTGCTGTCATTTCCCATGTTGAACAGAAAAGTGAACACTTGCTGCCACAAGTGAGGTAAGAAGAAGAATTAATCCATCAACGAGAAGCTAATTGTTGATCAAAATTTGTGTCAGATACAATAGAGGATATTCAAACTGCATAAGAAAAGGCATATCTTCGTATGGTGACAGACAGCAACTAGACCATCATGGTGCCATTTTGAAAGGTATAGAAATAAATTACTATGTTGTGTTCTAAGAACTCACAGGATGTTGTTCATCAACTGTACTTCATAAACAAATAAACAAACTCATAAAAAAAAAGGTCAGATTTGCGGTTACCAGAGGAGAACATGTTGTACAAAGGTAAAAAGTTACAGTTATAAGGTAAATAAGGACTAGGGGTACAACACAATAAAGATAACTAACACTGCTATATGTTTATTTATAAATGAAAGTTATTGGGAGATTAAATCTTGACAAGGAAAATTTTTCTTTTCTATTTCTTCAGTGTTGCAATTATATGAGATGATGGACATTCACGAGACCATTTCATGATGTATTAAAATAAATCTTTATGCTGTATACCTTAAGCTTACCCATGCTCAGTTGCTTCAGATGTGTCTGACTCATTGTGACCCCATAGACTGTGGCCTGCCACGTGAGATTTTCTGTCCATGAGATTTTCCTGGCAAGAACAATGGAGTGGGTTGCATGTCCTCCGCAGGGATATTCCCCACCTAGGGACTGAATTCCCATCTCCTGTATTGCAGGTGGATTCTTTACCACTGAGCCAGGGCGGGGAAGCCCTACATGGTACTGTATGTCAATTATATCTGAACAAAACTGAAGGGAAAAATGTCCTCTCTCAGTGAAGCATTGTTTCACATTAAGAGGAGATGATTGGATGGCATCACCACCTCAATGGGCATGAGTTTGAGCAAGCTCCAGGAGATGGTAAAGGATAGGGAAGCCTGGCTTGCTGCAGTCCACAGGTTGAAAAGAGTCGGACATGACTAAGCAACTGAACAACGAACAACAAAAAGCAGGCTTATGGTAACGCTTTTTAAAGGCTTGTATTTCAGTCTAGTAATTGTCAGTCTGTCCTCTTCATTCCTGGGACTGTCTGGCACCCTTGTGAAATGAGGAATTCATTTATTCAAGCTTAATTGAAAAAATGAAAAAGAATGGAAAAGAAAAATTAATTTTAAAGGATCTTACATATTACAGGGGTTCCCAAGTGGCACTAGTGGTAAAGAATCCACCTAACAATTAGGCAGTCCTATAGATAGGGGAGACTGGCAAGCTGCAGTCCATAGGGTCAAAGAGCAGGACACGACTGAAGCGACTTAACACACATGCATGTATTAGAAGGATAAAGCAAAACAAGAACATTTAACAAATCTAGACATGAATGATAAGAGACAGAGGAAGAAAAGATAGAGGTTTCAGGGTGAAGTAGTGTCATCGTTATACACTATTTGAGAGAAGAAAGACGTAATCTAAAAGATGACATTTTACTCACAATTTTGACAGGTGACTACATTGAAATATCAAGCGTTGTGCTCATAGTATCTCTTGTTTTCCAGTAAAAAGCCCTAAATGCCATCATTTGAAATCTCTGCATTTAATCAAGTCAAAATTATTTATGTCAAGGAAAGGAATAACTCAAAAATAATTTACTTTGGAATTGAAAGAAAATATGTTCTCTTACTTGAAGCCTGTTTGTCCTGCTCCTTTGGGTTTGTTTAGGCTAATGGTAAAATAAGCTTCTATTCTCTGAGCACAGAGAGAGCAGATACATGACTTGGCACTGGATGGGGGCAAGGGAAGCAGCCCTAGGATAAAAAATGGCAAACGCCCCTGAAAAACTTTCATGTTGTTGTGGCCAAACACAAACAGCCTCAGAACATCTGGGATTTCCTCATTTTAACTCCAAGTTGTCATATTTTCACACATTCTTGCTTTTTAGTGCTTGGGCTGAGGTACTGTTTTCTAATTTGATTTGTGTCCTCTTGCAAAACTGTTGCGAATTCCCATCAAATGGGGACCTTAGATTTTCCCACGTCAACTGTCTCTTATCATGGCAGCTGGTGTAGAAGGAGGAAAAGAAAGACTAAATCACTTTGAACCTTCCTAGAATTTCAATCTGCCCCACCCAACTTTTACACTTTTGTCTCTCTTCTCTTCTTGAGGTTTTCCTTCAGCACTTCATTTCCTAATATACAATATACTTACTTATTTTATCTTGTTTATGCTTTGTCTTCACCACTTGAAGACCCCACTGAATATTCATTCACCACTGCTGCTACTAAGTTGCTTCAGTCATGTCCGACTCTGCGACCCCATAGACGGCAGCCCACCGTCCCTGGGATTCTCCAGGCAAGAACACTGAAGTGGGTTGCCATTTCCTTCTCCAATACATGAAAGTGAAAAGTGAAAGTGAAGTCCTTCAGTCCTGTCCGACTCCTAGCAACCCCACGGATTGCAGCCCAGCAGGCTCCTCCATCCATGGGATTTTCCAGGCAAGAGTACTGGAGTGGGTTGCCATTGCTTTCTAATTCACCATTAGAATGAATATTTCCACATTTCTGCACAGTGCAAGAAATCTGAGGAAGAACACTAGTATTAACTTGGTGAAAAGATACTGTATAGTGAATACATTTTAAGACTTGTTTACCCCAGAGTCATTTGTTTACGCTCTAGGGTACTAAAAACTCTGGAAATTTCTCATTCCCCTCCCCAAAGATTTGATTATATTTCAGACTGAAGGACTTTCTCTTTCTGAAGGGAGGAGGGGATCGTGTGCTAGCCACATTATTTAAGCTTTGAGTCTCATAATTTCTGAGCTCCTCTCCTATGGAACAATCCTGATGAATATTCAAGTGAACATCTGTCCTCATTGTATTGCCCTGTGTTGCTCTGGAAAACTAATGCTAAAATGCTCTCTGGGTAATAAAAATCTGTCTTCTGATCCAGTGATTTTGGTTTCCTGTCAGAATACCCCTGTCTATCTAGCTAGTTAGCTATCATTTATCTATCTAAACTTAACAGACAAATGGGCAGAAGGAAGGAAAGGAAAAAGATTGGTTGAATATTAACCTGTCAGAAATTCCTCTCCTACACTGGATGGAAAACTACAGATAATAATGGAGGTCTATTCAACTTTTAGATATAAATTATTCCATAGTTTTTCAGATCACTCATGGTAATTTTAAGTGATGTCTTCAGTTCCATGCCAAAAATGAACCAAATAAAATTCAATTTCTGATAAAAGAGTCAGAAACCTAAAGAGGATTCAAATGTTTGTTTTCAAAGTATTACTAGAAAAATGTGTGAATTGCTAAAAATAAAGAATGATTAATCATTTATACCTGACAAAAGTCTTAGTGAAAAATTGTTCAAGAAAAGGAATGGTAGTATGAGGCAAATTAGTAGAGATAATAACAAAGAACTCCTTTCTGTGATAACACATAATTCCATGAAGATGATCTCTTAAAACAATTGAAAAGGGAAGAATCATTTGATCCAAGTTTTTTTTGGGACATGCTCAAAATACAGTGACTTCTCCTCTGAACAGGAGAAATAACAAAATCTATTAAACCAAATATTCCAGAAACTTTTAACTTGCTATTTTGCTGACATTCTGAGTCTTAAGAAAAGCTTTCGTCAAATGAGCAACTTGTCAATTATCTATAGGCATTTCAAGGTTTTTTTTCTTTTCCCCAAGTTCATTTAGGGTATAAAGTGATTCATGAAAAACTTCAAAAGGATTGATTAATGAATTCTAGTTTTTGTAATTTCTGTTAAAATATCAGAAAGCTCTTTACTCCCCCCAAGTTTTATGGTGATTCACCTAAAAAAGTCTCTCTCATTGGCAGAAACACATGTTAGCTACATTTATACATTCAAGAGGAACACCATAGAGACCAAAATATTATGTTACTAAGTTAATGATATGCATATCTCATAGAATTTTCTGTAATCGATATCTGTGACCAAGTTGGCAACAGATCAAACAGTTCCCCAGACAAAATCCCTGGTAGGCCCCTCCTCTGAGTTCTTCACCCACTGACCATTGCAGAGCTTGTTATATGGTCCACCTTCAGACAATAATTCACTGCCAGTGTATGATTATACTACAGCTGCTGCATGCATATTTTGGGATTTCTATCTTGGTGCTCAGTGTGGATTATATATAATATTTACCCATATGCTAACAAAAGCACTATGTTCTGTATATTGCATACATTAGCTATACAGATATTCTTTTAGAAATATGCACAGATATCTAGTGACTTAAGCAAAAATTGTGTGCCCCAACTTTGAGAGAAGATGGTTCAAGGAGGTTATAAAAAATGCTCAGTGTAATTTTCTAGTTTTATCTGTCATGTCATTGAATGGTTTCAAAGCAATTTCACTGACATTTCATCTGATCTTCAGAACTACAAGGTGACCCACCTTCTGATTTTTAGGTCTATCATGTGAGACTGGTTTAGGCTCATTCTAAATGATTCTAGAAGGTAGAACCAAATCAACAGATGAAATCTGTAGGGAGTCAAAAAAGGAGCCTTTTCTGCGTATTAGATCTCTATGGGTACAATAGCTTGCTTTGCTGTTAATATGTTTCTCAATGAAAATATCTAATGCAGTGACAAAAAGAAGTCAAGTAGCCACTGAGTAGCTAGATGAGATAACCTTTCAAATAGCTTCTAATGTTGGTTGTTGTTCACCCGCTCAGTTGTGTCTGACTCTTTGTGACCCCATGGACTGCAGCATGCCAGGGTTCCCTGTCCTTCACCATCTCCTGGAGTTTGCTCAAACTCACGTCCATTAAGTCAATGATGACATCTACCCAAATCATCCTTTTGTCTCTCCCTTCTCCTCCTACCATCAGTTGGAATCCTGGGTAAATGCTCTAGGATTCCTTTAGTTAAGGATAAGTAGTAGCTTGCTGTCCTTCAGGTCCTAAGGGGAATCTATCACCCCTTTCTTCCTTGTCTATATTCTTCAGTGCTACTGGACACATGCCCAGTTAAGATGAAGAACAGTTCAGCCATGGGCTGCAGCTGCTGCGTGGCTAATGGAGAAGGCAGCCAGGAATCCTCACTCTTTCTTTCTGCTCCATGCCAACAGGCTCGCCTGATTTGAACAAAAATCCAGTCAAGCTGCCTGCTTGGCACTATGCAAGCAACACATCTGGGTGCCTCACAAGGTTTCTAACTGAAGTGAGGGTCTGATTTCAAACTATGTAGACTCAATATTAAATGCTCTCTTCTCCACTGGGCTGTACCATAAGCTAGTGAAAGCTGGGAGCATGAAATGCTTGGGATCTTGGAGCAGCAAAGGATCTCAGAGAAGTTCTTCTGCTACATTTTTCAAAACATATTCCATGGAAACACTGCCTTGTGAAAGCCTCCTAGGGAAGAAAATGACCTGACATCAAGGACATTAAGTAAATATTGTGTATCTGGAACTTTCTAGAAGATTCATAATGCACATTAATTTATTAAATGTTCTGAGAAGTCTATTGCAAAGAAAATTCAGTAAGTGCAGAACTGACCAACATCATTTTTTCCCTTGCATTATGGTCACTAACATTCCATAGACAATACCCTGGGATATAACAATATTTTAGCATCAAGCCTTTCTTTTAACATATGAAGAAACTTAGGTCCAGAAAGATAAAGTGATACGTCCCAGGCTGAACAAACTGACAGTTATGATGAGACTCAGGCTTCCCTGATCCTAATTGTATGTTCTTTTTTTCTAAAAGATTGTCCATGATCACATTCTGAACTTTCATACTTCATTTTATCATGCCTAGGTCTGGTGCTCATCTTTAGGCTGATCAGCTCTGGCTATAGGAAAAAGTCTGGGAAAAGCCTTTAGATAAGTGTAAGCTTCACCAACCTATTGGAGCCAAGAAGGAGTCATACTATTAAAAAAAAAAAAACAATAATATATCAGGTTGAGGAGAGATGTTCTACCATAACCTCAGATATGCAGATGACACCACCCTTATGGTAGAAAGTGAAGAGGAACTAAAAAGCCTCTTGATGAAAGTGAAAGAGGAGAGTGAAAAAATTGGCTTAAAGCTCAACATTCAGAAAACTAAGATCATGGCATCTGGTCCCATCACTTCATGGGAAATAGATGGGGAAACAGTGAAAACAGTGTCAGACTTTATTTTGGGGGGCTCCAAAATCACTGCAGAAGGTGATTGCAGCCATGAAATTAAAAGACACTTACTCTTTGGAAGGAAAGTTATGACCAACCTACATAGCATATTGAAAAGCATTACTTTGCCAACAAAGGTCTGTCTAGTCAAGGCTATGGTTTTTCCAGTAGTCATGTATGGATATAAGAGTTGGAAGGTGAATAAAGCTGAGAGCCAAAGAATTGATGCTTTTGAACTGTGGTCTTGGATAAGACTCTTGACAGTCCCTTGGACAGCAAGGAGATCCAACCAGTCCATCCTAAAGGAGATCAGTCCTGGGTGTTCACTGGGAGGACTGATGTTGAAGCTGAAACTCCAATACTTTGGCCACCTCATGTGAAGAGCTGACTCATTGGAAAAGACCCTAATGCTGGGAAGAATTGGGGGCAGGAGGAGAAGGGGACGACAGAGGATGAGATGGATGGATGGCATCAATGACTCAATGGACATGAGTTTAGGTAGACTCCGGGAGTTGGTGATGGACAGGGAGGCCTGGTGTACTGCGATTCATGGGGTTGCAAAGAGTCAGACACGACTGAGCGACTGAACTGAACTGAACTGAATTGAAAGAGTTATTCATCATTCTATGACTTCTCTAACACATGTATTTCCTCATTTTCACACAAAATGCCTAATGAGTTCTTGCTTAACCTACTTTACCTGTTCCATGAAACTCAAGTCCACTCAACCCCACTCTACTAACTGTGAAGTAGACAATTAGAAATTACATCCTGTTAATGTTCCAGAAGTGACATGATCATCAGTTCAGAAATTCAGGATTCCTTCTCTAGAGGGCTCCATCAGATGCAAACAAGGCTCTTGAGGTACAAAAAATATATAGACTTAACATTCTCCCCTAATATAGCCCAAGGTGGCAGAGAGTTGGGTGGCAAGGGGAAGACGGCAGCAGTGAAAATTCCCATTTAAAAAATTAGAGAGGGGAACACAGCGCATCTTGGACACTTACAGATGGAGGTAACAAAATGGACATTGGATGTGTGACTAACTTCTTTGACAATTGACTTAGCCTCATAATTGGTCAATACTGACCCCAAGATCAGACTCTTGGAAATATTTTCACTGTTTCTCAGGCTCACCCATGAAAGAGGCATTGTAGAATCCTTGGGCTGTCCCAACTGAGTTGTTCAATTCTTTTGGTGGTGATTTTAGTGACTGTGAATTACTTAAGATGTTGAGAAACATGATCACTTTTTTTCAGTCTTGAGAATATTTTTGATCATATAATTACCCTAAGACTATTTCAGTAGCTTCTATGCAATATCACTATTGTAGACACTCCTTATTAATTAACAATATAGGAAACTGTGTGGTCTAGTGTATACTGAACTATAAACTGAAGACACTGTCCATTCTTCTAATTTCTACTTAAAGTTATCAGCCTTGGTTGCAAGTGACAGAAACCCATTTAAGATAAAAAAAATTAAGAAACTATGTATACAGGAAGGCTTCACAGAAGGCAAGACAGGAATACTCAATCACATTTACAAATAAGAGCTATCTTCCAGAGATGCAGTGACACATGGTAAAATGCCTGGCATCTTGTAAACCCCATCCTGAACACAGAGATATAAATTGCTTTTCTTCTGTGGATAAATTTGCAGGAAGAGTCCTAAATTCTGTGTTTTGTTTTTTATATAGACTGTATGTATTTTATTTTTTCTTAGTAGCTTCCAATCAAGAGTTTAAAATTCAGTTGTGATCCATGTTTGTAGTTTACCAGGACCTCTCAAGGACTGAACTTCCTCTGTCACATTTTGTTCTCACTTGAGACTCACTTTATCTCATGAATCACATGCTTTGGATTCTTTGCTTCCTCCTCCATCAAATTACTTCTAGCTTCACTTTGTAAGACAAAAATAGCTTTCACTGACTTCTTTTTGCCTGTTTACTTTACATTTGTTTTCCACTTCTGTTAGTATTCCCTGAAGATGCCCAGAACCAAAGGGACTGAAATAGCAAATGTGTCAATAGCAGCCCTCAAACATTGAGCACTTGGTATAACTTGGAAAATGAGGGAGAGTAAGAGCACCATGGAGTTTAATGGGATTTAGTTTCTGCTACTGGGGACTGTCTGACAAAGGTTCACAGAACAAGTACCAAAACACATCAGTGAAATTTCATAAAATCTGAAGGCACTCTGTGGCAATTAGAACGACAAAAATGCTCGTTCTGATCTTGGAGAACCATCTGCCTTCAAAAGAAATTTGTTTACAATAACGGATGGACATGAAACCAAGTCATCTGAAGAATGATTGAAGATATAGGAGACTTCAGCCTAGCATCAGAAGATTACACAATATAAGGGTCAGAATATTACATAACCAAAAGTCACTTCATCTAATCTATACAATGTTTAAATTTCCTAATAACTACTTGCCCAACTAATGCTGAAAATAAGGATTAGTTTCCTCTTTCCTTAAATAAGCAAAGCAGCTTGTTGAAGAGATATGTTTTGAAATAAGTTTTTACTGAGTTTTCACAAACATATGAATATTCCACAAATTTTAAATGAATAGCTCAATGAATGTTCAAAACATGAATTTGCTCTCCTTTTTCTGTTCCTGAGGGTCATCTGTTTACTTGATTTATAAAAAAATACTGCAGTATAATTGACATATTATATTAGTTTCAGGTATATGATATGATTCAATACTTATGTATATTGTGAAATTATCACTACAATGTCTAGTTACCATCCATCACCTCACAGATTTACAATTTTGTTTTCTTGTGATGAGAATTTTTTAGATGTACTCTCTTAGCCACTTTCAAATTCCCAATATAGTATTATTAACTATAGTTGCCATTCTGTACATCACAGCTTCCTGACCTTTATTTTGTATCTGGAAGTTTGTACTTTTTTATTGAAATAGAGCTTGTGAGTGTGGGTGCATAGTCCATAAGTCCACTAAATTATGAAATATTAGCAAGATAACTACTGATGTTAAAAGTTTGAGGACCAGTTGCCTAACAAAGGAGAATTCACTACTGGAAATGCTACCCAAAGAGACCACTCAGTAGACAGTCAGCTGATCTTCCCTGGCTATACTGTGAATAGAACCTGAGCCAATCAAAATTTCTACAGTGAGTAGAGAGCTCATGCTTACATAGTACATGACCCACAGTGCCCTGAGTCCTTGCTCACCTTGTCAGCCACCAGATATGTAGATGGGCTTCCTGTGGTGGGAATAAAATGGGCAGGTCCCCTGTAATCAGACCACCACAGGTGCAGCAGGAGAGTAGATAGTGAGAACTCATGTCTTAGATTCCTTCCCTCCTCAGTCATCTAGTTTTTTCATAACTAGATTATTTCCTTTATTTCCTTCTAGTCAGTGGGACCGCCTCTATGTGCATCTATGTCATAAAAATACAACATAAGTATCATTCTCATTGAATCCAGGACTCCTCAAACACTGAAATTACACATTTACCTAGTGTTCAATAGTCAAAAAAGATACATTCCTTTTTCAGGAAAATTATTAAAAAAAAAATTTAAAGGGCCTGAAGTAGTAACTCAAATGCGCTGAACACCACATTTTATAGAGCATGCAACAGTGAATCAGACTGGTAGATATTTGTTGAGATCAAATCTTTAAAATGGTGACTGGCATAAATCTCTCCCCATTTTGTGATTACTCTCTAAAAATAAGGTTGCTGCAGGGAACTCTACTTAATACTCTGTAATAACCTATATGGAAAAAGTATAAGGAGTAGATACATGTATATGTATAACGGATTCACTTTGCTTTACACCTAAAACTAACACAATGCTGTAAATTAACTATATGTCAATGAAAAGTAATTAAAAATAAAATAAAATTTTAAAAAATGGTGACTGGCTTGCTGGTTACAGGTGGTTTGTTCTAATCAACATCAGACCAGGATATGTCAACCAACAGCACAGGGGGAGACTGATGACTATCTGAGCTATACACACCACACCACACATCCTACACTACCCAGTATGACCACAATGTGCACAGAACATAGAACTCTCCCTCCCTCTCTTCCTTTCATCCTTTCCTCCTTCCTCTCTTCTTTCTGTAACTATTTATTGGGTTAACAATGAGACAGGCATTTGGGCAGGACACAGAAGCGAAATAGCATGTTTCAAGTGATTTTTGAAATTTAAAATCTTATGCAGTAAGTGTGAATTCATCAAGGGAAAACTCTTATGGGAATAAACCTTGCAGACCAGCCTGGGTAGCAAGGCGAAGTTAGCTTGGTGGGAGGAATAGGAAAAAGTCTTACCCTCGGTTCAATACAGCTATCCACACACAGACATTATTATGAAACAATTTACTGAAAACATAAAACAACACATCATAAATGTCTACATTTTTGTGCCATGAGGATACCATATCTTTGAGACATCTTGTTTGCTGGAATATTTAGGTGAGTTACAAATGTACCAGCACATTGTCCTGTGTTAACAGAGCTTCTAAGAATACACATGTTTATACATTGCTCAAGGGCAAGGACATTTTACCATAATCTCCTCCTTCACCTCATTTAGCCTAGTGACTTTCTAATATATGCTGAAAACATGCAAGTCAAATGATACTCTGGTGCTGTCAACTAAATTGAAGAAGAGTTTAAAATGAAACTGACCTCTTCTACCTTGTGAAATTTAGAGCTTAGGTATTTTTCTCATTTCCAGACACCAGGATTCCAGAGTTCTTTCTAGAACATCAGGGACACATTACCAAGTTTACCAAAATAAGAAACACTTTTTTTTTCATATAGAAGAATATATATCTTCAGTTTTAATCTCAAGTACACAATTAATAAAATCATATGCTAATTACATTTTAAGAAGAGTAATTCTAAGGAATGGATCAAATGGTCTCCACCTTTGTTCTTGTGGCATATTTCATGGTAGAAATGTGTTATCTTAGCCCCTGACTCTGCCCATGTTACTTTACTTAGCACCCCCATTTCTGGGAAAGTCCAGCCGTCTCTACTTGTGTGGCATGGGAGAGACGAGCATTCTTAAGTAGAATGAATTATGCAACTGAACGGATCAGTGATAACTGTGGTTTAAACTAAATTGAAGAGCAGCCAAAAATTAAACTGACCAAATTTAGTTCCATCTCAGCCTTACTTGAACTCATTTAAGATGTGCATGACTGTTAACTTTCTGCCTTATAGAATAAAAATGAAAATTTTCTCTACTAGCACAGGGAACTATATTTAATATCCTGTGATAAACCAGAATGGAAAAGAATACAGAAAAGCTGTGTGTGTGTGTGTGTGTGTGTGTGTGTGTGTGTGTGTATCTGAGTCACTTTGCTGTACATCAGAAATTACCACAACATTGTAAACCAACTGTAATTTAACAAAAATTTTTAAAATTCTATAATAATAAGCTAATCAGAAAATGACTCTTCCTTCTAACTAGACTTTGATGCTGATTTGACATTTAAGGTCTGAAAAGTGATTTAGGGTTTATATAAACATTAGCCCCTGACTCTGCCCATGTTACTTTACTTAGCACCCCCATTTCTGGGAAAGTCTAGCCAGTTCTACTTGTATGTTATCACGGAGGCAAAAATTTGCAAAATTATACTCAACTTCATCACAACAACAGAATACAAACACACACACACACACACACACACACACACAAACATCTGGAAAAGAAGATAAAAAAGAAAGCATGGGTGGTCACTTTCCTAATCTATACTCTCCCTAATAAATCAGAGTTTGTTTCTATACAAAAATAATACATCATCTCTCACATCTTGAAAGTTGCTAGAACTATTCCATGGAAAAGTGAGCTAATGCTGAAACCATCTCAATCAATCCTAGAGCTCCCTAAAAACACCCAATGAATGACACCTGTTTGGAAAACATTCATTTGCTCCCTTGTATCATGCTGGCTACTTCTCGACTTCCTCTCCAATCTTTGGGGAAGCTTGTAGATGACCACAGTCTTCAACTGTTTTTCTGCACATTTTATTATTGTTCCCTTATTTGTTTCTTTTGAATCTGATTTCTGCTATTATCTCTTGGATCTTTGGTTGAAATTCTTAGAAAAGTCCTCCTGGAAAGCTGTTTATTCTTTTCACTCTCTTGTTGGTGCCTTGGAGAGTAATACCAATAAGAGACTAAGAATGAAACCAGAACAAATCATTTTATCTTTGAGTTGTGTGGCTACAATCAAAACCTCATTTGCAATACATAATCATGCAATATTTTACTTTCCCTTGTCAAAGTCAGAACGTTCTCAAAACATTTGCACTGTCTGGCTTCATTCATTAGTGGTGGTAATAGAGGAGTGGGGTAGAATTAAAAACGGGTTGAGGAAACGGAAACTCTTATCCCCCTCAAAAAAGTGAATTGTTTTGGAAGCAACAACTGCATTCAGTCAAAATATATAAATCTAGTGGGCCTTAAAATAATCTACATTTTTTCAAAAGAGAGAGAGAGAACTGATAACCACCCATAAGAAATAACTGCCTGGGGACTTCCCTGGTGGTCCAGTGGCTGACTCCATGTTCCCAATGCAGTGGGCCCAGGTTCAATCCCTGGACAGGGAACCAGATCCTGAATGTCACATATGTGAAATCAATCGCCAGCCCAGGGTTGATGCTTGGGGCTGGTGCACCGGGATGTCCCAGGGGGAGGGAGTCGGGAGGGGGGAGAGAGGGGGCTTCTGGAGGGGGAGCATGTGTAGATCCATGGCGGTTTCATGTTACTGTATGGCAAAACCAACACAATAAAGTAAAGAAAATTAAAAAAAAAAAAGACTTAGCATAGCCAAATACATTTTTTTAAAGAAATAACTACCTAGCTCTCTCTAGACATAGCCAATCCTTCCTAGATATAATACACCCCACTTTCTGGATTACATTTGCAGAAAATGCTGATGTAATAACTACTTCAGAGTTTTTTCTAATTTTCCACACAGTGTTGGAACATTCACATGATTTTATGCACTTGTGCTGTTGGATCATTTTGTGTGTGTGTGTGTGTGTGTGTCCTTTGAAAGTATTAGTTGCTCAGTTGTATCCAGCTCTTGGTGAGCCCATAGACTGTAACCCACCAGACTCATCTGTCCATGGTGTTTCTTAGGCAAGAATACTGGAGTGGGTAGCCATTTCTTTCTTTAGGGGATCTTCCCAACACAAGGATTGAACCCCAGTCTTCTGCATTGCTGGCAAATTCTTTACCACGTGAGGGAACAAATGGGTGCCTTGATCCCATGTGTATGCAGAAGCCATGGGCAAAGTACTTCTTCCTAGGGGAATATATTGCATTTGAAAAACTGCACAAATGAAAACAACATCAAACTTCTGGGAAAGTCACTAAATGTGTGTTTGTATTCCTGGACATCCACAAGCCCCTGCACACATGGATATGAATTAACTGCCCTTTCAGACAACAGTAACTGCTGGCTCTTTTGTAAAGAGGATGATGTGTCTTCCATTTTGGACACACATGGAAAACGTTCTTAAATTTCTTTCTGTTTCTATCGTTAAATGTGGGAATATACCTAAAAACCACAGCAAAACTATTCTTCATGTGTGGTCTGAAACATTTATCCCCTTTTTCCTATAGAAGTAAGGAAATTCTATATTTAGTCTTTTGTGGTAGAAGGCAATAAATGACTTTGAGATCTGAAAATTACTGGAAGGTTTATTCTATTAATAAACTAATAATCTTGGTGTTTTAAGTTTCGCATGCTTAGGAACTTTTAATTAGCAATTTGGTCTATGTACATTTATACAGCTAAAGCTAGATGCATATTAACATATTATTTTATACTTCACCATTTATGAAACTGGACTCAAAGGTTCAAGACTTTTCTTTTTATTGGAAGAAAAATAAAGTCCTTCCTCTGATAAAATATACTTTTTTTTTTTAGAGCATAAAGCATGGGAATAATGGAGGAAACTTAAAAAGGAAGCTCAAGAGATTATAAATAAATATTGAGTGAAAGATACTTAGTGGGTATTCCAGTCACACAAACTGTCATCCTGAGATTTAGCAAAAATTGTATGCCTACTCAGGATCGAATATTGGTCCCTACTGGCTGGGCTTCCTCATTAACTCTTAGCCTCCTCCCTTGACTCCAACAAGAGAGGCTCCCATTGTCCTTAAGTCCAAAGAGAATAACATTCTTTAGGCTCTTCCATGTGGAACATCAACACTTTAAAGCTTTTAAATCCACTGTACTTCTTCCCTCTGTTCTGATGTATCATCTCCTGTGTAAAATGGACCTTTTACTAAAATGGACATTTTGTCTATTTTGGAAATCACTACATAGATCATTTCCCCTCTGATGATTTCTCCAAGGCTTGTATACAACTTCTCATATTCATTCTGTACCAAAGAGCAATAGTTTATGGTTCCAAAGGGTACTGAAGCAGGTAGCAACCCCAAGGTATTGGATGCTGGACAAACTGACAAATGGACTTGCTCTTGTCCATCACCCAGTGACCCCAGGCTGAGAGAATGCCTTCCCTTCAAAATTTTCTCAAGGAACAGACTTAGGTATTTTCTAACAGGAGATGAAATTACTTAGATATGCATGCAGTGGTTCAGTATGATTGATGGGCCAAGTCACTGGGTTTATACTAGAGTGGGTAGCCTATCCCTTCTCCAGGGGATCTTCCCAACTAAGGAATTGAATGGTGGTCTCCAACATTGCAAGTGGATTCTTTACCAGTTGAGCTACCAGGGAAGCTTAATCACCATGGTGTTGTCTTTTCCATTATCTGCTCAGGAACAGACCCTTCGGGTAGGGTAAGGAACAGAAGACAGCCAAGTAAGCAAATAGCTTTCCCTTTGGGGCCTGGGGACAGGAGAAAGTTTGGGAATACCCGTATGTGAATCATAAATACTTTACTAAGTATAAACTAAGTATAGACTCTCTACATGTATACATTTTTATTATAATAAAGCCAAGTTAAATTTGAAAGCTTTATTTAGATACTAAAAAGCAATAAAATTCAAATTTACCACATCGACTTCATGTGAACATTGAAATTCTTTTGTTGAATCTAAGTTGACATATCACATTTGCTATCTAAGTACGTGACAGCTTTGAGTTTGTGATATATATATAAAGACATAAATATATATACTTGTAGTATGCTCAGTCATATCCAACTCTTTGTAACCCCATGGACTGTAGAACACCAGGTTCCTCTATCCATGGGATTTTCCAGGCAAAATTATCGGAATAGGGTTCTATTTCCTTCTCTAGGGAAGCTTCCCAACCCAAGGACTGAACCCTAGTCTTGCATTTCCTGCACACTGGCAGGCAGACTCTTTACCAGAAGCGCCACCTGGGAAGCCATAAACAGGTGTGTGTATAATTAACCATGCTAGGAGGAAAAAGAAAGAAGGATAGATTGATGACCAGGCCCAAATTGATATAACCTACCCTTCTGGTTTTATGAATGTTATTGGCATTGACAAGACCAGAGAGAATTTCTATCGGATCCATGCCACCAAAAGTCTCTGCTATTCATTGTGTTATGTCTGAGAAGACACATACAAGTTGTGCAGAGTGGGCACTAAGAGCATCCCTCATCAGACGCTCCATGATGCTTACACCAGCAGCTATGCGGATCCTTTCATCAAAGTAAATGACAGACACCATTCAGGTAGATGCAGAGACTGGTAAGATCACCAGTTCCATCTGGTTCAACACTGGTAATCTGAGCTTGGTGATTGATGGTGCTGACCTGGGAATAACTGATATGATCACCAACAGAGAGACATTCTGGCTCTTGAGATGTGGTTGATGTGAAAGATTTCAGTGGCAGCACTTCTGCTAACCTGGCTTCCCGACATTTTTGGTCTTGGCAAATACAACAAACTATGGATTTCTCTTAACCAAGGGAAAGATGGCCACCTCACCATTGCTGTAGACAAAAAGAGACTGGTGGCCAGTGATAGGGATGGAGAGCTTGTTGTGGCTAAGTAGAGATATTATAGCACAGAAAACAAATTCAGAACCCCTTGAGAAAAGTGGTATCTTGCCATTGATGTGGATTCAAATTCACCCTCCTTGAATTTATGTAAACTTTTGTGATGAAATCTTCTACCATAGCACTTTCACCAAAGACTTTAAATTCTCAAACTGCCAGCCTTTTCTTCATTTACTATTGGATCTGTGACTTCGACGCTAATCTTCTAGCCAGATACAGGAAACCCGACTTTCAGTCACAATCCTTGTTTGTCTTTGGCAGAATTGTTGATTTCTTAGGTCCAGCCCTTTTTCCAGGCTAAGTTATTCTTTGTTGCTCAGAATCATACCTTCTGTCAAATGATTCTTTCCATATCCCATAAATATTCTTGATTTTCTCATCATTCCACAAT
Organism: Antilocapra americana; assembly: GCA_007570785.1. Classification (NCBI taxonomy): domain Eukaryota; kingdom Metazoa; phylum Chordata; class Mammalia; order Artiodactyla; family Antilocapridae; genus Antilocapra; species Antilocapra americana. The sequence goes on from ML660213.1 coordinate 4,640,068, forward strand.
AGGAAAGAAACTGCATTTTATTACAAGTTGATCACTAAAGTGATGTTGCCTATAAGCTTAAATTACAGATAATGACCCATCTCTGGAAACCCTTCCTCCCAGTTAGTGAGTGTTAAGCTAAAATGCTTTTGTTTAGCTCACAGGAAACATCGTGACTAGGTCCACCTATGAATGACTGCAGCAAGGTATGAGTTAAGACATCTCCTCTGGAGGCTGTCTGGAACCAGGAAATGTCTGACCTTAGTTCCTGCTCTTTTAATATAAAAGAAATCTAAATTCTAACACAAAGAAGATGGCTCTTTGGGAACCTAGTCCACCATTTCCTCAGTCTTCTGTCTTTACAAATAAAGTTGTTATTCCTTGCCCCAACAACTTGTCATTCAATTTATTGGCCTGTTGTACAACAGGGAGGACCAGCTTGGACTCTGTAACAGTTTGTAATCACATTTAATTTCATTTCTGTTGCAGTCAGGTACTTTCTCTTTTTTACTATTTTGTACATATTACTTATTATAATGTAATAAGTATATTACTATATAAAATATAATAATTTTATATTATAAATAAACATTTTATTATATAAAACTATATTAATATAGTTTCTTAATATATTATGTGTACTTATTATTATAGCATTTTTAGTATTTTTACTATATATCCAAACCAGGAGGGAGAAAAAGAAAAGTATGAATTTTTGAGCACTTAAGCTCCCCTTTTCTTCATCCTTTTCCACATCTTTTACCAAAATGTCTATCCTCTCCTAAAATGTCACCTCCTTTAGAAATCTTCAAAGACCTTATTGATGTGAGAGCATTCACAGGCCACAGGAATTATACCCCAGAGCTGTTTTACCCCTAGCATCTTCCTGAACCATTCACTCTTCTTAGGTACCACCCCAAATTATAGTCATTTCCTCATATCTTGTGCCTGTATGCAGAAGTCTCAGAATGAGGAAGGCAGAGTGACAATTCACAAAGAACTTGGATCCCTGACATTTCAAAATGGCCTTTTCAGCCTTGGTTTGATTATTCCCAGATTATAAAAGGAGAGAGAAAAAATTCTAATACATGAGAGTCATTAAGTTTAACAAAGCTATATTACTCACTATTTTTTGGCCCTTTATTAAAGCAGCTGGAACCTATATCATAATCAATACACAAATGGAATGGGATCTCTTGAAATAGAAAAGAGAAAGAAATTGCATCCATTTATGGAAAATAGTGCTATGATTCTTGGACTTCTTGTGGCTGGAGGTTCATATCCGCTACATGTAATTTAAAATTCTGGTAATTTCTAAAATGGAAAAAAAGCAAGGTACTGCAATAAAGGATATCAGAGGGCAGACATTTTCCTTAGATATTGCTATCAGAGAGAATCTCTCTGAAGAAGGGATGTTTAAACAGTGATTTAAAAGGTAGGAAGGAACTGGCCCTGTGAGGAGCAAAGAGAAAGAAATCTTCAAAGAAGATAATCTGCTGGGTGAAGATCTTGGAAGAGATAAACATTTAGATTGCTAAGGAAACTGAAAGAATTCCAGATGACTAGACTTTGTAGGGAGTTGGAAAGTGAGATGAGGTTGGTGAGTTAGGCAGGGGCCAGAACATGCAGGATCTTGCAGGTCAAGATTAGGAGTTGAAATTTGAAATTTATTTTTGGTGCAATGGTTAAGCTACTGAAGGGTTCTAAATAAGAACGTGATATGGTTTAAGTTTTATCCTAAAAAGATGAGTTTGGTTGGAGTGAGTGGGTTGAAGAGAAGAAAAATGTTAGAATGGAAGCAGCAGGAGCAGTTATAGAATCCTGATGAGAAATAATGAGAACTTTATGTAAGATTATTAAGGTGATACAGAACAGTGAAGAGAAATGGAGAGATCTGATGCATTTGGCTCAGAGGTTAAAGCTTCTGTCTGCAATGTGGGAGACCTGGATTTGATCCCTGGGTCTGGAAGATCCCCTGGAGGAGGAAATGGCAACTCCCTCCAGTATTCTTGCCTGGAGAATCCCATGGAGAGAGGAGCCTGGTAAAGCTACAGTTCCACGGGGTCTCAAAGAGTCAGACATGACTGAGCAATTTCACTTTCACTTTTCCAGAAGTTGGGTAAGACTTGCTGAAGCTCTGGATTTGGGGACTAAAGAAGAAAGAAAATAAGAGTTCCATTTTTCATATATTAAGGATGAGATGATTGTCAGCTGTTTTTATGAGTCAACTTAGGCTTCTGTAGAAAACAATCCCCCAAATCTGTGGTTTATCAAAATGAAAGTTTATTTCTCACTCATGCAACAGACCATCACGGGTCTTCCAGGCCACATAGCTCTTCTGGGAAATTCTTCCCTAGGTGGTAGCTTGGAGATCTTTTCATCTTGTGGCACTGCCTTTCTCTAGGTCCTTAGGGTGTTATCCATTCAGCCTGCTAGTGAATAGAGTAGGCAAGCACGGAGATATGTCTAAGAGAAGTATACATGCAGGCCTTTTTAAGCAATGGCATCATATCTACTATATTGCATTGACCAACATCAATCATATGACCTAATCTAATTGCAAGAGATGCTGCAAAATCTAGTCTAGCCATGTGCCCAGGAGGAAGGGAAAAAGGTAGAACAGCCTTGAGATAATATCCAGTGGGGATGTCAAATAATATCTGGGATATAAAGTCTGGAGCTGTTTTCTCTACTGAATTAGAAGGAAGAGATAAACAAATGTCATCAATTCCCATTTCTAATGATCTAACTTAGGCATTTCAGAGGATGCACAGATGAACACCTCATTCTTACTACCCATAATGGCTGTGTAAAGTAATTGAAAAAGGAAGATATAAATCTCTGAAAAAGCTGTCAGTGAAAACACTGGAAGATTGTCAGAGAGCAGCAAGTATTACTAAATAAAAGATATAGACAAGGTCTATCACATTGTCAGGGAAGGGAAATTTATCACAGGCTAGAGTGATGTATGAAATTTTCCTAAATGAGGAAGAATTTGATTAAGAATTGTCCAGGGGGATAAAAAAGACGCAAGGAAATACACCAGTAAAAATAAAATTTTTTCACTATTTAAAATAATTGAATTTTTATAATAATTGGCATTCTTTTTGAAACAACAGATTGAAATAAGTTAGGAATCAGCTACTAAATAACTTTATTCAAAATTATGTTTATATGCCTTCATGTAATTTTTCTCTTTCCAAACAGGCTTAGGAGTACAGCCTCAACTGCTAAACCAAACGTGGGCTCATCAACAGTCTCAGTTTGAATCTATGACTCGCAGTCCTCGATCTCAGTCCCCTGTTCTGCACAGTGGGATGAGATCTCAGGGCTCCCAAGGGCATCCAAGTCAGGTTGCTAAGGAGAGTTTCTACATAATGTATTACATACATTGCGTGAGGATCAAGAGAGAGCCTGAGCAACCAGCAGCCAAAACAGAGTCAAGGAAGTAAAAGCAGGGGATAGTTTGTCTTTTCTGAGGCAGACGACTTTTTTCAATTGCTCTATTTCTAATTGCCTACAATTAGGGTCAGACTCTTAGATCAAGCAGTCAAGCTTAGAAGACAGAGCCAGGTCTGAAGACAAACACCATGATTCACCTCTTGGAGACTGCCCTTGGCTACATGTGAAATAAATGGATGATGGTGGTGACACTAATACTGGAATTTGCACTTACTTAGTAGCTTCAATGCTACATTTTCAAAGATGTTACAAACATTAATTAATTAAGCCCTACCATGGCCCCTAGGGTAGCTATTACCTGTATTGTGCAAATAATTAACTAAAGCAAAGAAAGGATAAGTGGGCTGCCTGAAGTTATACAGGATTCAAAGCTAGGGAAACAGAGACAGACTTCTAGCAGCAAAGTTGGCTCTTGGCTGTTGTTTCCTTGGGAAAGGAAGTGAACAGTTTGTAGAGCATATCACAGGGGGGAAAAGAGCCGATATCTGAGGTTCAGGGGTATCCATGGGGCTCTGTCAGAATTTCTCAGAAAGTCAGTAATCCAATACGGATGTGGACTTGAAGCACTGATCCTCCTGAACCTTGCCAAGATTGCCTTTCCAGGGGCGTGAGTGTCTGCGCAGGCGCCTCACAGCGATGATCCGATTACACGCCTGGCTCTACCAGAATGCAGGAGAATTATATGTGGCAACGAAGATATTTACTTTGATTCCACAACATGTAACACAGCTCCTGGCATATCATGCATATAATGGTAATATGCATGTTTTGAGTAATAAACATGTTTTGAGTAAATGAATGCTTATATGAAAATGATTGTTGTAAACTTAGCCTGAGGTACATAAAAAGCACTGTAAAGTAAAATTCCAAAAAGCAATGAAATTACTGACTGAATTGAAAGGAAAGGAAGCCTGATGTAGAAATCTATGGCCTTAATACTGATAGTAAACTCTGAGCTCGAAAGACATGAATTTGCTCTGACAGTTGACCCTCTGTCATCTTCAGTTATCTTCCCTGGTGGCTCAGCTGGTAAAGAATCTGCCTGCAATGCAGGAGACCTGGGTTCGATCCCTGGGTTGGGAAGATCTCCTGGAGAAGGGAACGGCTGGCTACCCACTCCAGTATTCTGGCCTGGAGAATTCCATGGACTGTATAGTCCATGGGGTCACAAAGAATTAGACAGGACTGAGAGACTTTCACTTTCATCTTCAGTTGGGCTTCCCTCATAGCTCAGTAGGTAAGAACCTGCCTGCAATGCAGGAGACCTGAGTTCGATCCCTGGGCAGGGAAGATCCCCTGGAGAAGAAAATGGCAACCCATTCCAGTGTTCTTGCCTGGAGAATCCCATGGACAGAGGAGCCTGGCTGGCTACAGTCCATGGGTCACAAGAGTCGGACAAGACTTAGCAACTAAACCACCACCACCATCTTCAGTTTATTCGTCTGCAAAGCAAGCAATACAATCAGCCTCAGAGAATTGCGACAAGGGTCAAATGACATAGCATATGAAGACCTCCAATCTTTAGACCACTCTAAGTCCACAATAAATATTCAGGTTCTTCCCTCGTTTCAATAAGTAGAAGTAAGGTTAAGTCCCCTACATACAAACATTCAAGCTGCAGACTTTCAAAGATGTGAACATATGTCTGCATGTCCCACCATAAGTTAGTTCACATGCCTGGTCCTGTGTGTGCATCCTCTAAAAGTGGTTGTGCTTTTGTAAACTTTACTGTAGAGTATTGTACAGAGTACAGTAGCACATTATTTCCAGCCCAGGATGTCTGGAAGCAAGTGTAAAAGCAGCAGCGATGTAGCTGGTAGAGTGTACCCAACTGTTAGTTGGGTACCTGGGCTAACTTTGTGGACTTAAAAACAAATTGGATTTACAAACGTGCTCTCAGATTGGAACTTGTTCATATGTAGGGATTGCTGTTGTATAGCCACTAAGTCGTGTCTGACCCTTCACGACCCCATGGACTGCAACACGCCAGGCCTTGCCCCTCACTACCCCCCAGTTTGCCAAGGAGGACTTATTGTAGGGGACTTACTGTGTTGTAAAAATTAATTTTCTTGTCTCTAGGTATAAAAAACTATTTTCACAGGGAAAACCCTTTATCAGCAGGGCAATAAGAAGGATATACTAAAATATTTCACTCCTCAATGCTATATGAGAAAGTAAAGACTGAAGCACAACAGGAATTCTATTTAAGTGGTACACTATGAGGAGCATCTATGTAAATGAGAAATTTGGGGATTAGCTAATTTGCCTGATACTGTCCCAAATTAATTTAAGGACCTCACTATCTAGTATGTGTGTGTGTATGTGCTCAGTCACTTCAGTCATGTCCTTTTCTTTGCAACCCTAAGGACTGCACCCTACCAGGATCCTCTGTCCATGGGATTCTCCAGGAAAGAATACTGTAGTGGGTTGCCATGCCCTCCTCCAGGGGAACTTCCTGACCCAGAGACTGAATCCGTGTCTCCTGCATTGCAGGATAGTTCTTCACCCACTGAGCCACCTGGGAAGCCCTATACCTATCTAGTATAAATAGTGATTATCTACACTAACTCAATTAAATGCAAGATTACGAAATCAATTTCTGCTAATCCTGTAGAGTCAATGTTTTAGGACTTGACAACAAAATAAAGAGATTCATTGGAGGAAGGGATGGGATAGGAAGGAGGAGAGTAAAGGGGATAAGCAAGGTTGGGGCAGTGATGGGTGTAAGGGTAGGTGGTCAGGGAGTGCAGAAATAGAAGGTGAAGGAATAAAAGAATAAGAGGTAACACACATATACAAACACACACACTCACACTTCATTCTTCAATCACGTGTTTAATTTGTAGATACCTTTGGCCAGAGTTAAGCCTATAGAAGGTGAGAAGTAGGCTTTATTCATATCTTCCTTTGACTTGCTTCATATGAATAAAGTTCATTTCTGGTGTTATTCCCAACCATCTTGAAGATAAGCCTATTCAAGATGGAAAAGACAGTGGAAGCTTAAAGTTTCTGAAAGATTCCACTTGTGATAATAGCTTTAACCTTTCATTTACATTGGGCTGGATGGTCTTAGCTTCCTCTCCTCTGCCTTTATGGGCTTAAACTTAGTGGGGGTTCAGGATAAACAGTGAGGACACCATGGAAAGCTAAGCTGAGGAATTTAGAAGATAGGTTTATATGCAGGCTGATAGTGCTAGCTCTTTAAAAATTGGAAAACAAAACATAATCGGGATCACACCTTACATTACTACAAGATAAAGTAATTATCTTCATTAGTTGTTGATTCACATGAAAATCTATCTTTGGGTTTAATACAAATACAATGTGACATCACTCCTGAAAGTTTAGCCCAGCGCTATGGATCAGTGTGGTTGGCTCTTTTCAATACTTTGGAAAGAAGCAATAAAAATTTAGGTTTAAGTGGTAGACAGACAATTTTATCATCTGTCTTTGGCATTAAGACACATCAACATGGAATTGAGGGAGATGAATGTTAAAACAGAATGATTATATTTTTGATACATCCTTCAATGCAGCAACTATTTTTAAACTGTTTTATTGTTTTCTTGCTCGAAGTGGAATTATCTGACTAGTAAGATGACAGATAAAATGTGGACTTGTGCATTGTCAAATATAAATAAGATAAAGATGGTTTGGGCCACAAAACCAAGAAAATGTGGTCTTTTTTTGAAGCTAAATTTGTCCAGATGCCCATACGCTTCATTAGCTCCTTTGGTTAACATGATTCAAATTCCATTTTTAAAATCTTGAATTGAAACTTAACTGAGACTTGTAACTATTCCCATTACCCCTGTGCAATGAGAGGGTGTATCTGAAGTTTGCATCAATCAATTCAAAATATTGGCACTGGTTTTCTCATATTTCCCCCCTCTGACCTGATTGTATTTATCACTAAGGATCAGGTGCAAGAATCAACCCTTTACAAATATACTTTGGTATCACAAATACAAAAAGAACTTTAGAACTTTAAAGTTAATAACAGTCGTTCCAGAAAGCATAAGATTTATTTTTAAATAACTATAAAAAAGTGAATTTAAGAAAAATACATGAGAAATAGAATAGGCTCAATAATTGCATCTAACCTTTTTTTAATCAGTAAAAGCATCTTTTAAAAGTAATCTACCTAGTTCTTTTGTAATGCTGTCCCCATTGACACAGCTGTATAACAATTTTTACTCAAATTCTTACTTAAAAATGACATAATTGTTCATGATTTAAGTCTGTATTAAGGGTACTAAACTCATTTGACACTAACCAAAGAATCAACACATTTGAAAAACAAGTTTGCTAGAAAAGATTGTAAGTCATCTAGATGGAAAATAAAATAATATCCATAATAGATGTAATAGTGAAATATAAAGTTTTTGAGAACTTTGTTTTGATGATTTTTGAGCATTTTTTACCTCAATGTCCTAGATTATTAGTTTATTAATAGACTATTAGTAGATGTTGTTAACAGATTATTATTAATAGAGATTATTAATGCCCCTGAATAAATTCTGTGCTCATGAGATAATCTGCAACTGTGATAATTTCCAGTGAGCCATTGGTCTGTGCACATAATGTATGAGCAAACCCTAAATTGAGTGCCATATATTATTTCAGGGTCGACACATAGCTGCATTTTGCTGGTGATCTTGCTTTGCTTTTTCTGTTATATGAGGGTTGCAGATATCCTTTATAAAATTGTTCAGAATGAGAACATGTGCCAGCTGTGTGAGCCACAGTAAGTATTAAAAACAGTTACTTCTCTGGAATTGGTGCCAAAGGTTGTTTGTTGAAATAGGCTCTCTAGGAAGAAGTTGAACATTTTGTACAGACTATGTAGGGCACTCTTGTCTAAAGACACTGGGAGGCACTAAGTGAATTGTGCAGTTTTCTTCTGATTCTATGAATTTCCAAAACAATGACCTCAATGTGTTTTTCTTCCAATTTTCTTTTTTTGTTGTTTTTTCTATGACAACATTTTTTTAATTTAATTCTTACTTTATATTGGAGTATAGTTGATTTATAATGTTATATTAGTTTCAGGTGTACAACCCAGTGATTCAGTTATATATATACATATATCCACTCTTTTTCATATTTTTTCCCATATAGGTTATTACACAATATTGAACAGAGTTACTGTGAGATTGGTCCTTGTTGATTATCTATATTATATATAGGAATATGCATATGTTAATCTCAAACTCCTAATTTATCCCCTCCTCCAACTCTTCTAATTTTTATATTGCTTGTAGCCTTTGTTTTTTCTGGATTGTTTGATAGCTGATGATATTCAGTGTACATCTAGGGCTTCTCAGGTGACTCAGTGGTAAAGAATCTGCTTGCCAATACAGGAGATGTGGAGTTGATCCATGGATCAGGAAGGTCCCCTGGAAAAGGAAACGGCAACCCACTCCAGTGTTATTGTCTGGGAATTCCCACGGACAGAGGAGCCTGTTGGGCTAAAGTTCATGGAGTTGCAAAAGTCAGACAGAACTTAGCAATTAAAGGACAACAACAAGGGGTAGGTCTACTTTGAAACACTTTGCAGTATTTTTAAACTTTCTCTGGATTCTACTAAATGTAACTACATGTGGTTTGAATGCCAAATGTATAAATTTGTTTCAAGAGAAAAATATTTTAGGTGGAATATGGTTAGATAAAAGCAAGAGACCTTTTCTAACTTCCTTGCTAAAATTGATGTGATGGATTCAATTAATTAAGTTTTGATGGATCAGTGAAAAAAAAACTGAAGGTCCAAAAATGATGAAACAGAGTTTGTGTTGACCACATAACAAAATTCAGTTTTTCACCTGGGAAAAAATAGATAAGAATAATGGTGGTTTCACTGATCTGAAACCTTAGTTGATTATATTACTTCTCTTATGAGGGATTTATTCCTAGGTGGGAAAATGAACACACAGATCAGAAAGTCAAGATCTAAAAAGACAAGATGACTCAGCATTTCCTGGGGTAACACACTTGATTTTCAGGGCCTTTGTTAGTGACCTCATATGTGAAAGATTTTCCTATTACTGTATAGTCTCCAAATTTCCTTCCGGCTTGGAATACTATGATTCCAAATGGCCTATTTGGAAAATAAAGAAATTTGAGCTCTATTAGGGTTTGGAATTTTTTTATATGAATGATCAAGTTGACAAAAATAGCTTTTTAGGAAAAAGAAACTAAGCAATCAATAATGAGACAGAGGTCAGAATGATGTTGATACAAACTACTTAACTGTCATAAAAATCTTTCTGGAGCCTGTATTGGGAGCTTGTGATTTCTGTGACCATGTCTACTTTTCCCAGCATTTCCTCAACTAATCGATTTATACTAATTAGCCACTTGCTGCTCAGGTAGAGGTGGCAAAGTGGCATAGGCCCCATAGATTTTCTCCTTGCTGAAATACTGTGGGGGAGGGCAATCAGAAATGAGAGAAATGAACCATACTGCCTCTCCAGAAGGCTCATTATCTTCTGTCCCTGGTCCATTGGTCCTATGGTTCTGCCATCTCTATCAAGCAACTCAGTCATTATTCAAGGGGCTGGGGTGGGGGCCTTGAAGTGATGTAGGTAAATGATCACTCTCCTTTCTCAAGAACTTCTCTATCTTGCCAGTTTTCTTCTCTTTTGGACATGAAGAAGTGCTTTTACTGAGAGAGTAGCCATATCTCAAAACCAGCACCAGTAAGATGAAGAGAGATTTCAACTTTATATAAATTGTTCTCTAGTAACATACAGAGAATGTATCATGGCATCCGGTCCTATCATTTCATGGCAAATAGATGGGGAAACAGTGGAAATAGTGGATGACTTTATTTTTTGGGGCCCCAAATCACTACAGATGGTGACTGTAGCCATGAAATTAAAAGATGCTTACTCCTTGGAAGGAAAGTCATGACCAACCTAAAAGCATATTAAAAAGCAGAGACATTACTTTACCCACAAAGGTCCGTCTAGTCAAGGCTATGATTTTTCCAGTAGTCATGTATGGATATCAGAGTTGGACAGTGAAGAAAGCTGAGCGCTAAAGAATTGATGCTTTTGAACTGTGGTGTTGGAAAAGACTCTTGAGAGTCCCTTGGTCTGCAAGGAGATTCAATCAGTCCATCCTAAAGGAGATCAGTCCTGGGTGTTCATTGGAAGGACTGATATTGAAGCTGAAACTTCAATACTTTGGCCACCTGATGTGAAGAGTTGACTTCATTGGAAAAGACCCTGATGCTGGGAAAGATTGAGGGCAGGAGGAGAAGGGGATGATGGAGGATGAGATGGTTGGATGGCATCACTGACTCAATGGACATAGGTTTGGGTAGACTCTGGCAATTGGTGATGGACAGGGAGGCCTGGTGTGCTGCCATTCCTGTGGTCACAAAGAGTCAGACATGACTGGGTGACTGAATTGAACTGAACATAAAGAGAGAGAAGCCTTAGCAACTTAGCCTTCACAAAGAGTGACTCCAAAGGGAATTTCCGAAAGGATGTGTACCAGTTTCCAGATGTCTCTCTCTACTTCCTCATCCATTCATTTTCCCAAAGACCCAGGAAAGTTTCAAGTATGGCATCAATCCCTCCTCATCCCTTTAGCAAATTCCTAATGAATTTTCTCTTGTTCTTTTTTGAATTCCACCAACCTTAGCACCAGCACCGTGGCTTTTGCCTAAATATTACTGAAAACACTCTTTGGCCTGAACATTGCTTTACTTCTGATGGTGAGGGGAGGATTCTAGTCCTATGGGCAACAGTGATGATGGTGGACACTCGGATGCCATTCAGTCTCTCCATCACGGAGAGTTGTGGTTATTTTCATCCTAGTTACCAAAGAAGCAACATGGACATTTGCCAAGGTGAGTATCACTTTTTTTTGGTCTCAGTGGTTAGCATTCTAGGCTCACTGGAGACAAGGATTGCCTAATATGACTTTGACCTTGTACCTTTGCAAAAAAAAAAAGAACCTTGATACTATTGTGCTAGTGAATATTTTGTCTCCCTAGATCAGGGTCTCTTCTCTTATTGACATCTGGGGTCAGATATTTCTTTGTTTTGAGGGGCTGTCCTGTGTATTGTATGAAGTCTAGCAGCATCCCTTGCCTCTACCAACTAGACACCAATAACAGACCTGAGTTGCAATAATCAGAATGTATCCAGACACTGGGAGAAGTCCCCTATGAGGACAAATCTCCCATATTGAGAAGTATCATACTAGACATAGCTTACAAGACTCTTCACAATAGTCATAAATGGCTTCCTCTTATCTATGCCAGGTATCAACATTAACTAGGGTTTTTTTGTTCCAAATTGTTCCACATTCCTAAAAAAGTGTGAGACACTCTGTGCATTTAACAGATGTAAATGCATCACACTAACAATTAAAAAACCCAAAATCTGATACTGTATTGGAGAATGCCCTATTTATTACCATCTTTTTTTCTTTTTTTCCTGAGCATTTCCAAAATTCCAGTTTACTTTAGCCTGATGGAAGATTAACATTATTTGCTCAGCAGTTAGATATTCTCTTTTAAAGCCTGGGCTTGTTTAAGACTTCCCTGGTGGCTCAGACGGTAAAGTGTCTGCATACAGTGGGGGAGAACTGGGTTCGATCCCTGGGTTGCAAAGATCCCCTGGAGAAGGAAATGGCACCCCACTCTAGTCCTCTTGTCTGGAAAATCCCATGGACAGAGAGTCTGGTAGGTTACAGTCCATGGGGTCGCAAAGAGTGAGACACAACTGAGCGACTTCACTTTTCTTTACTTTGCTCAGGTAACTGAGTTGTTCACAAAAAAGATCCGGTGAGGTACCTGTGGCTCCCTCAGCTCTTCCTCTGCCCTGACCCAAACTCTCTGTCAGGGTCATGTTATCAGTGCTGCAGAGCCCAGGAGCAGTGAGTTTCTACTGGTAATACAAAATAGTTACCAAATCGTGTGTATAGCGTTCTATGAATGGATAGATTGCTGTTGTTGTTTAGTCGCTAAGTCATGTCCAGCTCTTTTTCGACCCCATGGACTGCAGCCTGCCAGGCTCCTCTGTCCATGACACTCCCCAGCCAAGAAAACTGGAGTGGGTTGCCGTTTCTTTCACCAGGGGATCTTCCCAGCCCAGGAATCGAACCTGTGTCTCCTGTTTGGCAGGTGGATCCTTTTTTTTTTTTTTTAGTTTTGCCATACAATGACATGATATCGCCATGGGTGTACATATGCTCCCCTTCCAGAACCCCCCTCCCTCCTCCCTCCCTCCTCCCCCCACCCCGGAAAATCTCGATGCACCAGCCCCGAGCATCAATCCTGGGCTGGCGATTGATTACACATATGATAATTAACATGTTTCAATGCCATGGCAGGTGGATCCTTTACCATTGAGTCACCTGGGAAGCCTGAATGGATATATACATATTCTTTTAAAAACATATTAAGGGATTTTTATTTAAAAACTTGGAGGAAGGCAAACTAATTGCCTTTGTCCCTCCTGCCCATCTCTGTCAGTTTCTAAGATTAATTTGAATATCATCCACTTAGGTCTTTTCTTGGAAAGTAGGTATTGAAAAAAATTCAGCTTTCAAATTTCCCCTTTAAATTCCGTGTAGCTCAATGCCCTCAGGTTTCTCATAGAAGAAAAAGTTTTTTACTTTTTTGCTGGTGACAGTCAAGGTGGAGAAAATGTTTTGGTCCTTTTAAGGGAGAAAAGGCTTCTGGCAAAACACTAGCAAGTGTTTAAAAGATTATGATCACCCACACATAAAATTAAGGATTCTTAGAAATGCATTATGGTGCTTATTTTTTTTTTTTTTTACCGTAGGGTAAATAAGGAACAGATTTTTCATTTTTCATTTTTTTAAGTTTTATTGGGGACATTTTATAAATCACTGCACAGTGAGCGTCACCACATGAGTTGTGCTGGACACCTGCCACCACTCAGCTCCATAAAAGCACTAGCTCTCCTTTGAATTCAGAGAACGACTCTTGGCCCACGAGAACATCTGTGGCTCAAAGTTTTGGAAAGAAACCCTTCAGGTCCCTTTAGAAAGGCTCTTTCTGCAGCGGGAACAGGAGTGTACACACACTTAAAAAGTACCCATTGACCAGAGTACCCATTTTGCAGTACCCATCGACCAGAGGCACCAGCTTAAAGCTTCATGTCTCAGAGAGATCAATGTGAGGCTCAAAAAATCCCGCAAGAGGCCTCATGAAATCATTCAGTGGGACTCATGGGATCAGAATATGCTTTGTATCTCTTTTCTGTTCTCTTTTGCTGTCTTTCTTCTTTTTTAAGTGCAAACAAGTGTCCAGTAGATTTTGGATCCTAGTAGCCAAAACTAGTGATGAGGGAAGAGGGGCTGGGAAAGGCAGGGGCTGAGGATGCTTACAGAGGAGCCAAGGCAAATCTGGTTCCCACATCAAGTGCTGCCTGTGAAGTTTTTACAGTGATTTTAAAAGCACAGAGTGGAGAGGTTCACAGGTGAATAGGCTTTTCCAGCAGTTGAGTGAGGAGAAGCCATCTCATAAACACAGAAAGGCGGCTGTCTAATCTACCAGACAAGGGCCCCTTCACTGCCTCTCAGTCTACCCACCCAGGGGGCTCTGACTCACCCACATCCAATAATGGAATCTCTTGTGCCCTGGAGGGGCAGGAGACAAAGGAAAAGGTGGGTGGAGGGAGGTGTGCCCAATCACAGGCCTAAGTACATTTATCTCCTGCAAGAATATTTCCTTTCTGACTCATTCAGGATGCCTTGAGATGAAGAGATACATTATTCATTCAACATAATTACCTGAATGATTTTAATTGCCAATCATTAAGGAGAGATAACCTTGTATTTTCTCAGAAAAGGAAGCACTTAAGAAATCAAGTTGCTCCTTTCTCTGATCTCTTAGCTTCACGGAAACATGTTAGGAGTGTCCTTTGGATGAAGCTGTGGAAGCTCTGAGATAGAAAGCTAAATTATAGAACCAACAAAGGCAGATTTCTTTGGCTCACACATATTCTCTGTTTTGAGACCAAAAGACCACTGCCAAGCTCCCCAAGCCATTAATTCCAAGAGCCTCTTGTGGCTTCAGTCATCAACTCAGGATTCCTCCTAATCTATACTCATCTGCCTGTTGAGTCGGATCAGGGCCTTTTGCTTCCATCACTGTCCACTATCTTTACTGTCTGTTTTGTGATTCCATAGCTACCATGCTGCCTCAAGGCAACCTTCTCAATACTATTGCTACTGTGGTCTGACTCCTGTCTCAGGAGCTCAAAAAACGTCCAAACTCAGACTCTAGGCTACTTCTCAGGCCTCCAAACAGATCAAGGTGATTGGATTGGGGTTCAAGTCTGGGGCCCACTTCCATATGTATTGGTTGTACACTGAAGTTATTTTAATTCATTTTATTTGCAAAACAGAACCAAGCAAAGCCATGAGACCATAATCTACATATGTAAAATATGTTTAACTTATAGTAAAAGAACTGGATGAGCCAAAATTGACAATCACTTTAACATCCCAATTTTATTTTGCTTTGATCTGATTTTTGTTTCTAGTTGGTATTAACTAAAGTATGTATTCTCTGTTAATTAATATTAATTAATAACATAATGTTTTGTTTCCAATCAAATAACATACCATTTTAATTAAAAATGTACTGCATATAGTTGATTTACAATATTATATTAATGGCAGGTGTACAACATAGTGATTCAATATTTTTATGGATTATACTCCATTTAAAGCTATTATAAAATACTGGCTATACTCCCTGTGCTGTACAATATATCCTTGTAGCTTAATTATTTTATATTTTGTACTTCTTAATCCTCTACCCTTATCTTGTCCTTCCTTCTTTACCTCTCCCTTCTGTTAGCTATGTGTTTGTTCTCAGTATCTGTGAATCTGTTTCTGTTTTGTTATATTCACATTTGTTTCCTTTGTTTAGATTCCACATATGACTGATAACATACAATATTAGTCTTTCTCTGACTTATTTCATTAAATATAATACCCTCCAGGTCTACCTATGTTGTTGCAAATGGCAAAGTTTCACTCTTTTTTATGGCTGACTTCTATTGTATTTAATATGTAAACCACATCTTCTTTATCCCTTCACCTGTTGATGAACACATAGGTTGCTGCCATCCCTTGACAATTGTAAATAATGCTGCTATGAGTATTGGAGTACATATATCTTTTTGAGTTACTGTTTTTGTTTTCTTTGGAAATAGACCTAGCAGTGGAATTTCTGGGTCATACGACGGATCTGTTTTTAGCTTTTTGAGGAATATCCATACTCCATACTGTCTTCTACAGTGGCTGTACCAATTTACATTTCCACCAATAGTATATTAGGGTTCCTTTTTTTCCACATCCTTACCAACATCTGTTACTTGTGTTATTTTGGTGATAGTCAATCTGACAGGTGTTGAGGTGATATCACATTATGGTTTTGATCTATATTTTTTGATGATTAGCAATGTTGAGTATCTTGTCAAATGCCTGTGGGTCATCTGTATATATTATTTGGAAAAATGTCTATTCATCTTCTGCACATTTTTTAATTGGGGTATTTTATATTGAGTTGAATGAACTGTTTATTTATTTTATATATTAATCTCTTATCAATCATACCATTTACAAATAGCTTCTTCCATTCAGTAGGTTGTCTTTTGTTTGGCTAATGGTTTCCTTTGCTATGCAAAACTTTTAATTAGGTTCCATTTATTTTTACTTTTTTTTTTGCTTTAGGAGACAGATCCAAAAAATATTGCTTCAATTTAGTCAAAGAGCATTCTATGATTTCTCCTAGGAGTTGTATGGTTTCCAATGTTACATTTAGATCTTCAATGCATTTTCTTTTTATTTTTGAATATGTTGTTAGGGACTGTTCTAATTTTATCCTTTTACATGTAGTTGTCCAGTTTTCCCACTTACTAAAGAGACTGTCTTTTCTCTATTGTATATTCTTGCTTCATTTGTCACAGATTAATTGACTATAAGTGCTTGGGCTTATTTCTAGACTCTATTCTGTTCCGTTGAGCGATGTGTCTGTTTTTGTGCCAGTATCATACTATTTTGATTACTGTAGCTTTATAGTAGTCTGAAGTTAGGGCATGTGATAGCTGCAGCTTTGTTTTTTGTTTTTGTTTTTTTTCCCACAAGATTGCTTTGAGGGGGAAAAAAAGTAATCAGGGTCTTATGTGGTTCCATATGAATTTAAAGATAATTTGTTCTAGTTCTGTGAAAAATGCCCTGGGTATTTTGATAGAGATTGCATTAAATCTGTGGGTTGCTTTGGACATTATGGACATTTTACAGATATTAATTCTTCCAATCCATGAATATGGGAAATTTTCCCATTTTTTTCTGTATAATCTTCAATTTTTTTCATCAGTGTTTTATAGTTTCAGAGTATAATCTTTCAATTTCTTGGTTAAGTTTATTCTGAAGTATTTTATTCTTTTTGATGGGATTTTAAATGGGATTGTTTTCTTGCTTTCTCCTTCTAATAACTTATTAAGAGTGTATAGAAAAGCAGCGTGCATGTGTATGCATGGTCAGTTGTTCAGTCATGTCCGACTCTTTGTGACCCTTTGAACTGTAGCCCACCAGACTCTTCTGTCCATGGGATTTTTTAGGCAAGAATACTGGGGTGTTTTGCTATTTTCTTCTCCAGGGGATCTTCTCAACCAGGGATCACACCCATGTCTCCTGCAGTGGCAGGCAGATTCTTTACTACTGAGCCACCTGGAGAGCCCAGAAAAGTAAAAGATTTATGTATATTAAACTTGTATTATGCAACTTCAGTGAATTCATTTATTAGTTCTAATTAGTTTTTTAGTGGCAACTTTAGAATTTTCTATACATAGTAACATGTCTTCTGCAAGTAGTGACAGTCTTACTTCTTCCTTTCCACTATTATTACTGGTTAAGTAGGTGAGTTTGAAATTTCTAGTTAACAAACTAGAAATGCAATTTTTTCTTTCAAACTGGCTTATGTGAGCCATCAAAGACCAAGTACTTTCAAAAGTTCATTGATATTTCAGAATACTGTTTCCAATACATATCTAGAAGTACAGATTTCAATATTGTAGCAAATGTTGCATTATCTGGCATTCTATCATACAGAGAACAACTCCTCCTGCCTAACAATAGAATATAAGATGAATGAAATTTAAAATGAAAGTACTTTAACCTTTAGTAATTTCTAATTCAATAGCTTCAGATCTTTCAGTAACTTCTGAATCATCAGTGAGTAAGTCAGGTTTAACTGAGTTTAGTGTATTTTTAGTGTACTTTGCCACCTTGTGCGCTTGTGTTCTGGGTGGCTTCAGTCATGTCCAGCTCTTGGTGACCCTACTGACTCTAACCTGCCAGGCTCTTCTGTCCGTGGGATTCTCCAGGCAAGAATAGTGGAGTGGGTTGCCATGTTTTTCTCCAGGGGATCTTCTTGACCCAAGGATCAAACCCTCTTGCGTCTCCTGCATTGGCAGGCAGATTCTTTACCGCTAGCACCACCTGGGAAGCCCATAAATTGACAATTTATGTATATTACACACTATAACTGGGTGTTAAATGATCTATTTGAATAACATGATCACTACCCATAAAACACAATATAAGCTTTTCTGTGGTATACTTATCTGATCTCAGATGTGTTTTTGAATTGATTATGGGTATACTATGAATAAGAAGATCTCTTTTCTGACTCTTGCTTTCTGCTTAGAAGTCAGTTTATGAAATCCAGGCTGTCAGTAACAGTAACCAGAGGCCCCTGGACAAGTAGAAAACTAAAATGCTTGCCTGCCAAAGCGGTTATGGAACAACTTAAGACTGACTTGTTTGGAGTCGTCAGTGACAGTTCTGATCTTTTTACCTCCTGGGAACAACAATAGTAACAGGAGGATGTTCTTACCTCCCACTCTCCTGCAACTCTCTCTCTCTGTCTCTCTCTGTCTCTCTCTCTCTCTCTCTCTCACACACACACACACACACACACACCCCTCAAAATCCCTTCCAGCCTTGTGCAAATCTAAGAGACTTCTAATTATGACACTTATCCTACTTCTCTGTTTATCATATCTGGGCCTAGTTTAAAAGCCAAAACTTGAGAGCATTATTTATGTCTATAGTGCCATTCACAGAAGGAGAGTGGGCAGATCACCCTGGCCTCTGTGCTAATAGCTGTGGGCCCTGAATAGAGGGCAGTGGGAGAGACTTTCCACACAATGCTACAGGAAGTCAATATGCTAATAGGATACATTGGAATTAAACCCTTATAGAGAAACAACTCAACTAACAAATAAAGTAACCTAGTATGAATAAAGATGACTAACATAAAGAATGGTGACAGGGCATCTGTGATCTCTGTGGCTAGCCTGGCATCAAGAGACCCAATAGTCTCTGCTTCTTTTCCAGCATTCATTCCCGATGTTCTTGGAAATGTGTGTTTTGCTTAATAAGACAGCTCACTATATGATTGCTCCATAAGGTCAGAACTAAGGATTTTCTGATCTGGCTAAAATGTAAGCCCCACAAGAGCAGGGACCTTTGTTTCTTTTATGTGTTGGTATGTCTCTAGTGGGTTTCCCTGGTGGCTCAGTAGTAAAGAACCTGCCTGCCAATGTAGGAGATGCAGGTTCGATCCCTGGATTAGGAAGATCCCTAAAAAAGGGAATGGAAATCCATTCAAGTATTCTTGCCTGGGAAATCCCATGGACAGAGGAGCCTGGCAGGCTGCAGCCCATGGGGATGCAAACACAACTTAGTGACTAAACAACAACAACTCCAAATAACTAACCAAAACTCAAAAACCGCTTTGTAACTTTTAAAGGAATTTCGTTCTTGGGCAAAATACCTGAGATAAATTGCTAACACTATGGGCTTTTGTTCTTTACTTTTCAATATTATAAGAGAGAGTGAATTATTTATTGTTACTTTTTGTAATCAGAAAATGCTTTGGGGGAAAAAAAAAGTCTGCAAGCTCTTGGTCAGCATGACATCCTGAAAATGAAGCAGTAAACCTCATTTTCCTGTCTTGATTGTTAGTGGAACAAGTTGGACCTTAATCAATGTGCTTGTCAAATGCAACTGCTTCTCATGAAACATGGGGTTACAAAGTTCTCATTCTCTAAATTAAACCAAGCTGAAAAGAAGTTTTTGGATCAGTGAACACGTGCTTCTTATCATGGCATGAACACATCATGGCATTCTGTTGAGGAAAAGAGGAATTGTTAAGAAAAGGGATTTGGCCATTTAATATTATGGCTCAAATGTCCTAAAATTTACAATACAGCCAGCTAAAGGACTATTTTGACTTTGTTCCTTTGCCCCTGCTATAGGTGTGAAAAGAAAGAATTCACAGGCTTCTGGTGTTTTCTATGGGCTCAAAGTGAACCAGGTCCAACCAGGTTGTAAGGGAGGGTGCTTGCTGTACATTGCAACCTGTATTCAGAAGTTTCTTTTAAAACTCTTTGCAAGCGTGAATGTCGCCACCATGACTGTTGGACTGCTGGATAGTCCTGGGGAAACCTGTCTTATGATTTATGTAAACATAATACCCGAAGATATATGGCAGGAAGAACAGTAATGACAGATAAGAATAATTTCAAGTGGAAAGGAGGTTATTTCCTTTATTGCAGAAAATCAAGATTTGTTTCACTAACACTTGTACCTATGCTACATCAAATGAAATTAGGCTTAATACATTTTGTCTGCTGCCTCTTGATTTAGACAGAGATTCATCATGATGTCAGTGGTGTCATCCCAGACTGATTGGTGAGGAAAGCTCAGAGACACCACCTTAAGATCTGAAACACATTCTAGTCTGAAAATCTCCAGACTATCTCAGAACAGCATAGAGATTTCTTAAAAAAAAAAAAAAAAAACTAAACACAGAGTTACCATATGACCCTGAAATCCCACTCTTGGGCATATCCAGAGGAAAACATTCTCCAAGGGATGCATGAACCCTAATATTCACTGAAGCTCTGTTTACAATAGCCAAGACATGGAAGTAACCTAAATGCCCACCAACAGATGAATGGATAAAGAAGATGTGGTACATATACATGAATATTACTCAGCCATTAAAAAGAATGAAATAATGCCATTTGCAGCAACATAGATGGAGCTGGAGTGTGTCACACTAAGTGAAGTCAGAGAAGGAGAAATATCGTATGACGCCCCTTACATGTGCAATCTAAAAATAAATGATACGAATGAATTTACTTATGAAACAGACGTAGACTCACAGACTTAGAGAAAGAGCTTATGGTTGCCAGGGGAAAGGATGTGAGCAATGGATAGTTAGGGAATTTGGGATGGACATGTATACATTGCTAGATTTAAAATGAATAACCAAAGGGTCCTACTGTACAGCACAGGGAACTCTGCTCAATATCACGTGGCAGACTGGATGGAAGGGGAGCTGGGGAGAATGGATACATGTATATGTGTGGCTGAGTCTCTGTGCTATTCAACCTGAAACTATCAGCTCTACTCCTATACAAAATAAAAAGTTTAGAATAAACAAAAAGTCTCCAGAATATCTGAAACTGCACTATGAAGCCTAAAAAATAATTTTAGAAAGAACTGAAAATTTTGGTTCAAAGTCAGAAAGGCTCTGTGAAGGTTGTTAACCCATTTGCCTTTTTAAGTTAACGGAAGATGTCGGGTATGTTATTACGTATGTGTTACTGTATAAATAGAAGTCGACACCACACAAACATCAGGGCCTGAAGCATCCTGGCTCCTAGGGTGGCTTCATGTGAACTGGCAACTCTAAGCCAGAACTGCTTTTCTCTTTGAAGGTGATACTGCTCAGGACTAAAACCACTGCATAAACAAACTGACGGGTTGAAAAGAAACACCCCAGTTTTCATTCCATTTGGAGCTAAGTTTAGATCCTAATTCATCTTGCAACAGAATTAAATTTTTTAAAGAGATGTTTCTGATTTAAGCATTAGTGTCTCTGTATACAACAGAGGCAGCAGTCCCAGCTGTGTCAAGCTCAAGTACTTTCTCCTGCGGCAGAGAGTGAAAGCTGTCCCTTACCCAGTACAGACAACAAAGTCCAGGAAGGTTGGAGGGTTCTGGTGGGGAGGGTCCTTTTGCCATCTTCTTTTTTATCAGTTAAATGCAGAGGTGTTGGAGATTTAGGGGATTATCTCCAACTCCTGTCCAAGCAAGCAGCCCCCAGTTAGAAGACATCACTTCATCCTTGTTGACATGTTTCTTAGATGCCCAACAATGAAAGTATTCAAAAATCAAACAAATGTTTCGAATGTAGACTGCTTCTCAAACTTCAAAGCACACCAAGACTGCCTGGTCTTATTTAGTAAAGATTCTGACTTGTAGATCTGGAACAGGGTCTGAGATCCTATGTTTCTAAGAAACTCTTGGGCAATGCTTCTGGTCCTCAGGCCATGCTTTGAGATGCAAAGATCCAGCACACCAATTTTACATCGGCTGCCTTGAATGTAATGTAACATCGAAAAAGGAGATTCTGAGGCTAAATTCTGGCTTCTGGGGAAAGAGTGACACCATCTACGAGAGGACTTTGGTGGTGGTGGCTACAAAAATGTCAGTGTTTTACCGCCCCTAGGCAATCAAAACAAAATCTCACCACTCTATTTTTGGGGATAGCAAGTCCCAGAATTTATGTATTCCTTCACTTCCAAAAGAACTAAGAATTCCTACATACTGATGAGATAATAAGGTGGTATAATTACGCAGAATTTTTTACAGATGGAGGAAGTTCCAAGTAGAAAGGTTAAGTATGGTAGGGAAGGTCAAGTAGAAAATCAAGAATACACCTTAGCTTTTCTGTTTCCTAAAATATTTCTATGATTAAATTAGCCTGCAACTCATTTTGGATATCAAATATATGTGAAATTGAAGCAGAAAATAAGCTGAGCCATATTCTTTAAAATCTTATACAAAAATTCATACTTTGTTGCAAAAGATAAATTAGGGAGAAATGATTCACATTTAAAAAGCAATGTTCATCATAATTTCAGAATATTTTATAATTTAAAATTAGTTTAAAATATATTTTAGAATAAATTAGTCCTGTAAAATTATATGCATATTTTTATGGAGCATATTATTCCATGTATACCCATTGGGGTATACCTAATAATAATGTTCCTGCAAACTGGATAGATATGTTATTGGAATGAAGGGAGCACTGGAATGGAACTTGATTCGTGTTCCTGCACTACCATTATATAATTGCATGAACTTGGGCAAGATATTCTGTGTGTGTGTATGTGTGTGCCTGTATGCATGTGTACCTGTATGCATGCACATCCATGCATGTGAAGAATAATATTATTTTTGCTGTATATATTACAGGGTTATAGAGAGAATAAAATAAGATGATGCAAAAGGCTCTATAAACTGAAAATACCTATACAAACATTGTCATTATTTTGCTATTACAATCTTCTCATACATTCACCCATGTGCTATAGCATGAAATACTTAACAATTTGTTTTGTGTGATTTGGTGGTGGGAGCGCTTAAAATCATTAACACAGTAGTACTGTCAGGTTCTGGGATTGATGGCAACTTGTCATTAATTTCACAATGTGTGTGTGCTTATGTGTGCATGCAAGAAGGAGAAAAAGGGAGAGTAAGCGGACGAGAATGGGAGAAACAGAGAGAACAGCGTTACTGAGAGATATTTTTTAGACAAAAGTGAAGTTCATGGCGCTATCCAATGCTTGTTAATCAATAAAAAACAAAGCAGAAACCAGAGGAAATAAAAGTCAGTTAGCCACTAGGTTGAGACTATCCAAAGAAACAGAGTAAATAAATAGAAGGCAATTGGCATCAGTATGACCAGTCAAATAAGAAATACTATTAGAAAGCCAAACAATTAATGGAAAAATTCCTAGCATTTTAACTACTAAACATCACAAATTGACAAGCAAATTAAATTATCATATGTGAAATCAATCACCAGCCTAGGTTTGGTGCTTGATACAGGGTGCTTAGGGCTGGTGCACCGGGATGACCCAGAGAGATGGAATCGGGAGGGAGGTGGGAGGGGGGTTGTGGAAGGGGAACACATGTATACCCATGGCAGATTCATGTCAATGCATGGCAAAACCAACATGATAATGTAAAGAAAAATAAATAAATAAAATTTTTAAAAAAAGAAAAAATAAACCAATAAATGGGAAAGATGCTTTTTCAACAAACAAAAAAATATCAATGTTACACCTCAAAAATTAATTTATAAAGTTAATCCAGGTGCATCTCCAGAGTATCATTAAATTGAATCAGTTGACCCATAGTTTTTTTTTTCCACTTTATTTTTTGTTGGAATATAATTGCTTATAATGTTGTGTTTGTTTCTGCTGGGAAATGGATAGTTAGCAGGAAGCTCCTGTATAGCACAGGGAGTTCAGTTCAGTGCTTTGTGATCTACAGATTTTAATAAAATAATAAATTCACTGATCTCTAGATTTAAAGGACTTCCCAGTGGCTCAGAAGTAAAGAATCCACCTGCAATGCAGGAGCTGCAGGAGGCATGAGTTCGGGTTAGGAAGAGCCCTTGGAGAAGGAAATGGCAACTCATTCCAGTATTTTTGCCTGGGAAATCCCATAGACAGAGGAGCCTGGTGGGTGCCAGTCCATGGGATTGCAAAAGAGTTGGACATGATTGAAGAGACTTAGCTTACACACACATAGATTTTAAAAAGATATTTGCAAACTACTTCCCATTGCCATGTCTATGGTAAGGACTCCAAAACAGTTTTTTTTGCACAATTTGGGAATTTATGAATCTCTGAAAGTCTTCTCCCTTCAACCACTATCGTGTGTAGATTCAGAAACACCCTGGAGCCTGGTGTTCACTGGGCACAAAGAGATGGACACTGCTGAGCGACTGAGCACGGTGTGTGCACACCACACACACACGCTCACACACAACCACTTCCAAACTATCACTACACCTGAAACCAAATCTCTGCGACATTTCAAAGTAGGCTTGTTGTCAGTTGTCAGCTTCTCCTTTTTAAACATCTTTCTGTCTCCCCGCACATCCCAGGTGTTAAATCTACTGTACTTAAACTTCTCCTGGTTATCAGAAAAAAATGCAAATGCTCCCCTAAAGTGTCATATATGTCATAGAACTTTGAGTAGTCACTTTTCCCAAGAGTATCTGTGCTTTAGTAAGAGCAGCTGAACCCCCCGCAAACATAACTGACATAGCTTCCCATGTTTGTTTTTCTGGCACAGGGCAGGAGGTGAATAGCGCTGATGACCAAAGGCTGATCTGAAAGCAGGGCTAAAGCACTGAGGTTTGAGAAAGACTCAGTCTTCTTCCCCCAAATTAATTCTCTCTGGAGGTCCAAATTTTTCACATTTTTTTGTCTCTATATCTGAAATTCTATCCAGTACAGATATATTGATGTTAACAAGTATGCTCTTCCAAAAGGCAAACATTACATCAAAAGTTCTGTCTCACTGACTTAGCATGTATTGTTATAATCGGATGTTTCCCTCCTTATTTTGACTATCCCAAAATGTATGATGAATTTTAAGTAAGGAGTTTGGGGCCTGGAGATATAGGGTAAAGCTGAAGAGCCTGGATATAAAGGGATATGCAATCACAGCAAGTCTCAGAAACTAACAGGCAGGATGGATACAGATGTCTGGACCTAAGTAGGTATAGACAAGGGGTCTATATCTCCAGTATAAAGGTGCATCCATAAATCTAATGTCAGAGCAGTGTTAGATGTCAGAATTAGGTGAGAACACATGAAAGAGTTCTGTTTTGAGAGTGCATTCGTAAGTCCATTTTGTTTGTAAGTTCCACAAAGTTAGCCTAAGTACAGTCGGCTGTATAGTACCGTATTGTAATAGGTTTATAATACTTTTCACACACACACACACACAACAAATCAACACTTTTAATCTTACAGTACAGTACCTTGCAAAGTCCAGTAGTACAATACCATAGCCAGCATACAGGGGCTGGCATCAAGTGAAGAGGCAAAAAGAGTTTCTGACTGGAGGAGGGAGAGGCAGCGGGAGATGGTAGAGCTACCGGATCATCAGCAATAGAAGACAGAGGGCAAGCTGCAGTTTCACTCACTCCTGATGTGGATGGCACAGGTTCTGGATTCTTGCTGGATTCAGTTCTATCTACCCTCTTGAAAATGATCCAATGATATCTGGGAAGGAGCTCTTTTTATCTCATGATAGATGACACAGCAGCACAGTAGCATCCTGAACAGTGGCTGCAAAATTCATGTCCTGCTCCACATTTCAGTCCTGTGCCTAAAAAAACTAACAGTGCCTCCTCAAACAGATAAAACCCCCTTGCTAGTTCCCACACTGTGAACCGCCTCAGTTTTTCAGTTACTTCTTCTTCCTTTTCTGTCTCTTTGTCTCTGGGCATGTTCACATCTTGGAATCTTCACAAGCTGAAAGTCTTACTTAGTTCGTACTTACTCCAGAGGTAAGAGTCACAGGAGTAAGAAGTGTCTCGTGGATACTAGGTTGAAATTCTCTGTGTGTTAGCATTTTGTGAAGGATAAAGTCAACTTAAGATTATAGTAAGTGGTAACTGTGCCATTCTGGGAGTTTGGACATTATAAATTTAGAGATCAGGCAACAAAGAATTGAAACCTAGACAGAGAGTTTAGGCCATATGGGTAAAACAATTAAAAAAAGCTTCAATAAAGAAATCCCCTTATCTGAGTAAATATTCTCTATTGCCTATAATTTGCCTTAACTCTTTTCACAGCCGAACAGAAGCTTTCTAGAGATGCCCCATGGCTGGGATCCCATGGCAAAGCCAAGGGCATACCTAGAGTTCTCTCCAGTAAAACTTGTCATGGTTCCAGTTCACTGAGTCACAAGTGGAAAGAATCAAGTTAGAAATTCTTTTTTTTTTGCTAATACATTATTTTTTCTGATATGGATCATTTTTAAAGTCTTGCTTTAAAACAGTATTGCTTCTGTTTTATGTCTCGTTATTGGCCCTGAGGTATATGGGATTTTAGCTCTCCGACCAGGTATTAAACGCATACTCCCTGTCTTGTAAGGCAAAGTCTTAACCATTGGACCACCCAGGAAGTCCCATGGTCAGAAATTCTGATATATGTAGGGGAAGCGTGTAAATTTCTGCTGGAGATACTATCTATCAACTTATCTGGGGAAAAATGCTACCCAGTTTTTCAGTTGTTCTTAGAGGAGAAATAATCAGCACGGATTTAACTGTGTTTAAGTGAGAATCAATCACTAGAGCTTTCATTTAATAAAGAGAAGGGTAGTGTGGTGGTTTAGTTGCTAAGTCATGTCTGACTCCTGAGATCCTATGGACTGTAGCCCGCCAGGCTCCTCTGTCCATGGGATTTTCTGGGCAAGAATACTGTAGTGGGTTGCCATTCCCTTCTCCAGAGGATCTTCCCAATTGGATTCTCTTTTCAACTGCCTCTGCCATTGGTAACTAGCAACACCAATAACTTGAAGTATTCCCAAAGTTAATGACTTTATACAAATTAAGTTATGGCTTTAAGCCTGCTTGTTTCTTCTTAGGCAAAACCCAAAGGAAAATAGCGTTTGGAACATCCCAAACTCTTCTTTGACATTCTTCATGATCTTGGTTAAATCACTGAACAGTTTTAGATTCCAGCCTTCCTTCCTAGAGAAATGATCTCCAGCTCTCTCTTTGTGTAAATTCTAGTGGTTTGTGAGAAGCCATCTCAGTTGTTTTAGTTTGGAAATAAAGTACTAATGAGTGAAAGGCCACGTAGTTAATCTCTGGGTGGGCTATTTTACTTTGCTCAGTTACATGACCACACACTTTATCTTAACCAAGGACTTGGACCTAATAAAATATCAATTTGATTCAAGTTTACTTCAGAAACTATTCTGAAGCTGTAGCTTAATTCTGGTTCAGTGGCTTTCAAAAATATAGGGTTGGTTTCTGTTCAGCAGTTCTCACTGGATTTTCAAACAAAACAAAACAAAAATGTTGGCGTTACTTCTCCGTGAGGATGCTCAGCTCAGCTTGGGGTTCATTTAAGCAGAAGTTCATTCCAACTCTGCATATAAATTGAGTTTATAGTTGGAAATGGTTCCGTTCTCAGCTTCTAAGCTTCAATTAGATATCTTCCAAATTATCACTTCCAGAGGAACAAGGTAGGTGAGACAGGAAAGATGTCAATGCTTTTCTTTAACCTGTGCTGTAAAGATAAATCCTACTGAAAGTGGAAAAATCACATCATGTTACACAATCAGGACTCCTGAGGATTCAGTCATAAAGTTCAGCCACACTGTTCCCACAGTATCTTTAAATGGTTTCAGTGGGAAAATGCCTTCCCCTCACTTAGCATAAAAACTTGAGCAGCCTCATGGTTTCCTGGTCACTTTTAGGAAATAAGAAAGTGGTAAAAACACAATCTCCATTCAGTAGTTAGTTGTGTCTTGTGACAATCCCTGTAATAATCAAAACTTCAAATCTGATGTAAATCTAAATGTTCTACCCAGCCCCGATCCCAGCTGGTCCTGCTGTGGGTGAGTTCCTTGTGCAAGAAGAAAAAAAAAAAAAAAATTCATTTGAAGCAATTCTACTCAGATGGACGAAACTGGAGCCCATTATCCAGAGTGAAGTAAGCCAGAAGCAAAAACAACAATATAGTATATTAACGCATATATATGGAATTTAGAAAGACGGTAACGAGAACCCAACATACGAGACAGCAAAAGGAACGCAGATTTATAGAATAGACTCGTGGACTTTGTGGATGAGTGTAAGGGTGGGATGATATTGGAGAAGGGCATTGAAGCATGTTAATTTTCATATGTCTAGTCAATCGCCAGCCCAGGACTGATGCTTGGGGCTGGTGCAGCGAGATTTCCCGGGGGGGGGAGGGAAGAGGGAGGGGGGTTCCGGAGGGGAAGCATATGTAAACCCATGGTGATATCATGACAATGTATGGCAAAAACAATTAAAAAGTAATAATAAAAAAAAAAAAAAGAAGAGGTCTGTCCTTCCCCTCGCTGCCTGCTTCTCTTCATCCTGCATTTGTCCTCGTCAGTGCAGAAGTGGAGAATATAGGTTAGATGTTACTAACAGGGACTGTATAAGATAGTCACCCACTCTTCACACCTGGTACATTTTGAAAGCTGACTTTCTTGCAGAAATTTTTATGAGCTTCAGAGATCAGGGACGTCTTCTGTTTTGGTGCATTTCTCTGAGTTTCTCATACATAATATGAGTGGTGAAACTCACAAAATACTGTGATAGAGTAATATAGGCATAAATGTGTATAACTGAATGTATCCATGTGTACAGAGGTAGAGAGATGGAGTGAAAAAAGGGGATAATCTGACAAAGGCTTTGGAGATAATCAGCCTTGGGCAGCATTTTAGTTGCTAGAGGATGAGAAAGGTCATTCCAGGCAATGAGAACAGCATTAAATAGCCCGAGAAGGAAAGAGATATGACAGATATGTGAAGATGGTTGAGTGACTTTCCTAATGAGGGTAAATCAGTGTCTAGCAGGAAATCAGAACCTGAGAGGTAATATTCATTTTGAATAATGAGAAGATTTTAACTTGATTCAAGAGGGAATTGTAACCCCCCATAAGAATTTAAGAAAGAAAATAATTCAATGATTAAAATATTGAAGGAGATAATTTTGAAAATGGGGGAGGAAGGGATCAGAGAAGAGGGTCTTGCTTGCAACACAGCTGAACAACCAGGTCTGGTTAAATCAGAATAGTCTTGTGAAATCTAGATGGTCTCATATTTTCCAGCTCAAAGAGATAAACAACATTTCCCTCTGTAATTTTTTTTATGATTTTTATTTCTTCCTGTTCTCGCATATTCTGTGAATAGACCCTTTCCTAGTAATTGCTGAAGTCAAAAAGGGTGAGGTATTTGACAGTTTTGATGTATAGATAGTCATATTATTTTTTCAAACAGTGCATGAGCAAAATGTGACTTTATACCAAAAAAAGTCACATTTGAGTAATAAAATTTTTAAAGACCCAGTATGAAGTGTTCATTCATATTCTATAGAAGTGAAAAGAGCATTTCTTTTCACCTTGGGCGATGGCCCCCCTTCCTCTCTTGTGAACAGTGTGATGAGCACAAACATGGACATTTCATGGAGGCTTTAAAAGAACTGCATGTGGCCCCTGCTCTCCAATTGTGGTTTATGTGAGTCCATCCGTCCTGCGAGGTGTGACTTCCAATTGTCCAAATGGACCAACTCAAGTGCAGAGAGAACGAGTGACTTTCCCAAGTCACACACAAATAAAACCCTGGAAATGCAGGGATTCAAATCCAGATCATCTGACTCGACGTTCCAGGCTCTTTTTCTCGACACCAAACAGTTGGCATAAACAACTATTCATGAGTTAGTCATTAATCTCATGCTGTCTGCTTCATTTTATTAAATCATTACCCTGCATCCTGGGGACAATGCGTGACTACACCATTAAGGCAAATTTGTTAATACAAACATGCCATGTTAAGTCATGAGGAGGCTAACTCAATTACCCTTTCTTTGATTGACTTTTGATAGGCATACAGTGGACTTTTCCTTGTGGTTAGCCTAATGATATGCTTCAAACATTAGCACGCACTATATTCACTGTCTAAAAAGAGCTATAGTCTTCTAAATGCATATTAAAGTATGAAAATATTAAGCTACATTAATATTAATAGTTCAATTCTTGTATTCTCAATCAGGACAACCACTAAATAGCTCCTTGAAGGACTTGGGAACTTGAGAAAGAAAGATATAACTGGACAAGGAAACATAATAGGAAGGATATAGGATAGGCCGCTAAAAGTTTTGCTTGTGGTCTTAGCGATTCAATGTAAACCAAGATAAGACAACATTCTATTAAGAAGTGCTACTTACCCGATTTTTCTCCTTCTAGGTGTCAGAATCTTGATAAGGATTATTTAAGGAGAGTGAAACTAATGGATTAAAACTATCTATTCTTTACCTTGTGATCATATAAATATCATAAATCAGTTACTGATCATGAAGAGCACATGCATTTTATGTGACACTGTTTCATGCAATTCTAATGACAAAAATTCACTTACATTACTCTGAGCTATGCAAATAAAACTTAATTTCTGTAATTTTCTCTAACTCTAATCTTCCTCAGGGACCTCCATGTTATTGTCAATAGGGAAAAATAACTGCTATCCAGTCTCATAAAGATGCTTTATCAATAATTTAATTTCAATTACCAATATTTTAATTTAATTTCATCTGAAACATGTCCTCTTCCATCCTCTGCTCCTCTTGGGGGATGATGTGCAGTATCAGTAGGGAAGCTTCATGGTGCCCTGTACCCTGGCTGTGGAAAAGGATAAGAAGGCCATAGATTTTGGATTCTCTTACTTTCTGAATGGGGGCTTCCAGGTGGCTCAGTAGCAAAGAATCTGCCTGTCAGTGCTGAGCCGCAGGAGATGTGGGTTAGTGGGTTTGATCCTTGGGTCAGGAAGATTCTCTGGAGGAGGAACTGGCAACCCACTTCAGTATTCTTGCCTGGAAAATCCCAAGGACAGAGGAGCCTGGCAGGTTACAGTCCATGGGGTCACAGAGTCAGACACAATGAGTGACTGAGCAGGATGACCAAAACTTCTTGAGTGACACGGCTATGATCTTGTTGGTTCTCTGGGCCAGTGATGGCTGAAGTAAAACTGATCCTGCTCAACATGTTAGCACCTATCCCAGCAGACTGTGGTCCCCCCAACTGGGTGCCCAACACACGGTGGTCTCTTTTATCCAGCCCTAGGCTCCTGTTTGTCCTTTGTGCATCTCAGCATGCTGCTCACCTTCATAGGAGCAAATGGGGATTTCTACATTTCTTACATGGTACACATTCCACAAGGAGCCAGGATACTGTGTAGGGATCATCTATACAGATACCATCATCTACCAGTTGCGCTATTTTCCCCATGGTGAGGAGATAGCTCCACAGCTTGAAACCTTCACTTATTTTACCCTTCTCTCTCTTCTTGATTTCCTCTTTGTTAATTTCAATATAGCTATGGGCTTCCCTGGTGGCTCAGCAGTAAAGAACCCACCTGCAATGCAGTAGCCTCAAGATACTTGGATTCCATCCCTGGGTAGGGAAGAACCCCTAAAGGAGAGCACGGCAACCCATTCCAGTATTCTTACCCGGAAAATACCTTGGACAGAGGACCCTGGCGGGTTACAGCACATAGGGTGCTAAAGAGCCCGACATGACTGAAGCGACTTAGCACTCACTTACCATGGCCACACTTGAGAAAGAGGAAGAAAAAGCAAAGGTATAAGAATGCTTCACATTCTACTTTTAACTCCATTCTTCCCACAAATCACTTGGGTAGGAAGAGTTGGGCTTTTCACTTTTTCTCTTTGGCACAGATTTCTCTAGCATAAAATTTTCTGATTAAATCAGACAGGCTTTTGATATAAAAGAATCAAAAGATATTTAAGAATCCTCTTCTCTCCTTCCAAGACATCTGGCATGCCAAAGGTCAGCACTGATACCCAAAGGCTAGTGACGATGCTGTCTTTGTTATAAGTGGCAAAGGCTGTGAGGTAACATGGTTTTATAGGGAAATGAAAGACATTGATTTAAATCCTCCTAAATCTCATCCAACCTCAAACTATAAACACTTTATTGTGGGGTTTTCATAGAAACTTCTAGATTCTTCTCATCAAAGTTCTTGTGAAAATTATTGGGTCATACAATCCAGATGATTGCCATCTTCTGTTCTGGTGTGTCCTTCTGTTTTCTTAATTCTGATGATACTTTGCTGTGTTTCAGGGAGCTTTTGTTTGTTGCCAGTCTGCACCAATCTAAAATCTCTGCCTTTCTCCCTTATCCCCCTTTTTAATCTTTCGGTATTTTCTTTCTTCACTAATGTTCATTCAAATGATATTTTATTTCTATTTATAAAAATAATTCATGCCATTCATGGGATATTCTTCAGTACAGAATGATGCAAAATAAATAAAAATATTCTAACTGCTAATGTACAGCCTCCTGTAAGCTGTGTTCTCTTCACACAACAAGTAAAATCTAAACTGTTTTAAATCTTTTTAGTGAGAGGCATAAGCCAAATGCAAATGGTTTCCACACATTGGGAAGCAACACAGATTTCTGACATTTCCTAGAAAACAGCGTTAATGC
This sequence comes from Antilocapra americana, assembly GCA_007570785.1. Classification (NCBI taxonomy): domain Eukaryota; kingdom Metazoa; phylum Chordata; class Mammalia; order Artiodactyla; family Antilocapridae; genus Antilocapra; species Antilocapra americana. Next base: position 4,672,665 of record ML660213.1, read on the forward strand.
ATCAGCAGCTCACTAAATGTTCCTGTTAATCCATTTCATGCTCTCTGGTACACATATGAAAGCTTGCATGATGGATTATAATACTGAGAACTAGAAACAATTTTATTAAAATATTCTTATCAAACAAACACATTCATATATTTTAGCAAAAAAATTATTCTCACAACGTTGCACTGATTTATCTTTCTTCACAGGTCTGATGTACTTATGTGGATTGTTTTATATATGGAGTTCTTCTAATCCCTAGGCAAACAACTCTCACAGAGGTATTGAAAATTGAAGAGGGACTTCCCGGATGGCTCAGTGGTAAAGAATCCACCTGCCAATGCAGGAGACGCGGGTTCAATCCCTGATACAGGAAGATTCCACATGCCACAGAGCCACAAAGCCCATGTACCTCAACTATTGAGCCTGTGCTCTAGAGCCTGGGAGCTGCAACTTCTGAAGCCTGCATGCCCTGGTACCTTGAACCACAATGAAGAGTAGCCCCTACTTGCCTCAACTAGAGAAAAGCCTGTGCAGCAATGAAGACAGCACAGCCAAAAATGAATAAATAGATAAATAAATACAATTATATGTATTAAAAAATTGAAAATAAGATGAGAGTTAAAGAAAACAAACAAAAGCGTAAAGAGGCATTGAAGTGAACGCTAAGTTGCCATGGAGCTGCTAACTGTAGGAAGCAGCCCCCCATACCCCTTCCCTGGAGAAGAAGCCCAGTGGAGCTATATTCATACCTCTGAGCAGGGGTGCTGCCCAGCTGATACTGATGTGTCTAAAGAGGCATAATGAGGCTGATTCTATGAGCGCTGGACATGCTGCAAGCTAGAATCAGTTCCTGCAGCTTAAATGAGCTGCTGATTTCAGTATGGACAAACATTGTTAGAATAACACTGATTAGGAAAAGGAAGCAAAATCAGAAGCAGGAAGTAAACTAGAAGCTACGTTCACTCTTCCTTCTCCAGTCTTAGATGCTTTGTCTAGCACCCCTAACAGCAGAGCCTACCAGGGAGCAGCTGGCAAAGTAGAAATGTGGTTTACAGAGTTCCAGCTTTTGCCTCAAAGAGTGAGTATAGGAGAGAGGGTTGAAATGAAGAGACAATAAATAGCTTAATAATTGGCTCACTCAGCTAGGCTACGAATTTCTACAGAGCAAGAACACTTACATATATAATAAATGAATAATCTCCAGTATAGCATGTATAATAATATTAATGGAGATAGAGCATGTTTAATTCTTAAAAGATTAATGTCAAATATCCATTTTATTTCACACCATGCTTATACATTAATTTTGTTCCAAGATTATTCTCAGTGTTGATTGATTCATTTGTTAATATATCATGCATCTAATTCTAAAAATTTAGCAATATTATACAATGAACTGTGGTCTGAAGGACTATAAACTAAGTGATAGCCTAAGAAAAGTACAGTTATTAAAGACAGCTTTGCTATGCAAAGCCATATAATACACTGGAAGTCTAATATAAACAGTGTTAGAGTTTGTCAAATTTTTTTTTTCTGATGCAATATTCAATTGTATCCCTCCTGTTCAACCTCCACTCCCTACAAAGAGGTAAATGGGTAAAATTTACTGAGTGGTCAATGAAATGTCATGTGAAAGATGTGGCTAGGAAATTATTCATAATCTAAGATCAATGTTTCATTCAACAGGAACAAGATATATAATTTGTCAACTTATTTAACTTTCTAGAATCTCAAATGAGGAGGCCTAATAATCTCTTCCATTCATTTTCCTTCCGAGGCCATATTCTTAGTCAGTTCAATAGTAGAATGGGGACAGTATACAATCACATCATCAAAGGATTAACACACCTTTATTTTCTTCACAGCCCTGTGTATGCAATATATAAAAATGAGAAACAATCATCTTCTGGTAAATGAAGTAGCTTTTTTGACACCTGCATCTTCTTATCTCTTCACAATTTACGGTAGCATCCACCAACTTTAAATCAACAAAAATGAGCATGCTAACTTAGTGCAGGAGCTTGTCCACACATTGCTAATTTTCAGACTATCAAGTTCATTCCCATCTCAACATTTCTGAACACGTTCTTGTTCTGCCTGAAATGTTCATTTCCACACTTGTGGTAAGTCTCTGTTCAATTGTTCCCTATCAGAAAGACCTTTCAGTTCAACTCTACTTAAATCTCATCACGACCTCTCTCTGCCTGCTCTTCTTGCTTTGTTCTTCTCCAGAACACTTAACAATATCTGAAGCTAGATTTAGTTATTTGTGTTGCCTTGTTTGTTGGACATCACTCCACTGGAAAGTGTCCTTACACAACAATAGGAATTTTATCTTTTCATGATCCTTCTGAATCACCAGAGGAGTGAGTGACACAAAGTAGTTACTCAATATATTACATGTATGTCTTTTCCTCATTCTTTTATATTAATTCTTATGTTATTTAAGCAATTTTGATTGAATTGGCATATATGCTTGGAAGTATTCTGGGAAGTAACAATAAAATGATTATGGTTTTGCCTCCTAAGAATTTATAATCTAGACACTAGATATATCAATTTGTCATTAGAATAGCTTCCATTTCACACTCCAAAAAGAGTCAAAGGTAAGATCTGAAAGGGTATAGAGGTGTCCTAGAACTCTACTAGTTATAAGAGACAGATATCAAACTCAAACTTGCTAAAGCAAAAAAGGGAGTTTATTCAGTGATATAACTGAAAAGCTCACTCTACCAAGTGTATATGAATGCCCAGCTGGTGTCACCAACAGTGTTTATTCTATTCTTGTCTATGCCTTTCTGTGTGCATTCTTTAAAAGGTTTTCCCCAAGAGGTAGCAAAGAGACCACCAGGTTTTCTGAGCTTATATTCTATTGGCAACAACAGAGTGCTTTTTCCTCCCAACAATTCCAGGAAGACACTCACTGGCAGAACCTAAATCGTAAGTTAAGCCTATCCCTGAAGCCATTATATTAGCCAAATTGGTCAGGTTCAAGTTTTCTGTTTCACCACTGGCATGGGCTCATGGTCTGAGACTTGGCAAGCATCAATTTCATGGGAAATCAATGTTGTTGTTTTTTTTTTTAACTAAATAAAGATGCTCTAAGGGACACAGAGCACAGATCTCCACTACACGCTCTGTATTTACACTACAAGCTCTATCTATTATGTATCACGTTTCCTTCAATTTTTTGTAGCATCTCAGAGTAGCCACTAAAGAGAGGGCAATGCCACCTATGTGGCAGAAGAGGAATAAAAGATTATTTCATCATTTATGACTTATAGAAGAGTAGAAAATTCTATAAAGCAGTTTGCATGAGGAAGAGAGCATGGTTATCCAGCTAATAAAAACAATTAGTGTAAAAAAAATAATGAATTGAGTAAAGAATGAGATTCCTAATGAAGATACAAGGAAGTAGTCGGCTATTGCAGAAACGTGGAGGCAATGCACTTTCTGATGGCATGGACAAGTTTAATGTGTTGATATGATGCTCAGTTACGTCCCATTTATCTTGCTGTTTCACCTCCCGAAAATATACCCTTTTTACCATTCAAGACAATACTAATGGCCAGACACATCACACACTAATAATATTAAAAGTTAAAATAAACTGCTAATCGCTAAAGTATGTACTACTGGAAATACTTTACCTGTATTAAACCATTTAGTCCTCACAACAACGTCAGAAGCAGATACTATTATGGCCCCATTTTATCCGTAAGAAGGCCAAAACCAGAAAGGTCAAGTAGCTTGCCCAAGGTTACACAAGAGGAAGTGCAAGAACCAGAATTTAAACCTGCATCACCATTACCAATAAACGGTTTACGTCTGTATAATGAGGAAAATATCCCTGATTTTTCCAGTCCACGTTTATTACTTCATTCTCTACTGCATATTATACTTATTGCATAACACAATTAACATTCTACAATGTGTTATCCTTAACCTGCCAACTTATACTTTGCTATACCTAATTTTCTTTTCTGAGAGTTTAATGTTTGCCTACTCTATTCAACTCTAGTGCTAGGTAAGTAAAGAAAGCAAACACATGAGTTTTGAATTCATTCCTCCTTTTTAAGCAACTAACATATTTTTAGGTATAAAATAGCTACTCAATATACACACAGTAATTAACTTTGCTATCACAATGTGGTTTTTTATTCTTAATCATAAAGATAAAGCTTTGGTATTTTCAGAAATATAATGCATTCTTGTTTTCCCTGTGTTAGAGTATCGTCTTGTTGATGATCCCCATGGTTTCTGAAGCTATGGAAAAAAGAGGGATTAAAATCACCTAAAGCAGTAAGTTTGGTTTATGTGCTGCAAGTACAAGCAGATATGTAGAATGATGTAGTGTTTTAAAGGTAGACCTTGATGTGAGAGTGGATATATGGACCCAGATGGTATGCCCAAAGAGGGCTGAGAGCATGTTTTCACTGCCAATGTCTAGTGCTATGTCTGGTGCATAGCAAGCACTCAATGTGTATTTTGGGAAAATAAATGAATAAAAAAATAATTACCTCCTTTGGAGAGAGGTGGCGTGCTGTGGCAATTGTGTGGTATTTTAAAGGGTGTTTGTGTGCCTCCATGTAAACAAATACACATACCTATCAGGGTGTGTGTGTGTGTTGCATGCATGCAAGGTAAGTCGCTTCAGTTGTACCCGACTCTTTGTGACCCTATGGACTGTAGCCCCAGGCTCCGCCGTGCATGGGATTGTCCGGGCAAGAATACTGGAGTGGGTTGTCGTGCCCTCCTCCCGGGGATCTTCCCAACCCAGGGATCGAACCTGCGTCTCCTGCATTGTCAGGCGGGTTCTTTACCACAGGCACCACCTGGAAAGCAGCTTGGTTACAAAACCAAAAAGCAAAACAGAATCCACTCTGGCTATTTTTAACAGGAAATAAATATAGTGAGTGATATGGAATCACCTGATAAAGAGTGTCCAGGATTGTCAGAGGATTGGGTGTGGAGGCTGGACAACCAGGAGGGTACCCCAGTGACAGAAGAGGGCAATGCTGCCACTCTTAGGGCTGGAGCTACAGTTTTCCAAGTAGGTGCTGGGCCGAGACCTCCCCATGGGCCTTCTGCCACTACTGCCAGAAAAGTCAATTTCAGGGAGCATCTCCTTTACATTGTTATCTTACAAATTGGCTGTTGCATGGGTGCCTCTGAGTGGAGACACCTACACCCCGGCTGCAAGACAGGCTGGAAGACTGAGTGTGCTTTTCCTTTAGTGAAGCGGGATTCAAACACAGATTTCTCACGTCTGAGAAAGCCTTCCAAAAGCTACTTATTTCTAAGTTATGAGGGGCTTTTTTTTCACCTTCATAGAAATTTTAGAAAATTAAGAATGACTAAAGGATGACATCTTCATCTATACCGAAGGTAGGAAGACTTCTCAGTGAACATTTATGACCTTTCAGAACTGACAAATGTCTTGAGAGTATAGCCTGAAATATACACAGTTCAATCTGTGGAGCTGACTTTATCAAAGGTTCAATTCTGACTCTGAGTAGGGATTTACAAAATAAAACCAGACCAAATCAAACACAAATGAAAAACAAACCTGACATTCCCTCAAAGCATATATAATGGTGATGATGATGGTGATATCCTCTACTTAAAACCATGATAAAAATCATACCTTCTGACTCTTGGAACATTTTGTAAAGAAAGAAAAGTGTCTTAATAGTTTGCTTGACAGGTTTGAGGCTGCAGTCAGAGTTTGCTTCTTAATATGGTGAGTTTTACATGCCTGGATCTGTCACTCAAAGGTAACAAAGAAATGTGGTTGAACACCAATTACACGTATCTGTCAACACACCATAGCCTTGGAAGAAATAACTCATGTATAATTGACTGTATTTTGCCCTCTAAGAAGTCTATGAAATAAAAAGGGGAAAAAAGAAAAACAAAAAACAAAACTTGGCTCAACTTAATTGCTCCAGTGCTCAAACAGTTCAAGTTTAATACATACACAAACTTTTCTTTGTAGAATAAATTGCTAAAGATTCTCATCAGTTTTTCAGGGGTTCTAGAACCACTATCTTGACTGCTTGGAAACAAAGTGAACACACAGAAAATCTGCCTTAACTCGTCTTTTAGGAATTAAAATGAAAAATTTAAATCATCAAAACCACAGTATATTAAACATTTCTATGCCTATTGGAGACTTTATTTAGAAGTGTGTTTTTATCACTAAAAATATTGATTATGTTTAATTAGGTCTCATCTGTCTATTTTTGCTTTTGTTTCCATTACTGCAGGAAACAAATTCAAAAAAAAATATTGCTACAATTTCTGTCAGAGAATTTCATCTGTTTTCCTCCAGGGCTTTAACAGTATCTGGTCTTACCTTTAGTTATTTAATCCACTTGGATTTATTTTTATCCATGCTATTAGAAAATGTTCTAATCTCAGTCTTTTACATGAAGCTGTCAAGTTTTCCCAGTACCACTTAGTGGAGACTGTCTTTTCTCTATTGTGTATTCTTGTCATAGATTAATTAACCATAAATTCTTGGGTTTATTGCTGAGCCCTCCATTCTGTTTCACTGATCTATGAATTCTTCGATGACCTATTCTTAATATGAAGAATCCAAGACTTTTCTCTACCATATATTGTTCATTAGAATTAGACCTCTAATGTTTGGGACCTGACTGCCCAGATCCTCCAGACAATTACACATTCAGTATAGTCTCCATCCTGATGCCAGAATTGTATTTCTAAAACCAGATCCTCAACATTTTAACATCAAGATTTCAATGACTTCCCCTTGTCTCTAAGATGAAATTTAACATTTTAAAAGACTTTGAACATGCCTCAAGTTTCAGATTACAGCTCCATTTCCTGACACTGTCAGACATACAATTAATAGGCCAGTAAACCTAACAATTTTCTGGCCTCTGGAGCTACTATGTTCTTTGGTAGCAAATTTCCTAGGCATATGGCATTTTCTCTGGCTGGCATGCTATTAATAATTATGATAATAATAATAAGGGTGACAAACATTAACTGAGCATTTTTCTACCCAGTATGAACTGCTTAGCAGTTCATATAGATCATCTCCTTTGATTTCATATTCCCTATGAATATCACTACTTCGCAGACATGAAGAGTCCTGCAGAGAATAAGTGAATAAATGGTTGGAAGGTGTTTTTTCATATAAATGAACAAATAATCTGTAATTTGGAGAGTACACTTAAAAATCAGAAGCCAAAGAATAAGATTTTAAAGTATTACTAAGGCATATGCTTTTTGGTCATGGAACAGTTATGGGACCTGACCTCTGTTATTTTTCCACATGTAAAATTAAATAATCCTACTGTGGATCTTTGACTTGGACTCCCTGATACCCAAGGGCTCACCACGTGGCTCTAGTGGTAAAGAATCTGCCTGCCAATGCAGGAGACACAAGAGACGTGAGTTTGATCCCTGGGCCAGGAAGATCCCTTGGCAACTTGTTCCAGTATTCTTGCCTACACCTCTTCCATGAACAGAGGAGCCTGGCAGGCTACAGTCCAAGGGACTACAGAAGAGTTGGACACAACTGAGCGACTAAGCACATCTACACACATCCTGATACCCACTTGCTAGGTAAAACTGGCTGGATACTGAGGCAATGAGTTTACAGCAGATTTCATGTACAAGTGTGATGCAAAGATGTGTAAGATAACGCATGTGTCTATTTCACTCTACAGATCCAACCATTCCACACTGAAGTGCGTGAGGGTGGAGAGAGGTTAAGCGTATTATTAATACATTAGCAAAGATTCTACCATATAGAGAATGGACTTATGATTACTGGAGAGAAGGGTGAGGGGAAGCAATAGTTTGGGAGTTTGGGACTGACATGTATACACTGGTATATTTAAAATAAAAAACCAACAATGGCCTACTCCATAGCACAGAGAACTCTGCTCAGTGTCCTATAATAACCACAATGGGACGATAATTTGAAAAAGAATACATACATGTATCACGGATTCATGTCATTGTATGGCAAAACCAACATGATAATGTAAAGGAAAAAATAAATTAATTAATTTAAAAAAAAGAAATATCTTCCTATACATGTGAAACTGACACAATTTTGCTAATCAGCTGTGAACATGAAAAGTGAAAGTGTTAGTCAATCAGTCGTGTCTGACTCTTTGCCATCTCATGGACAGTAGCCTGCCAGGCTCCTCTGTTAGCCATTCCCTTCTCCAGGGGATCTTCCCGATCCAGGGATCAAATCCAGGCCTCTTGCATTGCAGGCAGATTATTTGCCATCAGAACCACCAGGGAAGCCCCTAATCAACTACACTCCAAACAATACAAAATAAAAATATTCAAAACAAATAAAGTTGTTATTTGTGCTGGGAAAAAATTTTTTTAAAAAGATTACACTATATGGAAGGAGTGGGAAAAACTACCTCTCCTAAGCCTTTTCAGCTCCTGAAATGCAGGGTTCTTTTCCAGCACTTGTAAATGCCATCTAGCCATAAGTAGCAGATGCTGTAGAGAAGAAAAGAAATATACTTTCAATCAATTGCATGGTGCTGGGAGAGTTTTTCCCATGACCTCTTGAGGTATTCTATGGGAATTCATTACAATTTCTCTGTTTGTAATCTGAAACTTTCATGTGACCGTATTTAGTGAAAGAAGAAATAAAATTAACCTCATAAAACCAAACAACAACAACAACAAAAAAGAAGATACCTTCTGTGAAAGAGATCCGTGAGTTACAGACATTGTATTAGAATTGTCAAACAATGACAATAACACTGGGCAGTTGGCTCCAAGTTTTCTTCTTCAAAATGGAAGAAGATTAAGTGATGTAAGTTGGGCAAAGTGATCTCTTCAGACTCTCTAACTACATCAAAACTTCTATCTGGTAGATTTGTTTTTCCTGAAAGCCCAGAAATCAAGCAATCATTAGCACAGAACTGCCTTATTGTCTTCCTATTAATCTGTTGAAGCATTAAACACTGGTTGTTTTGTTGAAATTTCCTATTGACTTATTTTTCAGTGAATGGGATCGTCTTAGTAAGTCCCGGTTCTACAGGAAATTGTATGAAGTGAAATTCCTCAAAGAGACTCGAATCATGTCATTGTTATCGCATACAGTGATACCATTATTAGGCATTTGAAATTAAACATTAAACTGAAGAAATCTGTTTTACTTTCTTTTCAACAGAGAAATCCCTGTATTCCAAACAGAATTTGGCATATAATAGACTCTAGTGGAAAAGAGTGAAAGACTAATTAGAATAATTAAGAGTTAAACATGCAATCTAAAATCCACTGATTTCTCTACTCTAACCCAGTAGAAAATAATTAAGTTTGTATTTATAACTGTAATGATCAAGTGTTCACACAGCAAACAAGTATAATTTTTATAGGGACCATAATTTAACTTGTTTAAATGCTACTTACTACATGCTTCTCGTGAAACATTTATCTTAATCAAAATGAGAATACTATCCACAATAGCTAACTGTTAACAAGAATAAACAAGAAAATCAAGTTCATCCAGTATAAAGTATTTTAAAAAAATTCCACATAGCCATGTCATAAAAAGTCACTGCCCTAACTTTCAAATTTTTTTCTTCAATGTGACTAAAATTTAGGAGTTCAGACTTAGAACATCATTCACAATACTGCTATATAAGATTTGAATAATCTCCATGAAAAAATGTGTTCATGTGAATTATCTGTTTCAGATTCTTGCATTTTCTTTTATACAGTAAAAAAAAAATGTAAATATTATAGTAATGGTCTATCTTGGTTTAAAGGTCAAAGTCTAACTGTTTTATAAGGCAGCCTATTATATGTTATAATAATCAACAAACTTATTAAGTATCTACTGTATCAAAGGAATTAGGCATTGGAATACAGTGTTGAAAATAAAATAGGTCCTGTTGTCCTGATGTGGATTTCATTTGTTTTTATGCGATATTATAGTCAGGTATATAGATGTCTGCAGGAGATATTAAATGTGACTTAGTGATCATGTGAAGTGCTGAAGACTATCCCTCTAACTAAATACCCAGATAAAACATATAATAATAGTTTTCACACTGACTCTCTCAAAGTCTACTCCCTCACTAGAGTTCATATTTTTTTCACATGATGTTTTGTCTAAAAAAGAATTCTGCAAAACTAAAATGAAACATAAAAGAAAATAGATTATGCAGCAATGTCATATTTTTAATTAAGGTATAAGAAACTTAGTTGCACCAGTAGATGAAGTGTTTAGCTCAACCACTGAGCACCATCACCTTCTATTATGGATCTTTTGGTTTTTTCTGTCATTTGAAACTATACCCTAGCAGGCAGAACATGAGATTTCTGGCCACTGAGAACTGGGTGCAAGTTCTAACTTATTCACTTTCTAGATGTGAAGTGAAGTAAAAGTCAATCAGTCATTTCCAACTCTTTGCTACTCCATGGACTGTAGCCTGCCAGGCTCTTCTGTCCATAGAATTCTCTAGACAAGAATACTGGAGTGGGTTGTCATTCCCTTCTCCACAGGATCTATCCAACCCAAGGATTAAACCCAGGTTTCCCACACCGCAGGCAGATTCTTTAATGTCTGAGCCACCAGGGATATGAGATCATGGTTACATTGCATTACTCTGAAATTTAGCTCTCTGCTATGTAAAAGTAAGGCTAATTATACAACCATAATAGAGTTATGATAAGAAGAGAACAAAATAACTTATTTTAAAACACTTCATAAAACATACAGTATTGTATTAGCTGAATGTGAATCTAAAGCATATGACAGAGACAAGTTTCACTTATTTTACTTAACAGATGTGTTGGTTTTCTATTGCTATGCAACAAATAGGCTTAAAACACAGGGATTAAAGAGTAGCTTAGCTGGATGGATGTGGTTCAGGGTCTTTCAAAAGGATTCAGTCAAGAAATTGGCCAGGGTCAAGGCATATGAAGAGTTCACCTCCAAGATAGCTCACTCACACGACCGGCAATGCAACACTGGCTGTCAGCAGGAGGCCTCAACCTCTTGTCACATGCACCTCAATACAGGGCTCTTTGTGTGTCCTCAAAACATGGCATCTTGCTCCCTCCAAAACTGGCTTCCAGAGACTGGAAGGCAGAAATCATAATGGAGAGACTTATGACCGTCCTTTGGAAGTCATTCTCCATCACACGCTTCAATATTATTTTGGTTACACAGATAGAACGTTTTAATGTGGCAGGGAACTTACCCAAGGGAATAAACAGGAGGAGAAAACATCAATGGAGGCCATCTTGGAGGATAATTATCATAGTAGACTTCAGGGATGCAATCGCAAATGCCTCAATATCAGGAGAACATGTACTATTAGGTATTGCCATCATATGGAAACTTCTAAGGTCTTCAAGAACAGCTTTCTGGTCACTTAGGGAATTTTTAGGTGAGGGTTTCCGAGCCTCTTGAAGAACACTGTAATTAAATGTTATTGCTTCCAGAGACGCATATTTCCACAAGATGCAAACATTTCTTCCTGAGCTAGTTTTCTTTCATCAGCACGTACACACCATATTTCCAAGTACCTGGCTCAGTAGTTTCTTATAGGTTTGCAGAACCTTGACCTATGGTTCCAAGAAGCTTTACCTGCTCATTTAGAGCAGCCTAAATGCTCCCTAAATGCACCACATCTTTGCAACTAGCAGCAACCGGCAAGCCAGCCAATGTGTCTTTACTGACCTTAACAGATTATATAAATGAAGAATCTGGGACTCTTCTCTCTGAAATCAGGTTAATACAGAATTACTGAAGGTCTCCTCCAAGCAAAGTCACAAGAATGAGATACAGTGAATTAGCCACAAACTCTGAGAGCTAGTAGCCACTAATCTAGTTGAAGAGACAGAGGACTTCAGTATCATATGGCAATGTTTATTACAAAGTGGGGAACAGGATGCTAAGGAGGCACCAGTGAAGTACATGTAGCCCTCCAAAAAGACTTTCTATATGAGATATTGTCTGAGACAAATCATGAGATATAGGTTGTCTAGACATTATCTAGATGTCTAGGTAAAAGAGTGTAGTCAGGCAAAGGAAACAAAATGAGGGGCAGTATGAAGGAATATGATCTGTCCAGGGACTTATAAACAGGTTAATGTCACTAGGAATCTTGGGTTTAGGTCCCTGGGAAACAGACTCTGAGACAGGTTTGTAAGCAGGAGGTTCACTGAACCCTGCTCTGGAATATTACCTGGAAGAGAGTGAGGGAGCATGGTTGGGCAGAGAGGGATGCTCAGGTGAGAAGCAGTGATGCCACAGAGAACTTGGCCAATCTTAAGGGAACTCTACAGCTGGGATGGTCCTTGAGAGTCATCCCAAACCGATTCAAATGGTCCAGGCCTTTCTACAGCTGCATCTAGCAGTCAGGGGATATGGGTTGCCCCGGACAGGAAAGGCCACACTCTATGACTGAGGGATTCCTAGAGAAGAATATAGCTGATCCATCAGCTGCCAGCACTCCAAACAGCTGGGAAACTGCATACTCAGTCTCTAAGGGTGGCTTCTACAGCCTCCAGAGCATCCACTAAAAGAGGGTAAAAGATAAGCTGGGTATGTCAGGAAAAATGGGAGGGGCAGCCAGGATCCAGGTCCAGAAAGCCTTGGAGGCCATTCTAGGATGATGCAGGCCAAGTAGGAGAGTGAGCATCATGGATTGTGAACAGTTTGGAAGGACTGCTGTGCTGAATGGAGATTTCACCCATGTATCCAGAAGTTTCTTCTGAAACTAAAACTCTGGTATCATCTCATGTGTATGGGTAGCTGCCGGGGCTTTCTTGGTGGCTCAGTAGTAAAGAACCTGCCTGCCAATGCAGGAGACATGGATTCTATCCCTGGGTTAAGAAGATACCCTGGGGAAGGAAATGGCAATCCACTTTAGTATTCTTGCACAGGAAATTCCATGGACAGAGGAGGCTGGCAGGCTACAGTCCATGGGGTGCAAAAGAGTCAGACACGACTTAAAGATAACAACAACAACAGCAACAACTGGGCTGCAGTCAGCTGAACATGAGTTTTGAGCTGATTTCTCAGTTGCAGAGGTGGGCTTAAACCATCTTTCTTCTAATAGTCCCTTTTTTCCCCCCCAACAGTTTCCTCATATTGTAAGTTCATTACCATGAAATGCATAAGGAAGTTGGCCCATACAGAAACCCAAACCATCCCTGGCTACCCCAGACTCTACTCTGACTGAAGCCACTTTCCATGTGGTCACACATAACCACCTTTGGTGTTTTCACTTTCCAATTAATGGTTTGGGTGGTCCCTGAAGACAGCTTCATTATTCTGTTACTTTGCTACCTTTAGGTGCTGGTGATATTCTGGTGCAGTGATCTATAAACTTTTTATAGATCTTTTTGGCAGACCAATGAAAGGTATGGCCCCCTTCCTAGGAAAATTCATGCCTATATATACACACATAATTTTCCATATAATTCCAAAACTCAACCAGAGACTTCCTTTTGGGATTAACATACCATAGTTCTAGAACCATTTGACTGGCAGGGCTTTGACTTGGAAATTAAGCAGACAACACATCCACCAAATCCTCAGACTGTAAAGGAAACCAGGGGCCCACCCAAACACTCAACACTGTCTCCAGCATAAACTGAAATTTCTAGGGAAATGGTCAAGGTCAGATTACAAGTGGGTCACTGTTCCTAAAAGAATGACCAGAGTTCACTCCCACCAGAGTTATCTGTACAACTTTTGTCTTTTTAAAAAAACAAGTGAGCATATAAGTGGGAATAAGTATACACCTACTTTGATTTATGGCTCCTAGAATTGATACTCTGCATTTTTCTTTCCAGGATATTGATAACTAGCCAGACCCAATTCCCTTGAACCAGATTGATTTTCATTGCCTTCTTTCACTTTTTCTTCTCCGCTTTGATGTTCTAAATGCTAAATCACAGGTATGCCTGTGCACACATAAGTGGCTTCTAGACAGGAGGCTTTAATGACCACTGTGTGCCCAGATAAGTTGGCCTCATGATCAAAATCAGACATTTAAAAAGTTATTTCCGACCTGAGGCCATGTGCTGTGGTCCACGCCTCCTCATCAGCACAGAGCCACGGTTTGCAAAAGATCTTATTTCTTTGATTTTATTTTGTGGTTTCAAAGGTAGGAAAGAATTCCACCTAGTTTGAAATTCCAGCTCACTGCAGGTAAAGAATGTTACTGTGTGTGCCTTGGTCCACGAGAGCCAAGGATAATATAAGGAACCAGCCCAAGACATTAAAATGTCTGCACCACTCATGGCTATTGTGTCTGGGTTGGGTCTCATTAGGGAGCAGATCTGGTTGATGGATCTTTGTGTGTGGGCCTTATGTGCCAAGTGAGAACCTTCAAGCTAGTGAGGGGGCTGGCATTGCCAGAGGGTTTGGGTACAATCACTGAATCTGAAATCAGGTTCTGAAACTGAGTTCTAAACTTAATGGAACAGCTGTCTCCCTTTATTCTCAGTTCTAAAACGCCAGAGAGAAGAAAGGCTTGGGTGGGGCAGGTGGGTAGGGAGCAGAAGCTAACAAAAACATTTCCCTTATGCCTTTGAATCATGAATCTCTTGATCTTGGTTCTGAGTCCCAGGGTCTTAGAGGTTTGTAAGGAGCAGGTTGGGATCCGCTAGTTGGTTAGCGAGTCACAAGAATCCTTGTGCATACATAACGAAACAAAACATAACATAAATAGATTGGAAAAGAATCAGAATGAGTCACAGGTAATAAGAGTAAGAATGAATAGGAGCAAGAATCTCCAGGGGATCTTCCCAATCCATGGATCGAACCCAGGTCTCCCACATTGCAGGCGGATTCTTTACTGACTGAGCCACCAGGAATATGTGTGTTTAATTATAACATAGTTTACTTCTTATCATGAAGTGTTGGCCAAGAAATTGAAAGCCATCTCTTTAGGTACTCAATTACAAGAGCAAATGTCTTTCTCAGAATCTTATGGCCTTTGCTGGTGTAAACAGCAGAACAGGTCACTCATTCTGCACTCATGTCAGTTCTTTTTTGAGCAAGCTATTCCTAAGTTAAATAAATCCAAATAGACATCCTTACCCCTTCCTGCTTCTTTCCCTGAGACCACCTCTGTTCATTAAAACCCAGTCTCTGCACCAGAAGCCTCTTCTGCCTGCTCCAATAATCCCTCTCTCCCTCCTTCCTCCCCTTCCTTCCTTTCCTCCTTCCTTCCTCTGTTGGAAAACAGGAATGAATATTTCAGTCAGGAAGGTTTAGTAGCCAACGCAAACTGTGGTTAGAAGCAAAAATTGTAGCAAACAAGCAATTAAGGTGGATACAATGCCCGCCCCCACCCCAGCACCTCCCACCAGCATCCCCATCCTGGGGTGGGTCCACATCACCTCACACCTCATTTATTGCCATGGCTCCTAGCTTGCTCCCCAACCTCAGTCCCTCCTCACACGACTCCATCCCACCCACATATGCCAAATTAATGCCTCGAAAATAGTGTTTGCACCATGCAATTTTCCTTCTCTAAATCATTTAAGGCTCCCATCACCTCCAGGTCAGGTCTGAATTCTGCAGCATAATATTCTGGACTCCCCACAGTTCGTTTCAACCTGTCTGGATAAACTGATCTCTAGATACTTCTTAACTTGAAGCTGACCCCTTCTCCCTACCCAGTTTCATGATGAGTTGCCCCACTTCTCTTCACCCAGTTTTCCTGTCTCCAATTACATAGATTTCTCTTCAATCTGAGCATGTGCAAAATGATCTGTATCATTTCTTTTGACTTCTTTTCCATATAATCTCATCATTGTTTTTGATGGTTTCATACTAAGTTAGTTAGGATGAGCTTTTCTTACTAAGTTAGCCAAGGGCAACATCTCCTTCCATGTCTCACTTGCCTATCAAGATGCTACATGATACCAACATATCAAAACAATAGTTAACATTTAGCAAGCATTGCCAAGAAAGAGCGGTTAAGAGAAAGAGCTGTGAGAAATACCAAGAGCTGTCTACCTCTTTGAAGAGACAAGAACCATCTGTTTCCTTGGAGAAATAGCATATGTTTTCACCTACTGTCTTACAGTCCAATAATTTATAAGAATACTGGTTCTTAAGTATTTTCAAGGCTGCAGACTCACTCAAGAAACAGATAAAAGCTATAGAATGTCTCTTCAAACAAACAAACTTGTATTGCACACTAAATGTTTCCATTCATTTTCTAGGGTATTTACTTCTAAGGCCCATCTTCTGAGTCTACAGTGTCCATGGACCCAGGTAGGTAATTCTTAGAATGAATACATATGATATGAGATTTGAATCAAAGCTTTCTGTGGTATCTTCCAAAATCAACACCCTTTATACAAGCAGTCTTCCCTGGTGGCTCAGACCATAAAGAATCTGCCTGTAATGCAGAAGACCTGGATTCAATCCCTGGGTAGGGAGGATACCCTAGAGAAAGGAATGACTACCCACTCCAGTATTCTTGCCTGGAGAATTCCATTGACAGAGCAACCTGGTGGGTGACAGTACATGGGGTCTCAAAGAGTCAGACAGGATTCAGAGACTAACACTATACAAACAAACTTTTACAATATTATCCTAGAAATTGGAGACTTGATGTAATGTGAATGGGAGATCGGGCTCTGTGTGTGTGTGTGTTTGTGTGTGTGTGTGTCTTTATAACCTATCTATAAATGCAACAAGCAAGTTTTCTTTGGTTTCAGTCTTATTCCTGTTTTTAAAATGCCAACCCTTAGTAAGGGGATAGAGTAGTTCATTATTATTTCTATTTGATCAATGAAGAAGCTAGCTTAGAAAAGTTATTTGATTTACCTAAAATCACACTGTCCTTTATTGTGCCCATCTTTGCATGAAATGTTTCCTTGGTATCTCTAATTTTCTTGAGATTTTCTTTCCCATTCTATTGTTTTCCTCTATTTGCATTGATCATTGAAGAAGGCTTTCTTATCTCTCCTTGCTACTCTTTGAAACCATGTATTCAAATGGGTATATCTTTCTTTTTCTCCTCTCCTTATTTAACTTATATGCAGAGTACATCATGCAAAATGCCAGGCTGAATGAAGCGCAAGCTGGAATCAAGATTGCTGGGAGAATTATCAATAACCTCAGATATGGAGATGACACCATCCTTATGGCAGAAAATGAAGAAGAGCTAAAGACCCTCTTGATGAAAGTGAAACAGGAGAGTGAAAAAGTTGGCCCAAAACTCAACATTCAGAAAACTTAGATCATGGCAACTGGTCCCATCACTTTATGGCAAACAGATGGGGAAACAGTGGACACAGTGAGTTACTTTATTTTGGGGCGCTCCAAAATCACTGCAGATGGTGACTGAAGCCATGAAATTAAAAGAAATTGGAAGACACTTCTCTCCTTGGAAGAAAAATTATGACCAACCTAGACAGCAGAGACATTACTTTGCCAATAAAGGACCATATAGTCAAAGCTATGGTTTCTCCAGTAGTCATGTATGGATGTGAGTGTTGGACTATAAAGAAAGCTGAGTGCCAAAGAATTGATGCTTTTGGACTGTGGTGTTGGAGAAGACCCTTGAGAGTCCCTTGGACTGCAAGAAGATCCAACCAGTCCATCCTAAAGGAAATAAGTCCTGAATATTCATTGGAAGGACTGATGCTGAAACTCCAATGCCTTGGCCACCTGATGCGAAGAGCTGACTCATTGGAAAAGGCCCTGATGCTGGGAGAGATTGAAGGCAGGAGGAGAAGGGGACGACAGAGGATGAGATGGTTGGATGGCATCACCAACTCAATGGACATGAGTTTAAGTAAACTCCGGGAGTTGGTGATGGACAGGGAAGCCTGACGTGCTATAGTTTATGGGGTTGCAAAGAGTCGGACATGACTGAGTGACTGAACTGAACTAAACTGGGGATCACACTCAATCGTGTCCAGGCAAGAACACTGGGGTGGGATTCCCAGCTGGCACTAGTCATAATGAATCCACATGCCAATACAGGAGACACATGAGACGGGGATTTGACCCCTGGGTCAGGAAGATCCCCTGGAAAAGGGAATGGCAACCCACTCCAGCGTTCTTGCCTAGAGAATCCCACAGACAGAGAAGCTTGGTGGGCTGCAGCCCATGGGGTCACAAACAGACACGAATGAATGCACAAGACCATACTATAAAGATCACACAACTAACTCAGTTCTCTGCTCTTCTCTGGGCCCTACTGATGAATGAACACCACCAAGGGTAGACTATTGAACCAGAACAAAGCTGAAAGCAAAGAAATTGGAATTTGATGTTAAAAACCATTACAATTAGTAGTTTCAGTGGTGCCTTAACAAGGATTCCAGAGGCCTGGCCTTCATGCTTTCACCTGCAGGTGACGGCTGTCAATTTCTGCAGCCCATACAGGAGACCAAAGTGCCTTTTGAGAATGTGTAACGGCTGTTATGATATCTGTCTGTGGTAAGTGAGTCCATAAATGTCAATGTGCTTTTCAACGTAAACTGGGTTTCCAGGTCAAAAATCACCTGGCTTATTCCACGTTAGCTTTCTGGTGTAATAAGTGTATTTAAACACCAGAAAAAAATGAATATCAGCAGTGGTTTATTTATAGCTCACTTCTGGCCTTTCAAAGTCCCTGTTTCCAGAACTCCTTACATTTTCTGCCTCATGAATTCTTAATGAGTTCCAGTTGAAAGTGCTACAGTTCAGGCTATTAAAAACCAAAAAAAGGAAAAAAAGAGAGAAAAAAAGGAACCTGAAAAGTATGTTTCCCCTAACCACCAGGACTTATAGCTGATACAGCCTACCCTTTTCCTCCTTCTTGGCAAATGTTGGCAAATATGCCAGCAGTTGGACAGGCCAACTATGTTTTTAAATCCTTTTAATCCTCTTTATAGTAACAGAAACATTTGAGGCTGATCTTTGAAGACTCAGTAGAGCACAGAACACCTGCAGCTCACTGCTCTGTGCTAACAAACACCCCATGTGAGCCTGACACAGTCAGGCAGGCTCAGCGCCGGCCCCTAAAATCCTCCCAGAGTAATGAGGGTCTCTTGTCCCCTCTGACCTTGCCTTCTCCAGGCTTAAACCTGCTCTGGTAAATGGCACCCTTGCCCTCTGACCCTCCCCAAATGGCTCAATGAATCACATAAGGGCTCATAAAAATGATTTGCCAATATGTCAGGAAGCAGAAAAAACGAAGTCAGTTCTAGTTTGGAAATTGCTCAAATCACTAACAAATTCACCTTCCTTCTATCAGATTGCTAGAAGAGTTGATTATCCAGGATTAGAGCCAATGTTGATGACAGTCTCACAACCAAGTAGGAAAAAAAAAGGACATTATTCTCTCCCCTTTTTATGTCTTCCCTCAAAGAATGAAGCAGATGAACCAGTGTTGTTCACAACCTCTCTGAAGAAGAGAGCAGTTGAAGCTCTTTACACATTGTGAAATGTTTCTTTCTATTAGAGTAGAGATGATATTTGTTCCCCACCACTTATATCTGTGTTCCTTTACTATCGATATCAGAGTGGGTGGAAAAAAAATCTATTCCACCTCAAACAAACTATACACTGTTGTTGTTGCTCAGTCACTAAATTCATGTCTGACTCTTTGCGACCCCATGGACTATAGCCCGCCAGGCTCCTCTGTCCTTCACTATCTCCCAGAGTTTTCTCAAATTCCTGTCCATTGAGTAGGTGATGCTATCTAGCCATCTTATCCTCTTCTGCCCCTTCTCCTTTTGTCTTCAATCTTTCCCAGCATCAGGGTCTTTTCCAATGGAAAGACCTATATATTTCAAAAGTTATACTACATATTATTATAACTGTATATTAAAAATTCATATTTATTGAAAATATACATGCATGAATGAACATTGTTTAGTAAAGAGATTCACTATAATATTTTTTAGATGGAAAAAACTCTGTTGTCTTAAATACTTTTGATGGAAAGAGATATCTGCAGTGTTTTTAGAAAAATATTCAGTATGTGAGAAACTTCTTAACTTTGTATACTGTCTGGTTATCTACTCATCAGTTGGAAACAAAAATGCACACATGATACTGAGATCAATAAGGAATCCCAAGCATATATAGTGTCTTGGGTCATCTGAAAAACAAAGGAAAAAGGTATATCCTTCTTGGATTCTTCTCAACCTAGTTATGGTGTTTGAATTTAGTCAATTGCCTCTAGTCTGGTCAGGTCTCTGGGGCCCAATCCAAACTCAGACATGTACACTAACGTTTCATCCTATCTACTTTTCAAACTCAGCAAACATGTTGCCTCTGCCTGAAGTTCATCCTTCACTCCCTCTCCCAACTAAAAACAGGTCTCTCTTTGGTTTGATTTGCTTTCAAGTCACTCTCAGACATTCATAAGCCATCACCTGGTACACCTGGTATTGTTCACTGACATTGGGGGGGAGGAGAAGGGGGATAAGGTGGGGTAAGAGGAGGGGAAGGAGGGGAGGAGGGGGGGAGAAAAGGGGGAGCAGAAGAAATATTGGCTAGAAATAAGAGGACATATTCAGATTCACTGAATAGAATAGTAGGAAA
This sequence comes from Antilocapra americana, assembly GCA_007570785.1. Lineage (NCBI taxonomy): Eukaryota > Metazoa > Chordata > Mammalia > Artiodactyla > Antilocapridae > Antilocapra > Antilocapra americana. Next base: position 4,693,192 of record ML660213.1, read on the forward strand.
AAAAGTCTGGGCACCAAACGGAAGGCTTCAGCTTTGATCTAGTAATGGACTCAAGGCTGGCATATGATAATGAAATAGTCTACCCAGGTCAATCCAGAAGTATCTGTTAGATGGATAAAGAGATAACACTATTTTTCACTGCTTGGAATCCCCGCCCAAGAATATAAGCATTGTGAAAAAAGAAAGATATTTGATATGATGATAACAAGCATTTGCTATAGTAATACAGATGCTGTTTGCAGCAAAGTATTCTGTAAGCTGTTCATCAGTAGGAGGACGCAGATTATGTACTCTATACAGAGCACATGCAAATAGAAATGGGATAACTTCAAATAGCTACACAGATTCTTGCCACTTCATCCTGAAGTAGCACCCAAAACCACTTTCATTTTTGGACTTTTTACCTATCAGATGGTAAAAATAGTCAAGAACAATACATTTCAGAATGACTTCAGTTTGTAATAAATGGTACCAGTAGTGAAAATGCCTTTTAAAATTGCATTCAGAATAAAAGAAAACACTAAGGAGCCTTAATACAAGGGGCATATAAACATAATATTAAGAGATAAGAAAAGGTGGGGTTATTTAATTCCACCTTTTTTCCATATTCTCTACTCAGGAGAAAAATCTTCTAATTAAAAAGGCACCCATGCACCGGGATGACCCAGAGAGATGGAATCAGGAGGGAGTTGGGAAGGGGGTTCTGGAAGGGGAACACATGTATACCCATGGCAGATTCATGTCAATGTATGGCAAAACCAACACGATAATGTAAAGAAAAAAGAAAAGAAAAGAAAAAAGAAAAAAGGCATCCATATCATTGTGGTTAAAAGAATTGGATGAAAAAGAATATTCTCTACCACATGTTCTTTTGTTAGTGCAGAACGGACAAATCAATCAACAAAAGATATATTATTCTAAAACACAAAAACTGTCATACAGGGTGAATTAAGTCAGAAAGAGGGAAAAAATAACTTATATTAGTGCATACATATGACATCTAGAAAAATGCTACAGATGAACCTATGTGCACAGTAGAAATGATGATGCAGATGGAGAGAACAAATGTATGGACACAAACAGGGGAAAGGAGAGGTGGAACACCTTGGGAGATTGGGACTGACATACACACAATATTGATATTATATATAAAATAGATAACTAATGAGAACCTACTGTATAGCACAAGGAACTCTACTCAGTGTTGTGGTGACCTAAATGTGAATGAAATCCAAAAAAGAGGGGAAATATGGATACATATGGCTGATTCACCTTGCTGTACAGTAGAAACTAACACAATATTGTAAAACAACTATACTCCAATAAAAAATTAAATATATATAAAATATATATACAAATATATAATACATAAATATTAATATAAATATATATATATGATAAAGAAGCCATCAAACACAAATGGTGAAAGAACAGATTATTAAGTTAGGGATGGGAAGGTGATTTTTCTACACACACACACACACTCACTGGGAGGATAAGTAAGGGCATGTTATCAGGCATGGAAGTTGCTTTGACTTGACTGTGTAGAGGGGCTCTCAGCAGCACAGGTCACACCTCAAAGGTTGTTGCATTAAGTAAAAGGGAGCCGGGGTATTTATACTGCAGTGTATTCAGTGGTCATCAGTTAAGACTGCCCGTTGCTTCCTTGCTTGCTCAGTTGCTTCAGTCGTGTCCAACTCTTTGCAACCCCAAGGACTGTAGCCCGCCAGGCTCCTCTGTACCTGGGATTCTCCAGGCAAAGATACTGGAGTGGGTTGGCATACCTCTAGGAAAACATTAATTCCCAGAAAAGCTTGCCATGAGCACAGGGAGCATGGGCTCTGAGAGCCTAAGACAGTCTTCCAGCAAAGAGATGGTTGCCAGCTGAGAGACCAGAAACAGCTGGTTACAGCTCACCTGTGACCAGTGTGTAGGAAAAGGAAAGGGGATTTGAGGGGATTCCTGAGTGTACCAACAGCTGATTTTCCACTCCCTTGAAGGAGAGCATCACTCACACATGTAGGGACCCTGTTTTTTTCAGGGTTCTGACCAGCCAGTTGAAGACATATATAGAAGGCTTCCCTGGTGGTTCAGATGGTAAAGAATCTGCCTGCATCCAGGAGACCTGGGTTCAATCCCTGGGTTGGGAAGGTACCCTGAAGAAGGGAGTGGCAACCCACTGTAGTATTCTTGCCTGGAGAATTCCATGGGCAGTGGAGTCTAGTGGGCTACAGTCCATGGGATCTCCAAGAGTCAAACATGACTGAGAAAGCAGACATCAAATCTGTGAATGACTCAGAAATATGAGAGGAATAGCGAATAACTTAGATCAAGACTGGGGAAAATCTTGAATGATAGGTGCAAACTAACAATGAAATGTGAAGAAGAGAAAAATAAAGCCCTCCCACTTAGCTTCAAAAAAAATCATCTGGATAAGGTGCAACATGAAGGAGAGGTGGATTGGAACAATGTATTTTGGAAAAGACAAAGGCCTTAGAATTGACTACAAGTTCGGTATAAGTCAAGTGCCAAACTGGACAACACAGTGGATTTTGCACAGAGAGACAACGGAAGGACTGAGGCTGCTTAACCAGAGGAGAAATTGAGTGTGAAAGGAGGATTGTATTTACTCTGTGCTCTAGAGGGGAACTAGAAATGAGGGGAAACATCATAGGAATGCAGATTCTGGCTCAGGATGAAGAACTTTCTTATCGTTAGTGCTAGAAGACATGTCTTAGAAGGGTGTTGAACTCCCAGTTGCTTGAAGTTCTCTGAACTGAGGCAGAATGAAATTCTGCATAGATAACATTGTGGGGATTGTTATACTGCATGAAGGAAAGAAGGAATTTACCCTTCCAACTTAATTATACTATGGGTCTATGGATTTAGTTGGTTAGTTTTCAATGAAATGGCTAATAGAAACGCCATGGGGCCTGGAAACCCTCTTGATGGATATATAAGATTCTGAATTATGGAAATTGGCAATACTTATTGAGCATCATTCAGAATTCCAGCTCAATTGTGAGTGCTTGGAAGGTAATGAGAAAGATTTGCTATCCTGGACACACCTATGCTTATGACCAAGCAAAGGAAGCCAAGGAGAGAAAAAGACTTGGAAAATCTCCTTACAGAGAAAAAGGGGAAACTTGGACAAACACTAGGAAAGGAAACACAATGACCCAAAAGGAGAGACATTGTGCATCTACTCACCTTTGCTCACCCCTATTTCCTACTCACTGTTGTTTTGGATGTGTTTAATTTCTTCTCCTCTGGGCGCAATCAACGGCTGACCACATCTGTTCAATTGGAAGTATATATCATCTTGGTTTTGGAATATAGGCAAGTATGCACTTAGTTTTTCTCCAAGCCAGAAGGTTGCTCAACAGTGAAGGTTTCTGCCGGTGGACAGCCAGAAAATAGGGAACAACTGTATCGAGACAGGGAACTGAACAAGAAGGAAGCATAGATTGCCCTCATCTCACACGCCTGTGAGCGCCTCCTGGAATCTTTTCAACAGGGGGACATCTCATACATAAAGCAGAGCATCACAGAAATTACAAAGATATGTTAGACTTTATGCAGCCTTCTTCTTCTAAGATCTCCAAGAACTTCACCTAATTAACAATTTAATTTTTATGAATTTCCCAGGGGGAGACTGTCACTGGGGCTTCCCAGGTAGTGCAGTGATAAAGAATCTGCTGGCCAAATCAGGAGACACAAGACGTGGGGGTTCAATCCCTGGGTCAGGAAGATCCCCTGGAGAAGGAAATGGCAACCCACTCCAGTATTCTTGCCTGGAAAATTCCATGGACAGAGGAGCCTGGCAGCCTATAGTCAATGAGGGTCACAAAGAATCAGACATGACTGAGCACAGCACAGCACAGATGGGTAGACTGAAATAATTACTATTATTTTTACTTTATGAATGAAGAGACTTAGAGGTTAATACTTAAATTATAAATGGAAGAATCTAGAGAGGAGATTGCAAATCTCTTGAAATCCAATTCAAAAGCAACATAATATACCATAGAGACTTTCCTGAACACAGCTTTGTAGAATTGATGACCTCAATTAACAAATGTTATAATCTTGGGTAATAACTTAATTACCTGGAGAGATTTGTGAATGACAGTAGAATTACATAATGCCTGTTGGATCTGGCAGGGGAAACTTTAAAACTTGCTACAATATAAACTTCAAATGTTCAAGCCTCTTAGAAAAAGGATATTTAAAACTGGATAGATTATTACCTTCTTTGAATATAAGTTTCTCACCCTACTAAGCATTCCGGAGAAGGCAATGGCAACCCACTCCAGTACGCTTGCCTAGAAAATCCCATGGACATAGGAGCCTGGTGGGCTGCAGTCCCTGGGGTCGCGAAGAGTCAGAGACGGCTGAGTGACTTCACTTTCACTTTTCACTTTCATGCATAGGAGAAGGAAATGGCAACCCACTCCAGTGTTCTTGCCTGGAGAATCCCAGGCAGAGCCTGGTGGGCTGCCGCCTATGGGGTCGCACAGAGTCGGACACGACTGAAGCGACTTAGCAGCAGCAGCAACTACTAATCATTCAGGTTCAGGGTATTTACAAACATTACTGTTTGAGGTACATGACTATTTTAATATTTAAACACACACTCATGCACAGAGAGGAATTAGTTGTTCAAAGGAAAAAAATCTAATCATTTTATCTTCATGATTTTTTTCCAAGAGCACTCTGGGGAATTTTTAGGCTAAATATTTTTTTCATGATTAAGATATTGCTTGTATATTCATTTCTATTTTCACTTCAGATTCAGTGGCAAGATAAACAGGTAAATGATTTACATTTAGAACACTCTCATGCCAGAAGAGTGGAGATGTACTTTCAGAGTGAAATCAATGGATGGGAGAAGTACACATGTCAAATGTTTGCTGCTTGTTTCCATGGTTATTGGATATGGTGCTTTGGGGCAAAGCAGATTGAAAGGTAAAATAATTTTTTCAGGTTGATGAGCATAATAGAAATGTAGTGGGTAAGATGCTTGTTCCTTGGAAGAAAAGCTGTGACAAAATTAGCTAGCATATTTAAAACCAGACATCACTTTGCTGTCAAAGGTCCATATTGTCAAAGATATTGTTTTTCCAGTAGTCATGTATGGATGTGAGAACTGGACCATAAAGAAGACTGAGCACCAAATAACTGATGCTTTCAATCTGTGGTGCCGGAGAAGACTCTTGAGAGTCCCTTGGCAGCAAGAAGATCAAACCAGTCCATCCTAAAGGAAATCAGTTCTGAATATTCATTGGAAGAACTGATACTGAAGTTGATACTCCAATGCTCCTCTTTAATCACCTGATGCAAAGGGCCAACTTATTGGAAAAGACTGGGAAAGACTGAGGGCAAGAGAAGGGGGCAACAGAGGATGAGATGGTTGGATGGCATCACTGACTTAATGGGCACGAGTTTGAGCAAACTCCAGGAGATTGTGAAGGACAGGGAAACCTGGTGTGCTGCAGCACATGGGGTCACAAAGAGCTGGACACGACTTACCAACTGAACAACAAACAAGTTCACTAACTATCTGCAAGGCTAAGAAAAATAGGAATAAATTAATGTTCAAGACATTTTAAAACTATTTTATTAGGTAAGGATAAACAAAAATGCCTGAAATCCAACATTCATTTGCTCTTTCGCTATCTTCCATGTGGAAAAGAGTGAGGAATATTCTGTAGGAAAAGCACAGACTCTAAAATAAACTATCTGTTTATGAACTCGGACAAAATCTGAAGCCCAACTATGAAAATAAAATTAATTCACAACAATGCAAAACAGTGGGCTTCAGGTGGTGCACGTGGTAAAGAATCTGTGTGCCAATGCAGGAGATGGAAGAGATAGATGCCCGTTCAATCCCTGGATTGAAAAAATCCCCTGGAGTAGGAAACAGCGACTTATTTTATTCTTGCCTGGAAAATTCCATGGATATAGGATCCTGGTGGGCTACAGTCCATGGGTTTGCAAAGAATCAGACATGACTGAGCACACATGTATGGACAATAAAAACTCCTAAAGTTTTACTTTGTCTTTTTAGAAGCTCTAGATTGTCGTGGTCATTTGCATTTAATATTATTGCTGGGAGCTTGTTTTGTGACTATAAAAACTCTTTGCTTTTTATTTGTTACAAATAATATGTATACATAAGCAGTAAAAAAAAAAAAAGCAAATTAAAGAACTTAGGAATCCAAGACTGAGAAATCCTAGATCTATAAAATTGGACTGAAAAAGGAACAATTAATTTCTATCCAAAGTTCAGATGGAAAGCACATAAATATGTGCAGTCAGTTGCTGATTACAGCATTTGCTGAGTGTTGACTGTGCATTGGATGCTGTCTGTAATTGCAGTTCTTAAACTGCAGAGCTAATTAGAAATCACTGAAGAAGCTGTCATCCATTCAGATTCCCAAGCACTAACCTTAAAAATTCTTATTAGTAGATCTGGGATGAGGCCTATACATTTGCATGTTAATAAAACACCCTATATTATTCTGAAACAAGCATCTTCTGGCCAAATTCTTAGAGTCACTGGGTAGATCAAAAGCACCATCTTTGAGTCATAGTGTACCTCTTAGTATTCGTTTTGGACTCAAACTTTGTTTCTTCTTTTTTGAAGTGGATAACAAAATGACTGCTACCTTCTAGAATTGTTATGAGGTTGTATATGTAAGGATCAGATACATAGTTGATGCTCAATTAACAATTATTTTCTTCCTCTCATACTAGATCTGTAGCTCCACTGAGAATTAAACAAGACAGCATGTGTAATTCCTGTCTTTAAGGTACTCCTGATATGTTTAGTAGAATAAATTTTTTTCCCCAAAGAAATGAGGATTTTTTTTTCATTTATTTCAATTAGATTGGATTAATCTCATTCAAAAGACAATGGACTCATATTTCATATTCAAAATGAAATACCTTTAGGGCACTGTCAATAAATTGCATCTCTAAAACTTCCAGATATTAGTCAAAGAAGCTATCCTCTTTCTGTTCTTTGTTGATACAGAGTAGATACAGAGCGGTAGAAATTGGCATCTCTATGCATATTTTCCACAAAGAAAACTAGGAGGCTACATTATTGAAGATCTGGTCTAATTTTTCAATGTTATTGAAGTATAATTTTGCTAGAAAAAAGTCAGACCATTTTAAAGTATACAGTTCAGTGTATTTTGACAAATGTATACATTCAGATAATCAACAATCAACTAGGATATAGCACATTCCCAGTATCCTATAAATTCCACCTGTATCTGTTTGAAGCTTATCTACTCCTCAGAGGGAAGCACTGCTCTGATCTCTATCACTAGTCACTATGGATTAATGTTGCCTATTTTAGGATTGTTTTTTTGCTGAATACAATGTTGGTGAAATTCATCCTTATTTTTGCAGGTATCAGCAGTTAATACATTTTTATTACTAGATAGCATTCTGCTATGTAACTATATCACAAGTTGTTCATTCATTAACTTGCAGGTGGCTATTTGGGTTACCTTTATTTTGGAACTTTTATGAATAAAATTGCTATGAATATTCATGTACAAGTCTTTTTACATATGTATGCATTCATCTCTCTTGGAGTAAATTACTAGATTATCTGGGTAAATAGGCATTCGTTTCCCTTGGAAATGGAATTACTGGGCCATATGAAACTTTTCCCGTAGTCATGTATGGATGTGAGAGTTGGACTATAAAGCTGAGCACTGAAGAATTGATGCTTTGAAGAATTGATGCTTTGAAGAATTGATGCTTTTGAACTGTGGTGTTGGAGAAGACTCTTGAGAGTCTCTTGGACTGCAAGGAGATCAAACAAGTCCATCCTAAAGGAGATCAGTCCTGCATATTCATTGGAAAGAGCAATGTTGAAGCTGAAACTCTAATACTTTAGCCACCTGATATGAAGAAAGACTCATTAGAAAATACCCTGATGCTGGGAAAGATTGAAGGCAGGAGAAGGGGACAACAGAGGATGAGATGGTTGGATGTCATCACCAACTCAATGGACATGAGTTTGAGTAAACTCCGGGAGTTGGTGATGAATAGGGAGGCCTGGAATGCTGCAGTCCATGGGGTCGCAAAGAGTTGGACACGACTGAGTGACTGAGTTGAACTGATGATACTTCTGTGTTTAACTTTGTATGTAAGTAACTCTTTTCCAAACATCCACTATTTTAAAACTCTTTAAAAGAAGTTTGATTCTTCTTTAAAAGAATCAGCATTAACTTCCTTAGTTTTCTTTCTGTTGCCTGTCTCAATGACATTTTGTTTATTTATTCATTATTTCTTTCTTTTTATTTATTTGATTTATATAATTTCCATCCTTCTACTTACTTTGGGTATAATTTATCCTTTTTTTCTATTTTATTTCTAGATTTTTCTAGTTTCTTAAGCTGGAAAACTGAGTCATTGTCTTTTTCTCCCCCTTATAATAGAAAGTTCTGCTATACATTTCTTCTGAAGTACTTCTTTGCTTGCACACTACAAAACTGTAAATGTTTTGTTTTCACTATTATTTGGTTTGAACTTTTTCTTTTTACTTCTTCTTTAACTCACATTATTGAGAAAGGTGGTTTTGAATTTCCAGATATCTGGGGGATTTTTACATAGTTTACTAGTTCATGGTTTTTTAATTTAATTCCATCATGGTACTTCTGAAAAACCAGAGGATAAAGGAAAAAGAGGAAATAAAAAAGTTTCTTGAGATAAGTAAAAAGGAAAACACGTGTACCATAACTTATGGGTTGTAGCAGAAACAGTTCTAAGAGGGAAATTCATAGCAATAAACACCTACATTCAGTTCCGTTCAATCATTCAGTCCTGTCTGACTCTTTGCGACCCCACGCACTGCAGCATGCCAGGCCTCCCTGTCCATCACCAACTCCCAGAGTTTACTCAAACTCATTTCCATTGAGTCTGTGATGCCATCCAACCATCTCATCCTCTGTTGTCCCCTTCTCTTCCCACCTTCAATCTTTCCTAGCATCAGGGTCTTTTCAAATGAATCAATTTTTCTCATCAGGTGGCTAAAGTATTGGAGTTTCAGCTTCAGCATCAGTCCTTCCAATGAATATTCGGGACTGATTTCCTTAAGGATGGACTGGTTGGATCTCCTTGCAGTCCAAAGGACTCTCATGAGTCTTCTCCAACACCACAGTTCAAAAACATCAGTTCTTCAGTGCTCAGCTTTTTTTATAGTCCAGCTCTCACATGACTACTGGAAAAACCACAGCTTTGACTAGACAGACCTTTGTTGGACCTTTGTTGGCCTACATTAAGAAGCAAGAAAGATTCCAAATAAAGGGCCTAACTCTATATCTGCAGAATCCAGAGAAAAGAAGAACAAATGAGCCCAAAGTTAGCAGAAGAATAAAAATAAGATTAGAGCAACAATAAATAAAATAGAGAACAGAAGAAAGAAAGACAGAAACAAACAAAAAACCCAATTAAGAGTTGGTTCTTTGAAAAGGTAAACAAAATCAACAAATCCTTCACTACACCAAACAAAGGGGAAAAAAAGAGAAAGAATCCAAATCAACAAAATTATAGATGAATAGGAACATTTCAGTGGTTACCACAGAGACTGAAGTATCCTAAGAGGCAACCATGCACAACTATATACCAATGAACTTGACAACCTAGAAGAAAAAACATACAGCTTAACAAAACTGTATCAGGAAGAAATAGAAAATCTGATGAGATAAACTACTACAAGGAGATTGAATCAGTAATCAAAAATCTCTCAACAACAAAAAGCCCAGGACCAGATAGCTTCAACAGTAAATTTTACCAAACATTTTAAAAATTAATGCCAATTCTTCTTAAACTCTTTGAAAAACTGAAAAAGAGGGAAGATACCCAAAGTCATTTTATTTTTATTATTTTTTCTTTTTTTACACTGAAGTATAGTTGATTTACAAAGTTGTTCCAGTCCCAAATACACAGTAAAATGACTCAACTACACACACACACACACTCACACACACACACACACACACACACACACACACACACACACATAATTTTCAGATTCTTTTCCTTTATTGGTTATTACACAATGTTTAGTATAGTTCTCTGTGCTACACAGTAGGTCCTTGTTGGTTATCTATTTTATATATAGTAGTGTCCAAACTCATTTTATAAGACCACCATTATCCTGATACCTAAAACCAAAAAGAACACTCCTGGGAAAGAGAACTACAGGTCAATATTCCTGCTGAATATAGATGCAAAATTCTCAATAAAGTACTAGAAAACCAAATTCAGCAGCATATGAAGAGGATTTATTCCTGGTATGCAAGGATCACTCAACATACACAGTCTATCTATGTGATACATTGCATTAATAAAATGAAGGGAAATAATCATGATCATTTCAACAGACACAGAAAAAGTGTTTGATAAATTCAACATCCATGATAAAAACTCTTAACAAATTAGGCATAGAAGAAATATATTTCAACATAAAGAAGCCATTTTTGACAAGCCCATGGCTATCATAGTCAATGATGAATGGTGAAAGCTTTTGCTCTAAAATCAGGAGCAAGACAAGGGTGCCCACTTTCACCAGTCCTATTCAAAGTACTAGAAGTCCTAGATAGAGCAGTCAGACAAGAAAAAGAAATAAAAAGAAGAGAGAAGTGAGAGTATCTTTATTTGGAGATGACAAGATTTTATATACAGGAAATCTGAAAGACTTAACCAAAAATTATTAGATCTAATCAATCAATTAAGTGAAGCTGCAAGATACTAAATTAAAATTCAAAAATTAGTAGTGTTTCTACACATTAACGACAGATTTTCTAAAAGAATGTAAAGAAATCAATCAAAAACAATAAAATACTTAGGAACAAATTTAACTAAGGGGGTGAAAGATCTTTACTCTAAATCAACAAGACATTGTTGAAATAAATCAAAGAAGACACAAATAAATGGAAAAGTATCTTCTACTCATGAACTGGAAGAATTAATATTATTAAAATGTCAATACACCAAAAGCCATCTATGGATTCAACACAATCTGCATCAACATTCCAGCAGTACTTTTTACAGATTTAGTAAAAAATACTCCTAAAATACATATGGAACCATAAAAGACCCTGATACTGGTAAAGATTGAAGGCAGGAGGAGAAGAGGATGAAAGAGGATGAGATGGCTTCATGGCATCACTGGCTCAATGGATATAAGTTTGAGCAAACTCTGGGAGATAGTGAGGACAGGGAAGCCTTGAAAAATAGGGTTCAATCCATGGGTTGAGAAGACTCCCTGGAGGAGGAAATGGCAACCCACTCCAGTATTCTTGCCTGGAAAATCTCATGGACAGAGGAGAGTGAAAAAGCTGGCTTAAAATTCAACATTAAAAAAACTAAGGCCATGGCATCCAGTCCCATCACTTCATGGCAAATACATGAGAAAACAATGTAAACAGTGACAGATTTTCTTTTTTAGGCTCCAAAATCACTGCAGATGGTGACTGCAGCCATGAAATTAAAAGACACTTGCTCCTTGAAAGAAAAGCTATGACCAACCTACACAGCATATTAAAAAGCAGAGACATTACTTTGCCAACAAAGGACCATCTAGTCAAAGCTATGTTTTTCCAGTGGTCATGTATGGATGTGAGAGTTGGACTATAAAGAAAGCTGAGTACCAAAGAATTGATGTTTTCGAACTGTGGTGTTGGAGAAGACCCTTGAGAGTCCTTTGGACTGCAAGGAGATCCATCCTGTCCATCCTAAAGGAAATCAGTCCTGAATATTCATTGGAAGGACTGATGCTGAGGCTGCAGCTCCAATACTTTGGCCACCTGATGCGAAGAGCTGACTCATTGTAAAAGGCCCTGATGCTGGGAAAGATTGAAGGCAGGAGGAGAAGGGAAGACAGAGGACGTGATGTTTGGGTGGTATCACCGACTCAATGGACATGCGTTTGAGCAAGTTCTGGGAGATGGTGATGGACACAGAAGTCTGGCGTGCTACAGTCCATGAGGTTTGCGAAGAGTCAAACACAACTGAGTGACTGAACAACAACACATACTACACAGTGACTGTAGCTAACACTGCTATTTGATACACTGGATAGTTGTTAAGAGTACAAGCATACCCTGTTTCATTGCACTTCACTTTATTAAGCTTCACAGATACTGATTTTTTTTTTTGCAAATTGAAGGTGTGTGGCAAACCTGAATTTGAGCCAATCTATCGACCATTTTTCCAATAGTATTTGTTCACTTCATGTCTCTTTGTCATACTTTGGTAATAATTCTTGCAATATTCCAAACCTTTTCATCATTTATTTCCTATAGTTGATAGTTTTCATTATTATTTTCATTATTTGTTATAGTGATAATACATAGCTATTAATACATTCACCAGTATCAGGTCAGTCACTCAGTCGTGTCCGACCCTTTGCGACCCCATGAACCGCGGCACGCCAATAGTTACATATTATCACCTCTGTGAGTAGTGACCTTTGATGCTACTATAGTGATTTACTGACGGTCCGGATGATGGCTAGCATTTTTTAGCAATACAATGTATTTACACTAAGGTATGCACTTTTTTAGACAATGCTATTGTACAGTTAAGAGACAATGGTATAAATATAACTTTTACATGCACTGGGAAATAAAATAAATTATGTAATTTGCTTTGTTGCAGTATGGGATGTGGGTGTGTACCTGCACAACTGCATAATTCCACTAGTTCTATGTTGATAGGGTTTATAAGCAATGACATAGCATCAGTAATGAGCATATCCAGCACCAAATTTTGGCTTTAAATGCCAATACAAAAACTTCTAAAAATATTAAGAAATAATAAGAATGGTAGGGTATAAATTTAACTAATCAGTCTGCAGTCTATATAAAATATAATCATAATAGTCTGAGTTGAATATAATTCCTTATTTATAATAATAACACACACACAAAACACTTCGAATGAATAAAACAAGAAATGTTAAAAACTATGTAATAAAAACTTTAAAACCATTAATGGAAAGCCATATCAGGGTCTTGGATAGGAAATGTCAACATAAAAAAGATGCAAACTCCTTGAGTTTTATTTTTAAATATTATAAGACCACTATTAAAATACTAATTTTTTACAGTTAGTCAAGATCTTTCAAAAATTAAAGAGCACACAAAAAGGAGGAGTCAAAGTCAAGAATGGAGTTCTTCTTTATTTTTCCCCAAGAACAGCATGAATTACTGTTCTCACAAATAACCACATTCAATAACATCCTTCAATTTACCTTAAATTCATTAGAGTGAACTTTACTTTTGAAAGCCCACAGCAGGACTCTAAGGAAAAAAAAAAAAGGTTTTTTTAATGGTTTGGGAAAAAGAAGGGCAATAATATATGTTATTGTATTTATGGATTTGTTCTATGTCTATGAACTTACTGGTGATATGTGCTGAGGTAGAGGTAGAAGTAAATTTTATTAAAAAGTAGCTGTGTAAGCAAGCCAGAGACTGGAAGCAAGGGGAGAGGAATTCTATTAGTTCACTGATTGATTGTGAATTGCCTACAGAGGCAGTTTAAGGATTGGATATCTACATGTGGGACTTTGAGTCACCAAAGGGAACTTGGTGATGCCCAAGGACTGTGCTGGAAATAGAAATTTCCGAATGGCCGAAAAAGGAAATGGAAATGTAGCAAGGGCCTGACCTGAAGTCAGCCAAATTCCATATTTCACTACTCTTTTCCGCCAGCATTTTCTCATTGTACTATCATGCTTCCTTCTGCAAGCACTGAGTGTGGTTTAGTGAAAGAGTAGAACATTTTAGTGAGAGAATAACCAAAGAATATGAGATGGTTAGATATGTCACCGACTCAACGGATATGAATTTGAGCAAACTCTGGGAGATAGTGAAGGACAGGGGACACCTGGCATGTTGCATTCCATTGGATCGCAAAGAGTCTGACACAACTAGTGACTGAGCAGCAAAAACAATTGTTAATAATTCAATTCACTTTAACGGTGGAGAATGTACTGAACTATTTTTAAGTGCTTGACAGTAGACTGAAGTCTAATTTATTGGAGACCACAATAGCTAAAAGTAATTTATGATTTTGAAAACATGTTTTCCAAATCAAAAATATAATTTGCCTTTCCTTATTTTTTTTAGACACATAGAAAGCTTTATCATAAAGTAGAGACCCTGAAGATTTATTTAAGGAGAAAACTTTGGAGATTTTCAGTACATCAGGACTGATTTTAGCCAAATGAGTCCATTTGTATCTAATGTCAGCTTTATTTTCAAGTCATAAGGCAAGGATATCAAAGAGCAGTCCTTGTTTTGTCCTCTCTACGTTTTGCTCATCTCTCCAGTCAAGGGATCCTGGACTACTATTCAGCACTGGGCAGGATGCCAGAGTTCAGAGGTTGGCCAGGAAGGATGGGAACCTTCCTTAGATCAAGAGCTCCCAGTAACAAGCAAATGAAAACAAAGGAAGATGAAAGAAGGGTGGAGGCTGGATGTGAGTGCCTGACTTTCTGAGTTTCTATTTTAAATGCCTTGCATGGACTCTCTAGGGCGGATGCCATTTCTACACTATTATGAAGGTCACCAGAAATGGGATTTGGCAACTGGGTTCTCTTTCCACCTCAGCAAGTCTGACACTGAAGCTTAACCAGAAAAAGCACTTTAGTTCTTATTGTGAAAACATTATCTGAAGGTGTAGCCTTACACTGCATTTTGCCAGCAAACACAGAAAAATGAGCACATTAAAAACTTTAGATTGTTCAAGAATAGTAAGAACTCTATTGCAGAAAATATTTATCATATTCGAGCCATTGTTACAGAATGTTAAGTCCTTTCTCTCTTGACTTTACTGAAATTACCTTCTTCATTCTTATTGTCTTCTTCAATGTTTTCTCTGTCTTCTTCAGATGCTAGGTCCATGAAATCCCCAAAGGGCATAATGCTGTTTCCTTCCTCTATCTACTCTTCTCTAGGTGTATCAGTGAATCTCAGTTCCCACTTCTAGATAATAGTTTCCCAACTTACATTCTAATCATGACTCCTCTGAGATTCAAAATTGTAACTCCAATTAGCCAATATTTCAGCTTACCTGCCCTGTCTACCTAGATGAACTTGTTCAAAATACCATAGATGAAACATTCAGGTAACAGTCCATGTGTAAAAAACATGCGTGTGTAGCTATAGGCATCCTGTATTAGCTTTTATAATCGTAACCTAAGTGTCTGCGTCCTGAATGTCCCCAAATATTCAGACATCTGGGATTCTTTAATTATTAGAAGCAGAAAAAGGCTGAAAGCCTCAACCCGTATAACATCCTTCTTGATCTCTCCAGGAATTTTTTAAGAAGAGAGAACAGGTGGCAGAAAATGAGAGCTTATATTTCTACTAGTCACCTCTCTAGTCATCTTGCACTCCAATTTCCTGCTTTGGTTAAATTCTGAGTCTTAAGGGCTGCTTTCTTCTTCGTGCTGCGCAGGTGCCAATGACTCCCAGATTTGATCTCTCCCTCGAGTGCTGGAATAAATTTCCTAAATGTCTTTTCAACACTCAACTTGGATATCTGATAAGCATCTCACACTTCAAGTACGCAAAAGTGGACTTGCCCCTCTCCACACACCTGTCTGTAATTTTCCCCATCTCAGAAAACGGCAGGACCATTCACCTAATTTCGTGAGCTAAAAATCCAGGAGTCATCGTTGATTGTTCTCTTCCCCACACACCCAGCAATCAGTCTGCTCTATTTTTAAAACACATCCTGAATCCACCCAAGGGTTTCTCATTCCCTCTGATATTTTCACATTCTCTCACCTGGACAACAGCAATAGCCTTTTTATTGACTTGTTTTAGTATTTTAAGGCTCGCCGCTCCACATTCTAAGCGCATCACAAAAGTCACCATTCTAATCTATTCACAAAAGTTATCCTCCAAAACAGAAGAACAAATTGTTGTTGTTGTTTAGTCACTAAGTCTTGTCTGATGCTTTGCGACTCCATGGGCTACAGCCCCGCCAGGCTCTTCTGCCCATGGGAGTGAGTTGCCATTTCCTTCTCCAGGGGATCTTCTTGGCCCCGGATTGAACCAGTGTCTCCTGCTTGGCAGGCAGATCCTTTACTAGGGCACCATCTGGGAAACCCAGGAGCAAATTATCACTCCAGAATTCGTAACTACCCAGTGGCACCTCCTCCAAACACTTTAGCTTAAAGTCCTCTGTGATCCTGCAGACACCTACTTCTCCATCTTCTCCTCCAATCATGCTCTTCATTGTTTCTTAAAGTTCCAGCCACTGGTGCTTTCTTCTTCTTCCTTTAGCACAACAGGCTGTATGCATTTCAGGGCATTTGTACTTGGTATTTTTCTACATGGAATGCTCTTTCACCATGTTTTAGTTTAGATTTCTTCAACCTGACATGGTTATTTGTGATTAATTTTAATCCATACTGTGTGAATTTTTAGTCTATGCTCTAAGCTAGACTGTACACTCCTCATCCACGTTCTGTTTATTCTCTTAGCCTTTCTTTCTTTATAGCATTTATGATAACTATAAATTCTATTACATATTTACTTGTTTACCTTTTCATTGTCTGCTCCCCCATCACTCCATAGAGTATAAGTTCCACGAGGGTGACTTTGGGACTGGTACCCAACTGCCACTCAGTATACACTTGTAAACTGAACATATGGGACTCATCACTCAACTTTTTTAAACTTCACTTTTCTCATTTGTAAAATACAAAGAGTAAAAAGGTTGATGGAAGTATACCCTGAATACATGATATTCCCTTTTCTATTTGTCTGTCCAGCAATTCAGTTTTCCTTCCATCTGATGCATCTTGGCTACACCCTGGGTACCATCATCATTCATATAAAGGATCCTATCAATGTATCTTAAACTAAAGACAGTTTTATATGTTAAAGGAATTTTGATTCCTTTTAACAATTTTTTATATATGTATTCTATCTACATTTGTATGTATTTAGATGGGATTACCTATGTATCCTGTATATGTATGTACTCTACATTACATTTTACAGAACAACTAAAGTTTGGTGGATATTGTTCCCTTGCATATTATTTACTACAAATATTCCTCCACTATGATTAGGAGTGGCATAACAGTACTAATTGGAGCCTTTGCTTTTGTATTATAAATAAAAGGCAGTTGTGAGCTTATATACTGCTCATTGTTTCATGCTTTAGATTAATTTGAGAAATATCAAGCTGTGTAATTTAGCATCAGCAACTTTCTTAGTTTCTCCTCAGCATAAGGATGTTACATTTTTTCCTCTTAGACTCCCTCATCTTATTTATTTTTCCAGAATAAATGGCAAAAGATAGCCTGGAAAAAGCCACGTAGGTGCAAAAGGACTTCACCAAATACTTTGGTAGCTTACCCCAAACCATATTATTTTGCATATTCACCAACTATGTAATATTTGAGGTTTTTGGTTTTTTTTTTAATCTTCTCCATTGCTGTTTTCATGCTTCCCTGGTGGCTCAGTGGTAAAGAACCTGCCTGTCAATATAGGAACATGAGTTCAACCCCTGGGTCGGAAGATCCCCTGGAGGAAGAAATGACAACCCACTCAAGTATTAGTGCCTGGAAAATCCCATGAGCAGAGGAGTCTGGCAGGCTACAGTCAATGGAGTTGCAAAGAGTCGGACATGACTGAGCACACACACACACACACACACACTGTTATTTCCACTTTGTGATTTTTTTTAGCCTGAATCAAGACTGTCTGACTAACTGCCCTTGGAAATCCCCTGATAATTAATTTTTTACAAGTCAATTATTTTACCAATTAGGATGGGAACACTCCTGTTCTTTGAATAGATCATTTCCTTTCACTGGTTACTGTTTCTCCTTTGCAGCTAACATTTTAGGAAATCGTTTTCCATGACTATGGTTATTTATTATTTCCTTTGAGTGAGTGGCATATCCTATGATCACTTGCCTAATTAGCAATAGAGAGTAGCCTTCATCAAAACAAATGTCACAACCTGCAGTTTCAGACAGAGTTATTGATTACCAAAGAATAATCTGATAAATTGCAAGGATCAGGGAGGGGACCCAATCAGACTCAACATGGAAGAACTGTTATCCAACAGCCATCTAAGCATGATAATAATAATTTTGGTGATGACAATAACAACAGTTTAATAACTATATAGAGATGCCTATATTTATGTTTTATTTCAAACACTGTCCCTGCTCCACACTGGATGGTATTAAGACTAAGATGAAGGCAGATATCTAGTAATAGAAACCATAGAAGGAGAAACATAGCTTCCTTTCCTAGCACATCTCAGCTGGCTGTGAGACCACTTCATTACTTCGGATACTCTCAGTACCTCTAAAAAGTTTTTGTGTTATTTTTCAATTATTAATACCATCTTCCAACCCTTAAGTGAAGACCTTTGTGGACATTAGCCCCGTCCTTCAGGAATTAGAAGAAAACTCATTTTGAAGCTGAGAAAACAGAGGCTGAAATAAAGTAACTGGTTCAAAGACACCCATGTAGTTAAAAGGCAGAGCTGTTTTGCAAACCCAGGTCAGGTCCATCTGATTCCGAAGTTCAACATCTTAAATTCTAGGCAATAGAGCTCAACTTGCCCCCACTCCACTCTACTACTCAGCAGCGCATGGAGTACTTGGTGGACAGTGGTGAAAGCCCTGGACCCGAAGTTACCAGACCTGGTTCCGAGCCTGGCCTATCATCTGCCAGTTATGGGCACCCTGCCTCCCTTTCCTCATGTAAAATGGGTTTTGATAACATTAGCCTTACCTTCCTTATCAGCACCAATTTCAATAGCACATGGGAAATGCTTGGCTAGCTGCAACGCACTGTTTGAGTATGTGGCATTGTGTTACTTTGGAAGTATTATTTTTAGATTTTTAAAAACTGAAGCATAGCTAATTTACAATGTCATGTTAGTGTCAAGTGTACAACAAAGTGATTAAGTTATGCATATATACATATTCCTTTTCAGATTCTTTTCCATTATAGGTTATCACAAAATGACGAATATGGTTCCCTGTGCTATCCAATAGGTCCTTGTTTATCTTTAGGAAGCATTCAGAAGTCACTTTCTAATGCAGATTTTCTTTGCCTGAAAATGGATAGCAAGCTCCCCATGGTTGGATAGCATCACTGACTCAATGAATATGAATTTGAGCAAACTATAGTGGAGAACAGAGGAGCCTGGCGTGCTATAGTCCATGGGGTCATAAAAAGTCAGATACAACTTAGTGATTGAACAACAAGGGTAGAAATTCATCTATCATTTCTTGCTGCTGTTTGCTCCCAGAATTGACACTGTGCTCAATAGAAAAGCCCCTCCTACCCCACTCCACTCAGGTTTTCATATTTATTTTACCTGATTATCACACACTTTGTCCCTTGGAGAGAAAAGGCAGAGGGGAATTGCAGAAAGTCCAAGACTGCTGGGTGCTGCTGCTGAGTTCTAGAATGTGCAGTGAGGTGCATGTTTACTGAGGAGGCATGGATTGAAGGAGAAAGCTCAAGCAGACCCAACTTGTGCAGCTCTGGTTTATGTCTCTTAAAATAAAACTATTACCAGACTTCCGTTCCTTAACATAATTTCCATCCCTCTCTTTCTATTAGTCAATTTGCTTGGTCAGCTCTCCTGAAACGTCTAACCATTTTTTCCTCTGTGTATTTATCTATTCCTCCTTTCACATGTTCTGCATTGGTTATCACTTTTTCTCGTGACTTCCCCATAGTGATCTGTTCCATAAGTATGTGTGGAACAGTTGGGCACCTGGATATTTTTCTGATCTTCTTCTCAGCTTCACTCTAGTTAGAAACTAAGTGAAATATTACCCCAAAATTTCCTTGCAGTAAAAATAGCACCAGTGTCCTGGTGTGCCTCAAGATCCTTTTTTTTTCCTATTAGGGAAAAATGCAGTTCCAATGTCTCTCTCTCATACATATATATGTATAATTTTCTATTTAAACAAGCATAGATATGTGTGCATGCTTAGTCACTCTGTTGTACCTGACTCTTTGCAACCCATTGGACTGTAGCCTGCCAGGCTCTTCTGTCCATGGGATTTTTCAGACAAGAAAAATCCCATACTGGAATGGTTTGCCATTTCATCCTCCAGAGTATCTTCCTGACTCAGGAATCAAACCCGAGTCTCCTGTGTCTCCTGCCTTGACAGGTGGGTTCTTTACCTACTAAGTCTTTGAGAAACCCACACATACATAAGATTAATCTTTGTGATCAGTGAGACTAGTCTCCTTGTGCAACTCACAGAGTGATATTGAAGAAAGATCTTATCCAGCACAACACAGGCCATGGTTTCTTTCTCTCTGAAGTGCTAATCTTAAGGTTCTCTGTTAATTTCCCAGAACCACCATAACAAAGTGCCCTTCATTACATGCTTTAAACAACAGAAATGTATTTCCTCCCAGTTCTGGAGATCAGAAATCCAAAATCAAGATGTCAGCAGGCCCATACTCTCCCCGGAGGCTCGGGGGGGTCCATCCCATACCTTCTCTTAGGTTTTGGTGATGGCAGCCATCCTTGGCCTGTAGCTGCACAGCTTAGCCTCTGCTTCTCTGATCACATGGCCATCTCCTTGTGTCTCCACGGTGTCTTCCCTTGATGCATGCCTGTCACTGTGACTCTCTTATTTTTATAAGAACATGAATCCTATTGGATTAAGGGCCCAACTTATTCAAATATGACCTCAATTAAACGCGTTACCTCTGCAAATATTCCATTTCTAAGTAAGGTTACATTCTGAAGTTCTGGGAAAGATAGGAATTGGGGGCTACCCTGCAACCCAATCAGTACAGATTCCCTCTGAGGCAGCAGCCAGAAATCAAAACCTGCTATTTCTTTGTTGCTTTCAAAGGATATTTGCAAATGACTAAGTTAACCTGAGAGGGCTTCCCTAGTGGCTCAGTGGTAAAGAATCCACCTATCAATGCAGGAGCCTAGGGGTCAATCCCTGGGTTGGGAAGATCCCCTGGAGAGGGGAATGGCAACCCACTCTAGTATTCTTGTCTAGAAAGTCCCATGGGCAGAGGAATCTGGTAGGCTACAGTCCATGGGTTGCAAAGAGTCAGACATGACTCAGCACCTAAACAAAAACAAGAAGTTAACCTGCAGAGGCTTCAGGAGCAGGTTCTGGTAGAAAGAACCTGGTGATCAGGGCTGACCCTTTTGGCCACACATCAGAACTCTTTTTGCACATGACTTCTACCTAAGACCTCTTTAGTCAGGTATACAGTGTTGATATATAATACCTGAGTTCCGAGTTCTATACTTACATTCACAATCTCCCATCCTCGAGTCTAGAATCTACAAAGAACTAAAAGCTGAGTTTTTGTTTGTTTGCTTTTTTTTTTTTCTAAATTGAATAACTGACTACCAGTTCTCTTCTGGAAGCAAAACCTGATTTGAATGGACATAGGCCACCTTATAACATGAAGATGTTTACATATTTCACTGGAAAAAATATTGCTTTATATCAAAGGGTACTGTCCAGACATACCTTAATACTGGGAGTTTTATGTTATATAGTGTAGACACTCACTATTCCTTTTCAAATTCTGAAAAAAAATCCTAAATATGAATTCCCAAAGGATTTTGGAAAAGAAAATACAGGCCTATTTTTTCAATTATCTTTAATCCAATCAAGTAGAAAAGCTGCCACCATTAGCTTTGAGTTCTTCTAGTTCAGTGGTTCTTAGACCTACCTGAATAGTGCAGTCACCTGGAGAACTTTACAAAATCCTAAGCCCTATATGAAAATATGGTTATTGTCAGTATAGCTTAGAAGAAGTCATACTAGAATGTTGTTCAGCTGATAAGTCATGTCCAACTCTTTGTGACCCCATGGACCACACACTAGAACAGGGTGGGGCTGTAAGCCAGTCTGACTAGCATTCTTGTAGGAAGATTAGAAGAAAGACACACAGAGAGGAGAAGACCCCCATGTGAAGATCCAGAGACACACAGGGGCAAGACAGTCATGTGACAATAGAGGAAGCCACTGGCATGACACATCTAAAAGATGCCAAGGATTTCCAGCAGACACTAGAAGCTAGAAAGAGGCAAGCAAGGATTCTACAGATTCAGAGGGAGCTTGCCTGGCCGATATCCTGATTTCAAATGTCTGGGTTCCAGAACTATGAGAAGAAATTTCTATTGCTTTAAACCACCCAGTTTGTGTGCATCCTGTGTGTGGGAATGAAGCACAGGCCGGGGTTTGGAACATTCCCAGAGCTCTAGAGTCCCACCATAAACAGCTAGTCGTGGATGTCAAAGCACTGAAACAGAGATGAATTGAAGGGGGCAGCTGACCTACAGTGAGAAATGGAAATAGTCGTACATAACTAACATTTATTGAAGGCTTCATACCTTCTGGGCACACATGACCTACACTAGTTCATTCAATCTCAAGAAAACCCCACTGTTTTGATCATCATATTAGAAAAGAGAAAGCTCAGTCTCCCACAGATGAAATAACTTGCCCAATGTGCTCCAGTAATGAGAGGAAGAACCAGGACTTGAACCCAGTTGCACCTGACCTTAGCACAGCGCCTGCTCTTCGTGTCAGCTCAGGAGAGGAGCCTTGCTGAGTCCAGAGATCTCATCAAGGCGACCTGAAGAATCAGAGGCTTCGTTCAGCCTGCTGCACTGTGAGAGTGGGAGCCCTGGCTCTGCTGTGACAAACACAGGAGTTTGGCATCTAGCTCTTGCAGCTGCCAAAAAGAATTAAACCCAGTGAGTGAAAGCACAGGAAAGGCAACAACAAAAATGCCAGCACCAGCAGCAGCAGGAGGGAAGACCCAATTACTACTGGTTGAAGTGTGAGGAAAATTAAAGTTGGTGATGGTTCAAGGTTCTGTTGAAATTCCAAAGTAGTGGGCTTGCATAACCATGAAACATGGAAATTAAAGTATTACTGATGTTCACACTGTGTATTTCAGGACTTCATTTTCTGTCTCGCTTTGTCTCAACAAGTCTCAATTCAGTCACGCGCTAACCACCACAAAGAAAGGAAAAAAGATGGAGACGTGTGAGAACGTGTGTGTATGTGTGTTTCTGTGTGCGTAGGTGTGTCTCTCTATGTGTGCATGTACATTAAACACGTAAATAAATTACAAAGAGAGAAAACTACAAAAAAAGCATAATCTACTTTGCTGCTGGCTCTGCCCAAGCATATTAAGTGAATTGCAATCATGATAAGGTCCCCACAACTTTAAAACACTTTTTTGGGCAAAAGTTTTCTGAATTCACCGACCAAAGCATTGATAATTTCTGAATCTTTGACAATAACAGCCCCTAGATACACCGAGCATTTCCTACATCCCAGACACACTTAATCCCCATGTGAGCCTTCCAAAGAAAGCACAATTATCACTATTTTGGAGAGGAAGAAATTGAGCTTACAAAACTGGAATAACTGGCACCAACCAGGTAATAAACCTACTAAAGGGAAGAAAGGTTTGAAACCAAGGCTCTCTGCTCTGAAAGCTAGACCGCCAAGGCACCGTGGCATTTTTCTCCCACTGTACTTCTGCCCTCTAGCTGACAGTATCCACCCTGCACGGTTCAATGCTTCTCCCTCCCGTGGCAGGGAGTTCTGTAAGTGCTGTGTGTGTAGTTGACTAACTGCACGGATTTCTTTTCCTCAGACTAAAGCTCTGAAGTTATCGAATCAGCTACCCAGGCTTACCTTCCCACACATTTGATGACAATTGCCTTCTTCAGAGTGTTTGTACTTGAGGCAAACAATGTTTTTTCCCATAGTTTTTGTTTTTTTAATTGGAATACAACATTGTGTTAGTTTCTGCTGTACAGCAAAGTGAATCAGCTATGCATATACATATATTCCCGTCTTTTTTTATTTCCTTCCTATTTATGTCACCATCGAGCATTGAGTAGAGTTCTCTGTGCTCTACAGTAGGTTTTCATTAGTTATCTGTTGTATACATAATATCAAGGACCGGTGGCTGCGCGGGCACAGGAGGGCCGAGAGGAGCTACTCCACGTTCAAGGTCAGGAGGACAGGCCATGAGGAGATACCCCTTGTTCAAGGTAAGGAGCAGCGGCTGTGCTTTGCTGGGGCAGCTGTGAAGAGATACCCCACGTCCTAGGTTAGTCAAACCCAAGTAAGACGGTAGGTGTTGCAAGAGGGCATCAGAGGGCAGACACACTGAAACCATAAAAATAGACAACTAGCCAATCTGATCACACAGACCACAGCCTTGTCTAACTCAGTGAAACTTAGCCATGCCATGTGGGGCCACCCAAGAGGGTCGGGTCATGGTGGAGAGGTCTGACAGAATGTGGTCCCCTGGAGAAGGGAATGGCAAACCAATTCAGTATTCTTGCCTTGAGAACCCCATGAACAGTATGAAAAGGCAAAAAGATAGGACATGGAAAGATGAACTCCCCAGGTTGGGAGGTGCCCAATATGCTACTGGAGATCAGTGGAGAAATAACTCCAGAAAGAATGAAGGGATGGAGCCAAAGCAAAAACAACACCCAGTTGTGGATGTGACTGGTGATAGAAGCAAGGTCTGAGGCTGTAAAGAGCAATATTGCATAGGAACCTGGAATGTTAGGTCCATGAATCAAGGCAAATTGGAAGTGGTCAAACAGGAGATGGCAAGAGTGAATGTCGACATTCTAGGAATCAGCAAACCAAGATGGACTGGAATGGGTGGATTTAACTCAGACGACCATTATACTTACTACTGTGGGCAGGAATCCCTCAGAAGAAATGGAGTAGCCATCATGGTCAACCAAAGAGCCCGAAATGCAGTACTTGGATGTAATCTCAAAAATGACAGAATGATCTCTGTTTGTTTCTAAGGCAAACCATTCAATATCACGGTAATCCAAGCCTATGCCCCAACCAGTAATGCTGATGAAGCTGAAGTTGAATGGTTCTATGAAGATCTACAAGACCTTTTAGAACTAACACACAAAAAAGATGCCCTTTTCATTATAGGGGACTGGAATGCGAAAGTAGGCAGTCAGGAAACACCTGGAGTGACAGGCAAATTTGGCCTTGGAGTACAGAATGAAGCAGGGCAAAGGCTAATAGAGTTTTGCCAAGAGAACACACTGGTCATAGCAAACACCCTCTTCCAACAACAAAAGAGAAGACATGGACATGACCAGATGGTCAACACCGAAATTAGATTGATTATATTCTTTGCAGCCAAAGGTGGAGAAGCTCTATACAGTCAGCAAAAACAAGACCGGGAGCTGACTGTGGCTCAGATCATGAACTACTTATTGCCAAATTCAGACTTAAATTGAGGAAAGTAGGGAAAACTACTAGACTATTCATGTATGACCTAAATGAAATCCCTTATGATTATACAGTGGAAGTGAGAAATAGATTTAAGGGACTAGATCTAATAGACAGAGTGCCTGATGAACTATGGACAGAGGTTTGTGACATTGTACAGGAGAAGGGGATTAAGACGATCCTCATGGAAAAGCAATGCAAAAAAAGCAAAATAGTTGTCTGAGGAGGACTTACAAATAGCTGTGAAAAGAAGAGAAGCAAAAACCAAAGGAGAAAATGAAAGATATCCCCATCTGAATGCAGAATTCCAGAATACCAAGGCGAGATAAGAAAGCCTTCGTCAGCTATCAATACAAAGAAATAGAGGAAAACAAGAGAATAGGAAAAACTAGAGATTGCTTCAAGAAAATTCGAGATACCAAGGGAACATTTCATGCAAAGATGAGCTCAATAAATGACAGAAATGGTATGGATCTAACAGAAACAGACAATATTAAAAAGAGGTGACAAGAACACACAGAAGAACTATACAAAAAAGATCTTCACAACTCAGATAATCACAGTGGTGTGATCCCAGAGCCAGACATCCTGGAATGTGAAGTCAAGTGGGCCTCAGAAAGTATCACTACGAAAAAAGCTAGTGGAGGTGATGGAATTCCAGTTGAGCTATTTCAAATCCTGAAAGATGATGCTGTGAAAGTGTTGCACTCAATATGCCAGCAAATTTGGAAAACTCAGCAATGGCCACAGGACTGGAAAAGGTCAGTTCTCATTCCAATACCAAAGGAAGGCAATGTCAAAGAATCCTCAAACTACCACACAATTGCACTCATCTCACACGCTAGCAAAGTAATGCTTAAAATTCTCCAAGCCAGGCTTCAGAGTACATGAATGGTGAACTTCCAGATGTTCAAGCTGGTTTTAGAAAAGGCAAGGAATCAGAGATCAAATTGCCAATACCCACTGGATCATCAAAAAAGCAAGAGAATTCCAGAAAATCATCTATTTCTGCTTTATTGACAATGCAAAAGCTTTTGACTCTGTAGATCACAACAAACTGTGGAAAATTCTGAAAGAGATAGGAATACCAGACCATCTGAACTGTCTCTTGAGATACCTGTATGCAGGTCAAGAAGCAACAGTAAGAACTGGACATGGAACAACAGACTGGTTCAAAATAGGATAAAGAGTAGGTCAAGGCTGTATATTGTCACCCTGCTTATTTAACTTATATACAGAGTATATCATGAGAAACGCTGCACTGGAAGAAGCACAAGATGGAATCAAGATTGCTGGGAGAAATATCAGTAACCTCAGATATGCAGACGACATCACCCTTATGGCAGAAAGTGAAGAGCAACTAAAAAGCCACTTGATGAAAGTGAAAGAGGAGAGTGAAAAAATTAGCTTAAAGCTCAACATTCAGAAAACTAAGATAATGGCATCTGGTCCCATCACTTCATGGGAAATAGATGGGGAAACATTGGAAACAGTGTCAGACTTTATTATTTTGGGTTCCAAAATCACTGCAGATGGTGATGCAGCCATGAAACTAAAAGATGCTTACTCCTTGGAAGGAAAGTTATGACCAACCTAGATAGCATATTGAAAAACAGAGACATTACTTTGCCAACAAAGATTCCATCTAGTCAAGCCTATGGTTTTTCCAGTAGTCATGTATGGATGTAAGAGTTGGACGGTGAAGAAAGCTAAGCACCAAAGAATTGATGCTTTTGAACTGTGGTGTTGGAGAAGACTCTTGAGAGTCCCTTAGACTTCACGGAGATCCAACCAGTCCATCCTAAAAGAGATCCATCCTGGGTGTTCCTTGGAAGGACTGATGTTGAAGCTGAAACTCCAGTATTTTGGCCACCTCATGTGAAGAGTTGACTCATTGGAGAAGACCTTGATGCTGGGAAGGATTGGGGACAGGAGTAGAATGGGACGACAGTGGATGAGATGGCTGGATGGCATCACCAACTCAATGAACATGGGTTTGGGTAGACTCCAGGAGTTGGTGATGGACAGGGAGGCCTAGCCTGCTGCAGTTCATGGGGTCGCAAGGAGGCAGCCATGACTGAGCGATTGACCTGAACTGATAATATCAAGAGTGTTTATAGGTCAATCCTTTAGCCTTTTCAGAGCAGAGCAACTGCACAAAATGTCAACTAAGGCTCTTGTTCAGTTTTCCTAACATAGTACTCACTAGCCTATTTGTAGTTTGAAAATATTTTATATTAAATCTGCATATCAAAATTCAATTCCATTTGATTCCCTTAAACAAAAGCACAGGACAAAGGTCATTGTTGCTGCCTCTGTCCTTCCCAATCACAGAGCAACACAGCACAACACAGTATTTCCCTACAGCAAAGAGTAGATTTTTTTCTTTAATCCCTCATCCTTTCAGAATATGGATAAAAGACTAGAATATCAAATCCAGAAAAAGAAATACCCTTTAAGTAATATGATCCTCTTTTTTAAGCTCAGGAATTTCATAAAGATTTACAAAATGAAAAATGCAGGAAAGCGAATTGGAAAACATAATATACAAATTTCCCAGTTCAGTCTAAAGGAACACTATTTGGAGACAGTTTTGCCTCACTGATCGTCATACTTTCTTATCATGTGACAAAGATGGTTACAAAAAAAGAGTTCTGGGTCAGAAACAGTGCTAAAGTTTCACTGCATCCTGGTATTCTTCATTCCTCAAAATAATAAGCTATCTTTTCCCATCCCTTGAAGGGTGGTGAAGTCATATGATACATTCTAGCCAATAAAAGTGCATAGAAGTGAAGAGTCCCTTCCAGGACTAGGCTGCAAGGAGGAAATTAAGTTCTCTATTGTGCTTCCTCAGTGATCAAAGAGGTCCTGTAGGAGATAGGTGTGTGCTATGTTGCTTCAGTCATGCCCCACTCTTTAGGACCCCATGGACTGTAGTCTGCCAGACTCCTCTGTCCATGGGATTCCCCAGGCAAGAATACAGGAGTGGGGTGTCATACCCTCCTCCCTGGGATGGAACCCCCATCTCCTACATCTCCTGCCTTCGCAGACGGGCTCTTTATTAGCACCCCCTTGGAAGCCACATACCGAGATGCTAGAGACAAAATCTCCTGCACTGTTGAGTCTGGGAAATGTTTCCCTGCGGAGTCATTAGAACCTGCAGCACATTTTATGTGAGTGAGGAATATAATTCAACAGGAAAACCATTTGGACCTGGTGTTTTCTTTGTGGAAAGGGTTTCAGTAAGGGACTTTGTTTCTTTAATAAGTAGTGAAGTGAAGTGAAATGAAAGTTCCTCAGTCGTGTCTGACTCTTTGCGACCCCACGGACTATATGGTCCCTGGAATTCTCCAGACCAGAATACTGGAGTGGTAGCCTTTCCCTTCTTCAGGGGATCTTCCCAACCCAGGTATCGAATCCAGGTCTCCCTCATTGCAGGTGAATTCTTAAGCAGCTGAGCCACAACAGAAGCCTGAGAATACTAGAGTAGGTAGCCTATCCCTTCTCCAGTGGATCTTCCCGATTCAGGAACTGAACTGGAGTCTCCTGCATTGCAGGTGGATTCTTTACCAACTGAGCTAGCAGGGAAGCCTTTAATAAATAGAGTGACATCTTGAAATTAAAGTATTGCTGATGTTCACAATGTCTATTTCAGGATGCCATTCTCCATCTCAGTTTGTCACAATAAATCTTGATTCAGCCATGCACTTAATACCTTATTTATATAAGAACTTTGTCCATTTTTCTATATTTTTTATTTTCTTTTATTTCATTGACTATCTTACTCTTGTATTATTTCCTTCTTTCTACCTGTTTTGGATATTTTTTATACTCCCTACAGTGCAAAAGGTGTAAAGACTTCTCGGGTCACTGACATTAGACCCTTCTTTTCCAATAGAAGCTTCTAGTGTTCATATGTACTTGAAAAAAAGTACATTCTCCAGCTGTTGGCTGGAGTGCTTTGTGACAATTAGGTCAAGATGGTTGATGGCAATATTTATTGAATCTTCCGTATCTTTAATACCTTTTTTCCTTAAGATTTTTTTATTGATTGCTTAGAAAAGGGTATTAAGAATCCTTCACTTATAATGGTGGATTTTTTTTTTTAATCTCTCCCTTTGTTTCTGTCAATTTTTGTTTCATGCATTTTTAAGTTCTGTTATTGGGTGCATATATATGTCTTCCTGATAAATTGGCCTGTTATCATTACAAAATATCCCTGTATCTCTGGGAATCTTTTGTCCTGACATATTCTTTGTTTGATATGGATAGGGACAGTAGCCTTCTTATTTGCTTTCAGCTTATTTATGCTTTATATTTAAAGCACATATTTCATAGATTGGGCATTCAAAAAATCTAACATGATAATGCCTTTTCATTGGAGTGGTTAGAGCACCTACAGTATGTATCATCTCTGAGATAGCTGGATTTAGGTCTGCCATTTTAGCATAAGTTTTCTGGTTTTTCTCTCAATTTCTGTTCCTCAGTTCCTCCTTTTCTGTCTTCTAGATTAGCTGAATATTTTTAGAATTCAATTATAATTTATCTACTGGATTTATATCAATATGTCCTTATATTAATCTTTTGTTGTTGAGATTAAAACATAAACCTTTGACCTTTTAGAGTATACTTACTGTTAATATTCCACTACTTCCCCCAAAACCTAAGAGGCTTGCAAATACATACGGCCATTTACCTCTTTTTTTTTTGTCTGTTTTGCTAAATTTGTCACACATATTACCTCTATGTACACCACAAGCTTTCATAATAAATTATTATAATTTTTACTTTAAAATTATATGTATCTTTTTAATTAAGAAGAAAATATCTTTTTAATGTGATGTTGCATCTATGATATCCAGGGCTCTTCATTTCTTCCTGAAGACCTGAGTTCTCATCTGGTATCATTATTTTTTTTTTCCATCTTGAAGAACTGCCTTTAGCACTTTTTATAGTGTAGGTTTGCTGACAACAAATTCTCCTACTTTCTTTTTATCTGAAAATGTTTTTTGATTTCATTCTTTTTCTTTCAGCTTTTTTGAGGCATAATTCATTCTTGAAGAATATTTTTATTCAACATAAAGTTCTGTATTGAGAGTGTTTTCCTATTTAGTCCCGAGATATATTGTTTCACTCTTTCCTGGCCTTCTGTGTGACTTATGAGAAGTCACAAATTGTTTTAATCAAATTGTTGTTCACCTGAAGGCCTGTGTCTTTTTCTCTCTGCCTGCTTTCAAGATGTTTTCTTTATCTCTGCTTTTAACAGTTTGACTATGATATACATAGTTGGTTTTCTTTGCATTATCTTTCTCATTCACAGAACTTATTCAAACTAAAATTGTTTTTTAAATTTTTAATTAATTTAGGTAATTTAAGAAATTTCTCAAAAGTTTTTCTCTATTACCCATTTCCTATTTATGAGGCTACAATTACATACATATTAGGCCTTTTGAATTGCTGCACTGGGCCTGAAGACTTTACTCATTAAAAAAAAAAAAAGACTGTTTCCTCCTCTGTTTTTTATGTTGGATAATTTCAATTCATCCGTTTCTAAGTTTACTATCTTTGTGTTCTGTCATTTCCAACTTGCTGTTAATCTACTCAGTGATTTTTATTTATTCCAGATATTTTATTTTTCAGTGCTAGAAGCTATATTGATTTTTTTTATAATTTACATTTCTGTTTAGATTTCATAACTTTTCAGTAATTAGGAACAGTTTTCTTTATACTTTAGCATAGTTTTAATAGTTGCTTTAAAATCCTCACCTACTAATTTCAAACAATTCCCACCCCCCTCCCCGATACTATATTGTGGGTTTTTTTGTTGCTTTTTTTGTGTGTGTGGATACTCTGGATTATGTTATTTTCTTCAAGAAGATTAACCTTTTTATAGCAGATAGTTAAATTAGCTGAAACTCCAACAACAAATTCTCTCTCCTCTGTACTTGACAGCAGCAGACTCCCACTTCATTCTTCCAGCCTTTGCTATATTGTTTGGAATCTGGTTCTTGAAGCCAGAAGTCTGATGGTTTTCTAGTTGAGTTTCAGCCCTATGGGCTTCCCCAGTGGCTCAGGTGGTAAAGAATCTGCCGGCCATGCAGGAGACATGGCTTTGTTCCCTGGATCGGGAAGATCCCCTGGAGAACTGAATGGCTACTCAGGCCAGTATTCTTGCCTGGAGAATTCTTTGGACAGAGGAGTGTTTACACTGGGGACTGCTATCAGTCTAAGAGTATTTAAACATTTGGAAGTAAACCCTGTGTTCTTCCTTTCTTATAAGTGTTGATACTGCTCCAATGTTTTCCTGGTTTGGCCATTTTCACAAGCTTCCAAGGGATTAGTTTTTAAAATTTTTCCCACTGTTTACAAGTATTACCTGCTGTAGGGTTAGTTCAGTAAGAGTTACTTGGCTATTATGAGAAGTAACACCCTCCCATGAGTGAGGAACAAGCTTTGTGTTAACTCACTGGTTAGGAAGTTTCTTGCACTATAGCATGATTTAAGCTATTTTAACGAATGCAAGGTACCAGCAACAGTATTTTTGTTTTTATTTTTTACTAATTCAGTTTGGTTTGGAAGCAGAGCTTCTTGACTTTTTATATAAGGTATTCACAGGCATACTATCATTTTTATTGGCTTTCATAAGTTTTCTGGGACATCAATATTGCAAGATAAAATTTGTTAAGTCATGGTACTTTTCAGAAATGTAACCCCTAAAAGTATAATAGATTATTCATTCATCATTGATTTTCCTCATATTGGCACCCTACATCCTACCCATTAACCCCCTGAGAGATCTCATTTTCTTTTCCTCACAGTTCAAATTACTCTAGACATTCTGTATTTCCCCATTTTAAAACTTAAAACTTTTAACCAAACCGGCTAATTCTTTGTGTCAGTATTTTGTTTCACTATAAAATGATACTGGGCTTCTTTCCCATTTATAATATATGTCTAGGAGGCTGAATTGATAAAACTACTTTTATTTCAAACAATCCAATAGAATTATGAAAAGTGAAAGTCGCTCAGTCATGTCCAACTCTTTGTGACTTCAAGAACTGTACAGTCCATGGAATTCTCCAGGCCAGAATACAGGAGTGGGTAGTCTTTCTCTTCTCCACGGGAATCTTTTCAACCCTGGGACTGAACCCAGGTCTCTCACATTGCAGGCAGATTCTTTACAGCTGAGCCATAAGGGAAGCAGTCATTAAATAGTTCTTGCTTTGAACTTTCATTTAACATCCACTGATAAAATATCAACCACTTACTATTTTCAATCCATCATTTTACTCTAATCACTGATAGGTGAGGGTAGGGCTACCTGTTCGTAAATAAAACACACAATGTCTAGGAAAATAATATAATATAATATATTGGGTTTATATACTTTAACATAAAAAATATTCTCAAGACAAATTGGAGATTTAGGTAATTTCCCAGATTCTCTAATACATTCAAGAATGTCATGTCTCTATTCTTAAACATCTTTCTGTTATTTAAGATAAACTGAGAAGTTTCCCCTGCCATATTTATCCCCTCTCTCTTCTTCCATTCTTTCATTTACTTTGTCTTTTTGTTTCTTATCCCTATGGTCCCACCTTTTCTCTGCTAGTTGTCAGTTCCACTTCCAAGGGCTTTCCTCTGCAGTGGTACAGGTTTTTATAGTTTCTTTTTTAAAGGAAAGAGAAGAGAAAAGAAACCCATTCTTCCCTCAGAATGTGGGGGGTCAGTGAGAACATTTTTTCACACCATCAAGATTAATTATTCTACGAGCATTATATGAGAAACTCTGCACCCTTCTCATATTCTCACCTGGCACATGTTCCAACCTGTCAGAAGAAAGGAGAAGAAACTACAACAGCCTGACACCTACACCAGGTACAGTGGAGCAGCAGTGAATGAAAACAGTCCAGTGGGAGATCAGGCACGTATACAGATAATTCTAACCTAACGAGGAGCAGATCAGAGCAGGATTAACAACATAGTCAAATACTGGGGAAGCAGTACAACTCTGCAATTTTGCCTGCAGGCTTTCAGGAAAGTTTTTAACACAGAGATGTAACATTTGAACTGACCTGAACGGAATCACACCTCTAGCCCTTAGTATGACAGTTCTTTCTGCCCGAAGCATCCTTTCCCAAATCCTTCTTTGCATGACTGACAACTGTTCTTCAGGTATTTGCCTAAATTCTACCTAGTTATGCAGAGAAAGCAATGGCACCCCACTCCAGTACTCTTTCCTGGAGAATCCCAGGGACGGGGAACCTGATGGGCTGCCGTCTATGGGGTCACAGAGTTGGACACAACTGAAGTGATTTAGCAGCAGTGGTACCTAGTTATGAGCATCTTCATGATCACATTTTCTATGATGATAAACTCTACCACTCTATCACAGCCCCTTCTTGATCTTCTTTCTACAGCTCCTTCTTTACTGATGATGTATTTAATCTTTTTTTTTTTTGTATTCATTCATTTATCATCTGCTTTGCCAAGTTGAATGCAGGCACCACGAGGGCAGGAATCTGCATCTTAATCACTATTGTATTCCTAGTCATTAGCTAGGCTAGTGCCTAGCCTCATGTCTATCACATTGCAGCTGCTGAATAAATATATTTATGTATTCATTACATATTTAATTATATAATATATATAGTTACATATCATATATATACATACATAAATTGATTTTAATATAGTTACTTGTATGCATGTCTGTCATTTCCATTAGATTGTGAACCTCTAAAGAATATCCAGTTGCAATCATTTTGCATTCCTTTTTTGTATGGCCATTCCTCCTGCCCTTTCATACGTGGTAGGTGCTCAATAAGTTCTTTGTGCATAAATAAATACACATATTGTTCCTTATCCACTACTTTTGTTGGAAGGAAGGCTTGAAAAAGCATCCCAGGTTGGAATTATTTTTAATTTATCAGAAAATTTTAGGAAAAAAATAAGTTGTACTACTCCAATTTAAGCAAAAACAGTTCTGCCATCTCACAAAAAGAAAAACAAAGACAATTTTTGAGACCACTTTCTATATTTCATTGTAAATAAAATAGTGACAAGTTGAAATATTCAAGAATGTGACCACTAAATAGAGCTCTGTTGAAATGTTTTGATTTTTATCCTTGGACATATCTTGGTAGGTTAGCAATTTACAAGGTGACCAGAGATGACATTTCCTCCCTGCCAGTGTGGGGTACATTCCCTTTGCCGGAAATGTGGCAAATAGCTTGAATTTAAGCTTTGATGTCCCAGTCTTCAGATGACTTTCTGAGGCCCTTCAAGTGACAAATCTACTTTCTTGAAGATGACTCAGACCCAATAGAGGTATAAAGTTTTAAGATGAAGCACTACCTGATTTTAAAACTTACACTTGGTCATCATAAACTTTTTTTTTTAGTTCTATCCACTAGTGGGACTTTTTCAAGCTTTGCACCTATTTCCATATTTATATGGAATCCAGAAGGATGGTACTTATGAACCTATTTGCAGGGCAGCAATGGAAACTCAGACATAGAGAACAAACTTATGGACATGGGTGTGGAGGGAGGAAGGAGAGGGTGAGGTGAATAGAGAGAGTAACATGGAAACATGTACACTATCATATATAAAATAGTCAATGGGAATTTGTTTGGAATTTGAGGGAACTCAAACGGGGGCTCTGTAACAACCTACAGGGATGCAATGAGGTGGGAGGCAGGCTCAAGAGTAGGGGACTTATGCGTGCTTATGGCTGATTCATGTTGATGTATGACAGAAACCAATATAGTATTATAAAACAATTATCCTTCCATTAAAAACAAAAAGTTTTAAATAAATAAATTTATATATTAACTTGGCAAAAAAATAGAATCTGCTATAAAGGTCAATTGAATGATAAACATTTTGCCAAAGCTTTTGCTGTTGAGTGAGCTTAAAATGAACAAATATTGAGTACCTACTATTTACACAGCTAGAATCAAATATATATCACTGGTTCCATCATTGAATGCAGTCTAGAGGGAGATGCTGACATCATAGCAGGCAATGACATTTCCACATGATGAGGCTAGACTAGGACATACATATTATCTTTTATGTTCTTAGGAGGGCCGCTTAATCCACATGCAACCAGGAAGAACATTCCCTACCTGCATGTCAAATGCTATAAAAGATATTTTGATCCCAGCTTAATTTTTCCAGAATAATCTGTATCATCTTCAGAACAGCTTTTTTTAAAAACATTGCCATCACACTCTTATTTATTAAATTTTATCCTTAGAATGGAGCATCCCTGGTGGCTCAGTTGGTAAAAAATCCAGCTGCAATACAGGAGACATGGGTTTGATCCCTGGGTCAGCAAGATTCCCTGGAGAAGGAAATGATATTCTATCCTGGGGAATCCCATGGATCCAGGAGCCTAGTGGGCTACAGTCCATAGAGTCAAAAGAGTAGGAGCGGTTCAGTTCAGTTCAGTCACTCAGTCAAGTCTCACTCTTTGTGACCCCATGGGCTGCAGCACGCCAGGCTTCCCTGTCCATCACCAACTCCCAGAGTTATTCACACTCATGTCCATTGAGTCAGTGATGCCATCCAACCATCTTATCCTCTGTCATCCCCTTCTCCTCCCGTCTTCAATCTTTCCCAGCATCAGGGTCTTTCCCAATGAGTCAATTCTTTGCATCAGGTGGCCAAAGTACTGGAGTTTCAGCTTCAGCATCAGTCCTTCCAATGACCATTCAGGACTGATTTCCTTTAGTATAGACTGGTTGGATCTCTTTGCAGTCCAAGGGACTCTCAAGAGTCTTCCCCCACACTACAGTGCAAAAGCATCAGTTCTTTGGCACTCAGCGTTCTTTTAGTCCAACTCTCACATCCATACATGACTACTGGAGAAACCATAACTTTGACTAGACGGACTTTTGTTGACAAAGTAATGTCTCTGCTTTTTAATATTCTGTCTAGGTTGGACATAGCTTGTCTTCCAAGGAGCAAGCATCTCTTAATTTCATGGCTGCAGTCACCATCTGCAGTGATTTCAGAGCCCCCCAAAACCATGATGTGATGGGACCAGATGTCATGATCTTAGTTTTCTGAATTTTGAGCTTTAAGACAATTTTTTCACTTTCCTCTTTCACCTTCATCAAGAGGCTCTTTAGTTCTTTGCTTTCTGCCATAAGTGTGGTGTCATCTGCATATATGAGGTTATTGATATTTCTCCTGGCAATCTTGATTCCAGCTTGAACTTCATTCAGCTTGGCATTTCTCATGATGTATTCTGCATATAAGTTAAATTAGCAGGATGACAATATACAGGCTTGACATACTCCTTTCTCAATTTGGAACCAGTTTGTTGTTCCACGTCCAGTACTAACTGTTGCTTCTTGACTTGCACACAGATTTCTCAGGAGGCAGGTCAGATGGTTTGGTACTTCCATCTATTTAAGAATTTTCCACAGTTTTTGTGAGTCAGATACAATATAGCAACTAAAACACCAATACCACCCTTAGAATACTCAGTCTTAATTGATACTTAGTCTACCCTGTCTAGGTTAAACTAGTGCTCACATAACAAAGCCAGTTCTGAACTCCACATGATGAGAGCTTCTGCTGCTAAAAAAAAAAAACAAAACATGTTAAGTCTAGCTTTGTCACCAATAACCAATCTTCAGTGCATGAGAAACAAGATCGATAGGTTTATATCTTCAGAGTAATTATTATAGACAGTGTGTGGTGAATCAAAGTTTTTGAGTTGCTGGGGTCTGAATTTATGAGATGAACTAAACTCGCTGTAGAAAAACAATTAACTGTTGCAAAGCACAGTAAGTTACAGGAGAAAAGCTGAACTCACAGTCACATCAGGATTATAAAAGTTCTAACGTGCCCTGTCTGGAGAAGTTCCAGGGAAGAAATATTGAGATACTAGTCACTGGAGACAGTATAGTTAGATAAAAAAAATTGTATCTCCCCTACTCACATGACCTACTAGTACTGAGCACTCAGCCTCTCCCAGCAACCAAGGCAGTTATAATTTATTGAATGTATTGGCTTAGATGTTTTGCTTTACTTTTGGGCTGAGCGTTTCTTGACAGTTGGGATCAAGTCTTTGAATCCTAAAACCTAACATAGTAGTAATATAACTGTGGTACATAAGGCAGGTTCAACCAACACTGTCAAATAATTAGTTCATTTGTTGAACAATTAAATATAAGTTCTGAACACTATGCAAGTTAGATAGCTCCCTGATGTCAGCTATCTCTGTGATCAGTTTATTTTGCTCACACTTGATTCCAGAGCACTTAAGACTCTCAGTATTTTGTTGTTGTTGAATGGCTGAGTACAGTCTCTCACGTCTTTGTAATGTAGATATGTCTCTACAGACAAAATTTTGTCAACAGAGTATCCTGCAGATATCTAAAAGATACTTAGAGTTGTAGGAAGTACCCATAGAGTTTCTTTAATTCAACTTTTCATGTCTTAGTTAAAGGAAAAGGGATACTTCCCGTACCTGGAAATTTTCTTTGCTTGTCCACTCTGGTGGTAAGACGTGAACTTCAGTAACGAGAAGTGGAAAGTATATTTTGTATGAGCAGAAGATTAAGGAATAGGGTTTTCCAGCCTCCAACTGAGAAACACAATTTACTTATTTAGGATGGAATTTTATTTGCACGTCAAGATCTATCCAGCCAGGATTAGAGCCATGTGAGAAAGAAAAAAAAAAAACCAACCATCACAACACTGGCAAAAAAACACATTTTCACAGGTTAGCAATAAAGCAAAAACATTTTTCATTTTTGCCTCAAATTTTTGGCACAGCCAAGGGACAATTTTCTCAAATAGAGTGGATGAACACAGAGGAGAATGGCAATATGTAAGTGGACTGATCATAAACACTGGAAAAGGATGAATATTCTAGATGCTGGTCAGAGGCGTGATTTTTTTGAGGAGTCTTCAGCAGGGTGTCTTGCTTGCTTTCCATGTCTGTTTCTTTCTTTCCTTTTTACGGAAAGGCATATTTTCCTATCCATTAAGATTTATAGTTTTCTGCCAACTACTTCACTGGAACAAGTTTTCCATTTAACAATGCACATACTAGATTGTAATGTACTCATAAAAATTTCTTCTCAGATAGTGCTTACAAAATGCATTTCTTTAGGACTCAAGACAAATAGAAATACAGTATGTGCCATTTAGAACCAGCTATGACTCTCACTTATTAGGAGAATGTGTTGGTACCACCGTTGTTTTCTCAGAAGATCAAATTCAAGAAATGAAACATCTCCAGGTTGGGAGAAACACATAACCTAACAGTTTTTGAGAAAAATTAGGACTGTCACTGAATCCTCCGGCGCATCTGATCTTCTGTATGGCTTACTCATTAGCTGGACTCCAAGAAATGCATCTTCATTTTCCCATCACTGCCAGACCCATGAACCTGGTGGCCCTGACCACAACACTCTAAAAAAATGAAGGTTTAAAGCAGAGACTTAAAAACAGAG
Source organism: Antilocapra americana (assembly GCA_007570785.1). NCBI lineage: Eukaryota > Metazoa > Chordata > Mammalia > Artiodactyla > Antilocapridae > Antilocapra > Antilocapra americana. The sequence goes on from ML660213.1 coordinate 4,731,994, forward strand.
AAAATTTCTTAATCATGCTTTCATAACTTTTGGTGAACAGTTGGTTTAAATTTCCAAATAACTCTTTTCAAAAGGATAGTATCAAAACACATGCAAAAAATAAAAGACTAAATAAAGCACAATAAATTATTTCACTGCTAAGGTATTAGATTTCAAAGAGAGAAGAGAGTACACATAAGGATATTAGAGTGGACGCTATTGGATCTTTGGGAATTGCTGTCAGATATTGACGAAAACAGAGAGACTGTAGGAGATCAGATAAAAGAGAGAAATGATTACATTTGGAAGAACAATGTGGACTACGTGGCCAACCGAGATTTCAGATGTAAGCTAATAGCAGCCCACGAAAGAACAAAGTTGGAGCCAGTCCCACATCTTTAACCACATTTACAATCATTCAGCATCTGTAAAAATTTTTACATAGCATTTTTGCTCATTTCGAAATTTGCAAAATACATATTTAATAGGTTTAGCATGTCAGTCAGTCATTTCGTCCACAGGCAGTGAAAAGGATTTGTGTTTTTGAAAAAATGAGCTGGGTTTTGATGCCTCTGCCCTTTCAGCTCTGCCCCAGCCAGCTGTAATCACGGCTGATTCACAGCCCAGAGATGCTGTAAACAGTGTGTTCTGTACATTTCAGCATCCACGCTGCTGAGAAAAGCCATCATCTTATACTTTCATCTTCTTACTCCCAAATTTCACACCCCAGCAACCTGGAAGAGAGACGAGCATTTTCACATTGCTTATCGTCCTCCTTACCTTACCAAATATCACTGAAGAGGAAAAAAAAATAGATTTTCACAAAACATATTTTCGTATCTGATAGGAATATTAACTGCTACATTTGACATGATCAGAGATGACTCAAACTGAAACACAATTTGAAAACATAATAATTGAAAAGCCAGCGGGGACAGTAACTGGGAAATTGTGCTAGGTCAGCCAGTTCTGCAAGGGCGGGGTTGTCAAATACACCTGGACTGAAAGTCCCTTTTGCGATGATTTCATTATATTGAGACAACCTGAAGCAGTCACAGCATGAATGGCTGTCTGTTTCATTTCAATTATATACATGTTATTCTACTATGAGACTCAAGCTTTCCAAAGTGTCCCTGAAGCTTTTCAAAGGATAGAAATGCTTTCTTCCTATCTCTGGTCGTCTGTATTTACACTAGGCAACAATTGAAAAGAAAAAAAACAAAAAACAGTCAGTATCAAAGGCATGCTAGAAGGGCACCCTGAATTAATTAGTATCTTAGGTCCTACTCTTCCTATAGCTTAGGATCTATTACAACAGACATTTGCTTCCAGATGAGGCATCAATACCTCCACTATGGGGTATGAGAACCCCAATTAATAAATGACTGGGTTAGAGACCTTTCCTATCTTTGTGGGCAACAGAAAAGAAATATAAACAGAAATCTGTAGATGAAAATCTCTCAACACTACCCAAATTTTATTATCACTTAAAACTAAACTGGTTTGATATCAAAACTTCCTTTGGTGTTACATAAACAGAGGTTTGGGGAGCTGCTCCACTCAGTTCATTTCATCTGCCATCTGTAACAACTTCATACTGACTCCACATTTATGTGATTCTATACCCAGAGGTTCATAGCAGAATACTATGACTTGCAGCTGAATTACAAAAAGAATTATGCAGATACGGTATAACACAGAGCATTTCTTTCATGGAGATAGTTTAGGAAAGGGGCTTATTTTCAGAATCTGCTTTCCAATCTCACTGGAAGAAGAAGACATAGCTCAGGGTAGTACAACATTATTAGAGAATTTACATCTGTTGGTACTTTTCAGTAGTATCTTTAAGATAGATTTTTGAATTTGTTTCAATCTTGATTAGAGTTGATACAATGAAAAAAAAATATTTCTACACAATGGCAAATCCTAACTGAAAATAATATTGTTTTAGTTTGGGGGGGGATTATTTTTCGAGGAAAGCTTTTCACTTTGTATTCTGAAAGAAAAGAAAAAGTACTAATGAGAATTAGTGTCTTCCTCATAAGAAGTTACATTTTCATCTGAGATGATTTAGGTGGCATGGCGGTAAAGATACGGGCAAAATAACCTTTTAGTGAAAATGTCTTGCAATTCAAAATGAATCAATGTCATGGCTTTCTGGGTGTTTTTCTTCCCAGAGTCTCTCATTACATTCTAGTTTCTAGATTACAGTCTAGTACTGTGGCAGTAAAATGCTCTGGAGTGAGACATCTTGGGCCTGAGGTCTCAACCAACTCCTTGTAACTGTGAATTGAGCAAGTTACTCAACTTTCCTTAGGCCCAGTTTCCTTGTCTATAATACAGTGGCCGTATTTCTTCCATTGTAAAATTGTTGTGAAATTGAGACAATATGTAAAAAATGGTTCATTCACTGCTAAGTATGTAGTAATTGCACTATATTTAATATTAAACTGGCCAAATTTTTAAGAGAGTCATTATCTGCTGCTTAGCAATCTGGCTAAGGAAAACTACAAGCCTTGTAAAATGTTGAGGACCCCCACCCCCAGGACAAGACCCTCAGCCTTTCAGAATGTGGTTACTGCTCATGACCCCAACCTACATCAAGTCAATATGTTATTACTATTTTATCAAGTAAGTTCAAACTTCTCTCCTCTTAAATCCACACCCTCCTCATTGGTCTAAGCTCTCCATGCCTTAATGGGCAGGAAAACGTTCTCTCAATGTTTTATTTCATTTTCGGTCTACTCTAATAACCACTCCTCAAGTTCAAGTTTATTATTATCCTGGAACTATTATTGTTGTAAATCAAATTCCCAAGAAAAACAGTATCAGTAGATTTCTTTTCATTTAATGTGTTATCAGACAATACGAAACATAGATCTAACAAAACACATCTCCTCCATCTATGAAGAAAATGCCCATAAGTTGAACCACAAATTTGGTTTCATATCACTGACTCTTCTAAGAAAAAGGAACAAAATAAGAACAGACTGCCCTTGCTGATTACATTTGAAAAACCTCCCTCGTGTGATGAGATGGGTTCAACTCTAAAAGGTTTTTCAGATGGGTATTGTTTAGTTGGTTTCTTATTATTTAATTGTCTGTTTTTATTCATTTTAAGGGGATAACAGATGAAAATATTCAGCTGTCAGAAGCTCATAGGTATGAATTATCTATTGCTGCATAAAAAACTACCCCAAAACTTAGTGACTTACAGGAATGACTATTTTATTTGCTTATTACTCTATGTGTTAGCCATTAGGGCTGGGCTCAACTGGGAGGCTCTTCTGCTTCTGTTACCTAGGGTCACTTACGAAGCTGCAGTCAACCAGTAACAAAACTTCACTGTCATGGGCTAACTTGGCCTCACAGAAATCTCTGGAAATTATCAGTAACAGTTGACTGGGACACATGTCTCCAGCAGGAGAGCCTGAGCTGGTGGCTAGGTTCCAGAGTACAAGTACAGAAGCTACAAGACCTCCTGAGAATTAGATTCACATGCCATCATTTCTACTTCGTTCTGTTGGTCAGGGCGTCATGTGTCGAAGCTCAGAGACATGTATACACAGAGAGGAATTATAGCATCCACTGCAAATATTCTGCCATGCCACATAAACCTTTGTAAGAATCAATTAATCCATGCTTAATTTCTACTCATCTTCCTGATTCACTTAGATGATTTTTGCCTTACTATACACTGCGTGTCAGGTGCTAGTGATACAGAAGGAGCTATATACATGTGTGTGTATGTGTATAGATAACCGTGTGTGTGTGTGTGTGTGTGTGTGTGTGTGTGTGTACAGCTCTTGCTCTAAATGATCTCATCTCTGCCAGAGTGAAGTTTAGTACACTTCCTGGATGTGAAGTGGCTCAGTGACTGTGACACAATTAGTTGTGTTCAGCTGAACTGCTGAACCTGACCAGGTACTGCAGAGATGTATGCCATTCATCACAAAACTGACTGGGCAAGAAAGTTTACATGTGCTGTTTACAAACTCAACCTCATTACTTCATGACAGCAAATGAACAGAAGCAAGCAAATCAAATACTCTTTTTTTTGCTAAGACTAAATTAATTACATTGTCATCACACTTGCACTACAAAACAGGTTCTGATCCCCACGGAAACAGATTAGGGTGTAGTTAACAACTCAGTTATTCAAAAGATAACAGAAAATATATATATATATATTCTTTTTTCATATATAAGTGAACTCTCCATATTCTCACCAAAAAATAGAAGCTATACCATAATCTATCTCATACAATTATATTGTGGAACAGAGAAAAGAAAGAGCAAAGTGTATAAAAATCTTCATTACATATATAACAGTATTATTATTTTATAACTGGTGAAGAAAAACGGACCCTCATTTAGAACTGTTTGCTGAAAGATTCAGAATCTGAACTTACTTAAGTGTCAACATTTTCTCTCCTTTACCCCCTACCTTTCCAGGATCTTGGAAAACCAAATAAAAATTAATAGAAGAAGGTTTAAATGTAGTATACTGGTTTGAATTGGGATCAACTGTCTTTTCCTGAAACATTTTTTTTAACTGGATGCAACATAAAAACAAAAAGTGTGTGTTTGTGTATGTATTTGATACTGATGGTAGCAAATGACTTCTGATTTTCTTTTTTTCTGACAGAAAAAAATCTTTGCTTTCTTGTAATAGATTTAATTTTTCAAATCCCTTACTCCATAAGATGTATTGTATATGGAATAATAGGGAAAAAGAATACCCACTTGACATACTCGAAATTCATTCCAGGGCCAAGAACTACCAATTCAGAAACAAGGGCTAAAATTCATGACATTAAGAAGGAAGGTCATATTTCTGTGTTTTCCGTAAAGATATGCCAGGAACCTGATATGTAGGGCCAAATTCTGATTTTAAAGTTTAGCTTTTTTCTACCCCAAAGTTATGATGCTGTACCAGTTAAGGAACAAAACATCCCTCTGCACTCTGGACACCACCAACTGATGCTAGAAGATTCCTGCAGCTGACAATGCCTGACTCTAAGTTGCGATTGTTGGTCTTCAGTTGGTTATGTCATCACTTGAGCATTATTTAAATATGTTTCTCCTTTTAATTCAATTTCCTGTTTTGTTTTCTCAAAACCATAAATTGTCTCTTAAGAAATTTTATAAAATGCATATTGTTTTCCCCTGAGACCTGCTATTCCTCAACTGGGCACTGCCTGCCTGCCAAATGACATTTTTTTTTTTAAAGTTTTCCCTTTATTGGTTTTGCATAATGATTGCAACAATTTTCAAGTAATGAAAAAAGAATGAAGAATGTATGTCCTTTCCAGCAGAGAGCCACAATGTTAATGTTAACACAAAGCAAAACAAAACAAAACTCCACCCTCCAAGTAGTCTTGGACACCCAGCCACCCTCTTCCCAGTTCCCTTATTTGGATCTAAGATGTTTCTTATCATTTTTCCTCTTGTTCAAAATAAACTACTTATGCACAAAGAAAATCTGCCATGTAGGACATTCATGGTAATGATCTTGCGGTTTGGGTTGGACCCTAGATCCACTACCAACTATGTAGAATCCTTGGAGGACGTGACCTAACCTCTCTGAACCTATACTGTGTCATTTGTAAACAAGGAATAATGGAGCTTACTTCACTGGATTGTTTTGAAGATTAAAGATGTGAATGTGAGCGTGCCCAGCACAGTGTAAATTGAAACTGAGTGTGAATCAGTTGTCTGTTTTAGGGGTGAAGTGACCATTTTCTGCCCTCAAGGTACATTGGGTATATGCAGAAGGAGAAGGACACGGGGAGAGAGGCGGTGATGAAAAGCAAGCACACTGGAGAGACACACTGACCTGACAGGGAGGGACCAGATCCTATCCTGCTGGATGCCAGAAACAGATAATGGATCTGCATAAAAATGGGGTTTTAACCCAGTTTTGCATCCACGACAGCACATAATATGCACTAATGATTGCTGAATATTTTTATAGCCCAAAACAAGTATGACCACACACAGGAACCTATAACGGAAGTCTTTAAGCCATAGCTTGTGGACCAAATCTGGCTCATTGTCTATTATTGTAAATAAAGTTTTATTGGGATGGAGCCATGTATATTTATCTAAGTATTATTTATGTTGCTTTTATGCTACAATGGAGAGTTAATCCTTTGCTACAGAGACCTTTCGTGGCCCACAAAGCCAAAAATAGTTACCATCTGGCCCTGGTCCTATATAGAAATTTTACCAAATCCTGGTCTATGGAATTGAGTTACCTATTCACTTCTGCCTGAATAAAGAGAGGGCTCTTGGAGAACCTCTAATTCACATACCATGTGGTTCTTTGAAGATTATATTTTAATGTAGAGGCTTTATTTTCCTAAGGGAATTATTTGTTCAATGCTTTTTAAAAGGAGAACCTAATTTTATTAAAAACAAACAAAAGCAAAGAGTACCTATGATGTGCTGAGACATGTCACTAGCTATAGTAGGCATCTTGATGGAGGAAGGGTACCATAATGCAGAGATGAATTAACAGCTCTGGGGCAGACCCCTCCATGATGACTATCAGTATAAAGCCAAAGCCAAGGTAAACACAAAAAGAAAAATGAATACCACTGATTTACTTTTCATTCCCAGTCTTCCTCTGGGTCTGCATGTCTACTCTGGCGCATGCAAGTATACTAAGTTGCTTCAGTCATGTCTGACTCTTTGTGACCCTACGGATTATGGCCTGCCGGGCTCCTCTGTCCATGGGATTCTCCAGGCAAGAATACTGGAGTGGGTTGCCATGCCCTCCTCCAGGGGATCTTCCTAACCAAGGATCGCACCCATGTTTCTTATGTCTCCTGCATTGGCAGGTGGGTTCTTTAACACTAGCACCAACTAGGAAGCCCATCTACCTTGGACTCATGTGAAATATCACCACATGGAGACACTGGAAAACCATGTGACAAAAGACACCAGTTCATGGAAACCTGACTTGTAGATCAGAGCTCCAGCTCAGTAGTAATGCTACACCAGAGCTGACGTTTCTACCTTGGCAGAAATTGTGTACATGTGGCCCCTCATTCTCCAAGGTCATGTTCTGGGCGCTAGAACATGATGTGTGCCTGTGGTGGGCTGGCCTAAGGAGGAGCTAAAACAATTGATAATTGACTTGAGGTCATATCCTCTCTAAATGGCAGCTGCTTATACTGTACTTACTGTGCAAGAGAGGCCAAGTTGGCATGGCTTTTTGACTATCTCTGCAAAATCCATTTGGATCCATTTATTTCACTACTATCAACCTGGGGGGCAAAGGAAAATTCAGCCCTAGGAATGTAGAAACCACTATACTTAAAATGATATCCTTTGCTTATTCATTTTAAGTAGAAGGCCACACAGACACAGAAAAGCAGCAGGCTCATGAATTGAGATTTAAGGTCCATTCTGTCTAAAGGGTCCTTCCTGATGCTCAATCCTAGAGGCAGTACTCCTCAGTCTTGAATAATTTCCAAACCTTCCATGCCCAGGAGAGTTTTGCATGTTGAAAGACTGCAGGATGGGACCCCATAACATTCCCCAGAAAGTTCAGGCTGAAACTGCATTCAGGCCAAGTCTGTATGGTGCACTGCTCTGTAATTGTTGGGTTTCTTCCAGAAGGCTCTCAACACATGGGACTCCAATGAAGTTCAGCATGTGGAAAGGGCTGAAGTCTGAAGCCTGCGTGTTTGTAATGGAAACAGACCAGTGACCCTGTGATCCAGGCCTGTATCTGTATCGCCATAAATTGTGTTTCTCTAAACAGAGCAGCAGAAATGCCCATGATGGCTGGGGGCAGGGAGTCTCTAAAAGGCTCCCTCAGGTAGGGAGGTGGCAGAGCCTTCTAATAAGAAAATCATGAGTTTAAGAAGGTCTTTACAGTTTGTAAAAAGTACCTTCACATTTAAGATTATCAGAACAAGCCGCTAATGTGGGTAAGGCAAGCCTTATTTTCCTCCTTTTATACACGAAGCATCCGAAACAGAGAAGTCAAAGGTCTTTCTCAAGGTTCATAGACAGCCAGTCAGAATCAGAGCTAATGTCCTTTGATACCTAGTTCAATATTCTTTCTAATGAATTATTCTCTGATTTTTGTTTCCATGTGACTGTCTAAAGCTAGCATAGGTATTCAAACACAATACGTGTCCATGAAATAAATCTTATGCAAACAGTCTCAAAGACTTGACCAACCTGAGGCAAAAGTGAAGGACAGGAAACATTTGCCAGTCATAATGATTATATTAATAAATGCCTTGAGAACATAGAGCTGCTTTGATGAAATATAATCTAGTATAACTAGAAGTTTGGAATGGTCCCTCAATCTTGAATGGGAGTGATTTCATCATCATTGATGAGTAGGAAGCAGAACTGAGTCAGGAACCACTAGCCAGTAATTCTGTAACAGACATCAGCCAAGGTTCAAAGAATTGAGTTACCTTAGAGCAGGGGTCCCCAACCTCCAAAATCTAATGCCTGATGATCTGAGGCGGAACTGATTAATAATAATAAAAATAATGTGCACAATAAATGTAATGCACTCGAATTATCCCAAATCCCTCCCTCCACCCAGTCCATGGAAAAACTGTCTTCTACAAAATCAGTCCCTGGTACCAAAAAGATTGGGGACTGCTGCCTTAGAGGACACACAGATGTCCATGAAGACAGCAATGAGAAGAATAAGGTTAAGACCAAAAGTGAGGCCCATGGGTAAGCCCACTGCATCAGAGGAACAGACATGGCTTTCCTCTTATACACACCCCCATTGAATCCTACCATGATTAAGTAAAAAAGCCCTTGAGCTTGCTCCCCATGACTCAGTGCATCAAACATGCATTAAGTTTGCATTCCACTATCTGATACTCCTCAAGGTGCTCAGGTAGCCTGGACTCTACTGTTTTCCTTTTTGTTTGTCCCACCTGACTCCACATTCCCTCTACCCCATCAACAAGTCAAAGATATGGAAAAGGAAATCAGAGGGATGCAGAGTGCTTTGGAATATAAGGTACTGAAAAACAAAGTCTAGCCAAATCACAAATCAAAAAGCTATGGTAGCAATTAGGTATCAAGTAAATTCATGCTAAAATAAGGGAACTCAGTAGCCAGACCCTGAATTTAGGTTAGCTGGGTCTTTTCTACCAGTCTGTGCATTCTCTCAACAAATACTTCCATAATTAAGAGCTCCATGCATCTCCCAGAGAGAGTGAGAATATGAACATTTTTATTTCTTTTCTTTTTGTACTTTTTAATATGAATAAAGCTGGAATTCACATAGCACTGATTAAAAATAAATGTAGACTTTTTCAGTCTCCCAGCATAGAAGAATATCAAACACTGGGTTGACAGAGGTAAAATAAAACAGAAGGTATACTACATTAACCAGAAACTACTTTTTCAAAAAAAAAAAATTATGTGTTTGTGGAAACTCAAGTGGCATAGCTTGTTTTTTAACTTCAGTACTCATGACTGGTTTGTTCATATTTTCTTTTTCTTCCTGGTTCAGTCTTAGAAGGTTGTGTCTTTCTAACAATTTGCCCATTTCTTCTAAGTTGTCCATTTTATTGTAGCAGTCTCTTATGATCCTTTGTACTCCTTTGGTGTCAACTTCTCCTTTTTCATTTCTAATTCTACTGATTTGAGTCCTCTTCCTTCTTTTCTTGGTGAGTTTGGCTAAAGTTTTAACAATTTTGTTTCTCTTCTCAAAGAACCAGTTTTCAGTTTCATTGATCTTTGTTATAGTTTTCTTCATGTCTATTTCCTTTATTTCTGCTCTTACCTTTGTGATTTCTTTCCTTCTACTAACTTTGGGTTTTATTTGTTCCTCTTTCTCTAGTTGCTTTAGGTATAAAGTTAAGTTGGTTATTTGAGATTATTCTTATTTCCTAAAGTAATATTATATTCCTATTAACTTCCCTCTTAGAACTGCTTTCATTGCACCCCCTAGGTCTTAGATTGTCATCTTTTCATTGTCATTTGTCTCTAGGTAATTTTTTATTTCCTCTTGGATTTCTTCACTGATCCATTGGTTGTTTAGTTAGCTTGTGTCTTTAATGATGAAATCATTCATTCAAAGTATCATCCTTCTATGTAAGAAGACATATGGAGGGCCAACAGGCACATGAAAAGGTGCTCGACATCACTAATTATTAGATAAAAGGAAATAAAAAATACAATATGGTGTCACTTCGTTACAGTCAGAGTGGCCATCATCAAAAATTCTACAAATAATAAATGCTGGAGAGGATGTAGAGAAAAGGAACCCCTCCTACACTGTTGTTAACAATATAAATTGGTGCAGTCACTATGGAGAACAGTATGGAAGTTCCTCATAAAAACTAAAAATACAGTTACCATATGATCTAGCAATCCTACTCCTGGACATATATCTGGAAAATATGAAGACGCTAATTAAAAAAGAGCCATAGCAGCACTATTTACAATAGCCAAGACACAGAAGCAATGTACATGTCCATTGACAGATGAATGAATAAAGAAGATATGATGGTCCAACAGCAGACAAACGGATAAGAAAGCTGTGGTACGTATACACAATGGAATATTACTCAGCCATTAAAAAGAATACATTTGAATCAGTTCTAATTAGGTGGATAAAACTGGAGCCTATTATATAGAGTGAAGTAAGCCAGAAGGAAAAACAACAATACAGTATACTAACACATATATATGGAATTTAGAAAGGTGGTAATGATAACCCTGTATGCGAGACAGCAAAAGAGACGCAGATGTATAGAACAGTCTTTTGGACTCTAAGGGAGAGGGCAAGGGTGGGATGATATGGGAGAACGGCACTGAAACATGTAAATTATCACATGTGAAATGAATCGCCAGCCCAGGTTTGATGCGTGATACAGGGTGCTCAGGCCTGGTGCACCGGGATGACCCAGAGGGATGGAATTTGGAGTGAGGTGGGTGGGGAGGATTCTGGAAGGGGAACACATGTATACCCATGGCAGATTCATGTCAATGTGTGGCAAAATCAACATAATAATGTAAAGAAAAAAGTCTGTCTTGAATTTGTTACAATAAACAAATAGAAAAAAAAATTAAAAAAAGGAGATATGGTGTATATATGCAATGAAATATTATTCATCAATATAAAAGAATGAAATAAGACAATTTGCAACAACATGGATGGACCTAGGGGTTAACATACTAAAATGAAGTAAGTCAGGCAGAGAAAGACAAAGATCATGATATCACTTACATATGGAATCTAAAAAAAAAAAATGATACAAATGAACTTATTTATAAAACAAAGACAGATTCACGGACATAGAAAACAATCTTATGGTTACCAAAGGGAAATGAAGGAGAGGGATATATCAGGAGTTTGACACTAACAGATACACATAACTATATACAAGATAGATCGATAAGGATCTACAGTATAGCACAGGGAACTATATTCAAAAATCTTGTAATAACATATAATGGAAAAGAAACTGAAAAATAAGTGATACATATCACTTTGATGTATATCTGAAACTAACATAAGAGTGTAAATCAACTATACTTCAATACAAAAAAATTTTTGATCAAAGCCATGGTTCATCCAACTCAATAAATTAGCATGATGGCCTTATGATGAATCCTGTGGTTTCCCACTATGCTGCCACTTTTCAACTTCATGTTCTTTACATAAGTAAGAGGCCTCAAGATCCCTGGTGCTCTGTACAATTGTTTAGGGTGTGCCCTGCATAAGAGAGCCTGTCTGAGAGGCTTAGATCTCACTCCTGCACTCAAGGAATTCACCTGGCATCCATCTCTAAAGGGGGAAATTTTTTTTAAAAATTAGATCAAAGATACTGGGTGAGCTAGCCAGGAGCTTGGCCATCAGTAATCTCAGCTTTGATTAAAAATAAAATCAGGAAAGCTTATAAAACATGTCAAGAAACATATCGCCAAAGCCCCCCTTTGAGAATAGGGTAGTAAGTGACATTGTAAGAGAATCAGAGGGAAAGGTGCTTTATTCAATGATTTAGCGTGAAGAATTTATGAGCATTACCATTTTTCTTCAAAAGTGGCATTAAATTACTATCACCTGCTGTGCAAGAACAGTAGCTTTATTTTGTGATAGCACTGAAAGTTATTCTTGAATCAATAGCTGTATAATTCCTCCTTCCCAACTTCTCCCTCCTTCTCTTTCCTAGCATTTCTGTCTCTCTGCTTACATTATCCACTTTTTCTTTTTTTTTTTATTAGTTTTGCCAAACAATGACATGATATCACCATGGGTTTACATATGCTCCCCCTCCAGAATCCCCCTCCCTCCTCCCTCCCCCCAGGAAATCTTGTTGCACCAGCCCCGAGCATCAATCCTGGGCATTGTCCACTTTTTCTTGCATGCTGTCTACTTTATCTATTAGTGCTCTTAACCTATTAATCATCTTTATTTTAAATTCCCCATTTGATCATTTCAGCATCCTGCCATGTCTGGTTCTTATGCTTGCTCTGCCTTCTTCGTTTGCGGCCTTTTGATATGCCTTGCAATTTTTTCTTGATATTCAGATATCATCTAAAAGACAAAAGGAACTACTATAAATAGGCCTTAGTAACATGGTGGAGAGATGAGAAGAGAAGTATTCTATAGGTCTATGATTAGGTCTCGGACTTTTAGTGAGCTTGTGCCTCTGGGCTATGAACTTCACAAGAGTTTCTTGCATTTTTTCTTTCCTCCCTAAGTTGAGGCAGGATGGGTAGAGCTGGATAGAGCTGTGTTAATTCCCTGCCCCCAGGTCAGTTCAGTTCACTCAGTTGTGTCTGACTCTTTTCAACCCCATGGACTGCAGCATACCAGGCTTCCCTATGCATCATCAACTCCCGGAGCCTGCTCAAACTCATGTCCACCATGTTGGTGATGCCTTCCAACTGTCTCATCCTCTGTCGTCCCCTTCCCCTGTCGCCTTCAGTCTTTTCCAGCATCAGGGTCTTTTCCAATGAGTCAGTTCTTCCCATCAGGTGGCCAAAGTACAGGAGTTTTAGCTTCAGCATCAGTCATTCCAATGAACACTCAGGATTGATCTCCTTTAGGATGGACTGGTTGGATCTTCTTGCAGTCCAAAGGACTCTCAAGAGTCTTCTCCAACACCACAGTTCAAAAGCATCAATTCTTCAGTGCTCAGATTTCTTTATAGTCCAACTCTGACATCCATACATGACCACTGGAAAAACTATAGCTTTGACTAGATGGACCTTTGTTGGAAAAGCAATGTCTCTGCTTTTTAATATGCTGTCTAGGTCAGTTAGGCTCTAATAATAATATCCCAGGAGGGTATGCTCTGGTTAACTCGTTTCCCCTGATGGGAGAAGAACTCAGTCCTCTGGTATATTTCTTTTCTTTTTTTTAAAATTTTCTTTACTTTATTGTGTTGGTTTTGCCATACATTGACATGAAACTGCCATGGGTTTACATATGCTCCCCCTCCAGAACCCCCCTCCCTCCTCCCTCCAGATTCCTCCCCGCCCCTCCCCCCCGCCCGGGGTATTTCAAAATGGTTCTTCTTCCAGCTCCTCCTGCAGGAAGTTCTAGGAGACTTTTCCCTAGTATTTACTATGAGAATCTGATGGATCTCCTGGAGGTAAATGTCACAATGCTGTGGGGGCCCTCCTGTGACTGGATCCCCTGGAGTGATTGATTCAGAATTTTCCAGTGAGCCTCTATTAATCCATCAATTGCCATTTAGGCTTTTAACTCCTGCAGTGGTTTCTACTTTATGAGTTCTGTGAAACCTAGACTCCCTGTATAGACTTGACTGTCTCTCTCTTGCTTTGCGTCTACCCTTCTTTTATGAATACAGGAAAAGCTGCTGTTGTTGTTGTCACTCTCTTCAGCTTTTTACTTTTAGGACAAGGTAGCAACTTCTAAGCATCTAATGTGAAAAACTAGAAACTGGAACTCTCTGTCCACTTTCTAAAAGGAAATTATTCTGGATTTCTGTCACCTTTCATACTCTTTGCCATACTGAAATCTGGATAGCAGGCTATTTCTCCCGATAATCAATGAGAGGCAGAGTGGAAATTTCACTTCCCGACACCTAGGCTCAGAGGAGTAGAGAAAGGAAAATTGTGAGATAGTGAGTAGCATGGATTATTTCAATGAGAACAACTGGGGTAGATATTTTTAGCTACCACTCTGATATGGAATTCTGGGGGGAAGGAGAAGCTATTCAGACAATATTTTCAGGAAGCTTTCCTCATGTCGTTTAGAGTAAAACTCCTGCCTCACATCCTTTCAGAAAAACTGTAGAAAAAAGTCAACATTATTTCTCAAGGCTTCTATGAAAAAATGACTCTATGCAAAGAGGAAATCAAGTGGGGACCCAGTGATATTTATTAGAGTTATTCCTCTTTTGAATTTAGGATGGTGCTAGTGATAAAGAACCTGACTTTCAATGCAGGAAATTTAAGAGATGTGGGTTTGATCCCTGGGTCAGGAAGATCCCCTGAAGGAGGGCACAGCAGCCCACTTTGGTGTTCTTGCCTGGAGAATCCCATAGACAGAGAAGCCAGATGGGTACAATCTATAGAGTCACAAAGAATTAGACATGACTGAAGCGACTTAGCACACATGCATGCAAATAGACATTCCCCTATTGGGTCCAATCATTGTAACATTTGCAGATTAGCAAGCTTGGAAATATAAAAATTCCACTGCATAAATTACACTATTTGAGGTAATAATTTAAAGCTCTTGAAAATATATTTTGTTGAATTCAATGAGTTAGATTAATTTTAAAATTTAGCCATTAAAAAGGTAAAAACTGATATCTAGTAAAGGAGAGCTTTCTAACCATAAAGCAAAAATCATAAAGGAAAATACTGTGTTTGAGGAAAAAAGTTAAAAATATCTCTATACTAAAAACACTAGAAATAACATACTAGGGGTGTACTATTTATAAAATATATGGTGGACAAAGGGTTACTATCCTTAATTTATAAAAAATAATACTTCTTTTACATCAACAGGAAAAAGAGTAGTTCTTAATTGAAAAAATACACAAAGGACACAAAGAGGCAAATTACAAAGGAAAAATAAACAAATGAGTCTATGTTCAATTTTACCAGCATCACACAATGAGTTCCATTTTCGGCTATCAAATTGGCAAAGGTTACAAACCAAAATGAATTCCCTGTGATGGTAAGATTATGAGGAAACATGTGCTCTTATAGGCTGCCAGTTCAACAGTACTTCTGTGTTGCAGATACAAAAGTGGATAAGAAAGACAGACTCAGCCCCTATGGAACTCTAGGTCTATGGGGAAAACACTGTAGATAGAGATAGGCATTCAATAGTCAAAGCGTTTGAGACCTTAAGTGTAGTTTCAGAGTAGGATACACATATATTATCCCACTGCTCCCCTAACCCTGTGGGGACTAGAAGGCTGGAATCAATCATTTAGGGGTGCATGTGATGTATAAGGTATAGCCTAGTGTAAAGAAGCAATGTTACACAGCAGAGCATCTCTCTGTGACATCCCCAGAGGCAGGGAGGGGGCAAGGCCGGAGAATGGAACACTTTTCCAGCTAGTCAACATTAAAAATGAACAAAGAAACAAACAAGCATAAAACTATTTCCTCTTCTTAGAAGAAAAGGAAACTGTAAATATTTATAATTTAATGTAAAGGTTGACCTGACACATTGAATGTTTTAATTCTGGCATCCCAAGCCAATTCTTACCCTTAGAAATGGCTTTCCTCCCACCCCTTGTTATTAGCAATTCCCTCATCTTGTACCTAAGGGAATTTTCCTGTGAGGGGCTCCAAGCACTTTCAGAAATGCTTGAATAGCAATTAAATGGTTTCCAGGCCTTGGGGGTCTTTATTTCTAACTCAGTTCAATAGCATATCCTGGGATGTTTATTGCACTCTGGAAAGTAACTCTGTCAAAGGCAAAGGGATAGAAGATCCCTGTCCTGTGTTCCATTTTCTTCAGGAATGGTATCATGAAGGAGCTGTCAGCTCTGGGAACTGTCAAACTTGATTTCTGCCATCTGCAAAACTGAGGTGGGAAGATTTTTACAATCATTCTTTCTGATCAGTAAGGAAATTCTGTAAGAACATAAAATTATTATAGCTCTTCTGTTTCCTCTTCAGCTCTGAATACAAAGTGCAGCAGTGTATAGAAATTAAAACAGAATCTTTAGGGTTTCTTCCTTCAAGGTACTTACCATGAGTTGGGTAAAACTGTAAATATCCAACAAGGATGGGTGTATTAGCAGATATAGTCTCCTAGAAGGAAAACAAAAATGACAATATGTGTAAATATTTTTAATCTGCTTACGTATTGACCCACTAGCCCTAAATCTGGAATTTATCCTAAGATGACAATTAAAAAGATGCTCAAAGTCTCATGTGCAAACATGATCCTCTCAGTATCATTTAAGATAGTAATATTTAAACAAAAATACAACAGTCTACAAACTATTTAATAAAAGATTACTATGATATAATGTTTTTCTTTTCTAAGACTTTTCTGATACAGAAAAATGTCCTAAGGGTATTTTAAATCAAAAGTAGTTTGTAAAACAGGATGTTTACTAAATCCAAGTATTTTTAAAATGTGAATAAAAATGAAAATAACCAAAACTACATCAATTAGAGTGTTAATACCAATTTTCCCTGAGTGCTAAAAATATGAATATTCTAGCTCATATTTTGAAATTTTCTATACTTTATAAATGTTTATAAACAGGAATAATTGAGGAAAACAGATACTTATTTCAAGCATTACTTTTCTGGATTTATACACACCGTTTATATATTTCAAAATAATGAAATATATACATGATTAGGATTTTCCTTTTTATGATCATGAGTTATCCGGAAATAATTGTAAAGCTTAACTCTTTCAAAAAAAATGCCTTTACTTCTTGGTAGAAAATTGCAACCTGACTTTACCAGTTTCTGTTATTTTCATTCAGGGAAGATAAAAGACTAGAATTACATCCCAGACTATATGAAAAGACCCACATTTTAGTGTTTAAGTAAGTTATTCCCAGGTGTGGTTTTGTGATGCCCCAACCTGTTATTTCCAATGAATATTTCTGATATTATTTCATATTTTGCAAAGAATTATCAAAATCTGTGAACCATCTTTTGCCTCATCTACTCTTTAATCTTTTGTATGTAACCTGATGAAAGTTCTCCTTGATGCCTCTTTTTAAAATGGAATAATTATCTTGGGCAATTTTTAAAACATTTAAACTACATTTTAAAATTTAAGTTATTTTTAATTGCAAAAGCAGTTTCTGATCAGTGGGGGAAAGTTAGAAAATACAGGTAAACCAAAAAAGGAAAAAGTCATAATCCAATGGTCCAGACAAGATCACTCTAAATCCCATGGTATATGTTTTCTCTGACCTGGCCTTTTCATATGCATAGATTTCCAAGCACATGTAACACAAACACACATTTTTTATGAAAATAGGATTAAATTATATATACATGTTTGTGGTTCAGTCTTTTCATCTAATAATATATGGTGAAATTGTCCAGTCAATAAAAATGCATCTATAATATTATTTTGAAGTATAAAACATACTCAATTGTATAATGTTTCTCATTCAATTAATCCTGTAATGATAAAAGTTTAAATTGTTTCTAACAGTTGCCATCATGAAGAGCATTGCAATGGACACCTTTGTTGTTTAAATTAAAATAAACAACTGGATTGAGCTCCAGTAATTTTATAAACATTGGAGTTACAGTCCTGATGTGCCAAAGTTGCCGAAGGCTATTAACATTTATTTCCTTTACATGTGATGTACATTTTAAACCAGAGTTTCTTAAATTTGAGAAATGCGTGAATCTCTTTTAAAGGAAAATATTTCTGAAGAATCTTATTTGAATTTAAATGTTTTAATCAAGTGCTTCTTTAAGACACACACACACACACACACACAAAGATATACAAACATAAAATAGGTATAAACTACTTACAGAATGGTAATCTACTAAAACAAATTTGTATAGATAAAATTTTAGGACTAATACAATCAAATGAATTTATTATTTATTTATTTGTTATTTATTACACCAAATAATGCTGCTTTTGCTGAAATTAAATACCATGGCTCAGGTTACCCTCTATTAAGCACACCTGGAAGACTGTGGGTGTC
This sequence comes from Antilocapra americana, assembly GCA_007570785.1. Classification (NCBI taxonomy): domain Eukaryota; kingdom Metazoa; phylum Chordata; class Mammalia; order Artiodactyla; family Antilocapridae; genus Antilocapra; species Antilocapra americana. The sequence goes on from ML660213.1 coordinate 4,750,116, forward strand.
CTGGGATGGTTCTGTTCTGCATATACTTTTTCAGCTTCAATAGATTATTTTAACATCACTTAGTCTTTTTTTGCTAGTGACCATCATTTGAGTGCTTGTTGCCACTCATTTCCCCCACTTCTATTAACAACAATACAATAGCCCAGTTTGGCTTAAGGACCATGAAAATCCTAGACAGAAACACAAATACAGACACTAAATTCACAAGGAGATTAGAAAATGTAGACACTGAACTCACAAAGAGTTCAGATAATCCAGGATGTAGTATTTTTTAGGATGGCACTCAAATGAAAAAGTAAAAGGTTTATGTTTTCTTTAATAGAAAGTTCCCCAAATCCCAAGAATACTCTAGGGACAAAAGAGAAGAAATGGCTATCACTGAGTCAAAGCAGGTTTCCTCCATCTTCTTGGGTGGAAGAGGAACGTTTGATTTTTGTCAAGGAGAAGGGACAGATCTAGACCACCAGGGAGGCTTAGGGAAAGAGTCGGACACGACTGAGAGACTGAACTGTAAACCTGAATGGGGGAGGCATAACATACATTAGTCCTTCCCTGGTGGCTCTGATGGGAAAGAATCTGCATGCAACGCAGGTGACCTGGGTTCACTCACTGGGTTGGGACTGGCTACCCACTCCAGTATTCTCGGGGCTTTCCTGGTGGTTCAGACTCTGGAGAAGGGAATGGCTACTCACTCCATTATTCTTGCTTGGACAAGTCTATGGAGAGAGGAGCCTGGTGGGCCCCAATCCATGGGGGTCACAAAGAGTCGGACCAACTGAGCGAATAACACTTTCACTGTCAATATACATTTAGGCTCGCTCAAGGGCTTGACTACATTCTGGAGACAGAGTGCCCAGGTTGTTTACCTGAACAACACGATTTGGAGACAATCAGAATGAGGATATAATGTGGATTCTGGGTCTTTTGATTTTATACTTTGGAGTAAACCCTCTTAATCCAGTTCTCTGAAACTACAAAAAGACTAACATCACCTTTCAGATTTGCAGTGAAAATCAAATGAAGTTTTAAGTGTAAAGAAACTGTCATATAGTATAAAGTCCAAACTCTTTGCTATGCCCTGTGAGTCACTGTCTCTCTGATACCATCTCCACCCATTGTTTTCATAATTTATGCTGGAAATTATACAACTCTTTGAATAGTCCAAACTCCTTTCTGTCTGTCTCAAGTACTTTACAAAGGCTGCTCCCTTACACCAGAATTCACGGGACGTATTCTTCAGTATCTTGACAGTCTCTGCTCAGACATCACTTTTGCCTCAAACAGTCCCCTTCTCCCACTGAATGAGTCCTTCCCACCTAAACTTTGCTTTATTTTTTCCCATAGAAGTTATTATTCCCTGAAATTATATTATGTATCTGCCTATTTGTCTGTCTCCCTGTTGGTTGCATGTAAAATTCCCGACAATAGAAAGTTTGTTTTGTTTCTACCATATTCCCAGGCATAACTGTGTTTTCTGGAAAAGAGCACTCGACATTTTTTACTACCTATGAAGTAAGACTTGGCATCTTTTAGGAAATTGGGAACTACTGTTTCGGTACATAGAGCCAGAAAATATTAATCTTTCATACAATTATAAGATAAATTAATGTCAACTACTAAACTCCTCTTACATGCTTAGTTCCATGATAAGAGCCTTGAAGAATGGAGAATGAAACATATGTCAAGGAGCTCAAGCATGGAACAGTGGAGATATTAGGCATGTAAGACTGACATCACTATACGGAAGATCCGAGGATTTTTCATTTAAAGTATACTAATAAAATGAATATAAATAACAGGTAGAAAGAAGAAAATTATAAAACAACAAAACATAACCATAACGACAGTTTGATGTGTTACTTTTTGTACGTACTTAAGTCTGTAGAAGAAGAGCTTTACAAAATGATGCCACAATTCAGTGGCTTAAGTCAGTAATAGTTTAATGAGGGACTCTGTTTCATACAGTCATTCAAGGACAAAGTTTCATTACATCTTGAGGCTCTGTCTTCTTCTATACTATTGTATTCTTCTCCATTTAGCCAATGAGCGAGAAAAAATGAAAAGCAAAGACTGCATGACTTACATGAACCGGGCTTGGGAGCTAAAATTAATAGAGTTAAGTTCTTAAAAGAGGCTTCCCAGGTGGTGCTAGTCCTAAAGAACCTGTTTGTCAATGCAGTAGACAGAAGAGACATGAGTTTGATTCCTGGGTGGGGAAGAGCTCCTGGAGAGGGACATGACAAGCAACTCCAGTATTCTTGCCAGGGGAATCTTATGGACAGAGGAGCCTGGTGGGCTATGATCCATAGGGTCGCATAGAGTTGGACATGACTGAAGCATCTTGTCACACATGCACATCCTTTAAAACGACAAGCATGAAAAATTTCTACTCTACTGGAGTAGAAAAAAATTCCATCCTCTCCTGGAGGATAGATAGCTAATGGGAAGAGGAGGTTGGGGAAAAAGTTTGTAGCTTGATTCAGATTGGTACCTCTGCATCTCTGGTGAATGGGAAGCTCTTAGGGACTCTGAGCTCCTTGTTGAGTGCTGAAACAAAGGTACCAGAGTCAGGTTAGAAGACTGAAGAAGGACAAACAAATGAGAGTGAGAAGTGGAAATATGGAATAGAGTGAGAGCAATAGAATAGTCTATGGGAGTGAGATCTTAGAGGGATTCTAAGCCTGCTACAGTGTTAGTCTATTCATATATAAAGTGGTTTGTAAATAGTCTCTTTTGGCATATTTCTAAAACTTTAGGCACTTCATTTGAACCACAGCACTGTGCTTCTCTACTGTAATTACAATTCTATGTATAACATGGTATATCCAGGCAGGAGTTTGTATGTATAGATGGATCTGGGGAAATTGGCAGCTTCGTTCCCTTGTGGGAAGCACTGTGGTTCATCAACAGAAAGTGAAAGTGTTATGCAAACACTCTGCTGCAGGAAAACTGGTAAATGTTTGGAGTGTGACATGATATATCAGGAAAGTTGTCACAGTTGTTCCTTATTACTAGGGAAGAGCTTCATTGCCTTCTTTTCCTCATCGCCCCTTCACTGCTCTGCTTAAAGCATTCTGCCTTTTGCAGAGAAAAGAAGTTGTTGATGCTCTAGCTGCTCTCATCCTGGTCTCAATTGTCTCTGATTGCAAGTTGGGAAAATGACATTTTCCATTCTTCCTCTTGCTCGATCACTCTGAAGTACTCATGCCATTGACCACTTTCTCCTTCTGACATTCTCCTGTTACTGACTTCCATGAATTAGAGATTTTCCTGAGCTGTACAACATTGGTTCCTTTCTGACTTTAAGTCCTTACTGCTCTGCTGTGCTCAGTCATTCAGTCATGTCCAACTCTTTGACCTCATGGACTGTAGCTCACAGGGCTCCTCTATTCATGGGATCTTCCTAGCGAGAATACTGGAGCGGGTTGCCTTGCCCTCCTCCAGGGAATCTTCCCAACCCAGGGATCAAACCCACCTCTCCTGCATTGGAGGAATGCATTTACCTCCTCATTTTCCACCAAGCTACCTGGGAAGACCTTAAGTACTTACTGTAGATAATCTTAAACAGAGATACAACAACCACAAACCCTCTTTAAATTTCCATCCCCTGCCCTCATCTCTCTTCTCAGTTCAATGCTCATAGTTCTAGGTGCATACTAATGGTTGTGATCCCATGTCTTATGCATTTGGTATTTTTAAATTGAACCAGCTATCTTCAGAAAATATGATCCTCTATCTTTATTTCTCTTAACTAATGTAGAAAAGATCTACCCAGTCTTCTGAGCTAGAATGCTAGAGTCTTCTTTCTCCCCTTGATTACTTTCACTCATTGTCTTTCTTCATCCTCATCACGCCCCACATCACAGTCTCACCTCATGCCACATTCTTGCTTCCTTCCCCACTACCTCCTCCACAGACTGTATGCGTTCATCTCAGTGAACCTCTCCACGGCCCCTAGCAACATTACATTATGCAATGACACATGATGCCCTTAAATTTGTACTTTCTTCTGCCTGAAATGACATTTGCTGCTTTGTTCACCTGATGAAAATTTATTCATCCTTCCAGGTCTCTGCACCTGTGCCTCCTCTCTGAAGTCTTCCCAGACTTACATTTCTAGAAGGATGAAGCACACTTGCAGTTGTGGTTCAACAAATACTATGTAGAGTTCTGTCATAATTCACATCAAGTTATACTTTGACTGTAATATCCTCATGTCTTCATTTTCCATCATTCCATGAAAATAGGGATCCAATTAGCCTAAGAAGCTTTCTAAGAATACAAAGGAAAAATAAAAATAGATGAAAGTGATGAAAAGAGAATAGCAGGCATCTAATGTGAGGATTATGGGTTTTCCAGGACAAGAAATCAAAATAATTGGAGCAGAAGAAATAACACAATTAAAGAAAATTTTGTGAAGCTAAAAGCTGTTTATTTATGAAATTCAAAGGCCTCAGTACATTCTTGGCAAAACTAATTAAAACAAGAATTTGCATGTTATTCGGGAAAAATGTAAGATAACATGAAGAAACAAAAACTCAATCTGACTTTTCACTTTTCTGCCATACTGACAATTTTTAAGGCAGAAATTTGCATTTCATTCACAGCCAATTAGTTCTCATATGTGAAAGCGACAGAAAAATATCATGAGATATACAAAGATTTGGAAGATAAATTGCACATGAACATTTTGAACAATTTTCCTAGAAATAGAGTCCATCTGAATTCTCTTATGATTAAAAAAATGTCTGCACAAGGTAGGAGGAATGCTAAGGGATTCATGCTAAATCGCTTCAGTTGTGTCCGACTCTTTGCAACGCTATGGACTGTAGCTTACCAGGCTCCTCTGACCATGGAATTCTTTTTTTTTTTTTAATTTTATTTTTTTCATTATTTATTTTTTTTTTTTTTATTTTTGCCTTAAAATGACATGATATCTCCATGGGTTTACATATGCTCCCCCTCCAGAACCCCCCTCCCTCCTCCCTCCCTCCTCCCTCCCCCCGGGAAATCTCGATGCACCAGCCCCGAGCATCAATCCTGGGCTGGTGATTGATTACACATATGATAATTAACATGTTTCAATGCCATTCTCCCATATCATCCCACCCTTGCCCTCATCCACAGAGTCCACGAGTCTGTTCTATACATCTGCATTCTTCAGGCAAGAATACTGGAGTAGATTTCCATTTCCTTCTCCCTGGGATCTTCCCAACCCAGGGATCTAACCCACCTCTCTTATGTCTCCTGCATTGGCAGGTGGGTTCTTTACCACTAGTGCCACCTCATAGGTCAACCTATAAGACTGTCACCAGCCATAAAGGACTGTCACTGCAGGAGTTATAACAGTATTTTGTTCTTCAGCATCACAGATGGCTGAACTCATCACAAAAATGAATCAGTAAAGAAATGTACAGCATGGTAACACCTTCCATTGTCAGACCTGAGTCAAGATTAAACGGAAGCAATTTCACTGCATGTTCTTTAGCTTGTTATGGAAATAATATGATGATTTGATACATTTATTCCTGCTGTGACAGGAACCTCTCTCAGGCAAAATGTATCTCCAGATTTAATGCTATCAGTTAAATAATATTATTAAATAGCATGACAACTATTATTTAATACTGAGGTAGAGATTGTACTGCTAACCAGATCTATGTTAATTCTCTTTTTAGTCATACAGCTAGACTACTCCCAGGCCTAGCCTTTACTTTGGCCACATGACTAGGTTCCAGCAATAGAATTTGAGCTGAAGTAATATATAACAGTTCTAGGCTCTTCCTTTTCCGGTAAGCGGCCTGAGGTGACCCCTAAAAATGGTGCGCTATTCACTCGACCCAGAAAACCCCACAAAATCATGCAAATCAAGAGGTTCAAATCTTCGCGTTCACTTTAAGAACACTCGTGAAACTGCCCAGGCCATAAAGGGTATGCATATCCGAAAAGCCACCAAGTATCTGAAGGATGTCACTTTGAAGAAGCACTGTGTGCCATTCCGTCGTTACAATGGTGGAGTTGGGAGGTGTGCACAGGCCAAACAGTGGGGCTGGACGCAGGGTCGGTGGCCCAAAAAGAGTGCTGAATTTTTACTACATATGCTCAAAAACGTGGAGAGTAATGCTGAACTTAAGGGCTTAGATGTAGATTCTCTGGTCATTGAGCACATTCAAGTGAACAAAGCCCCCAGGATGCGGCGCAGGACTTACAGAGCTCACGGTCGGATTAACCCCTACATGAGCTCTCCCTGCCACATTGAGATGATACTTACTGAAAAAGAACAGATTGTTCCTAAACCAGAAGAGGAGGTTGCACAGAAGAAAAAGATATCCCAGAAGAAACTGAAGAAACAGAAACTCATGACCCGGGAATAAATGCTGCAAAAAATAAATGCAAATAAAAGTAAAAAAAAAAAAAAACAGTTCTAAGCCTGGTTCATGTAAATCATGCAGTCTTTGCTTTTTATTTTTTCTCGCTCATTGGCTAAATGGAGAAGAATACAATAGTATAGAAGAAGACAGAGCCTCAAGATGTAATGAAACTTTGTCCTTGAATGACTGTATGAAACAGAGTCCCTCATTAAACTATTACTGACTTAAGCCACTGAATTGTGGCATCATTTTGTAAAGCTCTTCTTGTGTAGTCTCAAGTATAAAAATGATCTCCTTTTACCCTGTGCTTCTCCCTTCCGCCCCCCAGGAATTATAACCTATGGCTCAGGTAAACTGCTCTGTTGTTGAAAGATGAAAAAAGATATTTATCTCCACCAATCTTATCTGTTTACTTATTATATATCTTTTAAATCTTAACTACAACATAGTACTGTTCATAGAGAAGGTTGGAAAATTCCAAAAAAGCATAATGAGGGAACAATTCTACAGTAATTCTACAAAGCAGAAAAAAAAACTAATTAGTATAGAGCTTTCAAATTTGGCTTTTGATCTGCAAATAGACCATGACCCTCCTGGCCTCTATTTTCTACTCTGTACATCTGCCACAGCTCCTGGCCCCTGGATGCTTTGACTACATCTGTCACAGTCACACAGTTGTTTCATGTGTGTGGGCTCCTGGCCACACACATACAGATGGAAGCCATCATTCTGGACAAGACTGAGGAAGGAATGGCTCCTGGCCCATGCTGGGCCCCTGTTGTTCTCTCAGATAGCCGGGGCCACGCTGCTGGGCCTCGTCTTCAACCTCAGCAACATAGTTTATTTCTCAGCTGCTTTGTATCTGATTTCCTGAGCCAGAATTACATAAAAAGGAACATGATTCAACCAAAGCTTTTCATGCCAAATGTTGACATTAAACTACAGCATCTTAACCACCCTTAAGCATCTTAACTACCAATGGCACGGTACCAATTTAACAATGGCCTAACATATTTATAATGGTTGCTGTCTTGGCATTTTTGAGTGGGTTCATGTCAATAAGGTATTTAACTGGGGTCATTACTCTAGACATGCATGAGTCCCATGTGTGATTTTAAAAGGAGAACATAGATTCAAGTAAGTCCTCATTTAATTTATTTAAAGTAATTTCTCCAGGTCTGCTTAAACAGTTAGATTAGGCATACCACTCTTATAGCTTTACTATTAAATAGTTGACTTAAGCTTTATTGGGGCTTCCCAGGTAGCTCAGTGGTAAAGAATCTGCCTGCCAGTGCAGGAGATGAAGGAGACACAGGTTCAATCCTTGAATCTGCAAGATCCCCTGGAGGAGAAAATGGCAACCCACTCCAGTTTTCTTGTGTGGAAAATCCCATGGACATAGGAGCCTGGCGGGCTACAGTCCATGGGGTTGCAAAGAGTCAGACATGACTGAGTGACTGAGCATACATGTTTCAAATATTATACAGAGAGAAAAACACACATATACAGATGAATTCTACCAACATTTAAAGAATAGTTAATATCTATCTTCAAGCTATTCCAAAAAATTGCAAAGGAAAGAACACTTCCAAACTCATTATCTGGGATCAGTATCACACCGATACCAACACCAGACAAAGATATAACAAAAAAAGAAACAAGAAAGAAAATTTCAGGCCAATATCACTGATGAGTACAGATGTAAAAATACACACAAAATACTAGCAAAATGAATCCAACAACACATTAAAAGGACCATAAATCATGATCAAGTGGGATTTATCCCAGGGATTTTTCAATATCTGAAAATTGGATATATTTTTGGATTATAAAATTGGATATATTTTTGGATCATATAATTGATATACTTTTAGATTATATAATTGGATATATTTTTGGATTATATAATCCAACTATTTAATTGGATATAAAATTTTGGATATATTTTTCAATATATCCAAAAAATTTTGAGATTTTTCAATATCTGAAAATCAATCAATGTGATAGACCACATTAACAAATTGAAGAATAAAAGACATATGATCATCTCGGTAAATATTGAGAAAGGTTTTAATAAAATTCAATATCCACTTTTAGTCAGCTTTTTGAAATTTAGAATATTCATGGATCAAGCACCAACTACACGAAAAGTTATACATTGAAAGCAAAACTTTTTCTCCTGTCCCAAATCCCCAGTCCTGTTTCCCAGAGGCAACCACTTTTGCAGTTTGTTCTTTACCCTTCCTATACTCACTTTTAAATAAGCTTAATATCTATTATACTATACATGCAAAATTTTTCCTGCCTTTTTACTTAGCTCTTAAATATTTTCAGAGAAAATGGCTTTTTAGATTACTTTTATTCATTGCATATTATGTATTTATTTGCCCAATAAATACTTATTATCTATTATGAATAGGTACTTTTTTGCATTTGTGATGTGGTACTGCACAAGACAGAAAAAATTCCTGCCTCTAACAGAAATCTCTAATTGTACATTTTACACTTTTTTTCCAACTTTCCACACTCTAACCATAAATTTTTGGGTGTTTATCATTATTTTCTTAGGATATATTCCTAGAAATGCTTTTATTATATAAATGGTATAAACATATTTAAACTTTTTGACAATAACGCCAAAATACCTCCCAAAAGGCTTGTAAAATTTACATTATACACCACAAATGTGCAATCACGACTGCTTCAATATTCCCTGACAAACAGTATCTCTTTCAATTAAGACGAAATTCACCTTAAACAAAGATAGGAAAATAAAAGTACACAAGTTATTTCAGATATGTAACCAAACCACAAACAAACTAACAAAAACCTCTTCGTTTTCAACCTAGGTACATTTGTATTCAGTGTGAGAAATTTAAAACTACTCATCATTAGAAACAATCTCAATCATTATTTGTAAAGATTATCCCTAAAAACTTCAGATACTCCTTCAAACAAAGACTTCATTAAAAAATAATACAAATAAAATATCAGTGAGAAGAAGGGAACAGAATATCTTGGCCAAAATTAAGTCATTCTCATATTTTGGGAAAACTGGAAGCCTGGCTGCCTCCTACAAGCAGTGATTCATTAATACTAATTGGTGCTTTTTTCCAGGCAAGGGAGAAAACTGTTTCAGATCCTAATCACTCCTCATTATAGGAACAGCAGGCTCTATTTAATCTGCAGCTCAACTTTTCAGTTACAGAATCAGTTGACCTATAATTAAAAGACATTTACGTTTTAGGGGGAAAGAAAAACAATTCCTAATGACAAACAGATAGCAGCGATTTAAAACCCTGCCTGCCTTGCCTGGGTTTGCCCACCTCTGCAATCCTGCTGTCAACTTGACTCAACTTTGTTCAGGGGAAATGGAAAATCTATTCATTCTCCACTCTAAAATTAAAGTCTAAGAATGAGCGAGTGTGTGGCATTCAGAATGACATGGATAGCCAAATATCTTATACTGGAATTATACTTTTTATATTTAAAGTGCTTTTTTTTCTTAAATATAAAAGTAATGGGCTTCCCTGGTGGCTCAGACAGGAAAGAATCTGCCTGAAATGCAAGAGACCTGGGTTCAATCCCTGGATCGGGAAGATCCCCTGGATAGGGGAATAGCTATCCTACCTCTTGTCCAATTGGTATATATATATGCTCACTCTTCTTTGGATTGTTTTCCCATATAGGCCATTGCAGTGTTTTGAGTGGCATTCCTTGAGTGATATAGTAGTGTTTATGTGTCAGTCTAGATCTCCCAATTTATCCCTCCCCACCCATACTCTCTGGGCTTCCCTGGTAGCTCAGCTGGTAAAGAATCCGCCTGCAATGCAGGAGACCCTGGTTCGATCCCTAGGATGGGAAGAAGCCCTGAAGAAGGGAACAGCTACCCACTCCAGTATTCTAGCTTGGAGAATTCCATGCACAGAAGACGCTGGCAGGCTAAAGTCCACCGGGTCGCAAAGAGCAGGACACAACTGAGCGACTTTCACTTTCTTTCCCTTACTCTCTAATAACCAAAAGTTTGTTTTCTACATCCGTGATTCTATCTCTGTTTTGTAAATAAATTCATTTGTACCATTTTTTTTTTAGATCCCGTATGTAAGCAGTATCATACGATATTTTTCTTTCTCTGTCTGACTTACTTGACTTAGTATGACCATCTCGCAGTTCATCCCTGTTTCTGCAAATGGCATTATTTTGTTCTTTTTTGTGACTGAGTAATATTACATTATATAAATTATAATTATACATTATATAAATATATATATATAATTTAGATAATTATGAATTTATAATTTATATAAATATATAAATTTATATAATTATACATTATATAAATATATATATGTACCACAACTTCTTTATCCATTCCTCTGTTGATGGACATTCAGGTTGCTTCCATGTCCTGGCAAACAGTGCTGTAATGGACACTGTAGGGCATGTATCAAGAATCTCAATTTAAATAACTCTATGATATTTTCTTACATGTTATTATTGCTGTTCAGTGGCTCAGTTCACTTCAGTTCAGTTGCTCAGTCATGTCTAACTCTTTGTGACTCCATGAACGGCAGCATGCCAAGCTTCCCTGTCCTTCACTGTCTCCCCGAGTTTGTTTAAACTCATGTTCATTGAGTCGGTGATGCCATCTAACCATCTCATCCTCTGTCGTCCCCTTCTCCTCTTTCTTTCCCAGCGTTAGGGTCTTTTCTAACGAGTCAGTTCTTCACATCAGGTGGCCAAAGTATTAGAATTGCAGCTTTAGCATCAGTTCTTCCAATGAATATTCAGGATTGATTTCCTTTAGGATTGACTAGCTTGATCTCCTTGCAGTCCAAGGGACTCTCAAGAGTCTTCTCCAACACCACAGTTCAAAAGCATCGGTTCTTTGGCACTCACAAGTTTTTATGGTCCAACTCTCAACCATACATGACACTAGAAAAATGAGAGCTTTGACTAGATGGACCTTGGTCAGCAAATAATGTCCCTACTTTTTAATATGCTGTCTAGGTTTGTCCTAGCTTTTCTTCCATGGATTAAGCATCTTTTAATGTCATGGCTACAGTTACCATCTGCAGTGATTTTGGAGCCCCCAGAAATAAAGTCTCTCACTGTTTCTATTGTTTCCCTACCTATTTGCCATGAAGTGATGGGACTGGATCCCATGATCTTAGTTTTCTGAATGCTGAGGTTTAAGCCAACTTTTCACTCTCCTCCTTCACTTTCTTCGAGAGGCTCTTTAGTTCTCTGATCAAGTTAGTATCTTCATGATACGTACCAGTATGGCAGCCAATTTGAGTAAACTAGACCAATTACCAAAAGTGAATTTCTTTGTAGAATTTCTCTTTTGAGAACTTTTATAATAAAGAAAGCTAGGAACTTCCCTGGTGGTCCAGTGGCTAAGACTCTATGTTCCCAATACAGGGGGCTTGGGTTCCATCCCTGGTCAGGGAACTAGATCCTATATGCTTCAACTAAGATACTGTTTGCCACAACGAAGATCGAAGATCCTGCGTGTTGCAACTAAGACACAGCACAGCCAAATAAATAAATAGAAAAAAGAAAAGAAAGCTAGTGACAAGTTTTTCTAATAATGCTAGGGATGAAGTTGATAAACATCTGACTTAGATCATGAGTGAAAGAATGGTCTCGATTAAAAACAAAAGTCCACTTGTGCATACCCGCAGAATTACAGTACGTTTATGGAATGAATGTTCGCTGCAAAGTACTCGGAGGCTTAGCAAGAGCTCAGTGGTCAAAAAAGACAGCTGACTGACTTGCAAAGTCTGTCCTGGGGGTATGAGGTAAGAGAGCCAGATGTGTGTAAAAGGGACACCCCCTTTATTGGTTCCTCTGAGGGTCCATTCTTTTTCTATAGCTTTATAAAGAAATTTGTTCTATTTTGTTTTCTTTCTAATGAACACATGCTTTAAAAAATCCTCGCCAAAAAAACAAACAAAAGCTTCTCACTGAAGTACAGTCCTCTCCTACCAGCACTGGAGTACTCAAAATGTGCTTTTTAGAAAAGAACATACTTCCTAAAGCCTCCTTCTGCATTCTTTTTAGGTCTTATTAAAAATAGGGACTTCTTAGAGTGTTAACCTCTGTCAAAGTTTCCCAATTGACTTCAGCACTGTGAGAGTATAGGTTACGGGTCAATATGGGTCAAAATGATGCCATGATAGTCTAGGGCACATGAACTTAAAAAAGCAGTTATGAACACATCCTTGGGTGAAAAGGAACCTGAAAGAAATAGATTGGTGTTGGAAGGAGCCTTGAAAATATCAAGTCCATTATCCAGATGCCGAAGCCAGCTTTATAAAACTTCCACCAGGTAATGAACTTACTGAGGCTTAAACACCACTGATCACTGGGAGCTCTCCTACTGTCAGAGAACTTGTATTTACTGAACACATGTCAATTTTCAGGTATTACACTAGACTCTTTAAACAGCGACCCTGCAAACATGATTTTTTTTTTTTCTATTTACAGCTGGGAAAATCAGTACAGAGTGGTTATACAGATGAGTCAGGATTTGAAAACAGATATATGACTTTTTTCTATGATGTCATAATTCCCAGCCTTGAAAAGTTATGAAAGACTAGACCTCTATTTTAGTACTTTATTTAATAAGTCAAAATCAATTCCACTATTTTGAAGAAACTAAAGGGTAAATGGATAGTGTTTCATAAAATGTATCAAATTCCCTACTGCCACCCCTCCCCACCCAAGTTCAGGGTGAGCCTCTATTTTATTCTTCAGTATATGAATTTGATCTGTTTCTATTAGTGCCAAAATGAAGTCTTAATTGTCTTACTTTAAAGACTAAACTAGACTAATTGAACTCTAAGGACTGGCCCATATAAAAGCAGCTAAAAGATTTGAAAAACATTTGGAACTTTTAAAGAAATGAAGTATTTTTAACTCCAATTCTATGCTTTTAATTAGGTCACGGGGAAAACTATACAGACACACAAAAATTCAGTTCCTCACTGTTCTTCACAAACTAGAATTTACATCTCTTTCATCCCTGGTTGGCTGACAAATTCATTCCATTAGGTTGGCCAAAGAGTTCATTCAGGTTTTTACAAAACCTGAATGAACTTTTAGACTAACCCAATATAACTTGCCCACATGGTCTCTACCATGTAACTCTTGTTTTCTGAAACATTACAATTTGACTCACAGCTCGATATCAATACAAGCACAAGCAAAATGGGCAGTAAGGCGTGTAATCACAGTTTCAGTTTACACATGAAACTGCTCATTTGTAGCTAATAGATGATGATATCCTACAAGTGATTTAGGGCAGGATCGCCAACGTCACAACCTAATCAAACTTTGCCAGTTCCACGTTTTGAGGTAAACATTAGCCCTTGGGATTATATATAGGTGTTGTTCTCTTCTACTATTGACAGAATAGACCTTTCTGTTTCTAAGAAAATCAGTAATAAAAATCTTCTTGGACATTTAAATTGTTTTGCAAAACATCTTGATGAGTTAAGTATAAATGAAAAAGAAACATAAGGCTTACATTTCCCTTAAACACACCAGGGATTATAAATAAAGGGAGAATGTTCATGGAAACAAGTTTGGGAATATGCTCAAACTTTGAAAAATAGTTCGGGACATTGGATGAGCCCACGTGCAGCTGGGTCTTTGCTCATCCATGACTCTTTTTTTTTTAAAGGTAATGAATTATAAATAAAAACATATATTAATAATTCACATAAGGGATGATAGCAATGGAAGAGAAAAATCCCTCTGCATTAGTCATCCAGCTGGAAAAGTTCTCCAAGACAGACTTGAAAAATTAAAACATGAGAAAACTGCAGTTTCCTCTCTCACATAACATAGTTGCTTTTCCTACAAAACACAACAGAATTACAAAATCCAAATGATCAAAATGTTGAGGATACATGGAGCACCAGGTATGACTGTCAAATGGAATTGGTTCTTATCCTTAAGTGGTTCTAGCTGAGCACTGGATCTTTTCCCGTTGAAATATGTGAGATTACACACACACACACAGAGAGAGAGAGAGAGAGAGAGAGAGAGAGAGAGAGAGACATTGTACTAGATTTTACAACCTTTAGGGAACATGCAATTAGAAAATCTCCAAATATACCTGTGTCAACAAAAGAGCAATGAAGAGAATTGATGTTTGGACCTTATCCCGAATGTTCTCCTACTTTTATCAATGAGAGATTCATACTTTCATGTAACTAGAGGCTAGGTACATCACAGTGAAAGCTCTGTCATAAGATCACATTGGTATTTCTTAAATCAAGGTTTCAGGTCTGTGGACTACACAGTGTTAGAGTAACTTGCACTTTGGGGAGATCCTGAAGGGAATGTGATGAATTAGTGCTACCGGATAACATATGCAAAGGCAAGTTCAGGTTTTCTTCCACAAATAAAGCATAGCCTTACTAACTGGCATGATAATTTATTTGCTCTTGCATTCATTACTTTAATACATAATGATTGTACAACTGCTACCAGTACTATTGGTGCACATGTGAGCTCAGTTGTTCTCTTTGTGACCCTATGGACTGTAGCCCACCAGGCTCCTCTTAAACCACAGTTTCCTGAAAGTTAGGAGTGTCTTCTGTTATTCATAATGAGCCCCACTCTAGCACACTAGAGTTTACAACTGACTAGGTAATGCACCTAGGTTTCTAAGGAGGGGCTGGTTGCATAGAAATGAATGGCATCATTCATCATTCTGATTGAATGGCATCATCGACTCAAAGGACAGAAGTGTGAGCAAACTCAGGGAGACAGTGAAGGACACGGAAGCCTGGCATGCTGCAGCCCAGGGAGTTGCAGAGAGCCAGACATGACTGAGCGACTGAACAACAACCTGGTTGGAAAGCCAAAACTTTCAGCCTCGCTCTCTGATCTCTGGTGAGGGGAAAGGAGCTAGAGACTGCATTTAATCACGTGGCTGGTGATTTTATCAAGCAAGCCTTAGTAATGAATGTCCAGATAAAACTCTGAAAACAAAAAGGTTCTTGGAGTTTCTGGGGTGTAGGCACATCAGTGTGCTGGGAGGGTGGCATGCTTGGAGAGGGCAGGGAGGTTCTATATGTGGCTCCATCTTCCATTTGACTGCATTCTTTATAACATAACAATAACTGTGTGTATAGTGCTCTCAGTGAATTCTATGAGTGGCTCTAGAAAAACATCAAACCTAAACATGCGTCATGGGATCCTCTGAACTTGGAGAAAAGACAGTTGATCAGAATAATAAGTAAACTGAGGATCTGGGACTTGTACCTGGCATTTCAGATGGGGACAGTATCATGAGACTAAGCTCCTTAACCTACAGGTTCTAACTCCAGTTGGTTATATATATATCATTATGCTGGAATCGAACTGATTTGTTGGACACCAAATTGGTGTCATAAAATTGATGTTGGAATATACCCCAAGAACCTCCAGTTTAGGCGAGGAGAGAGACACATTGCTAGATGAAATGAAGTTTTTGTTTTTGAAAATGAAAAAGTGCCAAAACTGTCCTCAGTTGAGGCAGAAATTTTAAATAATCTCAATCATCAGAGATGAACAAAGAGGAGTAAAGAAGCATAAGCCCCAGAAGGTTTCACAGGGAAATTCTACCTAAACTTTAAAGAATAGAAACTCTCCATTCTACTTAAAACTAATGCAGAGGATAGAGAAAAATGAAATAAAGACTTCTAAATTTATTTTATAAAATTAATAAAAAGATTCCCTGGTGGCTCAGTGGTAGAGGACTGCCTGCCAGTGCAAGAGACATGAGTTCAGTGCCCAATCTGAGGAGATCCCACATGCCTTGGAACAACTAAGGCCATGCACTGCAACTACTGAGCCAGTGCCCGAGAGCTCAGGAGCCACAGCTACTGAAGCCCGCACGCCCTAGAGGCTGTGCTCTGCAACAAGAGGAGCCACCACAGTGAGGAACCCACGCATCACAACTCGAGAGTAGCGCCCGCTCGCTACAACTGGAGAAAGGCCTACACAGCAACAAAGACCCAGAACAGTCAAAAAAAGGAATAATAATAAATAATCTTTAAAAATTAATAGGACATTGATTCTAAAACTATGTCAAAGACTGCACTGAAAAAGAAGCTACAAATCAGTTTCATGTGTGTGACTGTCAATGTAAAAATCTTAAAATATTAGCAAACTGTAAAAGCAGCACATCAAAAATAACACAGTACATTCAAGAAGTGATCACTTCAGGAAAGCAGGGATGATTTGAAAGAAGGAAATCCATTAATGTAATATGGTATATTCACAGATATAAAGATCACATCTTAAATGGGGAAGAGGCATTTGACAAAATTCCGTACTCCTTCATGTTAAAATACATTCAAATATTCCAATATATATTGATGCAAAATGCATAATGCTTATTCTTCCCACTGCTCTGCTAGATCCATGGGAGGATCTTTCTCAGAACCTCAACATGAGAACCTGGTGTGCATTCCTAGAGATACAGCCCACAACCATGAGGAACTTGAAAATCTCAAAATTACTATTTCAGGGTTCCTATCAGTTAATAGCTCCAGTGGCTTCTGATTCAAACAAGCAGAACTCAACTGTGACTCTTCCAATTCCCCTGTCTCTCCAGATTTCAGGGTGATTATTTGCCCAGCAACCTCAGTTTTCCTACAGGTCTAAAAAAAAGCCATTGATCTTCAGTTTGTGCACATTTTCCTGTTGTAAGGATGGGAGTGATGACTTCTGAACTCTTTACATATTAGAGCTAAAAACCAGACATCAGATTCATTTTTTTTTATACTATGAGGTCCCATGGTAGTTCAAATGGTAAAGCATCTGCCTGCAATGTGGGAGACCTGAGTTTGATCCCTGACTCAGGAAGATCCCCTGGAGTACTACACAAGAATAAATTCAAAATGAAACACAGACTTGTGTGTAGAAATAAAACCAAGATTTTAAAAATAAATGATAAGTAATTTCCTTTATAACTTTGGAGTAGGAACAAATGATGACTCAAAATCTAGAAACAATAAGGATAAACTATATACATTTAATTATAATTTTGTATGCAGAATGGCTCTTCACAAAGTAAAAATAAAAATGATAAAATGAGCAAAACAGTTAAAATTATAGTCAGAGGGTTCATATTCATAGCATATAACAAACTTCTGAAAATAGAAAAGGAAAAATTCTCACTAGCCTATGGAATAAATTAGCTAGATGGTTCAGAGGAGGTTAAAAAGAGATAAAAATGGCTCTTAATAATAGGAAAAGATGACTTTATAATATGAAAAGATAAAGATGACTTCATAATAAGATTTCATTCATAATAAGAAAAATACATATTAAAACTACCCTGTTCTACCATTTCTTACCAGATTGATTGGTAACAAAATATAAAAGTGTGACAACATACTCTGTGAGGCTGTGGGAAAACAAGAACTCTCCCACAGTATGGAAGTTTAATACTGCCGGGTTAAATGTTAAATGATACAGTCCCAGTAGAAGGCAATATGGCACATCTAGCAAAATTACATATGTATTTGTTAATTCATAAATCCATGTTTTATAATCTCCCTTATATACAGTGGCAAACCTATAATATATGTATGAATAAAGATATTCATTGTAGGATGTTTTATAGTAAAAATAGAATGAAAAAAATTCAAATATTCTTCTTACGGGGTATGGGGCAGATGAGTAAGCTATGGTACACAATGGAGTACAGCCTTAAATATGGGTGTGATAGCTCTGCATATCACTATGGAATTATTTCAAAGAAGTACTGTTGAATGAAAAATAAAAAAGGAAGCATGATAGAGAAAAGTATGTATTGTGTCCTCTCTGCTAGAAATGGAGAAATGGGCCACAAATTTATATGTTAAGATAATGACTACAAGAGGAAGGGAATGTAGTAGAGAAAATAGGGATACATTTTTTTTAATATATGTTGCAGATTTAATTTTGGATTCAGGTAAACATTTCATATAATTATGAAACAAATTCATTAAGAAAAAAGATCCAAGCATCAGTATGGGAGGTTATTTGGCCCTGCTATTTTTTGTTGTTGTTGTTTTCCCAGCAATGCACCCTGCTTTTCTGGCCTGAGTTCTGAGTTAGGCAAAGCTATCTTGTGTCAGTCCTTCAGAGAGCCCCTAGACCCGTGAGAATGGACGTACACGATAATTTTCAAATAAGGTCAGCTCTGCTCCCTCCAAAAAACCAGAGTCCTACTCTGGGAACACCAGCTGCCACTCCAGGAGAGGGATGCAGCCAAAAGCCACTAAAAATGACACAAAGCTTTTTACCATTTTCAAGTTCCTTCTGCCTTTATTCAGCATTCACTGGGTGGTTATAAACCTCTGACTGTTTTACAGAGGTCTGACAAAAGTTGTTTTGACAGCTTCTGCTTGGTTTTTGATCTGTCTGTGGGGGAATGAGAACATGGGCCAGCATACTCTGCCATCTTACTGAGATCACTCTAAAATTGTATTTGTATAGAGATTGTTTTCAGCAGACTGTGAGCTACTGGAAGGCAGGAACTTGGTTGGTTGGTTTTTTGTTTTGTGTATTTTGCCTCAGTGGCCTGTAACCTTGCTAAATGTGTTTATTGGTTCTTATAGTTCTTAATTAAAATCCTAAGTAAGTTATGTAGGATTGTCTATATACACAGGCAATACTTGAACCATCTGTGTGTTGTCAATATACACAGGTGTACTGTCTACAAGTAAAAAAGATTTTGAATTCTTTACCTGTAATTTTTTATGCTTTTAAAAGTATTTCCCTTGTCTTAGTGCACTAAGACCTCCATACATGCTGAATAGACAGCCCTAAAAAGAAAGCTGCATTTTCCTCAATTTCTCAAAACTAGGTAGGTTTATTGTATAGATGCCCTTTTTTCATAGACATACTTTATCAGATTGAGGAAAACTCCTTTCTATTCTTAGTTTGATAAGAGTGGTTTTATCTTGATAACGTTTAATAAGAAACAAATGTTTCTTCTGCATTTATTGAAAGGATATAGTTTCTCATTTATTTCATTAGCATGGTGAAACACATACTAGATTTTACAATATTAAACTGACCTCGTTCCCTATGATAAACCCCAACAGATATGATGAACTATCCTTTTATATATTGAGGGTTTTGATTAAAATCTTACCTAGGATTTTCTTCATCTATGTTCATGAAGGCTATGGGCTATAAATTTCTTTTCTTACAATATTCCTCTTTTATTTGGGGATCACGGTTATTCTGGCCTCAAGAGTTGGGACATGTTCTTCATTTTCAGAAATAGTTTGTTATGGGTTGAAGTGTTAGTTTCTCAGTTGTATCTAATTCTTTGAGACCCCATGTACTGCAGCCTGCCAGGTTCCTCTGTCCGTGGGACTTCTCAGGCAAAAATATTGGAGTGGGTAGCTATTTCCTTCTCCAGGGGATCTTCCTCACCAAGAGATCAAACCCAGGTCTCCTGCACTGCAGGCAGATTCTTTACCACCTGAGCCACCAGGAATCCAAGATACATGTTGAAGTCAGAATCCTTAATATCAGGGACCATGACCTTTTGGAAATCGGCCTTTGCAGATATAATTAAGCTACATCTCATGTGGACATTAGGGTGGGCCTTAATTTAATAAGACTGATGTATTTTTTTAAGAAAAGGAAAAGAGACACAGGTAGAGACACACAGGGAGAATGCCATGTACAACAGAGGTAGAATGGAGTGATGCTTCTATAGGCCAAAGAACACGCAGGGTTACTGGCAACACCAGAGGCATAAACAGATTTCCCCTCTTCCAGAGTCTGCAAGAACACAGTCCTGTTGATCCTTTAATTTCAGGCTTCTAGCCTCCAGAGCTGTGGAAGAATAAATTTTTGTCATTTTTAAACCATTGTGTGGTAATATTTGTTCCCAACAGCACTAGGAAACTAACAGAGGTTTTATTTAAATTGACATTATTTTTTTCCTTAATTATGTAAAATAATTCACTGGTAAAATAGTTTGGGCTTGACCTTTTCTCTGTAGGAAAGTTTTAAACTACAAATTTAAATTTTAAAACAGATACACAGTTAGTCTTCTATTAATTAACCAGTGAGTTTTAGTACTATGTCTATTTTTCCAGGCTGCTGCATTTATTGATCTAAAATTATTTATAATGGTTCTTTATTATTCTTTTAATATTTGTAGGCTCTGTGGTATGTTTCCTTTGTTATCATTATTAGTAATATGTGTTTTCTATTTATATTTCCTTGATCACAGTTACTAAAGGTTTACTCAATTTATTTTTGCAAAGAACATATTTTTGGCTTTCTTCCTCAACTGTTTATTTTCTATTTTACTGATACTTTTTCTTATCTTTTTATTTCCTTCTTTCAACTAACTCTGAGTTTAATTTGCTCCTTTTCTGGCATAAGTTGGAAGTTTATCTCACTGATTTTGAGACCTTTTTCCTTTTCAAACAAACACACTTACACCTATAAATTTTCTTCTAATTATTATTTTTGTGATTTTGCAAACGTAGGCAAAATTTTATCATTCGGTTCAAAATATTCTTTCAACATACTTAACTCACTGTTAAGTGGTCAAGGCAAAACTTTGAGGGAATTTACTTGTAGACTGTTGGCTCTCTCACCTTTTTGAATTCCTCCTCACAGAGATCTTCTTCCTCAGTTCTTATGTTCTGGAAGCTCCTAATTCCAATCTCTGACTGGTTAGCCAGTAAGAATGTCACTTTCTTGTTGGTCTCTATCCCTCATACATAGCACAGGCTAGGAGTGTACTCACTGAGAAAGTGGCCAAATGTGGATCTCATCCTGAATGACTTCTTTCCTTTGTGTTTCTTCTGTCTTTAGTCATTCTTCCATACCCCTAGAGAATTATTTTTATTTATTTCATTTTGTTTAGTCCAGAGTCTAAGATTTTTGTTATTAATACTGGTTTGATATAAGCTCTTCTACCAGAAACTGGAGATTCTCTTCTGATCTTGATTTTTATAGTGCCTTCTATAATGTTTGGTAAATATAAATGAAGAAATAAATGAAGAGAGCAATACATACAAATTTTCAGAAGAATTTGTACATGAAATATGATGCAAGCTTTCTATATGTAAGCATTTGTTTTTCTGTTGAAGTAATAAATGTATACTTTCTCTTAAAATACAGACTGAGTCATCTTCCCTTTGTCGTAGATATTACTCTCTCAGGTAGAAAAGGATGGCACCAACTCAATCTATTTTGGTTGCTTTTGCTTTTGGTTTAGACACTTCTTTTCTCTGAAAGCCAAAGAAAATGACTAGATATTTACTATGCATTTGAAGAGTATGACAATTTCAAGTGGAATTAATTTGAACTTTAAATTGTAGTGTTTATGATTAATCTACAAATTGATGCAAAGTGATAAAAGTCAGTCTGCTTCATTAAGACTATGAGAATCATATAGAATATATCCATGTAAAATTTTAAGTCATTTTTGGCTGAAATTCATGTCACCTAAAGTAAAGGTTAATGTGCTACTATGTTTAAATAATTCCAGCGAGACAACTTTTTGAACAAATTGAAAACTATACAGCCATAACCAAAACAACATTAAAGTTTTCTGACTATAATCATGGCCCATAGAAAACATATCAATCTCTGCTTTTCCAGCTTAAGTGGAACATGAATTACTCATATGTTTAATCCAGGACTTACTATTATTTCTTTTATGCAGTAAATATGAAAGATTGCTGCCATGGAGTGTTGTTAATAATAGTAAACACAGATTAAACGCTTACTATATTTTATTTGAAACATAATATATTTAACTCTTGAGGATTGTATTGACTTACTACAAGAGTTATATTAAATGGACAAGATAAATATTAATATAATTTTTAAGTTACTATGTCCGTTTGACAGCTATTTTTGGCTTTGACCACTTTTGAGCATATGCAAACACTCACTGAACCATGTTATACTGAGAACTTGGGGAGAGAAACTGATGAACCCATTTATACAAACTCTGCTATAGTTTCTTGTTTTAAAATGTTTCTCAAAATGTAATGGACTGTGGTGAAAGACACAATTTCTTCAAAAAGGATCCCATCAGTTTATAAAATTATAGGATGTCAGCAGCAACCTCAATTTCTAAATGATGTATCATTTAATTTTCATTCATCGCTTTGTAGAATAGTTACAACCTATAAATAATTGTTAGAAGAGGGAATGCTTCTTATTTCTGTAAATAACAAGAAACATTAGCTCCTTTTACTGCAGCTACAAGGAATATTTATTAGTATTGGAAATCAACTGTTCTGATGGTTATTTTCTTTTTATTCCTGTTCAGTCACTTACTGATAATTTGGTCAACACAAAATAATTGCTGCTTATCTTTTCCATTTTGAAAATTTCTTCCTCTTGCTTGGTGAGAGGAAGGGAGAAAGGCAGAAAATTAAGTGCCTATAAACAACTGGTAAAGAGAGTACTATATTAGGGAACTTCTTTGGGACATTGAAAACTTTCTAATGTAAAGTTGACCTGCAATCTTAGATTTGTATCAGAGAGAATGGACTAGATGTTTCTGATGCCTGAATGGAAAAACACAAATTATAATTGATAAGCTGGTGGTACTATAACAAACATGAAATGAAAACTGGAAGGCTTTTCAAAATGACAATAAATCTTTGTTGTATGCATCTGCAACTCTATTTGGGTTACCAATTAATTTTTATTTTTCTCACTTTTTTTTTTTAAATTTTTTTGGCCTCTCATTCTGTTTTTCTTTTTAGCTTCTTTCATGTAAGGATATATCTGTCAACACATCTGTTGAACATGACAGAAAGGAAAACAGACTTCGGTTACCACAGGATAAGAAATACAGATTTTTGCAAAAATAGCTTAGAAGAATATCTGAACAAATGTACTACAGCCTTCAACAACCAACTAAGACAGCAAACCCTAGGGAGAAGGGAGAATCTGATTATAGTTACTACAGTATAACATTTAAATGTCCAGATTCAAACAACCAAAAATTGACAAAGCATACAAATAAACAGAAAGCATACTGCATTCAAATGAACAAAATAAATGAATAGGAACCATCCCTGAGGACACTCAGATATCAAAGTAACTAGCCAAGTATTTTAATTGTTATAAACATGCTCATAGGGCTAATGGAAGTCATGAGGAAAGAACTAACAGAAATAAGGAAAATGATGTTTGATAAAAGAGTGAATATAAGAAAATCCAGAAAGTGTAGAAAGGAATTAGACATAAATTCTGGATCTAAGACATACAATACTTGAAATGAAAAAACACATTCACTAGAGGAATTTAGAAAAAGATTTGAACTTGCAGAAGGAAGAATAAGCAAACTTGAATACAAGACAATTGAAATTATTGTGTATGTACAGTAGAAAAAATATGAACAAAAGTGAATTCAGCCTAAGAGATTTGTAGGATACCGTCAAGCAAGCCATCATACACTTTATGAGTCTCAGAAAAAGACAATTGTAGAAAGAATGTTTGAAGAAATAATTGCTAAAAATTTCTAAAACCTGATAAAAGACATTATAAATATAAGAAACCAAATGAACTCCAAGTCGTATGAAAAGAAAGGTGCCCCCTCTGAGACACATTATAATCAAACTCTTACAAGCTATAGAGTCTTGAAAGAAAGAAGAGAGAAGTGACTCATCATTTATGAGGGGCTCTCAGTAAAATTCACACTCATTTTCTCATCAGGAAGCACAGAGGTAGAAAGTCAGTAGGATGGCATATTTAAAGTGCTGAGAGGGAAAAAAAAAATTTTTTTCAACTACGATTGTAACAAAACTGTCCAAAAAATGACAGCGATTAATCCCGTCACTGCATCATTTGCAATTATTTTTTTCCTGTTCTGCAGGTTGTCTTTTCATCTGCTTGTAGTTTCCTTTGCTATGAAAAAGCTTTTAAGCTTAATTAGGTCTCATTTGCTTATTTCTGTTTTTATTTTCATTACTCTAGGAGACAGATCCAGAAAGATAGTACTATAATTTATGTCATGGTATTCTGCCTATGTTTTCCTCTAGGGATTTCATAGTAGCAGTCTTATATTTAATTCATCTTGAGTTTATTTTTGTGTGAGTTATTAAAGATTGTCCTAACTTCTTTCTTTTACATGTAACTCTCCAGTTTTCCCAGCACCTCTTATTGAATAGACTGTCTTTAATCTCCAAAATATACAATAATCTCATACAGCTCAATATTAAAAAGAAACAACAACAATCAAAAAATGGGCAAAAGATGTAAACAGATTTCTTCAAAGAAGACATACATAAAGATGGCCAAAAGGCACATGAAAAAATGTTTAACATTGCTAATTATTAGAGAAATGTGACTCAAAACTACAATTAAGTATCACCTCACACCAGTCAGAATGGACATTATCAAAAATTTTACAAATAATATTGGAGAAGGTGTGGAGAATAAAGAACACTCCTACACTGTTGGGAACACGAACTTGTGCAGCCACACCAGTTGGAGTGTTCTAAAGAAACACTAAAAATAGAGCTACCATATGATCCTGCAATCTCACTCCTGGGCATATATCCAGAGAAAACAATAATTCAAAAATATGCATGAACCCCAATGTTCATAGTAGCACTGTTTACAAAAGCCAAGACATGGAAGTAATCTAAATGTCAAAAAACAGTTGAATGGATAAAGAAGATGTGATATGTATGTTGCTGTTGTTCAGTCACCCAATCGTGTCTGACTCTTTGCAACCCCATGCACTGCAGAATGCCAGACCTCCCCTTCACTCACTATCTCCCGGAGTTTGCCCAAGTTCATGTCTATTGCATCAGTGATGCCGCCCAGACCTTTCATCCTTTGACGCCCTCTTTTCCTTTGCCCTCAATCTTTCCCAGCACCAGGGACTTTTCCAATGAGTCATCTCTTCATATCAGATGACCAAAATACTAGAGCTTCAGCTTCAGCATCAGTCCTTCCAGTGAATATTCAGGGTTGATCTCCCTTAAGATTGACTGGTTTGATCTCCTTGCTGTCCAAGGGACTTTCAGGAGTCTTCTCCAGCACCACAGTTGGAAGGCATCAATTCTTTGGCATTCTGCCTTCTTTATGGTCCAGCTTTCACAACCATATGTAACCACTGACATGTGGATGATACCACTCTAATGGCAGAAAGCGAAGAGGAACTAAAGAGCCTCTTGATGAGGGTGAAGAAGGAGAGTAAAAGAGCTGACTTAAGACTAATATTAAAAAAAACCAAGATCATGGCATCTGACCCCAATACTGCATGGCAAATAGGGGAAAGGTGGAAGCAGTGACAGATTTCCTCTTCTTGGGTTCTAAAATCACTGCAGATGATGACTGCAGCTATGAAATCAGATGACAATTGATTTGTGGCAGGAAAGCGGTGACAAACATAGACAGTGTATTGAAAAGCAGAGACATTATTGTGCCGACAAAAGTCCATATAGTCAAGATTATGGTTTTCCCGGTGGTATGTATACAATGGGATGTTACTCATCCATTAAAAAGAATGAAATAACACCATTTGCAGCCACATGGGACCACTTATATCATACTAAGTGAAGCTAGCCAGACAGAAAAAGAGAAATATCATATGATACTGCTTATATGTGGAATCTTAAAAAATTACACAAATGAAATTATATACAAAACAGAAATTGATCCACAGAAATAGAAAATAAATTTATGATTACCAAAGTGGAAAGGGGGTGGAAATTAGGAGATGGAATTAACATCTATACCCTACTATACATAAAATATATAACCAACAAAGACCTACTGTATGGCACAGGGAACTATACCCAATATTTTGGAGCAATCTATAATGGAAAAGAATCTGAAAGCAATATATGCATATATATATACACACATATACATATAAGTAAATCACCATGTTAAACACCTGAAACTAAGACAGCATTGCAAGTTAACTATATCTCAATTTAAAAATGATAGCGAAGTTAACAAATTTCTAAATAAACAAAACCTGAGACAGTTTATTATCACTAGACCTCTCATAAAAGAAATCCTAAAAAGAATCTTCTAGGCTGAAATAAAAGAACACCAGACAGTAACTGGAAGAAATATGAAGAAATAAATAGCCCGAGTAAAGTTAAAAAAAACTGGGTAAATATAATAACTAGTATTGTTGTACTTCTGGCTTATAACTTCACTTTCTGTTTCCTATATAATTTAAAAGATGCACACAAAATAAATAATTATAAATTTATGTTTTGGGGAACACATGTATAAAAACAACAAAAAAGGAGGACCACAGGTTTTGTAAGCTATTGAAGTTAAATTGATATACATTTGAATTAGATTGCTATAACTTTAGAATTTTAAATGCAATCTCATGCAAAATAGAAAGAAAAAATGTAGAAAATACACAAAAGAAAGCAGAAGTGAATCAAAACATTTCACTACAACAAAAACCAAACACAAAAGGAATCAGTAATGGAGGAAACAAGAAACAACAACAGAAATACCAAGAATATATAGAAAATAGTAAAATGGAAGAAGTAAGTTCATCTTTAATCAGTAATTACTTTAAATGTAAATGAATTAAAATATCCAATCAAAAGACACAGATTGGCAGAATGCATAAAACAAAAATAAATATGATCCAACTGTCTTTTGTCTAAAAGGACTTGCTATAGATCCAAGACAACAAATAGGTTGAAAATGAAAGGATAAAAATATATTCTATGCAATTTTACTCAAAGAGGGCTCAGTAACTATATTAACGTGCTAATGTGCTTAGTTAATCAATTCAGTTCAGTTCAGTAGCTCAGTCGTGTCTGACTCTTTGCAACCCCATGGACTGCAGCATGCCAGGCTTCCCTGGTCTTTCATCTTCTCCCAGAGTTTGTTTAAACTTAGGGAATTGAGTCAGTTATCCCATCCAACCATCTTGTCCTCTGTCATACCCCTCTCCTCCTGCCTTCAATCTTCCCCAGCATAAGGGTCTTTTCTAATGTGTCAGCCCTTCATATCAAGTGGCCAAAGTATTGGAGTTTCAGTGTCAGCATCAGTCCTTCTAATGAATATTCAGGACTGATTTCCTTTAGGATTGACTGGTTTGATCTCCTTGCAGTCCAAGGGACTCTCAAGAGTCTTCTCCAATAGCACAGTTCAAAAGCACCGATTCTTTGGTATTCAGCCTTCATTATGGTCCAACTCTCACAATCCATACACTACTACTGGAAAAGCCATAGCTTTGACTAGACGGATCTTTGTTGGCAAAGTGATGTCTCTGGTTTTTAATATGCTGTCTAGGTTGGTCATAGCCTTTCTTCCAAGAGCAAGCATCTTTTAATTTCATGGCTGCAGTCACCATCTGCAGTGATTTTGGAGCCCAAGAAAATCAAGTCTGACACGTTTCCATTGTTTCCCCATCTATTTGCCATGAAGTGATGAGACTGGATGCCATGATCTTCATTTTCTGAATGTTGAGTTTTAAGCCAACTTTTTCACTCTTCTCCTTCACTTTCATCAAGAGGCTCTTCAGTTCCTCTTCACTTTCCGCCATAAATGTGGTGTCATCTGTATATCTGAAGTTATTGATATTTCTTCCAGCAATCTTGATTTCCAGCTTGTGCTTCATCCAGCCTGGCATTTCATATGATATACTCTGCATATAAGTTAAATAAGCAGAGTGACAATACACAGCCTTGACGTACTCCTTTCCCAATTTGGAAGCAGTCTGTTGTTCCATGTCCGGTTCTAACTGTTGCATCTTGACCTAGAACAGTTAAAGGCACACAAAGCACACAATTTGAATATAATATGCCTCTGTGTGTGTGCATGGGTGTGTGTGTGTGTGTGTGCACTTAGTCGTTTAGTCGTATACAATCCTTTGTGACTCTCTAGACTGTAGCTGACCAGGCTCTTTTGACCATGGGGTTCTCCAGGCAGGAATAATGGAGTGGTTTCTCATGCCCTCCTCCAGGGGATCTTCCCAATCCAGGGATCGAAGTCAGCCATCCCGCATTACAAGCAACTTTTTTACTGTCTGAGCCACCAGGGAAGCATAATATGCCTAGGCATTTTATTTTTGGCATCCATTCTGCTTGGTGTTCTCTGAGCTTCCAATATCTTCAGTTTGATCTATGACACTAATTTGGGGATATTCTCAGTCATTATTACTCCAAGTATTTTTTTTTTCTCTATTTTGCTACTCATAGTCCCACTCTGTGTATGATACATATTTTGGAGCTGTTTCAAATTTCTTAAATATTATGTTCCACTTTTTCTCTTTGCTTTCCAGTTCTGGAAGTTTCCATTGACATATGTTCAGAGATTCCACATTTGTGTCTTGTCTACAAGGGGATCATTTATTCTGTTCAACTTTTTCTCTGTTTTTCAGTTCTGAAAGTTTCCATTGACATATGTTCAGAGATTCCATGTTTGTGTCTTGTCTACTAAGGGGAACATTTAAGGTATTCTTTACTCTGACTGATGTTTTGGATCCATAGCACTTTTTTTTCATTCTTTCTTAAAATTTCTATCTTTTATTACCTATGGTTGCATGTTGTCTACTTTTTCTATTACAGCCCCTTTAGCATATTAATCATAGTTATTTTATATTTCTGGTCTAATACTTCCAACTGAGGTATACTGCCATGTCTGAGTCTGTTTCTGGCATTTGCTCTCTCTATAATTAGGTCACAGTTTTGGTAAGCCTATGCCCCTGGATTGTGAACTTCACCCTTCCTTAGGTGGGACAGAATGCCTGGAATAGGCTGGAACTATTTCCCATCTCCACATATGGAAGACTAGAGGAACTAGAGTTAAATATTTCACTTCCCTAAGGTTGGTTAGGCTCTGAAAAACAAAAAAAAATCCAGTATGTTAGACTCTGGTAAAATAATTTCTCCTGAACTCAGGCCTTGTGAAGAAGAACTAAATGCTCTGGAATAACAACTTTTACCTTCCCCTGTTGTTGTCTATAGTGATTTGTTTATTATAGTTTCGATTTTCCAGCACTGATTCATGGGGCAATTTTTGCTTCAATCAGTCAGGACTCTCTGTGTTCTCCTGTCTGTCTCTCCAAATTTTAGGACAGAAGTTTGCCCTGTGACCCCACTTCTCTAAGTACCTAAGAAGAATTGATGATTTTTAAGTTTGCTCACTTTTTTCATTGTTGTTAGGGTGGAATGGTGACTTCCAACCTCCTTACATGTCAGACTGGAAATCAGAAGTAGTAATCCTTTTATAAGATGTTTCCCAGCATAGAGCAATTCTTTATTTTGTATATATTTTCTAAATTAAGCCTCTTTCTATGCTCCCTGCCTTTTTCTCATTTCAAAAAATGTAATGCTAACATGTATTCCTATTTGAATTTTTGCTTTCTTCAAAATTATTTTACTTATGGAATCTTAGCCCCATTCCCACCTTAACACTCAGGATGTGATATGCTCAAACTAATGTCATCACAATTGTTCTCTAATAAGTGAGTCCTAAGAGAGAGGAAGTAGAGAGAAAGTACTCTGATTAGCTGAAAAGACGGTACCTCAAAAAAAAAAAAAATACTGCCCAGTTTTCTGTTTAGTGTAGACCTTAGGCCCTCAGTGGAAAAATTATGCAAAATAAAGAACAAGATACAGAATATCATTACAGAGCCTCATAAGAACATACATGAAGATTATTTATTAGAAGAAAGAAGAAACCCTTTTTAAAAAAAATGGTTTTAAAATAATGGTAATCCTATTTACCATTATCAATAGAATTCAAGAAAAAAAAAAAATACCTTGAAAAAGGAGAAGAAATTCCATCAGGGGAAAATAAGATGCCAGTAGGAAGATTTTTAGAGAAGGAAAATTGTCCCCTTTAATGCTTGGCAACTAAAACTGTTCCTAGCAAAAGTGCACGAAAGGAGTATTCTGCCAAGCAAACATTTCTCTCATATCCTAGAAGTAAATTGATGCTCAGTCCAAGTGTTTGAGGTTGAGGAATTTTCATATTTTTCACTGCCTGCATAAGTATTTTAATGGGAATTTGGGGGAGGCAGAGTTAGGGACTTCTAGCTAGTTGCCTGTATCCATAAACTTTCTCTTTAGTCCTGAACAGTATTTTCAGGTAAAAACAAATGTTTTTATCCAATGAAGAACATGGAAAAGGATCCAGAAGCTTCAGGGTCAGTGGTATTTGGCCTCTAGCTTCCTCCTTCACAGCGTCAGTGTCTACTGAGGCTAGCCTGAGGTATGGAATCTGTTATGCCAGATTCTAACAACTTGGATAATTAAGAATTAAGTTATTTGTTTACTTATTATTAAGCTTACTAATACATTAAGATTTAAGATGTATTTTTCTCTCTAGATTAGTGGGAAAAGTTCTGAGGAGAAGGAGTTTTGGGCCAAGTACATTGGCTCTTAGATACTGTATCTGTGAAACTATAATAGTACTACCCTTGCCATACCTATTGTCAAGGGTATTGTGAACACAACTGATATACAAATAACTTGGGGAAAAAAGAGTGAAACACAAAGTATCTTTCTCTGGAATCTTGAATATGATGTTAAAGTCAAAATATAAGAAGATACTCAGCCTGTGAATTCTAAGTCCCAAATTATGCAGTCTGGTAAACACATCAAAAATAAATGGGATGTCAGGAAACATTTTTCTCCTCATAAATCTAAGGAATACAGATATTCAAATTCTGACCATCGAATGAAAAAAATGCATGCTGAGTAAACTGTGTATTCTCATAAATAAGAAAAAATTAAATCCAAAGGAAGTAAACAAACAAACAACATATTTTTCTCTAGTATGGATTGTATTTTCCCATTGCTTAAATAATAAGTGACCATTTCTGGATCTGGTTTTGTCTGTGACTTTAATTATTACAAGACACACTGTGAGAAAAGAAGCGCAGCACAAGGACTATCAGACCAAAGCAGACAGCTTGAAAACCTACCTCTTGTATAATTGCCTTGGATGGAAAACAAATGTTGATATCAGTAAAAATGATATATGAAGTCTCTAAACAAAGTTTATAATTCTCACATCTTCAGTTCACAACTCATTTCTCTGATTTGGGTAAAACTATTTTGGTTTCTTTCCATTTTGAATTTCTTATACTTATGTCCATGCTTTGACTCCTAACAAATATTTTTAAAGATATAAGTAAATTCAACTTTTCTTGTTGCCGTCAAAGAAATTAAGTGGTAACAATTAACAGCACACATTCTAAAAAATCATTCCTTTATTAATTTTTCTGATGTTTTCAGAAAACAGACTTAGCTATTAGGAATATTACTGATTATCAAAGTGGAAACCTCAGTTTTAAGCATTTATTTCCACAACCATTTATTTTCCCATTATTTATTTAATAATCAAGCTAAACTTTCAGGCAGGGAGATACCAATTACTTCTAATTTAAGGTTTTAAAGCTATAAGATGAGATCTTCTCAAGGTAACATAACACTTCACTGACAAAATACAACTCAGTTTTTGAGGGTAAATCAATGCCTTGGTTCATATGTAGTCATTATATCTAAACTTAGGATGATTTCAACACTCAACCATATAACTATAGTCCCCATCTTTTCTTTTTTTTTCTGATATTCTCTTTTAGAATTTGGTCAGAAACTATATCCCACAGTTTTCTCTTGAATGGGATTCTTCAATGTTTCCATTTATCTTGGTTTCATTTTGAAAGCAAAACGTTAAAATGTTTCATGTGTCAGAGTACATTTAAGTCTTAACTGATTTTTCCCATGCAGTATTTTCTTTTATACTCTAAATTTTCAATTTTATTTAAGTTTTTAATTTTATTTTTGCTTTGTTCTTATTTAGAAGTGTTTGTGTGCTTTCTTTTAACCCTAATAGGGAAAAGAAAAAGAGGTGTGAGGTTAAAGTGCATGTTTATGAAGCCTTAGTTTACAGGAATGTAGAGAAGGGGATTATTAACAGGGAGATCATATGCACCCATTTTTGTAAAGAGGATTGTAGATATTCATACTTTTAAAACTAGAGAATACATTTAATGTTACCTCTATAGGAAGTGGTGGGGACATGATTAAAGTCTCAGGTGTCCTAAATGTCCATTGACAGATGAATGGATAAAGGAGGTGTGGTGTATCTATGTATGTGTGTGTATATATATATATATATATATATATATATATATATATATATACACCAGTTCAGTTTAGTCGCTCAGTTGTGTCCTACACTTTGTGACCCCATGAATTGCAGCATGCCAGGCCTCTCTGTCCATCACCAACTCCCGGAGTCCACCCAAACCCATGTTCATTGACTTGGTGATACCATCCAGCCATCTCATCCTCTGTTGTCCCCTTCTCCTCCCACCCTCAATCCTTCCCAGCATTAGGGTCTTTGCCAATGAGTCAACTCTTTGCATGAGGTGGACAAAGTATTGGAGTTTCAGCTTCAACATAAGTCCTTCCAATGAACACCCAGGACTGAACTTTAGGATGGACTGTTTGGATCTCCTTGCAGTCTATGGGACTCTCAAGAGTCTTCTCCAACACCACAGTTCAAAACCGTCAATTCTTCGGTGCTCAGCCTTCTTCACCATCCAACTCTCACATCCATACATGACTACTGGAAAAACCATAGC
This sequence comes from Antilocapra americana, assembly GCA_007570785.1. Lineage (NCBI taxonomy): Eukaryota > Metazoa > Chordata > Mammalia > Artiodactyla > Antilocapridae > Antilocapra > Antilocapra americana. Next base: position 4,783,074 of record ML660213.1, read on the forward strand.
CTTGACTAGACAGACTTTTGTTGGCAAAGCAATGTCTCTGCTTTTCAATATGCTATCTAGGTTGGTCATAACTTTTCTTCCAAGGAGTAAGTGTCTTTTAATTTCACGGCTGCAATCACAATCTGCAGTGATTTTGGAGCCCAAAAAGACAAAGTCTGACACTGTTTCCCCATCTATTTCCCATGAAGTGATGGGACCAGATGCCATGATCTTAGGCTTCTGAATGTTGAGTACTAAGTGAATTTTTTTCACTCTCCTCTTTCACTTTCATCAAGGGGCTTTTGAGTTCCTCTTCACTTTCTGCCATAAGGGTCATATCATCTGCATATCTGAGATTATTGATATTTCTCCTGGCAATCTTAATTCCAGCTTGTGCTTCCTCAAGCCCAGCATTTCTCATGACATACTCTGCATATAAGTTAAATAAGCAGGGTGACAATATACAACCTTGATGTACTACTTTTCCTATTTAAAACCAGTCTGTTGTTCCATGTCCAACTCTAACTATTGCTTCCTGACCTGCATACAGGTTTCTCAAGAGGCAGGTCAGGTGGTCTGGTATTCTCATCTATTTCAGAATTTTCCACAGTTTATTGTGACCCACACAGTCAAAGGATTTGGCATAGTCAATAAAGCAGAAATAGATGTTTTTATGAAACTCTCTTGCTTTTTCAATGATCCAGTGGATGTTGAAAATTTGATCTCTGGTTCCTCTGCTTTTTCCAAATCCAGCTTGAACATCTGGAAGTTCACAGTTCACGTATTGCTGAAGCCTGGTTTGGAGAATTTTGAGTGTTACTTTAATAGCGTGTAAGATGAGTGCAATTGTGTGGTAGTTCAAGCATTCTTTGGCATTGCCTTTCTTTGGAATTGGAATGAAAACTGACCTTTTCCAGTCCTGTGGTCATTGCTGAGTTTTCCAAATTTGCTGGCATATTGAGTGCAGCACTTTCACAGCATCATCTTTCAGGATTTGAAATAGCTCAATGGAATTCTATCACCTCCACTAGCTTTGTTCATAGTGATGCTTTCTAAGGCCCATTTGACTTCACATTCCAGGATGTGTGTCTCTAGGTGACAGAGTACATCATTGTGATTATCTGGGTCATATAGATCTTTTTTGTATAGTTCTTCTGTGAATTCTTGCCACCACTTCTTAATATCTTCTGCTTCTTTTAGGTCCAAACCATTTCTGTCCTTTATCGAGGTCATCTTTGCATGAAATGTTCCCTTGGTATCTCTAATTTTCTTGAAGAGATCTTTAGTCTTTCCCATTCTCTTCTTTTCCTCTGTTTCTTTGCGTTGATCGCTAAGGAAGCCTTTCTTATCTCTCTTTGCTGTTCTGTGGAACTCTGCATTCAGATGGGGACATTTTTCCTTCTCTCCTTTGCTTTTCGCTTCTCTTCTTTTCACAGCTATTTGTAAGGCCTCCTCAGACAGCGATTTCGCTTTTTTTCATTTCTTTTCCATGGGGATGGTCTGAATCCTTGTCTCCTGTATAATGTCACAAACCTCCATCCATAGTTCATCAGGCACTCTGTCTATCAGATCTAGTCCCTTTAATCTATTTCTCACTTCCACTATATAATCATAAGGGATTTCATTTAGGTCATACCTGAATGGTCTAATGGTTTTCTCTACTTTCTTCTATTTAAGTCTGAATTTGGCAATAAGGAGTTCATGATCTGAGCCACAGTCACCTCCCGATCTTGTTTTTGCTGATTGTATAGAGCTTCTCCACCTTTGGCTGCAAAGAATATAATCAATCTGATTTCAGTGTTGACTATCTGGTCATGTCCATGTGCAGTCTTCTCTTGTGTTGTTGGAAGAGAGTGTTCACTATCACCAGTGCGTTCTCTTGGTGAAATTCTATTAGCCTTTGCCCTGCTTCATTCTGTACTCCAAGGTCAAATTTGCCTGTTACTCCAGGTGTTTCCTGACTTCCTGCTTTTGCATTCCAGTCACCTGTAATAAAAAGGACATCTTTTTGGGGTGTTAGTTCTCAAAGGTCTTGTAGGTCTTCATAGAACCATTCAACTTCAGCTTCGTCAGCATTACTAGTTGGGGCATAGGCTTGGATTATCGTGATATTGAATGGTTTGCCTTAGAAACAAACAGAGATCATTCTGTCATTTTTGAGATTACATCCAAGTACTGCATTTCGGGCTCTTCTGTTGACCATGATGGCTACTCCATTTCTTCTAAAGGATTCCTTCTCACAGTAGTAGATATAATGGTCATCTGAGTTAAATTCACCCATTCCAGTCCATCTTAGTTCACTGATTCCTAGAGTTTTCGACATTCACTCTTGCCATCTCCTGTTTGACCACTTCCAATTTGCCTTGATTCATAGACCTAACATTCCAGGTTCCTATGCAATATTGCTCTTTACAGCATCAGACCTTGCTTCTATCACCAGTCACATCCACTGGTATTGTTTTTGTTTTGGCTCCATCTCTTCATTCTTTCTGTAGTTATTTCTCCACTGATCTCCAGTAGCATATTGGGCACCTCCCAACCTGGGGAGTTCATCTTTCCATGTCCTATCTTTTTGCCTTTTCATACTGTTCATGGGGTTCTCAAGGCAAGAATACTGATTTGGTTTGCCATTCCCTTCTCCAGGGGACCACATTCTGTCAGACCTCTCCACCATGACCTGACCCTCTTGGGTGGCCCCCATTGCATGGCTAAGTTTCACTGAGTTAGACAAGGCTGTGGTCTGTGTGATCAGATTGGCTAGTTGTCTATTTTTATGGTTTCAGTGTGTCTGCCCTCTGATGCCCTCTTGCAACACCTACCGTCTTACTTGGGTTTCACTTACCTTGGACATGGAGTATCTCTTCACGGCTGCTCCAGCAAAGCACAGCCGCTGCTTCTTGCCTTGGATGAGGGCGCAAAACGCGCCGGTTGCGATGGGACCGTGCAGACGCGAGGCCAAGAGGAGCTACCCCATGGCCGAGATCAAGCGAGGCGGCCGAGAAGAGCAACCCCTCGTCCAAGGTATACACATATATGTATGCAATGAAACGGGGCTTTCCTGGTGGCTAAGTGGTAAAGAATCTGCCTACATTGCAGGAGACATGGGTTCAGTTTCTGGGTCAGAAAGATCCAGAGGCGAAGGAAATGGGAATCACTTCAGTATTCTAGCCAGGTAAACCCCATGGAGAGAGGAACCTAGCAGATTATAGTCCACGGTGTCGCAAAGGAGTCGGACATGATTTAGCAACTAAACAACAACAGGAACACTACTTAGCCATAAAAAGAATGATATAAGCCATCTTCACCAACATGGATGTTACTAGAGAGTATCATACTAAGTGAAGTTAGACAGATAAAGACAAATACCATATAGCATCACTTCTATATGGAGTCTAAAATATGACACTAATGAACTTCTCTGTGAAAGAGAAACAGACTCACATACATAGAGAACAAATTTGTAGTTGCCAAGTGGGAGGGGAAGTGGAGGGATGGATTGAGATTTTGGGATTAGCAGAGGCAAACTATTGTATATAGAATGGATAAACAACAAGGTCCTACAATACAGCATGGGGAATTATATTGAATATCTTGTGATAAACCATAATGGAAAAGAATATGAGAAAGAATCGCTTTCCTATACATCAGAAACTAGTGTATTATAAATCAACTATACTTCAATAAAACACATTAAAAAAAAAGTCTTGGTTGTCAAAATAGTTTAGTTATTCTACCAATTACTTTGCTGTGCTACTATCAGTTTGGCTGGAAAGGTTGAAGGTTGCTGATGATTTTTTTTTAATGAAGCAAGCCCAGTGATACGTTTGTCTCTTTAAGCTCAGATGTTTCAAGGTGTAAACCAGTGTCCTTCCTGGTTATGAGGTAAATATTTTCCTAAGGCTCTCCAAGCCTTTCTCATTGGAAATAAGGACCCCTAGACAGAAGTAAGTGTTTAAGTCTAAGCAATGGGCTAATGATAAAACAAAATCATAGCTCCAGAGTTCAGAACATCAGAGACCTGTACAGGGACAAATAACACATATCAGCAATTAAGCTATTAGGAATCTAACATTGCCTGGATCTGTAAAATTATTGCAATGACATCTATCTCAGTGAAAAGGAAAATAAAACACCAAGCACTGAGTGGAAAAGCTGAAAAAATAAAATAAGCAGGTCTTCTGATTTGTTTACTTTATATTGTATCAAACCCACCCAGAAAATGACTACTGTGACTAATAGAACCTGAAGACTTTTGAGTGGGGTGGGGGGTGTGCAAAAAAAAGTGACAAATGAACATTTTCTGCAAGAGTAATTTATGGCAATTGAAGGAGGATATACAAGCAACATTTTTAAAAGTTCATAAATATATTAGGAACATATAGGGATCATACCTGGTGATCTAGTGGCTAAGATTCTGTGCTTCCAATGCAGGGGCATGGGTTCCATCCCTGGTCAGGGAACTACAATCCCACATACTGCATAGCACAACCCCCACACCCCACCCCCGCCAAAAAGGAACATATAAAGAATCTAGTGATCCGCTTACAATGTTGAATATTTAAATAAATATACTTATTCATCATTTATTTGATGACAACACACAGTATTATACAAAAAGAATTGAATGAAACTTCAATTTTCTAACTAAATCAGAAATTACACAGATAAACTATGAGAGAGCACGAAGATATACAATTATCTTGGGAAAATATGAACAAAATAATATTGAACTTTAAAATGGTTAGTTCTTTTATTGTAACATCTTTTGGTACAAAATCTGCCCATTGGCTCTGCTTCATAGTAATAAGCAACTGAAAACTCCCTGTATTAAAAAAAAAAAAAAAAAATTCCTCTCTTGGGTTACAACTATTTCATTTCTGATCCACAAATAATTTTCTTAGTATTTGTACCCAAATTAGAATAATCTTTATTATTTTTCTATGATCTTATAATGCTAAAAAGATATGCAGCAATGTTAGTGAAAAGATAGTATACCTAAACAAAATGAGAATTCACTAATAGCCATGCAATTTAATTTCATTTCCTCCCCGTACATCAAAAGTTATAGCTATAAAATTTTAAAAGTTCTCTCACTGAATAAGTTTTCTTCCTAGTCACTGTTTACTTAGCACATAACCCAGAAAAGATTGTTGGCTGCAATTCTTGCAGTGTTACTAAAATATTTCTTTAACGTCCCAAGCTAATATAGTGTATATGAACAGATGACTAAGACAGAATCTGAATTCTCATATTGTGCTTTATCACATGCATACAGGGATTCAAAATTTGGCAGGTTTTAGTAAACAATATAACTGTGTATGAGTTTTGGTTCTCTTTACGCCACCATTCTCAATTTCCCCCCGTTTCACATTTAATTAAATTTCCTAATTCAAGTTTATGTTTGTTCCAAACCATAGAATTCCAGGTATAATTCACATATTTTGGTAAGAAAATAGAGCATATGATCTAGAAGCACATTTTCCATCAATTATATTTGTCAACAGCTATTGAATAATACTTAAGTATTCACTTATCTGAATTTGAAAATCTAACTCACCACTACTGAAGCTTTTCAAAACTGAAGTTCTAAGTAATTTATTTTCTGTCTCAGCTTAAACCTTTAAAAAGTTCCAAAATATTTTTGAAGTAAAAGAAAAACTTAGAAAATTCACATGGAAATTAGTTACTGGAGGCTTTTAACCATATGAAGGTGCTATGTTTAAGAGAATAAGATAAGTTTTAAATCTAAATTTTTGCTTCTGAGCTCAAAGTAAATCTTGCAATAATTTTTCATTACCAGTTTTCAACCTAAAGCAAACCCATCTAACAGATAGAAAGGAACTCTAAGGAGCTACAGAAAATGGAAGTTCTTATATGCAGAAGAGATGGGAAAAGGAAGTTCTAACAAAGAATGATTGCTTTAGGCAAGGTCACCTTCCTATGGAAGACAGAAGGATCTACTGGGTGGATTACCTCACTAATACTGGCCAAGTAATTCCAGGTTAATTTGTTAAATTTTACTTTCCTGGGAGAGCCTGAAATTGAAATTAGATTATTAGAAATTAGATTAGGTTTTAAGTCTTGGTTTGCTGACCTGTGGTTTAGCAAAAGTGACTCCATTTTGGGCCTGTTGCTTCTCTTTTTAAAGATTAATTTCTTTGTTTTTATAGTTTTTATTTTTTATCAGTCATACACTCATATCATGCAAAGGATGAAATAGTTCTATTAGGTTTGCTAAAAATAAAAGCAGTGGCCCAAACCCACCATCCTTGCCCCATTTTTTTCTTTCCAGAAATAAACACTTCCACATCTTTTAGTTAATCCTTTGGCCATTTAGTTTTGGTCTGTGTAGATAGAAGCTACACTAATGGGAATCAAAAAGACATTAAAAAAAAAATCAGTGAGCACTGATTGAGCATTTAAAACCTATTAAGATACTTTCCACCTAACCCAAGGTTTCCCATGTTAGGAAAAGTTGGTTACAGAACAAGTTAGATGGACACATGTCATCCACCAACCTCAAGAAAATTTCCATGCAAAGAGATATATTGGGAAATTACAATTTCCCAACCCAGTGGCACAACTCTTTTAGGTATTAACTTGGCACCAAGAAATCCAAAGACTTAGCTAAAAAATTAATAGATAATAATTTTTAATAGTTTTAGTTTTAAATAATTAAGAATTTTTAATACAATTTTAATTTTTAATAATCTTAAGCTCCAAAAGGTCAAGCAAGGCACCTCCAATATATATGCCTATTTTATATCTAAGAATAATGGCTCTAGAAGTTATACGTATCTTGTTGCTGTTCAGTCACTCAGTCATGTCTCACTCTCTGTGACCCCCATGGACTGCAGCACATCAGGCTTCCCTGTCCTTCACTATCTCCCGGAGTTTGTTTAAATTCATGTCCATTGAGTCGGTGATGCCCTCCAACCATCTCATCCTCTTTCACCCCCGTCTCCTCCTACCCTCAATTTTTTCCAGCATCAGGATCTTTTCCAAAGAGTTGACTCTTCACATCAGGTGGCCAAAGTATTGGAGCTTCAGCTTCAGTATCAGTCCTTTCAATGAATATTCAGGGTTGATTTCATTTAGGATTGACTGATTTGCTCTCCTTGCAGTCCAAGGGACTCCAACACCACAGTTTGAAAGCATCAATTCTTAAGCAAGGGCTCAGCCTTCTTTATAGCCCAACTCTCATATCTGTACATGACTACTGGAAAAACCATGCGGCAAGTACTGTCTCTGCTTTTTAATGCAATGCCTAGGTGTGTCATAGCCTTTCTTCCAAGGAGCAAGCGTCTTTTAAATTCATGGCTGCAGTCACCAATGCAGTGATTTTGGAGCCCAAGAAAAGAAAATGTTACTGATTCCTCCACTTTTTCCCCTTCTATTTGCCATGAAGTTTTTTCATGTTGAATTTTAAGCCAGCTTTTTGACTCTCCTCTTTCACCCTCATCAAGAGGCTTTTAAGTACAAGAATGTAAACAAAAGTCCACCAAATCAGTGGATTTACAGGAATCTCCAGATCACCCTTAAAGGTGGGAACCCATATGGGTTTCTGCCAGAGTTGGTAGGACTCTGAGGGAGTTTTCAATTTCCCCTTAGTCAGCTAAAGGGAAACTGAAAATTCAAATCAATGAAATCTTTCCAAACTCTAGTAGATATCAGAGCTACACTCTCTAAACTCTACTTAAAACTCTCAGATGGGAACCTAGGAAAACTGGCATAATCTGGCTAGGGATGAGAATTCTCAACATAGTCAGCTCTCCTGGATCTCAGTTCCTAGTTCTCAACAGAAAGAGGAAAATAAATGTCCTTTGTACCCTCTTTGGACATACTTCTTGAGTCTAGGGGATGATTTAATACTGCTGGAAATGTGTACTGTTTGTCCCAGCTGAAAACTGATCAGGTATTTAAAAGAATTTTTCTTTTTTTCAGTAGTTGGTCAAATTAAAGATTGACACTTAGAGTCTAACAGAAAAATTTTTAGGCCTTCTTTCTCAAGCTAAAATAAAACTATGTACCCATAGGGAAAGAAAATCTTTCTAAAGCCTTTGTGGAAGGATTTACTAAAACATTCCAAAGACAAACAGCTCTAAACTCAGAACATAGAAACTTTCTGATTTCCATTTTAGTTGGAAATCTCCCTGATGTAAAAAAGCAAATTAAAGATAATGTGACTGGAAGGGTGGAACAAGCTATGATGTCATTTAAGTTGCAAACCAATTATTTGAGGAATTAAAAGCAACTTTCCCTATAATACAAATCTTTGCAAAACCAGAAATGCAGTTCTAGAAACAATCAGAGTCTACATACCTTTTTTTAACAATTTTCCTCACCTATTCATTCCCTGCTTTCTCAGATGGTAAAGAGTCTGCCTGCAGTGCTGGAAACCCGGGTTTAATCCCTGAGTTGGGAAGATCCCCTGGAGAAGGAAATGGCAACCCACTCCAAGATTCTTGCCTGGAAAACTCCATAGACAGAGGAACCTGGCAGGCTACAGTCCATGGGGTCCCAAAGAGTTGGATAGGACCCAACAACTTCACTTTCTTTCTTCTTCTATCATCTCGAAAGGCTTACAGGTATTGTAAAAATTCTAGCCCTAGGAAACAAAAGTCCTTCTTAGAGGAACTAGCATTCTTTCTCTGTGCCTTTGAGATGTAAATCTTTTTCTTGATCTCTGCATGAACTCTTATCTAGGTCATCTCTTTAAAATACAAACTTTAGGGAGGTAATTCTTTTCAGAAGGAAAAACAAAAGGAGGAAAGGTTATTTTAAAATTTAGACAAATGAAAAAAATCTTAAAGTGTCTTCTTTGTAAGTATTAATAAAATACTTTAGCCAGTTGAGGTTGAGTGGGTAACTTTAAATTACTCTATACATTATAACTACTGAGTTTTGTATTATTGTACCTGATTCATGACTGCAATTTCCAAACAAAAGCCTTAAGGATTCTATATCTATAAGTTTATGTGTGTCTACATAGATGTGTGATATTTTCTACCTGTGAATGGTATCACTGAAATTAATTTGTAAAAGAGCTCTATTTTACTGGCTTAAAGAAGATTAAGTGCTTATATGAATCAAGGATTCTTAAAACTCCCAGAAACATAATAGAAACTAATCCAAATGCTTTTCAAATTTGCATGATCTGAAAATTTATTTGGGATTAAAGCTAGCTATGGGGGTTTAATTAAAACAGGCTTGTTGTTAGAGTTTTCAGCATTAAATATAATATTTTATTCTACCTACATTTAGGAAAGGTCAAACAAGTTCATGTTATCTCTTATAAAATTTGTCAGCAAGAAAAATAGTTTAGAATGATAGCTAATTTTGTCTAATATCTCACTAAGTTTTTATGGATAGTCTATGTTTAATCATTGGAAGCAGTGAATTAAATAGATTAAAAAGGAACAAAATTTAGAAATCAACTTCTCAAGGATGTAGAGGCTTTAGAAAATGTTTACTTAAAATTAATTTCAAAAATATTTTGGTAACTTGAAAACTTAGGTTCCTCTGAGTTGTTTAATGATGGAAATTCAAAGTCTAAATCATTTCTAAATAAGATAAAATAGTAAAATACTAAAACATCAATTACTGAACTTTTATCCACTTTTGGCTTCCTTTTGAATCAGGAGTCTGAGTTTTTGTTCACAAGGCCGAAGAATGAGCTTCATGAACACACAAATACTCATGGTAGCAAGGGAACAAGATATATTAAAGAGAAAGAAAGTACCAAGCTGAGAGCTTTGTACTTCTTAGACACTGAGAAGGGGTAAAGAGTTCCCCAAAGGCAGGACTTTTTACATCCTCAATCTGTACGTTTTTGGTTGGCTCCTGTCCTTAAAATACTTAATTTTAACCAATCAGTTCTCAAGAGGCTTAACATCTTTATGGCTTCTCTTGATATTCAGAGAATATCACCTTTTTCATGTCCTCTGGCCATTTTACAATGGACCAGATGAATGGGCTTAAGATTAATGATCAACAGTTATATTTTCCTCAGGCACATGGAACAGAAGTTAATTACTGCCCTTCCCTGGATCTGAGTGCTGATAATTTATCAGACCAAGGACACATTCCAGGAATTCGGGACAAAGGATATAGCTTTAGGCTAATGGAACAAGATGTTTATTGAAAACAAGACCAAGGTCTCAGAGTCCTACACTGACTGCCTAGCAATTTCTACCTCACTTTCACAGATAAACCAATTACATTGGGATCTATCAGTAAGTGAACTTTGTGCCACACTAAAAATTTTAGTATGAAAAAGCATGGGGACACAAAGCAAGGATACCCAAAGTAAAACTACTTGTGTGGTTGACAGACTCTTTAAGTTTTACTGGCCTCCATAGCTGTCACCTTTCAGCCCAGAGCCACAGACTCAAATGGGAATTACCAAGAGGTATTCTGACAAAGATCCGTATACTCAAAGCTATGGTTTTCCCAGTAGTCATGTACAGATGTGAGAGTTGGACAATAAGAAGATTGAGTGCCCAAGAATCAATGCTTTCAAATTGTGGTACTGGAGAAGACTCTTGAGAGTCCCTTGGACTGCAAGGAGATCAAACCAGTCCATCCTAAAGGAAATCAACACTGAATATTCATTGGAAGGACTGATGCTGAAGCCGAAGCTCCAATACTCTGACCACCTGATGTGAAGAGCTGACTCATTGGAAAAGATCCTGATGCTGGGAAAGATTGAAAGCAAAAGGAGAAGAGGGCAGCAGAGGATGTGATGGTTGGATAGCACCACCAACTCAGTGGACATGAATTTGAGCAAATTTTGGGAGATAATGAAGGACACAGAAGCCGAGCATGCTGCAGACCATGGGGTGGCAAAGAGTTGGACACGACTTAGTGATTGAACAATAACAATTCATGATTCAAAATTTGCTTCCTCTGGAAGATCACTGATCCCCTGACTAGGAGTAAATGTAAATGAAGTTATGATGGGACCCTCTCCTTAATTCTGGAAAGTATTGCAGAATCTGCTGGTAAAGCAACAATTGACCAATAAAAATCCTCATACTCTGCCCAAAGTAGTTCCTGATCATAGGATGGCCTTTGATTATCATTTAGCTGAGCCAGGAGGTATCTGTGCTGTGGCCAACATCACCTGCTACACCTGGATTAGCACTTCTGGGGAAGTTAAAATTCAGTTAGTTATATAAGATCACTGAGAAAGACACTTGGCCTAAAACGATAACTCCTTCAATGGAGCCTTTCTTTGATCTATTTGATTTTGATTGGTTAGGATTAGGGGGATGCATCTGAAGTGCTCTCTAAATATTGGGAATTATAATAATCATAATTGTCTCCCCTATGCTCGGCATTCTCTTGAAAGCTTTAAATGCATGATCACAGCTGCTAACCACCAAGTAAAGGGAAACAGAGAATGACCACTTTAAAAAGCATGAATCTAAATTTGTGACCTGTGAATACCTCAGAAATTCAGCAAAAAAACATCATCACTTATGAATATCAAGCAGAGGATCCAGAAAAGCTATGAGAATTACCAAGCAATATTTGGGAGTTAGCGCTCTTTAAATGTTGATAACATCTCTTATTGTTGAGTCTATCAAAAGTCTATTAAAGTCTATCAAAACTGGGGAAATTGTTAAAGAAAAAAAGAGAGAGAAAGAGAGAGAAAAGAAAGAGAAACACCAGGCCCAAAATGGAGTTACTTGTGCTAAACCTCAGTGAGCAAACAAAGACTTAATACCTGTGATTTCAACCTCTCCCCGAAGTATGACCTCTAACCAGTCAGGAACCACCTGGTCAGTACTAGGGAGGTAAACTGTCCAAAAGACCTCTCCTGACCCCCACAGGAAGGTGACCTTGCCTGAAACAATCCACTGTCTGCCGGAAACTTCCTTTTCCCTTCCTCTTCAGCCTACAAAAGCTTTCCATTTGGTACAGCTCCTTGGAGCTCTGTTCTATCTGCCAGACTGGATGCCACCCTATTCATGAATAATCAAATAAAGCCGATTAGGCCTTCAAATTCACTAAGTATATATATTTTTTAACACAAAGAAAGCAGTAAGATATACACACATGAGAGTAGTAATTATCATAACTAAAAATAAAACAAAATATCACCTGAGAATTTTCCAGAATTAAATTAAAAAATGATTTGAGTCCTCATATTGAAAACCCAAACATCAAGGAGGTAGTTTTTGTTTTCTAAACTGTTTCAAGTGTTTTCTAAATGACTTCCCTCGTTCAAGTGATCCATATTGATCTCCTTAACTCATATAGACCACTTAATTTTCTATATCCTCATATTTTCTTAACATCTTTTAGCTTATCAAAATCTTGGATCAGACTCTTCTCCATTATGTTATTTTTGACCTCTTCATTTCTCCTTTTTCATTTTCTTTGTACTTTGTAGTTTTCAGGAGAGCTTTACACCATTGTATGCAATGGACCACATCACAGAAAGAACAAATAATAAATAATAGAATAAAGTAGAATTATTGAAAAGTAGTGATGGGAGCATGTGATGGATATTTCTCATAAATATCATCAATAACAACTAACTTTGCTTATTGATTATTACTGCACTATCTAGCTATGAAACAGAACTCTCAAGAGTATTTTGAATACATCAGGAGAAATATGAAGTTCAGGCCTTCAGTTCACCCTAAAGTTTTCTCCATTTACATTAGCAACATTCTCTAACCCTTAATCCTCAGATATGTATGCCCAGTAAAATCACAAAACCATGTACTGATTAAATTCAGCTGTATAATTACCCAAAGCGGAGTTCTAACAGCATCCTGTTATCAGTCAAAAATATTTTAAAACCTAACACAAAAGGTTATAAATTAATTATTTGTAATATCCTAAATCCCTTTATTGCTTCTCTACAACTCCCACACTTTCTTAGCCCTCACTTCCTAACAAGCACTTTAAAAAAATCCTAGAAACCTTCGATGATTTACATAAGCTCCTTTTTGCAATCCTCTTCTTTGCCAGGCCTTTCCTTAACCTCTCCTATGACACCCTTTTTCCCTAAGATCATTTGAAAGGGAACTTTCACTGGAGCAGGGAGGAAGTGGGGCTTTGGCCCTTCCCTGACCTCTTGGGGACAGACTGCACTGTACTGAAGGCTCTTCTCTTTCATTAGACCCTAACGATGCCATTGCCTGTAATCCTAATTGCTTAGTTTGTCTGTAACAAAATTTTCTGAGATGTTTGTCTTTGGAAAGCCAAGATAAAAAGCTTCCTAGAGACAAGTACAGAAAACAGACAAATCCTATTTTAGGGGACTTCTCTTCTAGGTTTGGGATTCTGCCAGATGTCCCTTCCTTTTGTAATATAATCCAATCCAAGATAGAAGGCTGTTTCCCACAGCCTGATGCCCTATGATCAATGTAGGCTTGCATATTTCATAAATTTAGAAGGTTTTAGTTGTAGGTGTTCCTTATAAAAGTGCCTTTTTAAAAAAACTGGATCTGTTGGCTTTCTGGACATTATAGAGATTTTATGAGGTATGATGATGAATTAGCTATAAGAGCAGAAGGATTTACAGGTTCTAATTCCTGTTAAATGCATATCAATTTAAAAAAGAGGAGATAACTGTGCTGTACAACAAATATTCAAATTTTGCCAAATCTAGATGTTTAAAAACTGGTTTAAGGTGCTAGCCAAACCAAAAATGCAGTTATAGTCACCCAATTCTGATTTATACCACGTATTTAAGCTCATTTCCCATTGGTCTGCTTCCCAGAATGAGCACTCTCTGCTGACTGCTTTAAAGTATAGACCAAGTTCAGCAAAACATTACATAAGCAAAGGGAATTATTCAGTTTCTCTGCATCAGACTGAAATGCAACCCAGTTATGATTTATTGTCCATATGAGCAGCCTTGATTTTTAGTGTAAGTCAAAAACAAGTGTCTTTTAAGAAAACACACTTTTGGATACCAAAGGGGATGCAGGGGGTGGAGGAGCGAGGAGATATACTACGAGTTTGGGATTAATAGATACATACTACTACTACATATAAAATAAATAAACAACAAGGACTGACTGTATAGTAGATGGAACTATATTTAATATCTTATAATAGCCTAAAATGTAAAAGAATCTGAAAAGGAATATATATATATGTGATGGCTCCAGTGGTAAAGAACTCACCTGCCAATGCTGCCAATGCAGGAGACATATAAGAGACATGAAGTTTGATCCTTGGGTTGGGAAGATTCCCTGGAGGAGGACATGGCAACCCACTCCAGTATTCTTGCCTGGAGAATCCCATGGACAGAGGAGCCCGGTGGTCTATAGTCCATAGTGTCACGTAGAGTTGGACACAACTGAAGCACCTTAGCATCCACATACACACACATATATCTGAATCATTTTGCTGTACACCTAAAACTATCATAATGTTGTAAATTAGCTATACTTCAACTTAAAAATGGTTAAAAATATCTTTTAGGTATATAAATTGTGAGCCATTATTTTGTATTATAAACAAAACACTCATTGATCTGCACCTGGGAGAGACTTACTCTCAATGTTGTCTTAATACCTCTGATATTCCTTTCAAATTTCACTGGACCATTACTATAAAACTAAGATGTAAATACATAAACACATCAATCCATTAAACACTGGGCAAAAACAAATTACATGATTATTTAACTTCACCTCTAACCAATATAATGATAGCACAAAAATCTATGTATTTTCTCCATTTCCTCTTTATTATATACAGAAAATATGAAAGGTCAATAATTAAATATGTGGTGTGAATACCATTATGGTTAGTGTTCTCAAATGATTAGTCTTTAGGAGATGAACTGTTGTACATTGTATTCAGTTTGGTTAAAAAACCACCCCCAAAGTTCAGATAAGTATCTGAACTTTATCCGAACTATCCAAACTTCCTTTAGTTTGTGATTCAAGTCTGAAAATCTCATGAGAACAGATGCTCTTGTAGCTTGCCTTTACTTCCTGTTTCATTGTGAGAACCAGGTTTCCACAGAAATTCTTACACGCATAAGAAGTCTGAATGCATGATGTTCATTGGAGACTTTTTCTCCCATGTAATTTAAGATCTGTTATTGCACCTATCTGATTGAAATTCCAATTCTTTTCTTTCTTATTATCTCCATGATGTTCTGAACACTTTGACCACTATTTTTGACTTGAAATTCTTTCTCCTTAATCCTCTATGGCATTAATTTCTCTTGATGATCCATCTGTCTTTCTGGTCTTCCCTCAATTTTCACTCTGACCTTTGCATAATCTAAATACCCATCATTGTTTGGGATTTCCTAGGCTCTTAATTCATAGAATTAATATGTATTAAGGACTCCATATGTGCCTAACACTGTTGCAGGCACTCTGTTTATAGTAATAAACAAAGCAGGAGCAAACAGAAGCCTGCTCTTATGGGATGCAACTTTTAGACAGGGTAAACTGTAGGTAAAAAATAAAAAGAAATAAAATATTTAATAGACGAGATACTTTTAAGTACTATCAGGGGAAATAAAGAAGAGTCATAGAGGAAAGTTCCAAGAGTGTGTCCAGTAGAAGTAGGGTTGTCAAGGCATCTCACTGAGATACCATTTGAACAAAGACCTGTAAGTGGTGAGGGTGGGGTCATGGGCTATCTGGAAGAAGGCCACTCCTGGCAAAGGGAACAGCATCTGGGAAAAAGCCTGGAGACTGGTCTATGTCTGGTGTGCCTCTTGCCTAGACCTTTTCCCCTTACTCTATTCATTGTCTATTCCCATGGACTGAGTTCTCAGCAAAAATGCCTATAACACTCCCTCAAAACTTACCTTTATGTGGAGTGCCAGACTCTGACTACCTGCCAGACACCTGAATGTCTTATGAGTATTTCAAACTCAAACCTAACATGCTTTTCCCCCCTCTTGAAACATAAACTGCCTTTGGCTTTTCCTTTATTATCACACAAATACCCACACAGATCAAGGAAGAAACCTAGGAATCCTTTCATGTTTCTCCTTTTCCCCCTATTTTCCACATCAAACTTGCTTTTCCATTTAACCTTATTTATTAAGAAATTGCTTTATGTTAGCCTTTGTGATATATGCTTTGAAGAAAAGATTAGTCAGTATGTTGAGTACTTACTAAATGTTTTTTTTTTCCCTCTATATTTGTCTACATCTCCATGGCGACAGTCTAAGCGTGTCATCAGGTTATAGTAACACTCTCCCAACTGGTGTCCTGTCTCAACGTGCTCACATTTTCATTCCTGGGAGTTTTGCTCCCAAAGGTATCCTTTAAAGATAAAAATTATAAACAAGGAAAATGAAGAAAGGAAATTCTTGTATTTTGACATCTCGAAAACAATTCCATTTTAACTTTAAAAAAAATGCCATTTTTTTTTCTGGGAAAATCTGCAAAATACAATGGACGCTGCTGTGAATAAGACAGAAGGAGCATTTTGAGCAGCATGTTGTCACACAGTAAATGGTCAAGAAGTGTTCCTCATTATTACTTAAGTACTGACAACTCCTTAGCATGCTTATGAATATCAGAGTAGCTGGACAGATAGCCCCAGTAATGATGACGGCATGGACACTTGCTTATCATTGGGATGAATTATATGCTTTCAAATATTCATGAGCAAATAATCTTACCTGTCCCCACCTAAATCCTTGCCTCTTCAAAATAAACAGATTAGACTGGATTGTAACTGTAGACACTTCTAATCCTTATTTTCAACAAAGGTCAATGGAGGAGCACTGCTATAATAATACTGGTCTCAGAGGAAGAGATAGATTATCTACCTGGTAGCAGATAACACTATACATTTCCTAATCCAGAGATAATGATAAATCTTGCTGGTTTTTATCTTTAGACAAAGAAGGATATGACCTAAAGTTTGGTGTAAATTAGCTTGTAGAAAATGAAAAACTCCTCCAGATGGTTTTACTATACTGGAGAATGTTTGAGAAGGTTGCAAGATATAAAATCATGGTAGGGTTAAAGAAATAATAGAAGAAAAGAACAGACTAAAGTTGAAAACAAGAGGAGTACAGCAACTAATTAAGTACTATGTAAACTAGGAAATCATATAAGACGACTCCGGAGAACTTAAAGACCAGAGCAATAGATAGATAAATGGACATCAACCCTAAAGTAAAATACTCTCAAGCCCAACATCACACTCAGTTATCAAAGACTTGCTAAGAAAAAAGAAAGTTGCTGAATGGTTAGGGAAACCCTGGGAAATTTTAAATCCCATTTCTCTTTCTAGAATTATTAAGGAGTTTATTGAAGATTCATTGTAGTCATAAAAATATTTAGAAGATACTTTTCGAATTTTCTATTGAAGATAAAAGAATTACAAATCCTAAAATTTATATATCTACACATACTCTCTTCCCTAAACTCCATCTCTACTCTGATGTGTACTAAGTATCTCAAAGTTAATGTATCAAAAATAACTCCCAGTTTCCCTTGCCACTATACCACTCCTAGCAGTCTGCTCCTTTCCCTGATTCCTCCATCTCAGTGAATGGCACCACTGAGCAACAATTTTCTCAGGCAAAAAACCTAGGAGTCATCCTTGATCACTCTCGTTCCCTCACTTCCATGTGCAGAGCCAGAGAAAACCCACTTAGCTTTATCTGTACAATGTATACTGAATTTGAATTCATATCCTTCTCCACTGTCATCATCATAATCATATCTGTGTTCACCTTTTCCCTTGACCATTACAATTTCCTAACTTGCCTCACTATTGTTTCTGTCTCCCTGTAGTATATCCTTCACATATCAGAGTAAACTTTCCATTAAAAAAAAAATTATATAATTATATAATTATATAAAAAAATTATATAATTATATAATTCTGATAGCAAGAATTTTCTCCTTGAAGTGTCCCTATCAGGATAAGCCTAAATCCCTTATCATTGCCTGCAAAGTCCTACATGATCTTTCCCCTTCCTATTTCTCTACAGTTGTGTTCACTCAACTGGAATTCCATCACCTCCACTAACTTTGTTCATAGTGACGCTTCCTAAGACGCACTTGACTTCGCATTCCAGGATGTCTGGCTCTAGGTGAGTGATCACATCATCGTGATTATCTGGGTCATGAAGATCTTTTTTTTTTTAATAGTTATTCTGTGTATTCTTGCCACCTCTTCTAAAAATCTTCTGCTTCTGTTAGGTCCACACCATTTTTGTCCTTTATCGAGCCCATCTTTGCATGAAATGTTCCCTTGGTATCTCTAATTTTCTTGAAAAGATCTCTAGTCTTTCCATTCTATTGTTTTCCTCTATTCCTTTGTACTGATCACTGAAAAAGGC
Organism: Antilocapra americana; assembly: GCA_007570785.1. Classification (NCBI taxonomy): domain Eukaryota; kingdom Metazoa; phylum Chordata; class Mammalia; order Artiodactyla; family Antilocapridae; genus Antilocapra; species Antilocapra americana. The sequence continues at coordinate 4,801,357 of ML660213.1, forward strand.
TTTCTTTTCTCTCCCTGTTATTCTTTGGAATTCTGCATTCAAGTGGGTACATCTTTCCTTTTCTCCTTTGCTATTTGTTCCTCTTCTTTTCACAGATATTTGTAAGGCTTCCTCAGAAAGCCATTTTGCTTTTTTGCATTTCTTTTTCTTGGGATGGTCTTGATCCCTGTCTCCTGTACAACATCATGAACCTCCATCCATAGTTCGTCAGGCATTCTGTCTATCAGAGCTAGTCCCTTAAATCTATTTCTCACTTCCACTGTATAATCATAAGAGATTTGATTTAGATCACACCTGAATGGCCTAGTGGTTTTCCCTACTTTCTTCAAGTTAAGTCTGAATTTGGCAATAGAAAGTTCATGATCTGAGCCACAATCAGCTCGCAGTCTTGTTTTTGCTGACTGTATAAAACTTCTCATCTTTGGCTGCAAAGAATATAATCAATCTGATTTTGGTGATGTCCATCAGATGAAAAAGGTCAGTTTTCATCCCAATCCCAAAGAAAGGCAATGCCAAAGAATGCTCAAACTACCGCACAATTGCACTCATCTTACACACTCGTAAAGTAATGCTCAGCATTCTCCAAGCCAATACTTGAACCGTGAACTACCAGATGTTCAAGTTGGTTTTAGAAAAGGCAGAGGAACCAGAGATCAAATTGCCACCATCTGCTGGATCATCAAAAAAGCAAAAGAGTTCCAGAAAAACATCTATTTCTGCTTTATTGATGATGCCAAAGCCATTGACTCTGTGTATCACAATAAACTGTGGAAAATTCTGGAAGAGATGGGAATACCAGACCACCCAACCTGCCTCTTGAGAAACCTGTATGCAGGTCAGGAAGTAACAGTTAGAACTAGACATGGAACAATAAATTGATTTCAAAGAGGAAAAGGAGTACGTCAAGGCTGTATATTGTCACCCTGCTTATTTCACTTATATGCAGAGTACATCATGAGAAACACTGGGCTGGATGAAGAACAAGCTGGAATCAAGATTGCCAGGAGAAATATCAATAACCTCAGATATGCAGATGACACCATCCTATGGCAGAAATTGAAGAAGAATTAAAGAGCCTCTTGACGAAAGTGAAAAAGGAGAGTGAAAAAGTTGGCTTAGAACTTGACATGGAAAACTAAGATCATGGCATCCAGTCCCATCACATCATGGCATCTGGTCCCATCACTTCATGGAAAATAGGTGGGGAAACAGTGGAAACAGCAGAAGACTATTTTTCTGGGCTCCAAAATCACTGCAGATGGTGATTGCAGTCATGAAATTAAAAGATCCTTACTCCTTGGTAGGAAAGTTATGATCAACTTAGATAGCATATTAAAAAGCAGAAACATTACTTTGCCAACAAAGGTCCATCTAGTCAAGGCTCTGGTTTTTCCAGTAGTCATGTATGGATATGAGAGTTAGATTATAAAGAAAGCTAAGTGTCAAAGAACTGATGCTTTTGAACTGTGGTGTTGGAAAAGACTCTTGAGAGTCCCTTGGACTGCAAGGAGATCCAACCAGTCCATCCTAAAGGAAATCAGTCCTGAATAGTCATTGGAAGGACTGATGTTGAAGCTGAAACTCCAATACTTTGGTCACCTGATGCAAAGAACTGACTTATTTGAAAAGACCCTAAAGCTGGGAAAGATTAGAGGTGGGAGGAGAAGGGGACAACAGAAGATGAGATGGTTGGATGGCATCACCGGCTCAATAGATATGAGTTAGAGTAAACTCCGGGAATTGGTAATGTACAGGGAGGCCTGGCGTCCTGCAGTCCATGGGGTTGCAAAGAGTCAGACATGACTGACCAACTGAACTGAACTGAACTGTGTTCACTCACTACTCTATACAATCCTACTACCTTTACTGTTAGAAATGGATAGGAATGCTTTTAGCTGCAAGTTTACAGAACACCTGACAAACAATGGCTTAAACCATAAAGACATTAATTTACTTACCCCAAATCCCATAAATAGGTAAACTCAGAATTCATCCAAAAATCAATGTAATCAGGAATCCAGGTTAAATTTAAGTTTCTATTCTACCATACTTAGCATGCTAGACTGTGGTCCTTAGCCTTACTGCCTCATGGTTACAGTATGGCTGTTGTCATGCCATCCTTCACATCTGCATTCTAGGTAGGAAAAGAAGAGAAGGTATCTTTTTATTTGGAAAGTAAAAACTTTCCCTCTGCTCAGTCATGTCCAACTCTTTGCAACCCCACAGACTGAAGCCTACCAGGCTCCTCTGTCCATGGGTTTTTCCCAGCAAGAATACAGTCAATAGGGTGCCATTTCCTCTCCAGGGGATCTTCCCAAGCCAGGGATTGAACCTGCGTCCCCTGCATTGCAGGCAGATTCTTTACTGCTGAGCCACTGGGGAAGTTTTCCCTTAGGTCTCATTACCCACAAATAGACTTTTCTGTAAGTCTCATTGCTTCAAAATAGGTTAATGATCAACCTTGGTAATGAGAGGTGTTGGTAAAGCTATTATCTAACTTTCAAACACCACATTGGTAATAGGCAGGTGTGAAAGAAATTGTCTACTGGATGAATCAAATAATATTCTCTGCCACATTGGCCTTTCTCTTCCATAAATGCAATAAGGTAGTGCTAGTTCCTCCTTTAAGGGCTTTGTATAAGCTATGCCCACTGTCAGGAATGCTTTTCCTGTATAACTTTTCATATCTTCCTTCTTTTGGTCATCGAGGTCTTATTTCAAATGTCATCCCCTCAAAGAAACTCTCTCTGACTACCCTGATTACAACTGCCCTCCCCAAACCTAAGTTATTCTTTATCCCATTACACGATTAAAGCACTTAGAATGAAGAGGATGGTAGAATAGAAGAGCGACTACTTCCCTACACTCCAAAGATGCAGAGGTAAAAAAAGAAAATTGCACATTAGCTAAGAAGGGGTGGGGGGGGAGAATAAACATGAAAAAGTAAACTTGAGTTAGTTTCCCTTTTACCAAATATCCATGCTGCCATATCCATGATCCTCCCACCCCTCCATCCCCACTTCATGTTATTCACTTTCTACTCGAGAACTAGAAGTAACTGACCACTCTGGGTGTGGAGATTGCCTGAAAAGGAGGTGTTCTGTGCTGACCCACTGCCAGACAGGAATTTCTTCAAAAGGACAGCTTGCTTCTGGCATTAAATGCTAAAATTAAGACTTGACTTTTCAGCCTCCAAAGCCTAAATGTTTGGCATCAGAAGTAGAAATCTAGTATTTTGAATGCTCATATGTCCAAAAGCTGGAGAGCTGGAAAAAGCTAGCAGTCCCAAATTGGTGTCCACTTTGGAATATTTGGCCCAGGAAAATGTATATCCTCATGCTGCAGGAAGTTGCTTTGCAAAAGAAGGCTGAATTGGGGCCAAAAAGCAAGCACCATTTGCCAGAGTATACATGAAATATGATAGTTTGCTGCACAACATTTCTTTTTGAAAGTTATTTGCAGCTGTCGTGACACATCTTTTAAGCTGTAATAGGCGGATCTGTTATTTAGGAATTCCAGTGGAGGGAAACAAACCTCAGTTCTTTACATTTAAACGTGATGTAGTGAGATACTAAGGGATAAATGTAAACATTATACATAGGACAAAGCAAGGCATGTGATGCAGTGCTCAAATCACAGCAAAGCCTTAACCAGTCCGGAGCAAAAGCAGAAATGGTCATCGGAAAGCTGTATTTACTATTATCCTACTTAAGCTTTATGATACTTCGCTGAGAGCAAATACAATGTCTTAGAAAGTTTAAAGTCAAAGAAATACGATGATGGAGCTCCACTGCTTTTTAAAAGAGTTTTAATTCTTCAGAAATAGTAGAAACCTCAATCACACTTCTTATTCCTTTCCATAAAAGAAGCATAATTATAGAAACTCATCATGTGAAATTTACTGGTTAACAAAAAGCATTCAGTTTTATAGTTACAAACTATACATCAGCAACACTGTAGTATTAAAATAGATTAAAATTTGGCAAGCATATAGGAAACAGAGGATGTCTGCAGAAATGAGTTAAAAAGAAAGTAAAAGATAAAGAGAGAAATGGAGAAGACAGAGGGGGGAGATTTTTAACATTATTTTTCAATTTATTCTATTGAAGAATAACTAACTGAGGGTATCAAGAGGCAGTTTCTAATGAAATTTCTATTCTCTAGTGACATTGGTAGTAATTTACAGTGCAAAGCACAGAGGTAAATATCTAAGGAAATGGTTCATTCTAATTAAAAAAAATTGGTTTTGAGTTCCTTTTTGAATTTGTAACTAATGGTAGAAAGAGCTTTAATATTCTTCATACCCTATCTGGTCACCATCCATACACACTTGCCCACTGATCTGTTGCTATTTCTATGAGATGTTGTCAATTGCAGAAATGCAATCTTCTAGTGAGTATAAAGAAACATACCTGGGATGATTTTTTTTTTTTAGTGGCTTTATATTGATCTTCACCTTAAAATACAAAAGCAAAGTTCCTAGGTCTGCAGCCTAACTTCTCAGATTCAAAAGTGACTCTATCACTTATTCACCATGTGACCTGAGACTAGTCATTTACCATCTTTTGGCACAGTTTTCCCACTTGTACAATAGATGTAATAATAATAAAGTGAAAGTGAAGTCACTCAGTCGTGTCTGACTCTTTGTGACCCCGTGGACTGTAGCCTACAAGGCTCCTCCGTTTATGGGATTCTCCAGGCAAGAATACTGGAGTGGGTTGCCATTTCCTTCTCCAGGGGATCTTCCCAACCCAGGGATCGAACTAGGTCTCCAGCATTGCAGGCAGATGCTTTACCATCTGAGCCACCAGGGAAGTCATCTAACAATAATAATGCTTACTGTAAAAGTACAGGTGAGTACTGTCTGAGATAATGCAAGTTTAGTGCTTAGAATAGTTTTTGGAATTTAGTAAGTCCTCAGTAACTCAGAAGCATTATATGATTATCATATGCCATGTATCTGATTGGGGAACAAATATTAATAAACAGACTTTGATTGAATCTGTTTATCCTGTACCCATGTAAACGAAGCACGTTATCCAGCTCTCTAATTCCAGTCTCTGATTGTAGCAGAGACATTTAGTCTTTAAAAAGGTGACCATACAACAGACCAGAGGTAGTCCTTACATTTCTTGGCCAGTCAGCCCTGCTGTTCATTGAGACCACTTCCCAGGTGACACTTGTAGTAAGAACCCTGCCTGTCAATGCAGTAAGAGCTCTGCAGGTTCGATCCCTGGGTCAGGAGGAGCCCCTGGAGCAGGGCATGGCAACCCACTCCAGTATTCTTGCCTAGAGAATCCCACAGACAGAGGAGCCTGGCGGGCTACAGTCCATAGGGTCGCACAGAGTCGGACACAACTGAAATGACTGAGCACTTCACTGTGCATTGAGACCGTATAGTAAGGATCTGGCCAGTGCATGGGAGAACGTGGTGGAAGTCTCTCCCAGGCCAGGCCAGCCCTCTCTCCCACAGAAACAGCTCAAGATCATGAAATATGCATGGTGAAGCTGCCTGATGAAGGACAGCATTCCAACACACATCAGAATTTTCATGAATGAGAAATACACCATTGTGAATTAAGCCACTGAGAATATAGTTTATTCCTATAAAGTTGCCTAGTGTTATACTGCCTACCAGAGAGATCAAAATCATGCATAGTTCCTTGGTAAAGGGGTTACAAAAACAAGACATTATTATTCCAGTCCCTTAATAATGACCAGAGAAATCAGCTTTCTCAATTAAAGAAGATTCAATACCTCTTTCTCTTCTAAATTTCTCACTGGTTCAATGGCCAATCTGATACAAAATACTTTTATTTTATATCCAATTAATGTTCTTTATTTCAAATCTGAGAGGCATATTTACTATGGCCTCAACTCTCTAAACTGATTTTTGGAGCTAAACATTTAAATAGAAATACAATTAGAGAATTTCTGCTGACTCCACTCACGGGAGGGTGTGGAACACATCACAACCATGTGAAATATCAGCAACAGTTCACATAAAAATGGTGATGCCAGAGTGTGTCACTTGTACATTTCAGGGACTCAATCTTCCCCTTAGTGCGGTTTCACTGGTTAACATTTATCTAAGGGTTTCTTCCTTTTATAATCACTAGGCAAGATATTACTCTATTATTCATGTTTATTTGTGTCACTAGTAGATTTATGCTTAGTGAAAAGACGGATGCAATGTGATGAAGCTCAATTGTTAAAACTTCATTTGAAAAGTTATGGTTTTCTTTCTCTTCAGAGTTCTAAAAAGTAGTGATAAAAAAGTAAAAATCTATCAAAAAGTCCAAAGATCTCTCTTGGCCTACCCAAAAGGCTTAGCGCATACTTAAAAACAAAAACAAAACAAAACAGTAGACTGGGAAATGAGAAGTCAAGGACTAAAGCTATAATGATGACTTGAAGTTTGATTTGTATGTCCTGAGGTTTTTAAGGGCAGACATTGATAAATCAGGGGTTTGCCTGAGGGACCGTGGCAGTCCTATAATCTAAAGTACAGGAACTCGCTTAGGGAGAGAAAATACATAAAAGAAATTATCCTGAAAGTCACATAAAGTGCTCAAGACTAAATTTTTGAAAATGAGTTTCTGTTGCCAGGTATGTTTTTATAGCATTATTCAACTGAAAGTTTTAAGAGGCGTATTTGCAAAGTTCTAAGAGGACCTGGGCAGCTAAGAACTCTGGCTTCTGATATTTCAGTGAAAAGCCCAAGGTACAGTCATCAACATTTATATAAAATGTGGATTTATGAACAAATGAAAAGGACAAAGTATTGTTAAAAGTAATGCATTTTGAGTGATTAAAAAAAAAACACTGCTTTATGCTGTCTCTTTAAGCTTTCATACTACTTAATAAATATAGGAAAATGAATCACTAGAAAAGTTTCAGCCTTTTTCTGCCTGAATAAAAAGTCTTCTTACAATATGTATAAATAATTCCTTGCCTGCTGTTTTTAGCTTAAATATGCTTTGATTACATACCAATGAGAAAATATGTTAACAAAATGAAGTGAAGGAATTGAGTGGTTGTGCAGATAACTTTGTTTTTGTAACTGTTTTCACCTAAGATATTAAAATGATTTAATATAAAATATTTTTAAAAACAGCCCTGTAAAATGAATTGTAGATCTAAATTCAGCAGTTACCTAGACAGGAGATATCTGTGTGGTGAGCTACCACAAAACACAGGAAAAAGGAATTTTTATTGCTGATATAAATTATCTAGTTTTCCTGCTGACATAGCTTCTTTTCATTTTACCTCTGAGGATACAAGTTACAGGAAATTATGGCTCTTTGGGGATACTCTAAACACTGTGACTTTCTCATGAGGTATACTTTATTCATAAGTTCTCTGTTTAGTTATTTCTTATTCTTGGTAATCCCCTGAACACTAGTCTATACTAGGACATTCTATGAAACATCAGCAAATCATTTCATATTTGATTTGTCTTCTACATGTGAATCTGGAAAAGAAAACTATCCTGAAGCTTATTTGGGTACTATGATGCTTAATTTCTTGTATCAAATTGTCTGGCCCATGGGATGCCCAATGTTGAGTCAAACAGCATTTTGCATGTTTCTGTGAGGGAGTTTTTTGAGGAGATTAATACTTACATCAGTGGACTTTGCTTCAAGCAGATCGCCTTCCATAATGTAGGTAGACCTCATCTAGTCAAAGACTTCACTAGAACAAAAACCCTCGTCTTCCCTGAGCAAGAGAGAATTCTACAGCATATTACTCTCAGTTTGGAACTGCAGCATCAGCCCTCGAGTCTCTGACCTTCCACCAATCCTGTAGATTTTGAACTTGAACTTGACAGCCTCCATAATTATGTCAGTCAATTTTTGATAATTTTTTGCATTTAATACATATATATATATATAACTATATAGAGATAGAGACAGTTGTATATAGATAGAATCCCTATTGGTTTCATTTCTTTGGGAAATCCCAACTGAAACAGCACTAAGTACAGAAGTACATAAAGGTTATCTTCATCCAACTCTTGAGGGGAATATGTTAACAGGACAATTCAGATCAGTTCAAATCATGGCCAGCAGCTTCCCATGGCATGACTATATTTTTTATAAGAAAAGTCAGACAATCAAAACCATTCACAATTTTTTGAATTTCATGTTCTTTTTCACCAGGTCACTTGGATTATTCTCTTCTCTAGCCATGGGGTACACTTCCTTGTTCTGCTTTAATCTCAACTACCTAGAAAAATAATAAGGAAAGAGATTTCTGTTCTAAATATCTAATAAACCATCAGAGTACAAATTTCTAGAAGACCAATCTAACTCTGTTCAGCTCTCTTGGAAGTAAGCCCTACCCTAATCATCTGAGAGTTAATTCCTTTTTCTAATTGAAATATGGTTGATTTATAATGTGATGTTGGTTTCTGATGCACAACAGCAAAGTGATTCAGTTACATATATATGATGTGTGTGTGTGTGTGTATGTATAATTTTCAGATTCTTTTCCATTATAGTTTATTACAAGATACTGAATGCAGTTAGTTCCCTGTGCTATGCAGTAAAACTTTGCTGTTATCTATTTTGTCTATGTGCTATGCTTAGTCGCTCAGTCGTGTCTGAATCTGCAACCCCATGGACTGTAGCCCGCCAAGCTCTGGTGTCCGTGGGGATTATCCAAGCAAGAATACTGGAGTGGGTTGCCATGCCCTCCTCCAGGGGATCTTCCCAACCCAGGGATCGAACCTAGGTCTCCCACATTGCAGGTGGATTCTTTACTGTCTGAATCACAAGGAAAGACCATTTCGTGTACAGTAGTTTATATCTGCTAATCCCAAACTCCCAATTTATCCCTCCCTCACCTTTGGTAACCATAAGATTGTTTTGTACGTCTGTGAGTCTGACTGGGTTTTGTAAATAAATTCATTTATATAATTTTTTAGATTCCACATATAAGCAATATCATACGATATTTCCTTTCTGACTGATTTACTTCACTTAGTATAATCATCTCTAGGTCCATTCATGCAAGTGGCATTATTTCATTCTTTTTTATAGATAAGAGAGTCGATTCTTAATAAATGCTCCTGAGGACACAAAATTGAGAGCACAAAACCAATCAACTAACTAAATGTTCTTCCTCACAACACACATTTTTCCTTCCATGAATTTCATTAATTTATAAAAGGCAGAGGATAGAGGAGACAAAGTTAGAATGCGAGGCTCTGTAGTACTATCTGAAGGAACAATGTAAAAATACTTGGAAAATCAAGGAATCATGACAAGCACTTGTTATTTTGTAAAGCTTCAGAATGTCGACCAAAGGTATATTCCAAAGGTAGGATCCAAACAAATAAAATCTTTAGGATATTAGACAGAATGAATGGGGAGGCAGAATATGCTAGAAATGGGAAGAAAAGTTTAGAGTTAACAGGTGTATTTTTTTCATTCAACAGACGTCTACTGAACAGAGACTGTGTGTGTCAAGCACTATGTTATTCGCTAAAGTACACCAATTTTGACCTTGGATCGAAAGACCTGGTACTAGGCAAACATAGATGCAGTTTTTCTCTTCATTTACTACCAACAAATTCTCCAGTCACCACTGGCACTCAATGTTTAAAAGAACATATTTAACTCAGACTCTCCTACGTAAGAATAAGGAATGTGTTTTAAAAGTATTCCTCTCATCTAAATGTTTGGTTTTAAAGTAACTTAAGTCAAAGAAAAGATTTGAAAGGAATGATAAATGTATAGAAGAAGGAAAAAGAAGACAGAGAAAAGGGAGAGATGGATGGAAAAAAATGAGGTAGAGAAAAACAATTAAGGGAACATATTTAAATCTTCTCATTCTCCTTAAACGCATCCAGCACATATTTAGCCAGTCTACCCAACAAGGCCAAAAGGCACAGGGAAGGGTATCCCAAATTCAATATGAAAGACTCATGTGAAATATTGTTTTTTATTTTTAGTGTGCATGCACATATGCATACACATATATTTATAGCAATTAAATTTTGATTTTATTTGCAAGCGCTAAAATTTAACTTTACACTAAAATATCTTGATGAATAACAAAGATGGGATAATAATAAAATACAAATTGCTTTAAAATTTAAAGTTTTCTCCTAAAGAACATTTACATCAAGGAAAAAAACAAAACACAACTGAAAATATTTAGAAAATGACAACAATAACAAACCAAAGACTACAAGATAAACCAATGTTTTACTAAAATGAAAACTGATAGCCTTAAATATGTTTATTTCCCAGCAAGAAAATAAAAGTAAATTAACAATTTAAATGAGAAGTTAGAAAAACTACAAAGTGGGCATAAGGGAACAATACAAGGAACTTCATGGACAAAAACAGAAAAAAAATTAACTATAAACAGAAACAGTAAAGATAAATCTAAATGTTAGTGCTTTAAAAGTTATTTACAAATCACTTCAGGAAGAAAATCTAATTAAAAAGTGACCAAAGGACATTCATAAGCATATGAGAGATAAGTTCTATCTCAATAATTAAAGAAGTACATATTAAAACAACAATAAATTTTTTGCAATGAAAAATTTTAATAAATTATACCCACTATTGATATAAATGTGATTTTTTACAACACTTTAGGTAATCAGGCAGCAGCTATTAACATCTTATGCCTGCATATGTTCTGGCTTAGCAGTCTTACTTCTAAAGAATTTATCCTACAGAATAATGATGTACATGTGCACAAAGATATAGGTTCAAGAATGCTCATCAAAATGTTTCTAATAATCAGAAATTGGAAATAAATATTTATTAATATGTGGATAAAATTATAGTACATTCCTACAATGGATTATTACAATATTTGAAAAGAATGAAGTAGGTGTATATGATTTAATAGAACATGTAAGAGAATTCAAGTGAAAGTGAAGTCGCTCAGTCTTGTCCGACTCTTTGTGACCCCATGGACTATAGCCTACCAGGCTTCTCTGTCCATGGGATTTTCCAGGTAAGAATACTGGAGTGGGTTGCCATTTCCTTCTCCAGGGGGTCTTCTCAACTCAGGGATTGAAGCCAGGTCTCCTGCATTGTAGGCAGACGCTTTTACTGTCTGAGCCACCTTATTTTATAGTAAGTTTAGCATACTATAGAAATAGTAATCCAATTTTTAAATAATAACTTTAGAATACAAAAATATTCATAGATATAAAGAAAAGAAGTCAGAGGTATTTTTACAAAACTTAATAAGGATATTTCCAAAGGGCAACATTTGAGTTTTATACTTTGTATTATTTATATTTCTGGACATTAAATTTTGCATAACATTTTAAAAATTTCAAAAAAACAAAAGAAAATGAGTAGAACAAAACTAAATTTTTGTAAAACTTCTTTGTATAAAAATAATCAGTTACCGTAATTACCTTAACTATTTACAGTCAAATGAAGATACCTGTTTGGCAATGCCTGGACTGATCATTGTGATCAACCTAAACAAAAACTTAGATTTTTGTTTTATTTTGACTATGTGTTTAGTAGTGAGATAGTTAAACCAGACGAAGCCATGCATTCTGAAAGGGACATGCTTTCTGGGACTGTAGATGGCCATATTTATAAGCATATGAAAACTATGCTTTAACTCACCAGTAATTAAAGAAGCACATATGAAAACAATAATATTTTTTAAACCATTAGACATTTTAATAAATAATATGTACTACTGATATAAATGTTTACCACTCTATAATAAATCATGAAGTGATTCTTATTTAAGGCACCATAAAGACAAGTAAATGGAATCATCCATTGATTTGAAACCATATTATGCAAATTTTAGTAAATGTTTTATTTGCAAAAGCAATGGTACATAGCTCTAATTACAAAGCAATTATAAAGTACCTATGACAGAAAGGGCCAGTTGCCTAATATCCACTCTCACTTTCTTCCTCAATAAGACAATTCAAGTCTTTTTCTAGGACATAAATATTCCTCAGCTGAGTCTTCATTTGCAACCTTCTTTGCAGCCAGTAGTGGTTCATGGGATATAAAAGTCACTGAATAGGGTTTCATGCAAAAGTTACTGTTACTACAAATGTCTGTGTATACCAATGTTTCCTTATTAATTGAAAACAAAAACTCAGCAGTGGCCACAGAACTGGAAAAGGTCAGTTTTAATTCCAATCCCAAAGAAAGGCAATGTCAAAGAATGTTCAAACTACCACATAATGGCACTCATCTCATACACTAGCAGAGTAATGCTCAAAATTCTCCAAGCCAGGCTTTAACAGTATGTGAACCATGAACTTCCAGATATTCAAGCTGGATTTAGAAAAGGTAGAGGAACCAGAGATCAAGTTGCCAACATCCGCTGGATAATCAAAAAAGCAAGAAAGTTCCAGAAAAACATCTACTTCTGTTTTATTGATGATGCCAAAGCCTTTGACTGTGCGGATCACAATAAAATGTGGAAAATTCTTAAAGCAAGGAGAATATCATACCACCTGACCTACCTCCTGATAAATCTGTAAGCAGGTCATGAAGCACCAGTTAGAATTGGACATGGAACAACAGACTGGTTTCAAATTGGGAAAGGAGTACATATATTGTATAAGGCTGTATATTGTCACACTGCTTATTTAACTTATATGCAGAGTACATCATGAGAAATGATGGGCTGGATAAAGCACAACCCAGAATTAAGATTGCCAGGAGAAATATCAATAACCTCAGATATGCAGATGACATTAACCTTATGGCAGAAAGTGAGGAAGAGTTAAAGAGCCTCTTGAGGAAAGCGAAAGAGGAGAGTGACAAAGTAGGCTTAAAGCTCAACATTAAGAAAACTAAGATTATAGGATCCAGTCCCATCACTTCATAACAAATTGATGGAGAAACAGTGGAAACAGTGACAAACTTTATTTACTTGGGCTCCTAAATCAGTACAGATGGTGATTGCAGCCATGAAATTAAAAGACGTTTACTCCTTGGAAGGAATGTTATGACCAATCTAGACAGCATATTAAAAAGCAGAGACAGTACTTTGTCAACAAAGGTCCATCTAGTCAAGACTTTGGTTTTTCCAGTAATCATGTATGTATGTGAGAGTTGGACTATAAAGAAAGCTGAGTGCCAAAGAATTGATGCCTTTCAACTGTGGTGTTGGAGAAAACTCTTGAGAGCCCCTTGGACTGCAAGGAGAGCCAACCAGTCCATCATAAAGGAGATCACTCCTGAATATTCATTGGAAGGATTGATGCTGAAGCTGAAACTCCAACACTTTGGCCACCTGATGCGAAGACCTGACTCATTGGAAAAAACCCTGATCCTGGGAAAGACTGAGGGTGGGAGAAAAAGGGGATGACAGAGGATGAGATGGCTGGATGGCATCATCCACTCGATGACCATGGGTTTGGGTGGACTCTGGGACTTGGTGATGGATAGGGAAGCCTGGCGTGCTACAGTTCATGGGGTTGCAAAGAGTCGGACATGACTGAGTGACTGCACTGAACTGAACTTCGTAACGTTGGTCTTGGCAATAATTTCCTTGATATGACACCAAAAGCATAGCAAACAAAAAATCACAATAGATGAGTGGGACTATACAAAACTAAAAAGTTTTGTTCACCAAAGTAAATAATCAAGAGTGAAAAGGCAACATATAGAAAGTTAAAAAATATCTGCAAGCCATATAACTGGTAAGTGTTTAATATTCAAATGTATAATGGAACTCTTACAAGTCAATAACAAAAAATAAAAATAATAACAAAAGTAAATACCCCAGTTAAAAACTGTGTAAGGAACCCCAATAGACATTTCTTTAAAGAAGACATAGAAATGACAAAAAGGTGTAGAAAAGACCTTCACTACCACAATTTAGAAATGTAAATCAAAACTATAATGAGATATTACCTTTCACTTATTAGGATGACCATATAAAAAGAAAAGAAAATAATAAGTGTTAGTGAAAATGTGAAGAAATTGTATAGTACAGGTGAGATTGTAAAATGGTGCAGCTGTTTTGTTTTCAAAAAAAGTAAAAACTAGAACTATCATATGTTTCAGCAATCCTGTTTCTAGGTTTTTATCCAGAAAAATTGATAATAGGATCTTGAAGAGATATTTCTGCTCCCCTGTTCCTTGCAGGATTATTCACAATAGCCAAGATATGGACCCAACTTACATACCTTTTAGCAGATGAATGAATAATGATAATGTGGTATCATGTTCTTTATATATGTACAATGGAATATTATTCTACCCATCAAAAATATAAACACACAGAGGAAATTGTGCTATTTGTTATGACATGGATGAACCTGAAGGACATTATGCTAAGTGAAATAAGCCAGTTACAGCCAGGCAAATACTGCATGACTATATTTATATAAGATATTTATATAAACTCATTGAGCAGAAAGTGGAATGGTGGTTGCCAAAGCCTGAGTGAGTGGGAGAGGGAATTCCTATAAAATGGGTTTGTTTCAGTCAAGCAACACAAAAAGTTCTAAGAGATCTTCTGTACAAAAGACGTTATATAGCATATCATTAGCATACTATAGCATACAACATATGCTAGCATTATACATAGCAACATATAGTAGCATTAATAATACTGTCTTATATACTTAAAAGTTTAATAAGGTATTTTTTCTGTCATATGTTTTATCTTCATAAAAGAGATTATAATCATATAAAGTATGCTCTGTGACCACAACAAAATTAAAACTAGAATAACATGAAGTTATCCCCCAAATCTGAAAATAAAACAATGTTATTGGTCAAAGAAGAAATTACAAGGGAAATTAGAGAATAGTTTGAACTGAAGTGTAAAAACATAAGTGCATCAGGTCAGGTCCCAATCAGTATCTAGAAATCACAGCAACAGACAAAACTGAAAGCTAAGAATTTTTGACTAACAAAAGGCAGTGAACTACAGAATACACAAACAGCAAAAGCCAGAAACCATCCACTATTTCTACAGCTAAAGAAGAACACACCAGGAAGGAGCTTAGAATTGGGAAGAAATCCCCCTTACCCAACTAGTGTAATTTTAAGATCTTATTGGAGAGAGTGTGACTGCTATAGGAAACTGCAACCTGCCTGTGACAAACAAGTTTGCTAGCGGCTTAAGCCAGTAAGAGGAGCCCACTGAGTGTCT
This sequence comes from Antilocapra americana, assembly GCA_007570785.1. Classification (NCBI taxonomy): domain Eukaryota; kingdom Metazoa; phylum Chordata; class Mammalia; order Artiodactyla; family Antilocapridae; genus Antilocapra; species Antilocapra americana. Next base: position 4,816,483 of record ML660213.1, read on the forward strand.
GAAAAACTCAATAAGGGGAACAGGCAGGATGGAGCTACAGATATTACATGCAACTGACCATAAAGCAAGTTGAATAATGCAGGCTAGCCAGAGCTGGTCCAAATAAACAATCCTTTTACTGGTGGAAAAATGTAATGCAGGGTGCCAGTGGGTCAGATAGCTTCTCTGTAGAAAGTGGCCTCCATTGGATGCTGGTAGTCTGGAGCTGTGCCACCAGAAATAGTCCTCAAGAGTGCTCAAAAATTCACTAGTGACTGAGAATTTAAAGTCTCCTTCACAGCACTGGTTGGTATGTCACATCAGAAGGAATGCCCTATTGCTTATGTCATTTAGTCTTCTAAAACCCACTATTGACTAATGCTAACATCACGTTAAATGGCTAAGAGGAAATTTTTACAAGACTCATCTTCAGTTTCTCAGAGTAGAACAAAGAAAGGTAAATATGAGATAAGAAGCAACAAATTAGTAATCAGCATAAAAAGTACCCAATTTCTAGAGTGCAGAAGAGCAATGTTGAAAGAGATATACAGCAAAAACAAAACAAATTATATATATTAGGAAAGTGAAGATCTAAAATCAGTGACATAATCTTCCACCTTAAAAAGAGGTAAATTAAACCAAAGTGAGAACAAGAAAGGAAAAACTAAAAATAAGCATGGAAATCAATGAAACCGAGAAAGGAAAAACAATGGGAACACTTGATGCAACCAAAAACTGGTTCTTTGAAAGGATCAATAAAATTGATTAACAACCAGCTAGACAGACCACAAAAGAAAAACTATCTGGAAAAGATGAAACATCATTACAGATCCTATAGAAATTAAAAAGCTAATGAGGAAATGCTATATTTATAAACCATGAAATTAAATTCATGCTTTAAAAATTTTCAACCTAGAATTAAAACTCTAGGCTTGAATGCTTTCATTGGTGAATTTTAAAAATGTATGTTATTTAAGTATTAAATCGATATCAAGAATTCTGTATAAACTTCCAGAAAATTGATGAGGAAGGAATACTTCTCAATTCTTTTTTTAACAAGGTAAGCAGTAACCAGATATCAAAAAAATGATAAACATGTTATAAAAAAAGAAAACCAAGAACAAATATTTCTATTGAATGCAGTCATATTTGTTAATTTAAAATTAAATTAACAAGTATAAACAAAAATAATAAATTATGATCACTGACTTTATCCTAGGAATGCAAGGTTAGTTTTACATTTGAATTTTACCTCACTGTTTTTAAGAATAAAGAAAAAAGCCATATGATAATATCAATAGATGTAGAAAAAGCATATGACAAACTTCAACACTCATTCATGATAAAACTTTTAGCAAACTAAAAGTAGAAAAAACTTCAAGTTAAAAAATTATATTTATAAACATATATATATGCATATATGTTTATTATAGTTAAGTATAATGAAAAACTGAGAACTTTCCCTTAAAGATCATTTCTATTCCTGATACAGTATCCATTCCTGATTAAAAACTCTCAGCAAACCAAAAACTGAAAGGAAATTTCTCATTCTAAAAAGAACTTCACAATAATTCTACTGTTGACTTTATACTTAATTGTAAAACAATGAATGATCATGAACAATTCAAGAATGGCTGCCCTCATCAATTCCTTTCAGTGTTACACTGATGATTCTAACCAGAGCAAAAGATATGAGAAATAAATAAAAGACATAAAGACTGAAAAGGGGAAGTAGAAATTTCTTTATTAACAGATGCCATGACTGTGAAGCTGAAAACTTTTGAGAATATGTGAATTAGCAAGATCATAGTATATAAGAGAAGTAGAAATATATATTTTGTTGTTGTTTAGTTGCTAAGTCATGTCCAACTCTAGCAACCCCATGGAATATAGCCTGCCAGACTCCTATGTCCATGGGCCCTCCCAGGCAAGAATACTTGAGTGGGTTGCCATTTCCTTCTCCAAGTAATATATATATATAATTTGTACCTTCAAATCAAATTATTTATAATACATAAAATATGAATCACAGATAAATTTAACCAAATACATATAACTCTTTATACTGAAAACTACAGATAAATGTAGAGACAAATTAAAGAAGGCTTAATAAATGGAGATATATGCCAAGTTTATTGATTGGAAAACATGATATTATTAAGATGTCTCCCAAAACTGATTCTCAAGTTAATATCCCCAATTGATCAAGAAAATTAGAGATACCGAGCATATGTACACCCATGGCGATATCATGTCATTGTATGGCAAAACCAATAAAAAGAAAAAAAGAAAATTAGAGATACCAAGGGAACATTTCATGAAAAGATGGGCTCAATAAAGGACAGAAATGGTAGGGACCTAACAGAAGCAAAAGATATTAAGAAGAGGTGGCAAGAAAACACAGAAGAATTGCTCAAAAAAGATCTTCAGGACGCAGATAATCACGATGGTGTGATCACTCTCCTAGAGACACACATCCTAGAATGTGAAGTCAAGTGGGCCTTAGAAAGCATCACTACGAACAAAGCTATTGGAGGTGATGGAATTCCAGTTGAGCTATTTCAAATCCTGAAAGATGACGCTGTGAAAATGCTGCACTCAATATGCCAGTGAGTTTGGAAAACTCAGCAATGACCACAGGACTGGAAAAGGTCAGTTTTCATTCCAATTCCAAAGAAAGGCAATGCCAAAGAATGCTCAAACTACTGCACAGTTGCACTCATCTCACACACTAGTAAAGTAATGCTCAAAATTCTCCAAGCCAGGCTTCAGCAATATGTGAACCATGAACTTCCAGATGTTCAAGCTGATTGTAGAAAAGGCAGAGGAACCAGAGATCAAATTGCCACCATCTGCTGGATCATGGAAAAAGCAAGAGAGTTCCAGAAAAACATCTATTTCTGCTTTATTGACGATGCCAAAGCTTTTGACTGTATGGATCACAATAAACTGTGGAAAATTCTGAAAGAGATGGGCATACCAGACCACCTGACCTGCCTCTTGAGAAACTTGTATGCAGATCAGGAAGCAGGAGTTAGAATGGACATGGAACAACAGACTGGTTCCAAAGAGGAAAAGGAGTACATCAAGGCTGTATATTGTCACCCTGCTTATTTAACTTGTATGCAGAGTACATCATGAGAAACACTGGGCTGGAAGAAGCACAAGCTGGAATCAAGATTGCTGGGAGAAATATCAATAACCTCAGATATGCAGATGACACTAGCCTTATGGCAGAAAGTGAAGAACTAAAGATCCTCTTGAGGAAAGTGAAAGAGGAGAGTGACTAAGCTGGCTTAAAGCTCAACATTAAGAAAACTAAGATCATGGCATCCAGTCCCATCACTTCATGGCAGATAGATGGGGAGACAGTGGAAACAGAGGCTGATTTTACTTTTCTGGGCTTTAAAATGACTGCAGATGGTGATTGCAGCCATGAAATTAAAAGACGCTTACTCCTTGGAAGGAATGTTATGACCAATCTAGACAGCATATTAAAAAGCAGAGACATTACTTTGCCAACAAAGGTCCATCTAGTCAAGGCTATGGTTTTCCAGTAATCATGTATGGATGTGAGAGTTGGACTACAAAGAAAGCTGAGTGCCAAAGAATGATGCTTTTGAACTGTGGTGTTGGAGAAGACTCTTGAGCGTCCCTTGGACTGCAAGGAGATTCAACCAGTCCATCCTAAAGGAGATCACTCCTGGGTGTTCATTGGAAGCACTGATGTTGAAGCTGAAACCCCAGTACTTTGGCCACCTCATGTGAAGAGCTGACTCATTGGAAAAGACCCTGATCCTGTGAAAGTTTGAGGGCAGGAGGAGAAGGGGACGGCAGAGGATGAGACGGCTGGATGGCATCATCGACTCGATGACTATGGATTTGGGCGGACTCTGGGACTTGGTGATGGACAGGGAAGCCTGGCATGCTGCGGTTCATGGGGTCACAAAGAGTCGGACACAACTGAACGACTGAACTGAACTGATCAATAGGTTTATTCATTAAAATTGCCAATCCCAATAAAAATTCTAGCAGACTTACTTGCTGAAACTGACATATTGACTTTACATTTATATGGAAATTCAAAGGATCCTGAATATGCAAAACAGTTCAGAAAAAGAAGAACAAATTTAGAGTACTTATACTACCTGATTTCAAGGCTTACTCTACTTATATAAAGACAGATATACAGATCCATGGGCCAGATTAGAGAGAATATAGACAAATACATACATGGTCAATTGATTTTGAACAAAGATGTCAAGGTAATTCAGAAAGGAAAGGGTAGTCTTCAAAAAATGTTACAGAACAATTGGATATCCACATGCAGAAAAAAACCTCTCTTACTTCCCATGTTATAGAAAAATCAATCTCAAACTCATGCTATATATGTGCAAAAATTTTCTAGAATAAAGTAAAATTCTTGTGACCAGGGGCTAGAAAAGCTTTCTCAGATAGAGATGAAGAGCACTAATCACAAACAGTGATAAGCTGAACTTCAGAAAACTTTTAAATAATGGAGACATTATTTTTAAAATGTAGGTTACATACTGAGACAATATGTGCAAAATATATACCCAATAAAGGACTTGTATGTAGAACATATAACAAATACTTGCAAGACTATAATAAAAAAAATAAAGTTATTAGCAAAATGGTAAAGATTTGAACAAATTTACCAAAGAAGATATATAAATGGAAAATACAAACCCAAAAAGATATTTAACATCAATAATGATTAGGGAAATGAAAACTAAACCCATAAAAACATATTTCTATACATTCACTATAATGGATAAAATTTAAAAGATCAACAATTCTACGTGGTGAAGAGGATATGAAGCAACTAGGAATTGTAGGTATTGCTAGTAGAAATGCAAAATACTGTACTTACTTTAGAAAGAAATATGACAGCTTCTTAGTTATATGCCCCAGCAATTTCACTCCTAGATAAGAGTTATGAGAAATGAAAATATATCCATAAAATCTTTAACTTGAAGGCTCGGAAAGGTTTATTCTTAGCACAGCTTCAAGATGGAAACCAAAGTGTCCATAATATGGTGAATATATCATATATTTTGTTATATCCATATGGGAAATTATTGTGTATGCTCAAAAAAATTTTTTTTCAGTAGTTTCTGACTCTTTGCAACCTTGTGGACTATATAGTCCATGGAATTCACCAGACCAGAATACTGGAGTGGGTAGCCTTTCCCTTCTCCAGTGGATCTTGCCAACCCAGGGATCGAACCCAGGTCTCGGGTATTGCAGGCAGATTCTTTACCAGCTCAGCTACAAGGGAAGCCCTGGGAGATTATTATTCCATACTAAAAATGGTTGAACTATTGATAAATGGATTTCAAAAGCATTATGCTAAGTGAAAGAAATCCAGCACTAACAACTTCACAGTGATATACTGCATGATATGTATGAGTACATTAGTGTGAAAAGTAAGAAATGACAGAGTAACATACGAAGATGAATATCTGTTGTGGGCTGGGGGTTTGAAGACTTACTCAAAGGATATGAGGGAAAATTGCGAAAGGATGGAAATTTTTATATCCTGATGGTAGTGGTGGTTACATAACTGAATTTGTCAAAACTATTCAAATCATGCTTTTAAAGTTGGTAAATTTTTGTATGTTTATTATACTTCAATGAAAGCTAATTAAATGAAGAAATCAGAGTAAACCCATAGCCCCATAGCCTCAACATCTTCTATTTATTTTTAAGTCCCCAAGTGAGAGGAGTCCTCTTGTTTTTCCTCTTCTTCTTTTTTTTTTTTTTTTTTTTTTAATTTTCTTTACCTTATTGTGTTGGTTTTGCCATACATTGACATGAATCCGCCATGGGTTTACATATGCTCCCCCTCCAGAATTCCCCTACCTCCTCCCTCCTGATTCCCTCCCCCTGGGTCATCTCGGTGCACCAGCCCCAAGCATCAAACCTGGGCTGGCGATTGATTTCACATATGATAATTAACATGTTTCAATGTCATTCTCCCATATCATCCCACCCTTGCCCTCTTCCACAGAGTCCATGAGTCTGTTCTATACATCTGCGTTTCTTTTGTTGTCTCGCATGCAGGGTTCTCGTTACCATCTTTCTAAATTCCTTATATATGCATTAGTATACTGTATTTTTGTTTTTCCTTCTGGCTTACTTCACTCTGGATAATAGGCTCCAGTTCCGTCCACCTGAGTAGAACCGATTCAAATGTATTTTTTCTTTAATGCTGAGTAATATTCCATTGTTCTTGAGTAATGAAGTTTTATGTGTTCTGGAGCCAAGGTGAAATCTTAAAGTGTCTCTGACACTTTCAGAATTCACATTCTACCTTCAGAATCCAGTGATCTTGGAGAAACAGGAGGAGCTGTTAGGGTACACAGAAATTCAATAAATAATATGGCTATTATATCTAGAATAATGTTATAAATGAATGTTCCTAGAAAATATTAAGATTTTATAGAGTAAGAGTGCATCACCATGAAAATGTTTAAAAATAATATCAATTTTTTGTTGACATATTTAATCACTGGTCACTGCTTTCCCCAAAAAAGCATTCAATTTTCCAGTTATTTTCATTCTTTTTCACTCAGGATCCTTGAAAACTTATTCTGTCAATTGACTGAGAAATCTAATCCCCACATCTATCTATTGAAGCCTGAGATTTTTCATGCTAGAAAATCCTACACATTACACATTACATAGATATTTTTACCTATCAGGTTCATTACAATTTATATTTAATCTGTTTTATGATTGTATAAAATTTAAAATAATATACCATACTGGTGTTTAGCTTTTTTGTGACTTAAAAATAATTTATAATTAAATCACATTTTGGGTTTAAAAAAATGATCAGCAATGCACCTAAGCTGTATAGGATTTAGTTTCTTAAATATTGTGTAAAAATAAAACTCACACATGGAGTTCATAAAAAATCTTTAGAATATACTACATCAGAATTTCTATTTTTTCATTTTGTTTTTCTAATACCAAAAGAAGAATAATTTTAAGAGTAACCGAAAAATACATACTGAATGAAGACACCTATGAAATCAGGTATTTCCTATCAAAATTGCTACTTCAGTAATGAATATTTGTTTTCCATATGTATGTGTTATAATATTATAAATATCTTTGGGCTAAAATTTGCATTTTCCTGAAGAAAAATAATGAGTTATAAGGAAGAATAAAATAGATACTATTACTTCATGGGTTTCCTGGTGGTAAAGAATCTGCCTGCATCGCAGGAGACCTGGGTTCACTCCTTGGCTCAGGAAGATCCCTGGAGAAGGGAATGGCAACCCACTCCAGTATTCTTGCCTATGAAATCCCATGGATGGAGGGGCCTGGTGGGTTACAGTCCATGGGGTCTCAAAGAGTCAGACAGGATTGAGCCACTGACACTATTATTCCTAGGTGGGGTGTTTAGCGATGATCTTCTCTCTTTCCTTTAAGGATCTGATTGCATTTTGGTATGGGGAGTTCTGTAGCAAGGGTATATCTGAGGCTCAAACTGTGCACACAGATGTGCACATTGGAACTCAGTTTTATTCCGGTGTTTAGGGCCTTGTCCTCTTTCCTACTGCTAAACTAGTTTCCTTAAGGGCAGCCTTTTGGGTTGGATGGTTCATGTTCATCCCATTCACAAACCGCCACCTGAAAAATATTTTGTTAATGTATTCAGCCTGTTGGCATTACTTTGCCAATAAAGGTCTGTCCAGTCAAAGCTATGGTTTTTCCAGTGGTCATGTATGGATGTGAGAGTTGGACTATAAAGAAAGCTGAGCACCAAAGAACTGATGCTTTTGAACTGTGGTGTTGGAGAAGACTCTTTACAGTCCCTTGGACTGAAAGAGACCCAACCAGTCCATCCTAAAGGAAATCAGTCCTGAATATTCACTGGATGGACTGATGCTGAAGCTGAAACTCCAATAGTTTGGCCACCTGATGCGAAGCACTGACTCATTGGAAAAGACCCTGATGTTGGGAAAGATTGAAGGCCGGAGGAGAAGGGGATAACAGAGAATGAGATGGTTGGATGGCATCATCGACTCAATGGACATGAGTTTGAGTAAGCTCCAGGAGTTGGTGATGGACAGGGAGGCCTGGCGTGCTGCAGTCCATAGGGTCTCAAAGAGTCACACACGACTGAGTGACTCAACTAAACTGTGGCACAAATGCCAGACTTCTCTTGTACCTTGGCCTGGCTTGGTTTGTGGGAGGACTAAGGTCCTTGGAGGGAAGAACAGTCATTGTTTGAATGGACCACAACAGACCACAGAGGAAAGGAGCTCAGTCAACAAGCAGAACCAGCCCATTGCAGGAGGAGTGGAGTTGTGGCGCAGTCCCAGGGAGGGTGGGAGTGGGGGAACCATTTTGCAGTGGAAACAAAGCCAAATGGACTGACAGAGTTCATTCAGGAGCCAGTGGGAAGGTGTAACTGAAGCGCCAGCAAGTGATGCCTAGGACTGAAGGTGTGGAACTGGGCTGAAGTTGCCCAAAACAACAGTGATGTTTACTTTATTTCTCTTGGAGAGGTAACAGGGTCAAGACTTACACAGTCTATAAGAACGATTTTGCCATTTTAAACAAATCAACACTCACAAATCATATCCCTCCCTGCCCCGTGGTTCATCTGCCCCATGTAATCCTTTGGTTACAGAAAGCACTGCAGAACAAAAAATGCAGGCTGGCTGTAAAGCTTCTTTCACCAAGGCCCAGCCTCGGGGCTAAAATGGAGAGTTCTGCCAGCCATCAAACTTAACAGCCTTTAAACATGTGCAACATTTCTCTAAGCAAATTGGTTCCTTAATATGGTAAAATGTGCGGCACCCAAGGGGAAACGCTGGTGATCTCATAGCCCAAAACTGATGGAGTCACAGAACTGTATTCCTGAAAAGCACTCATACTTTCCACTTTGATAAAACCAGAAGCACATATGAGAGTCAGTAGGTTTTGACATCCATTGTTTATTCTCACTGAACTTTTCCTCCTATACAGCACAGCACAGTGGTTTAATTCATGGTGTATGAGATTTTTTTTAATATAAACCATTCAAATTTTTTCTATATTAATCAGTGGTTTCTAAAGATCCACAGGGATAAATAAACCCTGCAAACTGGCAGAGGCTTTTCATGGCATAACCACTGGTAGTTATAAACAGTAAACAAAACATAGTAACCATTTTAAGCACAAAAGATTGCTGTATCACAGGGGGCATAAATCATTAGCTTAATAATTTCAGCAGCAGTGTCTCTAAAGCAAAATTAAGCCAACAGTTCCCCCTGTGGCAATAATGAAGTACTGTCATGTGAAAAGAGAAAAACAACCCAGAGAAGGCACGATTGTGCCTTGGCTATGACTGAAAATCCAAGTTCAACAAATAACTGTAGAACTCTCGTCTCCATGCTGCTCTTTTGAGAGGTGGGAAGAGGGCTGGCTCCAAACCCCAAGTCCATTCTTGTAGACATTTTGACAAGCACAAGCGTTCAGATGGGTTCAAGGCCCCCGGGGCCAGCATGTGCCGGAGTTAGGACATGAAAGCGATGACATATTACAATTGAGAAGATGACAAATTTCTCTCAGCTGTATAGGCAGACATTATTCACAGATTTCGAGAGAGCCAAAAGAATGAGAGGCCCAGGACAGGACAGATGACACAGCTCCCCTTCTCAGGGGGCTCGCAAGCTAAATGGTCAACAATCTGACAGAAAACACTGCAATTTTCATTCAGGCCATTGAACCCAGCCACAAGAGTAGAACTGACCTGTCTTTCCCATGAATTTCACCAAGTGCCAAAGTTCATTTAAAAAAAAAAGTGTTAATAGTTTGTTTATTCTGGTTAAGAGTCTTTGACAATAGGACATTACCAGGCAAAAGGAGTTCAGGGAGACCGTCTTGATGTCTCTGCTGTGTTGAGTCAGTATTACAGAATCTTCCTTTTTTTTACCCTGATTTCTTCATTTCTTTTATGAAATCAATATAATCTTGTCATTATCCTTACAAAAGAAAGTTCTGATTGGACATGATTTTTTTTTCTCCCCTCAATTATACCACTTCTTTAATGGAGCATATTACCTACTAACAATAGTCCCTATGTTTTTAGAGTGTCTATTATGGACAAAATTACCTCTTAAAGCATGTCTTTGGTTTTACAAGTACATGATTCAATGAAGCAGAAGCTGTATTATTTGCACAAAGCTGACTTCTAGCTTGACTAGCTTTTCCTTTATTGCCTATCTTTCTCTCTAGAATGTAAGCTTCAAGATATTGCTTCAGTTCACTGCTATATCTGCATGACCTAGAACAGCAGAGTGCCTGGCACAGAGCAAGGGAGGCACTGAAGAAATGTTAGATGAGAGAGAAAAAAAATGGAGTAAGTTTTGTTTTTTCTCCATTAGATGATGGGGAAGCAAACTAACACTAGAGTTACGTAATACTCAAAGTCAAGAATGTCACGTTGTCCCTTAAGCCCTCCCCTTTCTGATGGTGACTTGCCTGTAACCCTGTGAGCTCTGAGCACTTACGCACCCCTGACCCTAACTGCTCCAAAGGTCACTGTTTCTGTTCTACTCAAAAATCCTCTCAAGCGTTTCTGAACCCAGTCTAAAACCCTAGCCCTTCTTCCCAACTGAACTATTTGCTTGAGAGTTTGGCTTGAGAATCTAGGGTCTGACCTGGAAATAAATGCTGATTACTCGTGATCTTGTGGCCAAACCAAAAGGCCAAAGGTTTTTTCCCTTTCTACTACTGTGAATTCAAAATGGTATTTTGGCCAAACAAAACATTCTATTACGCACTATAAGGGGCATGTAAGTCAAAACCTCTGGCCTTAGGAATAAGTTAAACTGGTCATAGAGATCCTTGAAAAAAAAAAAAAGCCTCTGTGGCCTCATTTCTGATGATATGCTTGTTTTGTCCTAAATTTGATCTTAGAAGTCATTTTTAAATGCCACGTTGTGTAGGTCTATGTTGCATTATTCCCGCTGCCATTATGTATTTAAACTTATTTAAATTTCCTTTCCTTTCGGGGCTTCCCTGGTGGCACAGAGGGTAAAGAATCTGCCTGTAATGTAGGAAACCCCGTTTTGATCCCTGGGTTGGGAAGATCCCCTGGAGAAGGGCATGCCTATCCACCACTCCAGTATTCTTGCCTGGAGAATTCCACGGACAGAGGAGCCTGGCTCAGAAAGTAGGATTTAAAGAACTAGATAAAATTAATTTTAAAAATGAATTATGTAAACATTTCTAACGTATAGTTCTGTCACTAGAATCTAACCATTTGAATCTACTAAGTCAATGAGCGGTAACTGTTCCCCACCTTTTCACAAGCTCCCTATTAGTTGAATGTGCAGAGCTTTTGTATGACTTATTTCTACTGAAACCTCTATTTCAGTATGATTTTAACTGAATAAAAATATCTGGGGGGAGTGTGGGAAGACTGATATTTGTCCTAACCCCATGTACCCCTTAGTGATGGCCCTGACGACAACACACATCTGGATGTTTTGAATCATCCCAATGATTGATTCGATTTTTCCACTCTTCACCTAGACTTTTGGCATCGCATAGACAGAGCTGTATCATTTTGGGCTTTAGTCTGTAACTTGCTTGCAGCTGCATGCTTTGCACTACACTCTGCTTCACCTTTCTTCTTGGCTACACTTAGCCTGGCCTCTGAATGTTTCTGCCCCCCCCCCCCCCATCCATATGTCATCCCAGCCTAACTGAGCAGCAAGCCTCTTCTGCTCCCTGTCCAAGGCACACTTCTTTCTTGAATCCTTGAACCCAGTCATAAGTCACTGGGTGTTGTTGAAGTATTCCTTTACAACACGAGATTGCAATGGGTAAGGCGTGATCAGAAATGCCCACTCCCCTAATCCAGCAATCAAAAGTGTTTATCGGGCACTTCCTTTATGTTTAACATATAGCCAGGTCTTGAATTCTAAGGACCTAACTTATGAATTTTCACTCTAATCCTACCGCCTCTCCCATTGTGAGCTGCATGGAACAATTCAATTTCATTTAGCCAAAGCTGACTTCAATGTCCGTTTCTTGAAAGGCATACTGCAAAGATGCCTCAGGGGTTACAAAGATAAATTGCATATATCCACTGATCCCAGACCAGTTTTGCAATACATATAAACAGGATTCAAAATTATGAAAAACTTGAAACTGTGGGATTAAAAAAAGGATTGTGCTTAATTTGAATCAATGAGAAATTCAATTTACTTATTTCTTGAAAAACTGCCCAATTTGAAGACTGAGTTAATTGCAAACTATGTTTCTGTGATTGCCATCACCTATAGCACTAGTGAAAAGAAACACAAGCCCTCCTTTGTCAGTATTATGAGAACTCTTGGTTACTTGTATCTGAATTTCTGAAAGTGAGCTTTGGTTTTATAACCTAAGCAAACACTCTTATTATCATTTCAAATCTCATTTTTTATAGTCTTTCACAGTGTTATCCAACTTCATTAAGTGGTGCTGCCAAAGCTAGTGCTGAAAACAACCCCAAAATCAGTAACTTTGGAATAAAAGTAAGATGGGATAAACCACTAGAAGGAGAACAAACAATCACCAACATTAATTTTGGAAAGAGCCCTCAGCAAAATAATAAAGGAAATGTAAAAAACAACTTCAAAGCAAACATACATTAAAATAATTATGAATTTTTATAAGTTTCAAAATGTGTGCTCCCTTTGGGAAAATTTGTTTTGAATTATTTGAGTTGTAAGTTATATAAGTCTCCAGGAATAACATTTCTCTTATATGAAATGCAAGTGCCCTGTACTTAAATTTTATTTCCCACTGCTCTCCCTTACAATCCCTACAGTTTAGTTAGCAAAGTCTCTTTATTATTCCACACATCCTCTGCCAAGGAAACCAGTATTATTCCTTTCACTATTTCTTTTATTATTTTTATGATGCTCTTCTTCCTGTTTTAAATATCTTCACTCTTCCTACCCACTAATCCAAATATATGGCCCCACTTCAAAGGCCCAATCAAACTCCACCTCATCGGCAACATTGTACCTGACTTAGGAGAGTCATTGGATTTTATAGTTGGAATGGATTTTAGAGATTATCTAGTTCAAATATTTTCCAACTGTGCAAAAGAGAGTCAGAAATGGAAAGAGCAGTTTAAGTGGGCAGCAGATCCCTAGGGCGGTCACCCTCTTTCATCCAACACTGCTTTCATCATATCAATTGTTTCACCTTTCCAAGAAAGAAATTGTATGAACAATAAATTCTGGAGATTTGGGGAGGTAAAACCCAGAGTACAAAATGATAAATAAACCAAGGCTGTCCACTGAATATCTTATCCTGGTTTACAAACAGTCTAGGACAAAACTAGCCTAAAATTCTAGGATCTTTGAACTTCCAGCCTAGCTACACTGATTTACTTTATCACTAGAATTTCCTAGTAATGACTTGATGGGGCCTTTTGTTACTTACACATTTGTGATTTGTCTGTCCAATAACACTGAATGAGGCTGCCTCATGTCAAGGTGTAATTTTTATTCTTCTATTCTTCTCTTAGAAGAGCTCAAGGTTCAGAAAATACATTTGCTCTGTCTTTCCTTTCCAGAAGCATAGACATTAATGTCAGGATATTGACTGAAATGCCATTAACCCATCCTTTATAGAAATTCTTCTATTTCCAAACTTAATGCGTTAATGTTGGCATAAATGGTGTTCAGTAGAGTCTTTCTTTCATTAAAAAATATAATGGATATCTCTAGACTCAGATGTTTAACCTTTTGTGTTTACATATCTAGGCTTAAACAGTTAAACACCTTGTTCCAAATGCACTGTTTTTAACCTTTGAATGTCATATTGGTGACCTTTTACAATTGTAATATGACATATTAACAAGAAAAACCAACCTCTTTTTAATTTTTAAATAATTTAAACATTTCCTCTATTCTTCATCCATTGTATGCTCCCTCTTCAGCTTGTCTTTTCTTCTGATAACTCTTGAAAGGATGCTCTGTGCATGCTATCTTTGCTTCCTCTGCAGCTCCATCTTTAGGTTCTATACTTGTTCAGTCACTAAGTCATGTCTGACTCTGTGACCTCATGAACTGTAGCATGCCAGGCTCCTGTGTTCTCCACTGTCTCCCGATCTGCTCAAATTCATGTCCATTGAGTCGGTGATGCTATTTAACCATCTCATCCTCTGTTGCCCCTTTCTTCTTTTGCCTTCAATCTTTTCTCGCATTAGGATCTTTTCTAATATGCTGACTCTTCACATCAGGTGGCCAAAGTATTGGAGATTCGGCTTCAGCATCAGTCCTTCCAGTGAATATTCAGGACTGATTTTCTTTAGGATTTACTGGTTTGATCTCCCTGTAGTCTAAGGGACTCTTAAGTGTCTTCTCCAGCACCACAATTCAAAGGCATCAGTTCTTCAGCTCAGCCAACTCTCACATTCATACCCAACTACTGGACAAACCATACCTTGACTATATGAACCTTTGTCAGCCAAGTAATGTCTCTGCTTTTTAATATGTTGTCGAGGTCTGTCATAGCTTTTCATCTAAGGAGCAAGCATTTTTTAATTTCATGGCTGCAGTCACTATCCACAGTGATTTTGGAGCCCAAGAAAACAAAATTTGTCATTTTTTCACTTTTTCCCCTTCTATTTGCCATGAAGTGATCTGATGGGACCAGATACCACGATCTTAGTTTTTTTAATGTTGCATTTCTAAGAAGCTTTTTCACTCTCCTTTTTTACCTTCATCAAGAGACTTTTTAGTTCTATACTCTTTACCTCATAATTATAAGTTCTATTGTTACATCTCTCTTCTTTCTCTGTACACTCTATTTCCTTCCCTTGAACATGTTAGACTCCCAAATCTGCTTTTCTAGGAATGCCTTCTCATCACTGCCTTTATATTAGAGCAAGCAGAGACCTCTCCTGAAATTCAAGCTGTAGACACCTGCTCTGCCCTTCAGCCAAGCAGTCTGCAAGCCCTACAGGCTGTGCTCATCTGGAGCCTACATCCTTCTATCCAAACCACACTTGGGTACCCTGGATCTCAGAGATCTTACCTGAATCTCACTGAGTCTTTTCTCCTTGAATCTGAGTTATATTAATAATTCTGATGTGTAAAATGTATTCTGAGATCCTGGAAGTGGCCAAGGAGTGGATGATGGTGAGAAGGGGTGATTGCAGGCAACAGGAATGTGGACAGGGCTTAAGCTTGCAGGTTGGGACTTCCCAGAAGTGCACTTGAGACCTGTTCCAGGGTTGGAAGAAAAAGGGAGGGGGAGCTCTTTCTTAGCTAGTCTCCACCATTTTAGTACAGAATTCTAATTCAAACCTGGCCTTCAAGGTTGATATGCAGGCAATTTTGTCATGGTAGGAAGGTAGACTACATTCCATTTAGCAATTCTGACTTGATTTCTAGCTTTTAAATATTTAGCATGTTATGTGGCCTTCCATGTTTACTCTTATCTGAGGAACCACAAATCTTAGAGAAAGACATGAGTGTTTTTTATCTAAAGTCAACATGAATTTCTGACTTCATACTCGTCTTTTTTAAAGATGCACATGAAACTTAAAATAGCAAAAGCTAAGTCAATATTTTCCTTCTCATCTTATACCTGCCTGTCTGTGTTTGTGGATGGCTTCATCACTTTTCTTAGTTAGTAACTTCATCATCCACTTAGTCTTGAAGTCATTTTCAACCTTTCTCTTACTTAACCTTCAGGATTCAATCAGAGATAAGATATATCCCATGTCAAATATCTGACTTCATCTTTCTCAAAGCCTGCGAGCTAATTCATTTTACTGGCCATTTAACTGCTCTGTTTCTGTCCTTCTCTCTTTAATCCACTTATCACATTTCCACCAGAATCAGCATGCTCACTTCATCACCTTGTTCCCCATCCCTGCCCCATTTTCTACAGAAAACACATCACTTTTCAGTTTCAAGATCTTCATAATCTGACCCCTGCCTACCCTTCCAACCTCACTGACTTCCCACAATCATTCTTGTCTCTTAGCCTTCATATTCTCTATACATTCATACACATATGCTTTACAATGTAGTCAATCAGACTACTGACTAATCCCAGATGATTTGCTCATTTATAAACCTGTCATATACATGTACATTTCACATACATGTACATTACTTAAACTACTCCTTCTGTCTTCACTGCTTCCTTCCTCCTTTGACTTCTGTAAACATCCAATTAATTATTCCATTGCCATTCAGTCTATGAAGCTTCTACAACAACGCTACCAAAATTACTCTCTTTTATGCTCAGTTAACATTATTTATACCACAGTTATAATGCTTCCATGTTTTGCAAGTTAAGACCTTGCTGTCCCTTAAATACAAATTCCATTTATGCAGGGAATAGTCAGCACTCATTTCTGTATATTCTTGATTCCTTGTGTATTATTTTCATGCCTTGTGTACTATGTCTCCTACATAGTAAGTGCTTTCTAAATATTTGTTTAATTTCTAAGCCAGATTTAAACAGAGATTGGTTTTAACAGAAATACAAAGCACACCACACATCAGATTCAGGGAAAGAGGGCTATCAGGATGCCTTTGTTCTATTCCAATCTACTGGGCAACCTTCAAACATTGACTTTGTCACAAGATTCTAAGATTTTGCTCTCCAGAAGGGGTTTCACATCTCCTCCAAGGGCTGAAGTGCTGTGTCTGCAAAGCTTGTTGGGGAGCTCTGATGAAAGGCATCATGGAGCTGCAAGTATTACTACAGGTGCAGTGTTCATTCCAGCACCAGCCACCTGTGAGCCCCGGGTTTCCAAAGATGACTCGCACACTTCAGCCACAGATTCCCCCAAATCACTTACAACTCTGCACATGAAGCTCCTTGCCTGAAGGCCATCTGGATATGCAGAGCTTTCCATTCCAAATGCCTTTAATTTTTCAATAACCTGCTCTGGCATAAATCTGGTTGCATTTTGCGTTTATAGCATTTCTCCTGGGCAGTTTATGAATCTGTTTCTGGTGCTTTCCCTCAAATCAGCTTGGGAATCACAGAATGAAGATAGGCAATCAAAAAGTCAAGTCAGGCTGTTTAATTTTCTGCCTGGGGATTTCCATGTCCTTTTGGTGGGCAGAACTGTGACAATAAAATGCTGTCATTTTACTCAACCAATATGCAAATGAAAACCACCTGAGTCTATCAAGTATCTAGACAACGGTGACAAGCCACATGACAGTTGCAAAGTGACTTTCACGTATATTATCTAATTTAATTCTCGTTAGTCCTGTGAAGTATGCACCCTGTTTCACAGATCAGAAACAATGGTTCACAGACTTTTTTTTTTTTTTTTTTGGAATTATAGAGCTGTTCAGCTAGGAGTCCTGATGAACCTACTTGCAGGAAAGGAATGGAGACACGAATGTAGAGAATGGACTTGTGGACACAGCGGTGGAATGACAGGGTGGGATAAACTGAGAAAGTAACCTTGGCATACATATACTGTTGTTGCTTAGTCAGTAAGTTGTGTCCGACTCTTTTGGGACCCCATGGTCTATAGCCCACTAGGCTCTTCTGTTCATGGGATTTCTCAGGTAATACTGGAGTGGGTTGCCATTTCCTCCTCCAGGGCATCTTCCTGACCCAGGGATTGAACCCACATCTCCTACATTAGCAGGTGGATTCTTTACCACTGAGCCACCTGGGAAAAACCCATGCATACACAGAAAGTCAAAGTCAAAGTCGCTCATTTGTGTCCTTTGCGAACCTCCAGGTCAGAATTCTGGAGTGGGTGGCCTTTCCCTTCTCCAAGGGATCTCCCCAACCCAGGGATCAAACCCAGGTCTCTCACATTGCAGGCAGAGTCTTTACCAGCTGAGCCACAAGGGAAGTCCAAGAATACTGGAGTGGGTAGCCTATCCCTTCTTCAGGGGTTCTTCCCAAACCAGGAATCAAACCAGGGTCTCCTGCACTGCAGGTGGAATCTTTACCAACTGAGCTATCAGGGAAGCAAGAAATAACTAGCTAGTGGGAAGCTCCTGCATGGCACAGGGAGCTCAGCCAGGTGCTCTGTGAGACCTAACTCACAGGTGGGGTGGGATGGGGGGTGGGGTGGGAGGAGGTTCCAGAGGTAGGGTGTATATATATATATATATAATTATGATTGGTTCCATGTGTTGTATGGCAAAGACCAACACAACACTGTAAAGCAAGTATCCCCCAATCAAAAAAGAAAAAAAGTCGACTGAACCTAAATCCCATGAAGTTTAATACAATGTTACATAAGGAAATAGCCAAATAATTCAAAAATATACTAGCTATCTTACAGATAAACAAAATAATTCTTTATTTGCAGAACTAAGCTATTTATAGCATAGTAAATTCTCATTCATATATCACAAACTGTGCTTATGAAAAAGCACAGCTCAATGAGGAAATAAAAAGTCTACATTACACTATATTAAGGAAGGGAGTGCTGCAGTCCATGGGGTCGTAAAGAGTCGGACACAACTGAGCAGCTGAACTGAACTGAACTAAAAGGCAGTTTTATATATTAAGGCGTTACATTATTTTAAGTACCAAAGAACTGATGCTTTTGAACTGTGGCGTTGGAGAAGACTCTTAAAGAGTCCCTTGGACTGCAAGGAGATCCAACCAGTCAATCATTAAGGAAATCAGTCCTGAATATTTATTGGAGGACTGATGCTGAAGTTGAAAATCCAATGCATTGGCACCTGATGCGAAGAGCTGACTCATTAGAAAAGACCCTGATGCTGAGAAAGACTGAAGGCAGGAGGAGAAGGGGATGACAGAGGATGAGATGGTTGGGATGGTATCACCGACTCAGTGGACATGAGTGTGAGCAAGCTCCAGGAGTGGGTGACGGACAGGGAAGCCTGGTGTGCTGCAGTCCATGGGGCTGCAAAGAGTCAGACACGACTGAGTGACTGAACTGATACTGACACTAGAGGCGGTTTTATGACGGATTAGCACGGTTTGTATGACAAACTGAAAAGTACATGAATAATAAGCAAAAGAGAAACAATAATTTTCACCAGGCCATTATTTCTTTACAATGACCAAAGTTAACATTATAATTATTCAAACTATTTTATATATTCTATGTAAAAGTTATGACAGATTTTTATAATGCTAAAGAAAGCTCATTATAGAATATGTTGTGTTCTGTGTCCCACAGTATGATGTTTGGTTTTTCTCAGTAATTATTTATACTGTTTAAAATATTGTTCATTATAAGGCACTAAAGAATCTGAACTTTAAATATCAGTTTAGCAATATGAAGGCCAGTTTAATTTAGAGACTGGGGTAATTCAATGGTATTGATAGTGGTAATATCTATTTCTGGTATTACTTTCTTGATTTTGGGTAATAATCCGGTCTTTTGGTGCCTCTTTTTTGGCTTGAGTATCAGCAAGACAGTGTGATCTCATTTTCACCTGTATGTGATAAACAAAAGGTAGAAGTGAAGAATACTCATGGTCCATTTGCATGTCCTATGCTAAGATAATTTCTTAAATTATATGAGGGTCTATTGATATCATTTATTTAATCAAATGAAGTTATTTCACCTTCCTTCTACTTCATAAGA
Source organism: Antilocapra americana (assembly GCA_007570785.1). Lineage (NCBI taxonomy): Eukaryota > Metazoa > Chordata > Mammalia > Artiodactyla > Antilocapridae > Antilocapra > Antilocapra americana. The sequence goes on from ML660213.1 coordinate 4,836,053, forward strand.
ATTTACTGTTTAAATTTTTGTTGTTTAGAAATCAGTCCTGAATATTCATTGGAAGGACTGATGCTGAAGCTGAAACTCCAATACTTTGGCCACCTGATGCGAAGAGCTGACTCATTTGAAAAGACCCTGATGCTGGGAAAGATTGAGGGCAGGAAGAGAAGGAGACGACAGAGGATGGGATGGTTGGATGACATCACTGACTCGATGGACATGATTTTGAGCAAGGTCCGGGGGTTGGTGGACAGGGAAGCCTGGTGTACTGCAATCCGTAGGGTCACAAAGAGTTGGACACAACTGAGCAACTGAACTGAACTGATAATTAAAATTAATCAACCTCTTCTCAGTATACTTTTCTTTGTAATATTAATACCTAAGAATATAAACCAATACATTGTGTTAGCAGTATTTTCACAAGTTTTGGTATGCAGTGTTTTTATTGACATTCAGTGTTAAATACTGAGTGATTGCCATTATGACTTATTTCACCCATAAATTATATAGACTCATATCTTCTGATGTTTAAAAATGGGGAAGGAAATAAAGCTATATACTTTTATTGATTTCTATTTTTATTTCAGTGTGATCAGTGAACATCATCTACCTAGACAATACTTTGGTATTTTGGAGACTTCCCTTGCGTTCCAATAGAGGTTTAGGTTCTATATATTTTAAAAACAAATCATTTAAAGTTTGAATTTCCTTGTTACTTTTCTGTCTAGTTGATCTGTCCATTGGTGTGAGTGGTGTATTAAAGTCTCCCACTATTATTGTGTTGTTGTTGATTTCCCCTTTCATACTTGTTAGCATTTGCCTTACATATTGTGGTGCTCCTATGTTAGGTGCATAAATATTTATAATTGTTATTTCTTCTTCTTGGATTGATCCTTTGATCATTATGTAATGTCCATCTTTATCTTTTTTCACCGCCTTTATTTTAAAGTCTACTTTATCTGATATGAGTATTGCCACTCCTGCTTTCTTTTGGTCTTTATTTGCATGGAATATCTTTTTCCAGCCTTTAACTTTCAGTCTATATGTGTCCCTAGATTTGAGGTGGGTCTCTTGTAGGCAACATATATAGGGGTCTTGTTTCTGTATCCAATCGGCCAGTCTTTGTCTTTTGGTTGGGGCATTCAACCTGTTTACATTTAAGGTAACTATTGATAAATATGATCCTGTTGCCATTTCTTCTATTTTATTGTTTTGGGTTCGAGATTATATATCCCATCCGTGTTTCCTATCTAGGAAAGATCCTTTAGCATTCGTTGGAGGGCTGGTTTGGTGTTGCTGAATTCTCTCAGTTTCTGCTTGTCTGAAAAACTTTTGAATTCTCCTTCAAATTTGAATGAAATTTTTGCTGGGTACAGTAATCGGGGTTGTAGCTTGTTTTCTTCCATGACTTTAAGAATGCTCTGCCTTTCCCTTCTGGCCTGAAACGTTTCTATTGAGAGATCAGCTGTTATCCTTATGGGATTCCCCTTGTCGGTTATTTTTTGCTTCTCCCTCGCTGCTTTTAATATTTGGTCTTTGTAGTTGATATTTGTTAATTTGATTAATATGTGTCTTGGGGTGTTCCACTTGGGGTTGATTCTATTTGGGACCCTCTGTGTTTCTTGGACCTGAGAGGTTATTTGCTTTCCCAATTTTTTGAATCAGTTCTACTCAGATGGACGAAACTGGAGCCCATTATCCAGAGTGAAGTAAGCCAGAAGCAAAAACAACAATACAGTATATTAACACATATATATGGAATTTAGAAAGACGGTAACGAGAACCCAGCATGCGAGACAGCAAAAGGAACGCAGATGTATAGAACAGACTCTTGGACGCTGTGGATGAGGGAAAGGGTGGGATGATATGGGAGAATGGCATTGAAACATGTTAATTATCATATGTCTAATCAATCGCCAGCCCAGAAGTGATGCTCGGGGCTGGTGCAATGAGATTTCCTGGGGGGAGGGAGGAGGGAGGGGGGTTCTGGAGGGGGAGCATATGTAAACCCATGGTGATATCATGTCATTGTTTGGCAAAACTAATAAAAAAAAAAAAGAAAAAAAAAACAAATCAGGAGTTTGGGATTAACATACACACACTACTATATATAATATACATAAAAAACAAGGGCCTACTGTTTAGCACAAGGAACTTTACTCAATATTCCAAGATAACCTATATGAGAAAAGCATCTGAAAAGAAAAAACATATGTATATGTACATCTGAATTACTTTGTTATACGCCTGAAACTAACACATCATTATAAATAAACTATAATCCAATACAAATTTTAAAAGTAGAAGCATGGGAATGCTTTTAAAAACTGTGTATTGCCACATTATACGTGGTTCTAAACATATATGTTAGATTGGACTTGTTAAGTATGCTGTTTAAATATCTTCCAACTTCGCTAATTTTTACTTGCCTGATCTATCAGTTTTTGAGAGAGTTAAATTAAACTCTTCTACTGTCATTCATTTTAATGGCCTTTACTATTATTTATTTATATTTTGAGCCTATTTTCTAGGTTGTGAACATTTAAAATTATTCTATTTTCTTAGTGAAACATTGCTTTTATCTCATATGAAAGTATTTGTAAGAATGCTCTAAGTCTTAAAAACTATCAATCTTGTTTGATAATAATATCGCTATACAAGCTTTCTTTTAGTTAGCATTCGACTAACAGACTTTTTTCCATGCTTTCATCCTTAGCCTTTTTGGACGATTATGCTTTGAAGATCTCCCTAGAAAATATTTTTTGTTATTTATTTAATATCAGAAATTCTAGTTTTTAGCAGACAAGATGATTTACACATTTTGTGAATTACTCATATATTTTGATTTATGATGTTTTTCTTTACTTTTTCCCCCTTTTCTTCCCTCTGTTACCTCAGTTCTAGTCATTTTTTTCTTCCCTGTTACTGGTTTATATTTAATATTCTGTTTCTATCCTTTAGTTTTTGCTCTCAAAAGTTTAGCATACATGATTAAATTAACAGTCTAAAATTAATCAGTATTAATTCTCCTGTTCTTATAGGGAGCAAAATTCCTTTTATAAAATCTATCCTTTAAATATTCCATGTTCACGTCTATAATTTCATTACTAATTTTTTTACAGATTTATTGATATGATTCACATATCATACAATTGCCCATGTAATGGATACAACTCAAAGTGCTTGTAATATATATATATACTTACAGAGATCTGCAACCATCACCACAATACATTCTAGGACACCTATCAAAGATATTCTCCATTCCTTAGACAGAAATACACACGCCCCAAGCCTCAGCCCTCAGTTCAGTCACTCAGTCGTGTCCAACTCTTGCAACCCCATGGACTACAGCACGCCAGGCTTCCCTGTCCATCAACAACTCCCAGAGCTTGCTCAAACTCATGTACATTGAGTCGGTGATGCCATCCAACCAACGCATCCTCTGTCATCCCCTTCTCCTCCTGCCCTCAATCTTTCCCAGCATCAGGGTCTTTACTAATGAGTCAGCTCTTCACATCAGGTGGCCAAAGTATTGGAGTTTCAGCTTCAGCATTAGTCTTTCTAAAGAATATTCAGGATTTATTTCCTTTAGGATTGACTGGTTTGATCTCCTTTATGTCCAAGGGACTCTCAAGAGTCTTCTCCAGCACCACAGTTCAAAAGCATCAATTCTTCGCCGCTCACCTTTCTTTGTAATCCAACTCTCACATCCATACATGACTATTGGAAAAACCATAGCTTTGATTAGACAGACTTTTGTTGGCAAAGTAATGTCTCTGCTTTTTAATATGCTTTCTAGTTTGATCATAGCTTTTCTTCCAAGGAGCAAGCTTGTTCTTTTAATTTCACGGCTGTAGTCACTGTCTGCAGTGACTTTGAAGCCCAGGAAAATAAAGTCTGTCATTGTTTCCATTGTTTCCCCATCTATTTGCCATGAAGTGATGGGACCCTCAGCCCTAGGAAAACCACTAATCTAATTTCTGTTTCTATAGATTTGCCTACTCTGCACATTTCATAGAAATGAAATCCTACAATATGTGATCATTTACATCTTTCACTTTAACATGACTTTTCAAGATTTTTTCAGGTTGTAGCATGTATTAGAATTTCATTTCTCTTTTTTTTTGCTGAATAATATTCCATTGTATGGATATACCCTATTTTATTTATCATTCACCAGTTGATGGACACTTATGTCATTTCTCCTTTGGTCAGTATGAAAAATGCTATTCTGAAGGTTTGTGTACATATTTTTGCACTGACATAGGTTTTCATTTCTTTTAGGTATAAATCTAGATAGGAATGGAATTACTCAGTCACATATACCTGTATGGTTAGCTTTTTCAGGAACTGAGACGATTTTCAAACTAGAAAAACCATTTTACACTCCTGCCAATAGTTTTCATTCTTACCACATCCTCTTTAACACTTAAACTGTCTTTTTGATTATAACCTTCATAATGGGTGTGAAGTAGCCTTTCATTTTTGAGTTTGACTTGCACTTCCCAAATAACTAATGATTTTGAGCATCTTTTCATGTATTAATCACTTATATATCCTCTTCAAAGAAATCTCTCTTCAGATCCTTTGCCTATTTTTAATTGGGCTATAATTGAGTTGTAAGAACTCTGTAAATTCTAGTTACATGTCCTTTGGGGATGAGATGACAACATGGGATGCCTTACCATTTACTTATTCCTTAATTTAGCAATGTTGAATAGTTTTTCAAATGTGTTTTACAGTTTTTTTGTTAATTTTATTCCTATTTCATGGTTTTTTATTCTATTGCAAATGAGACATTTTTATTAATTTGATTGTTGGTTTGTTCATTGCTACCATATAGAAATATAATTGATTTTTGCTTCTGATCTTGTATTTGAAGGGCTTCCCAGGTAGCTCAAGTGGTAAAGAACTCTCTTGCCAATGCAAGAGATGTAGGTTCAATCCCTGGGTTAGGAAGACCCGTTGGAGGAGGAAATGACATCCCACTACAGTATTCTTGCCTGGGAAATCCCATGGACAGAGGACCCCAGTGGGCTACAGTCCATGGGGTCGCAGAGAGTTGGACACAACTAAGCATGCACACGTACCCACATTTGTATCTGACAGCCTCACTGAACTTATTAGTGGTAAAAGTATATTTTCTAGACTTTGAGGTGTTTTTATATACAAGAAAATGTCATCTGCAAATACAAACATTTTTTCTTCTTCCTTTCCCATCTGAATGCCTCATATGTTCTTTTCTTTCCTAATTTCTGGGTAGAAACTCCAATACAGTGCAGAATAAAAGTGGTGAGGGTGGACATCCCTGTCTTATTCCTAACCTCTAGAGAAAGTTTTCAGTCTCAACACTAACACTAATGTAAGTTGTGGGTTTTATTATCAATGCCTTTATTAGGTTGAGGAAGTTAATTTCTGGTCCTTTGTTGAGTAGGGGTTTCTTTTTTTTTAATCACAAAAAGGTATTGGATTTCCTCTATTGCTTTTCTAATCTGTTTTTAAAATCCTGTCAAATAAACACTATAATTCTAAGTGTTTTACTGTCAAGCATATTTATATTCACTGACTTGTTTACAAATTTTCAAACGTAGTCACTGCTACGTATTACATATTATGTGCTTTCTCTTTGGGTTTAATCTTGCTGATGTTCCAAATACATAAGATATTTCAACAAAGTTTATGAATGCAAGTCTGCTCATTCTTTGAGAATTTTTAAAGTCTTTTTTCACCTTTCATTCTTAAATAACTGTTTAATTTGATGTAGAGCTATAGATTAACATTTCATTGCCCTCATAATTTTTAAGATATCAATCCACAGTCTTCTTGTTCCTCTTATTGCTCATGAGAAGTAAGTTGTTATTATTTTTGATCAGTGACTTTATTTTTATTTTTATTTTCAAGATTTTTCTCTTTGAAGTTGGCATACGACACCAAATTCAACTGTGCTATGGCTTTATGTAGATTCGTTTCACTTGTCCTACTTGGTAACTAATTTGTTTCTGCAATCTGAAAAGTCAAGTCTTCCTTCAATTCTAAATAATTACTTGTCTATATTTCTTGAATATTGTCCTTCATCAATTCTATTAATTCTTGCTTCATTTATATTCAGCTTTACACATCCATGGAGGGTTTTGGTTTTGCAATGGCTATATTTTTATTTCTAGTAATTCATTTTTTTCTTTCTCAAAAAACGTTATCAATATTTATAACATTATTATATTAGATTACTATTTCTTCAACTATTTAATAATTGTATATTTAGTTGAAGACCTATAAACATACTTATTAATTATTATCACTGTTTCTTAGTACCTTATAGATATGCTTGTCCCTGTTAACTCTCCCTTAAAATTCTTTGTACCCAAAAATGTATACATATATAAACATATTTTAAATATCATCTTCAGTAGGAGATTGCTTGTTGCCTCTGTTAACTCACAGCAAAGACTGTGTCTTTGTAAAAAATAACTTACATAGATAATATATAATACAAATATATATATATATAATATAAAGACAGATATATATATATAATATATACAAACAGGGTACACATAAATAGATTATCCTCAGTGGGTAATTTTTCTTTTGTGTGTCCCATGCATCAAAGGATACAGAATTATCCTTAGAATAATTATTTTTTCTTTATTATTTCCTTAAGCATCAGGCCCAATGGATTCTTTCGGTCTCTGAAAATCCTCAAGTTTTTTCTCATGATATTACCTATAACTCTGTCTCAGTTCAGTTAACTTGCTCAGTCGTGCCCAACTCTTTGTGACCCCATGAATTGCAGTACACCAGGCCTCCCTGTCCATCAACAACTCCCGGAGTCCACCCAAACCCATGTCCATGAAGTCGGTGATGCCATCCAGGCATCTCATCCTCTGTTGTCCTCTTCCTTCCCACCCCAAATCCTTCCCAGCATTAGGGTCTTTTCCAATGAGTCAACTCTTCACATGAGGTAGCCAAAGTATTGGAGTTTCAGCTTCAACATCAGCCCTTCCAATGAACACCCAGGACTGATCTCCTTTAGGATGGACTGGTTGGCTCTCCTTGCAGTCCAAGGGACTCTCCAACACTACAGTTCAAAAGTCTTCTCCAACACTACAGTTCAAAAGTGGTGTTCGAATCTTCGGCACTCAGCTTTCTTCACTGTTCAACTCTCACATCTATACATGACTACTGGAAAAACCATAGCTTTGACTAGACAGACCTTTGTGGACAAGGTAATGTCTCTGCTTTTCCATATGCTATCTAGGTTGGTCATAACTTTCCTTCCAAGGAGTAAGCATCTTTTAATTTCATGGCTGCAGTCACCATCTGCTGTGATTTTGGAGCCCCAAAAGACTGTTTCCACTGTTTCCCCATTCTAGGAATCAGTGAACTAAGATGGACTGGAATGGGTGAATTTAACTCAGATGACCATTATATCTACTATTGTGGGCAGGAATCCCTTAGGAGAAATAGAGTAGCCATCATAGTCAACAAAAGAGTCTGAAATGCAGTACTTGGATGCAATCTCAAAAATGACAGAATGATTTCTGTTCATTTCCAAGGCAAACCATTCAATATCCCAGGAATCCAAGTCCATGCCCCAACCAGTAATGCTGAAGAAGCTGAAGGTGAATGGTTCTATGAAAACCTACAAGATCTTTTAGAACTAACACCCAAAAGAGATGTCCTTTTCATTATAGGGGACTGGAATGCAAAAGTAGGAAGTCAGGAAACACCTGGAATGACAGGCAAATTTGTCCTTGGAGTACAGAATGAAGCAGGGCAAAGGCTAATAGAGTTTTGCTAGGAGAACACACTGGTCAAAGCAAACACCCTCTTCCAACAACACAAGGGAAGACTCTACACATGGTCATCACCAGAAGGTCAACACCAAACTCAGATTGACTATATTACTTGCAGCCAAAGATGGAGAATACAGTCAGCAAAAACAAGACCGGGAGCTGACTGTGGCTCTGATCATGAACTCCTTATTATAATTCTGTCTAGGACCTGGCAATTCAGCAACACATCTTTGCACTTGCCTGGGTCTCTCTATGGGGATTTGTCTTCTAATGCCCTATCCTAAAGAGACTCAAGGCTGTCCCTGATAGTCCTTTGGGTATCACTTCATGGTTCATTTTGAATTTGAGTTATATTAATTTCTCATATTTAGACTTAGGGGTTTCCTTTTCTGTGTGTTTGGCTATGTGCTTCCTTAATTAGTTTACATGATACTATATCTAGTGTTGTTCCATGTTTACAGATGAAGAGTGATAACCAAAACAGATTCATGCAAAAATAAATTCCATTTGTGCTTAGTAGAAATTTTGAATATTAAATGGGAAGGATGGCTTTGAAAACTATTTCACTCTTTGATTTTATACTTTCAAGTACATTTTCTAGAGCTTATAACTTGCTATGGTAGCAAAATATAGAGAGATAATGTAGATTTTGCTTAGTCTTCTTGCTGTTGTTGTTCAGTCGCTAAGTCATGCCTGACTCTTTGTGACCCCATGAACTGCAGCACGTCAGGTCTCCCTGTCCTTCACTATCTCGCTGAGTTTGCTCAAACTCTTGTCCATTGAGTCAGTGATGCCATCCAACCATCTTATCCTCTGTCTCCCTTTCTCCTCTTTCCCTCATTCTTTCCCAACATCAGGGTCTTTTCCAAAGAGTTGACTCTTCCCATCAGGTGGCCAAAGCTTGGAGCTTCAGCTTCAGCTCAGTCCTTGTAAAGAATATTCATGGTTGATTTCCTTTAGGATTGACTGGTTTGATCTTATTGCTGTCCAAGTGACTAAGTCCACATTCATGCCTCATTTTTGAACCAATAACCAATAGTTCAAAATGATTTTCCACATACATAGTGAAAAATCTGCAAGAGGAATCTAAATAAGGAAAAAAAAAACTTCACTTCAATATTATGTCCAAAACTTTTGGTTTTGCTTTTTCATATGCACAGAAGAAATGCAGACCACAAATATTATTTTTTTTAACTGAAGGATAAATGTTTTTACAATGCTGTGTTAGTCTATGCTGTACAACAATGTAAATCAGCTATAATTATGCATATATCCCCTCCCTATTGAGAGCCTCCCACTCCCCCCTCATCCTACTCCTTTAGGTCATCACAGAGCATAGAACTTAGTTCCCTATGTTATACAGCAGATTCCCACTAGCTATTTTATACATGGTAATGTATATATGGGCTTCCCTGGTGGTTCAGACAGTAAAGAATTTGTCTGCAATGTAGGAGACCCAATTTCAATCCCCAGGTAGGGAAGATTCCCTGGAGAAAGGAATGGCTAACCTTTCCAATATTCTTGCCTGAAGAATCCCCTGGACAAAGGAGCCTGGCAGGCTACAGTTTATGGAATTGCAAAAGAGTTGGACTTGACTGAGTGACTAACACTTATTTACTTAGTCTATATTTGTCAGTGTTACTTTCTCAATTCATCCAACCCTCTCCTTTCCCTTCTGTGTCCACAAGTCCCTTCTCTATGTCTGTGTCTTCATCCCTTCCCTACAGATAGGTTCATCAGTACTATTTTTCTAGATTTCATATATATTCATTAATATATGATATTTGTTTTGTCTCTTTCTAACTTACTTCACTCACAAAAAGTATTTTTATGGGCCATATTCTCTCAAGGGGCTTCGCAGTTGGCCCTGGTCATAAAGAACCCACTTGCCATTGCAGGAGATGTAAGAAACAAAGGTTCAGTCCCTGGGTCAGGAAGAATCCCTGGAGGAGGGCATGGCAACCCACTCCAGTATTCTTGCCTGGAGAATCCCACGGACAGAGGAGCCTGGTGGGCTACAGTCCTTAGCATCACAAAGAGTGGGACACAGCTGAAGTGACTTGGCACACAGCAAGTAGTCGCTCAAAATGAATCAACAATTTCATTACCTTCCTCTCCACTGCAGCCAGCCAGCCTGCCTGTCTTAAAATTTAAATCAGACCATGTCTCTCTCAGTGGTTTCCTATCTCATCAAACATAGAACCTAGCCCTCCCTATGAATGTGAAAGGGCCTGAAAATCTAGCCCTTTAATACTTCTCATCTCTTGCTACTATACTAGCTCATGCCACTGCAGCTGTACTGGCCTGCTTATGTTTCCTCAACATGCTATGCAAATCCTATCTCAGAGACTTCACTCCTTCAGTCCCATTACCTTCAATGGACTGAATGGGCCATTCACTCCCTAACTTTCCTTAGTCCTCTAATCAGAAGTTCCTTTCCATGGCAGTCCAACATAAAGTAGAAATCAAGACACACACACCCCATTCCCCAACACTATTTTATTTTATTTTTTCCTTTCACAGCACTTGTTAGCATCTGACACAGTATCCATACACTTGGTTATTTGATTACTGTTTGCCCTCTTCCCATAGAATATACAATCCAGAATGACAGATTTGGGTTTTTGGATCCTTCTTCTTTTTTGGGGCTTTAATCTCCAGATCCCCCCAAATTGCTTAATATACAAAAAGGTTTATTATGAGAGTTAATAAAGGAATACTATGATATATAATTTTGAAAAAAAAAGATGTAAACAAAATGTGTTTATTAAGACTATTTACTAGATATACATATATATTTATATTAAAATGTTATGTATATTTCAATATATTTATTTCATTTTATATTTAATATGCTATATTTATATATACAATACACACACACATATGTTCATTATCTGATCCAAAAGTATGGGTTTATGAATTTTACTGATTAGAAATCCTTACGTTAAATAATAAAGGAGAAAAAGTGCTCTTTTCTGCAATAATTTCTTCAAAGAACTTTTCATCTTCATCTCATACATGTGGGAAACACAAATAACCTCAAAAAAGTCTTACTATCTAAGCCATTGCTAGCACCCTCTCAGAATACAGAAGGGAATGCTCTAGGGCAATGATCTCGGTGTAGCCCCTACAGAAAGCAAATGTTACCACTGTGAATACTCTGAGAAACTGTTCTATGCCATCTTGAGTCAGAATAAGGATTAAAATGAATACTAGGTGTTAAATATTCTTAAATTTTTATGTAAAGTGATGAAGGTTGAGGAAAATAGGCATTCCTATGCCTTAATACATCTCTCAGCTATGAGTTATTATGAAGTACTAGGGGAAATGCTATTGAAATATTAGCTTCCTGTCAAAGCATTAAAACTTAACAATAAATAGCAGCAGATGGAGGGAGAAAATATAGAAATTAAGTAACATTTAAATCCCTGATTAGCTAAGAGCTCATAATTTTATTTAGCATTAATTAGAAAATAGTACTTTTAAATAAATGGTAGGTTTTTGCAGATATCTTCTGATGTGAACCATTTTTTTAGTCTTTATTGAATTTCTTACAGTACTGCTTCTGTTCTGTTTGGTTTTTTGGCCACAAGGCATGTGGGATCTTAGCTCCCAACCAGAGGTTGAAAACGTATACTCTGTGTTGGAAGATGAAGTCTTAACCACTGGACCACCAGGGAAGTCCCAAAGGTTGGTTTTTGAATGAGAAAAAATTTTTCAAATCTGAAAGAAGAGGTATCTTTTGATAATCAACATTCCCAACTCAGATGGATTATCAGTGGCATATGATGGAAAAACATGGAACTTGGAGAGGTAGGTCCACCCCTTGCTAGAGCAGAGACTTTAGTTATGAATGTATCATGTAATGTATCTGGTCAACATATCATGCTGGAACTTGATAAGAAAAATCAGTGGATAACTGCACCTTTCCTTTTTTATCAGTTAGTTGCATGTAAATACATCAGCAATCTTTGCTACTCTCCCCCCACTTGATCAGTTTGGTTGTTGACATGAGTCAGAGAACAACCAATCTATTATTTCATTTGTCTTCAAAACACAGAATCTTAGCCAGAGTGAAACAGAGAAGAAGAAATCAGATTGCCTTCAGAAGCCATTTTTAAGGAAAAATAAATAAATTCTTGCAGCTCCCTCTTTTATATGCCCACTCCCTGCCCTTATCTACTTCACTTTGTACACATTCAGTGTAAATAAGCTATAGTTATCTATAGCTTATCTGTAGACAAATCCAGGGAGCAATCTCTTCTGTCTCTGAGGGAATAGCAGTCAGAATGAGGAATTCTTGGTGTTCATCTCAAAATGCATTTCCCTAGATCACTCCTGTGATACTTCTGGCTTTGTTTATACAGATTTATACTTCGTGTGCCTAATTTTCATGGCTCTTTATGTCATGTGGCAAACACGAGTATGTTTACCAAGATAATTCAGCTGGTACAGGGCAGCTGAAATTAGCACTTTTCCCTTGACTTTCTATTGTCATTGTACTCTCAGAAAATGAATCCCTGTTGAAACATAAGAGTTCAATTTGATTTGGGCACCTGGCTACCACTTGTGGGACCCTTGTTCTTGTGGTAGAGCTTGAATTGCTGTGGCTTGGTCAATGTCTCTATTGATAGGAAGAGAGAAGAATACGAATAACTAACACTTACCTAAATAGCTTCTTGTCAAAACGTCCTCACTGCTTTATTTCACTTAAATTTGAATGGACCACTTAAAGCACTGAAGTATTCTACTGTGGGAAAAGCCAAGAAATAACTAAAAATGCCAGTAATGTGTAATTTGACAACAAACATATTAAAGATGAGGTTAATATACATACATATATATATATAAATATATATACACATTATTGGTAGAGTAAACTTTTTACATCAACAAGAGTACAGGTTTTTTTCCACTGTAAATTAATACATTATAAAATCAGTAGGCTTTTCATGAAAGCAATTAAGAAAAATGGAGGCAGAAACAACTTCAATCTTTTAAGAATATTTTGTCTTTAAAATAACTTTCTGTAAAATCACCTAAACTGAAATATAAGTTAACTCTGATTCCATGAGTTCAGTGGAGTCAAATTAAACTTGAAAACATCTTTCATTTCTATAGCTACTTTATTATATTTACACAAGACTACAAAAAATTAATTGGGTGATTTAAGTGAGTCAACTGTCACATATATTATGAGGTCTGCATGTGTGTGTTATGAAGCAATACTGACTGACTATGAGTTCAGTCTTTTGCCAATTTATTTAGCCAAGATTGCTAGAAGTTACTTAATGAGCATGAACACACAAACTCTCAGTAAACCTACAGGAAGAAAAGTGGTCCATGACCTAAAAGGACCCCTCTGTTAGGCCAGGGAGATGATGAAGGATGTTATGTCACTGGTCCCTGTGTGTAATACTTGTTTATGTTGCCAAGGCACGTGTGGCAAATTTACAGAGTTGGGGCGGGGGTAGGTTAAGTGGCTAGGAGAAAACCAGTTTTTAAAAAGTTTTTTTTTTTTTTTAAAGAAATACCATGTATTTCTCTAAAGCCTAGGAGAAGTACTTTTCCCCAATTAAAATTTAAGAATGTATGAATATTTGTAGGATCTAGTCTTTGACCTCCCAGTACCTTTACCTATTTTTTGGCAATCTATATTGATTCTTTCAGTTTATAGGCTATTATAGTCAGGGCGAAAAGGCTTAAAAATTATCTGCTGATTACATATAATGGTTAAGAGGAGCTGTTCAAGAAGCTGGCTTGCATCCTGGTTCCACCATTACTAAGCTCTATGGCTCTAGGACATAACATTTAAACTCCTGAAGCCCCAGTTTCTCTATCTGTTAAATGAGGAAAATAAATAATACCTACTGAAGAAGGAGTTGTAAGATTAAGTAAACTAAAAATAGAAATTAATATACTGTTATTCTCTCAGAAGTATTACCTTTTTACACTTGTCAGGGTTTTCGGTTTTAAATAAGTAGAAACTGACTTTGGCTAAACTAAATAGAAAAGGAAATTATTCAGCAAGATACCAACAACTTAGAAAACCAACTGAAAGAGTAGAGAGCAAGGCTCTGGCAGAAAACCAAGGGAAGCTGTTTATCCATCAGAGTCTGTTTAGGACACAGAAACTGATTCTGTTGCTACTAGATTCTTAATGCCACACCACTGGCCTCTCAACAACTCATGTTGGCTAGGAGAAGTCTCTAACTGATCAATCCTACTTCTGCATTATTCAAAGCCATAGGCAAGAGACTCTTACTAGTTAAGCCGAAGACAGGTATCCAGATCTACAGACTAGAGTTAATGTAGACCCCTTGTGTTTCTAGAGTGGAGGGTGGGCCTGTCTCTCATCCTATAACTCCTCCAAAATAGGAATAGAATGGAATATGGGGCACACCAATGGCCTGTAAAACAAGACTCAAAACATTTCAAGGCATTAATATCAGATGGAATGCATTCTGTGACCACAATTCCAATTCTATTAAATTAGAACTCAGGAAATAAAAGATTTTTTAAAAACCCCAGGTATCTGTAATTTTTGATGTGCATTTAAAAATAATTCATTCAAAACAGAATTCATGAAGAAATTACGGAATATTTAGAAATGAACAAGAATGTAAATATCAAAATATGAGATGCAATAAAATGGGCATTTTGAGGGAAATTTATAGCCTTAAGATGCTTATTTTAGAAATAAAGTCAAAAAGTAGTGACCTAACTGTCCAATTAACAAAAAAAACAATAGGATAAATTAAAATACGGTTACTTGAAATAATAAAGTAGATTTCGGATACTGACAGAAAACTCTCAGACAATTTTTAGGAGTGAAAACATGGATATGTCACAAAATAATAGGGATTTTTAAAACAAGAAAACAAAATCAATACTGTAAAGCTGATAAATTTAAAATTTTAGATAACAGAAACTAATTCCTAAAAATTAATACCTTACCAAATGGATTCAAGAAATGAATCGAGAATCAATAAAGTTCAGTGCATATTAAAAGAAAAATACCAAATTCAGATGATATAACTGACTTCTAAGAAGCAGGTCCATGTACTGTGTCACAATTCCTTTAGAATATAGGAAAAGAAGAACTATTTTCCAACTCATTTTATGAGTCCAGAATCTCCTTGGTACCCAAAGCACAGCAAACACAACAGACAAGACAGTTATGATTTTTTTTCTCACTCACAAAGAGATTTAAATATCTGGGGGAGGAAAAAAAAAAAAACTACCAAATTGAATTCAGCAGCATACACAGACAATCATCTGTAACCAAGCTGAGCTTTATTAGAAACTTGCAAAATAGTTTGTATCAGAAATTAATACATGCTATTCACCAAATAAAAAGGAAATATGATATATCTTCTATGAAGATATATCTTCTATGTAGAAGATATACACTATCATATCTTCTATGAGCTTGCCTGGTGCCTCAGATAGTAAAACATCTGCTTGTAGGAGACCCAGGTCCGATCCCTGAGTCAGGAAGACCCCCTGGAGAAGTCAATGGCTATCCATTCCAGTATTCTTGCCTAGAGAATTCCATGGACAGGGGAATCTGGCAGGCTATAGTCAACAGGGTGGCAAAGAGTCTGATATGACTGAGCAATTAACACATTCTTTCCTGAAGAAAACTTATAAAAAGTTATTTATAAAAGTTTGCCCATATTCATTATAATGCCTCTTACCAAACAAGAATGGAAAATGACTCGTTCATCTTAGAAACTGTATCTCCCCAAAACAAGAGATCATTCAGTGTGAGAAAGCACTGGGAAAATTTCCTTTTTCCTATAGCACAACTTTTATTCAACATTTTCCTGGAAGTCCTATCAGCACATAATTAAAAAAAAAAACAACAAAGAAATTCATACTGATTAACAAGAAAAAAAATTATGATTTTTAAATGATATAATTGTAATCTTCAATATCTCAAAGAGCCACAAACAAATTATTTGAAATCTTGAGAACTTAGGAAGAGAGCCAAGAAGGAAATCAATAAGCAAAAAAATCAATTTTATTTGTACATGTTCTCAAGAGTTAGGAACTATAATTTGAAAAGGTGACAGTTTTCATAACAGCAATGAAAGCCATATGACACCTAAGAATAACCTAATAAAAGACATGTAAGACCTGTATGGAGGAAGTGATAGAAATCAATTAAAAATATATTTTAAAGATGTTGGAGAAATACCAGTTTGGGGATAAGAAGATTTAAAACTATAAAAATATTAATTCTTGCCAAATATAGACTGGAGTCAAGTGAAATTTAACAAGCTAATTCTAAGGTTTATGTGGTAGAATAACCAAAATTTTCTGAAACAAAAGAAGAAAGTAAGTAAATTTCTGCATTAGATATTTAGAAATATTTCTATAAAACTGTGAAGTAGGACACATGGGCAGAGAGAGGTAAATCTGCCAATAAAGAATAGAAAGATGGGACCTCAATATTTATGCAGCATTGATATATGAGAGATACATATACAGCATGTCAACAGAGAAAGGTGGGGCTTTCCAATAAATGGAACTATGACAAATCATTATCCATAAAGGACAGAAATGAAACACAACTCTAAGTAGATGAAAATTTTAATGTAAAAAGCAAAGCATTTGGTTGAAAATATAGGATAATATTTTTATGATTTAGTTAATAAAGCCTTTTAACATACAATACAAATTCACTAGTCTTAAAAGTAATATAATAAAATTAACTACATTAAAACAATGAACACATGTTTATCAAAAGATATCACAGAATAACAAAAAAAAGTCACATACTGAAAGAAAATATTTGTAACACATACTCTTTTCTCAACAAAGAATTGGAATCCAAAATCCATAAAGAACTCCTGCAAATTAATAATAAAAATAAAGAACTAGAAAGTCAAAAGAAAAACTGATATGAACATACGTTTCACAGATAAGAAATGGCTAAATATATGTAAAGGTGCTTAACTTCATTAGGGATCAGGGAAATAACTATCGACCCCAGAATCAGAAATCTTTAGTGGCTAAGACAGTAAAGAATCTGCCTGCAATGTGGGAGACCTAGGTTTGATCCCTGGGTTGGGAAGATCCCCTGGAGGAGGACTTGGCAACCCACTCCAGTATTCTTGCCTGGAGAATCCCCATGAACAGAGGAGCCTAGTGGGCTATAGTCTATGCAGTCACAAAGAATTGGACACATCTGAGCAATGAAGCGCACGCGCACACACATATTCAACAAATGTGTACAGATTAGCAAGTGTGATCATACCAAGTGTTGGAGAGTATTCATATAAATTGCTCTGGGGATTGTAAGTCAGTAAATTGTTTAACACCATCTTCCAAATTTGAGCACTGCATGCTCCATAACCCAAGGATCCTAGTCTTAGATTTACATCCTAGAGTCTCACTCCTGCTCTTAAATACCAGGTGACTAAAAAGAGGCTTACAGAAGCACTCTTTATAATATCAGAAAACTAAAAACCATCTAGTGTCCAAAAGAAAAATAGATATAAAATTATTCAGTAATCACATATTTTAACATCACATAACAATGAAAATGGAAGAACAAGCATGCTCAGTCTCTCAATCATTTTCGACTCTTTGAGACCCCATAGACTATAGCCCTCCAGGCTCCTTTGTCCATGAGATTTCCCAGGCAAGAATACTAAAATAAATTGCCATTTCCTTCCTCAGGAGACCTTCCTAAGAGGGATCGAACCCCCGTCACCTGCATCTCAGGTGGATTCTCTACCACTGATCAACCTGGGAAACCTCTGAAAGAACTATTACTATATGTAATAACATAGATGAATTATAGAAGAATTATATTAGATACAAAAACAAGTCCCAGAACACCACATACAATACAGTATCACTTGTAAACTGTAAAACAAGTTAAAGTATCAATCAGTTCAGTTCAGTCACTCAGTCGTGTGTGACTCTTTGTGACCCCATTGTCTGCAGCACGCCAGGCCTCCCTGTCCATCATCGACTCCTGAAGTTTACTCAAACCCATGTCCATTGAGTCGGTGATGCCATCCAACCATCTCATCCTCTGTTGTCCCCTTCTCCTCCCGCCTTCAATCTTTCCCAACATCAGGGTCTTTTCCAATGAGTCAGTGCTTTGCATCAGGTGGCCAAAGTATTGGAGTTTCAGCTTCGACATCAGTCTGTCCAGTGAATATTCAGGACTGATTTCCTTTAGGATGGACTGGTTGGGTCTCTTTCAGTCCAAGGGACTCTCAAGAGTCTTCTTCAACACCACAGTTCAAAAGCATCAATTCTTCGGTGCTCAGCTTTCTTCACTGTCCAACTCTCACATCCATTGGCTTCCCTGGTGGCTCAGATGGTAAAGTGTTTGCCTGCAATTCAAGAGACCAGGGTTGAATCCTTGGGTCAGGAAGATCCCCTGGAGAAGGAAATGGCAACCCATTCTAGTACTCTTGGGTACTCCATCCCATGGATGGATGAGCCTGGTAGGTTACAGTCCATGGGGTCGCAAAGAGTCAGACACGAATGAGTGACTTCACTTTCCTTTCCTTTCCTCACATCCATACATGACTCCTGGAAAAACCATAACCTTAACTAGAGAGACCTGTGTTGGCAAAGTAATGTCTCTGCTTTTTAAGATGCTGTCTAGGTTGTTCATAACTTTTCTTCTAAGGTGTAAGCATCTTTTAATTTCATGGCTGCAGTCACCATCTGCAGTGATTTTGGAGCCCAAAAAAGTAAAGTCTGCCACTGTTCCCACTGCATATATATACTCATATATATATATATATATATATATGAGTGAAAGAGAAAGTCACTCAGTTGTGTGTGACTCTTTGTGACCCCATGGACTATACAGTCCACGGAATTCTCCAGGCCAGAATACTGCAGTGGGTAGCCTTTCCATTCTTCAGAGGATCTTCCCAACTCAGGAATTCAACCAGGGTTTCCCACATTGCAGTCAGATTCTTTACCAGCTGAGCTACCAGGAAAGCCCGTGTGTGTGTGTGTGTGTGTGTGTGTGTGTGTGTGTGTGTGTTTTAAAAAGTTAGTTTGAAAGAATAAACACAAAATTCACAGAGAATATGAGGAAAGAACAGAAGCTATGAAAGAGACTCAGATATACTCAAGATATTATTTCAAAACCCTTATCATGATTTCTCCAAGTGAAACTGCATTATCCAGTAAAACTGTTTTATAATCAAGCAGATGGAGCACTTACTCACATTTATGCTAACTGCTTTGCCCTTGAAAACTTTCTTAGTACTGGACATTGAAGACCATTAAGGGCTGGGAACAGAGAGAAATAAGATCCAGTCTCTATCCCCAGATAGCTCATTCAGGTCCATTAATTCATTCACTCATTCTTCTATCCATCAAATTTTTTTCAAGTGCCTATTATATGTAGGATCAGAAGACGCACAGGGCTAGATGGTAAACAAACAGTCTCTGCCTTCCTGGGGGTTACATTTAGTTTTCTACTATGAAAAGCAGGTGGCACATTGGTGGAAGAATCTGCCTGCAAAGCAGGAGACACAGGAGAACTGGGTTCAATTCCTGGGTCACAAAGATCCCCTGGAGGATGAAAACCCACTCCAGTATTCTTGCCTGGAAAATTCCATGAACAGAGGACCCCATGTATCCTGGAGGTCTCAAAGAGCCTGAGTGATGAACACAAAGGAAAAGCAAACTCTGAACTATTCATCCAACAATACTAAATTATATTTCTTATAAATTGTCATATTGTATAAGTTCAGTCACTGAGGAGACAAAAACACAATCACAATTTAAAGTGTTTAACATAGAGTAAGCATAGGGCATTGAGGCAGCACAGAAGAGTCACCAAACCCAACCTTTGTAAGACTGGGGAGATTGAGTGATTGGCAGGAGGGCAGGTTGGAATCAGGGAAGAAATTTAACAGAAGCAATCCATTTAAACAAGTTACTGCAATGAAGAGGGAAGGGGATCATGGCTTCCCTATTTTTCTCTCTCCATATAGGCTGCCGGGAGAATTATTTTAAAAAGTAAATATTTATTTAAAAAATAATTATTTTCTACTCCAAATTATTTTGTTTTCCTGACATATAGGATTGTCCCAATTTTTACGATCCGCCCTTCTTCATATGAATTCAGAAGGGTGTGCAGCTAAAATGTACACTGGGCACCACCCTTGCACCATCTGTTTCTAATTAGGTAATTCCTGCTGTCCCTGGGTGAATGACTTAGCATGACTCTGCAGCCTAATATTTTTTAAAGGAGCCTGATTATTTTATGACACAAACAAGTTATACTAAACAAAGCTAACCCATACTCTGTTGAAGAAAAAATATACTTCTTAGCCATGAACAGTGAGATTAAATGACTTATGCAAAGTGCACGTACCGAAAGCTGGATTCTAGATTTTTTTAATTTCTCTTTAAACTAAGAGCATGCACTTTGATAAGTCCAGTCTGAGTTTGCATTTTCAGAGGGTTCTTCCTGTAGGATGACTTCTTTCAGCAGCCTCCCCTGTTCATTTTTATGAGTTAAATTCGAGTTGCAAATAAATGAATCTGTCATCATTTCTCAGAACGTGTAGTTTTCGACATGACCTGCTGATTTTCCCAAGTGCTCACTGTTACTGCGGAGTCATGGTAGCATGGCCCATCAACCCCTTTGGCTTGCTTTTTGGCCACCGAACCCCTTGCCTTTCCTTTGACCTCCACCCAAGTATATAGCCTTGCATCACTCTCTTTTCCAGATGTCTCTACTTTTTATTTGATTCAAGTCCAAAGTAGTTTAACTTGAATTTCTTGACTTATCCTAAGACTAACAATGCTGCTGGACAACAGCCCAGTCTTGCACCATGAAATCCAGGCAGCAGCACTCGCTCACGTGCACAGCAACCTCCCCGTCATGTTTCTGAAAACAGCCCCTCCAATGGTCTTTCACTCCCCATGGTGTTGTTAAGAAAGTCAAACGAGATCCAGTATGTGAAACCGCTTTGTACACTGTAAAGGCATTTGGATGGATAACTTTCTTATAGCTTTAATCTTTAGTTGATTTAGCTTGGTTAATCTGGTAAACAATGAATTCAATGGATGGCTTCCCTTACTAGATCTGTGATATAGATTGATATAAATTGTGACACTTGCTTTATATACTTGTCTCCAGGAGCCTACTGTGAACCTTGATTCTCCACTGAGCTGCACACTAGAATCCACAGGGAGATTTTAAAAATCCTGATGGCCAGGCCACACATCTTGGAGCAACACATCAGACATTCTGGAAGTAGGATTCAGGCATCAGGTATGTTTTCTTTTTAAGCATCCCAAGTGATTCTAGTGTGTGGTCAAGCATGAGAGTCCTTAGTCTCTGCTCCTTAACATCATATGCAGACCTCGTCACAGCCCTTAGCACACTGCATCACATCTGTGAGTCCTTATGTCCACCTGCCCTCCTCGACAGCAGCTTCCTCCTTTATCTTATTTATTTCACTTCTTTTCATATCTAGAACTTAGCACCATGACTTTTACACACCAAGTGTTCAACAAATGTTCAATTAAATGGAAGAGAATTATAATTTGGTCTAGATCCCTTTGGATGATTGTTCCTATTATATTGACCAGGAAAAGGCTCAAAAGAGGTTAGGGAAAGATGACCGAGTAAAAGCTGAAGTTTTGTTTGTTTTAAATATTTTTAAAGCTATTGGCTGTGGCTTTTAAAAGATAGTTGGAAAAGCTATTACAATTTCATCTCTGAGGGAAGAACAACATCTTTTTGATATGCAGCATTTAACTTTAAGAGTGAAAGTTACTGAACTGAAAACCAGGTGGTGAATTTATTAATAAATTTTAACCATTTTAATTAATGAAGATTTATTAGAGTTCTCTAACAAGAATTTTCTCCCTCAAAGTTCTAAAACACTGGTCCCAGTACCTTAGTATACTTAAGAATGAACTTGCAACTTTGTTAAAAGTTCAAAGTCCTCAGCATTAATCTCAGAATATCAGATTTAGGAGGTCTAGGATGGAACAAAATATTTGTTTGGGTTGTTTTGGTTTTTTATGAAGCCTGAAGAACACTTTATTCTCTACACAAATTTATACTATCTCAGACTTCAATCTATATGTTAAAGAAGCAATATCAATCAGAAATTACCATATCAAAAAATAATACACTGCTATCAAAATTCTAATGCTAGGATATCCCTACAGTAAAATATTTCCAAGATCAGTATTCTAAACCACATTAGGGGCCTTATTTTGTATGAAATTAATTATAGGCATCATCATTCATCCTCAAATAATAGTGTTGGTCCTATAAGATTAAATTAATACAGTCAAAACTAGCTAGTTCAGTCTCCTTTAAAAACGTTTCCCTTCATGACTATGCTCTTGTTATTCTACAATTTGGTTTGCTCCCAGTTGAAACTGGCTGCCAGTGTTGTCAATCCTACAAGAGCAATTATCAGATACACTAATATTCTTAGTTGTGATAACAGAATCTACTCTACTTACTTAAAGCAGAAAGGGTTTTATTACGAACTTTGGGTGGCTCACAGAATCGTCGGGAGGCCAAGGAAACAGACTTTAGGCTAAGCTCCAGGAATGACTCCCAACCTCACACTCCCAACCGGCCCACCCAGGAAGCTGATGTGCCTGCCAAAGTAAGGGAGCTGGAGATGCAGGAGGCTGCTATTAACAGCTCTGCCACAGCCCACTCTGAGAAAGGGAGGCATCACACTTACTGGCTCTCAGGTCCAAACCAAAATCTTCCCCAGGTGCCTTTGATTTATAGAAACCCAATTCCATGTTTGTTCCCAGCAGGAAGGGATTCTCCCTTGGAAAGTGGGATTTACATTATAGAGAACTACATATATGTAGACATGCTGTTCCAAAGTTTTGGGGTAGCTGATGCCCCTTTACCAGATAGGCCATTACAGTGATAATCTTTTTGCATCCCAAAACACTCTGAAGTGCTTTATTGCTTTTTGTTGCCTATCTTGATAAAATTCCCTAGGTGCTCCTCTAAGCATCCTGGCTGCTTCAAATCAGTTACTGGAACATTTTTAGTTTCACTTGGACTGTTTGTTTCACCCGTAGAGATGGATTTCTTAATTGCTTTACAGTATTGAGCTGGTTTCTGCCAAACGTAAACAAGAATCAGTCACAGGTATATATATGTCCCCTCCCTCTTGAACTTCCCTCCCATCTTCCACCCCATCCCACCCCTCTAGGTTGTCACAGAGCCACTGGGTTGAGCTCCCTGTGGTGGGACAAATTGAGAGAGTTGCATTTTCTGGTTTTATATGGGCAATGAAATGAATTTTGATAGAAACGGTTGAGTCAGAGCCTCCATGTAGATACAGTTTAGGCTGACACTTCATCTTTGAAAGTATACAGATTTTTTTTTTCTTATTTTGGGAGTATACTAAAATTTTTAATTTTGGGGGGAAGGAGAAGACAAAAATCTTGCCCAAGGCATAGGCTGGAAATAGAATAGCCAATGTTAAATTTAATAATGTGTATCTATAGCAAAAAGGGAAAAAATGTCAAAAGTGACAAGATTACCAACATTATCCTAAATTAACCAGCATACAACTATGATTCATAAATAAAAACATAGAAAGAAAGGGAGAGAAGGAGGGAAAGAAGGAAGGGAGGGAGGGAGAAAGAAAGAAAACAAAGAAAAGGCTATTTACATTAGTTTAGATAAAGCCACCTGACATTTGGGATGGATGCCAATTAAAGAAATAGACAAAATCCAGTTGAATCTGAAAATTCTATAAAGCAGCATGAGTTTCCTTTAAACAAAAAGGGAGGTGGCTTGAAATTAATACTGGGCTTAGCTCATTGCCGCTCTCTCGTGTGAATTATCTAGTACAAATACAATGCATGTGAAGAGCTTCTAGGAGTCCATTATCACTTGCTATTGGAATCTCTGCATGTGTACTTAATGAACACTTTCCAAATCATCTCATAAAACTCAGCTTTCTTACACTTCACTTCTAGTGAAAATTTTTTTTTTTCCTTACTGTACCACTTGGTTAAGACTTTGAAGTAGTCAAAAATCTTCATTCTCAGTAATCTTAGTCTCCCTATCTGGGAGCATAACTAGCTTCTTTGCTCTTACCCAGGGGACAAGGATCTTTATACAGTTACCTACCTTATCCCTCATTTCAAATACATTATCTGATTTAATTCAAGCTAAGGAAAAAAAAAAATGACTGAGAGCTTAAGGTTTAATACCGCATCAGGAAATATCTGAGCCAAGTCTTACATTCAAAAACAACAGCAAAAAAAAAAAAAAAGGACACTAATGGTAATCTAGTGTATCATGCAATAAACAAAAGATTTAATAAGGGTTAAAAAAAAGATAGATAACACATGTAAGAAATACATGTCTCCATTTATACATTCACCTGAAACTGAATGTATCTATAAAGGAATATATATGAATATGATTGCCTTTCCAAAAAGTCCTAAGCCACATTTTTTTAAGAACAAATAATTCATAAGGAACCCCCTATTTCCACCCCACACCATCACTAGCTCAATTCCAACCATTACTGAATAGCTTATAGTAAGACAAAAAGCCTCCAGCTGGGACTCCAAGTTTCCAGGCCTTCCATATCACCACCAGAGCCATCTTCCAAAAATAAATATTATGTTTGGTCACCTCTCAAAATTCTTTAAAGATTCCCAGTTACCCAAAGGATAAAGCCCAGATTTCTTATGATGAAATAGCAGACTCTAATTAATATAAAAACAGTTTATTCAGGCCCTATTCAGCCATAGGTCCTAAGGATTTTTCACTGCAAAGATATAGCCCTGCTTGGGTTTAGAACTGATTCTGCATGAGCCAGTTATCCTTTTGGGAGGATTGGACTGTTTGGGTCTGGAACTTGTCCTGCTGCCCTAAGACTGGGGTTCTGCTGTGTTCTCTCCAATAGGTCAGATTCTCTAGCGTGTTGGTTCTAATTCAGCACCAATTGAGCCTTGTGAAGACAACAGTAAGGGTAATTTCCTAAATCCTAGCTGTTACTGCTCTAGGATCACACCAACTTTATTAGTTTGTAACTGAGATCCTAATATGCTTTTGGCATCCTCCACATCAGTGACAGTCCTACAGTCTAGCTGCTGATTCTCTAATGCACTACCATGCTCTTTGGCACATAAGCCCTGGCCCGTGTTATACACTTTTCTTAGGCTTTCTTTACCTTTGTCCAATCATCCAACCTCTGCCAACCTTTCAAATGCCACTTCTATGAAGTCTTCATTAAAACCCTAAAACTTGCTCCCATTTGGCACATGCTTTGATTATAGAACTTCTCAGGTTGCGTTGTAATTTTTTTGTTCTCACATATGTTTACCCCAAGAAGACTGAGATCTCCTTAAGGACTAGCTTAGCCCTTAATAGCTCCTTCCTCACTCACAGCTGAGACCATATGTGCCCTATAAAAATGTCCCTGGGGCGCCTCCAACATTTCATGGACTATGTCCAGGATCTACTCCCACTCCTTTGTCCAAATCCCTCATCCTAGTCTAGTACTCACTTGCCTCATATCTAAATGCATTATTCTTGGTTAAACTAGTGGGTTCTGCCCCTCTGCTTTGCTTCCTAAGGTGGAGCCCTTAAACTATCTTCCTGGCTTTTAGTTTTGGTTCCATCCTTGAAGCTACTTGAGTAACTTGCTCTTGCACCCCTCCTAGCCACAGACACACCAGCCAGGGTCCAGTGCAGCCACTAGGGACTCTAACATAGGTTCTGCCCGTTCAAGTAGAGAGTTTGGATAAAATAAACTAAGATGTTGGAGGCTTATGAAGCAGTTCCTAATGAAAGAGAACAAAAGTTTCTTCTTCACAAGGAGCAATTATTAATTTATGTCTCAAGAAGAGGGTTGGAGAGATACTTGCATTGCAATCCATGACTTCCAGTCAAGCCACGGGCTCTAGAGGTTCCACAGATGAAACCCAAGGTGACACAAGGTAAAAGCAAAGACCATTTCAGCTACTGATTTATTCAGTGAAAACGATGACAACAAGAAGAACCAGTCATGGAAATACTTTATCACTTCATCCTTCACACACCTCACCCCATCACACTGACTTTTCTAAGTTCCTCAAGCATGTCATGGTTTTCTCATGCTGTTGAGCCACCTATACACACTACCTCAGAGGGTCTGGCTTCTACATCTTTTTTTTTGCTCTCTGATCATCGTTTTCAACGTTCAGATTTCAGATAAATATCATTTCCTCTTGGAGTCTGTTTTTGGCTTCATGATTGTACACAGTACTCCTCTCACTAAAACATATTTCTTTGTTTGCAGCTTCCACTGGACTTAAAAACTGAGGGCAGAGATTGTGAGTCTAGATCTCACAGGATCTAATACAAGTTGTACATTTAATTTATGTTCAGTAAGTATTCACTGAGTGAATTAATAGGTGAGAGTCCTTCCTATCTATACATGATACAGCTGGTCACAGGAGAAAAGAAGGCATGTGCACAGAGGAAGCCAACGGGAAGGAGGAGGAGAACAGACAAAGGCCACTGATCTGGTGAAGTCTCTAAGCATAGACTGATGGGTGACAGAACAGCAGGGCCAGGAGAAACTGCTGATATCAAAAGACATAGCTGAGAGAACAGAAGATATCGGTCGATGGGAACACAGTAATAAGGAACCCTGGATCGGGAAATGTTCACAAGTGTTAACTTTAGAGGTATCCTTGGGAGAGCAACAAGTTCACGTTAACAAGAACAGAGAGTCAGGACACTTTAATGATCCTATAGGGAGCCCACGGATGTAATACAGAAAGACTGGGAAATTGCACAGATCAGCAGAGTTTGTGTATAGGCAAGGGAAGGAGAAAGGCAAATATCCAGTTTTAATAACTGTGTCATAAGATAGTGATTTTGTGTCAAGAGAAAGTTAAGAGGGCCAGTCATTAGTGGTGTACAAGAGGCAACACCAAGGAAACTCATCTTCCTTCTTTTCTTCTTTCCCTTAGTATCTGCTGGACACAGCAGTCTGAGTTATTCCTTTAATATGTATATCAGATCCCATTACTTTCCTGCCTAAATGCTTACGTTGGCTTCCCATCATACCTACAACATAGTCCAAAAATTTATTATAGCCTACAAGACAATACATGACCTAGCTCCTGCCTGCTTCTCTGACTTTATTTTGTAATATATTTCCTCTTACAATCTCAGGTCCAATCATCCTTACACTCCTCCCTTCCTCAAATACATCAAGTTTGGTCCTGCCTCAAGGTCTTTACACATGCTGTCTTTTCTAAAGTTCTTTTCCCTAAAAATATTTGCACAACTTGCTTACTTACTTTCTTCAAGTCTTTAGAGCAAAGTCCTCTCCTCAGAGATAGCCTTGCTAAACTAAATATCATGCCAATGCCTACTCTTTATCCCCTATAATGCTATAATTTTTATAGTCCTTAACATTTCTTAACATCACACTGTGTATTTATTTTGTAACCATTCTCCCAGTAGAATGTAAGCTAATGAAAGCACAGACCTTCCCTGTTTAGCTAATTAGTCTAGCTTCAGCGCCTAATACATTGCAGGTACTCAGTCAATATTTATTAACCAATGACATAAGTTTTCCTACATCTTCCATGGCCAATTTGGTTGTTTTCCTTTTCTTACAACATGGTAGTTGGTATGGGGTAATCAAAATTTATCAAAAACTCATTCCTCACTTTAAAGAGATATAACAGGATAATGGCAGCATCCTCAATCCAAATCTTGGCACAAACTCTCCTCAAAATCCATAACAGCAAAATAAGGAGCACAAATAAAACCATACATGAATCGTGCTTTCATCCATATCAGGAGATGACAAAGACCATGAATTTTAAATCCTTGTAAACAGAGAAATAAAACTGAATTTCCAACAGAACTCCCACCATGGAATGCCCACCATGGCTGGAGCCTGTGGATGCAAACATTGGCAGCAGGGAGTTTTAAGAGGCTGTAGAAAAGAAGAGAGGAAGCAGTTGGTAACAAAGGTAAAGCATAGAAAAAAATCATTGCTATAAAAAGAAAGCCTATCACTATGCCCTAAACCACAGATCTGGTTTGACAGTTTATAGCAACAGCTATAAGAAGGCTTCTTGAAAGTGACCAAGGCCCAGAGAAGGCAGTATCAGAGATGGAGGGCTTGTAGGGGATAAAGAGGCAAAGACAGAAGGATACCTTCATACAAGTAGCTGTAAGAGGAAAAGAGGGAAATAAGAGGAATATTACAGTGCTTCCTTGGTGGCTCAAATGGTAAAGAATCTATCTGCAATTCAGGAGACCTGGGTTAAATCCCTAGATTGGGAAGATCCCCTGGAGAAGGAAATGGCAACCCTCTCCAGTATTCTTGCCTGGACAATTCCATAGACAGAGAAGCCTGGTGGGCTATAGTCCATGGGGTCACAAAGAGTTGGACACAACTGAGCTACTAACTTTCAGTTTTCAAGGATCCTATATAAACAAAAAAGAATCACAAAACCTGCCAATCTCTACCCATTCCTACCACCAACAATGCCATCCATTAAAGAAATTATGCTTCACTATTCTGAGAGAAAGGTTGCTACTGAACTAGGGTGTCAATCTATAACATTACTATGAGTGCAAAAAAAGCAGTCAAATTGGATACAAAGCTACTGTTGGAATAATCCAGAAAATTTGAATCAAATTATTTTACTGGATTAAAAATTTCTAAAGCAGCCAAACATGAAGCATTGTATCGTATCTCTCCAAGCTGAGTTAAATAAACTCGGATAACCATTTAGAGACGTAAGTCAGAAATATAAAAACAAATGGCAAAATCAACAAAGACATCAGGAAAAATGTAATATGTCAGTTGACTGGTTTCCCAGACAATATTAAGGTAAATGATAAAATGATTTCAGAAACTGATAATAAATTGCCAAGTACCAAAGGAATATTTGAATGGAATTTGAAGGAAGATTATAAAGAGCCCTAAAGAAAAACAAAACAAAAAAGTATAAGAGAATGAAAATAAAGAAAACATAAAAACAGTCCAGTGAAAAGTGTTTGAAATGGAAAACAGCAATAGAGATGAACAAATCCATGGACCATACCAACATTTAATATAATAATACAAAACAAACAAAAAACACTTTCTATAAGTAAGAGAAAACCTCTGTCTACTGAAAGTGTTTGTCTCCTACAATGCAACGTACTATGTTGGCAGGCATCCATCTGGGTCCACCAGTGTTGCCCTGTGGGGCTTACACATGACTGATGGAAAAATGAAACTCTAGCTGCTGCTTTTACCAGGAAAGACCTTTGTCTCTGACCTAGGAATCTCATGTCTTCTACTAGTATCCATGAGACAATAGCAAGCTAATAACGCTTTAGCTTAAAAATATGGCAAAATTTAGACTCATATAATTGTTGACAACCAGACAGTCTCAATACTACATAAACTAGTTCAAAGCATGGAAAATAAAACTTCTGAATTAACTGTGATGCCAACAGCTAAACCTAATAAACAATGAAAAAAACGAAAATCACAGACCAATACACTTATTAATATTAAAGCAAAAATAATAAATGAAAATTATACTGACTCCAACACCATATTAAGAAAACAATCCACCATAACCAACTTAGGGTATTTACATCAAAAGTGTTAAAACTGTTCAACATTAAGAAACAAAATAATGTAATTTACCAAATTAATAGATCTAAGGAGCAAAACATATTTTCTTCATAGATGCTGAAAAAACCTTTAATAATATTCAATATCCATTCGTAGTAAAACAGGATCAGTTGGCTATTTCCTTAACATGAAAGAATGTACATGCCTCTTTCCTAAACCCAACATACTGCTTAAAAGGAAAAGCAAAAAAGAAAAAGCAAAAACTACAAGTATTGCTATCAAGGAGAAGAAAAAGGTAAGGGTATCCACTATCTTTACACTATTTTAACAATGGTACTCGAAGTATAGCTAATGCAATTAGATAAGAGAAAACAGCAAGAGACATAAAAATTGGGGAAAATGATTGAATAGTAACATGAGTGTAGCTGGAAAATGTATGATAAAACTAACTAAAACAATAAAAGAATTAGTCACATAACAATATAAAATGAACATGCAGACAGCAAACGTCTTCTTTTACACAGATAACTAGATAAAGGATATAAGGGAAAAGTCCCATTTAAAATATTCACATAAAAATGCATGAAATACTCAAAAATGAACTTACAAGTCATATGTGAAACTGATGTGAGGAAAATGATAAAATACTTCTAAAGGACCAAAAACAGACATGAACAAATGGAAGGCTCTCCTTTGTTCTTACACAATACATCTCAATATCATCAATTGTATCAAATTCTAAAGTTAATTTATAAATTAAATGTTATCCTAAAATAACATCCCTGGGCTTTTTACTTAAGCTAGGCAAGATGACAATAAAATTCATATGATAAAAAGCACATAAAAATATCCAGGAAAACATTTAAAAGGAGAAGAGATGAACAAGAACTAGCTTTACCAAACACTGGGACATACTGCAAAGCTTCTTTAACAAACCTGTCCAGTTGAATTTTCTGTGATGATGGAAACTTTCTGCATCTGCACTGTCCAGCCTAGTAGCCACTAGTTGTGCATGGCTAAATGAAGGCTCAAAAATGTAGCTAGTGCAACTCAAGAATTGGAATTTTAATCTTATTTAATTATAGTAAATTTAAAATTAAATACTACATGTGGCTAATAACTACTGAATTAAATAAAATAGCTTCATAATCCATTGAGTACGGTACTGGTGTATGAATAACAGACCAATCCAGGAGACGAGAATGTCTAGAAATAGATTCGCTCCTGCTCTTTTATCGTATATGTATGGATTGTGCTGGAACAAGTGGATAGTCGTTTAGAAAAAGATAAAACTACATTTAGTCCTCGTACCATAATCAAGAATAAACTCCAAATCAGTGATTTAAATGTAATAAATGAAACCATAAATGTTCAAGAAGAAAATATGGGTGAATTCCTCATTATTAACCTTGGTATAGAGGAAAATTTTATATGACTCAAAATCCAGATGGAATAAAAGACTGATAAATTTGAACATACAATTTTTAAAATTGTGAATAGGAAAAAAATCTTAAGTGAAATCAAAGACAAATGAAAATAGGAATAAACTACAAGAAATATCAGAAAACTGCTAATACTATTCATATATAAAAGGTTTTGAAAATTGAGGGGAAATACGTTATAAATACCATGGAAAAGGACAAAAACATAAAAATATGATAAACCAAAAAGTGGCCCTTAAATGTGTGATAGATGTTTCATTTTATTCATAGGAAGAGACACGCACATTAAAACTGAGCGAGATAACTTTTCTCATCAATTGCATTGGCATAACTTCAAAAGCTTATAACACAGTGTCAGTAAGATCTGCCCAGAAGTTGCTGATGGGAAGACAAAATGTCGCAACACTTCTGAAGGGGTATGGATTTGGCAATATTTAGCAAAACCATATATGTATTTGTCTTCTGATCCAGTATTCCCACCTCCTGGTCTTTTCCCTGAACCATATGAAGATATATGCAAGAGATTATTCATTGCCTCATTATTTATAATTG
The DNA here is from genome assembly GCA_007570785.1 of Antilocapra americana. NCBI lineage: Eukaryota > Metazoa > Chordata > Mammalia > Artiodactyla > Antilocapridae > Antilocapra > Antilocapra americana. The sequence continues at coordinate 4,867,442 of ML660213.1, forward strand.
CAGAACATTGGAAATGACCTCAAAGTTCAAACATACATGATTGGTTGAATATACTGTTGTAAGTACACAATGCAGTAACATAGGAATGTATAGCTGCAAAATGAGAATGCAGGAAACTTCAGTGAAGGCAATAGGAGATTAAATCCCAGAACACACCAAGTGCAAAGAGAAAAGCGTAGGAGTATACATCAGTTTTACTTTTCCTAAATCTGATTATTTTAATGTGGCTATATGGGAAATGTTCTTAGGAAACACAGAGAGTACTACAGAGTACAAGGCAATGATATATCAACCTGTTTACAAGTGGTTGCATGGTATCACCAACTCAATGGGTATTAGTTTGAGCAAACTCCAGGAGATAGTGAAGGACAGGGAAGCCTGCTGCACTCCATGGGGTGGCAAAGGTCAGACCAGATGTTTTGCAACTGAATGACTGCAAGTGGTTCCGGAAAAAGCAAGGAGAGAGAGTGAAAGAGAGGAGGAAAGCAAATGTAACACAGTGTTAAAAGTGGTGAATCTGGATAAAGCTAATAAGAGCTACCAGGCAGAATCAAGACATCTCTGAAGCGTTTCCAGAACAGCCTGTTAGTTTCCATCTTTGTTCATCATTGTTTGCAAGCTGCCGAATTCTCACTCACCTTTGTCTCCCTATCACTTCCAGCAGGATCTGATACAAGGGAAGCTCTTAATTACAGTGTGAATGACTGATAAATTAGAAGAGAGAGGTCATGTGGATTGGCTTCTCTAGAGAAGGGATCTCAGATAAGGTATATAATCTCAAACCCAAAACAATAAAGTAAATGGCAACGGGATCATACTTATCAATAATTACCTTAAATGTAAACGGGCTGAATGCCCCAACCAAAAGACAAAGATTGGCCGATTGGATATAAAATCAAATTTTTACTTTAAAAATTGCTAACGCTGGGGGAAGAGGAGGAACAGAGGGTGAATATGGGCAAGGGAAGACAATTTCCCCTGCACAGAAGCAGGGGTGAACTGGATAGAGCGGGAAATAGAACAGGCCTTGGAATGGAATTAGTATCAAATAAGTTTGGAGAATTGACGAAGGGAATCAGACTACAGAGCCTACAAATGGAGGCAGGAAGTTTGGGGAGGCCTGAGAAATTCCTCTTGAGTTCCCAGGTAACAAAAAACCCAATATCCAAAATACACAGCTCCTCCTGTTGGTTTGTTCACATTGCGGGGGGAAAAATGGGCCAATGGTGAGGACTCCCACTGAGGATCAGCGCTGGTCCCTGATCAAGCAGGCTTCCCAGTTGTTCAGATCCTCCTTCTGAATTCTAATACAGGAATCCAGACAGATGGCAGATTGGTTTGACTTTGCCATTACACAGCCTCAGGAAAATGTTGCCGTTTTCTAAATTTTTTTTTTTTTAAATCACTGCCCTAACCACATTGTTTCATGCTCTTCAAGTTTTGCTTTGATGAGACAATATGAAAAAAGAAAAGATAATCTTAAATAGGTTTTGGCTTTAAAGGGCAGAAAATAAGAATTTCAGTTCCTATGATTAACTAGGCACGGCTTACACTCTATGAAGTGCCAAAGCTTAACTTGAAAGATGTTAAATGCTTCAAGCTGTGCAAGCATGTGTTTCTTCAAATGGGCAGAAGTGAAGATCATGAATACAGGCAAAGCTTTAATTGAGGGATGTACACAGTTGCCTCAGTTACACACATATACGTCACCAGGTCTACAAATTATGTATTCATTCATTTTAATTTTCCTGTAAAAATCAACATTAATCCATGTCTATGGATTATGTCTATGGTATATGTCTATAAGAGATTCAAGATATGAGGATATAACTATAAAATACAGTCATCAAATTGACTTCAGATTGAGTAATCATTTAAAACTAAGAGAGCAAACTGCTATTCTTGACTCCTGCAGGCCCAAGCAGGGGAGAAAAAAAAATGAGTTGAAATTCAGAAAAAGATCATTTATATATAGAATTTAAAATATGACACAAATGAACATATCTACAAAACAGAAATAAGACTCACAGACACAGAACAGACTCGTAGTTGCCAAGGAGGGAGGGGAGGGGATGGAAGGATTGAGAGTTTGGGATTAGCAGATGCAAACTAATATATATGGTATGGATAAACAAGATCCTACTGTAAGGTACAGGGAACTATATTCAATGTCCTGTGATAAACCATGATGAAGAAGAATATGAAAAAGAATACATATATATGCATATATATAAAAAACAGAGTCACTTTGCCGTGCAGAAGAAATTAACACAACACTGTAAATCAATTGTACTTCAATAAAATTTTTTAAAAAGACACAGCCATTCTTTCTTTCATTTGATGCCTTGCTATTAGATTAAGAAGGTGATTATTTCTCAGCATGTCTAGAAAAATATATCCTCAAAATATCAATAAACATCTCTAAAAATTCCCATATCCTCAGCTGTCTACATGCTGATGCATTTGCAAATTGATTATATAATTGCTCATTCAACAAATATTTAGTAAGTACTTAGGAAGTGTCAAATACTTTTCAGGGCACCAGGGATATGGTTGGGAGAAAACTGACGAAGCTGGAATTCCTGCCCTCCAAAACTTACATTCTAGTAGTGACGGATAAGACGCTGAACAATATAACTAAGTAGAAAATATAATGTACTGCTGATGGTAAAGAAAAATGAAGCACAGGGAGACAGAATATGTTGAGGAGGTGGCAAGTGTACTTAGGGTTTTGGGGGGAAGTCTCTCTGAAAATACGTTTGAGAAAGGACATAAAGGATGAGATGGGATGAGCCAAGGGAACAGGTGAGAAGAGTCAGGAAAGGGAAGCAGGGAACACCCAGGACCTGCCTGGTGCATCCTCAGAGGGCAGGAGGGTGGGGTACCTGGATCAGAAGATTCAACTTAGAAATCAGTGAGGAGCCTGCTCAGAGCTGTGGGCATCTCAGATAAGGATGTTGGCATTTATTCTGAATAAGATGAGGAGCCAAGAAGGGCTCTAAGTAAAAGAATGACCACTCAACAAGAAAGTCACTCTGGTGGTTGCCAAAAGAACAATCACAGGGAAACAAAAACAGGAGCAGAGAGACCAGTCAGAAGGTTACTCCAATAGCCCACAAAGAAGATGTGCTGTCTGCGAAAAAGGATGTGCAGTGAAGTGGATGTAATTTGAAAGTATACTGATTTTTTAAAAATCAGTTTGCTTTCCTCTTAGATAAAATATTTACACTGAGGCAAGAGCTGTTTTTATGAAGCAACAGAAAAGAAGAAATGATCTAAGCAATGTAGTTCAGGAAAAGGATGGGTTTTGATGGGCTAAAGTTAGGAGGAAATGTGGAAATAGGGCAAAATAAAATCTCAGGCTACCTAGAAAACCTAAAATGAGGCATCCTAGAAGCAGAAGGATATGAAGAGGTGGGAGCACTTCAGAGATAAATTGGCACCTGTATAGTTTTTCCTAGAGCCTGTGTGTAAGCCATACCTATTAGGCCATTGGATTTTCCCACTGTCTTTGAATGTCAGCCCAGGTGGCTCAGTGGTAAAGAATCTGCCTGCCAATGCAGGAGACTCAGGAGACACGAGTTTGATCCCTGGGTCAGGAAGATCCCCTGGGGCAGGAAATGGCAACCCACTCCAGAATTCTTGCCTGGAAAATTCTGTGGACAGGGGAGCCTGGAGGGCTACAAGTCCATGGGGTCACAAAGTCAGATACAACTGAGCATGCACACACACACACACACACACACAGAGCCACCCAAACTCAGCCCCAACTTATTGCCTCTGGGCAACCATAAGTAGGTTCATAAGAGCTGTAGGTAAATCAGGGAAACAGAGAGAAGTACAGTGAAAAGAAAAAGAAGAGAGAGAAAGGAAGATGTTCAAGAAAACAGGAGGGAGTATAGAAAATACCTTAGTAGGTTACAAGCCATTGCCCTGGCCACTGTTCTGCAACACTCATGGTCCCATCAGCAGACCAGATCAAGGGCATGCCAGAAAATGACTGAGGGAAGAGGAAATATTTCCTTCAAGACGGATCTGATGAACTTTGTGCATGTAGAGTCAGCTCAGATGGTGCAGTATGTAAAGGACCCATCTGCTAATGCAGGAGAAGGAAGAGACGCGGGTTTGATCTCTGGATTGGGTAAATCCCTTGGAGGAGGAAATGGCAACCCACTACAATAGTCTTGCCTGGAGAATTCCATGGACAGAGGAGCCCGGCAGGCTACAGTCCATGGGGTGGCAAGCGTCAGACACTAGTGAACGTGTACACTCACAGACACACACATGCATGTAGAGGACAGGCTGTCTGGTATATTTCAAATATAATCACAGATTCTTATTGTAATCATTATACAAAGATAAAGCTACTTTATATTATCACTAAATCATCTCAGAGTGTTTTAATTGCCTTTGATTGTACAGTTATTTTCAACTCAAGATGTAGAAAATAATTGATTATAAAAATCAGGACTGGATGAAATACCAACAAAAATTTCATTGGATTGGATTTATCTGATCAAGTTAGACAGCTCAAATAGAACATTCCAGCCTCTGAGTGGATTTTTTGGATCTAGTAATCATACAAAAATGAGTAATCCAGTGTGGCTGTCTGAACTGATCAAGCGAACTGGGTAATTGCAACATTTCTCCCTTATTTGTGCTATGTAGATATGGTTCAATTGCAGAAAGGCAGCTTTAAAAAAATTCTAAGGGGATCATGTTGGCTGTGGAGTTTTCCATGTCTTAATTCTCAGCATCTTCTCCTAATGACTTGTTTGAACAGAAATGTAGTTTGTGATCCAGGATTGAGAACAAATGGTGCTGGACTGTTTATTATTATTCTGTGGGCTCTTTCAGCTTTTTTATCACAGTTCATGTCCCTGTCATGATCCTAACATCAGGTTGCTGGGTCATTACTTTCCTTCCTCCTCTTCCTGTCACACATCTGGACACTCACCAGCCTTTTTCCTATCCAACCGCTGACCAGGCCTATTTAGAAAGTCAGCACCAAGCAGCAATTGTGAATTGCCCTTCTCCCTGTGCTTGAATTTCTCCCTTTCCCCAGCCCCAGCACAAGCTGTGCCATCCTCCCCATGGCAGCACTCTGGGTTGACACCAGTCCACACCATTAAGGCCATGCAAAGTGCCATCAGGGACCATGGTGCGTCTACACATCTGCATTGCCCTCTTCCCCACTACCAGCTCTTTTCTACTTCATAGGGTGCTTACATCCTAAATCCCATTTGATTGCTCTTTCCCAATATATAAATAGTTGCCTAAGGTAGCAATAGTAACAGCCAACACACCAGTACCTAATAAGTGTCAGGCACTCTTTTAGCCACTGTTCGTGTATAAACAAAGTGGGTATACACACACACACACACAGACACACATACACACACACACACACACTGGCACATTTGTTCTTCATTGAAGTATTGTGCAGTAGACACTTATTGGCCACTTTTTATAGACAAAGGAACAGAAATACCATTAAGTAACTTGCCCGGTGTCACTCAGCTCACAAGTAGGAACTCAAGGCCAGGCAGTCCCCAGGCTCATAAGGGCCTTCCCCCAGCTGCCTCTCAGCAGAGCCTGCTGGATTGCCAACAGTTAAGAGGTTTTCTTTGCTGGTTTTCCTTTAATGATAGACTATCTCTCGTCTGCTGCACGGAGGAAATGCAGTGGTTTCTTCTCTTCCCAAGACCTGGAGGGGGGCAAAGTCACAAGTACTGCCCCCCTTGGAGCTGTGACTGCAGAATTAGAACCAGCATTGACACTGCTGCCCTAAGTTCTTCTCTCCCTCTGTTCTCAAAGACTGGAAGCATCAGAGGAAACAGAAGAGCATTGTAAATTGTTAAATCCCCTTTCCAGCGGCCAAACACGTTACTGGTTGATGTGTGGTGTAGATTCAGAGGTCTAGCTCAAATGAGGCTCACAGAGCTGCTGGATTCATTCATAGCACTGACTAATGTGCCAGATTCTAGACTGGCTGCTGGTGTTCAGGCTTGTATGTTTCATTCCATGACAATTATTAGTTCTTCCTTCATTCCTCTTATGTTATTGACTCAATAATTCATTTGACTTTCATTAAACACCTATTGGATAGCATCAGGTAAGTTTCTAAGTTGGAAGATATGAAGTTGAAATATAATCTCTAGGCTGCAGTTCCTCATGTCAACTAAGGAATCATTGCACAATGATTCTCACCGTACTCAATATCCTTTTTATGGTAATGTATGTGTCTTTATTCATACAGCCTCAAAAAAAAAAAAAGTAACTTCCTGAATACCAAAGCTTTGAACATTAAGAAGCCCTTTTAATACTAAACTATAGCCAAGGCTTGTATGATTTATCACTTTGGTGCTTTCATCTCTCTGACATTTTGCAGAACTCTGCATTTAAACTTATTGAACTTATTTGCAGGGCAGCAATGGAGATGCAGACATAAAGCACAGACTTGAAGATACAGTTGGGGAAGGACAGGGTAGGACGAACTGAGAGCGGAACTGAAACATATGCATTACCATACATAAAATAGAGAGCCGGAGGGAATTTGCTGTATGATGCAGGGAGCTCAAATCTGGTGCTCTCAGACAACCTAGATGGGTGGGACGGGGTGGGAGATGGGACAGAGGTTCAGGAGGGAGGGAACATATGTATACCTATGGCCAATTCATGTTGATATATGACAGAACCCAACCAACACAATATTATAAAGCAACTATCCTCAAATTAAAAATAAATAAATTTTAAAAATAAAATAATTTTATTGTTACTGAAGCAAAACAGAGAAGAAAGAGCATCTGTGTGTATATATATATATATGTTTTAATGCTTATCCCAAATCAGTATCTCGCTGAATTAGTTTGAGAAACTAATCTTTCAACCCGCAATTTCCTCATTTGAAAAATGGTATAATGACATCTAATTTGAAGATTGTAGTGAAGTTTAAATGGAATAATGTGTATCAGGGCCTGTATGGAATAGATTCTGAAAAGGCAGTGGAAGAGGAGGAGTGACAGGAGGAAGGAAGCAAAGTTTATGCCATGTGATTTTTGTAGGACTAAAATAATAGTAGAGAGTAAGCTCTTGGAAAAATAAAGTACCAGGATGATGACTTTCTTAAAGAAATAAAGTTTTCTGTCATCATTTTATTTGTTTTTGGTTTGTCTACTTCAGAGGTCTTTTTAATGAAGTACAAGAATCTTTATTATATTTTTAAGTTCTTTAGTTAAACTCATTCTTGACTTTCTATTTTCTTTTAGCCTAAATCTGATACCCTCTCTATTATCTGGGAAATTTTCTGTGGTCGTAGTGTAACAGGAGGGAAAGGGGCAGGGCACAACTTTTGAAAGAATGACATAGCCCAAGAACACAATGAAAACGGATTAGAAGCAAATGGGACCAAGATGGCAGACAACACTAGAACTTGATCCTCAATCAGCAAGTGAAATGACACACCTGGAGGTGTCGTGACAGTTTCAAGGCACTGTCAAAAGACCAAGGAGTGGCCTTTGGGCAATGGCCCAAATTCTGGACATCCCTACCCCTTCCCAAAAACAGTTAGGAAAAATCACTATGAACAAAGCTAGTGGAGGTGATTCAATTCCAGTTGAATTATTTCAAATCCTAAAAGATGATGCTGTGAAAGTGCTGCACTCAATGCACCAGCAAATTTGGAAAACTCAGCAGTGGCCACAGGACTCGAAATGGTCAGTTTTCATTCCAATCCCAAAGAAGGGCAATGCCAAAGAATGCTCAAACTACCACACAACTGCACTCATCTCACACGCTAGTAAAGTAACGCTCAAAATTCTCCAAGCCAGGCTTCAACAGTACGTGAACCATGAACTTCCAGATGTTCAAGCTGGTTTTAGAAAAGGCAGAGGAACCAAAGATCAAATTGCCAACATCTGTTGGATCATAGCAAAAGCAAGAGAATTCCAGAAAAACATCTATTTCTGCTTTATTGATGATGCCAAAGCCTTTGACTGTGTGGGTCACAACAAACTGGAAAATTCTGAAAGAGATGGGAATACCAGACCACCTAACCTGCCTCTTGAGAAATGTGTATGCAGGTCAGGAAGCCACAGTTAGAACTGGACATGGAACAATAGACTGGTTCCAGATAGGAAAAGGGGTACCTCAAGGCTGGATATCGTTACCCTGCTTACTTAACTTTTATGCAGAGTACATCTTGAGAAATGCTGGAGTGGATGAAGCACAAGCTGGAATCAAGATTGCTGGGAGAAATATCAATAACCTCAGACATACAGATGATACCACCCTTATGGCAGAAAGTAAAGAACTAAAGAGCCTCTTGAAAAAGGAGAGTGAAAAAGTTGTCTTAAAGCTCAACATTCAGAAAACTAAGATCATGGATCCAGTCCCATCACTTCATGGCAAATAGATGAGAAACAGTGGAAACAGTGGCAGACTTTATTTTATTGGGCTCCAAAATCACTGCAGATGGTAACTGCAGCCATGAAATTAAAAGACATGTACTCCTTCAAAGAAAAGTTGTGACCAACCTAGATAGCATATTAAAAAGGAGAGACATTACTTTGCCAACAAAGGTCCATCTAGTCAAGGCTATGGTATATCCAGTAGTCATGTATAGATGTAAGAGTTGGACTATAAAGAAAGCTGAGTGCCAAAGAATTGATGCCTTTGAACTATGGTGTTGGAGAAGACTCTTGAGAGTCCCTTGAACTGCAAGGAGATCCAACCAGAATATCAGTCCTGAGTGTTCATTAGAAGGACTGATGTTGAAGCTGAAACTCCAATACCTTGGCCGCCTGATGTGAAGAACTAACTCATTGGAAAAGACCTTGATGCTGAGAAAGATTAAAGGTGGTCGGAGAAGGGGATGACAGAGGATGAGATGGTTGGATGGCATCACAGACTCAATCAATGGACATGAGTTTGGGTAAACTCTGGGAGTTGGTGACTGACAGGGAGGCCTGGAGTGCTGCAGTTCATGGGGCCACAAAGAGTCAGACATGATTGAGCAACTAAACTGAACTAAACTGAATCCTCTCACTCATTAGCATATGAAATTATCCAACCTATAAAAACTACCATACTACATTTTGAGACTACACTTGCCCTCTGTGATGACCCACATTCTGTCTGTGGAGTGCACTTCTCTCTGAATCTGAATAAATTCATTTCTTACCTATCACTTTGACTGAATGCTTTCTGTGTTGAGACATCAAGAACCTGAACTTCATTAGGCCCTGAAACCAGGTACTGTGGGTTTGCGCTGGGTTCGAGTCCTACGCAGGGTTTTGGCTGAGTGTGAGTCCCAGCCACACAAATCCAGTTGGCTGGGTTTAAGTTCCAGCACGTGGGTTCACATCGCAATCTGAGGTAAACGGTTACAATTGGCCCCCCAATTCCCTCACAGGAATATAGCGCTTAATTTTAGCATGTAATAATTTTTTTCTTTTTTCACTTTAAAGTATCCCTGGGTAAGAGATCAGTTCAGTTCAGTCACTCAGTCGTGTCTGACTCTTTGTGATCCCATGGACTGCAGTACTCCAGGCTTTTCTGTCCAGGACCAACTCCCAGAGCTTACTCAAACTCATGAGGAGCCCACCTATTTGGGCTCACTAGAAAAAGCATTTCAAAAAGCCATGGTAACAGCCTGACTGAGATAATGCAAGCTTCAGAGGCCCAATTTTACATTATGTTAAAAAGTATCTGAGGTCAAGAAACCACAAGGAAAGCAAAACATAAATATATTTTATCCAACTTAGGAAAATATACATAAGATAACTAAGTATGTGTCAAATAATCAGTTCCAAATATGTTGGGAATATTTAGAGAACTGACTTTTAAAGAAAGACAGAAGACCCCGATCTGGTTTTCTGAGGATTCCTGGAAAGCCTACTATACAAAGATGAAATACATTGAAGAAACTGTTAAAGATTCAGCATTTGAAAATGTTTCAAGCTAAAACTAACCAGAGTAAGAATAATACAGGCGACTACAGTAAAGTGGGGAAAAGGATATAAAATTTTTATATGCAGAAAGCCTTCAAAAAATGTATAGAAAGCTACTACAAGGGTTTGGAGGTGCCATATGTAAAAATAAGTAGAAGCAAGACTTACTTAGCTTTAGCAGTGAGTGAAAGGATTATATGCCAAACCACAGGAAAATATTTCAGTGAAAAATAATGGGATCTTGAAATAAATATTCAGAATAAAGGAGCAAAGGTAAAAGCTGTTTTCCTGACAAAATATTAATGAGAAATTAGAGATGAGAGAAAAAAAATAACATGAATACCAACTCCAGTGATCGTTACTTCCTTGAGGAGGAGGATCAAGAAAAAAGGGAGCTGGCCAGCACTGGGAACCCATTTCCTGGAATAACTGGAAAAATGTTTTAAAGTGAAATGATGACAATGGAATAATACTCAGCATTAAAAAAAAGTTCAATTGAAGCAGTTCTACTCAGGTGGACAGAACTGGAGCCTATTATCCAGAGTGAAGTAAGACAGAAGGAAAAACAACAGTACAGTATACTAACGCATATATATGGAATTTAGAAAGATGGTAACGAGAACCCAGCATGCGAGACAGCAAAAGGAACGCAGACGTATAGAACAGACTCGTGGACTCTGTGGATGAGGGCAGGGGTGGGATGATTTGGGAGAATGGCATTGAAACATGTTAAGTATCATATGTGAAATCAATCGCCAGCCCAGGATTGATGTTCCGGGCTGGTGCACCGAGATTTCCCAGGGAGGAGGGAGTGGGGAGGGAAGAGGGAGGGGGGTTCTGGAGGGGGAGCATATGTACACCTATGGCGATATCATGTCATTGTATGGCAAAACCAATAAAAAATAAAAAATAAAAAAATAAAGTGAAATGATGGAAATTAAAACAGCAGTGAAAAGGCTAGAAACAGATAAGGCAAAATAGACACCAGGTCTTAACACGATACTCTTATTATTACTAGATCCATAGCATACTGTTCCACTATGTCAACATCTCTTGGAGCAAAGGGGTCAAATAAAAAGATTAATAAAACAGCCCTTTAAAACAATAAAATAAATATATTCCACATGTTTTAGAGGAAATGAAGAAAAAAATTAGTTTAGATATAAGCTTGTTTAGGTATCTTATGCCAGGTTAGATTAGTAAAAATTCAAACCAGAAGTAAACACTATTTTTCTAAAGGTTTAGACTCTAAACTCAAAGGAGGCGCCCAGGCTCTGTGTACCAAAAATCTGGTAATTTTCTGGTTAATTTGTTTAATGGGGATAGCCTCCAGATCCTTTTTTTTTTTAACTTGTACTATTAAAATTATCTTTCTATAGTGTTAACTATGTAATACCAGGTTCCTTCTTTGTGCTTTCTGAATTAGCACAAGAAGTACAGGTATTTGATTAAGACTTTTCAGCAATATTTATATACCAGTAAGTTATGAAATAAACTGTACACATATATGTATTAAATTTATACAATGATGAATCTGAGAAAATACATACAGATCTACATCCTATATGTATATATATATATACATATATATATAGAGAGAGAGACTCAGTTATTCCTTACAAAAAGCCCGTAAGTAGATCTATTATCATCCCCATCTTATAAGTTGAAAACATAAGGGCTCCAAGATTTGAGTGACTTGCCCAAGATCACAGAGCCAGTCACTCTAATTTGAATTTAGGCTACCTGAGGCCACGGTCTCTCAGCCACTATGTTATGTAACTATCAAATAAACAGGGAGGTACATAGCGTTATGAAGTTGAGCTGTTAAAAGTATGGAAAACATGGTGTGAGAGCAAAGGAAGGCATATCTAACTCTGGTGGGAAGCAGGTTTAGGAAATTCCTTGAAAGGTAAGCAGGAATTCACTTGGGTAGTATTGATAAATTGGAGGCCATCTCTTACAGAGATGTAAATACGTTCTGTGAGAAAATATTCATCTGAGAAAGGGTGAAATAACTAACAGTTAAACGTCAGTGGTACACAAAACAGAAGCATGTACATTCACTAACTCTTAATAATTTCTTTTTGCAACTTCACTGCAAATTAAGTCTTCATATGCTAAATGGATCTTCCTTAATTTGAAGCCAAAAATTTATTTCCTTATGGAAGTAAAGTAAACTTCCATATTAACTTCAGGAGATAACTAAGCAATTGTTTGGTGCACTGGAGGTAGATTTCATTTCATCAGGATGGCTTAAGGGATTGGCCAATCATTATAAATTCCAAGTATTGTGACTTTACTGAACAAAAGTCACAGCAAAATAGCTCCTGTACTTACTCATACCTACTGCTGAGATCTTCGCCTACTGATGCCAGACCAGCCAGAATCAGAGTTAGTCATGCTCTTTAAAGAGCCCACAGTTCATTCCTCACAACTGCCCCTAAACATCCTTCTCATAAGTCCTGCAAATGACATACTTCGTAGCTAAAAACATACTAATCATGAAAAACACACACAACACCCTGCCTGATTCCCACCACAGCCTGGGAGCTCTGGTACTCCACTTTTCCACTCTTCAGGTCTACTCACAACAATAAAGTTGCTCCCTAACTTCCTAGCACACACATGTTCCCAGATGCCAGCCATAGCAATGAGATTTCCCTGACTCGTCCATCTCTCCAATGGGATTGATCTCAATCAGAACATCTATTTCAAGGACCCTAACTACCTAGACACTGCATAATGGCAGGGACCCTAAATTACCATAGCTCCAGAATAAGTTCAGATGGAGGGAGTTGCCTCTATCAGGGACCTATTTGTAATAGGGAAGAACAAATCTAACTCTATATTAGATCTGTTCCTTTTGCTTTAATCTTTCTGCTCTGTTGCCCAAGCTTCTTCATGCTGGCTCTGTATATTTTGTAAAACAATGTTACCTATAGCCTGAAATATACAGGACAGTCTATTCTCAGGACTCTGACCTTTAAAAGTCCATTTTATAGAGATGAAAAGTGGCAGAACAAATAACCTTTGTCTTGTTGAAGGTTTATAGGAACATTGTGAGCTGACCTACAAGGACAAAGCAAGAACAAAGGATTCCTACAACAAGAAGTTTTCAACAACTCACCATACCCCTCCTTCACCTTGCTTTTAAGAATGCTTGTGGGGTTTTAGAAATGAGTGTGGGGTTTAAAAATGAGTGTGGGGTTTAAAAATGAGTGTGGGGTTTTGGGGGCACAAGCCACCTGTTTGCTTTCATGGCCCTGCTTAAACAAACCTTTCTCAGCTACAAACTCTGATGTTTTGGTTTATTTGGCCTCACTGTGTATGGGGCACACAAATCTGTGTTCAGTGACACACTGACTGATGGATATTGTCAGCCTAAGATGCTGCCTTTTCAAAAAAAAAAACTGAGATGAGAAGGAAAATGGTCTCTCCAAGGCATCTGGAAAGTCTGAAAATGATAAACCCCATGACAATTGTATTTTTACATGGAGGTAAGTCCCTCAGTGGATACACCTACACAAAATTTAAATAAAAATATAGCTTGATGAGATGCTTTTTTATTTTTTTATTGTTTTTGCCATACAATGTCATAATATCGATGCTTTTTTAAAATTACCTTGTATTAATTTCTGATACCTAAAGTGAGATTTCCTTTTCTTTTAATGGTTTGGATGAAACATGGTTCTGAGTGATTTTACATTAGTATTGGAAAATAGATAAGAAGTTAAGCTGCCCTCTCCTCATCATGTATTCATTTCTGCATAATATGCTTTAGTGGAATTAAGAGACTTTCATTTAGGATTACTCTAAAATGCCAGTGACAAAAACAAAATGTAATTGATCTAATCTTCCCTTTCACTTAGATGACTATTACTTAAAAATTCAGACCATCTTTAAGAATTTTATATAGAGGGTAATTTCCACTTATGTTTAAAATAAGAAAAGACACCTTCTAGGATATGCTAAATTACAAAAATATTAATTATATGAAAGTTTGTCACTTCTGCACAAACTTCTTCTGGATAAGACTCTTCCTCACTTTAGAAGAGTCACTTTACAAAGAAATCCTACAGTATTGCTTTAGCTGTGTAGTAGGAATACCATATACAGCACAGACTAAGTCTTGTATATTCCTTGAGAGCGTGATCCATGTCTGATTTATTTACTTTTCAAAATTTTCCTGGTGCCAAAATACCTAGGGACAGTGCCTTAAACACTATTAAATATTGATGCAGAATTAAAATAGTAAAGGAACTTGAAATGATTTAAGTTCAATATATTATATTACTTTGACTTTACTATTTCACAATGTAGCCTCTTTGCAATTGACTCAAATTCCCCAGAGTTTTCAATATACTTGAATTATGTCCAACTACCACATCATTAGCTGAGATAAATTTCATTACATGGGATTAATATAAGGAAGTAGATGGGTAAATTCACTATAAGATATTTATTTACAGATTTATCACATCACATGAAAATGTGAGTTTAAGGCAATTGAGAAAATCCACTATTAAAGAAGAAGAATAAACTGGAACATACTCACCAGAAAATGTTAAACTATTTTGGTGGATTTTGGTTTTGTCAAATTCTTAAATATGTTTGGCCTAACACATTTCCCTTTAATTCCCTTAATATACCCTGTGGATTTCCACAGAAATGTGAACCGTATGTTTCTGATTCATTTATACTTAACTCATCAACATGTTTAGTAAGAATGATTTGAAGCACAAAGCCTCATGAGCAGTTTCTGTGGGCTCATTCACTTTACTTAGTAAACAATGAGAACCTGAACCCAGAAATCTTGGGGCCTCATTTAATACTCAGATTCCATAAAGAATGAGAGAGTTCTTAACTGGATCAGGCACACTTTGCCTTTGACGGCACCTCGCTCCAAATCTTGCAGCTGGGAGGAATTATTTTGATAGCTGGCTCTATTTTTTGTCACTTTTATTTTAGAGACTATAAGCCTTTGATGGTGCAAAAGTTGTTGGAGTTGGGACCAGCTGACACCCAATCAGCTCTGTTTGTTTACGCAGGATGAGGCTCCAACTGCCAGGGAAGTCTGTTCATCCACAGAGTCTGAAAAGAAGGCTTTCCTCTACCAGTAGTAAATTAAAAGGATCAAGCAGTATAATCTTATAATCTCTCATGACCCAACCACTACAGTTATTACAGTTTGCTTATCTATATATAG
Source organism: Antilocapra americana (assembly GCA_007570785.1). NCBI lineage: Eukaryota > Metazoa > Chordata > Mammalia > Artiodactyla > Antilocapridae > Antilocapra > Antilocapra americana. Next base: position 4,882,598 of record ML660213.1, read on the forward strand.
AGAGACAAATTTTTACTTGACTCTACACGATGTGAGTGAACAAGTACAAAACTGTCTATTTAATGACTTCATCAAGCTGATAATTCCTCGGTTTTTCTCATCTAATCCCAGTATATTAGATAAAGCATGGGGACACATGCATTTCCTTTCTTTACCAACTTGGAAAAACATACACTAAAGGTCTATGTGAGTATTTAATGAGAGATATTTTGCTCCCCTATTGGCTAGTATGTCTCTTAGCCTACCATCACATGGGGTTTTATTTTTCTCATTAAAATGGCTGACATCTGGGTTTAGGAAATTAGCAACCATACCTCCTGTTCCTCCTCCTCCTTCATGGGCATTCCTCCAACAGCTTGTCAGATCACAGTTTCCCTGTGGTTTGTGTTTATAAAAACCCTTAAGGCTCTGTAATACATTAGAGATAATCTGCTTATACTGATATCTACTTTTCCCTCCACCCACCCCTGCTATGTCCTTCTTCACCAAACCCCACTTTTTCCCTGTTCCATCTAAGGACTCTTTTGGAGACAAAAGTCTTGGTCTAGAGGCATTCCTTTCTTCTGCTCCTCATTGAAAAACAGAAATAAAAGTCCTCTGGCTATGAGATATATGTAATTTCTGTAGAAGAAACTTAAAAACAAAGGATTAGCATACTGAAATAAGAATAATCTGAAGGAAATTCCTAGGGAGAAAAACAGCTCTCTTTCATCAACTTTCTTTGGAATTAGAGAGAGATGAAAGAGATATGTGTGGTATTTGCAGGGGAAAAAAGTGTTCTTTTCAATACAGAGCATAAAATGTACCTCCTGAGTTTCATAAATGAAGGTCCTGAGCTTTTTTTTTTATCAAATGAAAGAGTGGGAAAAAAATTTATCAGGAAAAAATTTCAGTGAAAGAGAAGAATGGTTCTAAGCCACTTGTTTAATAAAACATTCCTGGACCAAGGTGTTGTGGAAAATAAGGCACTAGGGATGGAAGTGTGTTACCTTTCATTTATAATCATTAAGAACTTTTTATTTCACCATTTACATACATCATTCTGCCTTATTAAGATCAAAGTTCAAAGTAGGAAGAAGAAGAAACTGTTAGAACTTCTATACATTTTATTTTTTAACCTCCTTTAAATTTTCTTTTAAAAATATAGTGTATAATGTGAATGTACTAGTTGAATAGTACAAGTATACATTTCACAAATACACTGGTATTAAAAGAAGAGGCTCCAAATGCCCTTTGTTTTGTTTTACTAACAGAGATACAAAATCAAAAATAGGTTTTGAGTCCACCAACTTATGAAAATAAATCCTTTCTAACAGAGAAAAATAAATACTGTAAGATATCAGTTATATATGGAATCTTAAAAATACAACAAACTAGTGAAGATAACAAAAAAGAAGCAGAGTCACAGAGAACAAACTCAAGATTACCAGTGAGGAGAGGGAAGGAGGAGGGGCAATTTAGGGGTAGGGGAGTAAAAGGTACAAAGTATTAGGTATAATAAGCTAGAAGGATATGCTATACGACATGGGAAATATAGCCAATATTTTATAATAGCTATAAATGCACTATAACCTATAAAAATTGTGACACTATATTGTCACCTGTAACTTTGATAATATTGCACAGCAACTATACTTCAACCAATCAATCAATCAATCAAATCAAATAGTGGGCTGGTAATTCTGGACCTGAGTCACAGTTTCTGACCTGTGACTATTCAGCTGCTTTCCCTTGGACAACTCACTTAGGTCTCTGAATTTCCATTTGATGGTCCAAAATTAAATTAGGTACTGTCTGTGGTCCCTATTGGCAAAATGCCAACTGTACACTACACATTAAAACCAGAAACTTGAAATTCACAGTGACTTGCTACTGAACAGGTGAATAAGACTGTCATCAAAGAGCTGGGAGTCTAAGAGCAGAAGAGAATTTAAACGCTTAATACATTTTCCGATTCTGTTGTAATCTTTATAGTGAGGGTACCAAAACAGCTTGTCCTACTTCCTAGACAGTGACATATCGGACATGGCAGTGTCTCCTTCTCAGGAGAAGTTTTTGAGTTTAAAGGCACAGTTTATGGACACAGTTGAATAAAGTGGCTTCAAACTGAGAGCAAATAAAGGCTCAAGGTCAAAACTGAAGAAAGACAGACAATAATTAACAATAAAGAGTCAGCTTTGGTAAGTATTCATCTAAACCTTCCATAGTTATATCTTCATATTTCTACCACAGAGAATTTCCTGGGTTGTATGTTTATTTAAGGCCCATTTTCTTAATATATTATGATTCATAGTCCTAAATTAAGATTCTTGGATGTGTCCCTTTGGAGTTTAGAGAGTCAGTTCAACCCGCTAATTACACTGCTCAGCTGCAAACAAGATGGAGTATTTTTATTTATTAATATTTCCTTTCAAAATTAAAATATCTTTATGGGACATACCTTCCTTAGTATATTTTTGGTTTCTTGAAAAAACAGTAGTTTTTAATTCATCTTGGATCCCACAAAGCACCAAGCATGATTTTTTTTTCCACAGAGCAAGTGCTCAAAACATATTTTGAATGAATGAAGGTACATGAGAGATAAAGGTGGCAGTAACTTACCAAAATCTAGAAGAGTTTTCCAAAATGCAATTGGTAGACAGTTTACATCATTCACTCTTTTGTTTAAACACACTGTATTGGGCTCCACTTCAAACCTATTTAATCTCTCATATTTTCATAAGCTCACCAAGAGATTCTGGGCATGCAAAGTTTGAGAACCACTGCCCAATTCCTCACCCTTTTCAATTTCTGGTAACTATCAAGAACATGAAGGATAGTTTCTGTTTTGAAATTTCTTGAGACCTAACTTTTCTTTTTGCTTCTCAGTTTGTTTTGTTTAGAATCCATTCTGAATCCCAAGACTGCATATTTGTCATCATTTGACAGTAGGGATCTTATGGTAGAGGTAGGAGGTAGGGGGACCATGACTAATAATGACTACAATACATTGAGTACTTGCAAAATGCCAGGTTTTGTTTTAAGCATGTTTTATATAGATTTGTTTATTTAATATTCTTATTAGATCCTATTTATTAGATATTCTTATTAGGTCCATTTTACAGATAAGAAAACTGATATACCTAAATAAATAAGTAATTTCCCTATGGTCACACAATTAGTAAATGGTAGAGCGTGGGTTCAAACCTAGGCAACGTGGTTCTAAAGTCTGCACACTTGGCCACTAGGCTAAACTGCTTGACAAGAGCAAGTGATAAAGAACAAGGTTCTAAGGAGTTCAAAGAAGAAAGAGATGACTGTATTGCCATAAAAAGGAGACTTCTAACTAAGAAAATATGAATGCTGTGTGTCTGTGACTCTCAGTCACTAAAGCTATTGTGAAGATATAATTTTATATGCTTTTCCCGAACAATAGCAGCTTAGCTACAAGCTTCCCTGGTGGCACAATGGGTAAAGAATTTGCCTACAATGCAGGAGACCTAGGTTGGGAAGATCTCTTGGAGAAGGCAACTCCAATCTACTCCAGTATGCTTGCCTGGGAAATCCCATGGACAGAGGAGCCTGGCAGGCTACAGTCTGTGGAGTCGCAAGAGTCGGACGCAACTTAGTGACTGAACAACAACAGAAGTTTAGCTGCTCTCAAACCCACTACACCCCAGTCACAGATGTCATTCTTGGAGCTGGTGGCTTTGGTTGATATTAATATGAGCTGTCACCCAGGAGACTTGTGTTCTCAGTGTGGGGGAAGTCTCAGAGTTATAGGGAAGTTTAAATAATGGAGTAGATGTCCAAGTGGAACTGAAGATTCCATATAGGGCATAAATAAAGATATAAATTTAAGGGAACATAAATTGACATATTCTTTGTGGACACACTAGAAAATGGAAGCAAGGAATTTCTTACATGCCTTGATGCCAGCCCAGGATATATGAGACTTCTCAGAATCAAAAGAATATGGAAGTATAGACTCCAGACCAAGTCATTCTCACCAGCCTGAAGTCACTGTCTTACAGAATCCGGTTTCCACGGGGCTGGGAAAAGTCACTCCCTTAGGTTTAGAATAGTTGCACAATCAGAGTTGGTGATGACAGGCACTTTACATTTGTGTGTGTTAGTCACTCAGTTGTGTCTGACTCTTTGTGATCCCACGGACTGTAGCCTGCTAGGACTCTCTGTCTGTGGGTTTCTCCAGGAAAGAATACTGGAGTGGACTGCCATTCCCTTCTCCAGAGGATCTTCCTGAACGAGGGGTTGAACCCCGGTCTCCTGTACTGCAGTCAGAGTCTTTACCATTTGAGCTACAGGGAAGTCCTACTTTACATTTCAGTCCTTTTGACAGAGGAAGGATGAGGTCCATTCACTTTCTTCGCAGATTAAGATAAGACAGAGCTAGTTGTGACACCAAGTTGTTATCAACAAGAGGAATATAATGTTAGATACGTCTTTCTGAGACAGTTTCCTAACACTCTGCTTGTTCCCAAAAAGATATGAGGAACATGATCTTAGCAATCAGGGGAACAGGTTAGTTTAAAAGGAAGCTAAGACTCAGAACTATCTGTGTTAGTGAGATGAACACACACTTCAAGTGTTTATCAAGCATATTCTGAATGCCCGCTACATGCTGGGCATAATGGTAGTCTCTCATGGGAGAATTTCCTGCAGGTCATATGGAAGGGTATGTCATAGGGCAAAGAGTCATGGGAATCAGACAGATCCTAGTCACTAGATCTGGTGAACAGACTCAGGAAAAAAACAAAGTAGATCATTCGTCTGAGTGATCACCTTGAACACTGATTAAAATCTCATGATAACATTAAGAAAAGAAAAAGGATTTTTCTCTCCCTCAACAAGGTAGGATAACTTTTCAAAGCAAATCCTAAACATAAAATTGACAAAAGTAAAAGATCTCTCAAAAAATATGCAACAAAAGTAGCTTTCAGCAGGAATATCATCACATATATAAAATGAAATGTGAGTTATTCACTATCAAGAATGTTCAAAACCCTTCAAGTGAATTTGTTTGAACTGTTTAACAGCACAATAAATATGATGGGTGGTCTGGTTCAGGCACCTGTCCAAGTCAAATTGCATTACATTTCATAGCACCAATACTTAAAAGCCCCCTCCTTGTTGCATCAACAGCAGTGCATGGGATCATCTCCAGAATGCATGGAAACCAACATATTATACAAACACATTTGCTTCATGAGCTAGACTCTGTCATTTTCCAGAAAATACAAACTGAGGAAGTAAAAAAGAGATTTGCCTGTTACAACTCAAAGCTGTACTACTTGAAATACACATGGACTTGAGGGGTGAGAATTTATCTCATGAATAGTCAAGATACTTCGCAAAAGCATGAACATCATTTTCAGGGTCAAATGGCAAAGAGGCTAAAATGCAAGTTTTCTAACTTTCAAGCCAGTATATTTTCCATTCCACAGGATGCCTCTCAGTTCAGTTTTCCATATCACTGAAGCCTGGAATAGAGTTACTGAATATCCACCACCGTTTTCCCCTCCTTTTAATATTTAAGGTGTGGCCAATAGGTCATAAAGATTTGAGTGCACACCTCTGCCATTAACTTGCTATACTAAACAAGCCACCTAACTTCACACAAGTCCATTTTTCTAGCCTATAACTGTATCGACTAAATTGAAGGGGTTTTGAAAGAACTAGAAGAAGATTCTACCAAGGTATAAGTACCATGTATGTATGTATTAATAATAATAATCTCCCTGAGGTTGAGGATTATATAAACACTTGTTCAATTTAAGTACCTTGCATAGAGTGGTAAGAGTAATTGAACACTTGCTATGTGTCCGGCACTGTTCTAAATACTTTACTCATATAAACTGAGGGAATCTTTACCACAAGCCTATGAAGCAGATCTTTTTCTTCTCATTCTGCATGCATAATATCAGAGGCTCAGAGAGGTAAATGGAGGAACTGAGATTCCAGGCCCAGAATCTCTGTTTCATGACCACTGATGCACAACATGTTCGATATAATGAACAGCATTGGACCAGTGGCCAGCAAACCTGCACTGTTCTACTTTAGAGAGGGTCTAGCTGGAGCCTAGAACCAAACACATGCTTAATAAAACACCTGCTGAACTCACTTGGGCAACATGGTCTTTCACAAGTCTGTGAATCCTCCTTCAGCCACCTACCTCACTGACCTGTGTGAGTCTCAAAGAGAAAACACATTTCATACAAGTGTTAAGAGGCTACCTGATGGCTCAGCAGGTAAAGAATCTGCCTGCAATGCAGGAGACACAGGAGATGCAGGTTTGATCCCTGGGTCAGGAAGACCCCCTGGAGGAGGCAATGGCAATGCACTCGAGTATTCTTGCCTGAAAAATTCCATGAACAGAGGAGCCTGGTTGACTACAGTCCAAAGAATCGCAAAGAGCTGGACACAATTAACTGACTACGCATGCAAGATGCTACTAGCAATATGTGTTAAGAAAGAAATGATAGCCTTGCCTAGATAGCTAGACTGGTCTGCTCCATTATTTTCTTCTTGATCTAACCCAGTATGTTGTGAATTAGGTTTAGACATCAGAGCAGAAGCTGCTGACTACGTGCCCATGTAGGCAAGAGTCAGGAGACCTCGGAAGACTTTCGCAAGGCCGTGGCTCTTGCTGCAGCCCATCCAAATTCCATCATGGAACGTGCAAGGCCCAAGGGATGGTCCACTGCCAGATCACTTCCCGTGCTATATCCTGAGGCCTCCACGTTGTTGGCCACTCATCCCAGCAGGCCCTCCCCACACAGTGCTCTGGCTGACCACTTTTAAGACGTTAAACAATGCAAGCCTGAGACATGACTATTACCTCTTTTGTGGGTTGAATACTATCTCCCCCAAATTAATGTCTATCCAAAACTTCAGAATATTAGTTTATTTGGAAATAGGGTCTTGCAGCTATAACCAGCTAAGGATCCTGAGATAAAATCCTGGATTTTGGAGTCCAATGACTGAGGTCCTTATAAAAGAAGGAAAAGGGAGATTCAGACGCAGAGACAAAGAAACAGAAGTGAAGGCCATGACACACCAAGGACAGCATGAGCTTCCGGATGCTGGAAGAATCAAGAAAGAATGACTCCCTAGAGTCTTAGGAGTGAAAATGGCCCTACCAACATTTCAGTGTCAGATTTCAGGCCTTCAGAACTGTGAGGAAATAAACTTATGTTTTTTTATGCAAGTCAGTTTGCGATTAATTTCTTAGAACAGACCTAGAGAACTAATTCACCACTCTTACTGCTTATTCCATAAATTAGAAAAGGTCTTTCAATGAGTTTAGAATTTACTGAAGAATCAGATTCTAAATCTGGAACTAAATCAAAAATTTTATAAATTGCACTCTATGTGGGGAGAAAATTCTACTAATCACATTCCACATGGAAAAAGCAGAAGTTATTACCGGGCAACATTTATTCTCACTGTTGATGGTTCAATAATGAAAACAAAATTTACTTAAGAGTTGAGGGACTTTTTTTCCCCTTGTGTAGCATGCTTCCATGTAATTATAAAACAGTGTGCTATTAAAAGACGCAGTCTATTTTTTTAAAAAAAGGAACTTAAAAGAAATACATTAGAAAAAAATTAATTCCAAAAATATAATAAAAACTGTCATATTTATGCCATCAAACAACCATTTCCAGAAATATTTTCATTACTCTTGGTTACTACTGATCTATCTAGCCCAGTTTTGCACCTATTACATAGTAAAGTTTATTTAAAATATTCATTAATCCACATTTTTCCACAACCTAAATAACTAAGGACCATCAAACATGATATTTTAAAACAGATTTTAACTGGGCTCATTTATACTTTTTGACTATTTTGTCCTAGATTATTACCCAAAGTGTAACACAGAAGAGACCCTCAAATTTTAACTTGGTAGGAAAAAAAAAAAACCTGTAAAAATTTTATGCTTTTCAATCAAAGGGAGTGCTCCCAGCATGGTGCTCACTATCCGTGTGCAGCTGTGACTGAAAAAACTCAAGGTGTGATTAAACAATCTTTTTCATATAATCCTCCCTTAAAGGTTTTTTAATTGGAACGTGGCCATCATTAACAGAGTCTGTTCAGCAGAAGTCTTTGCTCCAAGTGACGAAAGGAGCCACCCAACTTCTGACTCCTTCATGCCAGGCTGATGCCTGCTACTGCCACCTCTCAACAGGGCACTGCTCCATCACACGTCAGTTTTAATAAAGCAAATAACATGATGATAACTATGTTTACGAGCCTTTGACAGCCAGTGGCTTCAGAAGAAACTTACTTTTCCACAGCACAAACCACAGGCACTGGGGCGGGTCTTCCTGGGTGGAAAACTCGCCTATGTACACACGCCGCCCTCCTTTCCAGTTTCCTGATACCCATCCGCTGTAGGGTTATTTTCTGGTGTCCTGGCCCAGGAACTGGAGGACCACTTGAACTCTTTCTTCCATATATGTTCCCCGCCTCTAGTCTGTCACCACATTCTTTCACCCCTTGACTGAAGCCACCTCCTTTCGTGCCATGGTTCCAGCTTCTGTCGCCTGAGCCTGCTCAAGGACACCCTTGGGCATGCACACCTCCCCTCTGAGATCCCTTCCATAGTCTCCATCCAGGCAAATGTGCCTAAAACATCACTCGCTTAATGGCATTTCTTTAATATTTTGTATGGTTCCCAACTGTCCACTAGATCAAAGCACTAATCCCATAGTGGGTTTTCAGACTCTTCTATAATGTAATTCAACATATCTCTCAATCTGGCTTGTTCTTGTAAACTCCAGGATAGCAGTGTTCCCACTGCTTCCTTTCTAGCTGGGGGAAACATGATGACTCTTTCAGCCTGCTCCCAGTTCTTCTTGAATTTTGAGCATAGAATGTCCTCCCTCTTACCCACCATTGTGTCAAAAAAAACAAACAAACCAACAAAAACTCTATTCATTCTTATAGATCCTGCTCAGTCTTACTTCCTCTAGGAGTCTTCTCACACTACTTTACTCCACAAAATAATATTCAACCTCTGAAATAATTAACTCTCAAAGTCCTTAATTATATGTAACTGCCTGTCCTTCCATCTTTCTCAGTCCCTCATTCTCACAAGATGGGCTCAGAGACCTTGTTGGGATCTGTGGGCTTTATCTTCTCGTTATGTTCCCAGTCTACCTGTCCTTTCTCAGCTTGCTGCTGTCTCTACTCACCTTATACAGGTTAACAGTCTCATCAGCTCAATCGGTAGTTCCATCTCCCCGTGACCCTCTGCCTTGCCAACTCCAACACAAGTTCAATAATTTTTTCTATTTCTTCGGTTTCTTTTCAGTAGCTACGGGTACAAATTGGATGACAATGTGTATCAGCTCCTTTAAATTTTCTATATGCATTTATGACTACCTGGTAATTCTTCCTCATTCTTACACAGCTGCCTTTTCCTTTCCTTTACAGATTTTCTTAGGTCCTATTCTTTTCATTCTTAGAAAATGGCCATGATAAGGTACAGTTGTGCTTGGTTTCACGATCCCCACGCTCCAATGTGCCTATGCTCCTTGCCAGTCTTACACGGAAGAGCATCCCTACTCTGTAAGACTCTTGTTCCCTTCCTCTTCCATCTTCTTTGAGTTCTTGTCCAAGCCATTGTTCCAGTTCTCCCTCTCCTGGCTTCTCCTGTCAACTTGTATAATATGCTCAAACTACCCCTATGTAGTTTCAAATACCCCTTTTTAAAGCTCCTTCTGGAGCTTGTCTCCTTCTGGATTTGACAAGTAAACTTTTTAAAGACTACACCAGCCATGCTCACTTTTCCAGTCCAGATTCCCAACCTGAGGAACCTGATGCTTAGCCTCACTGCTTCATGGAAAATGCTCTCCAAAATGTATAAGTGTACATTAGAATACTATTCAACCACTAAAAGGAAGGAGAGCCCACCATTTGTGACAACATAGATGGAACTTCAAGACATGATATTAAGTGAAGTAAGTCAGACAGAGAAGGATTATCTCACTTATGTACGGAATCTGAAAACAAACACACAAAAACAAATATTAGACTTGTGGTTACCAGAGTTATGAGGAGTGATGGAATTGAATGAAGGTAGTCAAAAAGGTACCAATTCTGAGTTATAAATAAGTATTGAGGATGTAATGTACAACATGATGACTATAGTTAGCACTGCTGTGGAGTATATTTAAAAGTTGCTAAGAGAGTAAATCCTAAACTTTCTTACCGTAAGGGAGAAACATTTTGTTATCTGTATGAGATGATGTATGTTAACTAAACTTCTTGTGATAATTATTTTACAGTACATGTAAGTTGGGTCATTATACTGTATATCCTAAACTTATATGGTGCTATATGTCAACTACATCTTAATAAAACAAACAAACAAAAAAAAAACCTGTTTCTGGTCACCTCCCTCCTACCTACTAAATCTAATGGCCTCATTTTCATTCTATAGCACCCACAGGTGTTTACCTAAATAACTGTCTCAAAATAATTGTCTTCTTAGCTTTCATGACATTCCTCTATATTTTCTTCTACCTTTATGATTCCTCCTGAGAATTTTTCACTGATTTCTCTTCCCTGGCCTATTCTTTTAACATGGGTCCTTAAAAATGTTTTCTTCTAGTTTCTCTTCTCTCCTACTACCAATTTTCTCTAGCAGTAATTTCTTCAATCCCCATGGTTTTATCTGATTCCCTGGTATTGATGACTCCCAAAGTTTACTTCCACCCTCAGTCTACGATTTAGACATGTATTTCCAACAGTCACCAACTTCTGTTGACACCTCAAACAACCTGGGCAAAGGTGGGTTCATTATCTTTACTCTTGCTCCTTCTTCTATATTCTTTGTGCTTGTTATTGCTGTGTTTAATTGATCAATTGTGTCCAACTCTCTACAGCCCCATGGACTGTGTGTAGCCCAACAGGCTCCTTGATCCATGGAATTTTCTAGGCAAGAATACTGGAACAGGTTGCCATTTCCTTCTCAGGGGATCTTCCCAACCCAGAGATTGAACATGTGTTTCTTGTGTCTCCTGCATGGACAGGTGGATTCTTTATCACTAGCACCACCTGGGAATAACTTGACCAGAACACTGGCAGGCAGTCATTTTTAGATTATTTCCTATACTTCATCTCCAATTCCAGTGGGTAACCCAGTCCTAACCCATACAAATTTCCCAATCTGCCCTCACCTACATCCTGAAAATCACTACCTAAATTCGGGTAATCTTTGTGTCTAATCAATCGCCAGCCCAGGATTGATGCTTGGGACTGGTGCAGCGAGATTTCCCGGGGGGGAGGGAGAAGGGAGGGGGGTTCCGGAGGGGAAGCATATGTAAACCCATGGTGATATCATGACAATGTATGGCAAAAACAATAAAAAAAAAAAAAAAGAAGACAAAGAAGAAGAAAAAGCAGCTCACGGAGATGGGCCTTGTGTGCCCTTCTGAAGATCTAAGATTATGTCCTAAGGGTTTTGGATTACTAATAAATCATTCTAAACAGGGAAAAAAATAAAATAAAATAAACTGTGCATTGAAAAAGAAAAAAAAAAAAGGACCTAATGAGTCTCTCCCTATAGCCTCTTTCAATCTACCCAATTAGTTTCCTTTAAAGTTATTTCTATGTTGCCAGAGCTAGTTTGTTACATACGTGACCATGTCACTCCTCTATTTAAAAATAAGAATCAACTCTGATCTAAGATGTTCCTAAAAGCTGCCTTGTCCTTTGTGTCTTCCCAAGTTAAAATATGGTCTACTTATAAAGGCTGGTTGGGATGACCAGTGTATAAGTTTTGGCCATTTGGTTTTACTTGAGAAATTGTTCTTATTTTCTTCTGTTGTTCAAAGTTCCAAGTGACATATGTAAAACCATTTCTTCCTCTTTCCAGATGCAGTTCCCTCTGCTCCAAAACGGGCTTCTCCATGTAACTGGTTGCATCCTAGACCCATTTGCCTGCTCTTGCAGTTCCCTTGTACCTCAAGGAAGCCATGTTAAATGATGGAATTTGGGTTTCAGTAAGTTTTCTTAAAGATGTCTCATTTATTTCTACAGAATAATCTTTTTACTTTGCATAAAAGTTAATGTCACTTTTATAAATGCTTGCTGAAATTGAAATGTCCAGTGTGCTGGCTTTCCACCTGGAATAAAATTAGGATTAGGATTAAAAGGATTCACTACATTGAAGAAGTCCCTGGATTTTTGAAATTATTTTAGAAGATTTTCTGTTGTTATTTTGCAATAAACATGCGCAAACTAAGCTATGAAGCCAGTTAAAGTTGCTTCTGGTTTACTCTAACTGCACATAAACATTCTTATTCACTATCAGTGCCAGTTTGAGCATTATCCAAGTCTTAACACATGGATCTCCCCACTCCAGCCACCACCAATCACAGCTGGGAGAATTTGATCATATTTTTCAAGCCTTGTATAGGATTTGTAAAGGGTCTTCTACTCTACCTCTCAGTGTAAAGTATTATTTCATAGAAGACTGAAAGCTTGATTTTGTGTTGATTTTTAAGCCTTTCACACAACATAAATATAAAAAGCTTTATCTGAGTTTACTTGTACTGTCTCACTCAAGATGGATCTTAAAAATGCTTTAAGAATCTCCCCCTTGTTCATCACATGTTAGGGTGTGTGTGAGAGCAGGAAAGAAAACACCAAGGATTAAGTTTGTTTATCTTAAAATTTTTAGCTTGTCGTCAATCATTTCATTTTAATGTGCTACATCATGCTACAGTAATTGTTTTAACCCATTTTCTGCTGACCATACCAAACCTTCTGTGAAATCAATTTAAAGTTGTTCCTTTTGAAATTTCTCTCCAAAAAACAAGGAAAATATAGATTTGAAGTGATTATAGGAATAATTACAGTAAAATGTAACTATTTAAGTAGAGTTTGAACTTATATTTTTATCTACTGGCTCACAATTTCTAGCATGTTCATCATGCAAGGAACTAGGCTATATATATATATATATATATATATTGCAGGATATAAAAATACCCAGATTAAATAGGTCAAATCAGGTAATTAACTAGTTAACTAACTTCCTGCTTCACTTTTTCTCTATTTACATAGCTGTTTATATTTGTTTAGGGGAGCCAAACATGATATCCTGATAATCATTCTCATAAGCTATTTACTCCACATAATAGAAGTTTTGTGATACAAAATCACACAATTACAATGTTCTTTTAAAAAACACACACACAACCCTTCCCCCATCTAAAAGAAAAGTTATAAATTTAGGCCAATATAAACTTGTCAGAGTTCTCGCTCTCAATTTCACACCAGGGCGTGGTGCTACACAGCTGGGGAGCTGAGCTAATAAGTGTTGAAAAATGAAAAATGCTGCTTTATGGCATCACATAAACTGGCAAAAAGAATACTTTTACCTCCACCCCATTTTTGACAAACAAATGGCAAAATGTAGATGCCATAAGAATGAAATTTATATGATATTAGACCCCTGGGACAAACAGAACGGTCTTGTGGGATTTTTTTTTTATTGAATACTATATGTAATAAGAAGTGGCATAACATTTATAAAATCTAATCACTTTTGTTCCTTTTTTGAACCCCAAAGGGGTCATTTCTAGGAAAGCTGTTGGAAACACTGAATAATGATCTATTTATCCAGTAGTGAAACAGGATTATCCCTTTTACAAGGAGACTGAGTTTTCCCTAACAATGTAAATGCTATAATATGAATGCACACATTGAGGTATTTGAGGAACACCATGCACAGCAAAAATTTATCAAACACCTATAATGGCATTCAGAAAGTAAGGCTGAGTCCTCTTAGATAATTTACATTGAATACTGAAATCAGGACACAACTGATCTTCTTGGGTTGGTTTGTTTCCCATCTGATGGCCATTCACTCATTTTCACTCTTCAACCATTCCTTCAGCACTCAGTCTGCAAATGTCTAGTGCAGGCTTACCATGTCCAAGTGCATAAGCCTAATTGAATGTCTAAAGTCACAAGAATGACACATTAAAGCAAGATGACTCACTTTTATCATGAGGAGAAATCCCTTTATGCAGGGGCTAGGAACTCACCTGACAGAGCCAGAACAAGGTAAGCAAAGAAAGAGCCAAGAGCATACACCATCAGGGTAGATTCCATCCCCATAGAAAAACACTTAGACTTCACTGAAGGGAGGCGACAGAGCAACTCAGGACCCTCTTCTAAGGCTTCTAGATATTGCTAGAGTCCAGTAGCTGGGAATTCCCAATTACATTTAAATAACTATTATTATCTATTTTATATATACCTTCCCTGATTTTCCATAGCTAGAAATATAATGTCTCTCCTCTAAACTTGTTAAAATTGCATCTGAAATCTTCTTAAAGGAATTACTACTATTTAGGAAGGTTATGACTAACCTAGATAGCATATTGAAAAGCAGAGACATTACTTTGCCAACAAAGGTCCATCTAGTCAAGACTATGGTTTTTCCAGTAGTCATGTATGGATGTGAGAGTTGGACTATAAAGAAAGCTAAGCACAGAAGAATTGATGCTTTTGAACTATGGTGTTGGAGAAGTTTCTTGAGAGTCCCTTGGACTGCAAGGAGGAGATCCAACCAGTCCATCCTAAAGGAGATCAGTCCTGGGTGTTCATTGGAGTGACTGATGTTGAAACTGAAACTCCAATACTTTGGCCATCTCATGCGAAGAGTTGACTCATTGGAAAAGACCTAATGCTGGGAAGGATTGGAGGCAGTAGGAGAAGGGGATGAAAGAGGATGAGATGGCTGGATGGCATCACCGACTCGATGGACATAGGTTTGGGTAGACTCCCGGGAGTTGGTGATGGACAAGGAGGCCTGGAGTGCTGTGATTCGTGGGGTTGCAAAGAGTCAGACATGACTAAGCAACTGAACTGAATGGAACCTTGCATTATAAATATGTACACCTCTTGTCTCCCTACAAAATGTAAACTCCTAAGAGTAGGACAAAAGTTTGATATATCCTTTACTCACCCACAGTATTTAGCACAGTGCATTCTGAATATTCTGTCATTTGGTTGAATAAGTATCTTCAGTGGAGTCAAGCATACATAATCTAACACAGCGTCAGATAATACTACAGTAGTAAATAAAGACAAAAATATAAATACTAATTGAGAAAACTAAAAAGCATGACTACTGTTGGGAGAAGTATCATTCAGGCAGCCTAAATCATATGCCAACTAATAAGTAATAGGAAAAATGAGGGAACTCTGACTACAGTTTTTAAAATGTGGAATTACATGAATAAGTCACTGAAGAGTGGTTTTCCCCAAATTCCCCAAAGATTTTGAATATATTTTATAGGACACAACCAAAGATTAAAGTTACATGTGCAGTCACATTATCATTTTTATGTTTCATAATTTAATTAAATGTATCACTGGAGTATTTCCTCACAAACAAATACAAATTCTGCAAATGCAGATGATTTCCAGGAATGAACCAATTTCCCCATCACTGTTATTAATATCAGTGTTACTACTACAAGTTATTACTCAGTCTACAATTACTTACACTGAAATGGTAAAAACAAGAAGGATTTTGGTTAATTTTAGTAGGTTCTATTAAGTAGGTAGCATTGAAATGTATTTTTTTTTAAATTTTCTTTACTTTATTGTGTTGGTTTTGCCATACATTGACATGAATCCGCCATGGGTATAAATATGCTCCCCCTCCACAACCCCCCTCCCTCCTCCCTCCCGATTCCCTCCCCCTGGGTCATCCCGGTGCACCAGCCCCGAGCATCTAAACTGGGCTGGCGATTGATTTCACATATGATAATTAACATGTTTCAATGCCATTCTCCCATATCATCTCACCCTTGCCCTCTTCCACAGAGTCCACGAGACTGTTCTATACATCTGCATTTCTTTTGCTGTCCCACATGCAGGGTTCTCGTTACCATCTTTCTAAATTCCATATATGCGCGTTAGTATACTGTATTTTTGTTTTCCCTTCTGGCTTACTTCACTCTGGATAATAGGCTCCAGTTCCATCCACCTGAGTAGAACTGATTCAAATGAATTTAAAAATGAAATGTATTTTTTTTTTATCATCACCTTGTTTTATACTCCAAGTTATAGAGAGGAATCGTAAGTTCTTTACTATAGACTTGTCAATTATCTTTGTCTTAGTGCTCAGAATATAGCTGGCAACCTACCAATGCTATTAACATTTTGTCTTCCCTGTTGGCTCAGCCGTAAAGAATCTGCCTGCAGTCCAGGAGATGCTAGTTTGATCTCTGGGTTGGGAAGATCCCCTGGAGAAGGAAATGGCAACCCACCCAAGTATTCTTGCCTGGGAAATCTCATTGACAGTGGTGTCTGGCAGGCTGCAGTCCGTGGGGTCACAAGAGTCAGACAAAGCTTAGCAACTAAACCACTACCACCTAACTTGCCTAAACTTTGGAAGAGAAGATTATATATATACATATACATATATGGAGAGGTATGTGTGTGTGTGTGTGTGTGTGTGTGTGTGTGTGTGTGTGTATTTAAAAGACTGATTTCAGAGAAGTGGTGAATACTAGATAATTTTAATGAGACACATGGATATGTGAGTAATCCCAGATTTTGTATCACTTAGTATGAGATTTTTTCCCTCTACTTGAGTTCAAATGACGGCCATCACAATACAACTTCACTGGACTAGGCACAAAATAAGCAAAAGGCTTAAGTGAGCTTAAGTGAATCAACAGCAAAACAGCCAGGCCTGACAAAAAAACCCTCTTAGGGATAAAACACAGCACTTTTCTCAAACAATATTGGAGGTAGTCAAGATAGTTGAGCAGAGCAGCCTGGACTGCAGCCATGTGGCCTGTGGTGACATCTTTTGAGGACTGGATTTAGTCAACCACAGGTTAAGAAAGAAAATAATTATAAACAATGACAGCCTGGAGAACAAAGCCACAAATTAAAGTTCTCTCTTCAAAGTACTTCATTTTAAGGTTGAGAGCCCCAAATTATTGGCCTGATTAGCATAACCCTTGAATATAAAGAGAACCTTTTTTTCTAACTTGTGACATGGACCACTTTAGACAGGGAAACAAAAAAATAAAAACTTGTTCTTTACAGTATTTGTGTCTTTTTTTCTTTCTTTTTTTCTTCTTTAGATCATGTGAATCTATGAAATGAAATCCCTAGAGGGTTTCTTGAATTGATCCTATAGGAAATGCCTTAGAGATCAGCGGGACACAGTTAAGAAATGGCTGCCATTAGGTACAAAGAGTCTGGCTGAAGTTTTAATACCATGCTCCCTGGTTTTCTTCTTTTCCTCACTCAGAAATGAACAAGCCCCTGAATGATGTGATGAGGGAAGCTTGGTGCTTTGCACAATGCACAGCTTATAAGAAAAACTGCATGTATCTTGTGTTTATGACCAGGGCCATGGGTCGAAATGAAAAATCATGACCTGTGTGAACTGAAATAATCAAGACATTTCATTTGCAGTATGTTTTTATGTTTTCTGGAAGTTTGTTTTAAGACAAGGAATATATTTATTGATTGTTCAGTCTTTTCTCTGGTCTAAGGAATGGCTTAAAGACAATGATGAGATTTGAGTCTGTGTGTGTGTGTGTTGAAGGAAACACGGAATATACTTTCTCTAGCCCCATTCTACCAAGTTTTCCCTGAATAAGCAACAAATTGGTGGTAGCTATTACCCCAAGTGGTTTCCAGATGTTAACCATGTGACTGAGCAGAACTGTTCTCTGACTAGAGAGGTAAGTGATGGGAACTGTTAGCATATGTGATGATTTTCATAACTATGAAGCACACTTTTTTGTCTATCAACTCCACCTGCACAATATAAAAAACCTTACATAAATGGGATACTTTTTGTGGAGAAGAGGAAGATTTAAATCTATATAGCATATGTGAATCTTTCTTTTTTTTATAACAGGAAATAAACTAACAATGAAAGCTGGTTATTCCTTATCTTTTAAATTTTTTTAGGTTTAAAATTTTATGTTTGTGCTCTATAGAAAGGGATATACATTCTTACAGTCTATGTTATGACAAGCCTTTTTGATGTCTAACATAGTCTAGTTAAAATTTGCTGCTAAATTATTTTCAGCTAACGTTGAACACTGATGTGCTTTATATTTTTTTGTTAAGAAAAATAAATAATTCACACTTTTGCAAGTGGAAGGTATGTACTTTTTCTGGCTTTCATGAAATTATATTATTATTAGAAGCAAGTGCCAGCTAACTTTATGGGTGGCATTTCTCACAGAGAAGGAAGACATGAATCAATATTTTTATTAGCGTCAACCCATTTGTGTTCATAAACAAAATATTATTAATGTTTTTCCATTTAGACTTCCATGCTAGTAAGAAGAATATACAAATTGTTAGAAGAAAGAAATAAACTACCCGGATAAACAGTTTTTCAAAGACCATCACTATTGCAAATTAAAGCAAGAAGTCGTATTTTTTTGCCAGTCAAAGTTCCAAAAGCTAGCGTTCAGTGTTTTTAAAAATGGAAATTATTAAGTAGATTGCTTATTTCTCTCTTGTGCTTTTCCTAATGACACAGATGTAGTGAATGATATTTGTGAACATCCTTTGTCTATTACACATGCTATAGTAATTGCGTAAATATAAACTAATGGGGAGAATGGGAGAAAAACAACAGTTCTATCTCCACATGTGCGGATGTGTGTGCACATGCCCACACACACACACACACAAATATACAACTGCAGATTGCCTTCAAGTGAGAGAATCATTGCAAAGGTTTTAGCACAGTGGCAACTTTAAATGGAAGCTCTTTATTTTTTGACTTAAAAATACAGCTGTTTATTAAGTCAGAAGTCTAGACAGAGCATGGCTCAGCTGGCTCTGCTCTATGATTCAAAAATCAAGGTTTTCTCAAGGTTCTGAGGATAAACCTGCTTTGAAGCTCATTCAGGCTGTGGGGCAGAGCTCAGTTCCATGTGGTTGTAGGACTGAGTTTCCCAGTTTCTTGTCATCTATTTTCACATTCTGGAGGCTGCCTGCATTCTTTGGCTTATAGCCCCCTGCCTCTAGCTTGAAAGCCAGCAATGGGAGGTCAAGTCATTCTCAAGGTTTGCATCATCCCTCCACCAGGTCTTTTGCCTTCCTCATCTGCTTTCGAAGGCTCCTGTGATCACACAGCAACCAGGCTAGACAAGGTCTTTATTTTATTGGTATTTTAGGGCCATTGTGGTGGAGTGGGAAGTGTGAGACAGGAAAGTAAATGGTCCAATGTGCAAATGCAGGGTTTGTGGTAGCTGTGGGTACCAGAGGAGCTGGTAGGTGGGGCATTTGGGCTCCATAAGGATCAGACAAAGGAAGAGAAGATAGATTTGAGATTTGAAGAATGAATGAGCAAGTAAAGGAGGAGAGAGATATCCCTGGCTGAGAGATTAGAAGTGGAAAAGAGAAAGGGGCCCAGAGTGGACACACCGCATCGGAAGAACTCTTGCTGTTCAACACAATGAAAAGAGTAGGACAGACTTGTTGTCTCCAGGAATATACAGGAAAATAAACTGATAGTGTTCCTGAAGAGTGTTTTGAAAACTGCTTTTGTAAAAGCAAACTTTATATTAGATGTAAAAGCACCTTTGAAAGAAAGAACTGTGAGGAATCTTTACTATTGAGGTACTGGGGATAGAAAGATGGAAAAAACCCAATGTGTCTTCTGAAAAGTCAAAGAAATAGACACTCACTGAAATACAAATTATACCATATTTAATTTGTCTGGCATATATAGACTTGGAGATGTATATCATGCTTTCTTAAAATGAAGCATTCCCATAAAAATGACCTCATTTCTTTGTTCTTGCCATGCTCAGATATGCAAGTATCATCTTCAAGAAAAGTGTTTTCTAAACAGGGTAACTTGATCTCAAGAGTTTACAGGATAGTCCTTTGGACTGCAGAAACAAGATATTAAAACTTGTTTATATCTTATTTTTATCCCAAGCTTTCAGATTTATACTTTTATTTATGTTGCATATACATATAATCAATTACTAAATAATACATTATATAACATAAATAAATATAAGAGATATGCTAAAAACTTTTTAGTGATAGAGTATATATAATGATAAAATTCTGGAGTCAATCTCTATAGAAATTAATCATGTTTCTCCTACCAACTAAGCTGGATGATATGGTAGCTAGCACCAGGTGGACAGTGTTAAGGTTTAGCTGAGAATTTAAGCAGAGGCTTCTCATAAACCCTGCTTGTTGGGAACAGGAAGGATATTTTCAACATTAATCTCATAACTAAAAACAGAAGAGCATGGAGCACCTGAGGTCCACACTTTTCTAGGGAGTCATTTGATGGATTCAGAAGATCCCCAAAGTGCACTGGGGTGTGTGTGGCTCCCTTTCACTTGAGCTGGCCCGTAACTTTAAGCCGAATCACAATCCCTCTTAAGGGAGACCATGACCACCCCCCACCCAACATTACCATCACTTCAGTAGCCTTCTCACAGGACAACATCCTGTCTTCACAGGCTGGCTGACCTGTGAGCTCCAGTCACATATGCCACATTTTAAGCAACCACCCTTCTTGGATTATGGCTCATTCTTTTCCTTGTCCTTGCGACCTAGTTCTTCTTTTCACTCAGAGTCACCTCCTAGTTTTGTTTTACTCCCACTACACAATTTCTTGACAATGCATCTTGTGATTTTCAAAATGTTCTGCTTTCCAAGTGAAGCTGGAAACTGGTCTTAATATTGTGATCCTGATGTTGACCTTGTCTGGTTGTCTCCACGTCTTGTCCTGTCCACATTTCTGGCTCTTCCTGGCTACTGCCAACATGACCAACATCCAGGGTATTTCCACCGGGCTGTAGAGTTTCACTCTTCTTTCATAATATACTTTTTCTTCAAAATATAACTCAATTAAAAGTATAATTCAATTCCAACAAGTAATATTTAGGATTCCATTCTAGGCATCTCAGGAGGATGAGTAAAATAGGTCTTGCAAGTAAAATAGATCTTGAACCTAAGGAAATTACAGTTAAGTAGGTAACAGGGCTGACAGGAAAAGTATTTAAATTTAGGTTTTGTACTCCAAAGCAAAGGCACCTTCCACCACACAACACTGACAATTCAGTCTAAATTACTTTGAAATTGTCTGTGGGTTTGTAGATTTTCAACACTGTTTAATAAAAATGTACCTTTTCACATATATTCTTATACTCTCTTAAGCTCTGTGAAGGCAAATGAAACAAAATGCATACAAATGAAAATATCTAATGAGTGTTAAATTAACTTTCTGAATAATCACTGCTTTAAGCTCCTGTTTTGTCCCTGGCATCTATTTACCTAAATAATGACAGTAGCACATAACATAAAATTTACCTTTTTAACCATTTTTAAGTGTACAGTTCAGAAGTACTAAGTATAGTCACACTGCTGTGAAATAAATCTCCAGAGCTTTCTCATCTTTTAAATGTGAAACTTTATATACATGAAGGTTCCCAGGTGGTGCGAGTGGTAAAGAACCTGCCTGCCAATGGAGGAGACAAGAACTGCAGGTTCCATCCCTGGGTTGGGAAGATCTCCTGGAGAAGGAAATGGCACCCCACTCCAGTAATCTTTCCTGGAGAATTCCATGGTCAGAGAAGCCTGGTGGGCTACTGTCCATGGGGTCACAAAGAGTCGAACACGACTGAAGTGACTTAGCACAGCACAGCACATACACATTAAATAGCAATGTTTCTTTTGTCACTTGCCCTGGCCCTTAGTAACCATCATTCTAACTTCTGTTGCTATGAATTTGACCACTCTAGGTACCTCATATGTGAAATCATAGAGTATGTGTCCCCTTGTAACTGGCTTATTTCACTCACCATAATGTCCTCAAGGTTCTCTCATGTTATAGCATGTAACAGGATTTCTTTCCTTTTTAAGGCTGAATAATATTCCATTGTACTATATACTTTACTTTGGCTTCACTCATCTCTTGATTGACATTTGGGCTGCTTCCATCTCTTGACCATTCTGAATAGTACTACTATAAACATAAGAGTGCAAATATCTCTTTAAGACCCTGTTTTCAATTATTTTAATATATTTACTTGTACCCATTTTTAACTATACAAAGAAAAAGTTTCCCTTGAAGACTTACATTTTGCCAGCATTTTATTAAAAAATTCTCTGAAAATATAATTAGACAAAGGAATGGTATTTGCCTTTAAAATATGAGCTGAAGAGGATTTTAGTTTCTGTATATTCTAATAAAATATATGACAATAGAAAATCCATTGTCACACCTTTACATAAAATATTTAACAATGATCAACGATAGAGATAGATAATTAGAAAGTAGTTCACTTCAGAATAAATTGCACTTACTTTATAGATTGCAAAGATGGATTCATATGATCTGATTGGTTTTTTCTTTTTTTTAATATTGTGGTAGTTTTGCCATACATTGACATGAATTAGCCACGGGTGTACATCCTTTAAACTCTCTTTTTCCTGGTTTTTAGAAACCATCAGGAAGAAAGTAGAGACTAAAGGTACTAAAATCAGCCACACAAGGAAGAAAGAAAATTTTATTTGCTGATATTTCTGATACTGCTAAACAAAAGTTTATGCAGTATAATAAAGAGTTTTGAGCCATAATATTAAAAGCATAATCAAATATATTTATAAAAGTGGCATGTGTCATAAATTTAAATTCCTCCATGATCGTAGAATCACAGGACTTGAGAGCTTACCAAGCCCTACTCCTTGATTTCACAGTTGGAAAACCTGGTCCAAAGAGACTAAATGGGCTGTGTAATGTTACATAGCTTGTTACTCCTAAAGTTGGAATATCACTTCAATACTCTGCTCATTGCATGCTATTATGATTACATCTATATTTCATCTGTTCTTAAATGAATGAGGCAGGACATAAACGTTCAGACTGTATTAATAGGGAAATTGCTCTTTTTAATTTCCTTTTTTTTTTTTTCCAAAAAATATACATGTATGGCATGTATCATGTTCCCCCCAGCCCATGGGACAGTCTGAAGAGGGAGACTTCCCTGCCCTCAGGGGAGTAGGATCTGGTTAGGCGTTGCTAATAACTCTTGCTCTGAAATTGAAGAGCCATCAAGATCTGTCCTGCAAGAGTAAAGAATGGATGGAAGAGTCCACAGACATTATGAAGATCAATAGAGGGATTCCCAAGAGAAGTATAAGGACTCAGAGGAAGTTGACTAGCAGGTGTCTCCAGAAAGTAGCATAGGAATATGGAAACTCATCATGAAAAGTGCTCAAAAGGGAGATGATCACTTTCCTAAACAAGACTCATATGACAATGCAGAGAACATTGTTCCAGTGTCCAGTCACATATACTGACCACCCAGACTATGTCTGAGGCAGAAACTTCCACTGTCCTCACCCAAGGTCTGTACACTGCTTTGATGTGAATCACTCTGACTGTTAACAATACGGCAGGAGTGATAAGTGCCCATGCTCCAGGACTGTATTTAGCCCACAGCCGAGAAAATCATCTATCATCTCCACCATGCCTCAGCCTAGCAGACAATGCCCCAGGTGACCTCCTGGTCTGCAAAGACCCCATATATGTATGCCATGTATATCTAGTAGGAAAAGTGGGGTAAAGTAGGAGGACTCCTCAGAAGCACCGAACTGAAAAAATTTAAGGTCCCTAGAATTGAGAAAATGACTATACTAAAGTTTATAATCTCACATAGCCATTCATTTCTAAAAAGCTCAGTTTTATTGTTTAATAAGAATTCAGGGCCTTTAACTGTTTTCTAGTTTTTCTTTCATAAATACATAAGGAGAAAGTATAAAGGAATTTACTTTGCTAACTTACAAAATTTACAAAGTTACCTAATGCTGAGACATTCTGTCCACTATATATAATTTATATGTGTGTGTGTGTGTGTGTGTGTGTGTGTGTGTGTGTGTGTGTTTCTCTGTCCCTTGGAATAATGCAACAGATAAAAACCAACCAAAGGAGAAAGTAATTTTGATGCTCTAGAATGATGAAAGCAAATATAAAAACTGTCTTGTCTTCATGACTGAAGTGATTCCATTTAACTGTGATCATTTGAAAGTACCAAATATACTACTCTAAATGGCTAATCTTTCAATCTTTTTTTAAAAACTAATAAGCGTGTCCTTAAGGATTTCTAAATATATAGCAGCAAACTAAATTCCAACACTACCATTTATATCTTTAGATCCAAATGGGGCTTAAAACACTGCCAAAGGGAGGGTTGGTTACTGTTTTTTTGTTTTTATTTTGTTTTTGCTTTTATTTTATTTACCTCTTCTTATGAGTTTAAACAATGAAGTTACCAAAAGGGAGTCCATCAGTAAAAAGCATATAGATTAGCTGAAAGGAAATGAGTAACAACAACAACAAAAAGAAGAGATACATAAAGAGTAAAAGAGTGTATGAAGAAAAATCTCCCAAGGATAACTCTTCCCCCAAGTTCAAAAGGGCAAAAGATCCACCATAAAAAGAAGCAAACAGCCATCCTGAAAGTTAATTACATTTCAAAGTAATGGATGAAAAGACCATGAAAGTTACAAAACAAAGTTACATGAAAGGAACAAAACATTTTTTTTCAATAGTTGCCTACCAGATGGCATTTCTAAATACAGTAATCTAAAACCTTCTGTTTGTTCTATAAATAAAGATGAAAGGAATAGCAACAATAGCTAAGCATTGAAATCACTGGAAACAAAGGGGTGTTTTGATTAGGTTTGGAAAAATCTGGCTAATTCCAATAATCCTAAAGTAGGGAAGGCTCAAGTTTTAGGTGAAACTCAGAATCCCAGCATTCAGGTACCTGCTTAAACTAATGTTCCTTCAAGATGAACTAGTGCTCATTGAAGGTGTAGGAGCAAATCAGGAATTAAAACCAGGAGACTTGGGGATAGCTGAAGAAACACAGGAACTCCTAATCAGTAAGACTCTGAAGAGCTACAGTTTAAATCCCAGAAACACTTTTTTCTTTTTTTCTAAAATAAAATAGTTGGAACATACACTAATTTTTGTGAACTCGTGTATAAAACGTATGTAACAGTTAAGGTCCTGGACTTCGGAGTCAGATAGAACCAATATATGAATCCAGGCTCTACAAATGACTAGCAATGTGATCTTGAGCCAAGTTCTTTAGCCCCCTGAGCCTCACTGGCCAATACAGATAGTAATAGTATGCAGCTTTGTTACCGATCACGTTTTATGGCCTCCTTAATCAACAGGAACTGATAAGAGGCTGGACAAAAAATTCAGACAAGGCTTTACTGGAGTCCCCGCTGTAGCAGAGGGGAGCAAGAACAAGCAACAGGCTTCCTTGCTCCCTTGCCCACCTGGGGCTGGGGGGCGGGGGCGGGAGAGGGGTCAGTGGTGGTGAACTAGCTCTTCACATATGGAGAAGGTAGGGGTGTGCCCCGGGGCTGGGCTGGAGGAGTGAGTTAACCGGTCTGCCTACTGCGCTGACGGTGCTATGTGCAGGAAGCATGTACAGTCCCCTGCTTTAGCTCCTAGCTCTTCATAAGTGGCAGGTGGTCTTTCTGTACCTTGATCTCCATAATTTTCCCCAACTGCACATGCAAACAGTTATTTTTAGACCCTTGTAGTTTCTTTGTATTAATATTTTGCTGCTGGAGGAGACATCTGTCCAGGTGCAAGCACCGAAGCAAAGGGTCCCTGGCCCCAGGTTCCAGCTTGTCTCAGTTTTACAGGAATTTACTTATGACAGTACTTCACACTTAGTAAGTCCCAATGAATTTCAGGAGTTTATTACTATTATTAGCAATAATAATCATCATAATTATGTTTCTGATTTTTCTAGTCATTTCAAAAGCATGGGGGTAGGGCACAGTAAAGTTTTTCAGGCAGTAAATGGAGTTCTAAGAGTAGAACTCAAAGCCTTACCTGGCATATATCCAGTGGTCTCTCCTATAGCACCACCCTCTTCTCACCTGGCTCTTGAAAGTTATTCAGAATTCAAGTGGGGAAGGCAGTTCTAAAGACAGAAGCAATTTCTGAGAATTGGCTATCAGAGCTCTGTCCATCCCAGCCTGTCCTCCTTAATTAGTTTGTTCTCGGTATTCTCTGCTGAAGATCTAGGGACTTGAGAAATGATTCAGCTTATTTTTGATCTGCTTAACTAATGGCATTTAGGGCCATTCCCATGGACAGCAGTGGTATAACACTGTGAGAGCATAGAGCTTATCTTGGCATCTGATCCATGAAGATCTGGGAGTAGCAAAATTACCTTGAGCCAATAAAAGTGGCAATTGCTTAAATATGGTGCAGTCTACAATGAAAGGAAGGCTAGTGTTTAAGGGCACTTAAAAGTTCTGCAGTTTCTTGTTGAATTTTACAGGAGGCAGGAGCCACCTGCTGGGGCTGCATGCGAGCCTGCTCAGTCATGTTTGACTGTGTGCGTCCTGGACCATAGCCTGCCAGGATCCTCTGGCCATGGGATTTCCCAGGCAAGAATACTGGAGTGGGTTGCCATTTCCTACTTCAGGGGATCTTCCCGACTCAGGGATTGAACCCACGTCTCTTGAGTCTCCTGCACTGCAGGCAGATTCCTTACCCCTGGCACCTCCTGGGAAGACCTTTCTGGGGCTGTAGCCATCAGTATTAAAATATCTCTACTATTAGGCCTTGATATAGAAAGCTTTTAAGCCTTTATTTTTTAAATATTTTAAAATCTACACAAGAAAAAATTTACCATTTTTAAGTGATAAGTTTCAGTGGCATGAAATATAATACATTCACCATGTAGTATAACCATCACCACTATTTCTAGAAAATTTTCATCATTCCAAACAAAAACTCTGTACCCATTAAACAATATCCTCTCATTCCCTGCTCCTCTGAGATCTCGGTAACCACTGCTTTAAGTCTGTCTTGATGAATCTGCCTATTTCAGATACTCAGCTAGGGCTTCCCAGGTAGCTCAGTAGTAAATCATAACACCTATATGTTTCCAAATGAAAAAGCAATCTTGAGTTTTAGCACTGCGGTTGAAAAACCCTACAGCAAATAAGTAGATCCATTAGCCTTACCAAAGGGGTCACCTGTAGGACACCAGGCATAGCAAATCCAAACCCTCAGTACAGCCCAGAGGCCGGGCTGCGCAACCCCGCTGCGCAAGCGCGTCTCCAGGCGCGCCCCCTGCGCGCGTACGTGCGCGGGCCCGCAGGACGGCGTAGGGGCGGGGCCCGCGCAGCCCTGGTGCAGGCCGCAGTCATGGCGGCCACGTCGGGCTCAGCAGGCCTGCGACGCTGCGTGGTTTCGCCGGCTGGGAGGCACAGCGCCTCGCTGATCTTCCTGCATGGCTCAGGTGGATTACAGTTTTCCGTCCAGGTTCCTGCAGCATGGGAAACGCCCCCCTCTTCGGTTCCCCCAGTGTTGCCCTCGTGGAGGCACGGGTGACCTGGCCTCCTTGCTAAGCCCCGCGGATGTGGACACAGGAGCTGGTAACCTGTCCACAGCCGTATCCCCTTGTCCTCCTTTTTCTTGTCTTGCGGCCACTGCCCCGCGGTCCTCGCTTCTGGCCTTTGTGCCCCGTCACTTGGCCAGCCCTCTGTTCACATGCTCTCCATTGCAACCCTTGGCCACACACATCCCTCCCTGCCACCTCCCTGCCCCATCCCTTCCCCCAAGTTTAAACAGAGCACGCTAGATACGTTTTCTCCTAGAGACAGATACGTTATCTAGTACTTTTCAGAGTCAGCTATTAGTGATTTGAGTTTCAGCCGCAGTGGGGTATTACTCCTTTCTGTGCGGCACTGTGCCAGGGCTGAAGTGCCTCCTCCCGCCCCCCCCATTTCTCCTCCCCCTTCCTTCCTTCTCTTTACCCCTCTGGTCGTTCAGCCCCCAAAATAAAGGGGAGCCCCAGGGGCAGATTCTCCTTCCACTGCCTGCCATTCATAAAGGCATTCTGTATAGCGTTTCTTAACACTCACCTGTAGTTACTCCTGTCTTTCCCGCTACCCTTCTTTCTCTCTCAAGAGATTCAAACTCTTGTTTGAATTTTTGCATCCCTAGTGCGGCCTGGGGTAAGTTCTTGGGAAATGTTTTTTAAAGAAATGAAACGCAGCCTGTGTCCTCAGGGGGGGCCCTCCGAAAGGTAAAAACAATTCATTTAGTTTGACTCAGCAGTGGAGAGCCCAAGATGGCATGATTTACTGCCAAATGATTTTTAAGGGGGGAAAAAATGGTTAGGCCTTATCAAAGCTTTTGGAAGATGAAGAGCTTGTTAGGTTTGACAGAGAAAGTGGTCTTTGAGCCAAGTCTTGTGTAGACTTAAAGAGGTCAGTGATTGGATGGGGATTGCAAAGGTGCAGAGTGGAAACCTGGAAATACTCTGATTTTAAAAATGAGTCTCGGTAGATTGAATAGTTTGTCCAAGGATGCTTGGCTATTATTATCAGTGGTGGTAGAATTGGAATTTGAACCCACATCTCTTGACTCCAAAATCAGTGCTCTGGAGAAGTAAAGTGAAAAAATTGTGATTTAGTGTATATTATTTTGGAAATAGAGAAGAAAAGGGCCAAAGATATTTAAAGGGAAATACTTGGCTGATGAAATATACTTAGAAGATGAGAGGCCAAAGATGACCGCAATGCTTATAACTCAGAGACTAATACTAATAACTATTTGGGGCTGCAAGGGTGTTTATAAACATCCAGAAATTCCCCAATGCTACAGTCCTTTTAATAAATAAATTATTCCACAATATCTTTAGGAAATACTCCGAGACTTTTCTTTGTTTTCTCCTGGGTCACTGTGCTTAAAGTTACTATCCTTACTCCTTTCAGTTTCAAATTACTGACATTTAAAAATTTGTGACTGTATGTATCTGAAACCCAGACTTGTACCTGCAATTTTTTTTTTTTTTTGGTACTTTTCAACAAAGAGTTTATCCAAAGAATCCTGCCACTTATGCAAGTATAATGCAATTGATATGTATTTTGTGCTCCAACTTACTGGGAATATGATTTTACATTAGACGATGATATATGTGGTTGTGTTATAGTATATGCTTGACCTCTGATTGATAGAAATGAGGCAAACCAGTTTTAACAATTTCTATACTCTTAGAATCAGTGCTTTTTAAGGATTGGCCTTTGTGAATGGATGAATCCATGTTCTTTTGTAGCATTTAGTTTTGCTTTTCAAGGTAGAAAAGTGTTGACAGGCAGATTTAGTATTTTTTTTTAAATCTTGAAAACTTGAGGTTCTCTTTTAAGATACGACAACCGAAGAACATCATGTGTGAATGTGTTATATATAGCCAACTTAATTTGAACATTTCTAATTACTATAATACCAGTGCCTTCTTTCAAGATAATGAAAGCATGATAGCTTAATTAGCTTTATTCACTTCTCGGGTTAGATTAATTCATGCTCTTATACGCTTCATCTAATTTAATGTCTGTATTACACACTGATCTCTAAGATTCACACAGGCGCAAACCCTGTATGACTTGCTTTCTCCCCGTATAGTAAGTCTTAGTGAATTGACTGAGTTGGCTCTTACTGAAGTCGCCAGTAACCTGTGTTGCTAAATATAATGGGCATTTTTCAACTCATCCTTTTATTTGAACTGTCAGCAGCATTCAGCTTTCTTCTTGAAACCCTCCTGGTTCTTTCTGCTGCTGTTTGCTCTTTGTGGCTTGTTTTGTACATTCATTCTCCTCTCCCTGGCCATTGATGTTGACTTCCTCAAATTCAATCCTCGCTCCTCTTCTGTTATTCCCTCTACATTTTTCTCCCCAGGCTAAATTCCATGCAAGCCCACAGATTCTATTTTTATCTCCATTCATGTGAAACAAATATGCGTCTTCATTTTAGATCTCCTTTGAGCGCTAGACCTGTTTATCCAATTGCCTGGTAGTCATGCATGCATGAATTCATTCACTGAAGAAATGCCTGTTAGGTGGTCACTGTACAAGGCACTGTTCCTGACTCTGGGCGTACAGCAATGAACAAAACAACAGAAACCCTTGCTCTCAAGGGCCTTTCATTCTACTGGAGGAAGTAGTAATGGTAAATGATAGTACATTCTTCAGAAGGAAAGAAACCAAGATCAGGAGAATGGGTTGCAGTTTTAAATAAGGTGATCAGAGTAGATTTCACTGTATAGATGATATAGCTGCGAGTTGACTGAATCATGTGAATATTGGGTTAGACTTACAGACAAGAGAAAGACCAGGAACAGTCAAGGAATGGCAGTAAGGCTAGGATGCCTAGAGTGATGGGAGCAGGAGAAGACACCTGAAAGAGGATTCTGGCAGCAGATAGTGTGGGGCAGCGATCAGCAGACTTACGTAAAGGGCCAGGTTAAGTAACCATTTTAGGTTTTGTGGGTCACATAAATTCTCCTTCACATGTTTTTCTTTTTCTCTTCTGTTTTCTCCTTTTTCTTTTTTTCTTTCCTTTTTTTTAAAAAAATTCTTTAAAAAGCCTTTCTTAGCTCTCAGCCCTTAGGGACCTGGCTTTTGTCCTTCAGCTGGCTTTAGTTGGCTCAGCCCTTGGTACCTCATACTCGGCGTCTACAGACTTGCTGCTTCCTGTGTTTCCTCTCTGGCCAAACGCTTTTGCTGTCACCCTTGAAACCTGTCACGATTGACCCCTCGTAACTAATCTGTTTCCAGTTTCTGTTAATTTCATTGACTTCCCTCGTGGCTCAGTGGTAAAATCCTTCTTCCAGTGCAGGAGATGTTAATTTCATCTCCTTATTATGTCTAGGATCTATTTCTGTTTACTCCATAGTCTAAGCAACTGTCATCTGAACAGCAGTCACCTGACTGATCCTTCCACATCTCTGTCCTTCAGGCCTGTCTTCACACAGCTTGCAGAATAAGGATTCCAGAATAATCCTTAGAAGTGCCCCCCCTTTTCCTTCTTGGCTTCTCCATGTTCTCACTGCTCTTCCTCTCATTTTCTGCGTTTCAGTTCTTCAATGCCATACTGCTCCTTCCTGTACAGGGTTTCAGCATCTGCCTTATGCTATCTGAGCTGCTTTTCCTTCTGCACTTGACTCTTCATCATCCCATAGATCTCAGTTCAAACCATTCTACCACTATCTACTGGATGCCTAGTTTGTGTCAGTCCTGTTCTAGGCATCTGATGAACAAATAACTCACTGGCTAAACACAAAATGAACCTTTCCTTGTGGAGCTTATATTCTAGTGAAGTTACCTCTGAATCTTGTTGGGGGTAATTCTGAATATAATAAATCCTTGAAACACCCAGTGCCTTTCTTTTGCAGTGGTTATATTTGCAACCACTTTCTTTCACATTTCTGTACATGGTTATTTGACTGATGTCTGTTTCTCACAATAAACTATACACTCCATGAGTGCAGGAATTCTTTCTCCCCATCATCTTTGTGTGACTGCCTCTTAGCAGTAAGCATAGTGTCCCACATTAATAGGTATTCAGTAGATACTTTTTAAATTGCTGTCTTAATGAATTGATTGATTACAAACTATGAGTTATTAATTTGAAATTCTTCCCTTTTTAAGACTGCACAAAATGAACCTATAGTTTAATTTTTTTATGTAAATACATGTATATCCATTCTTGCATGAGGCTTGGTTATTTTTCAGCCATGGGATGTATGATCATTATTTTAGGTTATGTAAACATATCATCAAAATTAAATTTTCATTTCTTCAAGTTCAAAAATAAAAGTATGCTGAATACGTCTTTTGAAGAAATTATTGTTTTAACCAAGAAAATTGTTTTAGACTGTTCCGGTTACAAAGGTTTATAAGCACTTTTGAAATTTACTGTTTTTAAGAATAAAATAAGAAATGACAGTGTTTAAAATCAGATACGGAATTTTTTTTAGAAAAATCAGTTTAATTTACTTATTCCTATTATGTCCTGTAAATAGATGGAGAAACTTAAAAACTCAAGCTTAAACAGGGCTTTAAAGTGATCAATGGGTGGAGTCAGGAGTAAAATAATCAGAATTATTTCTAACTATTGATGCTTGATCAGTTAGTCCACATTGATAAATTGGTTTCTGTACAGTTTATTTATGAAGAGTTTTTAATTTTTTGTTCCAGCCTATGTGACCTGAAAGTTATAGACTGCTTTTAAATACACTGTTCTGTCAAAACACTGTGCTGGCAAAATGTTTTAACTTAATCTAGATTTTGTGATTCATCAGGTGATTCTGGACAAGGATTGAGAACATGGATCAAACAAGTTTTAAACCAAGATTTAACATTCCAGCACATAAAAGTTATCTATCCAACAGCTCCTCCCAGGTATGCAGTCATTTAAATCATTACTCAGTATAACTCTGTGGCATAATATACACACACACACACACACACACAACTGTGGCATAATACACACATGCACACACACACAACTGTGGCATAACACACACACACAGCAGCTGGATGGTTTTTCAGCTTAATTCTGTATTTATAATATTTTTAATTGAGGTCCTGTTTTTTCCAGAACAATTTTTTAATTCATTCTTTATCTGAGATTAAAATGTAACTGGTGTACAATTCTACCTATTTGTTACCCCCAGAGTTTGACTCAATTAGTTTGGGATGTGGCCACAACAGAAAGACTTTTTTATATTTTAAAAGCTTCATTCTAGTATGAGTTCTAGTACACAGCCAAAAGTGAGATCTGATAGTCTAGCCATCATGAAAGCCTGATCCAGGACATTTGTGAAAATGTAATACATTCAGTCAGTTCAGTGTAGATATATAGAGCAGGTACTGGGAGAAACTGAAAATTAGGGGGAATGAGAAGGCGGTGATGTTGAGATAGGAAACCTAAAAGAAGATTGTACATACAGTGATTGATTTTGCAATGTTTTATATGAGGCATTTTTAATTTAGCACACTGGCATGATGTTTATGAAGTAGCATCAGTTAGAAGGACTTTACAGAATTTGATATAATTAAGGATATTGTTCTAGGAATGTGTAACTGTGGATATTTATATCAATACTGATATTCTCACTGTGTAATGACTTAACTGCTGACATGAGTTTTTAAAAAGTATGTTTTGTTGCAGTAAATAACATAAGAAGTGTAGTTCCTAAGAGTTTGCAGTTATTCATTCTAGGACCTGACCAGTAACAGGATTAATCTAGAGTGAGCATGAGGTCAGTGACTTGCTATCTGTAAAGCATCATGGACCACTTTTCACCAGCAAGTCCCAAATTTAGGAAACCTGCAGTGCCACTAAGTTTGTAGTTTTTAGTTTGGATTCCATACCTTAGAAGGCTGCTTGACTGTATGTTATTAGAAGAATCATACATTTATAGTGTACTCTGCTGTTTCAAGGTCTCTGAGTGATACTCCAAACAGTCTCCTCTGTTAGGCAAGGAGTTTGGCCACAGATTTATTGACCTTGCTTTTGTAGCATAATATGACTTCATTTGGTAACACAAAGTAGCTGCTGCTTTACATCTATTGTAACACTTTTCTTGTGCTGCCCATAGAAAGTCTTGTGGCATCTCCTTTGTTTACTGTCTTTTAAATAGCATCAGGAGGCAGTGGTATATGCATGCCTTTCTTAACTCTCTTTTTTAATATAATTTGTACTTGATGAAAGTTAATTTTAATAAACAAACTGCAGCAAATTTTTATGCTTTGACATTTTCCTTCACACTTTCTGACACTGTCCAAATTTTATAGTATTTATTTTCTCTCCTGTTTTTCCTTCCATCACCTACAAACCTGTAAGTTTTTCTCTACTGTAGTATTTTGTTGACTAAGTTATTCCTACCAGAGTATGCTGAAAATATGATCTGGCTTTTTAAATCTTTCCATTGATGCCACCTAATTGGTATGCAGGGTTAAATGACCTGTTCACCACAGTTTTGTCCTAGAATGGATCTAGTCTCCCATCTTTGAAATGATGCTTCCTGTTATGTAACTTCAACCAAGCTAGATATTTATGGAAATGAGTAAGAATGAAATGTTGAAGCAGGTTTAGCTGTGTTGGCTCTGGTTTGGAATGCCAAACATATTTCCACAGAGGTTAGAGCAGTTTACACTGTTACCAGCAATGCTTGACAGTTCCATTCATTTCACATCCACATAAACAATTTCCACTGTCAGTCTTTTTAACTTTAGCCAATCTAGTAGCTGTGTAGTAGTATCTTCTGCTTTTCATTTGTAGTTCTCTAATGCTAATGATACTGAGTATTATTTCTTATATTTATTGAGCATTTGTGTATCCTCAAAAGAAACATCCACTCATATTGTTTGCCCATGTTTTTATTTGTCTTTTACTTTTTGATTTATTAAAGCTTTTATTTTTTTAAAACACAGATTCAAACATCTTGTCCCTGTCTGGTTTGCATTTTCACTCTTAATGACATCGTACGACCAGAAGTCCTAGTATGTTTCTTTACAAGTAAAATTTACAGTGAAATGCAAATGCCTTAAGCATACAGGTCAATCAGTTTTTATGAATATATGCTCTTGTTTAATTACTTCAATTATGAGAACATTTCCATGACCCCAGAAAGTTTTCTTGTGCCTCCTTCCAATCCATTCCTACCACGCATAGGTTACCATTGTTCTGATTTCTGTCACTCTAGCATAGTTTTGCCAGTTGTTGAATTTCAACTAAATGGGATAATTTAACCTTCTATGTCTGTCTTCTTTCACTCACCACAGTGTTTATGTGCCTATCAGTAGTTCATTTAAAAATTTTTGAGTAGATGTTATATGTGAATATGCCACACATTTATTTATGCATTCTACTGTTGATGGACATTTGGATTATTTCCAGTTTTTAAAAACAATGATTGACGTTGCTATAAGCTCTTTTGTGTAAGTCTTTTTGTGAACATATTTTAATGACTTCTTATCTAGAGTGTTCTGTTTCATTGGTCTGTTTATCTAGTTTTATGCGTATCAATACAAAACTGTTTTGTTTAATACAGCTTTATAACAAATGTTGAAATCAAGTGATATAAGTTCATATTCAGCATTCTTTCATTCTAGGTTCTTTACATTTGTATGTAAATTTTAGAATCCACTTAACAATTTTACAGAACACCTGTTTGGATTTTTTTTTTTTCTTTCTTTGTCTGACTTTATTTAGCATAATGCCCTCCAAGTACACACTATTTGTTTTTCTTTTGATTAGAATTGCATGTAATCCATAGCAGGTTCATTTATAGGAAATTTACATGGTGTGTCACCATTTTAGATCTTTGTTCATTTCTTTCAGCAGTGATACAGAATTATCAGTATAGAGATCTTTTGCTAAATTTGGTCACAAGTATTTCATGTTTTTCATTGTATTGTAAATAGAATTTTTTAAAAGTTTAGACTTCTAATTTGATTGTTACAAGTACATAGAAATACCTTTTAAATTTTCTTTTATTAAAATATAGTTGATTTACAGTGCTGTAACAGTCTCTGCTGTGTAACATGGTGACTCAATCATATACATAAATACATTCTTTTTCTATAATTTTTTCCATTATCATTTATGATATTGAATATAGTTCCTGTACTCTACATAAGAAACACATTTTTGGATCTTACTCTCATGTCTTGCTGTCTTCCTAAACTCACTTATTTCTAGTATTTATCTAGTAGATCCTTTATGTTTTTTGTGTAAACGATCATATTGTCTGTAAATAAAGGCAGTGTTCCTTTTTCCTTCCCAGTCTTCCTTTTACTTAATCCTAGAGGGGAAGAATTCGGTATTTCACCATTAAGTATGATGTTGTTACAGGTTTTTTTCTGTGCACTTTTTAGTAAGGAAATTTATTTCTTTGCCTAATTAGCTGAGTTTTCTTTTTTTTTCTGAGTTGGTTAAATCATTTTTCTGTATTTTTTGAGATAATCATGGTTTTTATCTTTCATTTTGTTACATTGGTGGACATTCAAATGTTAAGCCACCCTTTCATTCCTGTCTTAAACCCCACTTGGTCATAATGTATAATTTGTTTTATGTGTAGCTGAATTTGATTTGCTAGGATTTTGTTGAGAAATTTTAATCTGCATTCATAAGGGATATTGATCTGTAGTTTTCTCTTATAAAGTTTTGTTATCTAGATTATACTGTCTCTTTTTATTTTATTTATTTTTCAGCCACACCATATAACTTGCAGGATCTTAGTTTCCCAACCAGAGATTAAACCCAGGCCCTCAACAGTGAAAGCACTGAGTCCTAACCACTGGACAGCCAGGGAATTCCCTAGGTCTCTTAAAATGTGTTAGAAAATGTTACCTTCCTGTTTTCTGAGTTTGTATTATTTTTTCCTTCAGTGTTCAGTAAAATTCACTAGTGAAATTATTTGGACCTGAAGTTTTCTTCTGTGAAGGTTTTGATAATTCAGTTTCTTTCATATAATGAGAATATTCAGATTTTCTGTTTCTTTCTGTATCAGTTTTGATCATTTGTGTTTCTCACAGAATTTGTATCTTTTATCTAATTTACTAAATTTATTGATAAAAAGTTGTTCATGGTATTCTTTTTTAATGCCTTTAGGATTTGTGCTGATATTTTTTATTTCATTACCAATATTAATAATTTATATCTTTTTTCTTGCTTTATCTTGTCAAAGGGTTATTAATTTTGTTAATCTTTTCATAGAAACAGTTTTGGCTCTGTTATTTTATGTTCTTTTTCTATTATTTATGTTTGTTTTTACACTTGTTATTTTCCTTCCTTCTATTTATATTAAAGGTCTAAATTTCTCACTAATCAGTGCCTTAGGTAATTCCCACTAATTTTCTCTTTTGTATTTTTAATATATTAAAAGCTTTTCTAAGTTCTCATGAAAGTTAAAGTGTTAGTTGCTCAGTGGTGTCTGACTCTTTGCAACCCCATGGTCTGTAGCCCATCAGGTTCCTCTGTCCATGGAACTCTAGGCAAGAATACTGGAGTGGGGTGCCATTTCCTCCTCTGAAAGAATACTGGAGTCAGTTGCCATGCCCTCCTCCAGGGGATCTTAAAGCACCCCAAACAACAGTTTTAGTGTGGTCATCCATCTGTGGGTTAGAAATTCAGAAAGGGGACAATGCTAATGTCTTCATTCTGTTCTGTGATAACTGGGGCCTCTGCTGGGAAAACTTGAAGTCTGGGCATGACTAGAATCATCTGAAGATTCTCTCGTATCTAGCACTTAATACTCGATAATAGCTGGGGTCTTCCTTTGGTCTTTTGATCTTGTTACCATTAACAACTACATGAGTTTTTACTATCTGATGTCTTGGACTTCCTGGCAGCATGGAAGCTGATGTCCAAGAGCAGATACACTTAGGAGAATCAGAAGGAAGCCGTATTGCCTTTTAAAACCTAGTCTTAGAAGAAGTTGCATAGTGCTATTTCCTCTCTAGTTAGAGGACCACTCAGAGTCAAGGAGAGAGACATTGACTCTACCCCTTGATGGGAGTATTTGAGTCACATTGTAAGAAGAGCATGTGGGATGAAAGATACTTTTCTGGCCAGATATGGAAAACAGGAATTCTGCAAGCTTCTTTAACCCATAAATTGTTTAGCAATGTGTTGTTAATGTCCCAATATTTGGGGTCTTTCTAGGTGTTTTACTGCTATTGATCACTGATTTCGTTTCTGTAGTTGCTGATATTCTGTACAATTTCATTCTTTTGATACTTACTGTCACTTGTATTATGGTTGTGTTCATGGTCTCTCTTGGTGATTCCTGTTGGGTATAGGGTGCTATAGATGTCAGTAATTCAAGGTGATTATACTAAATTTTATATTTTTATTTTAAATTCTTATGTTTTCTTAGTGATTCCAAGTCATTTTATTAGTTACCACAGAATGGGTGTTGTTATCTCCAGCTGTGATTTTTAGATTGTTCTGTTTCTCCCTTTAGTTCTGTCCGTTTTTCTCCCGTGGTTTTTAAGCTATATGAGGTACATTCCCAGGCAGGTTTACTGTCTTCCTCATTAAAAGCTACTTTTATCTTGTAAAATGCTCATTTTTCAGTCTCTGGTAATTTCTTGAACTGTACTTTGTTTAATAATCATATAGGATTTATCAGCTTTTCTATGTTTACTGCTTGTATAGCATATCTTTTTTAATCTTTTTACTTTTAACATCTATGCCATTATTTTTAAGATGTATTTCTTATATATAACACAATTTGGGCTTTGTTTTTTCCTTAATCTGTCAAGCAGTTTCTGTCTTTTAAGTGATTTACTTAGACTATTTGCATTTATTGTAACTATTGCTATGTTTGCATTTAAATTTATTGCTATTTATTTCTCTTTTTTTCCCCTTTCCCATCTTTTTTTTTTTTTTGGATTTAAGAAAATCAATACTTTCTTATCATTTTTTTTTCTGATTGTTCTAAAGACTATAGGATATGTATCACACCTTTTGCCTACTTAGAGTTAGTTTTTTACACTTTACAGAAAATGTAGAAGCCTTATAACTATATAGATTCCTTTATCTTCCCTCCTTAATGTTATACATGCTGTTTGTTGTATGTGTTTTATCAACATACATTGAAAACTCTATCAAACAAGGTTATAATTTTCACTTCTAACAGTCATATATGCTTTAAAGAACTTAAGAGAACAGTAGTCTATTTTGCTTATACCCAGTTGTGGCTTATTACAGCAAATCAGTATGTTTTGATTAAACTGTGAATTGCCGCTTTGGCTATAAGGTATTCCTTTTCTCAAGCCTATTTAATAGATGTTTTAAATCAACTGAGTTGGGGCATATTCAATAAAAGTCAGCATTTAGCTGCTGTGTTGATTTAAATGGAAAATGTTGCTTCATTGTTTTATTATGTTAATTTAGACTATTTAATTGAAGTGCTCAATAAAGATTTTTATTTCTGTGACATACTTTAGCTGTATTTGTAATTAGAGGTTCTGTTGGTTTGAGTTTACTAGTAGAATTTCCATTTTAAAAATAATTTTTAATAAGCTATTAATAATTTATATGATATAGTTTCTTAGTGTTTTGAAAAATTTTAAAAGTAGTAAGATTCAGTCAGTAGTGCCTCTGTTTTTCCACGTGAAGTACATGTTTATATTTTTCAGTAAACTTATATTCTGAAATAAGGTTAGGCACTTTTGATTTAGGTTTAGTAGTAATGGGTTCATCTTTATCACGTAGGATTCATACCTGAAGCATGATATTAGGAGATCTGTCTCCTGATAACAGTGGATCTGTACTTCAAGTACACTTCACTGACAAGGAACTGTCCTAAAAGAATGCTATTTTGAAGAAGTGGTTTACTTCTTTGTGAGTATTAAGTATCTAGAGTATTAAATATCTATTAGTATGTTATTAAGTATCTATTAGTATGTTATTGGGCTTCCCTCATAGCTCAGTTGGTAAAGAATCTGCCTGCAATGCAGGAGAGCTGGGTTCGATTCCTGGGTTGGGAAGATCCCCTGGAGAAGGAAATGGCAGCCCACTCCAGTATTCTTGCCTGGAGAATCCCATGGACAGAGGAGCCTGGCACGCTGCAGTCCATGGGATCGTAAGAGTTAAGACACATGTTCTAAGTATGTTATTCCTTAGAAATACATCCTTTTAAAAAATCAACAAAATAAAAATTTGACCTTTTTCTAGAAATCACAGAATGGATTTTTACAACAAAGTCAAAAGATTCAGAGCAAAGCTAAATAATTTTATTATTTCTAACTGACAGATTATTCCCAAATCACAAATGCTTATTGACATGTATCGTTCAACAAATACTTGTTCTTGGCACTGGGGGTAATCACTGTGGCAAAGGGCATTCCAGGGAGAGGAAATGTCAGGTGCTAAGTGCGCGGATCAGTAGTGAGGCGGTTCCAAAGAAGGATGAGGGAAGTGTGACTGGAACCTCGGGAATCCTGGGGAACAGCAGTGAAATGAGGACGGAGAGGAAGCCTGGAACCTAGTGATGGCATCTGAGAGGCTGTGAATGACCTTTTGATTTTATGACTTTCAGGGAACAAAACTTGGTGACAAGCTGAATGGCAACTTCTTTTCTTTTCATAGACCTTGAACATTTATTCCAGCTTAATATTTTACCAGTGTGTAATGGTTTGTTTGATCGATTGATTGAGAAGCCACACAGACGTTCTTTGCCAAATATACTTATTTATGGTAATAATGTCTGAGCCGTCTTATGCCAGCTAATGAAGTGATTTATTTGAGGAAAAAGGCGAATGAGTATAACATATGTGCCGGTTTGTTTAGCTGCTTTAAAAAACAATCCTACTTTCATGTTTTACTGAAAGGCTGTTCTACCATCTTAGGAGAATTAGGCATTCTTGATTGTTTCCTTAACAAAAAAAGATCTGAATTATTCTTTGTCTCATTATATTTCCCCTATTATCTTCCTTTGGACAGAATTAGTTTTGTTAGAGAACTGAGAGAACAAAAAGCTGCTAAATTGGTAAAACTTACATTCTATGGAGCATCTATCTCTAATTAAGTAAGGCACTGTCAAAAGACAAAAAGTTAAGTAAGTGTCATTTTTTTCTATTAATGGCTGAGTTCCCAGAATGATTCATATTTTAGCCTATGATATCATCCTTATTTAAGTGCTTAGACAGACAAGTAAACACTTAAGAGAAATAGAATAAAATGAAAAGGGAAGTAGAAATAAGTCACAAGAGTACCAGTCTAATTCAGGCTTTAGCCTGAGTGTTGTATATCGTTTTCATTCAGAAGATCACTATAATTTTCGTGGCAATTTCATTGGCTTGGGATTTAATTTTGTCTAACAGTGGCATTAATGCTGTATGGAAAGCACCTGCTTTCATTTTCTGAGTACTGTTAAGAAAGTTAATCCTGAGAGGGGGTTCTGGGAGGAGGGGTGGTTGGAATGCTTTCTCCCCTTCTGATTCCAATTTATCTCCCTGTCTTGAGCCAAGCAGCTTCTGAAGTCAGAAGCCTTTGGGAATGAGGGAGAATTTAAGCTCTGCAGGAGTCCCCATACAGAGCTGAGGCAGAGCTTTATCTCACCCACTGAGAGCCTAGGGGATGATGCAGGAGAAGCCTTAGGTAAGGCCCAGAACGTGACAGACCCTGGGAAGAGTGCAGTCTGCAGAAATCTTCATTCCTCTCAGATTCATGTCATAAAATGTTTATTTCCAGGCAATAATGCAATATTAGTTAAAAATCCCACAAAGGACTTTTAAGGGGGATTATTTGAAATTATTTTAAAATCTACTAAATATTGGATTACTATTTCTGAGAGAGATAAAGAAGATTAGGTACGTAAGAATAGGCAGGACAAGTCTCAGAGACATGTGGTGGTGATGGGAAGGAGAGGGGGACCACCTGACTCAACCTCAGAACTTACTAAGACCATTGTGATGTAGTCAGTGTGATCCTACCATAGGAGTGGATCCATAAAGCAGTGGAACAAAATAGAGCTTTGCTCAACCAGAATTCTTCCACTGAATCACAAAACAGAGAAAATGACTTGTCATTTTCTTGATTTTTGCCAGGGATAGAACTAGTACCATTCTAGATGCTTTGGAGAGAAGTCCATTCATTATATGTAGTAAATGTATTAGGCATTACAGTTTAGTTCTCTTATAGAACCT
Source organism: Antilocapra americana (assembly GCA_007570785.1). Classification (NCBI taxonomy): domain Eukaryota; kingdom Metazoa; phylum Chordata; class Mammalia; order Artiodactyla; family Antilocapridae; genus Antilocapra; species Antilocapra americana. The sequence continues at coordinate 4,924,145 of ML660213.1, forward strand.
ACAGCGAGAGATACTAGATTCTTCAGAGCTATAATGTGGCAGAGGTAGAATTCTCATAAAGGTGACTTCACCTTTATGAGAAAAGGTGTTTTGTTTTTGTAGCAGTGCAGGCACAATTGGCACATAGGGGAGAGAATGAATTTCAGCCCTTAGGTCACATCATGCAAGAAATAAATTCCAGGAAAATTCAAAACTTAGATGTAAAAATGAAAACAAAAATCTTAGAAGATAATCTTGGATTCTACATGAAATAATATATGAATTGTGAATACCTTAAATAAATCAGAATACCCCAAAATGTAGTTTAATTTGAAAGGTTGGGGGACAGAGTACATTAACTGTAAAGTCTTTGATTAGGCTTAAAAAAAAGATACTTTATATACATATGTCAGTATGCAGAAATCTGTTTGGAAAAAATACTTGAAATACAAATGAAGAATATTCAGGTGAATAATATACAGATGCACTTTGAAATTAGTGAGAAAAAATCAAAATTCCAATAGGAAAAAATGGCCAATGATATGAATAAGTAATTCCTTCACACAGAGTTCTGAAAAGGCAGCAGGGATCTACAGTGGCTGTGTTGGAAGTGAATGGGATTTGCTTGCGAGTGGGCAGGATGTAATTTTCTGAAGTAAAGAAAATATTCTGTATCACTATGGAAATACTTTGTCAAAAGTCTTTGAACTGTGTATTTAAAAGGTGTACATTTATATATGTAAATTATATCTCAGTAAAGTTGATTTTAAAGCTGTAGTTACTGCCTTTTAGTGGTAATATTTTAAAGTGTCTCAACTATCATAATTAGAGCTGTTGGGCAAAAAGATGTTCTCTGACTTTTCTTGTAGAAAGGTGAATTTTTATAGCCTTCATGGAAGCAACTATGAAACCTCTATTAAGATAAAATTATCAAATTATACCTCTCAGTCCAGTAGGCCTATTCCACAAACTCTGTTCCATAGAATAAAAGTCTTAAGTACTTAAAAACATGTACGCAAATATGTTTAATGTAGTACTGTCCTTAGTGGCTAAAACTTGGGAACCAAATAAGTACCCATTTGTAAGTGAATGGCCTATTAAATTATGGAGCATCTTAATTACAAGATACTATATAGCTATTTAAAAAGATAGGTAAGAACTACATCACATGAAAGGGTTTTCATGAGATATTGTTAGAGGAGAAACGTATAATGCACATAAGAAAACCAAATAGACTTATTTCATTTTTGAAAAGCATATAGTGCTGTTAAAAAACAAATATAATGTAAAGAGACATCTTTTACTGTATGTGCAGGAAAAACACTGAAAGATATATTCGAGAAAGTTGACACAGTTTACCTAGTGTGAAGGGCACGATGTGTGACGGGGTAGGAGAGGAGAAGAGGAATGAAGAGATAAGCCAAAAAAAAAAAAAGGTAGGACAGTCAGCATCAAAACAGTACACAGGCAGACAAAGTATCCCATATTTGCAACATTTCACACATGTGCATAAATTAGGCCCCTCTACGTGCAATGCTGGAGACACAGGAGTTGAGGGTCTGTTCCCTGGAAAGGAAATGCAACCCACTCCTGTATTCTTGCCTGAAAAATCCCATGGACAGAAGAGCCTGGTGGGCTGTATGTAGTGCATGGGGCTGCAAAGAGTCGGACACCGCTTAAGCGACTGAGCACAGCACCGCATAAACTAGGAGAGAATGTTAGGGTTTTATGTACTGGCATATAGGTATTGGTAACATACATTGAAAGTTTAGAAAATATGTTACAGAGTAAAGTTTATAACACAGTCATAGTTTAGTAAACGAAACAGTCTCTTCAAATGAGTCCCTCTTGAACCTGAGTCGGAACAACTTTCTTGTTTCTAGATTTCTTTGCTTTCTCTGAGACGTCTCTTGAGTTTAAGGTTCCTCAAGTGGATATCCATTTATTTTGGAGAGTTAAGACTATAACAGAGCAATAGTTATGTAGTTCCCCAGTTTCCTTCTACACCACACCTTGACAGTATTAATTGTCTGTTTCCCACAGTCAGATCTGCATAGACTGCAGATCTCTTTTGCTACCATGGATGACAGAATGAAAACTGAGTAGCTCTAGCTCCTTGGGTTTGCAGGGATTCCACTTGATTTTTCACTAAAGAATATGCAAGGAAGCACAGTCAGATCTCAGCTGGTGCCTTTTAGTCCTCCGGTTTTTTTGTTACAGCTATACATTTTATGCTTTTATTTCACTGTCTCTGGAGGGTGAGAATATATAGCTAATTTGAGATGGGCCAAAGCAATAGAAGTGTTGATCTAGATGAAACCCTGCATCTGTGGTCAGCATTACTTTAGGTTTCTTTCAAATTATAGTGTATACTTCTGTCACTGTTTGAATTTTCTGTGGCCTTCTTACTTAGAACATAAAACCCATTTTTCACTGTCTCATAAATAGCAAGATTTGCCAAGTGAAGAGCTGTATCTTTTGTTGAACTGTCCTATTCTTTATCTTTGAGAAACCATTGGTTCTCCATGGGTGTGGGAGATAGATATGTGTGTGTGTGTGTGTGTGTATAATCTTCCCATAAACCTCTCTGTGTTTGCTACAGGAAACTGAAAGAGTGTTTCAGTTCCCTTCATTTACTTTTACCAACATAAGACTTGTCACCATACCCCTTAACTCCATTGTAATTAATTAAAACAGTATTTGGAATACCTTGAGATACACATGTGTGTGCATGCATGCACACAAACAGACACACACACACGCCTAAAAGAATCCAAAGCAAGATTCACTAATACTGTGGCCATCCTACCTGATATTTACATGTAAAGCATCTCATAAGATCAATCTTGTTCAACAAGACACCCAGCTGAGGGAATCTTATCACATAGAATATTTTGTAAGTCCAACAAAGTTCTCAATTTGAGACCCAAATTGAGTATTGCAGACAGTGTTCGCATATCTATACGAAGAACACTTCCAATGAATATTTGTATCCCATTACATTCTTTCATTTCAAGGTTCCTGAAGAGATTTAAATATAAAATAGCTCCAACTCCTGATTTAAAAAAACCCTGAAGACCCCTATTCTAATCTGCCTGGATGTGATCAAGAAACCTTTAAATGATTAACTCAGCCTTCACACTTCTGTGCTACAAACTAACCAGCATTTAAAAGCATTTTGGTGAAACATATTTTCTGCCTGACTTTTTGCATGGACTGCCATTATTTCTTTAGCTGTGAATACTTAAATATTGATCCTTACACTTAAAAAAAATAAAGATTAAAGTATATCAAGGCAGAAGTTTAAAGAAATCATAGACCTGATTAATTAATCATTTAAATGGAGTGGAAAAAAATAACACGCACACACAGTATACAAAATATAATTACCCTTTTTTCATTGGGACTTTCTGGAGAGTATGAAACTCAAAAGATGGAGAGACTATGATGAACTGGCATTAATAAATGTTAATAGAACCAATGTAAGTATAGGAGAGTTAAGACAAGCATGGGAATGTCTTTAATATGAATTCTTTAACTTTTAAAACATGAAAGAAATTGTAATTAACTCAAAGCACTAATATTTTCAAAATTAAAAAGTGTTTTAATTTTTTTTTCTTTTTTCTATTTTGGTTTTATACAGGCCATATACTCCTTTGAAAGGAGGAATCTCCAATGTATGGTTTGACAGACTAAAAATATCAAATGACTGCCCAGAGCACCTTGAATCAATTGATGTAATGTGTCAGGTGCTTACAGATTTGATTGATGATGAAGTAAAAACTGGCATTAAGAAGAACAGAATATTAGTAGGTAAGATTTTTAGATGTTGGAAATTTAAATATTTTGATTCACTTGTTAAATTCTGTACTTTGAATTTTACTTGAAACAGCATTTGAAAGCACTTTATATATCACATGAGACCCATGCATAGTTTCCCAGGTAGTGCAGTGGTTAAGAATCTACCTGCCAGTGCAGGAGATGCAAGAGATGTGGGTTTCATTCCTGGGTCAGGAAGGTCCCCTGAAGGAGGAAATGGCAACCCACTCCAATATTCTTGCCTGGGAAATTCCATGGCCAGAGGATCTTGGCGGGCTTCTGTGGGCTTGTAAGAGTTGGACATGACTTAGTGACTAAACCACCACCATCATGTTGTAAATAAGTTTAGAATGCACTTTGAAATCCTGTATAGACAGGATTTGAGCAAACTGATAAACTGCCTTTGTGTTTATTGAAGTACTAAGCTATTCATTGAGTTAAGAAGCAATGTGATAAAATAGAATCCATTCTTTTCTATCTTGGCTTCAGTATTCAGTTGTGTTAGTTAAAAGCAACTAGCCCTCCAGCCCAGTAAGACCTTCTTGCTGGGCCTTTGTTTTCTCATCGGTGTTTAACTCTATTTCTGTGTTTAACACCATGTCCCAGAGATGAATATAGAACATTATAGGAGTACTGCGAAGAACCTAGTAAAGGGATACCAACTCAGTCTAGGGCACCATGAAACAGTTACAAGGTAGAACTCAAGCTACATGAGTGTATTGTATAACAGATTCTGTCATTTGATCATTTAGCAAACTTTTTCTAAATACTGTGTCAGGCAATAAGTCGAGTGCTCAAAGAGATACAGGTAAATACAGCAGGATCGATGTGCCCCAGTTGCTTAAAGCGAGAAGAGCCCATGAGGTACTTGTAGTAACCGTACTGCCAGCTAGCCTCGACAAGTGCCCTAAAGCTATATAACTGGCCACTCGTCAAAGGGAATGATCATGTATATTTATCCTTATTTCTCAGCACCCATTGCTATGCCTGGCACAGAACTGAACATTTATAATCAGTGGCATGATCCGATCAGTAAACTGATGATTTAAGTAATTGGAATTTAGACGAAGAAGTCATAAGTATTTGGAGTTATTAGGGAACAATGTAAGAAAAAATGTCAAAGACAACTGAGATTTTAAGATGTGCAAATAAATAAAATTTTAACTATTATAGTATGGATATCTAGATGTAGAGAGTGATATGAATGGTAAATGGAAGTAGAAAAAGTGCTTGTTGTTGTCTCACTGGACGTCAGATAATTTTAGGAGAAAGTTTGTTGTGTGACTGGAAACTGCCTGTTGATCTCATAACTCGACTGACAGCTGGAAGAGCTTGATGGCGTAGTGACAAAAATGGTTCAAATCTGAAGTCTGCCATTGCCTAGCTGCTTCATCACTTCATAACCTGCACTGATTTTTCTGCTGCCTCATCTGTAAAGTGGGAATAATGATACAGGGTCTATTTTACTGGGAGACTGAGTTAGTGAGTAAAGTGGCTCAGTGGTGTCTGACTCTTTGCGACCCTATGGGCCCTGTACCCTGCCAGGCTCCTTCATCTGTGGGTTTTTCCTGGCAAGAATACTGGAGTGGGTTGCCATTTGCTTCTCCAGGAGCTCTTCCCAACCCAGGAATCGAACCCGGGTCTCCCACATTACAGGCAGACTCCTTATCATCTGAGCCACCAGGGAAGTCCCTTACTGGGAGATGATATCTGTCAAATACTTGGCTCATTTTACAATCTCAATAAACTCTTTCTGATTCCCCTTTTATCCTTTATTCTATAGATAATTGAGGAGCATTGACTTAAGTATGTCTTTGAGTCATATAGTTAATTAGAACTGTGCTTTAGGAAAATTAATCCCCAGAAGGGGTAAGGGAGGAGACAGAGTTGGGTATGGAAGAACCAGTTCTTGAGTTTATGTTTATAGGATAGTAAGATCCTGAAGTAATGCAATGACAGTGTGAATAAGTAGAAAATGCACTTAGTACTCTTAATGTGCATGTGTTAAAAGAATGTATCACATTGAATTATAACTATTGATACTTACCTGCTTGTCTCTTCCCCTGTCCCTTACTCCTTGCCCTTCCCCATATCCATCAGTTATTTCATCTTATTCATTTTTGAAAAGAGGCTATGTATGGATTGTTACAGGGTCAGAGAGTTGATAAGAATTTTGAATCTAGGTTTACTTCATTTTAAAGCCCATGGTTCTTCTGTTTAACTGAACATTTGTATGAATATATGTAAAACTCTTAATACATGTTGTCAGATTCCTTTCATGGAAACACTGCACCTGTTGATACTTCTCCCACCTTTATTAGAATATCTGTCTTATTACACTTTGCTGAATGATACTGTCTTGAAAAATCTTTGCTAAAAATAACTAAAAAGTGGCGATTAATTTACATTTATTTTCCTTTTAATTCTGTTTGTTATGTTCTGACATGAGAAAGCTGTTTTTAGTCATCTTTTTTTTTTCCAAATAACTTCTCAGATTAAGAAGTTATTCTTCTAGAATTTGAGTAAATATTCAAATAGATTTTTTACTGACTTTTCCATAATGTTTTTTAAATTTGTAATTCTTTGGTTCATCTAGAATTTATTTTAGTTTCTTTCTACTATATCATGAAATGTTTTAATTATTTTCTGAAGTACCAAGAAAACCTTGTTAAAAGATGATCTTATTTATTAAGCAGTCAGTAATGTGATTGATATGTTATCATAGCCCCATTGAATTTTTAACAACCAATTTCATTTTAGAAGAGTTATGAACTACTAAATTATAAAATTTGAAATTTATTACAAAACATATATATAATAGAAAACTTATATGCAGCTATATGAATATAAAATGATGGGGAAAGAGAAAAATTTTTTTAGAATTTGTGAATTGAGCCTATCAACTCCTATAAAGCCTCTTTCATAGCTTGAGATATGAAAGAGACACAGAGTGTAGATTCAGAGTTGTTTGTCTTTGTTACCTGTACTGTTGGTTATTTAACCATTCAATGAAAATAAATCTTTGAAGCATTTCTATAGAGTTAAACACGTATGTCAAAGTATATGTGATTCTTGACCTTCTTTATTAAAACAAAACACCTGTTATACTGCCTCTTTTTTCATATGCTGGATTCTTCACGTGGGTTGGCTATTGGTGCTTAGAGGAAATGGCATTCTAGTCCTATCAGATTCTCTCTTGTAGTTATTCTTTTTCTTTTTGCCTTATTGATCTGACTGAGCTGTCAGTTCATTTAAAAATGTGGTACATGAGGCAGTATCGTTATGTATTTGAATGTTTGTACATGCATTTCCCAAGTTATAAACATCATAACTGCAAACACACTAATGCAGCTGACAGCAGTTTAACATGAATAAGAACTTGGGCTGTGCACTCAAATTGCAAGTTTCTAATCCTAGATCCAGTGCCTGTTTTTGTGGGTATGTCAGTCTCCTTAACCTCTGGGCTTGGGTGATAAGAATAGTACTTATAGAGTTGTGATAATTCAGTTAATCAATTCATGTGAAATACTTAGGCACATGCCTGGCGTGTGATGATGATGCTTTGGTTAAACACTCTCTGTACCACCTACCCTGTTGCCTCTCCACACAGCAGGAAGACTACTGGGCCACTGCTGCCCTTGGGAGACTCTCAAGGAGCTCAGTGTCCCTTCCCCACCAGCTGTTTTCTTTCCCTAATGGTATACGTGCTGATTTTCATTTCTCATCGTTTGTTTAAGATTTAAATGCTATTTTTAACATTTTAATCAAGGAGGTATTCAATGAGAAGTCCAAAAAAAGTGCATTTGAGATGCTGAGTCATTTTTATTAAAAGAACAATGCATTTGAGATGCAGGAAACGCATATATGAACAACACAGTGAGGTTGGGATTTTTTTTTTAATGAATTCTGAGAGAAAAAACTTGAAAATTAAAGGATTAAAAAGGAAAACATGGAGATAATAAGTACAAAATTATTATCCTTATTAATTTCTTTAGTATGTGATAAAATTTCAGATTTAATATCATACACTGTGTCCTTATGGAACCCTTGTCTCTGAGACTGTGGTTTTAACCAGTCCAGTTTTGTAAACAAAACTATTCTCTATATTTGAATAAGTAGTGGCAGTCCATTCTTTTTTACTGGTTTTATTTTGATTAGTGATATTATATTAGTTTAAAAACAATGTTTTTATGGTATATGATATACCCCTTTTCCAGTAGTTTTCACAGCTTAGTCAGGTCAACAATGATGCTTCTTATACTAAATTTAATTTCCAAATCATTTATAAAACTTTTAAGTGCTGGAGTGCCAAAAAAAAAAACCCACTATCAAAAGCTTTACATTATAATGAGGGAGATAACAAAAGTAAAGTGTTTTATACAATCCAAGTATTATTGTAAAAGTATTTACAAGGTATATAGATAGTGTGAACAGTGAGGAATGAACACATGAATTTGGGGGGGTAGCCGAGAACTGCCTCTTAGAAGAGATAATTTCCACTGAGTTTTAAAGAATGAATGAGAATATGGCTGGTAAGAAGGGAAACACATTGATGAAAGAAGACCAGGGACACATTAAAATGTCTCAGGAACTGCTAGTTTGGTATGCACTTCAACTGCTAGGATTATTGAGTTACATACAGAGCATGACTCGGTCGGATGAGCATTTCAAAAGGGATACACTGACGGCACTGTGGAGGCTGAGGGCCAGGGGGAGAGGCAGTAGATCCAGGACAGTGAGACCAGCGCATGCAGTGTTTCAAGACTTTGAAAACGCAAGGCTGTAAGGTTACACTTGAGGACCCTGCACTCAACTGCAGGTTTTAGCTGAGAAAAGAAATTCTTTGTTTGCTTACTTTCATCAGTGGGAATATATTTCTTTCTTAATGGAAAGAATAAACTTTGGTTCGATAGGAGGACTGGGCCAAATCTTTAAATGTGTTCCTTGGAGACACTTGTGAATCCTCACTCTGTACATTAAGAATATCAGATATAAGAAAGTGTATTTTTATATGTTTATGCCACACATAATTCTTCAGAGTGTGTGGTAAAAATTAGGGGAAACACAGGCAGTAATTGTGACTTTTAAATCACTTTCTGAATTTGGCATCATAGTTGTTATTAAAATGAGAAAATTATTAAAATATAGTTTAATACTAAAAAGTATTTAAGTTATACACATTGTCATACAGTATCTTTCTTGACCCTTCTAATAGGTAAGATAGAAAATGATTGCTCACCCTTCAGATAAGAAGAAAGTAAAATTCAAAGAGATTACTGACTAAAATGAAGTTGGGACTAGAACCCAGATCTATTGACTTAGTGAGAAACTATCCCATAATGAGATTCCTTTTTTAGCCACTAGGTGGTGATAATTTGTTGTTAAGAGAAAATTGACATAATTTAGGTTTAATTTTGATCTAGGATGTATAGAATCTGACAAATGATAATGACCAGATGATAAGAATTTTGATAATATGAGCGTATTAGCAGAATTGAAGCATGGATAATCATGTGCTTCTGGAATTACACCTAAGTATTTCACATGGATGCTGTAAATACCCATCATGAGGAAATTGGTTAAGGAAATAATGGTTAGTTAATACAATTGAATGTTATGTAACCAGTATATATTGTATATACACATTTAGAAGGCACTTAGTATACTTAGTATGTGCTCAATGAATAAAATATAGAATTTCATAACTGTTTAAAGACATTCAAATCAGTATTAAAAGAAAGTAAGGTATAAAATTGTACATAGTGAGTTTAACTGCTAAAATAAATTTTTAAAACATGTCAAATTATATATGAATAGTGAGATTTTGGGTAACCCATTTTCTTTATTTTTGTATGATGGAAATACTTTATTCACTGGGCATATATTAGCATATTAATTTAAAAAAAGATTTAAAATTAAAATGAAGGGATGGTTGCAGTTACCAAGATGAAACCTAGCTCCACAATTTCCAGGCTCACTTTCCTGACATATATTTCTTCTGAAGATCTCAGAGGTAAAACTGGAAAGTGATAACATCTTTCTACCTTCTTTCAAAATATATATATCTTAAATAACTTGTGTTTCTTCAGCAACAATTATCAGAACTTTTAAGACTTGGGATTGCTGTTTTAATAACTTTCCATAGAATATGATAAATATTTTATTTATCCTATAAACTTTTTACAAGAGAAAATATACAAATATGGTTGGCATAATATATATGTTCCCAAATCTTTGAAACTTTATAACAGTTCAGTCTGAAGAATAATTATATATAAATCAAATGGGAAAATTGTTGAAATTTGAATGTAGGGTGGATTTTATTGCATTTTAAAAATCGTATTCAACTGACAATAAACTTAAATTGTAAGTTCCCCACCCCTTTTCCCCCCAACTTTGTTTTCATAGATTAGCTTGGTTTTCCCAGTGTAGTTTTTATACATTGCTACTGTTTTATTTCATTTAAAGAGTTCATAAAAGCTAAGTTTATTATTTTTTTAACATGTTTTATTCAGCCTGTTAATCTTAAATGTATGTTGAAATGTTAACTCTTGACATTTTAATACTTTGCCAGCAACTGTAAATATACATTGTAAGTATTACCTACAATGAGTTTACTATTTGGTATTTACTCATTGAACAGTATATTTTATATTGCATTTTAGACACTTAGATGGAAATTGAATTCAAATAGCTAGTCCTTTGTGTTAAATTTTCTTCTATTAGAAGAAAAAATGCATAAAGTCCCTTTTCACACTTGTGTCCACAATGTTAAAGGTGACTGTATTGTCAGAGATCACTGGTGAGGAATTGCAGACTACCTCACAAAATTATAAATGGATAAGGGACTTAGATTGAATCTTAAAATAATAAATTTTCAGTGAGTACATTTTTCTTCATAATAAATTATGAGAATTGAATTTGAGGTTAAATGTCTTCTGGATGCCATTGTTCATAATGACATTTCATATGTGGGAAAGTGTTTTCTTTTTAGTTTTTGTTGTTGTTGCTGTTAGATTTGGACCCATCAAGGAACTCTGAAATCACATAAAGAGATTAGATTACCCTAGTCAATAAAAATGAAGTGATGGGCTGGGTGCATTTAATGTGTAAAATTTTCTCAGTGGTGTGCTTTTATAATAATTTTTAAATATATTTTTGCTTACCAACCTATTTTTGTTGACATTTTGTCTTTGTATGATTTTTTTAAAGATCTTTACTACATTAGAATTAAATATCACATGTAATTATCTTAGCTACCTTATTTTCTTAATGAAAAATTAATTTCATTTTTGCTCAATTTATGAATTTTGAAGCTTTTTTTCCAATCATTGGTAGGCAGCTTAGGTTATCTAGAACTTCGTTGTCCTCTAGCACAGCCCCTAGCCACATGTGAGTATTTAAACTCAAAATTTAACTCGGTAAAATTAACATTTAGTTCCTCAGTCACACTAGTCACATTCAATATTTTGCTTAGGTACATTTGGCAAAAGTATTATTTACGCTCTTGAATTTCTCCAAAAATAAAAACTGTGTTCCTGCAGGCTTGCTGTCTATAACATGCGGATTTCTTTTAAATCATGAGATGTCTTTTAGTTCTCAGTCAGGCTGGGGGATATCACACCACAGCTCTAAGTTGGGCTACCCTCTGCTGTGTCCTGTCATGTCCCATCTCCACATTTTGTGATGTATCTCTTTTCCCCTCGAACAGAAGGCTCCGTGTATTTTAATTTGCGTATCTCCAGTGACTCATGTCACTCCAGTGATGGTGATTGGCTCATAAAAGACAATAAACTTTGGTTAAGAGAATAAATTTTTTCCATGCTTTTTAAAAAGTACATAAAAGTATATGTTTTAATTGTACTATCACAAGTTAGTTTCCAAAATAATATGATAATATAAAGATACTTTAACTAGCTCACCAAATTTTTGATCATCCTTCCTAATTCATAGATCACTAAGCATCTGTTATATGAAAAACTCTAGCTTATAGTTTGGCCACTAAGACAAAAGGTGCATGTTATTAATTGTAATGTGAGTACTCCTAGAAGTATAAAGAAAATGTAAGTAGACATTAGGTCTCCAGATATTTATGGAAGATTGGCATAGCTATATCTTGTTCCAAATTATCACTGTTCTGATTTTACTGATAAGTGAATTTTTGCTTCTTTTAGGTGGATTTTCTATGGGAGGGTGCATGGCAATGCATTTAGCATATAGAAGTCATCAAGATGTGGCAGGAGTATTTGCTCTTTCTAGTTTTTTGAATAAAACATCTGCTGTTTACCAGGTAAGTTTCAAATTTTAAAAGCAAAATAGAAAAAAAAAAATGAGACATTCACACATCGAAACTAAAACAACATTGATAATTACACAATAACGGTTGGTTCACAGAGCATTCCTGGGAATTCATGGGCAAATTAGCTATATTGATTAATTCCAGCTGCTCATTCTTGTTTAGGAAATGCCTTGTACAAAGAGTATTGTTAATCAAAGTCTCATAGGGGAAAGAATAAAAAATACGTACATAGTATGTATGTATCCTGTATACATATTAAAAACGTAGATGATTATAGCTAGGTTTGCTAATTATGACTTAATCAAACCAAAGAATAAGTTACATGGCTGACACATATTTTGCAGCATTATTCTTGATTTATGAATGAAATATAATAGTGATACAGCCTCATTACCAGGAGCAGAACCAGCAGGTACAGAAATGAGAAGAAGAATGTCATTTTTCCCTTGTGTTCCTCCCTCTCTCCACGCTATGTGAAAAGGGTTGTCTTCCCAAGAAACAAGGTTTCTTCAGGAAATGCTTTGACTGTTTTTGAAACAGCCCTCTATGGAGTAAATGCAGGTCCCACACAACTGCAGTTCCTGTAGTGCCATCAACCAGCTAAACTCCTGAGCTTAGTCCATCACTACACACCTCGAACATCACCGCCACTGCCGCTTTTTCCCCTTGAAATATTGAAACTTTGGTTAAATTGAAAGTTTTCTGCCCTCCCTGACTTCCAAGAATATATACTGTTCTTAAATGAATTTCTTTAACTTCTCCATGTTTATATCCTTTTCTCTAGGCTCTTCAGAAAAGTGACGGTGTTCTTCCTGAATTATTTCAGTGTCATGGTACTGCAGATGAGTTAGTTCTCCATTCTTGGGGTGAGGAGACAAATTCAGTGTTAAAATCTCTAGGAGTGAGCACAAAGTTTCATAGTTTCCCAGGTGTTTACCATGAGTTAAGCAAAGCGGAACTAGAGAAACTAAAGTCATGGATTCTTACAAAGTTACCGAACTAAATCAGGATTGATGTGTCAGTATACAAGTAATGTCTTTATGAAAAGTGTTTTTTACTGTCTCGTTCTGATTTGATGAATAATTATTAAAATATTAAGAAATATCAACAGTATACTGACTGACTTGTTTTTGACATACTGAGCACCATAGAGAGTAGTGTGATCTTATTAATGGTCAACATTAATTTAGGCAAACATCTATGTATTATCTTTGTAAATATTTGGAGGCCTTGTAAGTAACTGAATATTGAAATCTTACAATAATTTAACTAGCTTAACAGCAATGAGAAATCATGAAAAGATTTTAGCATGATATTATTTTCATTATCGTTTTCTTTAAATTGCCTTTTTAAAAATATGTTTATGTATGTATTCACATTTATTTTATTTTTGAAAGAATAACATTAGTGCGTGTGTGCTCAGTCGATCAGTTGTGTCCAACTCTTTGTCATGCTTATGGGATTCTCCAGGCAAGAATACTGGAGTGAGTTGCCATTTCTTCCAGGGGATCTTCCCAACTCAGGGATCAAACCCATAGCTCCTGCATTGGCAGGCAGATTTTTTAACACTGAGCCAACAGGGAAGCCCAAATAACATTGTACCCCATGTTTACAAAGTGGTTTCTCATTATCTCACCTGATCATCACTAGAGCTTGATGAAGTAAACAGAACCAGTTGTTACTGGTATTTAATAATAGTGATGGAAGGAATACAGACTTTCCCCAAACCTCAAGAGCAAAGACTAAAATCCAGGCTGTGTGGTCCCAGCAGAGCTCCTGTTCTATGAATCCAGACTGCTGCTCTGCTCCAATCCTAGGGTTCCAGTTGCTCTCTGGATCCTAGTCAGTACTTAGTATGGCCAGTCTTTTTTCAAAAATTTTGTCCATTCTAGTGGGTATATAGTATAACACTTTGTGATTTTAATTTGCTTTTTCTTAAAGCAATTTTTATATGCTCATTTGCAATCTATATGTATTCTTTGACAATATCTTTGTTCAAATCTTTCATGTGTGTATTATTAGGCTGTTTTTCGTACTGCATTGTAAGAGCTGTTTATATATGCTGGATAAAAATCCATTGTTAGATATTTTACTAATATTTTCATAATCCATGGCTTGCCTTATTTTCTTTACAGTGTAATTCAGAGAGCAGAAGTTTTTAATTTGATGAAGTCCAGTTTATCCTTTTTTTTAAATTTATACTCTGCTTTTGAAGTCATATTTAAGCAGTCTTAAGAAAGCCAAGGTCACTAAAATTTTCTCATATTTTTTTCAACTAAAACACTCCTTTAATGCTATAAATCTTCCGAGTTTTATATTAGAAGCATCCCACAATTTTTATATTTTGTGTTTTCACTTTCATGCAGGTCAAATCTTTCTAAATTCTCTTTTGATTTCTTCTTTAACCTTTGGGTTGTTTAAAATTGTGTTATTTTGTTTCAGTATATTGGGAATTTTCTAAAGATCTTTGCTGTTGATTTCTAATGTGTGGTTAAGAAAGTATTCTTCATATGAATTGAAACCTTTTAAATTTATTGTGACTTTTTTTATAACCCAGAATATGATCTGTCTTGGTATATGTTTTGTGTGCCCCTGAAAACAGTACATGCTGCTCGTGTTAGGTGGCATGTTCTGTACATATCAGTCAGGTCAAGTTGGTTGATATTTTTGTTCAAATATACTGTATCCTTACCTATTTTCTGCCTCTTTATTTTATAAATTATTGAGAGGAGGATCGAAAGTTCCAACTGTAACTGTGAATTTGTTTCACTTGGCAGTTCCTTCAGATTTTGCTTTATGTATTTTGAGACTGTCATTAAATGCATAAACATGTAAGACGATTATGTTCCTCTGATGAATTGGCCTCTTTTTCTTTATGAAATGATCGTCTTTATCCCTGATAGATTTTTTTGGAGGGGAGGAGGGGGCTCTGAAATATTCATTGTGTGATATTGTTACAGCCCCTCTAGCTTCCTTTAGACTCTAGCTGATACTGGATTGTGAGGTTGTACACACTGACTAGTGGGAACTCAGACTTTCCCCAGCCCTCTCTGAGCCTCAGTGATTGTTCCTTTTAGGTTCTTACTTTTCTTACGCGTATCTGATGGTGAGCACTCTGCTAAAGATTTGAGAGGGCCTTCTGCAAATCCCTGGCGCTCTCGCAGCTCTCTAATACTCTGTCCTGTAACTAAGCTTCTTGATCTTCTGGACTCCCTCAGCTCCCTCTGAGTCTCCTCTCCATGCTGTGGCCTAAAAAACTCTTCACACAGTAAGCTGGGCACTTAAACCTTCCTAAAAGAAGACCGTCCTGTAGTACCAGTGCCCAGGATCTGAAAATACAAATGTGGCCCAGCTTCTTGAGTGAAGTAAGCCAGAAGCAAAAACAACAATACAGTATATTAACGCATATATATGGAATTTAAAAAGACTGTAACGAGAACCCAACATGCGAGACAGCAAAAGGAACGCAGATGTATAGAATAGACTCGTGGACTTTGTGGATGAGGGAAAGGGTGGGATGATATGGGAGAAGGGCATTGAAGCATGTTAATTGTCATGTGTCTAATCAGTCGCCAGCCCAGGATTGATGCTCGGGACTGGTGCAGCGAGACTTCCGGCGGGGGGGGGAGGAGGGAGGGGGATTCCGGAGGGGAAGCATATGTAAACCCATGGTGATATCATGACAATGTATGGCAAAAACAATAAAAAAAAGAAAAAAAAATTAAACCTGGTCCCTCTTATTCCATCTTGGCTATCTTAGTTATAAGCAGAAGTCCTTTATTCTCCTTTTATTTGAAGCTATAAACTGTAAATTTTAAGAGGGAGGGATTGAGGAAGAAACAGAAGGAAGGAGAGAGGAAGAGAGACTGAGACTTAAAAGTCCAAAATTCCCTCAGGGGAGACTCTGCAGTGTTTTAATTGTCTTAAGCTTTTAATGAACTTCAGCTTCTCGAAATTGTAAACGGCCTGCCTTGACTGTACACGGCGTCACCCATGTTCTCGTGTTGAAAGCCCTTACGGCTGCAATCTGCCCTAAGAGCAGCATATGTGCTTGTCATAGATCGGGGCGTCCGGCTTATATATGCCGAGTATGTCCTCACCAAATACAGTATAAAAGAGAGGAGTCTAGATTTTTTTGGTGAATGTCCTAGAACTTAATCGTGTGCATGTGTGCCAAGTCGCTTCAGTCGTGTCTGACTCTGCACCCCCATGAACTGTAGCCCACCAGGTTCCTCTGTCCAGGGGGTTCTCCAGGCAGGAATACTGGAGTGGGTTGCTGTGCCCTCCTCCAGAGGATCTTTCCGACTCAGGGATTGAAGCCATGTATTTTTACATCTCCTGCGTTGGCAGGTGGGTTTTTTACCTCTAGCACTACCTGGGAAGCCCTTAATAATTATGTATTCTGGAATAAATCTCAGCCTCTGCCACAGTATACTCCTTTGTAAAAGTGTTTGAGGATCAAGTTTTATAGCACATGTAAAAACCTTTAAAATAAAGTTACAGAAATTGAAGGTATTGCTTGACTTGTTTTACCAGAGGTAGAGGGATGTGTGCATGTAATGGTTGTAAACCTTTCTTCACAGATTGATCTATGCATAGAAGATATATCCAAATGTTTTATATAGATAATCTTCCATCCAGTTCTAGTCCCCTACCCATTAGGCTGATAGAATATTCAGCCTTAGTTATCTTTTACCATTTCACCTCATTGCAAATCATGCCAGTCTGGGGCCCCCTTGCAGAGAGTCACTCACCTTGCTGCTGCTGCTAAGTCGCTTCAGTCGTGTCCGACTCTGTGTGACCCCGTAGACGGCAGCCCACCGGGCTCCTCTCTCCATGGGATTCTCCAGGCAAGAGTACTGGCGTGGGTTGCCATTGCCTTCTCCCTCACTCACCTTGAGATAACTATTATCCATATGGTGGTCTCTCAAAGCCAAGTGGTCTCTTAAAACCACTCAGCCATTTTCTTCCTGTTCTGTTGCTTAACCCACATAAACATTTTCCAAGGCAAGAGGGTTGGAATAGTCTTGATACTTTCTTACCTGGGAGAGGAAGAATGGCAACAAGTGGAAAGCGTAAATCAGTGTCACAACAAATTATATGTGTCACCTGTTGGAGAGATTGGAATTTTGCAAAAGAGGAGAGAGAAGGCTAATATGTAAGTGAAGGAAGACATTCACTTTTTACTCTATATTTCTAATGTTTGAATTGTTATAATGGGCTTTATTGGTTTTGCAATCCTTAAAGTAAAATGAAATGTTTATTAATGGCATTTTTCCTCAACTAAAGACTGAATAGGAAAGATCTCCATCAGTGGTTAGAAAGTTAAATGTTTTCTTTACAGGAAGTTAATTACTTCAGTTAAAATATGGCAAAATGTACTAAGAACAAAATATGAAGCATGAAGCATACTAGCAGTTTGGCTCTTGACAATTTATGGTACTTTGATATGTAAAATAAAATATCCAGATAACACTCAGCCAGAATATGCTTAAACCATAAGTCTTCATCATATAAAAGGAATTTCTTGATACACAATAAGAGAACCGAATTACCAAAGCCATCCAAACATTTCAAGAAAACTCAGTTTATATAATACACAAAGACAGCTGCCTCCCAAAACTTTGTATATAATTTTAACATGAGAAAAGCTAGAACTATATTTACAGAGAACAAATGTACTGTTATGTATATTTTGATTCTACTTTATAATTTACCCTTTAGAAATAGTTTCTGTGGGTATGCATGGTATAGTCTTCTGAAAAGAAGTGTAGCCCCAGCATATTCCTACACTGAGAATAAGATACACACCCCCACATGTGTGATCTGTGTCATAATTGTCAAATTCTGCCATGTAGCTGCAACCCCATCAGCTCGGTGAGTTTCACACAGCACTGAATTAAGACTACTGTGAATAGGGTCCCCAATACCAGAATGAAGTCAACCTGCAGCACTGCTCTCAGCTGTGGATCCCAGGGCCGCGGCCCACTCCAGCCAGACGAGTCACGTGACCTGGTAGCCTTCCTTTTTTTTTTTTTTAATTAAATTTTTTTTTATTATTGTTTTTGCCATACATTGTCATGATATCACCATGGGTTTACATATGCTTCCCCTCCGGGTCCCCCCTCCCTCCTCCCTCCCCCCGGGAAATCTCGCTGCACCAGTCCCGAGCATCAATCCTGGGCTGGCGATTGATTAGACACATGACAATTAACATGCTTCAATGCCCTTCTCCCATCTCATCCCACCCTAACCCTCATCCACAAAGTCCACGAGTCTATTCTATACATCTGCGTTCCTTTTGTTGTCTCCCATGTTGGGTTCTCATTACTGTCTTTCTAAATTCCATATATATGTGTTAATATACTGTATTGTTGTTTTTGCTTCTGGCTTACTTCACTCTGGATAATGGGCTCCAGTTTCGTCCATCTGAGTAGAATTGCTTCAAATGAATTTTTTTTTAATGCTGAGTTTGTTACTGGTAGCCTTCCTAATCGGACCGAAGCACTCACCCGGGCGTTGGCAGGAGCCGCTGCACAGACTCCACCTCGGCCTGTTAGGCCGCAGTCTCGGGTGACGTATCCACAGCAACCACAGCCACAAATTTAGGTGGGCCTGAACACTTCCAGGAGTGAAATAGTACCAGTGATCATTTCCGCTCAAAGTAAGCACAAAGTTTGTACTAATGTTTCAAAGTGGATGGTTTCCATGTAAGATCACATTCCCTCAGGCTGTGCGTAAATAACAAATTGGTTATCACCTCTCTAGTAAGCTCACCCAAATAATCAAGGTAGCTTCATCTTGGAGTGACCTCCAATCATCCTAGACCTGCATGAGCTATTTGTATATTTCCTAACACACTTGAAAGCCTATTATGGCAGGTGAAAGTCACTGTTTTCCAGCAATACAAATTAATACCTACATTACAATTGTCAGGCCCTTCAAATGGGACCTTCGTCAGCCAAGGGCACAGATAACAGTGTCTCCAGCATGACCTTCTGGCCAGCTGGGAAGCCTGAGTTCTCAGTTCAGTTTAACAATTGAGTTTAGTCCTTGTTTTTGCAGAAAATGCCCCGAGGGAAGTCACCCGGCCTGTGCTCTTTCTCCACACCACCAGGTGTGTGGCATTTGTCCATACCACAGAATGAAAAAGGGACAGTTATGAGAAGGGGTGTAGGAGAGAGAACTCAAAGGGTAGGATATGCTGACAAGTGTTTTTTGTTAGGGAAGGGTTTCTTCAGGAACTGAGAGCCGTCCTTCGCTGTTTCCACAGACTTAGTAAGGTTAAGAAGTTGTCGTTCAGTCGCTGAGTTGTATCCAGCTCTTTGTGACCCCATGGACTACAGCATGCCAGGCCCCTGTGTCCTTCACTGTCTCCCAGAGTTTGCTCAGATTCATGACCGTTGAGTCAGGGATGCTATCTAAACATCAAATCCTCTGCTGCCCCTTTCTCCTTTTGCCTGCAGTCTTACCCAGTATCAGGGTCGTTTTCAATTAATTGGCTCTTTGCGTCAGGTGCCCAAAGTATTGGAGTTTCAACATCAGTCCTTCCAGTGAATATTCAGGATTGATTTCCTTTAGGATTGACTGGTAAAGAAGACTGGTAAGCAAGTCTTTATTCTTCTGTGAGTTTCAAGAAGGTGGCAGGAGGTAGAGAGGTAGCAGGCCCAGCAGTCAATTAAATTTAAGATGCATATATCAGTTTGGGAAACCTCACCAGGGTGTGTTCAAGCTTAAGGAAAGCTCCAGGGGTAGTCCTGAAAGACAACAATCAATGTCCCTCTCATCCCCATAAGTTCCTGGGGTTAAGCACACTCTCTCCTTTTGCTTTCTCTCCATTTATCCGTAATATATGTCCTATTCCAGTAGCTATGACTTTATCATTTTTCTAGTTGACCATTACTTGCACCTAGACCTTTTATCCAGACAGGTTGGGTACGTGGGACAAAGGTATTTTTATAAAACCTACAGAGCCCCATCATGCCCCCCACTTTGGCTCCCCACTACAGAGGGACTTAGCAAATGCTGTGCTCAGCCGATGAGTCATTTAAGATCATGTCATTGAAATCAATCCGTATTTGTAAATCAGAGTAATTTGAATTCCCTGTCTGCTTTTACATGCAGCCTCCCAGAAGGTGTACCAACCAGTCTTGTCTGATTGCCAGTAGGGAAAAGAGGAAACATCATACTCAGTGGTCAAGAAGAACTTCAAAATCTCAAAAGAGCTTTATATAATCCCCCAACACTTTTTGTTCTGACCCTTGATTCTTGACCAGACTGCCTTAACCAAGGTGTGTGGGCCAGAAGAAAGTGAAGGAGGCAGAGCCAGACATCTTTTGAGTCAATTTTTGACAAGAAAGAATCCCTGAATTCTCAACAGTACCAAATCCCAGTGAAATGCAGGGAATGTTCAAAGCCTGCAGAATACCTGACTACCAGCCCATTGTTGAATTGTTTTGCAACAAAAGGCACACTATTGCCAGACTGAAAGTCGTCCAGAAATATAAGCCAAAAGTATAACAGATTAGTTTCATGACCCACTGAAACGGCAACACATAGGCTAAACAAGTATTAATAAACAGTGAGGCACCGCCGATAACCCCAAGGAGAGGTCAAAGGTCAGCTGTAATTAATGTGTCAGGACCAAGTATGGGCGATGCCCCTGCCATGTAGTTGCCTTTGCTGTCAGACAACTAGGTCAGCTTTAGTCAGGAATCAAAAGTTTGGCATGCAAGGGTAGCCTGTGGATCAAAACCATAAGTTCTTTTACTTTGTGTCCAACATAATGGTTGATGTGTCACCTGTCTAGTCTAATGACGGCTCATGTAAGCAATGCTGACAGTCTGGCAGTACAGGCTCAACCAGCAGCTTGATTCCAGTCAGTTTCAGCAGCAGACGGGTCCCCCCTACATGCATGACTCAGACGGTTCAATCAGCAGGCACTATTTGTTTCCTAGGTTAGCAGTGCCAAAGGGGGTTGTCTTGAATCTTCCAGTCTGTGGGTTTTCCAAGTGGCAGTCCAAATAATCAGGCCATGGCCACAACCCAAGAATCAGTAAAAATATAATGAGATTTATCAAGTGTCATATTTGCCAGAGCTATAATAATGACCTTGAGTTTCTTGAGCAGAATGACCCTGTCCACTTTGAATTCTGAATAAGCTGGCCCTGAGCCTGGCCGTTTGCAGCTGCCCAGTGGACATCACCAGATGTCAGCTTAGCCAAACCATCAGTGAAGCAGGCCCAGACATTATGGGGAACCTCTGTGAATCAAGGGCGCCGTTGAGCCAGCGACTTTGCCACAGGTGGGCAGTGGAGTAGCTGCCATTTTTTCATGTAGTGCCAAGATGCTTCTGGGGCCGGGCTGGCTGCATGTTTGAAGGTACCGTTTCCATTACTAGATCCTTTTCACTTTGTTAGTCACTGAGTCTGTCGAGCTATCCCAAAATGGAAATACCAGGACAGAGAATCACAGTTCCTCCAGGGGTCAGGCACTCAGTTTCAATAAGAGCTCAACAGTAAGCTGACAGTTGCTTTCAGAAGATATAAAACTGGTAGTTGTGTCAAGGAGGCAATGAGTCTAAACAAACCCTAAGGGTCACCTCCAAGTGGAGGCCACCTCCCCTTGCCGGATGCTCCAGTTAGCAGCAGCATCAGTCACAGAGACTTGTAGCTCAAAGGGATCATTGAAGATGTAGGGTCCTAGAAGTATCAGCATCTCTCTACCTGCAGCTCTTCCCAAACAGGAAGAATCCCTTTTGGATCTTATCAGCATTTACAATATAAGCATGTAAAACATAAATACCAGTTACACATTCAGCAGTGGAAGCCAGAACAATAATACATTGAATCAACAGAGAACTCCACTCCATGGGTCATATTAACTTCCTTTTGTTACTGTGAACTCTGTCCAAACCCCAGCAGTCGAATTTGGCCATAAACTCACTAATGGGACCCAGTTGGATGGTAATGTAGTTGCCAGTATCCACTAGAGCCACACAAGTTTGAATCACTTCTCTTCCGGACATTCCCTAACCTATTTGATAGATTGTGACTTCTCATCCCCTTTTAGGAACACAGCAATGTTACCTAGCCCTAACCATTTTGCTCCTTAAACCAGCTGAGGTCAGTGAAAGGAGAAAGGAGGGTCACAGAGGCGTGGTGAGGGAGAGTGACTCCACACAGTAGCAGTAAAGAAGTCACCTTTCAGTTTTGGGAGGCATACAATAATTTATTTAGATTGTTGGTGTCAGTTTCTCGGTCTTTAGGGGATCAGCCTCATCAGCATTATCAACCAATTGTAGGACAATGAAAGCCTAAAGAGCAGTCAATGTCCTATCTGTGGTTTCCCATGGGAAATTGTCTCAAAGAAATTCTCAGAGGGCCAAAGCTCCCTGAAAGCAGGCAGGGCCCACTGCAAAAAAGGAAAACAAAGCTCCAAGGCCTTTTACTCCTTTCTTCAAATAGATCTAAGTTTGGCATAAGAGACTGCCATAGAGTCTGAGCCATAAGCCAGCCCAGCTGTTCTGTTCCTCCCTAGGGAGCATCCATGCAGGATCCTCTCCATCTACCAGATGAACCAGAGAACATTCTAAAGACTTGCTTGAAATCTCCTCAAAGGAATTGTGAATTTCACTCCTTTCATATTGTAGGCAGGTACTTGTCTCTGTAACTGTTGTCTGAAAGAGAAAAGATCCTTCTGCTCCTACAGAATGAATGTTAGTATCAGTTATTCTAAAGGGGCAGGCGCACAACTGAGATTGAGGAGAATTAGCGATGAACAGGGTACCAATTGGATAGTTGTCTGGATCCCATTCGTTAGCCCACAACGACCTCCCTACTTGTTACTGAATACAAGTTTGTATGCCCGATGCACAGTGAGGCCAAACAAAATGAAAAGTCAGAGTCTGGAGCAGAGAAAGGTTTATTGCAGAGCCATGCAAGGAGACAGGTGGCTCGTGGCCAAAGAACTCCAAACCCCTTGAAGGGTTTTAGCAAAACACTTTTAAAGGCAAGGTGAAGGAAGAGTGTGGTTAGTTGTGGCAAACTTCTTGGTGTAGGAATCCTCTGTTCTTGCAGCTGCCCATGTAGGTCAGGTCAATATGTTCCTATAAATCTCCAACAAGACAACTGTTATTCTCTGCTCTAGCAACTTTTTTATCTCTATGTAAACGGAGGTCAGAGCCATAAGAATAGACTATCCTCTATAGTTCAGGCTATAGGCAATAGTGGTGCAGAGCCAGCACAACTCTGCACAGGAAGAAGACTAGATCTAATATGGAGTCAGATTTGTTCCTCTCTATTATATAATTTCTCCTTATTAAGAGCAATTAAACTGGAAGACTATTTGACCATACAATTTGTTCAATGTGTTTGCTGCCATTTCCCTTGGACTTCCCTCAAACTCTGCTCACCACCCTGCAAAGCTTTGTTCTTTCTAGAAAATGAGTGTGAAATTTAATTTGAAATATTGGGTGGATATTTTACGAAAATGTAAAATGCTATTTTAAAATACACTTTCTTTGTGCTATCTTCAAGTTACTATATACATTACCTTTGTGATATTATTTCGACCTTTTAGTCTTGGATTGGTTGCAAAAGCCATATGTGATTTTTATATTGGGAATAGAATTAATGGGTCTATGATGAATAGTGGACATCCTGTTTTGAAGAAATCATATTTTGGGCAAAATGCCCATAAGAGGCATGTTTTTGCCAATAGTTTAGTTCAGAGCCTCTGGGATCTTTCTTGCCTTTTTTTTTTTTTTTTTTTTAAAGAAGTGATGAGAAACTTTGACCCTTTTTTATTCTATTTTGAATTCATTTTAGAGCTGATTTCAAAACAACTTGTTATTTCAGTTTTTGTTATTATAAAAAATTCATACTTATTTGTTTGTTTTATTTTAGTTATTTCACTACCTACTCTTAAGGCCATTGTATTATTTTAAGTAAAAAAATCACTCTGTTTTCATTTTCTGTTTCTTTCTTCCCACTTCAGTTTTTTCTAGTCAGTTGATGGTTTATCCAATAGAAATTGTAGAAACATTTGACATATTAGTTACTTGACATATTAATTTTGGCCACTTCTGGTATGCTTTCTTTTGCCAATGAAATTATTTAAAAATTGGGTGGGGGTGTTTCTGAGCAATGGAAGTCTTTCCCTTGGGCATTAAGTATTAAGCCATTTTCTCTATCATATAGCAAGAGAGAAGTTTTAAAACCTAAGTTCACGGCATGCAACTGGCAGAAGCAAATAAATGGTTCTCTTTAAAAATTTCACTTCAACAGCAATAAATCTCTAGTTAAATTTCAAACCAGAATTTTTAAATGGCAAATGAAAAAATATAGTGATTTCAAAGAGTAGCTAATTTTTTTAAAAAAAATTCTTAATTTTCCTGTGAAACATCAAGTATGTATTAAGGCAACCAGTTAACATTGTCTTAGTTTAGCCATAGAATCAAAGAATTTTTATTGCTGGAGGGACTTCAGAGATGGTGGTTTTACACATACTGAAACTGAGATCCAGAGACAGTCAGTGATGTACGCATAGTCCTGAATAAGCAGGACCAAAACTTTCACTATGCCACATTATATCCGGAAGGTATAACTAAATATTCACATAAATTCAAATATTTTAGGTTCAAAGCCACTTCCTTTCCTTTGTAGACATTTTCTATTCAGGCTCCTTTTGGCCCCATTTCTACCATTTTGCTAAATGAATGTAGTGGTCTGTGCCTCAGTGTAATAGCAGACCCAGCCTCATTTTTAAGTACTGGCACAGATTTAAGACTTTGTAATGACTTCTATCTTTGCATCGAACCATTTTTATCAGAGTTTTAATTTCTGAATCCCATAACCTACTCCAGTCTTTATCTTACTTGCTGTCTTTATAGAACGTGACACTTTGATTAACCCCTGATTCTGGTGACTCAAGTCTTCCAGCCTGAAAACTGTCTTCTCTCTCTAGGTGATCTTCTACTTTTATGGCTTTGAAAAGCTGGCTCCATGGCTTCACCCCTGGTCCCAGGCTCTCATTGTCACTCCACATCTGTGTTTTACACTTCCTGCTAGAGTTTCCCACCTGGTTGTCAGACAGCCAAGATATATCTTTTATTTCCAAAACACTGCAAAATTTTCACACTTTCCAAATGTGATTTGAATTAAAAAATCTCTCCCAAGTTTCTGTTCCGTCACCTGTAAATGGATTTGTTAGGAGATGATATGTAAAGAGCGCAGCACAGCAAGTGGAGAATTATTACTTCGTTGTCCACTTCAGAACCTGCTTCTGTTGTGATCTGCTTTCCATGACCTTCCTTCTGCATAATATCTTTGTGTCATACCTTACTCTTCTCCCTCTCTCATCTTTTCATCATGTCAGTTAACAAAGCCTTCTGATATTATATCAATGAAAGATGTTTCCGTTTTGGCCTCTAAACCAACCTCATCTCTGCCTTAGTTCTGGTCTCATTGTATATTTGGATCAGTTGGCATCAGGTCTCTTTTTTAGGTTCATCCCCCAGCATGCCATCAGAATTAATGGCCACCTCTTCTACCTAACAACCCCACTGTTCAGGCAGGCTTCCCACTGTCTTTAGAGAAAAAATTTTTTTTAGCTAAGCAGTAAATCCCTTTACCACATAGTCCCTAGCTACTATTTCAGTGTTATCTCCTGCCCTTCCTTTCTCCCAAGTCACAGTGCACATGAACACACACACACACAAAGACATATACACACACACACGATATTTCTGCCACATCAAAATTCCCTAAACACATCACACCAAACATATTCACAACTTCCAGTTCAGTTCAATTCAGTCACTCAGTCTGTTCGACTCTTTGTGACCCCACGGACTGCAGCATGCCAGGCCTCCATGTCCGTCACCAACTCCCAGAATTTACTCAAACTCATGTCCATTGAGTCAGTGATGCCATCCAACCATCTCATCCTCTGTCATCCCCTTCTCCTCCTGCCTTCAATCTTTCCCATCATCAGGGTCTTTTCAAATGAGTCAATTCTTCACATCAGGTGGCCTAAGTATTGGAGTTTCAGCTTCAGCATCAGTCCTTCCAGTGAGTATTCAGGACTGATTTCCTTTAGGATGGACTGATTGAATCTCCTTGCAGTCCCAGGGACTCTCAAGAGTCTTCTCCAACACCACAGTTCAACTTTACCTTTACCTATTACCTTTAGCACAACTTTACTTTTAGCATATTCTTACCTCCATTTGGAATACTCTCTCCTTCTCCTGTCAACTGACAAACTCTTAACACTTAAGACACAGATTTTGAGTAACCCAATCCTTTCCCAATTGTCTTTGACAGAAGAAGGTATTGTGTTCTCCATGTTTCTGTATTTATTTGTTATATGTTGGTCCCACCCACTGTGAATTTTGAACTCAAGGGCAAGGGGTATATATTTTTTTCCTCTTCACTACTTCCCTGGTGGCTCAGACAGTAAGAATCTGCCTACAATGCAGTAGACCCGGGTTCAATCTCTAGGTCAGGAAGGGCCCCTGGAGAAAGAAATGGCAACCCATTTCAGTATTCTTGCCTGGGAAATCCCATGGACAGAGGATCCTGGCGGGCTGCAGTCCATGGGGTCACAAAGAGTCGGGCACAACTGAGTGACTTTCACACCTAGTAAAGAGACTGGCAATATAAAAAGAGACAACAGAAAAGCAATGAAAGGCTGATAACATAATTACCATTTCCTGCTGGCTTCTTTAACTGTTAGATTTCTTTGGATGTCCCTTTCTATTTATTTATAAGAATTTAGTGGGAATTACCTGGCAGTCCTGTGGTTAGGACTTCCTACTCTCACTGTTGAGAACATCGATTTGATTCCTCATCCAGAACTAAGACCCCACAAGGTGTACAGCATGGCCAAAAAAACTAAGAATTCAGGGATATGGTCCTTTCCTTAACATTAGTTTCCCATGAGGTTAGATTTAATTTTTAGGAAGACAACATTTTGCAGTCAAAAAGTTGGTAAATATACTACTTGCATTCTACTCTCTACCCAACCCCAGCAGACATGGATCATCAGGCAAGGCATTTTTCCCTGAGAAGCCAGGTAGTTTCTTCACCTTCTGGACATAGCACTCTGTGTGCACTATATCCTGAATCATGTTAACAGCTGATATGGAGCCTACTGGGGATAATAAGTAGTTTAAAAATACAGGGTGAACTGAATACAGGTTGAACTGAAATCCTGGTCCAGCTTCATTGCTAACAACTCCAAAACGCAAGTGATGTATTTTGTGTGGTGTCTTGCATGACATAGGTATTCTTTTAGTGACTATTCATTACCAAACTATTTCCCCCTCATTTTATCTATTCAGACATCAATTAGGCAATTTCCAAACTACTTTGGATGGTTGATATAAGAAAAAAAAACATAAGGAATTAACTAGGAAAAAAATTTAAGTAGTAAATAAAGAAGAGTTTTGTTCAGTTAAAATTTTGTATACAAAGAAGTAGTTAACTTGGAAAACTAATTTAGTGTCTTCTGATTGAGTTATAACAATTAGGAAGGAAGGTAGAACAGATCAGTGTATATTTTAAAACAATTTAAAATTTATATAAAAAATAGTTGCAAGTACCACACAAAGAACTTTTTTCCTGAACTATTTGAGAGTAAGCTGCCAACAAGATGCCCCATCATTTCCAATACTTAGATGTATATGTTCTATAGACAAGAACATTCTGCAGATCCATAATAATCAAGAATCTCATATAACCATAATAATTGAGGAGTTCAAAATAATGCATTACTTCTATTTAATTCTCATTAGATTAGGTACCCATTCAAATTTCATCAAGTGTTCAGTTATATCCTTTATAGTAAAAAAAAAATCTGCACCAGGTAATTCATTACATTTAGTCACTATGTCTGTTTAATTGTCTTTTTTTTTTTTTTTGAAAAGTTAAAAATTCCTTATTTTTTTATTCCTGGTACCACTACCACAATTTACAGGGCAATATACCTGATGTAATGAAAAGAAAAAGAAAAAGACAAAGCTACAACAGATAAAAGACCTCAGGAATGTACATCTAATTGACACTACATTGCGTTAATCAATAGCTGCACTTTTTGCAAACTGTGGCTATGACAGTCCTAAACAAGGAGGGTTTCCTGTTTAAGCTGCAGTAACTTTTCTGACTATGGATCATCGTTCCTTCTGTGGCAGATTTTTACAGTTCCTCTAACGCATTTGGGACGACTGTCTCAAAGTAACCTGCAGCTTTCCTGACAGCTCCTCGCTCTCTCTCCTGCTAAGAACTGTAGCCCTTTTCTTCTGAGTTTTTAGAACCTTCTGCTACCATATCCACCACTTCCACCACCAGATCCATAACCACCACCATAGGGACTGCCCGAGCTTCTTCCACCAAAACTACCCCCTTTCATGGGTCCATAATTTGATTGCTGTTGTCCACTATAATTTCCAAAATCATTATAGTTTCCACCACCACCATAGTTACCTCCAAAATTCCCTCCTCCATTGTAACCATCATATCCTCCACCACCACCATATCCACCACCTTGGTTTCCATATCCTGGTCCACCACCACCGTAACCTCCTCTACTACTATAACCAGGACCACCGCCATAGTTGCCACCATCACCTCCAAATCCATTATATCCACCATCACCTCCTCCGTAACTCCCTCTGCTGCCACCACCTCCACCACCATAGCCTCTTCCACCAAAGTTTCCACCACGGCCAAAGTTACCTCCACCACCTCCAAAGTTTCCTCCACGACCCATAAAGTTGCCAGATCCTCCTCCACGACCTCTTTGTGATACAGCAGATTGCATCTCTTGTTTAGAAAGGGCCTTTTTCACTTCACAATTATGCCCGTTAATAGTGTCGTATTTCTGAACAACAATTTTATCAACTGTATCATGATCATCAAAAGTTACAAAAGCAAATCCTCTTTTTTTCCCACTCTGCCTGTCTTCCATAACTTCTATGGTTTCAATCTTGCCGTACTTTTCAAAGTAGTCTCTCAAATTATATTCTTCTGTATCTTCTTTAATACCACCAACAAAAATTTTCTTCACTGTTAGATGGGCACCAGGCTTTACCGAATCCTCTCTAGAAGCAGCTCTCTTTGGTTCCACTACACGCCCATCAACCTTGTGTGGGCGAGCACACGTTGCTGCATCCACTTCTTCAACACAAGAGTAAGTCACAAAACCAAAGCCCCTGGGACGTTTTGTTTGGGGGTCTCTCATCACCACACAATCTGTAAGTGTGCCCCATTTCTCAAAATGTTCTCTTAAGCTATCATCTGTAGTTTCAAAGCTCAGACCACCAATAAACAGCTTTCTCAACTGCTCTGGTTCCTTGGGATCATGACCCTCCATTTTGAGACCGGACTCGCTTCTTCCAACTCGAGTTCAATATGTTTAATTGTCTTTTTCCTGGAGCAGTTCCTACGACTTCCTTGACTTCTGTCACTTTGATACTCTTGAAGCTTTTGGTTGATCTTGGTCTTCAGCCCTGTTCCTGGCTGGTTTAGTTGCTAAGTCTGACTCTTGCAACCCTATGGACTGTAGCCCGCCAGTCTCTTCCGTTCACGGGATTCTGCAGGACAGAGTGGGTTGCCATAGGCCAGTTATTCTTGTAAATTGAGTTATTCTGATGTTTCCTCACAACTATATTTGGGCTAATTCCTCTTATGCAGAAATATACAATTGACAAAGTTTACTCCTCATTGCATTTTATCAAATGGCTCATGGTTGCAGTATAGCCCGTATTTAGCTATGTTCGTTTTGATCATTTTATCAGTGTGGTTGACTTAAGGATTATTCACTATAAGGTTACTTCTCTCCATTTTGCAATTAATAAGTATTTTGTGGAAGAGGTGATATGAAACCATGGCAATATATTATTCTTCGCTAAAGTTTTAATTTGTTTATTTGCTTATATCAGAATCAGCTCATGGTTTCCTATATTATTCAATGGATTGTAATATGATGCTGTCATTTCCTTTGGATACTGAAAATTTTCCCAGAATTGGCCAGTGAGTGCCTTTTTGAGTTTACTTCAATGTTCTTTTCACAGGCTCCTTTCCTTCTTTGAACATTGTGTTATTTTACAGTTCACAAAAGATATATCAGGCACATCTTGTATTTTTCTTGCCCAAGCCACCAAATTAATTACTTCTCCAAAGACTCCTGGGTCTGATTTAGTGTAACATAAAATTCAGAAACCAAGATCTGGACACTGAGTAGACTCATTCTTTAAGATATTTGTTTCCAGGCCCTAGTGGAAAGAACTGGGGATGAATTTATGTATATACCTACACACATTAATGACTGTATTTAGGTATATGTATATATACTTGTGGATATTCTATATTATCTATATATACATATAAATATTATACAATATATTAATACATTTGCATGGGCTTATACTATATAAATACATATATTACATATATGCCTATATGGGAGGAGTTTATACATGCACCTCTAATTCCAATAAGAGTGATTATTCTACTCCTAAGTTGTTTTAGAGCCAAATTTTACTATCTCCCAATTGTGAATTTTACAGAAATTTTCCAAGCTGATAGCTTGACATTGGTCATGGTTAGATTCTTTACACCATGGAAATTGTCAAACACTCCCCTCTATGTGTCTGATTTATAATTTTCAACTGAAACACCCATCTTGCTTCTGAACACTAGACCAAATTTCCTTGCCAGATATCTATCTGCTCATTGACTTCATCTCGTGAGCATCAACTCCAGGGTCAGAAGTCTAATCATCCTTTCCTCCCAATTCTGCTTCTACTCCTGATGTTCAGCTTATAGCTAAGAAGACAGCTTTCTCCCAGCCCCATAAACAAGAAACAATATAATCATTTTTATTCACTTGTTCATCTAAACCTTCTTAAATCTAGTTCTCAAGTTCTGTTGAGTCCATCTCTGAAACATTTCTCATATGTCCCACTTTTTTAGCCTCTGTCATCATAAGCACAGCCTTATTTTTGGTCTTTTTTTTTTTTCCTTGCATTATCAACTGAATTCATTAACTTGTTACCTTGAATGAGAGATAATGTATGGTAATGGAATACCTTCTGACTTTTTCTGAAATGTGTTAAAGTTTAGAATTATCAGTACAGAGTGACTTTGGCTGGAGAAATCCTGATCAACTGTGACTTAAAACAGTTAAAACAGTTATAAATCTCACAAAGAAAAGTTGGAAAAGTGCTCCATGGTTTGGTATAGCTGTCCAATGCTGTCATTAAGGATCTAGCCTTCTCTATTTGTTCGCTCTGTCATTCCTAGCATGTTGGCCTTTTTCCTGACGCTTATCACCCTGTGGTCACAAAATGGCTGCCAGAGAACAAGACAGTTCATCCTCACACCACAGCAATTTATGCAAGAGGAAAGAGAAGGCACAGCACAAGAAAGACCTCATCACTTGTCTTTTGACAATCAACATAATGTCTCCTGGAAATCTCCCAACTGTCTCCTCCTTCCATAGGAGTTTTCAGAACTATGCTATGTGGCCCCAGCTCTCTTAGAAATGAAGTCATACTTAGTCAAAGTTCTCTGACTTTGTTAACAATATATATACTTTTAATTTGAAGTTTATAGCAACTTTTTCTATTGGTTAAATATGTAGAGAAAACCACATCTATTCTTTCTAAACCCCTTATGCAGGGGTCCGATTCCACCAAGATGACAGAATATGCATTTATTAGTTCAAAGAGCATCCATTGGATATTATTGTAAATGCTAGGATATGGTGGTTAACATTACAGACAAAAATTCCTGCCCAGAAGGAGCTTTCACTCTAGTGACCAACCTGTACTCCATTAGAGGAAATCTAAACCCAGATGAGAGTGGATCAAAAGACTTCTCAGAATTTCCTTTACTTACTTCTTATCACTCTGCTTTACTCTTTCAAAACCAGGAGTCAGCTGTGACCTAAATTTGTATATTTGACTCTGACCTAAATTATATTTTTCCTGGCTAATATTTCTTAGTTTGTGAAGTGAATTTGGGCTTCTTCCTACTTTTAAGTACTAACATTTGCAATGCTATTTTTGCATCTTTTTCTTCCTTTTGGTCATTTAGGGTGTTGAGAATTGTGTAGTCTTGCACTTTGAACAGCCACCCTTCCTTAACTTTACTATGTCCCACTGGGAACGAAATTTATACTTTAAATGGAAACTTTGGCTGTACGATATGGCTTTGGAAAATTGCCACAGGAAAGTTTTTTGATTGTATATATAGGACTTGGCAATGAAAATAATTGGTTAAAGAAGGACATTAAAAAATAATCCTTGGATTTTGACACCTTGGAGAAGAAAAAGAGGGAATGTTATTATATCACTCTTTCTCTATGATATGCTTTTTTTTTTTTTTTTACAAAAGAGCACTGTATATTTAACTAAATAATAACTTACTGCTTGATGTCTATTTTAAGAGGACATTTTATCAGTTTAGATGCTTTGGAACAGCATGTAATAGAAAACACTGACTCTGTCTTAGTCCATTTGGGCTGTTATAACAAAACACCACAGGCTGGGTCACTTATAAAGAGCAGAAATTTATTTCTCATGGTTCTAAAGCCTAGGAGTTCTATATCAAGGGGCCAGCCTGGTTGCCTTTTGGTGGAGGTCCTCTTCTGGGTTGTGATGACTTCTCACTGTGTCCTCACATGACAGAAAGGTCAAGGGAGCTCTCTAGGGCCTTTTATAAGGTAATCATTCCCATTCATGAAGGTTCCTCCCTTATGACCTAATCACCCCAAAGGCCTGACCTCCTAATAGCATCACATAGGACATTCAGTTCAGTCACTCATGTCCAACTCTTTGCTACCCCATGAATCACAGCATACCAGGCCTCCCTGTCCATCACCAACTCCCAGAGCCCACCAAAACTCATATGCATAGAGTCAGTGGTGCCATCAAGCCCTCTCATCCTCTGTCATCCCCTTCTCCTCCTGCTCCCACCCCTCCCAGCATTAGGGTCTTTTCCAATGAGTCAACTCTTCGCACGAGGTGGCCAAAGTATTGGAGTTTCAGCTTCAACATCAGTCCTTCCAATGAACACCCAGGACTGATCTCCTTTAGGATGGACTGGTTGGACCTCCTTGCAGTCCAAGGGACTCTCAAGAGTCTTCTCCAACACCACCGTTCAAAAGCAGAATTCTTCAGCGCTCAGCTTTCTTCACTGTCCAACTCTCACATCCATACATGACTACTGGAAAAACCATAGCTTTGACTAGAAGGACCTTTGTTGGCAAAGTAATGTCTCTGCTTTTCAATATGCTGTCTAGGTTGCTCCTAAGTTTCCTTCCAAGGAGTAAGCATCTTTTGATTTCATGGCTGCAGTCACCATCTGCCGTGATTTGGGAGCCCCCCAAAAATAAAGTCTGACACTTTCCACTGTTTCCGCATCTATTTCCCGTGAAGTGATGGGACCAGATGCCATGGTCTTAGTTTTCTGAATGTTGAGCTTTAAGCCAACTTTTTCACTCTCCTCTTTCACTTTCATCAAGAGGTTTTTAGCTCCTCTTCACTTTCTGCCATAAGGGTGGTGTCGTCTGCATGTCTGAGGTTACTGATATTTCTCCCGGCAATCTTGATTCCAGCTTGTGCTTCCTCCAGCCCAGCATTTCTCATGATGTACTCTGCATATAAGTTAAATAAGCAGGGTGACAATATACAGCCTTGACATACTCCTTTTCCTATTTGGAACCAGTCTGTTGTTCCACGTCCAGTATATGAGTTCGTTTGTGGCTGGGGGTGGGATTAGTGCAAACATTTAGCCTGATGTATATATACTTTTTTAAAAGATATTTTAAAATTTTCTTTCAGTAGCTGTGTTGAGTCTTAGTTGCAGCACCTGGGGTCTTTGCTGCGTCATGCAAAGTCATTTAAGGTGCAAGAACTCTTAAGCTGTGGTGCTCTGACTTAGTTGTGCTGCAGCATGTGAGATCTTAGTTCCCCATCCAGGGACTGAACACAAGTCCCCTGCATTGCAAGGTGGATTCTTAACCACTGGACCACCAGGGAAGCCCCTATACAGACTTATAAACTGAGTAAATAAATACATGTATTATCTCATATAATAAGAAGTCCAGAGGTTGCACTAGCTCCTCTACCACACAGCTAAGCTATTAGGGACTCGGGCTTATTCCAACCAATGGCCCTATCACCCTCAAAGGGCTGACTGTGCTCTCAGGCCAACTCCCCTCTGATTGAGTGATGGCCTCAGAAGTGCCAGGCATTCCATTCAGACACAATATCATCAATAGAAGAAGAAAAACCATCTTTTTCTCTTGAGTGAGAAACGTTCCTAAAGGTCCTCACCCCCCCCCCCCCACATGCTGGAAGGCTCTCGTTCATGTGTTACTGACAAGATTTGGGTCACGTGCCCATTTCTAAACCGGTTGCTGGCAAGAGAAGTGGGGTTGTCAGGATTTGCTTAAATCAAGGTCCATTTCATAGAGCTGCGGATAGGAGCATGTTCTCATGATACACTGTGTGGAAAGCAGATATCTGAACTCAACTGGATTCTGCTAGGGAAAGAAGAAGCTGGAAAGATAGGAAATGGATGCTGAAGAAGCAACCACTAAACAACTGCCACGTGAGTTCTTAAGGGCTTCCCTGGTGGCTCAGCAGTAAAGAATCCTCATGCATGGAAGCAGCCGCGGGAAACGAGGGTTCGGTCCCTGGATCAGGAAGATCCCATGAAGGAGGGCATGGCAATCTACTCAAGTATTCTTGCCTGGAGAATTTCATGGAAGAGAAGCCTGGCGGCCTACAGTCCATGGGGCTGCAAAAGAGTTGAGCTTGACTGAACATGCACCCCCACAAGTAGATTTTTGATCCTTGTCCGGTTTAGTGATGTCAATCCATTGGTCAAAAGAAAACCTAGTTTAGCTAGGATTTTATTGTCTGACCAGATGTTTTCAATAGTGTCTAAAAGCAACATACTAGTGAAATATGTATGAAGTTAATCTCTTATCATTAAAAATCTTAGATGCAAGTGTAATTAAAGTTTAGCAGACAACCTGTAATCCCCGAATGTAATACTCTGTCTACATCTGTGTCCCCTTTCACCTTATTCTATTACATCCATTGGTTTTAATGCCTGAAGTGTTATCTAAATGTTCAGCTGACATCCACATTTGTTCAGTTTAAATCCCCCCTAACTGGTGCAAAGAAGCTTTCTAGGGTGCTGGTGGGAAGTTGTTTTCATTCAGGCAGCTCTAAAGGAAAACCTTAATTCTGTGGGCAAACTGTGCCAAGGCAAGTCTCAGTCCAATCTTCATAGCAGAGTCACAGAATCCCACTTGGCCACCCACCCAAACAGACATTGTTCTGATTCAGAAGTCACTTTAGAGGCCCTTTAAAAAAATTTACTTGTCAAAATTTACTTATATAAATCCCTGAAAATAGCTCATAAAACTACTAACAATGACAGCTAACTTGTAGAAAGGCACTTTAAAAGAAATATAATTCTACTTTTAAATTAGTCCCTCTTGCCAGTATATTGAAATTCTTGGAATTTTAAGTAAATCATCCTTAAGTTCCCTTAACAATTTTGTACAGATGGAGGGCCACGTGGGTGAATATCTTGCATGCATGGGGATAAGATCCAGATGATGAGAACGCAGAAAGGGTTGTTTAAAACATTTTAGAGGAGAACACTGAAAACATCAAACAGTGTGATTATAAGCAATGGAAATAACTGTCCTAATGCTGTCTGAAACAATGCAAGAATATGAAGATATCAAAACCTGTGGTGTCTTCATTCAGTCTCCCTGAATTAAAAATATTTGTGTTTTCTTTCAAGAAGAGGTTAAGCTTGAATATATAAGTATATTCAGACAAACATGTATGTTATACACATAAAATTTTATACAATGTGTTACATATATTACATACATCCTATATATGTATGTATATATATTCTTGTATGTATTCATATGTATGTAGGTTTTCTTAGAAGACGAATGGCGCTGGTAATTGATGGAAAATGTTCGTTATCAAACTTTATTTTCTTAACACCACCACCAAAGTGAGAAAATATAAAATTAAAAAGGATCTTCATTTTTAAAACAGATGGGAAAAACACTCTCTGGGGAAGTACAGCCAGACTGATGTTTTGTCTGCATCAACTTCTCTGCAGACTATCTGGCATTCCTTGACAAGCTTGGCACACTTCCCTTACTTGTTGAACACCAATATCTATGGGCAACTGCATATATATTCTCATAAGGGTAAAGGTTATGTCAAACAATCACCAATAAATATGTATATGTAATTATTTCTATGTGCTGTGTACCAGCTGCCTTATTTTCACTAAATACTAAGCTGTCTCAGAAATACAGATTGTTTTGATGCCCCATGCATAGAGAATACTTAGTATAGACTTTTCATGGCACTGTAGAATTTGTCCATATTCATAGTCGAACTTCTAAATGTTTCTACCACAGTTATTTTCATAAAACGGGCTGTCAGCTTTCAAGAGACAAGTTTTCTCCTGAAATTCTAAATCTTCATTTCTTCTGTGATAATACCTTTTTATTTAGAAATGAAGCTTTCCCTTTTAGATATATCACCTAAAATCTGTGTGATGTTTTTAAGGAAACATTTATTACATTGATTTGGAATAGAGTGGTATTTTTTACTTGACATGAGTTAGCTCTTCACTAACTTAATAGAAATGACCAAGCTCAGATAGCCTGATTATAATTCATTTATACATACACACACTTAAGAAAAAAAGAAGTATAGCATGAAACTGAACTTTTATGTCATATACAAAAATTAACTCAAAATGGATCAAAGAGCTGAACTATAAAATTCTTAGAAGGAAACATGGAGGAAAACTTTGTGACATTTCATGTGGCAGTAATTTCTTGAATATGACACCAAAAGCAGAGGAAAAAAGTAAATTTAGAAAACTGGACTGTATTAAAATTAAAATCTTCTGTACACTAAAGGACACAATCAACAGAGTGAAAATGCAATGTATAGAATGGGAGAAAATATTTGCAAATTATATATCTGATAAGGGGTTAATATTCAGATTATATATGAAGAACAACTTAACAACAATAAAAAGATTTAATAATGGATAAAGGACTTACTTCAGTAGACATTTCCAGGGAAGATATAGAAATGGCCAACAAGCATATGAAAGATGCTCAACATTGCTAGTCATTAGGAAAATGCAAATCCAAACCCTAGTGAGAAATCACCTCACACCCGTTAGAATGGTTACTATCACAGACACAAATGCAAAAGGAAGGCAAGTGTTGGCAAGGATGTGAAGAAACTGGAACCTTTGTGTACTCTTGGTGTAAACGTAAAATGGTGCAGCTGCTATGGAAAACAGTATGACAGTTCCTCAGAAAATTAAAAATAGAATGACTTTATGATCCAGGAATTTCCCTTCTGGGTATATAGCCAAAAGAACTGAAAGCAGAGTCTCAAAGACGTATGTGTGTATTCATGTTCATAGCAGCATTATTCACAATAGCCAAAAAGGTAAAGCAATCAATTGTCCACTGATGGAAAAATTAAATATGGTATATATATGTACATTGGAATATTATTCAGCATTGGAAAGGAAGGAAATTCTAACATATGCTATAACATGAATGAACCTTGAAGACATTATACTAAGGAAACGTCAGTCACAAAGCAGTAAATACTGTAGG
Organism: Antilocapra americana; assembly: GCA_007570785.1. Lineage (NCBI taxonomy): Eukaryota > Metazoa > Chordata > Mammalia > Artiodactyla > Antilocapridae > Antilocapra > Antilocapra americana. Next base: position 4,961,946 of record ML660213.1, read on the forward strand.
ATGCCTCATAAGTGAAGAATCTAGGTCAGTCAAACTCCTAGAAACAGAAAACAGGATGGTGGTTTAACCAAGAATGAGAGAGAGGGGACTGAGGAGTTGTTTAAAGGATATATATTTTCACTTTTGCAAGATGAAGAAGTTTTGGAGAGAGGTTTCACAACAATGTGAATACAGTTAACTCTATTGAACTATAAAAATGGTTAAGATGGTAGCCATTATGTTAAATTACCATCATCTGAAAAAGAAAACAGAATAACAAAACACAATCAGATATAACAATGCAAAATGCCTTTCAAGCCAGTGATAACCTCTGCCTATAATCACTGACATATAGAAGGGGGACAGGCTGTGCTAGGCATTTTGAAAAAGAGATATGACATATTTATGGGGAAAGACTGTCACACCTAAGGTCAGTCAAACTAGAGTTGGACCATGTTAAGTGTTGTTATGTTGGGCCAAGGTCATTAAGTGTTCTGGTCCTGAGTTCTCTTATATGTATATGACAAATATAACAAGCTTTATATGATTTTTTGAAGATCAGTTGATATATGTGTGTTTGTTCCAGCCTGGAACAAAGAAAATACTAATATATTATTGTTTTACTATCGTTATCACTGTTTTTCAAATAGAAGTGCTTTTGCTTCAAGTCAGAATTGTTTTGAACTTTGGAAAATAGCTAACATGCCAGCACTTATATTTAATAGATAGAATTTTAAGCCTAAGTTATTAAACTGATAAATTACTGAGTCTCAAATGGTATAAAGTATTAGATAACTTCCTTAAATAAGAGTTTCTTTCCCTATAACCAAATCAACAAGACTTGTAGAATTCAAAGTGTAAAGAGTTTCACATTTAGTTATTCACTGAAGATAATTGGAAATGTTATAAGTTTAAAACTAAAGCATATTTTAAATTATAAAAATGATAATGATAATCTACGCATTGAACAAGAAAAAAAGTTGCTTCCATGTTAGCAAATGTTCATAACTCCATGACTTTCTTTCCTGCTGCTGCTGCTGCTAAGTCGCATCAGTCGTGTCTGACTCTGTGCAACCCCATAGACGGCAGCCCACCAGGCTCCGCCATCCCTGGGATTCTCCAGGCAAGAGCACTGGAGTGGGTTGCCATTTCCTTCTCCAGTGCATGAAAGTGAAAAGTGAAAGCGAAGTCACTCTGTCGTGTCCGACTCTTAGCGACCCCATGAACTGCAGCCTACCAGGCTCCTCCGTCCATGGGATTTTCCAGGCAAGAGTACTGGAGTGGGGTGCCATCGCCTTCTCTGACCTACTGCTATAAAACAACTGGGAACAGCAGTCACCCTCTTCCTGTAGAATTCTCACTAATTTTTGAAATATCTTTTATTTGGTTCTTTTAAAAACCATAGTATTTGATTACTGCTGATATGGTATTTTTATCACTTAGAAATATTTATTGGGTCTACACTGTAGAGTCCTTAAGACAAGTTATATCTTCAAATAGATAATGGGTAATGCAACCTCTAGGGTTGGAAGTAGGATAAGGGTTATATCTTTCCCTTAAATGTCAGAGATTACTCATTTCTTTATCCTTCTAACTGATGAAAATAAGAATGTGAAAAAGATCAAAATCACTCAAAATGATTTAAAAGCAATACTTTTTAAAAATATTACTTTTACAACCATGGCTTGCTATGTAGTTCTTATATCATATAAGATCTCTCCTCTGTGTACATCATAATTCACTTTGACCAAGATGCCTTGAGCCAAAAAAAAAAAAAAAAGATTAATTAACATGTTATTTGGCTTTGACTGCTGAACATATGGTTTTAGATGGGCTGACAAGATGACAAGACACTTTACAGAGGCTGAAACAGCCACACCTTTAAATCACAGAGTAACTGGTGTACTTGCTCATGGCCACATCTGTAAGCAAAAATATAAACATCTGAAACATAAAGGTGACATTCTTGAAACAGAAAACTTCTTTCACGGAGAACATACATTTTCTAAAGTTAGTACTGAGGCATCTTTGATTACTACCAGACCATGCTGTAGGAGAAAGTGAGGTTGTCAAGCCAAGCCTTTGTTTACAGAGCATAATCTAATTACCTAAGGATCAGGGTGGGGAAAATAGGTCAGAAACTGACTTGACATCAATGCTCTTTTAGTATTTCAGACAATCTATTTTACATTCAGCCTTGAAGTGTGTGACTTGACCAAAAATGCTTTTGCAGAGTAGCACAGAAATCAAGCTTGCCCCTTCTACGAAGTATGTGTACACATACAGAGTGTATTCAAAAATAAAATTACTTACTTCCTACATGATTTTCTATGACATTTTCATTAGGTATGTGAGCCTCTGAATTCTAGCATAGTCTTGGCATCAGGAAGACTTCTCAAAGCCAGTATGAAGATTAAGTACACCATTCTTGTTTTATATAAATTGTATACAAATTGCAATCATTTCATAAAGTTCTTGTCTACCTTGGGCACATTTGTGTAGGGAGTCAAGAGAATAGGTTCATGTTGTGAAGTTTCATTTTCAGGGAAAAGACCAAGGACATGGCTTTAAGATTTGGCATTTGTTCAGAGTTCCAACAATATTGTTTTCATTATAGTGAGCTTAAGTAAGTATTAGCAGTCTTTCTATCAAAGAAATTAGTCCTCATGTGAATGGCCTATAAATAAAATTGTTATACAGTGGAATAATAGGAGCATGTAATAAAATGTGATTTCCAGCCAAACAAACATATGGACATTAAAAATTAAAAAAAGGAAAATGTGCACGATATGAGTCCCATGTGGGATGATTGAAGTCATCTACTAAAATGTCTGGATTCCATCCATTTAGGAGCATAAGATCCTTTCAGGCAGGGGACGGCTCTTACTGTCTGGGGGTGTTACAAGTGAGAAGATGTGGTTTCCTGTGGCGAGCAAAAAGGGTGGGGCAAAGTTTTCAGCAGTTACCACAATTTTGTTTAACACATTTTATTGGATAATGACATACTAAGATTCATGGTATAGACAGTATTAGCAATGATAGCATTCAGTTATCTCAAAGCAAGTAATGGTGCCTCTATGATGTATGAAGTTATCATACAAAAACCTTCATGATTTTAGTTGTCTGCATCAGACTTCATGTTAATTTCATACATTCACTTATAGTTTCATTCATTCATCTAAAGCTTATATCAAACACCCATCAATGAAAGTCTGCTAATAAAAATGTATCACTTCATGTATCTCTATTAAAACAGTCCATTATTTCATATAATCCTAGTAAAGATACTTTTTTCTGTACCTCAGAGCATCCCTAATCTTCTGTGAAAGTGTAAGGTACTAAAATAATGAACTTTATTTCAGTCAAATAATCCATTCGAACTTTTTATGAATTTTCAGGCCAGTTAAATGCCAGTTGAATATAAGAGAAAAAATTTTGAATTTTAACACCTTAAGACTGTATGGGTTCAGAGAAGATGCCATCAAGAAACTAAAGTTGTTAACTGAGTACTTTGACAATCAAAGAAATTAAAGGCTAGATAGAACAACATGAAAAGTCAGATCAGCACAAATGAATATGCACACTTGTTGAAAATCCCCTATTACATACTGAGGTTGAGAAGTCTTTGAGTAAATTATTGTGCTAACTCAATCATCAGCAGAATAAAATATGGATTCCATATACTTCAAATTTCATTGTTTAAATGTTTTCTACTTTCATTTCAATACAACAAAAAATTATTTCTTTTTTTTCAAGTAACATTATCTGCTGGATCCTACTGACCAAACGGGCTTCCCTGGTGACTCAGACAGTGAAGAATCCACTTGCAAAGCAGGAGACCAGAGTTCGATCCCTGGGTTGGGAAGATCCCCTGGAGAAAGAAATGGCAACCCACTCCAGTATCCTTGCCTGGAGAATTCCATGGACAGAGGAGCCTGACAGGGTACAATCCATGGGGTCACAAAGAGTTAGACACGACTAAACGACTAAAATTTTCATTTTTCACTTTCACATCAACTAAACAATGGCCCTTAACAAGGTTCAGAACCTTTGTGTGGGAGGATAAAAATGGTAGGGAGAAGTTTCTAATGGTTAACAAAGATTTTGTCGGCACATTTTATTGGGTAATATGATATTAAGCTTCATGACAGAGGCAGTATTAGTAATTACAACATATGGCATTATGTCAGTGATATCTTCATTTTGAATAAAGAGTTATATTAGTTATCTTACTGCTGGGTCCAGTTTGGTCATACTTTCTACTATTCTTATCTCTGTTTTCTCTCTTCTCTTTGTCTGGTTTTCGTCTGTTCTTTTCTTCAGTTTTCAGTTTAAACTTCTTTTTCTCCAGGAAGCTTTCTGGGTGCACCAAGGCTGAGTTAGACCTCCCCGGGTTTTTCTCATGACTCCCTATATTATGGCTCTTTTGTTTCTCCTATATTATAATTCCTTGTATAATAGTCTGCCCCCTGCTTGGCCACTCCCTTCCCAGTGTATGCTCTACAGAAATATCTCACTTACCACCTTATCCTCAGCATCTGTGCTTCCCCTGTGGCTCAGTGGTGAAGAATCTCCTTGTGATGCAAGAAATGGCCACCCACTCTAGTACTGTTGCCTGGAGAATTCTATGGACGGAGTAGCCTGGTGGGCTACAGTCCACAAGATGGCAAAGAGTCAGATACAACTGAGCAACTAAGGATGCATGCAAGCCCCAGCATCTAGCAGAGTCCCTGGCCCATAACAATTGTCCAACACAAATGTATTGAATAAACGAAATAATGAGTGAATGAAAAAAATCAATGAATAAATAGATGAATAATAATCTGAAGACCTGGCTTCTGAACTTGCCATTAACTGTATGGCCTTTGGCAGAGCATTCACATCTCTCTGCCTTAGTTTCCACAAGATCAGAATGAAAGATGTCGGTGTGGGCAAGATGATTTCTAAAAACCTTTTGGATCTCAGTGTGTATAGTTATATCATGAACCCTTCATGATAATCATTTCCTCAGAGTACCATTTCATTTGCCTGAGGAAAACCCAAAAATACTTCATAAGCCATGTTGAGGAAGAAGTGCTTCCATGAACAAATTTGTAACTAATAACCTAAATACAGGGCATTTGTTTAGCCTTTGAGGTAAAGTCTTGAATTATTGCAGACTTTGTAAATATCATCATTGTATAGTGTTCAGACTATCATAGAAAATCAAATAGGAGACCATAAAGTAAAATAAGGCCTTCTTTTACTTATATCAGCACAAAGAACAATATAAACCTTATATTCTTTAAATTTTTCATTTGGCCATTTAAACAATAAGCTTAATATAAAATGAGACGAAGTATGAAAATAGACATACAATCTTGCTACCACTATTTAGATAATGTTTTGACCAGTATCTATATGAATTCACCTAGAAATTAACCAGAGAAGAGAAAGAAGAGAAGAATATGGCAGACATTATCTTGGGTAGAGTGAATGACCTGGAGAAGATGTTCAAATCTCTGTAGAAGACATACTGACAAGGATTGTCCCAGGAAATCTGTACATCAAGAGAAATTTCTTCAATGATCGTTTTTATTTTTCTGTCTTAACTCCTCTGGCCTTGGCCCAGCCACAGAGACTGTCAGATAATACTAGCTAGCACTCATTCAGAGTTTGCTCCGTGTAGGCACTGTGATAATGCACAGGTTAGGTCCAATTAACAAATTAGGTAAAAATGTTTAGAGATTCAAGTAATTAGAAAATAAATGGGAGTACTGAGATTTGAATATGGACTAAATGAATGAAGACGAAGCATGCTGTTACTATGTGTTGTCTCTGAGACCTGCTTGGTCCGCTGATATTTCCAGCGTAGAACCTACTTCCTGGCACATAGTAAGTGCTCAGTTTATGTTTGCTGAATTAGTAAGTGAGTAAAAGATTGAATAGATAGGGTTCCAGAAGTAGCTGGGGAGATAAGAAACATGAAGCTAACTTGAGGAGTCGGTCACGATGATGGTGGAATTCCCTTTATTAACAGAGTGCTGGGGCTTCCCTGTAGGTCCAATGGTTAAGACTCTGTGCTTTACTCCAGGGAACATGGGTGTGATCCATGATCAGGGAAGTTCCACATGCCCTGAGGTGTGTAAAAGAAAAAAAGAAACAAAAGAAAGCACTATCCTGGGATACAGAGAAAGAATTTTGTCACAGAAATGCATGTGTGATTCACAATATGCGTGTGTGTGTTTACTTGTGTTAGCATATATAATACTTTTTAAATGATAAGGTCTAAACTTAAAAGTGAGATTTAGATATTATATTCCAATTTATAGCCATACTATAATGTGACAGAATATAAACTCCAGACAAGGAAGAATTATAATGGAAATCTTGGCAGTTCCTCAAATATGCCTCTAGAATGCATCATAATATTTTAACTCTTCATTTTTAGGCCTGGAATGAAGTTACAGCATTTTCTCTACAGGCATTTAATCCAATCTTTCTAACTGAGTCTGTTTATTTGCTCACTTTGAAGTGACCACTGGAATTTTCCCTACTCATCAGACACTGATCGATGGATTTGAAAATAGCCCATTAACTGAGACAAAAAAAGGACCGCAACATTTCCTCTATTATTAGATATTTGTCAAACAATGACTCCAAATGGGAAAAGACAATTGACATAGTCTGAAATATGGAGGTCCTAGTTAAAAACATATGGAAAAATAAAAACTAGTTTCTGTAGCATACTGCACTGACAGTTGGATGTTTGTGTGGTTTTCATGATGCAGTTGTGAAAGAATCACTGTTGGAAGATATTTACACACACATGTATATCTTAAACATCTTTCTGGACCATAAGATCAGCAACGTGATTAAATGAATGAACTGTACTTTGGAAATAGACTAAAAAATAGAACTTCATTTCATTCAATCTTTCATTTAGATTCAGATGTTTAGAGAGAGCGCATCTTCAATATCACATTACAGTTGCAGAATTACAGGGTAAAAAAGATAGATCAAGTTACAACTCAGAAGCATTTGAAGACATCCAGTAGAAAAACTGAGCACCTCAGGATATTTTAGACTGTTCAACTTCTGGAGTCCTAAAGGAACTTTGGCCATTCAGAGCCACAGTTGTTGAAGGAATCACAGCTCTTCTGAGGCATGGAGTAGACAATGACAAATTTGGGAAGGATGGTTTTCAGATTTTGATGACTGTGAACTCACATTTTACTGTATTTTAACTCAGAACGAGGGAATTTTTACCTTAATTATTCACTGAATTTGACAATGATTTTAATTAAATTGGAGGCATCTCTATGGTGAATCGTTACTTATAACTGGAGTTTCTGGATTGTGCCTTTGTCCTGGTAAGCGGTGTTGAGCTACCTGTGTCAATGTGAAATAGAAAAAAGAGTAAGGAGAGAATTTGTGTCCTTGGAGTTGATTTCATTAGTATAACATTTGACTCGTTTCAGCACCTGGTCATGACAGAATCTAAACTGCACACTCTGGACTGAGGTGGATAAACAAAGGAGGAATTAGGGCCTGACGAGGTTAGAAACTGCACTACCATGAGGGACTCTCCTCTGCGTGTGCACGGTGGGGCGTTTCAGACAGCTGGGCGTGAGGGTGAGCAGCAAGTCATACCTCTGGTTTACTTTAGGTTTACTGGGTAAGAAGTGAAGGTGCTGGAGAATGTTAATAGAAAACTGTTTTTCACCCTGCATCCTTGTTCTTTAGGTTCCCCAGGAGGTACAGTGGTGAAGACCCAACCTGCTGTTGCAGGAGATGCCAAAGACTCAAATTTGATCCCTGGGTCAGGAAGATCCTCTGGAGGAGGGAATGGCAACCCACTCCAGTATTCTTGCCTGGGAAATCCCATGGACAGAGAAGCCTGATGGGCTACAGTTCATGGGGTGGCAAAGAGTTAGACGCAACTGATCACCAGCACCCCATTCTCTAAAAAACTTCCACTAAAATAGCAGGCCTGGCTGCTTGCCTCATCCCTTGCTTATTCTTGAGAGAGAACTGGCAGACAGAGCCCATGGTCCCTACTCTCTACTGCGTAGAACTCTCCAAAGGCTGCAGTGAGAGGTGAATGAGAGGCAGGAATCCTATTCTCTAGGTCCAAATGTTCCTGTAGGCTGGCCCAAGGTTCAGACTTGAAATGAGTAAGGAAGACCCTTTCATCAGTTGACCTAAAGTCATGTTATCCAATCACCTTTATCAGCAGTACAGCTGACCTTGTCATCTCCACCTGGGTCTGACTTCTCAAATGTATCTGAACATGAAAAGGGAGGCAAAGGAATACTGTTTACTGCTTCCTGAACATCAACACTTCTCCCCATGCATCCTGCCTTGTTACCCCAGTTTGGAGAGATCTTTCTTTAGATGCTATCTTGTTCACACTGTTTGCTCACAAGGTTACTGAAGGTCAAACTGGGGGAGAGATCTGATCAGCTGTTAATTACTTTTCATTTCTGTTTCTTTGATAAACTAATCTAAGGAAAGAAATCAGCTGGTTAGGGAAGGTGTTGTGTGACCCAAAGATTTGAAAGGTGTGAGCTGGAGGTACAGTATAATGCTGCTTAAGTGACAAGAACAAAAGGAGTCTCCTGCAAAGAACTCTTTACACCAGTGCACCTGTGTCGTTGCCCCAGCTTGGATTGCCTGACATTAGGACTCCCTCACTTTATGACAAACAAATGCCTAGCTTACGAGTAGATTTAATTTTCATCTTCCATCAAATAAAGGATGAGTTTGTAGGGTTAATAGAAAATCCAGAAACTTTAGAACCTTAGGTCCAACATGACCTGTATGTCAGCTCAAGAAATCATTTCCTCTGAACCTACTTTCTCTCTGGCAGGACTACCTTGTGCATTAAATGAGACATATTAAAAAATAAAAAAACACCTAATACTATGTCAGGTATAAGAGTTATTCAGTAGTAGATTGTTTTTGATAATATTAGTAATGGCTTATTAAGGAAAAGCAGATTTTTGAGATATGCCACAATAGTCAATATTTTCATTAAAATATAGTTACTGTACATTATATAAGTGATAGTTGTATGATATGGGCTTCCCTGGTAGCTTGGTGGTAAAGAATCTGCCTGCAATACAGGAGACCTGAATTCGATCTCTGGGTTGAGAAGAGGGCATGGCAACCCACTCCAGTACTCTTGCCTAGAGAATCCTATGGACAGAGGAGCCTGGCCAGCTGCAGTTCATAGGGTCACACAGAGTCGAGCACAACCGAAGTGACTAAGCAGCAGCAGCAGCAGCAGTGGGTGTAAGATACAGTGATTCATAATTTTTAAAGGCTATGTTCCATTTATGTTGTTTCAGTTGCTAAGTCATGTCTGCTTCTTTGTGGCCCCAGGGACAGTGACCTGGTGGGCTACTGTAGCCAGGCTCCTCTGTCCACGAGTTTCCCAGGAAGAATACTGGAGTGTGTTGCCATTTCCTTCTCCAGGGGATCTTCCTGACTCAGAGATCGAACCTGGGTCTCCTGCACTGACAGGCAGATTCTTCACTACTGAGCCACCTGGGCAGCCCATATTCTTTTTATAGTTACTATAAAATAGTGGCTATATTCCCTGTGTTGTACAACATATCCTTGGCGCTTATTTTATACCTAATAGTGCCAATGACAAATCGGCACTTGCCATCTACCTCTATAAGAATTAAATCATGTGCAGCTGCTGACCTTCAACACCCCCTGAGTGAAGTTCAGGATGGAGGTCAAGAATGAGACACCCTGTATTCTAGGAAAAATGTGCAGTGCAGATTTTCGGATAGTTAGACATTTTCAAGAGAAGACTTTATGAGCCCAATTTTCATATCTCTTCACATCTCAAAAAGCACTAAAATCCTTCATGGATATCTGCTCCTCGTGACTGGCAGAAAGCTTCACGGGATTAGCAGAGACCTCTGCAAAAAATATGTGTTTGATTTCATATACTCCCCTTTCACCAAAATCACATATATATCGACCAACCCTCCATCTCCTTGGCGTAGGTTCTCAGAGCTCTCTGAAATGCTACCCTCATTTGCCCCCAATAAAACTGAGGTCACATTGCGCTATTTTTTAGTGGACAATTGTGTGTGCCTCTTACTGCCCTATAGTGCTCTGCCCTCTTGCCTCTCCCCACTGGTAATTTCTAGTTTGTTCTCTGTATCTGTGAATCTGCTTCTTTTTTGTTATATTCACTGGTTTGTCGTATTCCTTAGATTCTACCTGTAAGAGATATCTTACAGTATCTGTCTTCTATCTGGATGATTAGTATTAATTCCTTTTAGTTCAGGCTTTGCCCCTGAAGGATGAGGAATAGAATCCAAACTAAAGAAGTTTTGGTTTATTTTTACATAGAAAAGTGCAATGTAAAAATCTTATAAAGAAACTTCTGTCAAGTGAAATTCATAAGTCTCTTTACTAGGGAAAGTTCTCATTTGCGCTCTGTTATTTATGGTGCAGGTTTAAGATCATGATGGGTGGCCCAGCTGTTCCTCCTGTGCATTAGGAATGTCAGGCACTGCCTGCTTCTTAAATCCAAAAGCAATAGCCCTCTCCCTTACGATCCAGATCAGAAGATGTTGTTAGAATCAGTTGGACCAAAAGTTGAGTAGGGCCATAAACCAAAGCTAGGCTTTGCTTCTTCCAGTTTGCATGCTTTCTTTGGTTTGTAACGTGATTGGTTACCAGGAAAACTCAATATAACTAGCACATGGCATCTGGGTTAAAATGTATGCAAAAATATAAACACTGGCAGCAGCCTTAGCTGAGGAGAGGCACCATGTTTATTCAAGAATAGGGCATGATAGTAATCCAGCTCCTGGCATATGATTTATTTCTTAAGGCCAAAAATCAAATGACCCACGTTAGAAGTCTTTTATGAAAGCCTCTGGCATGTAGTGCTTATTTGATTTTTAGGATAAATCACAAGAGATGTTAGTGAGTCAAGGGGGGAAGGGTTGAGAGGGTTAAAAAAAAAACTTATTAACATGAAATAAATTTCAGAGATTTTTTTTAATCTTTGAATAAGTGATATTACTGGACCAAATGATAGTCTGTCTATAAAGAAAACACCCTACCACTTCTCGAAGTATTTCTTAATGTGCATCTAAAGTTTCATTGTTAAAGAGTCAAATTTTCCAAATCAGAGAAAAGTATTACTTCATGGTTCCCAAGTTTCCAATCACTTAACATATGAAACATTGAAGTTTAAGAGTCAAATGCTCCAAGCGAAAAGCATCTGTTTGATGTCGGCGAGGTCTCTGACAAATTCAGTGTTAAAAGACTCTTTGAGCTGCTCTTTGAAAATATATCACTTTATAATAAATCTCTGGGTTCTGACACACTCAATGATGAGGTTTGCTTTATAGACTTAGACAGGAGGATCTGTTTCCCACACCTGGCTCTCCATGAGATGAGAGTGGCAGGTTTAAAATCAAAATGAACATACAGCTTTGGGTTTAGGTGCTGACCTAAGTACCTTTTCTTTATATTCAGAAAATACATTCTCAGAAGAAGACACTGAACTGTAAAAGATGCAAGGAACAAAGTCTGAAGAAATAATAATTATGAACATCTGCTGAGGCTGTGTCATCATGGCTCATAGACTTTGAGATGGTTGGTACCATTATTTCAGCCACTGTGGGGACTGGTTGATTTGCACAGACAATTCATTCCATGTAGAAAGTTAGTAAAAATGGATATCTTTCTTGACAGGTAGGAATGTTGTCATGATAAATTAGACACCTAAAATTTGTTGTTTAGTTGCTGAAGTTGTGTCTGACTCCTTTGTGACCCCATGGACTGTAGTCCCCAGACTCCTCTGTCCATGGGATTTCCCAGGCAAGAATACTGGAATGGGTTGCTATTTCCTTTTCCAGGGGATCTTCCCAACCCAGGGATTGAACCCATGTCTCCTGCATTGCAAGTGAATTCTTTACTGCTGAGCCACCGAGAAAGTCCCCATCTAAAAGTAGCGCACATGTTTTAAAAAGTTGCATTATATGTTCACTCTACAACCTTTATATACCACAGATAAACATAAAGGAAATGAATTCCACCATCTAGAAATAACCACTTTTGGCATACATTGATTTCTCTTATACACACAGATTCACAAAGACACAAAAATGTGTATTGATACATGAATGTCTTTAAATAAATAGCATGGAATCTTTCACATATTGCTCAAGGTAGTATTTTTTTTCACATAGTTATTAGAACCATCATTCAATCAATCAACCTCTATTTCTCTCTCTTCCTCTCCCACTTTCTGTGGTGTATGTGTTTATATTCATTTTAATGATTACATAATGTTCCATTATATAGACAGGTACCATCTCTTTATATAAGAAAGGCCAAGTCTGTCTTCTGTGTACTGCTTTCAGCAACTAAAATATAATAAACTACAGTAAGAATTAACACAGTATTATAAATCAACTACACTTTACTAAAATAAATTATTTTTAAAAAACCTAGTAAGTCAGCAACTCATGACACAGTGCATGAGCCAGACTGGGCTAGATGCTGGTGCTGGACATTTTACTTTTGAATGTTAAAAAATTTTAATTAAATTTTAAAAATGAAACCATCACCCAGCCAAATAATTGAATGATTATCAATACTTTTGTAGACACTCAAGCTTCTCACTACCTCATTTGCTCCCCCTCCCACCAGAAGAAACCACTGTGAAGTTTCTAGGTTTCTCTCTCTCATTCTCTTCCTTTTCAAGAACAAACTACAAGGAATTCCCTGGCAGTGCACTGGTTAGGACTTTGTACTTGCACTGCAGAAGGCACAGGTTCAGTATCTAGTTGGGGATCCTGCATGTCACTGGGTGTGGCCAAAAATTGAAAGAAAAAAAAAACAAAAACCCAAACTACACATACACGTACATGCACACACCTATGCTCGTGTGGGTTCAGTATGTGGCCTATTTCCTCTGCTATGTGGTCTTTATAAAAATAGGAATGTCTTGTTTGTGGCTTTCTTTATCACGTAGCTTTATGAATGTTTTTAAGATTCATCCATATTATTGAATATAATTCATTCCTTGGGTAATATTCTACAGTGTTAAATTATCCCTATTTAACCATTCTAATATTGATGGACATTTGTGTTAGGAATGTGTGTGTGTGTGTGTGTGTGTGTGTGTGTGTGTGTTGCTCTTAGAAATACCACTGACATGAATATTCTTGTGTGTGTGTCCTGTCACACAAGCAAAAGTATGCAGGAATGAAAACACTGGATCACAGATTATGCTAATATTTGGCGGTACAATGAAATGTTAAATTATTTTCTAAAGTGGATTATGCCAATTATGCTCTCACCTAGAGTACACAAAACTTCATGAAAGTACTAATTGTTCCATACTCTTACCTATACTGGGTCTTTTCTAGTTTTTTCCTTCCAGCTACTCTTGTGGGAGCAGAGAGGTAGAGTGCTGTGTTTAAATCAGCGTTTCTCCCCTGGCTGGTGGAGGTGAGCACCTAGTCATGTGTTGATTAGACATCTGGATTTTTTCTTTTGTAAAGTGTATGCTCATATCTTTCATTCATTTTCCACTGGCTTTTTTTTTGTTTGTTTCATTTAACTGCAGGAATTTTAAATAGCACATTCTGAGTTTGTTGTTGTTGAGCTAAGGAGTGGCTAATGCTTTCTTCCATTCTCTGTCCTGCCATTTCACTCTCTGTATGATGCCTTTTAGGACTTCCTGGTGACTCAGTAAAGAATCTGCCTGCAATGCCGGAGATGTGGGTTTGATCCCTGAGTGGGGAAAATCGCTGGAGAAGGGAACGGCTACCCACTGCAGTATTCTTGCCTGGAGAATTCCATGGACAGAGGAGCCTGGTGGGCTACAGTCCATGGCGTAGCAAGTCTTTTGAAGAATAGAAGCGCTTTGACTCTATGTTAGTCCAATTTTTAATTTTCCCTTTTATGGCTTTTGTGTAGTAGCAATTGGGTTTAAGAAATATTTTTGCCTATTAAAAAGTCATAAATATATTTTCCTATATTTATTTCTAGAAGTATACCATAGTTAGATCTGTGTTTTCTTTAAAATTGATTTTTTGTATGGTGTGGTAGGATTCCAGATTCACTTTTTTTCCATACGGGTATTCATTTGACATAACACCATCAAGTGAAGTAACGCTTCTTTCCTACCACACTGCTCTGCTATCTTTGTTATACTCCAATGATCATACATTTGTGAGTTTGTTTCGTTACCTTTGTTCCACTGGCCTTTTCTTACATCAGTGCCTCAAAGTATTTTTTTAAAGCTTTTTTTTTGTGGGGGGGAGGGGTGTGTGGACCACTTTTAAAGTCTTTATTGAATCTGTTACAGTATTGCTTTTGTTTTATGTTTTGGTTTTTTGGCTGTGAGCCATGTGGGACCCTAACTTCCAGACCAGGGATTGAACCCATACCCCGTGCATTGGTAGGCAAAGTCTTAACCACTGGACCACCAGGGAAGTCCTGCCTCAGAGTGTTAATTATTATCATTTTATAATAGGACTTGAGGTCTGGTAGCATAAGTCTTCCAACTTTTTATTTCTTATTAAAGATGAACTTGACTATTACAGGCCTTATACATTTTAGAATCAGGTTGTGAATATACACACAAAAATATGCTAACATTTTGATTGAAATTTTATTGAAACTATAAATCAACTTGGGAAGAAATGATATCATTACAATGACTTTTTACTATTCATGAACATGTTACATATTATTTCATTTATTTTGGATTATTTTCATTTCTCTCAATAATGTTTTTGGTTTGTTTTGTGTTTTTAATATAGAGGTAGTATACTTCTTTTATTATGTTTATTATATATGCTGTTTTTTTGATACTGTTGTAAATGTCATTTTAAATTCACTTTTCTATTTGATAACTCAGAAGATAAAGAATCTGCCTGCTATGTGGGTGACGCGGATTCAGTCTCTGGGTGAGGAAGATTCTCTGGAGAAGGAAATGGCATCCCACTCAAGTATTCTTGCCAGGGAAATTCCATGGACAGAGGAACCTGATGGGGTACACTCCATGGGGTTGCAAAGAGTCAGACACAACTGAATGACTAATGCTTTGACTTCCATTTGTTAATTCTACTGTATACCATTTGCTTTTATCAAGCTGGGATACAGCAGACTTGCTAAATTCACTTATTATTTCTAATAGTTTGGCTATAAACCAACAGTTTGGCTATAAACCATTTGGGTTTTCCAAGTTTAAAATCATTTTGTTATTCAGTTGCTCAGTCATGTCCAACTCTTTGTGACCCCATGGACTGCAGCACTCCAGGCCTCCCTGTCCTTCACAGTCTCCCAGAGTTTGCTCAAACTCATGTTCATTGAGTCGGAATGCCATCCAAACACCTCACTGTCATCCCCTTCTCCTCCTGCCTTCAATCTTCCCCAGCATCAGTGTCTTTTCCAGTGGGTAGGCTGTTCTCATCAAGGGGTCAAAGTATCAGAGCTTCAGCTTCAGCATCAGTCTTTCCAATGAATATTCAGGACTGATTTCCTTTAAAACTGACTGGCTGGATCTCCTTGCAGTCCAAGGGACTCTTTTTTTTTTTTTTATTGTTTTTGCCATACATTGTCATGATATCACCATGCGTTTACATATGCTTCCCCTCCGGGTCCCCCCTCCCTCCTCCCTCCCCCCCGGGAAATCTCGCTGCACCAGTCCCGAGCATCAATCCTGGGCTGGCGATTGATTAGACACATGACAATTAACATGCTTCAATGCCCTTCTCCCATCTCATCCCACCCTTACCCTCATCCACAAAGTCCACAAGTCTATTCTATACATCTGCGTTCCTTTTGTTGTCTCCCATGTTGGGTTCTCATTACTGTCTTTCTAAATTCCATATATATGTGTTAATATACTGTATTGTTGTTTTTGCTTCTGGCTTACTTCACTCTGGATAATGGGCTCCAGTTTCGTCCATCTGAGTAGAATTGCTTCAAATGAATTTTTTTTTTAATGCTGAGTAATATTCCATTGTGTATATATACCATACACAAGGGACTCTTAAGAGTCTTCTCCAACACTATAGTTTGAAAGCATCAGTTCTTCGCACTCAGTCTTCTTAAGGTCCAACTCTCACATCCATACATAACTACTGGAACTAAAATCATTTTATCTCCAAAAAATGCAATTGTGTTTCTTTCTAATACTCACACCTTCCATTTCTTTTCCTTGCCTTGTACACAGTAGGACCTCTATACCAAAGTTGGATAGAAGTAACAAGAGTGGACAACCTTGTTTCCATTCTCATAATCAAGAATCTTTTGAAAAATCAAACTGAAGATAATATAGACATTTTGTAGATAACTTTCATCAGATTAAGGAAGCTTCCTTCTATTCTTAGATTCTAAGTGTTTATCATGAATGGATAATGAATTTTATTTTTCTTTAACTATAAAGATGATAAAAATACAAGAAAATCACATGATTTTTCTCCCCTTTCCTCTTCACATGATCTTATAGATCATATTAATTGAGTTTTGAATTTTGAACTTCACTTGGTCATGATTCCTTTTGTGTATTGTTGGATTCGGTTTGTTATTATTTTGCTTAGAATTTTTTCATCTATGTTCCTAAGATAAATTTGCCTGTAATTTTCCTTTTTGTAATATTCTTATCAGGTTTTTCTATCAAAGTTTAATTGCATCATAAAATAATTAGGAAGTGTTCCTTTATTCCTAGTCTCTAGAAGGGTTTTTATAATATTGGTTTTATTGCTTCCTTAAATGTTTGGGAGAATTTAGAAGTGAAGCCATATGGACTTAGAGTATTCTTTTAGGGGAGGTTATTTAATAACTGATTTAATTCCTTAATAGGAAAAGATCTATTTTGATTTTCCAATTATTCTTAAATTAGTATTGATAAAGTGTGTTTTTCAATAAATGTATACATTTTATTTTTCAATTATCAATACTTTTAAATTATTTAAAATTTTCAGATTTATTATCTTATAATTATTTATAATTGTCTCTTATTATATTGTGAATATCTGGACAAAACATAGTGATGACTCCTTTTACCAGAGGCTAATTTGAGCCCCTCTCTTCTCTCTCTCTAATTCCCTTTTCTCTATTTTAATTAACAGTCTTGTCAGTCCTGCTAATTTTCATTGTAAAATAACCAACTTTTTGCTTTTTTGATACTTCTGATCACATACTTGTTTTCATATTTCATTTACTTTTATTTCTCTAACATTTATTATGTTCCATTCTATTCTTTGGATTTAATTTGATGTAATTTGTCTCTGTTTAAGATAGATATTGAGTTGTTGATTTGAGCCTTTCTTCCTTTCAGTATATGTATTTAAGCCTACATGCTTTCCTCTATACAAGGGTTTAGGCACATTTTATAAGTTGTTATATTTTAATCATAGTTTAATTAAAATTGTTTTTCAGTTTTCATTGTGATTATTTTTGATCCATGTGTTAGGTAAAAGTATATTACTTATTTTCCAAACATAAGGGAATTTTCTACCTATCTTTTCCTTTTTTTTTTTTTGCCTAAATCCCATAATAGGGAATATACTGAACAATTTAACCTTTTAAAACTGATTGAGACATGTCTTGTCTAGCATACTGTTGATTTTAGTAAATGTTCTATGAGTACTTAAAAAAATTTTCACTTTGTTATTAGTCTCAGTTCAGTTCATTCGCTCAGTTGTGTCCAACTCTTTGCAACCCCGTGAATTGCAGCATGCCAGGCCTCCCTGTCCAGCATCAACTCTTGGAGTCAACTCAAACCCATGTCCATCGAGTTGGTGGTGCCATCCAGCCATCTCATCCTCTGTCATCCCCTTCTCCTCCTGCCTCCAATCCTTCCCAGCATTAGGGTCTTTTCCAATGAGTCAATTCTTCGCATGAGGTGGCCAAAGTGTTGGAGTTTCAGCTTCAATACCAGTCCTTCCAATGAACACCCAAGACTGATCTCCTTTAGGATGGACTGGTTGGACCTCCTTGCAGTCCAAGGGACTCTCAAGAGTCTTCTCCAACGCCACAGTTCAAAAGTATCAATTCTTCGGCTCAGCTTTCTTTATAGTCCAAGTCTCACATCCATACATGACTGCTGGAAAAACCATAGCCTTGACTAGATAGACCTTTGTTGGCAAAGTAATGTCTCTGCTTTTCAATATGCTATCTAAGTTGGTCATAACTTTCCTTCTAAGGAGTAAGCATCTTTCAATTTCATGGCTGCAATCACCATCTGCAGTGATTTTGGAGCCTAAAAAAATTAAGTCTGACACTGTTTCCACTTTTTCCCCATCTATTTGCCATGATGTGATGGCACCAGAAGCCATGATCTTAGTTTTCTGAATGTTATTAGTCTAGTTTGTCCATTAGATCAAGTTTCTTAATTGCTTTTTCAAATGCTCTATACCTTTGCTGATTTTTAATTTAATCTGCTTATCCTATTTTATCTTTTTGAAGATTATATTAAAGCATTTAAAGATAAACTATTTTTAAAATTCCATTTTCTTTCTATTAGCTTATAAAGTATATATTATTTTGCTATTCTTCTAATGATCCCTCTAAAAAATGCAGTATGTATCCTTGACTTATTGCAACTTGTGTATTAATACTTTTTCTAGTTCCCAGACAATGCAAAAACTTTAGGGCACATTACATTTACCCCTCTAATACAATTTTTTGCTGTTTTAAAAATGTATCTCCATCCTATATACATTTTAAGTGCTACAAGATATTATTATTATCATTATTTAATAAGTCAGTATTTATTAAGATTTACATTTTACCTTTTTTTTTTTATTGTTTTTGCCATACAATGCCATGATATCACCATGGGTTTACATATGCTCCCCCTCCATAACCCCCCTCCCTCCTCCCTCCCTCCTCCCCCCACCCCGGAAAATCTCGATGCACCAGCCCCGAGCATCACTCCTGGGCTGGCGATTGATTACACATATGATAATTAACATGTTTCAATGCCATTTTCCCATATCATCCCACCCTTACCCTCATCCACAGAGTCCACGAGTCTATACATTTTACCTTTTTAATTGTTCTTTATCTTTTCCTGAATTTTCATGTGTGAATCCGAAAATGTTTTCTTCTAACTAAGTACCTCTTTAAAATGTTAGTTTTCAAATTAATCAACTGATGACAACTTCTTTAATTTTCTTTTTTTTTTTTTTGGAAGGGGAGTATGGTAAATAGTTTGAAAATACCTTTATTTTGCTTTACATTTAAGAATACATAAACTGTGTATAGAATTCTAGATTGCCAATTCTAGGTTAATCTTTTTCACTGTGTGTCACACATCTTACCCTCTTTTCTGTTTTATTATTACTTTTGTCCCTAAGATTCAGTGTAGATATTTTCTACTGGCCATCTTCCAGCTTACCAACACTTCTTCAGCTGCTTTGATTCCTCTGTTTAACCCATTTATCAAATTCTCAATTTAGGGAATTTAGTTTTTCCACTTTTGCAATTTAAATTTTGTACACCCACACACATTTGGGCTTTGTATATGGCACTAGTGGTAAAGAACCTGCCTGCCAATGCAGGAGACACAAGAGATGCGGGTTTGATTCTGGGTTGGGAAGATGCCCTGGAGGAGGGCATGGCAACCCACTCCAGTATGCTTGCCGGGAGAATCCCATGGACTAGGAGCCTGATGCCTACAGTCACAGAGAGTAGGAGACGACTGACATGACTGGGCTCAGCTCGTAGCAGCTCTCTGCTCGATTTCTTGACCTTGTAATTACAACTAGTTTAACAGTGATATCTGAAAACTCTAGGTTTTTTTCTTTTTCTTGTGCCTGTTTCTCTACTGTCTATCTTTACTCTTGATTTTCATTTGTTTGATGTTGTCTCTTGGAATACCTTATATTTCAAGGAAAAACTTGAGAAATAATTTGAAGTTTTGGAAGATAATCTTTCTGCAGAGGGTTACTGTTTTTTTAATGGGCAGTTAGACTAGGACACGATTATCATACTTAAATCATATATTCAGGATATTTAATCATGTCAAATAATAAATATTACAGTTTTCAGTCTCTCTGAGGCTTCATCTACATACAGTTGAATCCTAACACTAGTGTGGGTCCTTTAAACCCTACCTCCATGGTAGTTTCTAAACTAAAAGTTTTATTCCCAAACCCAGTGAGATTGAAAGAAGCTTTGTTCACCTTCATGGTTCTTCATTCATGTCTTTCAAATTAGCAAACCTCTTGGGGAGACATGTGGAGATAAATGTTGCACTCACTTCTCTGTCCCTCCCTTCTATATTGTGTCTTGGCTCCTCAAGTTCATCTGTCTTGGTAGTTCTTCAGTGTTTTACAACTAACTTTAAATTAATCCAGTGTTTCTGGTTGTTTTTGGATTGATGGTTGTGCTGCCATAAGCTCAATCATACATTTTAAAATATGAATGAATTAATGAAATACTTCAAAGCATAGAACATAATATAAATAAAACTATAAGATTTAATATGAAAAATTTGGAGAACAGAAAGCCTAGGGTAGGAATTTGTTTCAGAGGAATCAATAAAACCCATAATGGAGGAAAAACAGTTTAACATGGGAAATTCATAAAGGAAACAATTATTTTCTCCATACTGAAGAAAGAGGTGACTCAAAACTTAGACACTCTCAATGTGTTCCCAGATGGTGAGACAAGGCATATCTTGTCCTATATGGAACAGTACTCAAAGGCTATGAAGAAAAAGCTTTCAATCTTGCAAGCCAAAGGAACTTACCAGTCATCAAAGAATATATTTAAAACCACAAAGAGTTGCCACATTCTTTGATAATAATCATTAAAATAATCCAAAAGTGATTTTTTTTCTCTGCAAAGTATTGATAATTAAGATTGCAAGCCACACAACTCAAAAATTAAGAAACAACCCCTTCAAGATTCCTTGAATCACAAAGAAAAGATTTTGAAAAAGACTATAAAACAATATGGAAAACAATGAAAAGGAGAATACATTATATCAGAATCTATAGAGCACAGTAATAACTGTATTCAGAGGAAAAGGAATTGCTTTAAATGTCTTCCTTATTAGAGAAAAAAATAGATGAAAAATTAAGAAGCTAGTTATTATAAACCCCCACAATAACATGATAAGTAAGGTTCAAAACATTAAATTGCATTTTTACATAATTATTGAAATAACCTGCATGAGCTTATACATCAGTTACAGTCCAGCCATAAAATCTAGGTTCCTTTTTTTAAAATTTTGTAATTAATTAATTAATTTATTTCTTTGCATTATCGTGTTGGTTTTGCCATACATTGACATCCGCCATAGGTATACATGTGTTCTCCTTCCAGAACCCCCCTCCCACCTCCCTCCTGATTCCATCCCTCTGGGTCATCCCAGTGCACCAGCCCTGAGCACCCTGTATCATGCATCAAACCTGGGCTGGTGATTCATTTCACATATCATAATTTACATGTTTCAATGCTGTTCTCCCATATCATCCCACACTTGCCCTCTCCCATAGAGTCCAAAAGACTGTTCTATACATCTGCATCTCTTTTGCTGTCTTGTTTACAGGGTTATCATTACCATCTTTCTAAATTCCATATGTATGCGTTAGTATACTGTATTGTTTTTCCTTCTGGCTTAATTCACTCTGTATAACAGGCTCCAGTTTTGTCCACCTCAGTAGAACTGATTCAAATGTATTCTTTTTATGGCTGAGTAATATTCCATTGTGTATATGTACCACAGCTTTCTTATCCATTCGTCAGTTGATGGGCATCTAGGTTGCTTCCATGTCCTGGCTATTGTAAACAATGCAGCGATGAACATTGGGGTACACGTGGCTCTTTCAATTCTGGTGTCCTCGGTGTATATGCCCAGCAGTGGGATTGCTGGGTCATATGGCAGGTCTATTTGCAGTTTTTTAAGGAACCTCCACACTGTTTTCCATAGTGGCTGTACTAGTTTGCATTCCCACCAACAGTGTAAGAGGGTTCCCTTTTCTCCACATCCTCTCCAGCATTTATTGCTTGTAGATTTTTGGACGGCAGCCATTCTGACTGGTGTAAAGTGGAACCTCACTGTGGTTTTGATTTGCATTTCTCTGATAATGAGTGATGTTGAGCATCTTTTCATGTGTTTGTTAGCCATTTTTATGTCTTCTTTGGAGAAATGTCTGTTTAGTTCTTTGGCCTACCTTTTGATTGGGTCGTTTATTTTCCTAGAATGGAGCTGCAGGAGTTGCTTGTGTATTTTTGAGATTAACTGTTTGTCCGTTGCTTCATTTGCTATTATTTTCCCTTGCTTTTAGTTTCCTTTATTGTCCTGTTTATGATTTGTCACTAGTCAGTAGTGATTGTCTACTCAGGTTTAAATATCAATGGGGATGACTTTTGACTGTGTTGCAGGACAGGAGCAACAATTTGAGAGCTATTACAGTTAGTTGGCTTTATTTCTAGAGTTGATACAGGGAAAATGTGCTAAGAAATTACCAGAACGTGTGTGTGTGTGTGTGTGTGTTCAGTCCTGTCTGACCCTTGGTGACCCCATGGACTATAGCCCACCAGGCTCCTCTCTCCATGGAATTTTCCAGGCAAGAATACTGGAGCAGGTTGCCATTTCCTACCCCAGATCTTTCCAACCCAGAGATCGAACCCGCCTCTCTTGCATCTCCTGCATCAGCAGGCAGACTCTTCATCACTGTGCCACCTGGGATACTAACAACTAACTCAGGAAGAAGAATATAAGGGCAGTGGTGGTGTCATGGTAGCAGGGCCATTTCTGAGATTTAAGTTAGAGTAAACTTTAACACTCTTTAAAAGTTATAAGGGCACTGATTTAATTAATCAAACTAGTTTTCATATATTCTAATTTTTAAGTGAAAAGGATGGTTTATGTATTATATCATACATATAATTTATACTTTGTTTCACTGAGTTGTCTTTAATATTTTACTTTTCTTTTAATCATTGCTCTCTACATATCTCCAGAGCCAGAATCTTTCAAGAGTCAACATATAACCAGGTCTCCATCACACGTTATTGATGAAAGGGTCAGCTCTAACAGAACAATATTTCTTATTGGCAATTGGGGAGAAATTGGATTTTCAGACAACCAGTTGGGTGGAGAAAGATTTCAATGCATCATCATGTTTTATTTCTGGATACATCTGATGGAGATTCTGATCAGTTGAAAATGTGTCTTTTCTTGAAAAGTTCTCTAAGCATTAGCTAGAAAAATTTTTGGTTAGTCCTTTTTGTTTGACTTAGATACGCATTGGAAAGGCAAACATTAAGTATATTTACCAACTTCAGCAAAGTCAGTTCATAGATTATCCAAAGTAGGATTCATCCTCACTTGCTGGTTTTATACCTTTGGCTCCAGGCTGACTCCATTGTATATGAGTCTCTCTCCATAGTTACATTAGATATAAATGTTTGACTGGGTTGAGGTATGGGTAGTCTGGAGTAGTGTGGGTGGGATTCTGAGCTGTCCTGGGCTTTTAGAAGTTCTTTTCTCCTATTCAGTTTTTTGAAGATCAGTGTGTGAATCACTTCAGTGCCTCTCACTGTTTAGCTTTACATTTTGCAATGCCTATGTGAGCTCCAGGAGGGAGCATGTTTATTGTGCATGCCATTCAATTTAACTTCTACTACAGCAAATGATTACAGAGGGAACAAAACTGGAAAATAAGTCCCTGATGTCAAACTGGTCATGGGGCCAAAACAGTAGTGCCAATTATGATTTCAGTGCCTTACCCCTGTTACTTTGCCAGGAGCATTTTCAAAAATATATGATTTACTATTGGCTTGGGCAGGTATATTAAATAATACTTTTTCTTAAGCAGCCAGTTTTCTTTGTATTAAAAGTTAATATTGAAAATAATATAGCAAATTCACTTTTGTAATTTTATGTGTTTTGTTCTTAAATAAAGAGTGGGTGTGGCCCTGGGGTATACACAGCACTTTCTATGATTTTCTAGTTAATGTTCCTTTCCTGATTACATGGATTAAACACAGCAAGCCAATCATTCAAATAATAGAGGCTTATTATACTCTTCTTATGCTGAAGTTTGGGATTCAGGTCTCAGGAAAGTCTGGAAATGAAGAACATGATACCTCCTGCTACATCCAGAAGTTTTTGAAGAGATAAATTGTGAACCAATAAATGATAAGTTATAGTAAAAGAGATAAATAATTGACTATGGTAAAATGAGAAAAAATATATATTTTTTACAAGGCAGTGCCTGATCATCAAATAAGCTGCATTTGCAAGTCGGATAAAATGGAAAGTGTGTAGAAGATATTTCTATGAAAATGATCTCTATTATTGGCTGTGTCAAAGAATGAAATTAAATTTATGGATGAATTACTTGATGCTGGAAAATACTACCCCAGTTGCTCTGTGAAAATAAACTTCAAAGTTGCAAAAAAACTGTTTTTTTCTGAGGTTACCTATGAGCATTCATAAACCTTGGCAATTCTTCATAAACCAATGTATGAATTCTTTTTCTGTATTTCCCAAACTCAGAGAGGAATCTTCTGGGGTGATACAGTTTCAGTCAAGAGAGCACAGGGTCATTTCAAACACAGAGGTTTAAGACCCCAACAAGATACCACTTACTTACTGATATCAAATGTACTCATCTCATAAACTTAGGACATTTTCCAAAGATCTAATGACACAGAAGTTCTGGCCAAAGTCAATAACAACAACAAAATAACCTGCCAGCCTGAGTCAACTCTTATCTACTTAAGTACAGAGAATAAATAGTTCAAGCTTGGATGAAGCCCCAGCAAGTTTAGCCTTTGCCAAACTGAGAAGGCTGAAAAGTGGACAGGATATGCGCCTGTCTATTTGTTAAAATTAACTATGCCTAGAGGCAACTAGGGAATTAACATCCCTGAAATGCTTCTCATTAAAGTCTATTTTCTTTTCTTGTGGTATGTTGTCTATGTAGTATCCTTTAGATGGCCTCTCATCCATTCATTCAATTATTCATTTACTAAACATTTGCTTCCAGTTTACAGATGAGGAAACAGGCTCCTAGAGAATAAGCTTTACCAATTCGATTGTCTGAGATCACCCAGTCAGTTATTAAAATTGTAAAGAAGAGATTTGGAGCTAGATGAATGACTCCAACTCATGTTCTTTCCACCATTCAAGGTCTCTGAAACATGGGCTTCATCAGAATCATCCAGATCCCTATATGTGGGTGTGTGTATGTTTGTGTGTGTGTGTGTATAATGTGTGTGTGATTATATGTGTGTGTATGTGTTTTAGTCACTCAGTCATGTCAGACTCTTTGAGACTCCATGGACTGCAGCCTGCCAGGCCCCTCTGTCCATGGTATTTTACAGGCAAGAATACTGGAGTGGGTAGCCATTTCATATGAGTCCCCATAAATATTTCTGAATCCCATTCTGGATTATTTAAATAGAATTTTTTGTGGTGGGGCTTGGGAATCTATTTTACCAAGGGTTCTATCTGATGTTTGATATGTACCCAGGTTTAGAAACACCTAAAACACAGCATGCTAGTTTTCCAACTTCTAATACAGTAACTGATCCAAAACACTTAATAAATATTCATCTGACAAATATTTACTGAGCACCCATGATGTCACCATGTCTCTGAAATTGTTATAGGCATGGCAGTTGCAAAAATTCCAGCTCTCATGAAGCTTACATTCTCATGTGAGGATGGAGGCAGGTCACAGAAGATGACAAAAACAAGATACATAAGCAAATAACATGTGTTAGGAGATGGTAGGTGCTAAGAGAAAATAATAGTGTAAGGAGATCAGCAGAGGTAGGTATTAAATAGGATGGTCAGGGATGCTTTTCATGTCAAGGAGATATTTAAAGGAGGTGATGGATGAGTTATGTGTGTCTCTGTGAAGAACAACCAGGCGGGTGGAACAGCTAGCACAGAAGCCCTCAGGCAAGTATGTGCCTGGAGCATCCAAGAAATACCAAGGAGAGGGACTTCCCTGGAGGTCCAGTGGTTAAGACTCTGTTCTCCCAATGCAGGGGGCCCAGGTTTAATCCCTGGTTAACTTGATGCCCCTTGCCATAACTAAAAATTATGGGTGCCACAACTAAGACCCACTGCAGCTAAATAAGTAAATAAATAAAAATAAATATTTAAAAAAATACCAAGGAGACCAGAGGAAAGGAGTAAGAGAGAGGAGAAAAAGTTGAAATCCGAGAGTAAAAGTTGAAGTCTGAGAGGCAAAGAGGGGAAGGACCAGGTAAACTCATCTTGGGTCATAGAGGCTATTGTAAGTGCTTTTCCTCTAAATGAAATGGGAAGCAACTGTCAGGTTTTGAGGAGGGGAGAAAGTTATATGAACTGATAAATAAAAAAACAAAGAATTCAGTTTGCAAAGGCCTGGAAAAATTTGAAAAGTTCTCTGGTCCAAATTCCATTGAAAAGGCAGACTTTTTATTTTAATTTTTTTATTATTTCAGAAAAACAGTTACAATTTCACAAGCAAGGAGGCTTTGTTATTCTTTTATTCTTCTTTTATTTTATTTACTGAAGTATAGTTGGCTTACAGTGTCGTGTTAGTTTCAGGTATACAATCAAGTGATTTAGCATACACACACACACAATCAAGTGATTTAGCATACACACACACACACACACACAGGCTGCCCCAGTGGCTCAGCTATAAAGAATCTGCCTGAAATGCAAGAGACACAGGAGACCCAGTTTCGATCCCTGGGTCAGGAAGATCCCCTGGAGGAAGAAATGGCAACACACTCCGGTATTCTTGCTGGGAAAATCTCATGGACAGAGGAGCCGGTGGGGTCACAAAGAGTCAGACTGGGCGACTGGACAACTGAGCACACACACATGTGTCTACACATATACATGTATGTATACACATATACATATATGTATTCCTTTTGGGGTTCTTTTCCTTTATAAGTTATTAGTAAATATTGAGTATAGCTCCCTGTGAGGTTTCATTATTCTTTAGTCACCTAGCCACTTCATTCAACCATTCATTAACGACAGATTTATTAAATCCATAGTCTACCCTGAGTGAGGTGCTATGCTGAGTGTAGAGGGCTTTATTGGATTTATGCTCATGGGCCTCAGTAGCAGTGTATGTGGTCCAAGCTGCCTGTGAAGCAATTGTTTATTCCCAACCTAATTACTTCCATTGCAATTAAGCCCCTTTTCCTTTGGCTGATTGTCAGTAGGTGATGTAATCAGTCTTAATGGTCACCAGTTTGGCATCTCTGACAAGCTGTGGCTGGTAGTCTTTCCCAAAGTTTTATAGGGAAGAAAAAGTGTTGTATGCACAGGTTTGTCTTAATGGGAAGACAAGATTACTGACAGAGAAGACAGAATATCAGAAATTGAAGGGCAAAGGTGAAAGAAGCTGAGAAATTTCTCTTGTTTCCTGGAGTTGAAAGCAGAAGAGATGGGAAAGGTGCTGGTCATGTCTTCTGGGGATTAGAAATGAAGCATCAGTTGAATGAGTCATTTTTAAGTATGTAGTATATATCTTAAACTTGTTTTTATTGCCATTGAATGGGAAAATGCTTTGGAGGAATAGCAAAACATAGAATGAAGACATGCCAAAGAAAAGAGGTCTGAACCTGGTGACTAATTCTTTTCAAATGATTCAGCTTGCAGACTTCACAGGTAGTGGAAATAGCATGGTAATGCACAAACACGGCTTTCTTACTCAGAAGGGGAAAACAGACAAGAATTTTATCTGATTAATATCTTAACTCTACTTTAATACAAGGACATTTTAATGGCCACGTTTAAAAGATCTTTCTTAGTGTTTTACCTCCAGGCCAATTCTATGCTATGCTAACTTTCTGGCATAATTATTTGTTTCATAAATATGTCAGCCCAAGGGATGATCAGAGTACATCCTATCTCCCTCATTCAATTTTTTATCCTAAAGATTTAAGCTGATAAATAGAATTTTTACTTTTTATAAGGCATCTTAATTATAAATATACCATAAATCATAATTATAAGCATATCATACTATGAAGAAGCAGAAAATCTCTGATAAGAGAAGCCATCATTTTCTAGATGTGTTCTTGTCATTTTATTTTCAAGAAAAAAAGAAAAACAGAGATGCAACTAAAAATCATAAAGGTGAAGTGGCAAAGGTATACATGATTTTTTTTTAATGACTTAGATTCCTGTCTCATAATATTGGGTTGCGGGTTTAAGTCCAGTAAATCATAAGTCTCAAGCTTAGATATTGCTGATGGAAAGTGGAACACAAAAGCTAAATTTAGACCTCCAAGTCACCAGCAGGGTCCATCTGGGAGGAATAGCAGCATAGAACTAAAATCTACACTTTGCTTAGCTAGAGATGGTGAGCAGTTGCACAATAGGAAAAACCAAACAAAAAGGCAAATTCTCACCCTATTTTGATAAACTTGGAATTACTCTTTGTTCATGCATCATGTACTTTTATATGACATTGTATAAAGATTCTGTTGACTTTTCAAGAAACAGTGGGACCTTGAGGACTTTTCTTTTGAGAACTAATGTGCGCTAGTCCCCATAGCATGAGAGGGGTTGAATTTAGGTTCATTGATTCATGCTTGTTCAAGTGTTTCTTTTCTGAAGACATTTTTCCTTAGGCATTTTCTGTATTCCTAACTAGGAAGCCAGCTCCATGAAATTAAAAGATTATGAACAAACCCTCTCTCCCTAAAACAACTCTAAAGCTCAGCAAAGTTGACAAAAACAGTCACTAAATCTCCCAAAGCAGTCTGTGAAAACCAGCACCTTTACTGGTTGACCTGGATTTAGATTAGAAGAAGGAAAACCCATATCCAGCAGCAAGTGAGAAAAGCCTGTATTCTTCTAATCTGAGGTTGAAGCCCTTGTTGGGATGTGTGTGGAATATCAGAGGACAAGACTGGAGATTCTGGAAATTACATAGCCTTGGAGGACTTGATAAGCATTCCACACATCCCAAAGAACATGTACTTATGAAGTGGAGACCTGAGAGGGCTCTGCAGAAAGTAAGAACTTGGCAGACTTGAAAACTGCCCATATTTGGAGCGCATTCCCCGAACCAAATACCGATCCACTAACAGAGAGTAGAAGCCTTACAGACTAGATGTGTTTGAGCACAGTTTGTGAACAGCCACTGACAGACCACAAAGCTATGATATACCAGGGTTACTTCTAGGAAACCAGTCTGAAAATAGATTGAACATTAACAAAAATATGAGCAGAAACAAATCACAGACCCACATGACAGGGATGATAGTTTCTGCTGGGTAAATCCATGCTAGTTAAGAAAATGTTCATTTATTATTTTAAAAGGAAGTAAAAAATTAAAAACCCAACGAGAAAAAAATGTAGTCATGTATGGATATGAGAGTTGGATCATAAAGAAAGCTGAGCACCGAGGAATTGATGCTTTTGAATTGTAATGTTGGGGAAGATTCTTGAGTCTCTTGGACAGCAAGGAGATCAATCCAGTCAATCATAAAGGAAATCAGTCCTGAATATTCTTTGGAAGGACTGATGCTGAAGCTCCAATACATTGGCCACCTAAGGAGAAGACTGGCTCATTGGAAAGGACCCTGATGCTGGGAAAGATTGAAGGCAGGAGGAGAAGGGGACAACAGAGGATGAGATGGTTAAATGGCATCACCAACATGAGTTTGAGCAAGATCTGGGAGTTGGTGATGGACAGAGAAGCCTGGCATCATGCAGGCCACAGGATCACAAATAGTTGGACACGACTGAACAACTGAACTGAAGGGAAAAAACCCTCAGAGGAAAAATTAGAAGCAGAGTTGTTGTAATATATTATTTAAAATGTCCAATTTCCAATTGAAAAATTATGAGACATGCAAATAAAGCAGAAAATATGACCCATACTCAGAGTGGGAAAAAAGCAGTCAAACAAACAAACAAACAAAAAACCTGAGAAGTTCTAGAAGTTAAATTTACGAGACAAAGACTTCAAAACATCTATTATCAGTATTAAAGAACCCTTGGGGAATATACTGACAATGACTGAACATATAGGAAACATTGATAAAGAAATCAGATCTATTAAAAATACTGGTTGAAAATTCTAGAGTTGAAAAACAAAGTATCCAAAATGAAATATTCAGTAGATGAGTTCCACAGCAGATTTGAGATCAATTAAAAAGGAATTAGTGAACTTGGTGATGAACTAATAGACTTTATCCAGTCTAAACACAATAGAAAAAACAAAACTAAAGATAAGATAAACAATGCCTGAGAGATCTCAGGGCCACCACCGAGCATATCATCCTGTGCATAATAAGGAGTCTCAGAAGGAGAAGAAAGAAAGGGACACAACAAATTCTTGAAAAAATAATTACTGAAAATGCCCCCAAGCTTTATGAAAAAAACATTAATACATCTAAGAAACTCATCTTCTACTTCTGTTTATTGACTACACCAAAGCTTTTGACTGTGTGAATCACAACAAACTGTGTAAATGGGAATACCAGACCACCTGACCTACCTCATGAGAAATCTGTATGCAGGTCAAGAAGCAACAGTTAGAACTGGACATGGGACAACAGACTGGTTCCAAATCAGGAAAGGAGTACATCAAGACTGTATATTGTCAACCTGCTTATTTAACTTATATGCAGAGTACATCATGAGAAATGCTGGGCTGGATGAAGCACAAGCTGGAATCAAGATTCCTGGGAGAAATAACCTCAGATGTGCAGATGACACCACATTTATGGCAGAAAGCAAAGAACTAAAGAGCCTCTTGATGAAAGTGAAAGAAGAGAGTGGAAAAGTTGGCTTAAAACTCAATATTCAGATAACTAAGATAATGGCATCCTGTCCCATCACTTCATGGCAAATACATGGGGAAACAGTGAGAGGCTATTTTGGGGGCTCCAAAATCACTGCAATGGTGATTGAAGCCATGAAATCAAAAGATGCTTGCTCCTTGGAAGAAAAGTTATGGCCAACCTTGACAGCATATTAAAAAGCAGAGACATTACTTTGCCAACAAAGGTCCATCTAGTCAAAGCTATGGTTTTTCCAGTAGTCATGTATGGATGTGAGAGTTAGACTATAAAGAAAGCTGAGTGCTGAAGAATTGATGCTTTTGAACTGTGGTGTTGGAGAAGATTCTTGAGAGTCCCTTGGACTACAAGGAGATCCAGCCAATCCATAGTAAAGGAAATCTGTCCTGAATATTCATTGGAAGGACTGATGCTGAAACTCCGATACTTTGGCCACCTGATGGGAAGAACTGACTCATAGGAAAAGACCTTGATGTTGGGAAAGATTGAAGGTGGGAGGAGAAGGGGATGACAGATGATGAGATGGTTGGATGGCATCAATGACTCGATGGACATGAGTTTGAGTAAGCTTTGGGAGTTGGTTATGGACAGAGAAACCTGGTGTGCTGTAGTCCACGGGGTTGCAAAGAGCCAAACAGGACTGAGTAACTGAACTGAAGAAACTCGTTGAATCCCAAATAAGGTAAACATAAAGAGATCTTCACCTACATATACTATGGTCAAATGTTATGTAGAAAGTCAAAGAAAAAGAAAACACTTCAAATCATCAAGAGAAAAACAACTCTAGTATCAGAAACTTGGATCCCTAGCAAATGCATTATTAATCAAGAAGGTTCACTTGGATGTCATTCCTTAAAATTGTTTACCCAGATTCCCAGACCTCACAATAAGTGAAGATTTGGGAGTCCTGGCTTTCATTCCAGTGCTTTGGTGCATATCTTTGGGTAAGTTTATTTACATCCATAGATATATTTGAAAAATGGGTTAATGATAAAAGCCATATCCAACTTGATCTAGCAGTCTGATCAATATCAACAATACTGATTACCTTAGTAATGTTCTGTTGTTCAGTCACTCAGTCGTCTCTGACTCTTTGGGACCTCATGCACTGCAGCACACCAAGTTTCTCTGACCTTCACTATCACCCTGAACTTGTTCAAACTCATGTCCACTGAGTCGGTGATGCCATCCAACCATCTCATCCTCTATTGTCTCCTCCTCCTGCCTTCTATCTTTCCCAGCATCACGGTCTTTTCCAGTGAGTTGATTCTTCTTATCAGGTGATCAAAGCATTGGAGCTTCAGCATCAGTCCTTCCTGTGAATATTCAAGACTGATTCCTTTAGGATTGACTGGCTTGAACTCCTTCAGTCCAAGGGACTCTCAAGAGTCTTCTCCCACACCACAATTCAGAAGCATCAATTCTTTGGTACTCAGCCTCCTTTATGGTCCAACTCCCACAGCCATAGTTGGCTACTGGAAAAACCATAGCTTTGACTAGATGAACGTTTGTCAGCAAAGTAATGTCTCTACTCTTTAATATGCTGTCTAGATTTGTCATAACTTTTCTTCCAAGGAACAAGTGTCATTTAATTTCATTGCTTTAGTCATCATTCGAAGTTATTTTGGAGCCCAAGAAGGTAAAGTCTTGCACTGTTTCCATTGTTTATTTATCTATTTGCCATGAAGTAGTGGGACTGGATACCATAATCTTAGGTTTTTGACTGTTGAGTTTTAAGCCATCCATTTCACTCTCCTTTTTCACCTTCATCAAGCGTCTTTTTAGTTCCTCTTCACTTTCTGCCATAAGGGTGGTATCATCTCCATGTCTGAGGTTATTGATATTTCTTCCGACAATCTTGACTTCAGCTTGTGCTTCATCCAGCCCAGTGTTTCACATGATGTACTCTGCATATAAGTTAAATAAGCAGGGTGACAATACATAGCCTAGATGTACTACTTTCCCAATTTGGAACCACTCCATCATTCCATGTCCAGTTATAACTGTAACTTCTTAACCTGCATTCAGGTTTCTCAGGAGGCAGGTAAGATGGTCTGGAAATCCCATGTCTTTAAGAATTTTCCACAGTTTCTTGTGATACACACAGTCAAAGGCTTTAGCCTTGTCAATGAAGCAGATGATTTTCTGGAATTCTCTAGCTTTTTCTATGATCCAACAGATGTTGGCAATTTGATATCTGGTTCCTCTGCCTTTTCTAAATCCAGCTTGTACATCTATAAGTTCTTGGTTCACATACTGTTGAAGCCTAGCTTGGAGGACTTTGAGCATGACCTTGTTAGCATGTGAGATGAGTGCAATTGTTCAGTAGTTTGAACATTCTTTGACATTGTCCTTTGGGAATAGAATGAAAACTGAGCTTTTCAGTCATGTGGCTACTGCTAAGTTTTCCAAATTTGCTGACATATTGAGTGCAACACTTTAATAGCATCATCTTTAAAGATTTGAAATTGCTCATCTGGAGTTCCATCACCTCCACTAGCTTTGTTTGTAGTGATGCTTCCTAAGGCCCACTTGACTTCTCAGTCTAGCATGTCTGGCTCTAGGTGAGTGATCACAGCATCATGGTTATCTGGTTCATTAAGCTCTTTTTTGTATAGTTCTTCTGTGCATTATTGCCACCTCTTCTTAATATCTTATGCTTGTTTGGTATCTCTAATTTTCTTGAAGAGACCTCTAATCTTTCCCGTTCTATTGATTTTCTTTATTCCTTTGTATTGTTCACTTAGCAAGGCTTTTTTTTTTTTAATTCTCTCCTTACAATTCTTTGGAACTCTGCATTCCGATGGGTATACCTTTCCTTTTCTTCTTTTCCTTTCACTTCTCTTTTTTTCTCAGCTATTTGTAAGGCCTCCTTGACCTAATTGCCTTTTTGCACTTATTTTTCTTGGGGATGGTTTTGATATTGCCTCTTGTACAATGTTAGTAATATTCTAAGGAGTTAAAATTCTAAGAGCTGTATTAGAATCCTAAGAAGGATGCCTGGGTAACTATTGGTATCCCATTCTCCCACAAATGACAATAATAGTTAAAAATAAATTCTGGATAGTCCAAACAGGTGAGAAGAGTATAGCTACACCTTTCCCTGTGTTGTTAGAGTTTACCCTGACAATTGAAAATCTGCATCTAAATGGGTGAATAGATTATGAGAGCAAAATGTATAGCTTGTTTCAAATAAAAAGAGAAGCTTTGTAATTAACAAAATGCTCAAGGTCATGTCTTTACCTCCTTATGCAATGTTAAGCAAATAAAGAGCAAAGTTCTCTGATTTTTAATACCATGTGTTCAGATTATTTAGTATATTTTGCTCTCCACATGAGCTCACTTTCTGGATAACTGAAAAGTTAAGTAATTGCCTAGAAAAGGTAAACATTTGTTAAAGTCCATAAGAGGCTTAACTTATTTGATACAACTGCAATAAAATAGTAGTTTGCATCAACATAAAATCCTTCTTGTATCTATCATATGATGTCATGTGGAACTGCCAACACACACTTTTTGATGTAAGACTTTTTCAATATACTTCATTCATAATCAGAACCCACGTTGTGATATCATTTTTCCCTTAAACTCTGAATAAATAAATAAAAGTGTGTTGACTTTGATTTATTTGTGTTTTTCTTAGGCACCTGATGACGACAGTTTAGGAAGATTCAATTTACTGGTGTGATAGAATTAAACGACTTAATGATTGAGGGGGTGGGACATTTTCAATTCTAAACTAACAAACCGAATTCTTTAGTATTTATGCTCTTACTTTGGGCACACGATGTGCCTTTGAACATGCATTCCAAAGTATTGCTCCCACTGAATGTTCTTTCTTCTCAAAGAGAACTGTTTCTCTTTAAGAGCAGTGCATTCTCCAACTCCCCACCACTGACCCCCGCTACTTTCAGTGCTTTTTGAATGTGTTTTGTAAGTGCTGCTGACTTGCCGAAAGAGACAGGGAGGAACGTAGGTGTAGAATTTGAGCCAGATCTAGAAAGTGGAAGGATTTTGAACAAAAGTGAAATGAAGTGGAATGATGGAGTCAATGATTTTGGGCACTGAAAACAGCATGACCAAATGCACATAGGAAGAAAAGTCTATAGGTTACCTGGGAGACCAGCAGCTGAACTAATCTATTGGAGAGTGAAGTACATGAAGAGACCCAAAAATCATAAAACAGAAAATGTGGTTCTCATCTATTACCTGAGACTTATTTGAGACCCAAGTGGAATTAATCAGCATGTTTCAGGAGGTGAGTTCTATTTCCGATGTCACTTTTCAGGATTTCATAACCTTCCAGAGGAGGCAAAAGGATGGATTTTTCCCAACATTATCAAGTGAGATACCCATAAGGACTCTCTGAAAGTTCTCACACCCTCCTCCTATATACCAGGCTTTAAAAAATGATTTTAATTATTATGAGTTTTATACACTATTCTATAAAGGGTAACTCTCCTTTCATTGGTGTTGTCCCATAAATAAGTTATTTTTGCTAGATCATTCCTATTGCCCCCTTACTCTCATGAAAAGCTTTCCATAAATCTAAAGGCAAATATTGGGATTTTCAAAAATGATTTTCAGTGTAGTTTCTCTATTTGGACTCCAATGCCCTTCTGTACCTCCAGCCACTCTTCTCTTCTTCATTTTTGTTAAATTTCTTAGGAAAAAGATTGCCAGGCTTTCCTGACTGCTGTTATGCACAGCAAAACATCCCCTAATTTCAAAAGTCCTTGACTCCAGCGTCTGTGTCTCTGTTATACTGACTCTGCTTTCCTTGTGAGCTCCTGGTAATTATTCTCCAAATGCTTCAAGGACATCCTTTTAGTCTGTCTGTTGCATCCCAAGTTCCTCAAGAGCATGGACTGTGTTCTCCACTTCTTATGTGTATCCAATATAATCTCACATGGTTTTGACATGATTATTAACCAAACGTACCAACTAGGGAAAAGAGTAGTAGTGACAGTTAGTCACTCAGTCATATCTGACTTTTTTGGACTCCATGGACTGTAACCCTCCAGGCTCCCCTGTCCATGGAATTCTCCAAGCAAGAATACTGGTGTGGGTAATCACCATCTTCTCCAGGGAATTTTCCTGACCCAGGGATTGAACCCAGATCTCCTTCATTGCAGGCAGATTCTTTACCATCTGAGCCACAAGGGAAGCCCCAACAAGGGAAAAGCATCCATAATTTTCTATATATTCAGAAACATGGACTATATTATAATAACTTATATCTTTATTCTTTTCATAAGATTTTAAAAGATTTTCCTATTATACAATGAAAGCAGCAAAGTCAATTTCAGTGAATACTTTCTTCTAAAAGCAAATTATTAATCTATGGTAAAGCTTATAGATACTTCCATAGAGTAGGCCAAGAATATACTATCTACTAGGGTAAGCTCTCTTGAGAGTCCCTTGGACTGCAAGGAGATCCAACCAGTCCATCCTAAAGGAAATCAGTCCTGGGTGCTCATTGGAAGGACTGATGTTGAAGCTGAAACTCCAGTACTTTGGCCACCTGATGTGAAGAGCTGACTCATTTGAAAAGACCCTGATGCTGGGAAGGATTGAGGACAGGAGGAGAAGGGGACAACAGAGGATGAGATGGATAGATGGCATCACTGACTCAATGGACATGGGTTTGGGTGGACTCTGGGAGTTGGTGATGGACAGGGAGGCCTGACGTGCTGCGGTTCATGGGATCGCTAAGAGTCAGACACGACTGAGCGACTGAAGGGAACTGAATTGAAGGTAAGCTCTAGGTAAAACAAAAAATATGTGCTTCTTCTCAAGTTATTAACCATCATGAATATTCACATTAAATATAATGTTTAAATACATTGAATATAAAGTAAAAATAATATGAAAAATATTAAGCTCATTTAAGGTTCAGGATTCCAAAATCTAACTTAACTCTTTGCCCCAAGACACTATTCCAATTACAACAGAATTTTGCATGTTTGAAATTTATCTTTCTGCTGCTACTTTTTAAAAAATGAAATTGGGTGTTTTCCACGAAAGAATTGGAGAAAGCAAAATCAAAGATATCACCTACGATCTTTCGTCTTGACTAGTAGGAAAGAATGATCCTCATGTAGTCTTTGAAATATTTACTGTATAGAATGCATAAAATAACGTTTACTGCAGCGCCCTTCTTCCATGCTTTGGAACTGAATATTTTCCTACCCAATTTGCCTCTCACTTGGTCAGTTTGTCTTTCAGCTGGGCTGTCTTGAAGAAACAAAACATTAATTGGACTTGCCATTGTGTCTTGGACTATTCTGGTGACATTTTTCTGTGACAGGGAAAAAGAGTTGCTATTTCATTACTTCAGGAAATGAGGGCCTAATAGCCTTACATCTGGTAAATTATGTCCTTCCTGCTCCTTCAGGCAACAGCAGTACATGCAGCAGCATTTGGAATTAAGAAGAAGCAGTGAAGGAAATCAATTTTTACATTTGCACCGGACTTAAAAAAAAAAAAAAGATTTAAAAGCCAAGAACATTTTCTTTATAAAAGCATCCATTGTCTAAGACATAGAATTGAGTCAGCCAGAGGATAAATTGAGCAAAAACCCTTCCAGTATCTTAATGAAAACTCTGAGAATTTACTGTGGACTTAGAGCACGTGACATAGCTTCTTACCCCTGGGGGGTGGGGCTATGTGTCAATTACCATATTTGCACAAATGTACTGATGCAGTCTTCAAGGCCTCGGAGGGAAATGACAAAGATTGGTTTTGTTCTGGGTGGGGATCATGTTGCATATTGGATGGGAAATTCAGTTTAGCTCTATGTTTACATAACACACAGATCAACTTGCAAAAGAAGTGAAGAAGGGAGGAATATGGAAGGCAGTGCCCAAGAGAACATATCCAGGATACGGCAGGCTTCACTATAAAGCATTACAAGAGCTCAGGTATAGAAGCTGAGATGTTGCATCCCAGTTACTGTCCTGATGGTGAGGTTGGTGGTGCATGGCTTTTATCTCATCAAAACCAAGTCATGCTGTGCATGGACTTGTGAAATCACTGTCGTGTTTGCTCTTGTCCAGTTACCAAGGAAAAATGAATTCTGATAACCAGGCAAATTGAAGGACTTCAATGGTGCATATAAAAGGTCCAGTGAAAATAAATCTAATATTTATTTAGATTTTAGAGAAGGGCAATGGTCTTTGGAGGCAGAGACTCTTTCCACTCTGGCAGAACAGTGACAGCACAGCTCAGCATAAGACTTCCTCCCACCTAATCCTCTGTAATCCCCAGTTGGAACAATTAATTTTACAAGGGGTCATGCTCCTTTTCTCTAGTATTTCTACTGAGAGCTTTATGAGGTGGACATGTGTCCATTATGATGCTTTTTGACAGCTCCTTTCACCTGGAGTTGAAAATATCCATTGATTTTGGTCAGTACATTTTGGTGTTGTAAAGGAAGTGTAGTTCCAGCGTTCCCCTGATCACAGAGCACAGAAAATAGCATGTGCTTAGGTGGGGAGAGAGAAAGGGAGAGTGAGGCTGTGGATTTAGAAATCATTCCGCTTGTCTAAACCTGGGCCTTGTTCCATATAATTGACACAAACAGGAAGTGAGGTGAGAAACACAGTGGATTCAAGTCAGGATGTCACACTAATGATCAGCAACTCCAGCCAGAACTAAGAGATTTAGGGGAAGCACAGTGTTTAAAACTCAGAAACAGGAAAACAAAAGAACACAGCCCCACACACTTGCTGAATCTGATGTGATTCCCCATTTGGTTGTTACTCTGTAAATGACTCACATTCAGATGCCTGTGAGCCTGAAGGCATTCAACAGATTGGTTTCAGTAATCAATGTATTTTATCCACCATCTTCTTTTCAAACAAGAAAATCATCATTGTAATTTTAAACAATATTTTAGCAAAGCTTTGAAGATTAATTCAATTCACTGGCCTATATCCAGGAATAAATTGAAGGTCTTTGAATAAAATCTTCCATTTGTACTGTTTTCAAGAAAACAAATATTTTTCTTTTAAGTTTTGGAGGAGATGTAAGAATGCAGAAAGATGAAATATATATAACATGAAATATACAGCATGAAATATTTTTCTCCCAAAGTTTAAATCTGTGACAACAATTTTCAAATTGGTTTCACATTTATTATCTCATTTTATTTTCCCAGCGACTTTTTGATTTGCCAGGTGCCAACACCCTCATTTTGAACGAAAGGAAATAGAGGCCTGGATTGCATGAGTCATTTTGCCAAGACTGCTAAGGAAGTCAGAACTAGAACAGAACCCAACCCAGGCTCTTTCACGTGAACTACATTGCTGCCAGATCTCACCTGTTTATAGGGGAACAAGTATCTTTTTGTTCAAGGACACACTCCTAATATGTCCACATCATCCAGAGTAGTAGAAAAAGAGAGGGAAAAAGTAGCAGGCCTGTTCAAAGCACTTTTACATGTAACAATTCATTTAATCATCAAAACAAGCTTATAATACATGTATCATTGTTTGTGGTATTTTACAAATGCGAAAAGATGCTCAAAGAGTTTATGGAATTTGCTCAGGTTCACACAGCTCCTAAATGACAGAGCTGAGGTTTGAACTCAGGGTCTCTGGCACCTGAGTTGGTGCTCTTAACCATCATACTTTATTCACGTTCCCAACTCAATTCAATTCCTTTTTATCTCCCTTGACAGCACAATCTTTACCGTATGAATAGCACTTAATAAGTGTTCTATGGATTGAGAAAAGGGGTGATACCCTTTTGTCTACTTGCCTCTGGGCTTGGGGCTGGGCTTTCCACCATCTACACTATTGACATTGGGGGCTTTCTGTGCCCTAGAGGAGGTTTAGCAGCATCCTTGGCCTCTACTCACTAGACGCCAGTGGTTTGCCCTGATTGTGATGATCAAAAATGTCTGTTTTTGCATTTGAGTGTGAGCTCAGTTGTGTCTGACTCTTTGTGACCCCATGGACCACAGCCTGCCAGGCTCCTCTGTCCATGGGATTTTGCATGGAAATGGATTGCCATTTCCTCCTCCAGGGGAATCTTCCTGATCTGGGGATCAAATCCACATCTCTTGTGTTTCCTGCATTGGCGGTGGATTCTTTACCACTGCGCCACCTGGGAAGCCCCCAAATGCCTCCAGATATTGACAGATATCCAAGTGGGGGTAGGGGTGATGGGAAAATCAACCCTAGATTGAGACATTTTGGCCGAGGACATAAAAAGGAGGTACCGTCTTTAAGGAGAATATAGCAGGTAGGGCCTCTTCAGGAATTTCATTTCAAGAATGCTCTCGCTTGACTATCTTGCCTCAATACAATCTTGGAAAGAGAATGGAGGGGCTTTTTCATCTCTACCTCCTCTCCCAACAGTTGGGAGATGGTGCTTGCTGGGATCTAGGCAATATTCCAACTGTACTAGGGAGAGGATGGTGGGTAGCTGGGGGAACTCTGATGGAGACAGGATTTCATGATGGTGCAAATGCTCCTATCGGGCCAGTACCTGCAACATCTTCCTGAAAAGAAAAGAATGAGGCTCACCTTGCAGTAATGGAGCTGATGCCCAGGTGGCCTAGAGATAGGTAAATACCCCTCCCTCAGTTAGGAGTTGACTGAGATGGTGTTGCTTTGATGTATAGCTATAAGGGGCATTGAATAGAGAAACTTCAGAACCAGCTTATCTTTCAGCATGGGAGAGATTTGTGTGTTTTCTGAGTCATCTGACACACAGAGTGTGGGGCTTTCCTGATGGATAAGGAAACCTGATGTGCTCATTTGCAATAACAATGAGATCATTGGAAGACCCATAAAACTGAAGTTTGCTATCCAAGTTCAAATCTAGTTTGTTATTCAAATAATGGTTCCAAGATTATTTAACAAGCCAGTTTTGACAAGTTGAATTTCTTTATAGGATGTTTAATTGTAGCACAGCCATCCTATCATAAACAGTATATTCAACTGTGTAGAAAAAACCAAAGTCAAGAGGATTTTTCACAGTGAGATTTATAGTTCTTTTGAATGAAGACTTTCTAAACCAAATTTTCATCAGAGATGTCAGAGAAGACTCCCAAATCTCCATAGACATTTATAAAAATCACATCAGATAAAGTAAAATAAATAAGAGAGAAGAAATTACAGATAAGCTTGCACCTTTAAAAGAGCTCAAGATATTTGCAAATATGATTACAAATGTACCAAACATCTTGACTTTTTTCCCTGAGATGAGGTAGCAGAAAAGAATAAAAACTATTGAGACAGATGATTCCCAAGGGAAGTCAACAATTTTTAAAAGTTTATAAATGGATGTTATTTTCATCACTCACTACTGCAATATGGAATATGTGGGCTTCAGAGATGTTCAGACAGTTGTCCAAATACCTCTGGCCCATCTCTGAGCCTCATAATTTCCCTGAGTATCATTTTCATATGTAAGCGTGTGGTTACTATCTATTACATAAAGCTTTTTGATGCTTCAGAAAGGATACTTTTAAAACTTATACTTGAACTGGTCACTCAATATGTAGATGTTATTATAATATTATTATTCCTGATATCCCAATGACTGTCATTTAGACAAGTGCATATCTGCTTTCCAATGCATTCTGCCAATATGCATTGCTCATAGCAAATACCCTTTTTCAACAACAAAAGAGATGACTTTACACATGGACATCATCAAATGGCCAATACTGAAATCAAATTGATTACACTCTCTGTAGCCAAAAATAGAAAAGCTGTATACAGCCAGCAAAAACAAGACCTGAAGCTGACTATGGCTCAGATCATCAGCTTCTCATAACAAAATTCAGACTTAAACTAAAGAAAGCAGGGAAAACCACGAGGCCAACCACGTATGACTTAAATCAAATCCCCTATGAATATGCAGTGGAGGTAATGAATATATTCAAGGGATTCGAAATTATAAATAGTGTACCTGAAGAACTATGGACAGAGGTTCTTGATATTGCACAGGAGGCAGTGAACAAAATCATCCCAAAGAAAATGAAAAGCAAGAAGGCAAAGTGGCTATCTTAGGAGGCCTTACAAATAGCTAACCAAAAAATAGAAGTGAAAAGCAAAGGAGGAAGGTAAAGGTACATCCAACTAAATGGAGATTTCCAAAGAACAGCATGGAGAGACAAGAAGGCCTGTTTCAATGAACAGTGTATAAAACTAGAAGAAAATAACAAAAAGGGAAAGACTAGAGATCTCTTAAGGAAAATTGGAGATATCAAGGGAACATTTTGCCCAAAGATGGGCCCAATAAAGGACATAAATGGTAGAGACCTAGTAGACACTGAAGAGATCAAGAGATGGAATGAATATATGTAAGAACTGTACAAAAAAGATCCAAATGAACCAGATGACTACAATGGTGTGGTCAGCCACCCAGAGCCAGACAAAGTACCAAAGAATGTGCTAACCACCAGACAATTGCCCTCATCTCCCATACTAGTAAGGTCATGCTAAAATCTTATATGCTAGGCTTCAGCATTATGTAAACCAAGAACTTCCAGATGTCCAGGCTAGGCCTAGGAAAGGAAGAGGACCTAGAGATCAAATTACCAACATTTGCTGGATCAGAGAGAAAGCTAGAGAATTCCAAAAAAAATATCTACCTCTGTTTCATCAACTACTCCAAAGCCTTTGACTATGTGAATTATAATAAACTGTGGAAAGCTCTTAAAGAAATGGGAATATCATACCATCTTACCTGTCTCCTGAGAAACTGTCAAGAAGCAACAGTTAGAACCCCGTATGGAACAACTGATTTGTTTAAGAATGAGAAAGAAATACGACAGGGCTGTCTGCTGTCACTGTGTCTGTTTAATCTATACACTGAGCACATTGTGAGAAATGCCGGGCTGGATGAGTTACAAGCTGGAATCAAGATAGGTGAGAGAAATATCAACAACTTCAGATATGCAGATGACATTACTATAATGGCAGAAACTGAAGAGGAACTAAAGAGCCTCTTGATGAGGGTGAAAGAGGAGAGTGAAATAGTCAGCTTAAAACTAAATATTAAAACAATGAAGATCATGACATCTGGTCCCATTACTTTATGGCAAATGGGGGGAAATGTGGAAGTAATGATAGATTTTCTCTTCTTGGGCTCTAAAATCACTGTGGATAGTGATTGCAGCTGTAAAGTCAGAAGACATTTGCCTTTTGGCAGCAGAGCTATAACAAACCTAGACAGTGCGTTGAAAAGCAGAGACATTACTCTGCTGACAAAGGTCCATACAGTCAAGGCTATGGTCCTGCCAGTGGTCACATACGGTTTTGAGAGCTGGACTGTATAGAAGGCAGAGTGCCAAAGAATTGATGTCTTTGAACTCCAGTGCTGGAGAAGAGTCCTGAGAGCCTCTTGGAGAGCAAGGAGATTAAACCAGTCAATCTTAAGGGATATTCACTGGAAGGACTGATGCTGAAGCTGAAACTCCAGTATTTTGGTCATCTGATGCGAACAGCTGACTCATTGGAGAAGTCCCTGATGCTGGGAAAGATTGAGGGCAGAAGGAGAAGAGAGTGCCAGAGGTTGAGATGGCTGGATGGCATCACCGATGCAGTGGATATGAAGTTGGGCAAACTTCAGGAGATGTTGAGGGACAGAGAGGCCTGGCATGCTGCAGTCCATGGGTCTGCAAAGAGTCAGATATGATGGGGTGACTGAACAACAATATCTGCTTTTCTGGGATGTAAGGCTGTATTTTTATTATTCCTACAACCTTACCTATTTTCCTGAGATGTGTACGCATGGAGAAAGGAAGATGAGGGAAAGATGACTATTTAATTTTTTCATAGTTATTGGAATTATGTTATTGGAAAAATTCACAGAACGTGCATATTATTTAAGCACATTGAGTTAAAGGCAGAGGAGAAACAGATCTATTGAGGGTATTCACCTGTGTAGGACTCAGATGTGGAAAGAGATGGAAAGTGAAAAATTCCATTTTTATCACCAGCTGTACAGTGCTCTTTGAATTTTAAATTCTACATCTTGTAGTCTAGTTAAAAGAAACCTAATTGTACAATAGTTTCAAACCAAAGCACAGCTTTTAACAATTTAAAATTTTTTAAATAATTTTTAAGAATTTAAAATTTTTTAATAATTAAAAAAAGTTATTTTTGTAGCAACTGACAATTACCTTTCTGGCCTTTGGGAAGAGGAATGGCAAAAATGCTTATTAGGAGCTGTAGCAATTTGTTAAACTGTCAAATTATCCTGTATATTCTTGTACATTTTCAAATACAAGTTTATACTGTCTCATTTGTGTTCTGT
The DNA here is from genome assembly GCA_007570785.1 of Antilocapra americana. NCBI lineage: Eukaryota > Metazoa > Chordata > Mammalia > Artiodactyla > Antilocapridae > Antilocapra > Antilocapra americana. The sequence continues at coordinate 5,005,989 of ML660213.1, forward strand.
GGGTGGTGCCTAACTCATTGAGTAACAGGAGTCACAGTCAATTTTATCTCATTTATGATATCAGAAGAGTGGGAATACAGTGGGAAATATACATGCTCTGAGCCTGGGCAATAGTCAGGTGATGGAAACTCAGGATCAAACTGCTCTCCTGGTTATGGGAACCACAGAGATTAGATGACCCCAAAGAATAAATGAAAAAAAAAATTGCATTTACTAAATACATGTCCAATGCTGTTCTTAATGCTATGTATATAGTCACTAATTTAACTTCACAATATTCCCATGAGGTGGGGACTACATGCATTATCTCCATTTCACAGATGAGAAAACTAACATCAAAGAGACATTGAAGACCTTACCTTGGGCCCTAGGTGATGCATAAGAGAATGTGGGTTGACATACAGACAGTTTGGTCTGGATTGGAAATTAGACAGTGTGGTTGCTGGATTTATTCAGCAAGAAAAAGGAACAAAGTACTAAGACCTCCTGTAGGATGAATTAACTCGAAAACATCATACTAAGTAAAAGACGTCAAGACACAAAAGGCTAAATCTCATATTATTCCACTTATGTGAACTATTGAGAATAGGCAAGTCCATAGGGACAGAAGGTAGATTAGTGGTTTCCAGGGGCTGGGAAGAGATAGGAATGCAACTTATGGTGCAGGGGGTTGATTTTGGGATAAGAAATTGTTCTGGAGCTATAGCTGTTGATACACAACATTGTGAGTGAAAATACTAAATATCACTAAATCACACACTTTATTTATTTATTTATTTTAAAATATATTTATTTTCTTTACATTACTGTGTTAATTTTGCCATACATTGACATGAATCCTCCATGGGTATACATGTGTTCCCCTTCCAGAACCTCCCTCCCACCTCTCCCTGTGTTTATTTATTTATTTGACTGCATCGTGTCTTAGTTGTGGCATGTGAGATCTTTGTTGTGGCCTGAGGGCTTCTCTCTACTTGTAGCACTTAGGTTTAGTTGCCCCATGGCACATGAGGTCTTAGTTCTCTGACCAGGAGTTGAACCTACATCCTCCACACTGGAAGGTAGATTCTTAACCACTGGACCACCAGGAAAGCCCCCCACATTTAAACCACACTTTGTTTTTTTTGTTAATGTTTTTTTTATTTTTTACTTTATAATATTGTATTGGTTTTGCCGTACATTGACAATAATCTTCCATGGGTATACATGTGTTCCCCATCCAGAACCCCCTAAACCACAATTTAAATGGTCAATTTTGTGTTATGTGAATTTCATCCCTTTCTCTCAAGATAGACAGAGGTAGATAGATATTAGATAGACACATCCATCTAGTCAAAGCTATGGTTTTTCAGTAGTCATGTATGTATGTGAGAGTTGAACTATAAAGAAGATGAGCACCAAAGATTGATGCTTTTGAACTGTGGTGTTGGAGAAGACTCTTGAGAGTCCCTTGGACTGCAAGGAGATCCAACCAGTCCATCCTAAAGTCCTGAATACTCATCGGAAAGACTGATGCTGAAACTGAAACTCCAACACTTTGGCTACCTGATGCGAAGAACTTACTCACTGGAAAAGACCAATGAGTCTGATGCTGGGAAAGATTGAAGGCAGGAGAAGGGGACGACAGAGGATGAGATGATTGGATATTATCACCCACTCAATGGACATGAGTTTGAGCAAGCTCTGGGAGTTGGCGATGGACAGGGAAGCCTGGTGTGCTGCAGTCCATGGGGTTGCAAAAAGTTGGACATGACTGAGCGACTGAACTGAGACAGACACACCCATACAACCAACCAGCACAGTGCTTGTAGAAAGCTACAGTTCCCACAAATAGCCAGGTAGCTTAAGCTTAATGGGGCTAGATGGTCCCTGAGGATTTGCTCACCAGAGTGTCTATCCTGAAGCCAAAGGTGCTGTCTCCTACACTGGGGAGCTAAGAAAAAAGGCTTGTAGAGGAGAGTTGCAGTAGACTGGCTAGTGGCCTTCCCTGAAGTGACAAACTGGGGATCTTGGGACCTGAAGACCATTAAAAAGCTGGAGGAAGAAGCTGTGTACCAATGGGCAATGAAATATTTTAATATTTTCACAAGCATAACACTAGCCGAATTTCAGCTCTGATTAGAACCAAAATCAGTTCTAACTTTTTAACCAAGCAACATATCCTCCTTGTTCATTTGATAGGTCAACCATCACAATTTCATAACAATGGCTAGCCCTGGCTTGCTAGAGTCACTCAAGGTCCCTAGGGGGAAAAAAAAATTGAAGGTATTTTTGTTTAAAAACTCCTTCTCTCTGAAGTTTGCAGCTTGCTTCTGCACAATGTAGAACTGAGAAATCCCTCTACTCTGAGTGAAAACAGAGGTTACCAGGCCTCTTCCAGCTCACCCTGGACCCTGTGGCCTCTGTTGCATACTATTGGTCAGAACAAGTCACATGACACCTCTCCCATCAGAAAGTAGACCTCAATTGTGAATCCTGTAAAACATGCTTTACTTTCTCTGCTCTGTGAACTTCTAACTCCAAGAAAACAGTGAATATTTTGCTCTATAATGCTTTGCCTGCCCTTTTCCATGTGATAACAGTTCTGGCTACCCCTCTAGATTTTCATGACCTTTGCTTTGGACATTTCCCAGTAGTGGTTTTCTTCCACTCACCTACTTTATTGAATTAATCTGCAAAAGAATTAAATTTCGGAGACTGTGAGGAAGAACACAAAATGAGAGCAAAATACAGGGTGTCATCTTTTCAGTTGCACAGCAGGATGCAACAGCAAAACATAGCCACGGTGTATTTGCTCAGCAAGGTTAGTACATTATTTTGCTCTTTGAGGTATGAGGTTTGGATCTGTGACCTTGGAATTTCTATAGAGATGCTGGCTGTTCGCTTCACCTTTTGTCTCATGGACACCGCAACAATCCTCTCTTTCTAATGGATTCAGGGATAGAAATGAGAAAGAATGATAAAGACTTGCTTCCCAGTTTCCCCTGGATGTAAATGATTTAACTATTTTAACAGAGAGTTAACCAAGCCACAGGATATTTTTTTAAAGATGATATCCATTGCTACCCTGTTCTACACAGATGCCAGTGCAGTTGTTCCTAGAAAAGATTTTAAAAATCACATTTTTTTTAAGATAAGGGGGATATAATTTTTATTGCTACAGGTAAAACTTGATGATAAAAGGAGACTGATTCTGGAGTACATTTGGATTTTTTAAAAACCTTTTTATTTTGTATTGGGGTGCACACATGCTAAGTTGCTTCAATAGTGTCCAACTCTTTGTGACCCTACAGACTGTAGCCCGCCAGGCTCCTCTGTCCATAGGATTCTCCAGGCAAGAATACTGGAGTGGGTTGCCATGCTCTCCTCCAGGGCATCTTCCTGACACAGGAATTGGACCCATGTCTCCTGTGGATCCTACATCGCCGGCGGATTCTTGCTGCTGAGCCACTGGGGCTTGGGGTATAGCTGATTTGTGTTAGTCTCAGGTGAACAGGGAGATATACAGGATCCATTCTCTTTCAAACTCCCCCTATCTGGGCTGCCACATAACACTGAAGAGAGTTCCATGTGTTCTACGGTAGGTCCTTGTTGCTTTGGTAAAAATTTTGGTAGAATTAAATTAACCAACTTATGCTTTTCAAATATTGCATTTGTTGTTCAATGCCATGTTCTCACTTAAATCACTTTGCTTGAACTCGGTCAGAATGTGTTAATGTATTAACGAATCTAGACCATAAACTTAGGCTGTTTTCCTTTGAGGGAAGGAGTACAGAGACTGTGCTGGCATGTCTTATCTTTCAGTTTTCTTTGGCTGCTTGAACCCTCTTTTGGAGGTACAGGACCAGAGGGTGTGTAATTGGGATACATTTCTGAGGGCATAAGGTTAGAGAGAAGAAGGAGGTGGCAAAGAAAAAATTTGATAAGTATCAGAGTACATGCTTCACGCCGAAACCTGATCATTACTTAGTCTGACCACCACCCAATCACTGTGATCTGAGAACCAAGAAAGCCCATAGGAGGTGTGCTGAGATCACATGAGGTGATGCATATGAAATTATTTTGTAAATTGCAAAGCATTTTATATAGTGCTGCAATTGTCAAGTGCCATATATTTGTATACTTACCATACATCACAGGCTCTGTGGAGAGGTACTCTGGGGAGAGAAACAAAATATTTGTACAAATGATGTTACCAAATAAAAGTCCATGTGCTTGACCCACAGTGAGACCAAACAATATCGAAACGTCGGAGTCTGAAACACAAAAATGTTTATCGCAGGGCCTTGCGGGGAGACAGGTGGCTCACACTCCAACTCCTCTAAGGACTTCAGCAGTGCAATTTTAAAGGCAGAGTGATAGAGGAGTGTGGTTAGTTGGTGCAAACTCTTGGCGTCAGAATCCTTTGTTCCTGCAGCTGTCCATGTAGGTCAGGTCACAATGTTTCTGTAAATCTCCAATGAGACAAATTTATTCTCTGTTCTGCAACTTTTTACCTCTGTATGAATGGACTTTTAAAAGCAAAATCTTGAGAATAGGCTATCCTGTGTGTTGCAGGCTATAGGCAACATTCTTTTCCAAAAGGTGCGGAGCCAGCATGACTAAGCATAGGCAACAGAGCACAAAAGTTAAAGCAAAAGGAACAGACCTAATATGGAGTTAGGTTTATTCTTCCCCATTACAATAATATGAAACAATAGAGCCCCAGACATGCTTAACTGTTGTTGGCTCAGATGGTAAAGAATCTGCCTGTAACACAAGAGACCTGGGTTCAATCCCTGGGTGGGGAAGATCCCCTGGAGGAGGAAATGGCAACCCACTCCAGTATTATTGCCTGGAGAATTCCGTGGACAGTAGAGTCTGCTGGGCTACAGTCCATGGGGTCACAAAGACTCAGACATGACTGAGCAAATAACACTTACTTATCTGGGGGGGGGGCATGATTACCAAAATACTACACTTAGGCATTTCAGTGAGTTTAAGCAAGAAAGTCAGGGTGACCTGTCATTTCCTGTAGGTTCATAGTGGGTCAGCTAGTAAAGAATTCTCCTGCAATGTGGGAGACCTGGGTTCGATCCCTGGGTTGAGAAGATCCCCTGGAGAAGGGAATGGCTACCCACTGCAGTATTCTTGCCTGAAGAATCCCATAGACTGTATAGTCCATGGAGTTGCAAAGAGTTGGACACAACTGACTTTCACTTCACTTCAGTAATCTCTCAGACATCTGGCATTAGCAAGGCCAAGCCAAGTTCATTTGCAGCACTCACTAAACCAAAGGATTATCTGGACATGGAAGAGTCTGAATGACTGGGATCAGTCACAAGATACTATTTCTTATTCGATTAAATAACAGTTGATGAATAGACATGTTTCTCTAAAGTGAAATAGGGTGGCCAAGTGGCTCTAGGATCAGAGAGACTTTCTTGGCTTTTAATCCAAGTTTGATCACTTAATGGTGTCATCTTGGGAATGTTTACTTAACTTCTCTGAACTGCAGTTTCTTCATTTGTAAAATGAGGATGACATGAATTATTGTGAACATTAAGGAAAACAATGGACTTGAAAGCCCTTGACAATAACAGGGACTCAAAAAAGAAAAAGAAAGAAAACCAGCTAAACAAATGTAGACCCAGAACTGAGAGTGATTTTTTTTTTTTACTGGAACCAAAGACTGTTCATTCAACACAATACTTCTTTCTGACCATTCCTACATTCTATGCACCATTTTTTATTTACATGATAAATTATTTTCTTGAATAAGCTTTCTTGCCATGTTTTCTCTGCTGATAGTTTGTGAGACCCTTAAGCACAAGGACTGTGAGTTCTATTTCTTTTATCTTCTCTTCCCATAGTGATTCTAGAGCTTACATCTTACCTGTAACTATCCCTGCATGAGTAATCTTATTTTCCATAGAACCTTGCCTGTGGGAGATACTCATAAGATTCTGTTGGATTTGCTCTATTCACAGAGCAGTGTAGTGTACAAGTTAAGCACATAGTCTAAGGCAGCAGAAAACCTGGCATCAAATCCCACATCTGCTACTTGCTGTTGCTGCTGCTGCTAAGTCGCTTGAGTCGTGTCCGACTCTGTGCGACCCCATGGACTGCAGCCCACCAGGCCCTTCCGTCCATGGGATTTTCCAGGCAAGAGTACTGGAGTGGGGTGCCATTTCCTTCTCCACACATCTGCTACTTACTGGCTGTAAAACCTCAACTGACTTGCCTAATATCCTTCTCTTTGGTTCTTTATCTGTGATAGAGGGAATTACTAGCACCTACTTCATACAGTTTCCCACTGAGAAAGCCTGTATAAAGTTTTTAAAGTAGTACTTGGCATGCAGCAAGTGCTAGATACTTTATGCATTATTTAATATGATGTTGTTTGTGTCAGAAAAAAACAATAAACTAGAAAAGGAAAATACCCAAATAATTTTTGCATATTTAATAAATTCTCAGTACCTCACACAGTACAAGACCAAATAATCTCTTAACCAGAGGTTTTCATTTTGTGTTTCAATATTCTGGGTTGTATTAGATGTGGAGGAAATTATTTTTACTTATTTGTGTGGATGATTTTGATGTACAAGAGATAAATAGTACACACATATGTAAAAATAAGTGCCAGCTCTCAATCTTCTCTGTATCTCACTGTTTTTTGTTCTGTTGGGAACATTTATCCTTTGACTCCCCTAATGATTCTTTTCCCAGGATAATACTAATGTTTACCATGTTGCATAGGCGAAACATCAATACATCTTTTCTCTAATGTTCAGGCTTCACCGAGTCTCCTGACCTTTGGTGGAAACGGAGATGATGATAATCAAGTTATATGTCATGAATTTATCTTTTGTTATTGTCAATTGCTCAGTCACATCCGACTCTTTGACTGTAGCCCACCAAGCTCCTCTGTCCATGGAATTCTCCAGGCAAGAATACTGGAGTGGGTAGCCATTCCCTTCTCCAGGGAATCTTCCCAATCCAGGGACTGAACCCAGATCTCCTGCATTGTGGGAAGATTTTTTACCAGCTGATCCACCAGAGAAGCTGATGAATTCATCTTACTTCTAATCAAAGATAAGATGTCTCCTCCAGCCCTCACTTCTCTATTTACTTTCCAAGCTAAGCAAGTCTCTTTTATTTAAATTTACTTTGGTATAAATGATAAATTAAAATGATCTGTTGCAGGATTACAAATTCCTCACACTCCATTCTTATATGGAGAGAAATTGTAGCTTCTTTGTTTTATGGCAAAATACTCTCATTGTTAGGGCTTCCAAGATGGCATACTGGTAAGGAATCCACCTGCCAATGCAAGAGATGCTGGTTCAATCCCCTGGAGCAGGAAATGGCAACCTACTTCAGTGTTCTTGCCTGGGAAATTTCATGGACAGAGGAGCCTGGCAGTCTACAATCCCTGGTGTCGCAAAGAGCCAGACAGGATTGAATATACATACATGCTCTCATTGTCATCAAAAGGTTCTACCCACTGGTAACAGGGTTGGAGACTGAAGCCAAAAAAAAAAGTGTGCCTTTTTTTCCCCCCATCATTGGTTATATTAATAACTGAAACAGTCTACATATGCCAGGCAGTTATGAATACATTTCTTCTCGTCCTCCTTGCTCTTTATTAGAAACTGCCTTGGTCTATGGCGGAGGCCCAGGTGGACTCAGAAACTGTCCTTTTCCTCCTTTGGTCCTGCAGCAATGCCCTTCTCCTAATACATCTGTGCTGCTGCTCTCTGCTCTCCAAGTCTGAATTAATTGGAGTTCAGACACCTCCTGCTGCTGATGTCCATGTCTCTCCTGAGAGTGCAGACCCTCTGAGGTCTCAGGGTGATTCCACTCTGGTTCCCAGACCAGAGGGTCTATCCAGATGTCTTCCACCACCAAATGCTTTCCATCCACAATTGTAAATCCTTTCTGGTAATTTCAGACTTTCAGCAATGTCACATCCCCTAGTGGGAATGAGTAGGAATTGCTGAGTCCTACCCACTTAACGGAGCTTCCCAGGGCTTCCCTTGTGGCTCAGCTGGTAAAAAATCCACCTGCAATGCGAGAGACCTGGGTTCAATCCCTGGGTTGGGAAGATCCCCTGGAGAAGGAAAAGGCTACCCATTACAGTATTCTGGCCTGGAGAATTCCATGGACCATGTAGTCCATGGGGTCACAAGGAGTCAGACATGACCAAGAGACTTTCACTCACTCATTCACTGGTGGTTCAGACAGTAAAGAATCTGCCTGCAATGTGAGAAACCTGGGTTTGATCTCTCTGAGTTGGGAAGAGCCCCTGGAAGAGGGCATGACACCCCACTCCAGTATTCCTGCTTGGAGAATCCCCATGGTCAGAGGAGCCTCACAGGCTACAGTCCATGGGGTCACAAAGAGTCTGACACAACTGAATGACTAAGCACAGCACATCATTGACCTTGAGAGGCTTCCCTGGTGGCTCAGCGGTAACGAGTCTGCCTGCCAATGCGGGATACACAGGTTTAATTCCTGGGCTAGGAAGATCCCCTGGAGGAGCAAATGGCAACCCACTCCAGTATTCTCGTCTGGGAAATCCGATGGACAGAGGAGCCTGGGGGTCTATAGTTCATGGAGTCACAAAAAATAGGACAGGACTGAGCACGCACCCACCTTAACCTGGTCGCCAATCAAATTTTGGGAAAAAGCTAACATCCTCTCTGTCTGTCTGAACAACCTCTTGGGCACTGATGCTCCCTCCCCGGCTGGTGCCCTGCAAGCCTGCAGGGAACTCGTCTCTCCAAGTCCTATGCCTGAAATTGAGACAGAGAACCTCTGCACCTTTCCTTTTCCAAGCACAGCTTGTCTTTTAGACCTTCTCAACTCTCTTCCAGCTATATCCAGCTGAGTTTAAAACAGATTGCCTCCTTCAGATATTTGCTGAGCACTTTAGATGTGCTTCATACTCTCCCAGACTCCATGGTCATGATAAGAAATATGATACACTCTCCATTCCACATCTACTGGGGAGGGGGCACTTAAGGGGATTATTATAAAAACATGTGCTTTGTAGTTAGTGTGTTGAGAAAGAGGCAAGGGTTCCTGGGCACTCATAAAAAGACAGTCGACCTAGGCTGGCAGATGGGGTTTCAGAGGACGGCATTAGTCTTCTCTGGCTCCACCCCAAAGCCTTGGGTTGTTAATGTCTTGTTTATATCCTATTGAACCTGCTGCGTTGGGACCTCCTGAGAGCCTTTCTGTCTTTGAGCTTTGGTTCCAAATAATTTCCATATGATACCTAAGAGAGAATTTAAGCCCATTGCCTCTCTTTCTTTCTTAGAGCATAAAAAAAAAAAAAAAATCAGTCTCCTAGTTTACCTCGGAATGGGACAGGTCATAAAAGGCATGTGCCTTTAGGACATTCTGAACGTTTCCTCAACAGAGGAGCCAACAAGGAGAAGAGCTGTTCTCCACAGAGTTTTGACACTTCTGGTCTGAGCAACTATGTAAAAGCTGAACAGAAAAAGTAAAGCAGAGAAGCAAGGAGAAAGAGTAAAAATGAAAAGGTACAACATATTTTCCCCAAGTAATAGATTCATTATGACATTAGAGAGAAGAGATTCAAATAAGACAATTCTGTTATCCAAACTTGAAATTTTAATTATTACACCTCTGGCTCACAGTTGAAAATATTAGTCTCTCTTTCCCCATCTCTTCGCTTCCCTCAATTCTGCAATTTAGTGCAATCATATCATTGGGGTCATTGCTTTCCTTATCTGTCATATTTTTTGTTATTTTATTTAAATTTGGAATCAGGAAATTCACATTGAAATAAAACGTCTTGTTTCCTATGGCTGAAAGCCAGAAAGAACTTTTCTTGGGAAGGCTGATTACAAAACACAAATAGTGTTTTGGTACATCTCTCCTACTTGATTTCACCAAGTGATTAGTAACTAATTATGACCAGGTCACTAGACCTGTGCATACATAGGAACTCATATCATGGGTATCTTAATTGATAACAAATGAAGAATAAAACTGATATCTATTAGGGAAGTTTGCACTTCAAATATGGCAGCCGAGGTGAATAAGAACCTAAGGTTTGAGGTTGAGTAAAATTACCCTTGGATAAAAGATGAACACTTGCCTTGTGTCACGGAAGTTACAACCTCTCTCTTGCTCTCTGTGTGCCTTCAGCTTCTGAGTGTCACATGCCCAGGACACGGCAGTGATACGATACTGATCCTTGGAAAAACACTCAAACTGCAGATTATCTCCATAGAAGCTTAACTATTTTCTCATTATTACCTTCTTGAGGCCAACATCCAAAACAGTGAATTAGCTGGAGAGGGTTAATCAAGAGATATTTCATAGAAGAAGGAAATTGCCACAAAGTATTTGATAAGAGCTGCTGCTGCTGCTTAGTCCCTACGTCGTGTCTGACTCCATGAGCTGTAGACCACCAGATTCCTCTGTCCATGAATTTCCCAAGCAAGAATACTGCAGTGGGTTGCCATTCCCTTCTCCAGGGGATCTTTCCAACCCAGGGATCAAACCTGGGTCTCCTGCATTGCAGGCAGATTCTTTACTGTCTGAGCCACGAAGGAAGCCCAATATGATAAGAGGGAGTTATCCTTAGATTCAACCGTTTCTGTGCATAGTAACCCTCCATGAAGATATCTCAAGGAGGGCAAGCAGGTCATGTCTCTCCAGAAGGACACCTGTTCTCATTACCCAGCAGCCCATTACCCAGGCTTGAAGATTTCAAGTCTCCATGACTCCTACTTTTTCCTGGCTTCCCTTGTCCAATTAGTCAACAATTCTTGTGAATTATCTTTAGCACAAAATGTCACTGGTGTTTGGCACTCCTGTTCTAGTCCATCCTCTTCACAGACTGCTGATGGATTTTCTTAAAATATTGTTTAACTCTTCTCAATCTTCTGCTATTCTCAAGAAGAGAGCAAGAAAGAAGCTCCTGACCCTGGCATCCAATAAGCAGCCTGAACAAAACCCTCATCACTCATCTCTAATAACCACTTGAAACCCTGCTCTTGTCAGATGCATCTTGTCCTCAGTCACCAAATATACTCAATTTCTTGCCATTACTCCTTGAAGCATCTAATCTTTGTCTTTCAAAATCTACCCTTTCTTCACACTTGGCTCAGATTATCTGTGATGACTTTTCTATTGCCCAGCTTGGTAGCTAAACAACCTTTAGAGTCAAGCCTTCTTACAGCTCATATTCCTGGGTCACCAAGAGAATTATTGCAGGCTGTTCTTGGGGTCAGTATTTTGGAGGAGGCAAAGAAGTAATTACTGTGCAGAGGGAGAAGTTGAACTATAACACTGATGCTACAGAGACTTCAGCCAATCCTGGGAGCTCTGGAGGTGGGATGATCCTCTCAGAGTTTTCCAACTGAGACCAATTTATACTCTTCTCCCACCACCAGACTAAAATGTAGGTAAAGCAGCTTCTTTCAGCCAATGCCAGTTTCTGGAGAGACCAAGAATCATGAGCAGTCAACACTCCTTCCCTGCTTTTAGAGGATGAGTGCCTTTCTTGGTCCCAAAAGAAGTCTGAGCAGCACATGACAGGCATCCACTACAGACCTGCTGAGTACCCACTGGCCCTCCTGCTTCTAACTATGTGATTGCAGATAAATGTCTTAACTTTTCTATGCCTCTATGGCTTATTTCAAAGGAGTGAAGGAAATAGTAGCATCCTTGTTCTCTAAGGATTAGATGAGCTAATCCATGCAAAGCAAAGCTCAAATAAAGGGCTCAAAAATTCTATTATAACATTTATCATCACTGTTACTAGACACTTACCTATGCTGCCTTATATTGTCATTTTAAAATTTTCATTATGGCTCAGCTCACAATTGTTCACAACATATAACCATTGGGAACCATTGAACTAGTCTCTAAAACCTCTAAGGGCAGAGAGGGTATCTTTTTTTTAATCTTTGTTACACCCCCACCTCCTACACAAGGACATTCATTGTGAATGCGCTCGAATTGATATTTTAGTTTAGCGCTGAAGTCACGCATTAGTAAAGAGAGAAACAATATAAATCCTCTTGCTGTAGTTCCACATTCAGAATTTAAAAAGAATTTCCAAACCTTAGTTTTGAAATCATTTTAGTTTTAAGCTACATTCACTACCAGAAAACATGTCTGTTCCAAAAGAGGACTGTTGTGAGACCATGTTAATTTTAGCCAAGTTCCTTAATTTGTCCCATTCTCTTCCACTTCTCTTCACTGACATTAATTCAGAGCTTCCACGCTGCCAGAGCTTTTGTGCTAACATCTTTGCCATTGGTCAGTCCCTAACTCTGGCTGTTCTCCAAATTGCAGCTAATACTATCATTCCACATCAAAAATTTCATGTGCTTCCTTTAGTTCTGTTTTGGTTTGCAAAATCAAAATCAATGGCATTTGGAAGATCTTTCCAATGGGTCCTTCAGCACATCCCCCCACTTCCCCAACTTTCCAGTCCCTAGTTAATACCCTTTTTCTCAAATGAATGAATGCCAAGCTCTAGCCACACTGACCTGTTCATATTCTGCAGTATATCATGTAGGCTTTCTTGCTTTTTTTCTTCTTATTCCTTTCCCTCATTTCTCCAATTGGTACAGAGTTGGTATTAAATTGTTAGTTGATTAATATATTAATATATATATTTCCAGCACACACATGTTGGAAATTTCCTAAATTCTAAAGTAGTTCTGTGTCTATTGGATCTAAGGAAGGCAGCATCTGGCATTCTGAAAACTATATGATTAAATTAATGAATCAATTGTAAAGAAAGAATAGCTTCTAAGAATCCACTCTATACAGACAGCTATTTACAGGTCAACTGAGCTTCTTCAGGTTGGGCTAGGAAGATAGTTATCATGGTAAGGAGACATGTAGGCTTCTGGTTCATGTCTCAGCCTTGACTCTGCATCAGACCCCTGGGAGTGTGCACCTGGGTCAGCGGTTAAGTCTTCAATCTCGTCACATTGAGCATCCAATTGGCAGAGGTGACTGAAGGAAAGGAAGATAAGTATCTTGGTGCACAGTGGTTGGTTTGTTTGGGCTCTTGACCAGAGGGAGATTTGGAGACATCTGCAGAGGAGACTATCCATCAACTGGGCACATAAGTGAAAGGGACAAGCTCATGAAAGAAAAACATCACTCTGAAGATGGGTAGCCTGGAGGAGGTGAGGGAAGCAAATCAAACACCCTTCCTTTATGAGTCATTTTTTAAGGTCTTGCTTAAATTTTTTGTTTTCAAAAAAATTATGATTTAAAAGGTTCAAACAGCCTAGGGAAGTAAATCCATGCATACTTCCCACATTAGTTAATATCTGCTAAGAAATCATAGGTTACAACAAATTAAACTTTTTGGCTCTCCTACTGAGGTTTTTTGGCCAACCATGTTAGTGACTGTTCCTACAGATAGTTTATAACTCTATCTTTTGCCCCTCCAGAGCAACTAAGTGTAACAAGTCAGGAAGACTCTGGATTCATGTGGTTCTTAAATAAGGGCCTTAGGAAAATGGATCAGAGGTGGGGGAATGCATCAATGTGAGCAGGCAGAGACACTAGATATACCCACTCACTCACTGGGAAAAGTGAGTTAGATGTCTCCTTCCTATAAACCTGGGCACCCTCAGAGAGAAATGCTTTATAGTCCAAACTGATGTTTATTTTGGACTCTGTTTCTCTTTCAGCTTTCAGTTCTGACCTTAGGAATGAGCTCACAATTGGAAGCAAATCTGTCTTCTGTTTCTACTGTTAAAGAATTACCTACCCACTGAAAAGCCACATAGTATTAACAATGGCCATGTCCCACATATAAGCTTCTTGGAATTGTACAAATTGTATTTATGATGCTAGCAGATTTCAGTTTAACTGCTGAAATATTTCAGTGAGAGGGACTGAATTCTCAGTAAATGAAATGCTTCCTCTGCTCAGTTTTGGTCTGTTGAATGCTGGAAGTTTGGTGAGTCTGATCCATTCAATACATATATCTGGGATGAAAGAAAAGGCCAGCCATTTGGTTTTGATACCATGTATTTTTTTTTATTGTATCTCAGACTGAAATCATATAAATAAAAAATGGTCCTTCGAAATTATTCTTAGTCTTCTAGGTGTGTTTCTAATCTTGAGAAATGGGTGGCTTCTGAATACCTGATTGGATTGTACAGATTTTGATTTGTCATATCTCTTGTGGATTGTATCTCTGCTACTGATTCAGAAGTATCTGGTGGCTTCACTTTTCAGCCTCACCACAGAGAGTGCTAGTACTTCATTGATCAGATCCTTGGAAAGACAAGTTATCCACATTGGAGTTATACCTCACATTTTCTGGAGAGGATAGAAAGAAAAACAAATATTTATTGACCCATTTGTTTTTCCAGCAAACTTTTATTTGTCACTAACCAAATACTGAGCTGAGTGGTTTATGTATAACACATAGCTGACTCCTAACAATTCTATGAAACCCATTTTATAGATATGGAAACTGAGACACTGAGGGCTTCAGTAACTTATAAATAGAGGCGCTGAAGTTTAAATTTAGATAGGTCATTAAAAATAACCAAGGTTTTTCAGTTAAGAGTTCTCCTGCATGAATAGCTCATGCATATGAAAATACAAACATAAGCTAAAGGAGGTACAAAGAATCTGATTTTGGAAGGACCAATCTTTCTAGCCAGTAAGGGAATGAGAATATATTGCTGTAGGAAAAACACCTTCCTTTTCTTGATCCAGAGGCTGAACCCATATTTCCTTCTGTCCTCCTTTTCCCACCACCCAAGATGTGTCATGAACTCCCACAGCAGGCAGACTAGGAAACATCATTTTGGGTGTCCTCCTCAGGCATGCCTCTGACATCCTCCCACTTTGAATAGCCTCAAAACATTAAAAAAAAAAAAAGGATTAAAAAGGGAGTTTTAAAAAGAAGCAGACCTGAAGATGCACAGAGGCAGCAAAGACATCTTTGAGGTCATTCTTTTTTTTTTTTTTTCTACACTGATGTATTCTCTCCAGAGTGATAATAATCTTTTTTGAAATGCAGGTCTAAGACGGAAGGAATTTTTATCTGGAAGAGTAATATAAATTAGCTTTGACTGCCAGTTTCCACTGATTATTACTTTCCAGGCGGAATTCCTACAAATTCTTGAGGCATGACCTCCAATGAAAAAATAAAACCCCTTTAAAATCTTGTTGAGAAATTCCAGATAACTTTCACAAGAGATTTAATTTTAGAGCATTAACACAATCTTGGTTGGAAAGATAAAACTACAATGCAGTTATTTGGTAAAAGTCATTACTTCACAATGAAGTCATTGGAGATTATTTTACTGTGCTTATCTGTCCCTTCTTTTTTTTTTTTTTCTTTTAAACTTGGTTCCTTTCTCCCAAAACTAATTTTATTATGCATTACTCAGTGCACTCTGGATTCACCCTCATGAAAGGATAAAGTGTTTCAACAGATAACCAGTTGGAGGCCGCCAATCTGAGATTCAACCTACCAAGATGAGCAAACGCTGTTATAGGGTATTACATCTTAGTCATATGAACTATGTACTATTGCAACATGTGTGGTTTCAGAAACCATAGAAGAAGGTTTAACAGGAAAAAAAAAAAAAGAAAGGCATCATTGTGAAGTAATGGATTCAAAGAGGTTTCTGTATACCTTGAAAATAAGATTTAAGTGTCGGGACGTAAGAGCATTCATCCTAGTATTTACAGAGGACTTAATATGTGAGGGGTGTGAAGGTGTGTTGGAGGGGGTGAGTGGGAATCTCCCCCGTTGGACTGATGGCCAGAGTGCTAGAAAGGTAAAGTGATTTGTTTAAGGACTCATGACCTCAAAATAGTGGGAGAGAGCAATCCGCGTCCGAGAATATCTGACTGAGGTTGCCTCTCTTCCTAGGCCAATATGTGGCTCTGTCTTGAGCTGGCCTAAATGGAGATGAGCGAACATGAAGACCAACACCATGTGTGCAGGGTGTATCACCGTTTCAGAATAGTCAAAGGGAAAAAGCTGTCATTTGCCACCACTTTTTGTAAAATCTTCATTTGCTTCGATTTAATATTTTTAAGTTTAAATTAATAAACTCTATTAATATTCAATACATTTAAATATTTAATATGGCATATGATAATTATTATTGTGTGTGCTGTCACTTCTGACTCTTTGTGACCCCATGAACTGTAACCCAGTAGGATCCTCTGTCCATGGGATTTTCCAGGCACGAATACTGGAGCAGGTTGCTGTTTCCTACTCCAAGGGATCTTCCCGACCCAGGGATAGAACCCGCGTCTCCTGCATTGGCAGGCGGATTCTTTACCACTTCGCCACCTGGAAAGCCTTGGTCGAATACTAAGACCCCACATGCCCTGGGGCAACTAAGCCACAACTAGATAGCCCCATGCTAATACAGCCAAATAAGTAAGCAATTATTATATATAATCAAAGTAAGTTGGCCTAAAGTAAAAATTGAAATAGATGTATAATATATAGCTAAATGATAGATATAATCTTTATCCTCAAAAGCGAAAGTCTCTCAGTTGTGTCCAACTCTTTGTGATCCCATGGACTATACAGTCCATGGAATTCTCCAGGCCAGAATACTGGAGTGTGTAGCCATTCCCTTTTCCAGCGGATCAGGGATTGAACCCAGGTCTCCAGCACTGCGTGTGGATTCTTTAGCAACTGAGCTAACAGGGAACACTTTATCCTTTAACGTGTATGTAAATAAAATCACAGGGAGAAATGTGAATTATTCTTATTTTCAGGGTATTTATGTGAAGGGGTAAGATCATTCTGTGAATATAATGATTAATTTTAACATAAAATTTCCCTTTTCATTTCCTATTTAAACATTTTTTTTTACTTATAACCCACAAACTGGTGGAAAAACTGATTTAGGTAATAAGAAAGAAAAGAAACTTGAAACTATGAGATTCTTTATTCTACTTTCCCTGAGAATAAATCAGTGGCGGAAATTATCTTTTAGATATTGAAATATCTATTTCTTATTTCAAAAATGTTCATATTTTATTGACTTTTATACAAGAAACCAAATAGGTTTTTTCCTAATAGTAATTCAATATTATTAATTCTTATGCTATAAAATATCATAGCATGATTTGTGTTGTATGAATCTTTTCATTCATTAATCCCATTTATTAAGCATCTCATTTACTCAAGGACACCAAGGATGCAAAAATAAACACACTATCTTCCCCAAGACATTCACAGGTAGAAAATGATATTATTATGGTACAAAATAGTGAGGATTATGTGCGGTATATATACATGTGAGTGAGCATAACCGTGGACTTCCCAGGTGGCGCTAGTGGTAAAAAAACCACCTGCCAAAGCCAGTAGGCATGACACACAGATTCCATCCCTGGGTCGGGAAGATCCCCTGGAGAAGGGCACGCAACCCACTCCAGTATTCTGGCCTGGAGAATCCCATGAGCATAACTGGGCTTTCTAAATTCTCAGATATCCAGAAATAAGAACTATGTTGTTGTTTCATTACTGGGTCGTATCTGACTCTTTTGCAATCCATGATCTGTAGCCCATCAGGCTCCTCTGTCCATGGAATTTCCCAGACAAGAACACTAGGGTGGGTAGCCATTCCCTTCTCCAGGAGATCTTTCTTTCTGACCCAAGGATCAATCAAACCCATATCTCCTACATTGGCAGGCAGATTCTTTACCACTGAGCCACCTCGGAACTCCAATAAGAACTATACTGAATAAAACTTCTTTTAGAATATATAGGGAAATTGTGATGATAGAAAGCAAGAAATAATAAGTTTATTTTTATTACATCTAGAATTTGCTCCTTTCTTTTAAGATATATTTCAATAAATGTTTCTCAGAAAATGTAAAGCAGTTTCAAATGCATCATGTTTATCAGTAATCTTGTAGTGTTTCAGAGGTGCAGAAAGAGGCAAGTACTTTTATTTTTTCTCATTTATAGAAATAACTCATAATTTCAGCTACTTGCCAGGCAAGAGACCATAATCATTGTTTAGTAAAAGTTCTTAAAATTTACAACTCTCCAAAATAGATTATTTGTACTCTTCTGTTTATAATCTAATCTAACTCTTTATTTCTTTTTTTTTCTTTACATTATCATGTTGGTTTTGCCATACATTGACATGAATCCACCATGGTGTACATGTGTTCCCCTTCCAGAAGCCGCCTCCCACCTCCCTCTGGATTCCATCCCTCTGAGTCATTCCAGTGCACCAGCCCTGAGCACCCTGTATCATGCATCAAACCTGGGCTGGTGATTCATTCCATACATAATATACAATTTAACTCTCATTTTACATTCTTGATATATTTTAGCACATAAGTGGAGGATAATTACTTTGCAATATTGTGATGGGTTTTGCCGTACGTGAACATGAATCAGCCATAGGCACACATATGTCCTCTCCCTCCTGAGCCCCTTCCCACCTCTCTCCCTACCCTATCCTTCCAGCTGTCACAGAGCACGGGCTTTGGGTGCCCTGTGTCATACATCAAATTCCCACTGTCTATCTATTTTACTTATAGCAATGTGTATGTTTCAATGCTATTTCCTTTTTGTTCCCTGATAATCTATATTTGTTTTGGATGAAAGACTACAAAATAGGGATTCAAAATGCAAAGAAAAGAACTATGATTGTGACTGTGTGTGTGTGTGATTAGGACAGAGATTCTAATCAGAAGAAGGTATGTCAGGTGTGTCAGAGGGAAGTTGAGCATGGCAGAAAAGAACGGTCAGAAGCACTAAGGGTGTGTATTCTTTCTGGCTTAGTCTCCATGGTGACTCAAGAATTCACACCCCCTTAAAGAGAGGCTCACCAATGCTCCTATTCCCTGCTACTTCATTTACATTCACCTCAGCTCAGAGATGTTACAATAACCATGAACTGACCTCCTTGTTTCCATCCCCGAGGTTCAATCCATTCAGATGAAATTTCCTAAATTAGTACTTCCAAAGAGACCCCCTTGGGTAAGAACTACTTCAGTTACAGTTACAGTACAGAATTTCATTCAAGGGCCTTCATATATTCCAACAACAAATTAATTTCATCTTTATTTTTACTGTCTCCCTAATGGGAAAAACACACAATTCAAAGGTAACCAAATGAATACTTTGAGTCATGAATACTCCAAGAGAAATAAAATAGGGTGACAGGAGAACCTATGACAGAGAAGCAGGACAGTGCCCAGGGTCTTGGAGTTGCCAGGGCTTTTTGGCCATGGGACAGAGGATCTGCCACTGGCAGATGGCTGTTTTCTGTCACCCAATGGCACGGCGGCTCCCCTCATCTGCTGTGTGCAGAGCATAGAATGTGAAAATGGGAAGAAGACTCGGCAGCTGTACAGCCCAGTGATTCTCAAATGCTATGTTATAGTCATATAATGTCATATAACATATAACTGGTTTGGGCAAGTGAAATTTCACAAGGTCTGCAACCTCTGGACATGTTCATAGTTCCATTGAAAACCTTTGATCTGGTTTATATTATTTCCTTTTATGGTTGAGGTAATGGAGGTACAGATGGGCATAGAGATGAATGGTCAAAAATTAGATGCCAGGCAGGTGTGACCCATATTACAGGCAGCTTTTGATATATGGTTGGTTCATTTGGCCATCAATTTCTTCTGCCTGAAGGAAGAATTGCCTTCAAAATCATTTCGTAACATAGGGATGTTGACATACTGCTCCAAATGGTATTATCTAATGTATTCATCTAATTTATTCCTAGACCTAGTTTTAGGCAGCTTTTAGTTTTGCTTCCCAAGACCAACCCAACTATAGGATAAGGATTTATAGCCACTGGCATTGCATGGCAGCTTGCAGGCTTAGCTCTGAATCACCTCTTCGCTTTTTGGCCTTTATCATCCTTTGTACCTCACAAGGGTACCTGACATATTTTGTCTTTTATCATCACTATTTAAACCTTTGCCTTATCTTCTACATAAGATGACAAACGTCCGTGCACAGGAATTGTGTCTTAATCTTTGAGATACCCACTGAAAACGGTGCTCTACATCATAGTGTGTGCTGCAGATCAAGTGTTAAGAAGTGTCACAGACTCTGACACACACTCAAGCAGAGAGAAGTATTGAAAAATCATGTTGAGCATTGACAAAATCATTGACATATGTGGGTAGCCACCCCAGGTGGGTAGTCTTGCCAAGGAAAGTACTCATTTGAAAGTGTAAGATCTGGGATGTCATCAAGTAGATGTCCAGTGAAGGCCTGCTGTATAGGAAAGGAAATTTAAAAAATAAGAAGGTACAATCTGTTTGTAGGACATATATTAGGTTAACCTTAAAATTACATTCCAATATACATTAAGTGCAGACAAATACTGTTTGATTCCACTTATATGAGATACCTAGAAGAGTTGAATTCATAATCAGAAAGTACATTGGTAGATGCCAGGGATTGGAGGTGGGGAGAAGGGATGGGAAGTTAGAGTTTAATGGGAAGAGAGTTTCAGTTTAGAAAGGTAAAAAACACAGGAGATGGGTAATGATGAGAGTTAATGTGAATACACTCAGAGCCACTGAACTGTATAGTTAAATATGGTTAAAATAATATATTTTATATTATGTGATTTTTACCACATAAAAAGACATTTAAAAAATCTGTTAGGATGATTTCATCATCATGGCACCTATTTAGTGAGTGACCATTAGGTTATTCAGACAGGATACTAGGCTTTTTGAGTACAATTCAGGAGAAGCACAAAATACAGCCCATACTTTAACAAATTAGCAATTTAGACTAAGAAGCAAAAGTTCAAAAATATATAATCACACATGTGCGTATGTTCGTCGCTCAGTCATGCCCAAGTCTTTGCAATCCCATGTCTCATAGCCTACCAGGCTTCTATGTCCATGGGATTCTCTAAGCAAGTATACTGGAGTGGGTTGCCATTTCCTTCTCCAGGAGATCTTCCCCACCCAGGGGCTGAAACCTGGTCTCCTGCATTGCAGGCGGATTCTTTCTGAACCACTTGGAAAGTCACATGTAATTAATTTCTAAGTCATGCAATGGGTGTAAGTTAGACAGAAATTGAAGGAATCATCACTAAGTGATGGCTGTGGAAGAGCATAACGAAGGTTCCAGACCCTCGAGTGCCATGAAAGCACCAAGCACTGCGCTGAGAAGCCAAATCATCCACACAGACCTCAAAGGGAACTAAAGGCCGGTCTACACAAGGTCAAAACACAATGAGTCAGTCCAAAGAAAAAGAACAGAATGGACTTTCATTTTCCTATCAGAGAGGAGGCTTGGCGACACAGTTCAGCATGTTTCAGAAATTCCAGTGTCAGATGTTGTTCCTAAAGGAGAGACATTCTGAGAACTCATAAGGATGCAAAATTGTCCCCGAACAGGAGGAAATCAGCCATGTTCCCAAACATTTCTTAATAGTTTGATATATACAAAGCTGACTTGGGCCATGTTGCCAAGGAGATGTAATCTGTTCTTACATGGACTCTGGCTCAGTAAATTAGCAATGGGAAGGGGGCAAGATTTCTGGTATAAATGTGTGCTGTATATGGCTTACAGGGCTTCCCTGGTATTTCAGTGGTAAAGAATCTGCCTGCCAATGCAGGATATGCAGGTTCTATCCCTGGGTCAGGAAGATCCACTGGAGAAGGAAATGGCAATCTATCTAGTGTTCTTGCCTGGGAAGTCTCATGGACAGAGGAGCCTGGTGGGTTACAGTCCATGAAGTCACAAAAAAGTAGGACACAGCTTAGTAATTAAACAACCACAACATATGTTTTATAAGCAGAGATTACAAAAGAGAAAAATGTTAGAGGGCCAGGAATGCCAAGTGATGAGATTTGACATCTATCACAGGTACTTAAACAAACCAGGGACTTCCATGTTGGTCCAGGGGTTAGGACTCCATGCTTCTACTGCAAGAGGCACAGGTTTGATCTCTGGTCAGGAAAATAAGGTCCTGCATGCCCATGACATGGCCAAAACCAAGAAAGAAGCAAACCTTCGGGGGCTCTAGATACAAACATGTCTCCCAGGGTGTGGAGTGCTAACTGGGATAAAAGCTTATAAGATGATGTTCTCGTGGCCCTTTAGCCTGAGGCATAAAGTTATGCAGAAGTTACAGAACAGATACAATAATGAAATGAAATAGTGAAGATGCCTCTTTCCCCAAACCTCTCCATTTATTATAGAAAAGATGTTTTGGCACAGAATTGGGTGGTGTATAATTTTCCTAAATTATTATGAAGGCCATAATTGCTGATATGAAACACTAAAATAACTGCACATGTCTTTTTAAAAATTGAAGTATGGCTGATTTACAGTTTTTCAGGTATACAGCACAGTGATTCAGATTTACAAGCACACACACACATATATTCCTTTTCAGATTATTTTCCATTGTAGGTTATTACAAGATATTGAACATAGTTCCTTGCGCTGTACAGTGGATCCTTGTTTTTTTTAATCTATTTTATATGCAGTAGTGGATGTCTGTTAATCCCAAATTCTTAATTTATCCTTCCCCTTCTCCTTTTCCTCTTTGTTAACCATAAGTTTATTTTCTGTGTCTGTGAGTCTCTGTAAATAAATACATTTGTGTCATTTGTTTAGATTACACATATAAGTGATATGATATTTGTCTTTCTCTGACGTCCTTCACTTAATATGATAATCTCTAGGTCCATCCATATTGCTGAAAATGGCATTATTTCATCCTTTTTAATGGCTGATTAGTATTCCATTGTGTGTCAATGACACTCAATATGTCAGTAAATTTGGAAAACTCAGCAGTGACCACAGGACTGGAAAAGGGCAGTTTTCATTCTAATCCCAGAGAAAGGCAATGCCAAAGAATACTCAAACTACCACACAATAGCACTCATCTCACACGCTAGTAATGTTCAAAATTCTCCATTCCAGGCTTCAGCAATACGTGAACCATGAACTTCCAGATGTTCAAGCTGATTTTAGAAAAGGCAGAGGAACCAAAGATCAAATTGCCAACATCTGCTGGATCATCAAAAAAACAAGAGAGTTCCAGAAAAACACCTATTTCTGCTTTATTGACTATGCCAAAACCTTTGACTGTGTGGATCACAATAAACTGTGGAAAATTCTGAAAGAGATGGGAATACCAGAGCACCTGACCTGTCTCTTGAAAAACATGTATGCAGGTCAAGAAGCAACAGTTAGAACTGGACATGAAACAACAGACTGATTCCAAATAGGAAAAGGAATACGTCAAGGCTGTATATCATCACCCTGCTTATTTAACTTATATGCAGAGTACATCATGAGAAACACTGGGCTGGAAGAAGCACAAACTGGAATCAAGATTGCTGGGAGAAATATCAATAGCCACAGATATGCAGGTGACACCACCCGTATGGCAGAAAGTGAACTAAAGAGCCTCTTGATGAAAGTGAAAGAGGAGAGTGAAAAAGGTGGCTTAAAACTCAACATTCAGAAAACTAAGATCATGGTATCTAGTCCCATCACTTGATGGCAAATAGATGGGCAAACAGTGGAAACAGTAACAGACTATTTGGGGGGGCTCCAAAATCACTGCAGATGGTGATTGCAGCCTTGAAATTAAAAGATCCTTACTCCTTGGAAGAAAAGTTGTGACCAACCTAGATAACATATTAAAAAGCAGAGACATTACTTTGCCAACAAAGGTCCATCTAGTCAAAGCTATGGCTTTTCCAGTAGTCATACATGGATGTGAGAGTTGAACTATAAGGAAGGCTGAGTGCTAAAGAATTGATGCTTTTTAACTGTGGTGTTGGAGAAGACTCTTAAGAGTCTCTTGGACAACAAGGAGATCCAACCAGTCCATCCTAAAGGAAATAGTCCTAAATATTCATTGGAAGGTCTGATGCTGAAGCTGAAACTCCAATACTTTGGCCACCTGATGGGAAGAACTGACTCATTTTAAAAGACTCTGATGCTGGGGAAAATTGAAGGCGGGAGGAGAAGGGGACAACAGAAGATGAGATGGTTGGATGGCATCACCAACTCAATGGACATGAGTTTGAGTAAGCTCCGGGAGTTGGTGATGGACAGGGAACCCTGGCTTGCTACAGTTCATGGGATCGCAGAGAGTCAGTCATGACTAAGCAACTGAACTGAATTGATCATCAAATCCATTTATTCTTCTTCCTAGGGGTACACTTTGACTGCTTTTCCCAGCTGCCCTGAGGGTGACTGAGTCATGATGTATCTATTCCTTTTACGTATGGCCCATAAATACCTCCCACACAAGAGTCCTCATGTTCTTCTCTGCTCAATGGAATTCAGGCATATATTGAAGATGGTGCAACATGAAACACAAGAAACCTGGGTCTCTCCTCTCAACTGGAGGAGACCTGCCCAGGAGAACTCCTTTTGGATTTTACATGAATGAAAAATAAACTTCTATTTTATGAAGCTGCTGAGATGTTAGGAGTGTGACTAGTCAATAATGTTCACTAGTAGCTGGCATTACTAAGTGATACATAGCATTGTCAGGATAAGAGCAGAGGTGTTACTGTTGGAGAACAAGGTCATGTGAATTTATAACTTCTGGGATGTCTGCTTAAAATATCCATCTCTGGGTCTTCTCTGGTGGTCCAGTAGTTAAGACTCCATGCTTCCAGTGCAAGGGGTGTGGATTCAATCCCTGGTTTAGGAACTAAGATTCCACATGCTGTGTGATTCATCCAAGAAAATTTAAAAAATAATCTATCTCAAAATCTAGGAATTCCACCTTCACTTATTAGAATCTAGTTATTTGCATTTGTTGCTTGTCATGTATATACGTAATTTGTTGTTGTTGTTTAGTTGCTAAGTCATGCTGGACTCTTTGTAACCCCATGGACTGTAGCCCGCCAGGCTCCTCTGTCCATGGGATCTCCCAGGCAAGAATACTGGAGTGGGTAGCCATTTCATCCTCCAAGGGCTCTTCCTGATCCAGAGATTGAACCCGAATCTCCTGAATTGCAGATGGATGGATTCTCTACTACTGAGCCATCCAGGAAACCCCAGACAGTTAATTAGGAGTCAAAAAAAAAAAAAGAATAGATGATTAAGTTTGGAAACCTAGTCTTAGATGCAATCTACTTAAATCACCTTGTAACACTAAACCAATTACATTGCTTATTTGATTCGAACAAATTTGGATTTTTAAACCATAGTTACAGTGAGTTTTACGGGAAAGAATATTGCATCGGGTCATAACACCTGAACTGGAATCCTAGATTTACTGTTTATGGATAGGGTAAACACTTCCCTGATGGCTGAGAGGGTAAAACGTCTACCTTCAATGCGGGAGATCCAGGTACAATCCCTGATGGGAATGCTTTGAGTGAAGCAGGCTGGTGGTACCTCCCTTACCTTGCTCTCTACAAGCCTGGACTTCAGAGCACACCATGACTCAGATCAATGAAATAACTAAAAGCAAAGGCCACACTGTGAATTATGGAGTGGAGAGAAAAAGAAACAATGGCAAAATCTGGAGAAAAGAGTGAAGTGAAAGAAACCACCTTCTCGTGCTTTTAATTCTTGGATGAGTGTACATTCCTTGCCCCCATTGGAAAAACACATGATGACAATATAGGAAAGTGATCTAGAGAACCGAGTTTGGGGTCAGAAAATGCTGAGTTACCACTCAGTTTGGCCACCTCTTCTCTGTGTTACCTTAGAAAAGTTCCTTAACTCTAAGTAGCTTCCATTTTTGCATCTTATGTCTAAGGATTACTGAGAAGTAAAAAAAAATACTTTGATGGAGGTAAACATTTCAGCACAGTCCGTGGTACAGGGTGAGAGATATTATATGTTAGCTTTGACTGATTTGGGCTTCACCTTGAATATCATTTTGTTTATGCATTACAGGCTACCCACCCTGTCTTCTTCTCCTTCAGATCAAATTATTGCATGGAAGTCTCCTCACTTAGCTTCTAGTCTGAGTTGTTTCTTCCTCCATGGGCTTGGGTGTTGAGTTGTTATGTAGGCTTTTGTGCTTAACTACAATCTTTGTCAGTCACAAACTGGACGAGATGAAGTGGAAGAGCTGTCTGTCTCCCAAAATTTAAAAAATTGTGAGAGGCAACAATGGCACCTGAAGAAAGTGATGAACTGTGAGCAAAAGTCCTGTGTTTGATGCCATAATCTATAGATCCCAGACTGACCATCAGTCTCTCCTTAAGGAATAACGTTTATCAGCAGCTCTGATGTTGTAGTTTGGAACCTGGAGTCTGGCCCATTCCAAATCCACCACGATCTCACAGTTCTTGTCCTCAGTCTCACACCAATCCTCATCTTTGTTATCATTCACACATGAGGCTCCCTTTAAAGGTTGGTACCCTGTCTTTTGATTCTATCAGTCTCCTTCCCTCAGCACCTAGTATGATGTTGTGGATACCATAGACACTTAGTACAAATTTTAAATAGGATAAAAGGCTTAACTAATTTTGAACTGATTCATAGTTCAAGAGTTGTATCATTATCATCCAGGCCATTGGACATTCACAATGAGAGCTTGAATAAACACATGAGATAGTCCACATTTTCTTAGTCCCTACTTTTGCCTGGTACTGTGTATTTTTCCTTTCCCATATTTCATCTATCCTTCAACTATAAATAGAATTGATTAAACATATGTTTAATAGTATCCATTTTTTCTGCTCAAAAAATACTTCCTCCAATAATATTTTAAATTATATACAATAAAAATATATACTTTGTGAACCAGGAAGACCTTTTGGAAGGTTATAGAAGAATCATCAGTTGTTTTTATTTTAGAGCAGGTAGTTTAATCATTTTGCTTTCTGAACATTTGCTGAGCCTCTGTGAAAGGAAGAGGATTGTGATGAGAGAGAAAAAAGGAAGAATTAATGTTAGTGCATTGGAAAGTAAAGGGAAATTAAACTAGGAATTTGAGGAGAAGAACACTGCAGTGGTTCAGGGAGTACGTGAGTACTGGACTTCTGGGGATCTGTCGAGAGGTAGAAAGAGTCAGAGGGTGCAGGAAAACAAGAGCGCATTGAGCATGGATAAACTTCATTTTGCCATGTTGCCAGGGCCCCCAGTATTCCTTTCCCTACTGCTTTAGCACCCTTTACCCTAGACTGTCTTTGCCTCTCTTCAAAGCAAACCCCAAACTAAAGGAATGATCATACCCTTTTTGAAAGTGGGAAAGTGGCAAGGTCTCAGCGAGACCACACTCAATGAGCCACTGCCTGGTTTTGTAGGCAGACCCCAGAGCAAGGCTACCCCAAGGCAGGCCTTGGGCTGATAGCTTCTGTTCTTCAGGACGTGGCTCAGAGAAGAGGGTTCTGGGGATTTTCTGGGCACACCTTCAAAGACAACTATCATGAAGGATAAATAACAAGGGGCTCTCTGCCTCTTTATTCTAAAGCATTTTTGCTGGAAACGTCTCCATTTTTCCAGCACTCCTAAGCAGACAAAATACCTACCTTCAGCTGGACTTGGGTTGAATTTGTACCTAAAGGGAATAAACTGGCTTCTTCCTGTGATTTACTTGACCACCTGCCAGAGATCAAGAAAGGAAGCTGTTAAGTAACAACATACTAAGCCGAAATCTTTTCACTATGACTACAACTGCTGCTGATGGTCTTTCAGATAATTTTTATTCATCATAATAATACACTGGTCTCTCTCTCTCTCTCTTCTCTAATCTCTCCACTTGTTTCTCACTTCCAGCATCTCTTCTTCCATTTAGTATTGCAAGTAATTTTGGCCTTGCATCATCCTGCCTTGTTTGTAAATTTTTGGAAAGTAAAGGTCATCGTCCTGTCTCCTCCATGTTTACAGCCCTTTAGACTACCTAGTGTAAGACCTTGCACTCTGACCCTTGGAAAATAAGTGGCATACCAAAAAATCATAGGTAAAAGAGTGTGTGCTTGGATCAAGCAAAAGGATTCACTTTCTACCTCTACAAGGAAGTTGTGGGTCACCAGGGACAAATTGCCTAACCTCAGAGTACTAGCTGGGTTTGTGTTGGGCTTTGCATCAAACAAATACATGGTTTTATTCTTCTCACCTAACAAAGACCTCCTGAAACTATGGCATCTGTCCTCATCTGGGCTGCTGTGCAATCACGGGACGGGTGTTCCACCTACAAGTTCAAAAAGGAAAGGGAAAGGTTAAATGGAAAAGGCTAGGACTAAACAGTATCACCTTCTCTTACCAGCTCTTCCAGAAGCCCTACCCAGGGTTTTCTTGGGCGTGCATGCCAAGTCACTTCAGTCATGTCCAACTCTTTGTGAGCTTATGGAGTGTAGCCCACCAGGCTCCTCTGTCCATGGAATTCTCCACACAAGAATGCTAGAGTGGGTTGCATTGCCCTCCTCCAGGGGATCTTTCTGACCCAAGGGTGGAACTCACTTCTCTTAAGTCTCCTGAGCTTGGCAGGCATATTTTTTACCACTAGTGCCTCCTGGGAAGCCCAACCAAGAATGAGAGCTAAGAAATGTCACCATTGTATGGGAGCCACGATAGAGAAATTTGTACTCTGTTCACCAAGAAGAAGGAAAGAATGGGTACCAATTGAGCCACCAACTCTCTTAGCTACACTTTCTCCCCATTTATAAAATCGAAAAAAAGAACCAAAACACCCACCCTGTAATGATCATGCTAAGTCACTTCAGTCGTGTCCGACTCTTTGAAACCCCATGGACTGTATGTAGCCCACTAGGTTCTTCTGTTCATGGGATTCTCCAGGCAAGAATACTGGAGTGGGTTGCCAGGCCCTCCTCCAGAGGATCCTCCTAACCTAGGGATCGATCCTGCATCTCTGACATCTCCTGCATTGGTAGGTGGATTCTTTACTGCAGCACCACCTGGAAAGCCCCTGTAATGATCAGGTAAATTAAATGGGATGGTAAATCTGTATGAAGCCTGCTGTATAGCAAGCACTCAGCAACATTGGTTTCCTTTCTTTCCATGTATATAGCTGATACTCAATAAATGTTAGTTAAAAAAATATATTTCTATAGCATCTAACCATTTTTAGAGATTTTGCATGTGAATTATTTCATGTATTGATTGATACACTATCAGCCTTGTCCTAACTTATCTTTATTGATCCATTAAAGCACAGATTTTTGACTCGCAGGTTTGGAGAGAGCTACTGACTCTTCATTTTTTTTTTTGGTAAATTAATTTATTTATTTTAATTGGACACTAATTACTTTATAATATTGTAGTGGTTTCTGCCACACACTGACATGTATCAGCCATGGGTGTACATCTGTCCCCCATTATGAACCCTCCTCCCACCTCCCTCCCCATCCCATCCTTCAGGGTTGTTCCCAGTGCACGGGCCCTGAGCGCCCTGTCTCATGCATTGAACCTGGACTGGCGATCTATTTCACTTATGGTAATATACATATTTTTATTTTATTTATTTTTGATTGTGCTGGGCTTTTGTTGTTGTGCGCTGGCTTTCTCTGGTTGCAGCAAATGGGGGCTACCCTCTGGTAGAGGTGCACGGAGTTTTCTTTGCATTGGCTTCTCTTGTTTTGGAGCATAAGCTCTATGGCACACAGGCTCAGGAGTGGTGGCGCAGGGGCTTAGCTGCTCCACAGCTTGTGAAATCCTTGCAGACCACACATTTAACCCATGTCTCCTAAACTGGCAGGCAGGTTCTTAACCACTGAGCCACCAGGAAAGTCCTGGCTCTTCATGTTTAGCAAATATTCTAGCTAGTTCAGATGCAAGTGATGACTTACTGAAAGCTGTGTAGAAAAGAGTGGCTCGAGAGAAGTATCTGAATACCAGGAGGAATACTTACTACATTTTTGATAACGTGTGCTTTTTTTTTTTTTTGAAGAAGGATGGATCCTATAAGGTTTATTAGTGGTAACATTTGTTTCCTTTCTTTCCTTGTATATAGTCGATACTCAATATGCCAAAGCCTTTGACTATGCCAAAGCCTTTGACTGTGTAGATCACAACAAACTGTGGAAAATTCTTCAAGAGATGGGAATACCAGACCACCTGACCTGCCTCCTGAGAAATCTCTATGCAGGTCAAGAAGCAGCAGTTAGAACTGGACATGGAACAACAGACTGATTCCAAATAGGGAAAGGAGTAAGTCAAGGCTGTATATTGTCACCCTGCTTATTTAACTTATATGCAGAGTACATCATGCAAAATGCCACGCTGGATGAAGCACAAGCTGGAATCAAGATTGCCGGGAGAAATATCAATAACTTCAGATATGCAGATAACACCACACTTATCACAGAAAGCTAAAGAAGAACTAAAGAGTCTCTTGATGAAAGTGAAAGAGGAGAGTGAAAAAGTTGGCTTAAAGCTCAACATTCAGAAAACTAAGATTATTGGATCCGGTCCCATCACTTCATGGCAAATAGATTGGGAAACAATGGAAATAAAGAGAGTGTATATTTTGGGGTTCCAAAATCACTGCAGATGGTGACTGCAGCCATGAAATTAAAAGACGCTTGCTCCTTGGAAGGAAAGTTATGACCAACCTAGACAGCATATTAAAAAGCAGACATTACTTTTCCAATAAAGGTCTGTCTAGTCAAAGCTATGGTTTTTCCAGTAGTCATGTATGGATGTGAGAATTGGAATACAAAGAAAGCTGAGTGCCAAAAAATTGATGCTTTTGAACTGTGGTGTTGGATAAGACTCTTGAGAGTCCCTTGGACAACAAGGAGATCCAACCAGTCCATCCTAAACAAAATCAGTCCTAAATATTCATTCGTAGAATGGATACTGGAGCTGAAACTCCAATACTTTGGCCACTGGATGGGAAGAATCAGTCATTTGAAAAGACCCTGATGCTGAGAAAGATCGAAGGGAGGAGCAGAAGGGGACAACAGAGGGTGAGATGGTTAGATGGCATCACTGACTCAACGGACAGGGGTTTGAGTAAGCTCCAGGAATTGGTGATGGACAGGAAAGCCTGGTGTGCTGCATTCCATGGGGTCGCAAAAAGTCAGACATGACTGAGTGACTGAACTGAACTGAACTGAGTGACAACATAAGCAAATCTTAGCAGAAATGAGAAATATGAAAATTTGGATATTACTGGGACTCTCAAATTTAATTTAAAACTAATTATGACTTTTTATGTTAAAAGTTAGACAATATTATTATAGAAATTAATACCTGGCAAGAATAGTTAAGATGATGTGAAATAGCAAAGCAAAAAATACTAATGTTAACATCACCAGGATTCACAAAATTTTGACAAGTAAAATTTCTACATGAAAGTCAGGTCTTTTGGCTGATTAAGCAATTTACAGTTGGCAAAATGTACACTGGAGTCAATCTTCACCTAGCAAATTTGACTTCCTGTTTCTAAAAAATTTTTTCTCTTAAAAAAAATCTCATAAAATAACTCCCAAGGCTTCTTGCACATCAAATAGCTCTTACAGAACCAAATTTTGATGAGGTAAGTGTAAGGAATTTAGTAACATATGGATTAAATTTCCCTTAAAATAGACATCATTTTAAAATTGAGGTGGAAATAAAGTTCTTGGTAAAATATGAAAATATGTTTTGGTTTTCCTTGAACCCCAAACACGATTTGAAAAATAGTTCCAGATGTTCGCCAAACCCCCAATACAGCTGGTTTCACCCATCTCTAGTTCCAAGATATGAACTATTGGGAGTTCTGGTAATTACAAATATTACAAAAGTATTAGCAGGTATTGGCAAAATGTCAAAAAGAGATGAGGAAAGAGCACAAATTTAGAAATAAACAAGTACAAACTTAGGGTTCCTGTCTTCAAAAGATAAGGATGAACTGTCTGATCCTTAGTAGCAGATGAAATCATTTAACTGCCTTCTTATATTTTGAAGCAATATATTTAATAACAAATATAGGTAGATAAATATTTTAAGAAAAATTCTGATTAAAAAAACTCCTTTATGGGACAATTTGGTGATAAGCTACATTCCATGTGCTCATAGAGGGCTAGCTCAAAGAATCACTCTTTAGGAGTAAGTGAAAGTGAAAGCGAAGTTGCTCAGTCATGTCCGACTCTTTGCGACCCTATGTACTGGAGCCTTGTAGCCTGCCAGGCTCCTCCATCCATGGGTTTTTCCAGGCAAGAATACTGGAGTGGGTTTCCATTTTCTTCTCCAGGGGATCTTCCCGACCCAGGGATCAAACTCAGGTCTTCCACATTGCAGACAGACTCTTTACCCTCTGAGTCATGAGGGAATCCCTTAAGGGGTAAATGTGTCTACAAATTTTGACCCTAATGAGTTGATGAAGACTTGTACTAACAAAATTAAAGTCATAATACAATTTCTTGTTAAATCTTTACAAGCTTGCCTTCTCCAGTCAGTCCTCCACACTAGTGCAAGAGCAACTTTCTAAAATTCAAATACTTCGTGCCACTTAAATCCTTCATGAACTATCCACTTCCTTCAGAAGTAAGCTCAAATTCATCAGCATGACACCAAGGTCCTTCCTGTGTACCTATCTCATGTTTTACTATCCCCCAAACCACTGTATTCTAGTCCTATAAATTATTTTCAGTCCTAATGTTTCCGTAGTCTTGCTTAATATTTAATTTGGATTTTTTTTTCATTTTTGCTGTTCTGAAAGGGATTGTAGGAGGTCACTTTGATCATCTTTAGAAGAGTAAGGAATCTTCAGGGACTGGATGTAGAACTTTCAATTCAGAGAGGGGATGGTATAGAGAGAGCTATATATACTCACATTCTGGAGAAACATGAGGTGGCCACAAGGAAGTAGGCAGCTACTCTAACTGTTAGGGAAGAGTGGGTCAAAAGCACTTATGTATTTCCAGAATTGAAAAATAAAATCTATCTGACCTCTGGTGATATCAGTCCTTAGTTAAGGAAGAAAAAAATCAGAAATTCTAGACCTGCAGGGAACAAATACTTGATTCCATCCTGACAGCACACTCCTTGCTGAAGCTGTCATCTCAGAAAATGATTCTGTATGGAATCTAAAGACCAAAGATTAAGAGCTTTTCTCCTAGGCACCCCTTGCTCTGCTGAGTCTGATTCTGAGAGGTGGATACTCCAACCTCCAAGGTCCATACCAGCAGGTCTCTGACACATCAGCATCTCTGTGGACGGTAAGTCCAGTTGTTAACAGTGTCACCAAGTGGCAGCAAGAACCAAAAGCAATAACAGACTGACCAGACCCCAGGCTCATCACTCTTGGGTCATTGGACAGAGTGATGATCTCCTGTTGGAATGTGTAAGTTTTTGGAGTATTAGAAAACTCAGAAAAATGAGGAATTACAAGGCAGAGATAATGAATGTTTGGCTAATCTGATGTGTGTGAACTTGAACTAGTTTTCTTTTGAGTTAAAAAAAAGTAGATTCCTCCTTTTCCTTTGCCCAGTTTTGCAGAACAATTAACATTTGTCCTACTTCTCTGACTTTCCATCACCTAGAGTGTTCCTCATTTCCTTTGTCTTATTATCAGCTCAAGTTCTCTTCACTAGAAAGTTCTCCCAGTGTCACTGAGTCTAAACCATCCTCTTATCAACTCACACAGAAATCAGGGTTACCTCTTTTCATTGCAGCCAGAACTAAGTTAAAACACCCAATTTGCTCATTTTTTGCCCATTCTAATCCCTCCCCCACTCAGCTGTAAGCTGATCTGAAATAATGTGAATAATCCCATTATTCACTGATGTGACTAGCATATACTTAGTAAATACTTGCTAATAATAAGAGAACCACAGATCTTTGGTCAAAAAAAGAGAAATGCTCATGCCAAATTCCAGGCTCAAAGACTACAACCCACAATAATAGCTCTAGCTTTGCTTACTAGCCCTTGAGTTGAATGAATAAAATAGAATAAAATTTGACCAAGGCCATCAGGGAATTGTGTGCTTAGACAAAGGCAAAGCTAATGAAGGAAGTCCTAGGATTGCTCATTCCCTAATGAGATCAGCTTGTCCTCACACACTCACCAAGAGGAAGTGGAGAACCCCCAGTGAGTCCCTGGGAAAATGAACAGTGAAATATTCCCAGAGGACAGATAAAGGCTGACAGGTGGGTTGACCAAGGAATTCAGCCCACTGCCAGCGTAGGGGGCCCTGGTTTCCTTTCCATGGGAATATGGCATATGATTTGGACAAGTGACCCCTGGAGGTTGCTTCCTAGTCTGTCCTTTTCAAGTGAAAATAGGCAAACTTTCAAGTAGTTAGATTGGAAAAGATTTTCAACTACTTTTTCAAGTAGTTCAATTTTTTTCCAGGCAAGATCCAATCAAGAAAACAGAATCCATGTTTCAGCAGAGATAATGTAATACAGGCAATTGGTTCAACAGGTGTTGGAGAACTAAAAAGCAAATGAGAAAAATGGAGGTGACCCAGAGACAGGTGCTGCAGGAAGCAGGGCCTGGGGAAACCAAGAGGTTAGAAGCTTGAACCTTCTAACTTCAGAAGACATTTCAGAGGGGCTGGACTCAGGCCTCAGGACTTGTGTTGACTGACTGACAGGACTCAGAGGAAAGACCTTGGAAAGCTGGGACCCAGGTCTCTGAAGAGAGCTCTTCCCTGGCTAGGGATTAAACCCTTATCTCCTGCACTGGCAGGAGGATTCTTTACTACTGAGCCACCAAGGAAGGCCAGATATTCCTTATTTTCACAATCCAGTCTCGGTCTCAGCACAACATTCTGTAACCTAAACATTAAACTTTAAAATGAGCTAACAAATCAACAATCCCTACATAATACAATAGGAAGAAAAAGGGAAGAAAATTACCAGTGTATATGCCACACAACCCGATAAGCAAAGCAGTAAATATGCATGCTTGCTATAGTTCTTGTTTTGCCAGTAGTAGATATTTCTCATTTCTTGCCTCTACTCTCTATTCCATGTTTTCTTATCCTTCAGCTCCTCAGCGAACTTGGTTCTTTACCTGCTAAAGTGAAACAAACCTCCATTCCTAACCAGTGCTGCCATCTGTGCATTGCCATCATTTTCCATTCATTTTTGCTGTGGATCATGGAACGTGAAAAGATGCCCTGAGAATCCTCTGGAAGCCAGACATAGTACTTCCTGTCCCCACCAAACAGAGACATTTCTGATTTCCCCTGGATCATTAGGATCTATCACACGAGCAAATAGTAGGTTCCTTTTATTTTTTTTTTTTTTTGCCTGTTGGTTCAATAGCATGCAGACCCCAAAGTGATTAGTGGTAGCATCACATTGCTGAGGTAGTGAGAGCATGAACCAGGCTGATTGAACAAGTTTTCGAGATTGGTTTTGGGGCTCCTCCTAGAAGTTTGCCAGAGGTAAAAGTTAGGCTTCATTCAAAGAGACAAGGAAGAGGGAGAGTAAAACAGAGAACAATTGTGTGAAGTGGGAATGATGGCATGATGCATTGTGGTGGAACACTAGCATTCCCTAGACCAAAGCAATGCTTCCCCAACATCGGAAACTAGAAGTAACCATTCCTTGCCAATTTGGAGCTCCAATGCCTTGCATAAAATTGAACAGAATATGGAAGGTAAGTTGATTCTGTTTAGCACATCTAACTTGAATTTTGTGGAATAATGAGAACTGGCCTAGAAGTATTCATGTAGAAAACATCTTCCCAAGCCCTTCACTTCTACTTAAGAGTATTAGAGCTCTCCTCACTCTAGAGTATGACTTCTCTTGGTACCATTATTGCCAGGTTTACCCTCACTGGTGTTTACCCACACTGGGAAACCTCCTAAAGCCCCAGGATAACAGACTCTGACTATAATAGATGAGTGATTTAAACACACCTGTATAAAACCGAATCTCTGAGCTCTCTCATCAGCTCAGTTGATAAATTTATCCAGGCTGATTTTAAAAAGAGTGGTGCAGTACTGGGATGGATATACTGGTTTCGTAAAAGTCAAAAGCAAAGACAATGAGGTGAATAATTTAGTGAGGTGTAAAAACCCTCACACAATGATTCTGGCATCAGATAACCTTAGGATATACATAATAGAATGTATTGCCCCTTTCTGGAAAAATATACTTCTGTCACACTTTTAAGCATTCTTCCAAAAATCAAGCAAACCAAGGGAAAATTGTTTACTTGAAACTCCCAAGAAATAAAGAAGGCAATAGTTTATGTAGTCTTTCTCCAAGTTTAAATTGTATTATATCTGAGAAAGAAAAAAAAAACAAATCAGGAGCCTTAGGGTTCCTATGTGTTATTTTTCTCTTCCTCACTGAGCCTCACAATTATTCAGAGCTCTATTGTTTCTGATCTTTTACGAGCCTAGATACATGTTCAAATTAAAAATCAAACACATAAACATGGCAGCAAAGGGAAAATAGAAAATCTGAACCTAGCCTCAGTTCTAAATTTTAATGCTATATTCTAAATGCCAGTTTGTTAAAGTAATGCTGTTATTCTTTGATCTTAGGTGTTAAAATAAGAAAGTTCTGTGTGAAATTGGCTCCTGGTGTGAAATATAAGACTTGAAGTTCAAAGATACTAGTGAAATCCAGACCTTGTTTTATCCATTAACTTCTATAAGCAAGTACAACTATTTAGCTAAACAATCCAAGACCTAGTGTGACTGTTGAATGTATACACAGAAGACCTATTGTCCTTTCCTAAAACACAGAAACGTCTGGAGAAAAGTCACCAAGTGCACTGTGAAAAGCTGCAGGTGAAAACATATGGATTAAGGTTTAGTCAGTCATGGGACTGGAGGAGAGGAGAAAAAAATCTAGGATAAAATATTTTGTGGGGAGGAAAGAAAATAGGAGAGAGGTAACTTAGACCCTTGTACTGCCTGCCTGCCAATAGTCCTACTCTCCCGAGAAGCTTTAATCTCTTCCAGCAAATAGTTGGCTTTGGGAAAGATAAAGGGTAAAGAGACTGAGGCAAACAATAAGCAGCGAAGCACCTCAACCCATTTCTGTGTCCCATGAGGTTGGCAATAGTTGAAATGGGCCGAGTGCCCCACCTCTGTCACATGGTATAGTGAAATCCCTGCCCATTTTTCTCGTGAGATTGCTACCTCAACTCTGGGCTTTGTTACCACTGCTTCAAACAAAACAGATACCACAGTGACCCATGGACTGAAAACTGTGGTTCCCGTGGGGCTGGCTCTCATTCAACAATGTGTAATGTAAGCCTCAATAATAACAGAGGCGATTTAGAATGGATGAGAGCAAAGGCAAAAACGATCATAAGAGCCCTAGAGGAAAAGTCAGTGGATTCATGCAGTGGCTTTTACCTTTCCCATGTAACAGTACTGATGGGAAAGATGTTTGCAACTTGGGGAAATAAATATACCCATGCCTGTGTACATACAAACATACACCCACATACATTCACACTTTTTTATTAATTTTTATTGAAGTATAGTTGCTTTACAATGTTGCATCAGTTTCTGCTGTACAGCAAAGCGAATCAGCTACATATAAACATATATCTCCTTTTCCTTGGGTTTCCTTTCCCTTTAGGTCATCACAGAGCATTGAGTAGAGTTCCCTGTGCTATATAGTAGGTTCTCATTAGTTACCTACTTTATGCATAGCAGTGTATATATGTCAGTCCCAACCTCCCAATTTATCCCATCCTGTCTTCA
Source organism: Antilocapra americana (assembly GCA_007570785.1). NCBI lineage: Eukaryota > Metazoa > Chordata > Mammalia > Artiodactyla > Antilocapridae > Antilocapra > Antilocapra americana. The sequence continues at coordinate 5,043,543 of ML660213.1, forward strand.
CTGATTGGTATCCATAGGAAAACGAATATCACATATATGTGGAATCTATAAAAATGGTACGGATGAACTTATTTGCAAAGCAGAAATAGAGACACAGATGTAGACAACAAACTTATGTATATCAAACAATAATTTTTTAGACTGTTATGTAAGCTTCCTCTGTCAAGTTTGGGCCAATCAGCAGAGATCCAGGAACACAGTTAATTGGTCAATGAAGAGTGTTGTCTTTACCACTAACTCTAATATTTTATTTTATTGTTGTTGTGCCATATATGTAATTTTTTTTTTACCACTAGCTCTAAGTATGTATTTCTCCAAGAACACACATTCATTCTTTACCCTGCAAAAGAACAGTGGCTGTAGAGTTGTGACTAGGAAATAATTAACCTGTAAGGGAAATGCATGCCAGTTTCTAATACTTAATGCTCACCCTGTGACTCGTGGGTTTAGGGCCCTGAATTCTAAGTGTCTTTCTCTCAGGTAGGGATGAGTGTTACCTGGTTTCTCCTTCCCTGAAACAGATATATTGCTTCTTCGATAGAATGTTCCGAGATTCTTGAAAGAACTGGGCCAGCTCACCAAACTGAACCTATTATGGTTTCATTCTGCAGAAGACCTACCCACTGTAATGATTCCTCATCTACCCAAAGAAAAAGAACAAAAGGTAGAGACTCAGTCCCTTTCTGTCCCCCCAGGCCTCCCCCAACTCTTGTTTCCTGCATTTAATGAAAGCAGCAGCTAAAATTTAACAGCATTTGAAAACCATGAAGCCATCTCCTGGAGTTACATGGCATGTTTTATATTATAGAGCTGGGATTAAGAATGAAGGGAGGCTAGATTCTGTTCTCGCTCTAGAAACTGGTTTCTTGACTTCAGGCTGATATTGATGGTGACTGAACACAGGATGAGGCCAAAAAGTGTGTGTGTGCGGTGAGAGTATGTGTGTGTGTGTGTGTTTGCATGTTTGGGGGCAAGTTGAAGAGTAGCAAAGCTAAAAACTCGGTCAATGTGATTTTCATTATCATGGCAAAATGATTGGTTTAACTGATGTTTCTCTGATTTATCTCAAGGAACGCATAGTAACCTTAAATACAAGCATTTATTTCAGAAAAGTGCTTATAGCGAAACTCCTTGGCTTTTTTCAGATGAGGTGTGTTCCAGCTGACATGTTCATCAGGTTTGTGGGTGCACACAAGGGGTCTGTTCCCAAATACACCAACCTTATTAACCATCGCCGGACTCAGCCTATTTCCTATGGGAAATACAAATTTTTTTGTTTTCAATAAAACATATGGGCCAAATTAGAAAGTAAATAAATGAATACTTCTCAAGAATCCATGATAACACTTGCCGAGCAGTGGGTCAGGCCAGATTTAATCTAAAATATTTCTGCTGTGTGTAAATGATTATGTCATAGCATTTGTCTTTAATTACTCACCTCTTTCCAAAGGTTTGACTCATAATGTGTTTCTCGGTTAACCACAAACACTTGTACTACAAGATTTGTCATATAGATTCACTCGCCCCCATCCCACCCCTCCATTTTTTTGCTCTTGGTAACAACGTTGTTAAGTTACAGCTCCTGAAAAAATAAATTCTGAGACATTATCTAAACCACCCTTTCCTTGATATTTTGAAGATTTCCATGCTAAGAAAAACACCACCATCTCCCCCGACTCATGAAGACCATTATAGCAGGCTTAATGGGAATGGAAATAACAATAGTGTATCATCATGGTTTTGTACTTATATGGTGCTGTTCCTTTGAGAATTTTGAAGAGTTCAAGAACATATGAAAAGAATAAAAGCAATAGGTTGTAGCTTATAAATGAGTACAAGTCAATTAAGCAACCACATACATATTTTTTTTCCTTCATCACTTCGCTTCTCACCTCACCTTCCCCTCTGAGAAACAGAATGAATTCTGACTTAATTCTGCATGAATTATATCAGGCTTCCCCTCAGTTCACTGAACTCATATTGTTAATCCATGCAGTTTTAACAGAGGTGTTGGCTCCCAGTGGTGATTGTTGCCGTCTCTTCAGACTAATCCTGTGTGAAGTTTGGGATTATAGATTTGGGGGAAAATGTGGGAAATGATGTAATCCTAAAGGTATGTCCATCTAGGATTTTTTTTTTGTAGGTAAAGTAAAAAGTACCTAAATGATGTAATTTGGGAGCTTTAAATGCTCTCTGATTCCCAAATCTCAATCTTACTAACCTGAAATCCCTACTTTGTTTTATTTATTTATTTTTTTGGTTAAATAAAAAGATCTCTGTTAAGGACAGAAATAAGCACATGCACTTTTCTTTGGATTAAAGTGACAATTTCCCAGTTATTATAGACTTCCAGTACTGGCCAGGGATAGTAATGTATTAGCCATGCTCCCAGAGATGACCGGGACCCCAAAAAAGTTGCCCATTGTAATCCAAGTAGTGCTTATTACTATACAATATGGTTCCCAACTCCTTTCTGGGGTTCTATTTTTTTTTTTTTTTAAGAAAAATAGAAGTATAGTGAGAATCCCAGGGACAGAGGAGCCTGGTGGGCTACAGTCCACAGGGTTGCAAAGAATTGGACACGGTTGAATAACTAAGACATAGTTGATGTACATTATCATATCAGTTGTTGGTGTACTAAATTGTGATTCACAGTTTTTAAAGGTTATACTCCATTTATACTTACTATAAAATATTTGCTATATTCCCCATGTCATACATCTTTGCAGCATATTTTATACCTAATCGTTTATACCTTTTACTCCCCTACCCTTACCCAGCCCCTCCCTGCTTCCCTCTCCCCATTGATAATCACCAGTTTGTCCTTTATACCTATGAGTCTGCTTTTTCTTGTTACATTTACTAGCTTGTTGTTGTATATTTCAGACTCCACATATAAGTGATATCATACAGTATTTGTCTTTCTCTGTCTGACTCATTTCACCCTTTCTGGGATTCTTGATTCATGTCAGTGACCTAAACCCCTGTGCCAGTTGCAGAATTCTTTACACCTGTTATATTCAAGCAGCTTAGTAGCTCCCACAGAGAGAAGACATTCTCACTGTACATTTTAACAATCTCGGCGTCCATTTTGCTTTTTTCTATTCTTTTCACTTTACTTTAGTTTCTCTTCAGTATATCCAAATTAGCAGCAGCATTACTGCTCTTGCACTTTGGGGCCATTATTAACGTAAAATAAATGCTATCTGAACACAAGCACTGAGATACTGAGACATTTGATCTGATAACCAAGGGCTGCTAATTGACTAATGGGTAAAATACCCTGGATAAAGGGACGATTCACCTCCAAGGCAGCAGCGTGGAGCAAGGATGGTGAGATTTCATCACATCGCTTGGAATGGCATGCAATTTAAAACTTGTGAATTGTTTATTTCTGGAACTTTTCATTTGCTATTTTTGGACCATGGTTGATCATGGGTAACTGAAACCACGGCTAGGGAATGCTGGTACTCTGTTGTTGATAACACCCATCCTCCCAGGCATGGGAAAAATCAGGTTTTAATCTAGAGAGCATACTTTCAATAATACCTTTATTCTTCCTCTAGTCTGTGTTTGTCTATAGATAGGCATTTCATTTTATTTTTTCCATGTTTTAATTGCTTTTATTTATTTTTTAATTGGAGGATAATTCCTTTACAATGTTGTGTTGGTTTCTACTATCCAATAACGAGAATTAGTCCTAATTATATACATCCCCTCCCTCTTGAGCCTCCCTCCCTCTTCCCATCCTACCCCTCTAGGTGGGAGCATCAGGCAGGTGTTATATAGCAGCTTCCCACTAGTTCACAGAGAACAGACTTGTGGACACAGTAGGGGATGAGAGGGTAGGACAAATTGAGAAAGGAGCATGTATATGCTATCATGTATAGATAGGTATTTTAAAGATCTTGCTTAAGCATGACATGTTTTGCCCTATATGCTTGCCCTCACACTCCATACAAGTCTGAGCTCTTGCTGTATATTTCCTTGTTTCTTTCTTAACTCCATTCTGGTTCCCGATGTGTGTAATGGCAATACTTCATTGATGTCTCTCTGACCCAGCCAGTCTTTTGCAGATACTTTTTGCCTGCCCAGAAAAAGTTCCCTAAGTTGTTTTCTCCATTGTTGAGACTTTCTCACTGATTGACAACTGATGAAAGATTTTCTTGCTAGCCAATAGTAGTCTTTCAATCTTGATCCATTCTTTCTACATTCTTAGCTTCAGTGGCATCCTTTTTCTGTATGCCTGCCACTGTCCTATTCCTTTGACTACATTCTAGAAGAATTGTCATTTTATCCTCATAAACACTCATGGCTTTTTTTCCCCTCTTGCCTGATAGAGTCATCATTCAGAACATAACTGACAGCTCAGAAATCCTCCTTTATATTTGATAAGGAAATAAATCATGATGCAACATACAAACCCTTCTTTATAAATGGAACCAGCCTTAACTTGGGGAAAATTTCCTATGGAAATCAAGTCATATTAAGAAACCTCGAAGAAAATGGCACACCACACAGGCTCCTGGTGCCAATGTTATTATTCGCCAGGACCAAAAATATTCTCTGTTATTTCCCTTCTTTCCACCATCCCAAGTTTGAGTATTTGGGATTGACTGAAATTTCAAAACCATTTTCTATGCTGTATGAGTTTTTATTCATCAGTAAGTGTTTTCTTTTCTCTTATTTACAATTGTTTTCTCTTACTACTAATTTTGATGCTGTAATTTTTTATTCATCAATAAATATTTTCTTTTCTAGCTTATTTACAATTGTTTTCTCTTACTACTAAGTTAATTTTATTTCTTCATTATTTTATACAATTTTTTATGTTTTTATGTGTTACATTGAATCCCTTTTGGAACATGCAGAAGTTATTTGGTAAGTTTAGCAAGATAAACACTCTTTTATTCTCTTGTATTTTTTCCTTCTCTCTTTCTATGGTTCAATATTCCCTTTTTTGTCTTGATTTTCCATCTTACCATCACCATAATCAGGACTAAACAGGAATAAACAAATCTCGGTACTGGCACCAATCCCACACTTAGCACTGTTATCCCAAAAGTTTCTTAACTATACTTGCTTAAACTAGAACTGTTCTGGGACTTTCCTTGTAAGACTCTGTGCTTCCACCACAGGGCTATATGTTTGATCCCTGCTCGGGGAACTAAGATACCACATGCTTCATCGACAAAATGTAAAATAAACAAATAAATAAGCAAATAAAAGTCTGACTCAGTCGATCATTTATACACACACACACACATATGAACTGTTCATACAACAAGGACAATGTGACAAATAGATAAAATCGTGAATATGAAAGGTCTTAGCATAATTTGTCATCCATACTATATTCCTAATAACTACTACTTGATTCATGTCTTATAAAATATGATCATCACCAGCAAAACCTAATTTTCCTCTAGCATGAAGCAGTGCTAATACATATCTTTTGAGTAGGATTTCTGAGAAACCTATTCTTTCTGGTTTAAAGATTTCCCCCCTTAGCCTTAAGTGTGAAGTGATTAATTGAATATGTATGTAAACATTTTTAGGTGGGGACAATGATGCTTTAATTAAAATCCTTTTCTTCTTGAATGAATGAAGCATTCTCAAGAGCCATCTCTATTTTGTCTTTTTGTTGTATATTTCCCCAAAGGGCATTACTTGGTTCTCTCAGAAATGCACAGTCCAGCCTTCATTGTGAGCCTGCCACCCGTTTCTGCCCAACCAACTTCGATAACGCTTAATGGAAGTGGGAGGAAGGGATTGGTATCAATGGGAAATTCAGTGTCCAAGTTTCTCCCTCCCAGTCAGCTATGAGAGCACACAATAAGGACTTGAGCTTCAAAGGTTTTGTCTACCACAGGAAACTACAGAACCTGTGGTATTCAAGCAGGCTCGCTATCTCCCCCCAAAGCATTCCTGGTAATCTCCTTTTCACCCCTCAACCCCTCTGATTTATTACTGTATCTTTTGACCTTCTTTCTCTCTTCATAAAAAGCATTAAGTTGCCATTATATAGTACAGGCTAGCAGATAAATGCTAAAATTTACTGGAGGTTTCCCCTTGGGATTGGACTTACAGATCTCTTGGGCACAAAATGCCATGAAGGCATGTGGGTTTTGATATCTTTCAGTTGTGTGAGGAGAAATAATAAAGGGACTAAGTCCTAAGAGAAAAATTAAACTTTCCATAGACAGAACATAGCTGCATTTTAAGTAACCACTTTAAAGACATGACTGCTGTTTTGGCAAAAGCGAGTAAGCCACACAAAATTAATTTCATGTTTCATTGACATTACTTTCAGGAATTTCATGTTGACATAACCTATGGAGTAAGGGTGAGATACTGCAGACAATATATTTAATGCCGCTACACCAACACAAAATATTATAAATCTGAACAGTGACCCAACTTTGTAAAATATTCATGTTCTACAGAAGTAATGAAACTGTATTTTTTACATCAATTGTCTAAAGGCTAATTGTTTCTAGTGCAAAAGTTTCAATTAAATTGTGAACTCTTTCCATCACTCTCATGTTGAACATAATATATATCTCAACCTATTTCTCAATTTGTCTTCCATATAGGCTTTTACTCAACTGATATATTAGAAATATCAATTAAAGTGATTTAGTGGTAGGCTAAGTTAACAAGAAGTCCCAATGAACACATACTTCTAAATATATTCAGTGAAATAGTCGCTTTTCTACAGGAAAAAAAATGTTTTTTCCTACTCAACAGTGGAGGGGGAGCGAGGCTGCTGACTTTGGCTATTGATGTGTATTTTCCCCAGCAGCTCTGTGTCCCCATTCTTTACATTAGCATCTGTCACCAAGCACACATGATCCAAAGTGCTGAGAAGACCATGGCATGACCAAAGTTCTCTTTGGCTCTGAGGCAACAGGCATTGTTTTTATAATGCAGTTTCTGTTTCTACCTCTTGGCTTCCAAAGCTTCTCAAAGTCACATATTAGCAACTGGCAGGAGTCAGGCTAACATTACTGCTATTGTAACAGCTTCTAAGTTAGTTTCCATTATCTAAAGGTATGCATCAGCACATCCGTTAAGAGTTAGTTTCATTCTCTTGGCTTGCAATTTGTACCCTTTCAAATATACCAGAAAGCCAGGACTTCATTTAGTCTGGCAAAATCTGGAGATCACTTAGTGATATAGGAATCTCAGCCTTGGCTAGGTGGTTGGACTTGTTGGATTTTATGATTTCCAAATTTCATAGTGAAAAACCGGTGGTTGAAGTCACAGGAAGGTTTTCCTCTTGTGATTTAAGCTTGCCATGCATAGCCAGCAATTGTTGCTGAAATAATTCGGCATAATAAGCCACCCCAAACTCAGTGCCTTTACACTATAATGATCACTCTTGCTCACATATCTGCTGGTCAGTAGGAGTTAGCTGGTCTAAATTGGTCTCCATTAGGCACAACTCCAATTTCCAGGCTGGATATGGGTCTGTTCCATACGTTTATCATCATACGACTGGCAGAGTAGACAGGATATGTTAATCTGATGGCAATGGCAGAGACATAAAGATGAACAAGGGGAAATACACAGAACCGTATTCAAGGCATTAATGGTGGTGCCTTTGAGAGGTACAATCACCTCAGCAACAAAGGCCATGCAACAGCTTTCACTTGAACTTGACCTTTACCTTGCCCTCATTCCAGGGTCTCATAGCCTCTGAGGACTTACTGAAGCATCTGAAGATGGAGCTCTAATTCTTGGTTAGTTAATGCAAGGTTACATAGACTATGGACTTCGGTGGTATCTCTCACCTTACGTTGGCTAATATAGAAAAGAGACTTTGTAGAGATTTGTACATTTCTTGAGGGGAAAAACTGATGCTGTGTTAGTTTGGAAAACTCTGCCAGTAAGAAAATTGGTAGCCTCTGCTCTTTTTTTCTTGTAGCCCAGCTGCCACTCAAGCAGTCTGGGTCCCCCACTGCTGCAGGTACCCCAGGGAAAGACCAAGTTTGAGGTAGCAGTCAAAGGGGGGAGATAGTGTTGTAGGATAAAGGAAAGGATACATAGAAAACAATATCCAGCCAACAGCAAGACTCTGGACTCAGACAATCAGTCCAGTTGAACTGTCTCAGCCAGCTCCCAGCTGCTCCAACAACTCTAGCTGAACTGTCATACACAGTAAGTACCCTCCTTATCAACCTGCAATTTATGAACTTTCAAAGATTTGAATGTGCATCTGGTTCCAGCAAGGAGTAAGAACCTGTGCCATCAACATCAGGCATGAGTAAAATTACAGCTTGCCTTCTGTCTCCTACTGCTGATGATCCTTCAGCTCTACTGTCTCCCAATTCCTTTCCCTCCTCTAGTCAGAATTCTTTTTGCCTGTTCACTCAATGGCAGGCCCTGCAAGCCAACTGTTGTACTGTACTACTGTACTTTTAAAGGGACTATATTGTAAGATTAAACATGCTTTATTTTCTGTATTTGTTTTTAATGTATTATTAATATGAAAAGTATTATAAACCTATTATAGTTCAATATTATATAGTCGATTGTGTTAGTGGATATGACCTAAGCTAATTTTGTTGGAGTTACAACAAAATTGGAATGGGCCTCTCAGAACAGAGCCCATTTAATATGTAAGGGACTTACTGTACATGAGTGAAGAGATCACCTTAGGAAGCTGGAGACAGTAGAGCTGAAGGGTCATCAGCAATAGGAGACAGAGGGCAAGCTGCAATTTTACTCATGCCTGACTTTGATGGAACAAGTTCTCGTTCCTTACTGGAATCAGATGCACGTTCAAATCTTTGAAAGTTCACAGCTTGCAGGTTGAATAGGAGGGTACTTACTGTATATGACAGTGAAGAGCTCACCAGAAAATATTGTGTGAAGCAAAGATAAGTCATCCTTGCTGTGCCTAATCTGAATTCCTAATCCACAGAGTTGTGAGAAATGACAAATGTGCTTTTGCTTTAAGCCACTAAGTTTTAAGGTAGTTTGTTAAAAAGCAAAAGATAATTGAAACAGATCTTCATGAGAATCTATCTAGAAGACTACATTATTATTTGACCCTTATCACTTCACTATTTTGGACATTCTTTCTAAGGAACATGGCGTTTTTACCACAGAGAATATCAGTGACAGTAAAGACTCAAGTTTCTCATTATTGGTTGAGTTTGGAGAGGAAAGAGCTAGTACTAAAGCTGTTTAATTTTGAGTTCTAAAACCTACAGCTGGACTACTAAAAGGAAGAGATTCAATAAATTAATATATTAGTTGGCTTTCTGCCAGAAAATTAAGCCAAGTGAAAGGATCAGCACTTATTGGAGGGTCTAGAGTAGAATTCATTTCGTGCTCATTTGAGGTGTTGGTAGAATTAAGTATGCTATGGTGTAGGATTGAGAACCAGATTTTCTTGCTGGCAGTAAACTAAGAGCTACTCCCAACTTCTAAAGGAAATTTGAATTCCTTGGTTTCTTGCCCCATCCTCCAGCAATGGCAGGTCATGTCTCTCTCACACTTCAAATCTCTCTTTCTACTTCTGTCTCATTTTCTGAGCCACTTCCTGCCTTCCTCTTCTGCTTTTAGGAGCTCAGATGATTAGATTGGGCCTAACTGGGTAATTTAATTTCCAAATGTTAAGGTCAACTGATCAGAAACCTTAGTTCAGTCTATAACTTTAGCTTCCTTTTGCTATATAACATAATACAGTTTCTGAGAATGAGGACATAGATGTATTTAGGAGCCCATTATTCCGTCGACTATAGCCAAACTTCTGCCTCCGTTGTTTGCAAGTATCTCCTTTCACATCATGGTGTATGTAAATGGTACTCTCAGGAATTGTGTAATGTACAGCCAGCGTAGCCATATGCTTCAGCTCTTAGAAGCATAATAGAGAAGAGATGAAGAAAACTACATATCCGGGGCTCCATGTCTGTGTCAAGGGTGCTCCCAATCTCAAACTGTTAAGTCACTACCTTCCTCTCATTCCAAAGCAGCATGTCTCTTTTCATCTCCTCTCTTTATTAACCAACAGGAAGATATTCTCTTAGACATAAACAAAGGAACTTTTTAAAGGAAATATTTGTAACAGGAATAAAATTTATTTTTAATTGTAGAAAGAAAAACTGTAGGATAGATCAGCAAGAAAATAACAGGTACTTGCAGATTGTTCAGCTCATTCTCAAGCATAACTATTCTTCTCGAGTATCCTGAGCACATTTTAGCTCTGCTCACAAAGCTGTCTCTAGCTGTCCAGCTGAGTCAGCCTTTCTCATGGGTCACCAGCTGTTACCTTGCCCAGGAGACAGCTGCCATCTTGTCCTCTTTCAGTTATGATAACATTACTCATGACTATTCATTACCTCACAAGCTCATTAAGAAGCCATGAGTTTGACTTGAGGAAGATTGATATAGTGCAATATCTCTCAACTTTATTTATGTAGTGGAAAATGGTTTTCAAAGATAAATAATCTAAGAAGTCCAATTATTTTAAAAGCACAAATGGAGCTTTCATGATTGTTAATTCAGATTCCCCTTTGCCTGTCTTTGTAACTCCTGAAACCCCATCATAGAATCCTAAAGTTTCTTTGAACTCAGCGTTGAAAATATTAATATTTGGACAGATTATTGGAATGGGAGACAGAACATATTTCTGTTTTATTTAGGTTGGTGCAAAAATAATTGTGGTTTCAGACGTAAATGTTAAATCGTTATAACTAGGCTCAAACACATCTTTATTAACCAAAATAGGAACCATTACAATCAATACATTTTGGCTAATGAGAAATAAGTTTGTTTATTCCTGTAGCGTAAAGATCTGTGCTTTGGGATTCAACGAACTCTTGGAAAGCATTTTCCGCCTCCTGCTGGTTGTGGAAGCATTTACTCTCCAAAAAGTTTCTGAGATGCTTGAAGGTTGGCAAGAGGTTAGGTGAATATGGTGGATGAGGCAAAACTTCATAGCCCAATTCATTCAACCTTTGAAGGGTTGGTTGTACAATGTGTGGTTGGGTATTACTGTGGAGAAGCATTGGGCCCATTCTGTTGATCAATGCCGGCTGTAAGCCTTGCAATTTTCTCTGCATCTCATCAATTTGCTGAGCCTGCTTCTCAGATGTAACAGTTTTGCTGGGACTCTGAAAGCTATAGTGGATCAGATTGGCAGCAGACCACCAAACAGTAACTGTGACCTCTTTTTGGTGCAAGTTTGGCTTTGAGAAGTGCTTTGTAGATTCTTCTCAGTCTAATGACTGAGCTGGCCATCACTGGTTGTCATATAAAATCCACATTTCATTGCACATCACAATCCAATCGAGAAACGGTTTGTTGTTGTTGCATACAATGAGAGAAAATGACACCTCAAAACGATGATTTTTTTGATTTGCAGTCACTTCATGAGGAACCCACTTATCAAGCCTTTTCACCTTTTCAATTTGCTTCAAATGCTGAGTGACCACAGAATGGTATACTGTTGAGTTCTTCAGCAACTTCTTGCATAGTTGTAAGAGGATCAGCTTCGATAATTGCTCTCACTTGGTCGTTGTCAACTTCCAATGGCTGATATCCAAGCTCCTTATCTTCATGGCTCTCATCTCCATTGCAAAACTTCTTAAACCACCACTACACTGAATGTTCACTAGCAGTTCCTGGGCCAAATGCATTCTTGAGTTGTCTCCACTGTTTTAGGACACATTTTGAACTCAAACAAGAAAACCACTCAAATTTACTTTCTTGTCTAACATCATTTCCATGTCTAAAATAAATATAAAATACATAGGAAGTAATGTCATTAGCAAATATATATATATATATATATATATAGCAAGAAATGCACATTAAAATGATGTATAACATAACCACATTTATTTGAGAATGGATAAACAGCAAAGTTCAACAATGCAAAAATCGCAATCACTTTTGCACCAATCTAAATAGCAGCCTTGTAAAGTTGAGCGATGCTTTCAACTCTTGAGTTTCTCTTCTCATCTAAGTGAGAATAGGCTTTTCCTACCAGTTCATAGGACTCTTATGAGCATCACTCTCATCTCCTGCTGCATTTCTATTCTCCATTTCCTACCTTGATATTCAAATGATGTAGGATTGTTTGCTTTCCTGTTTTTATGACCCTGTATCATTGACCGAGTATTCTTTCACATCTGGAATAAGTTGTCTCTTCTTTTTTCAGTGATATTTCTATTCTCCTGGAATAAATGACAGCTTATTTGTAAAGCATTCTGGCTCTGTCATGATGAAGAAATTTTTGTCTGTGTTCTTTTTAAACTGTGTTCACAGGATATTTTGTATGAAAAACAATTGCATCATATCTGATTTTCCACAGATTCAAAGAAGGGTGAAATTGTTATTATTTACATCTGGTATGTAATACAGTCTCTAGCACAAAAAAGGTTCCCAGTAATCATCTTTTTTTAAATTAATGAATCAAAACCTAAATAAACAGAGTATTTAATTATTATTATGCTTGCTATCTCTGTATGAAAACTATATTTTCTCCCCCTGTGTACCTTGTTTTTGGCTCCCAGCCTTTTATCACATTAACCTACAATATTACACTCACACCAGAAGTTTCAGTTACCACCTATGTCTAAACTTGTGTGCATGTATCTGAGAATATCCTGAGTTATTTTATTTTATTTTATTTATTTATTTTTAGATGTTATCTGCCTTTCTTTTTTTTTTCCCTCCCTTTTATTGTTTTTGCCATACAATGTCATGATATCACCATGGGTTTACATATGCTCCCCCTCCAGAAACCCCTCCCTCCCGGGAAATCTCGATGCACCAGCCCAGAGAATCAATCCTGGGCTGGCGATTGATTAGACATATGATAATTAACATGTTTCAATGCCATTCTCCCATATCATCCCACCCTTTCCCTCATCCCCTCCTGTTCATACCCACTGGTTTAAATTACCACTTCTACATACTTCTACCACCTCCTAAAGTAAGAGCTGCTAAATTAGTCATTAAGGTTACTGAAGAAGTGGAAGATCCATGGAACCCTTCATGAAGACATGCATTCCATATCTTAGTATATAAGATTTTTTTGTTTACATATAAATAATTTGTCTGGTATATATTTTCACACATACCAACTTTAGCTTTCTTTTTAATTGGTCTGAGAAAAGCATAAGAATTTATAAGAAATAAAAAGTGATATTTAGTTGAAAGCAGTCGTTTTGCTAATTGAAACAAAGTTGTTTGCATTATAGTCTTGTCAATTTTTGGTATAAAATTACAAATTATTTCCTTATTATTCTTTGAACTCCAGGCATTTAGATAATTGTGCTGCATCACAGAATTTTAAGATAAGATTCACTGAGAACTGAAAACTCAGTTTTTCTCTGGAATGAGAAATCTCCCTTTCCTGTGTAAAAAATAATTTATTAATTTACATATTTACTCATTCACTTGTACTTTTTTCATTAAATATCCATTGAATATTTTCATGTGCTCAAACACTGCTACCACTGGATATACTGTTGCCAGTTAGCAGGTTTATTGTTATTAGAAAGTTTGTATCCTACCGAGGGAGACAGATGTACACAAAATAAACATAACCAAGTTTCTTTTGATGCTAGAACAAAAGACTTTCAACCCAGAGGGGAGAAACAGAAGAGTGGACAGTGAAATCAAGATGAGATGGTGATGTCAAGAAAAGCTTCACCTAGTAGCTTTAGTTTTTATGGAAACTCCATACTGTTTTCCTCTGCTTTATTGACTATGCCAAAGCCTTTAATAGTGTGGATCACAACAAATTTCCTAAAGAGCTTGGAATACCAGACCACCTGACCTGCTTCCTGAGAAATATGTATGCAGGTCAGGAAGCAACAGTTAAAACTGGACATCGAACAACAGACTGATTCCAAATAGGAAAAGGAGTATGTCAAAGCTATATATTGTCACCCTGCTTATTTAACTTCTATTCAGAGTACATCATGAGAAATGCTGGGCTGGAGGAAGCACAAGCTGGAATCAAGATTGCTGGGAGAAATATCAAGAACCTCAGATATGCAGATGACACCACCCTTATGGCAGAAAATGAAAAAGAACTAAAGAGCCTCTTGAGGAAAGTGAAAGAGGAGAGTGAAAAAGTTGTCTTAAAGCTCAACATTCAGAAAACTAAGATCATGGGCATCCTGTCCCATCATTTCATGCCAAACACATGGGAAAACAATGGAAACAGTGTCAGACTTTATTTCTGGGGGCTCCAAAATCACTGCAGATGGTGACTGCAACCATGAAATTCAAAGATACTTGCTCCTTAGACAACCTAGACAGCATATTAAAAAGCAGAGACATTACTTTGCCAACAAAAGTCCGTCTAGTCAAAGCTTTGGTTTTTCCAGTAGTCATGTATGGATGTGAGAGTTGGAGTACAAAGAAAGCTGAGTGCTGAAGAACTGATGCTTTTGAACTGTGGTGTTGGAGAAGATTCTTGAGAGTCCTTTGGACAGCAAGGAGATCCAACCAGTCGGTCCTAAAGGAGATCAGTCCTGAATATTCCTTGGAAATACTGATGTTGAACTCCAAAGTATTGTAACTCCAATACTTTGGCCACTTGATGGGAAGAACTGACTCATTTGAAAAGACCCTGATGCTGGGAATGATGGAAGACAGGAGGAGAAGGGAATGACAGAGGATGAGATGGTTGGATGGCATCACTGACTCAATGGACGTGAGTTTGAGTGATGGACAGGGAAGCCTGGAGTACCGCAGTCCATGGGGTTGCAAAGAGTCAAACATGACTGAGCGACTGATCTAAAATGAACTGATAATGTTTTCCATAGTGGCTGTACCAATTTAAATTCCCATCAACAATGTCGGAAAGTTCCCTTAACTCCACTTCTTCACTAACATTTGTTATTTGTAACCTTTTTGACAATAGGAGAGGAAAAGGAGTAGGGGCCAGGTATGAGCAAGGATTGAGAGGTACAAACTACCATGTATAAAATAAATAAGCTACAAAGACATATAGTAGAGCACAGGGAATATGGGCATTATTTTATAATAACTTGAAATGGAGTATAATCTATAAAAATATTGAATCCTTATGCTGTACACCTAAGACAAACATAATTTTGTAAATCAAGTTTATTTCAATTAAAAAACAGAAAAGCTTCACAAATAAGGTGATGTTTGATTAATACCTTGACAAATGCCTGGAGTTTACTAGGCAGACCAACAAGGATATTCTTAGCAGAGGAATCAAGATTAACAAAGGAATGTAAGCTCTCAGCACAAGTGTTAGATGCATAAAGTGTGTCTTTGGTGTCCCTTGGTATTCTCTTTCATCAAGGATTTAATCTCCCTCAGCCATGTCTACTAATTTTAGAGGCATAGGAATGCTAGCTTCATGGTCAAAGTATTGTAAAATGTTTGGATTTTATTAATAAAATACCAAGATTTAACTCTGTTGCTGCTACTTATAAACATAATTTATTGGACAAACGATGAAATCTCCCAAAGGTTGATCATCTCAGTCTTTTCAGGCAGCTATAACAGAATTCCATTAAGGAAGTGGCCTGTAGTAGAAACTTATTTCTTACAGCTATGGGACCCAGGGGAGTCCAAGACAAAAGCAGTGATAGATTTGGTGTCTAGGGAGAACCACTTTCTGGTTTATAGATAGCCGTCTTCTATCTATGTCCTCACATGGAAAAAGAGACAAGAGAGTTCTCCAGATTCTCTGTGGTAAAGATATTAATCCTGTTCATGAGCGCTCCACCCTCATAACCTACCTAGTCACTTCCCAAGGGTCTCACCTTCTACTGTTGTCATATTAAAGGTTAGGATTTCAGTTCACATTCATTCTCTTTTATCATTCACAAAAAGAGAGTAATGATGCCTAGTTCATTGTATTACATGAGGACTAAAATAGGTAATACATAGAAAATATTTGGGACAGTATTTAGCAATGAAATTTACTAAAAGAGAATGCTTAATTTTGTTACCAGTACTGATACCAATACCAATCATATAACTGTTACTAATACTACAACTACTGAAAATAATAATTGCTATTTTTTTAAATTCTTGCAGAGAAACAACAGTACTAACTTGTTTACATGTGTTAGCTAATTAACTTGTTTTTTTCTACTATTATTATTCCTACAGCTACTATTTCCATGAAATCATTATAATGTCAAAATGTCCATGTATGTTATTTCTCATCATAAGGCATGACCTAGTATTTTGGGTATTGGGAATGATATTGTTGCTTTTTCTTACTTGTTTGTACATTTACTACTGAATCCAGTAGAGGAGAAAACTACCAAAATAATGTTACCTTTCTTAGGTATAGAATTGAATTTGTTTCCTTTTGTATTGTTTGCTTAGTCACTAAGTTGTATCTGACTCTTTGTGACCCCATGAACTATAGCCCACCAGGCTCCTCTGTCCATGGAATTTTCCAGGCAAGAATACTGGAGTAGATTGCCATTTCCTTCTCCAGGGGATCTTCCCAACCAAGGGATCAAACCTGCATCTACCTGAATTGGCAGACAGATTCTTTACCACTGAGTCACCAGGGAGGCCCGTTTGTTTCCTGGTTGTTATTGTTCAGTTGCTAAATCATGTCTGACTCTTTGTAATTCCATGAACTTCATCATGCCAGGCTTCCTTGTCCTTCATTATCTCCCAGAGTTTGCTCAAACTCATGTCCATTGAGTTGGTGATGCCATTCAACCATCTCATCCTCTGTCATCCCCTCTCCTCCTGCCCTCCATCTTTCCCAGCATTAGTGTCTTTTCCAGTGAGTTGGCTCTATGCATCAGGTGGCCAAAGTATTGGAGCTTCAGCTTCAGCATCAGTTCTTCCAAAGAACATTCAAGGCTGATTTCCTTTAGAATTGACTGATTTGATCTCCTTGCTGTACAAGGGACTCTCAAGAGTCTTCTCCAGCACCAAAATTTAAAAGTATCAGTTCTTCAGCACTCAGCTTTCTTTATGGTTCAACTCTCACATCCATACTTGACTAGCAGAAAAACCATAGCTTTGACTATCAGGACCTTTGTCAGCAAAATGATGTCTCTGTTTTTTTAACACACTGTCCAGGTTTGTCATAGCTTTTTCTTAAGGATTCTATAACAAGTTACAACAAACTTAGTGACTTAAATCAATGAGAATTTACTATCTGACATTCTTGGATGTGTAGGTGGTTTCTTCTGGAGGCTCCAGGGCAGAACCCCTTCCTCATCACTCTCACCTTCCAGAGGTTGCTAGCATTCCTTGGCTTGTGGCTGCATCACTCCACTCTCTGCTTCCAACATTCCACTCCTTTCTTCACTCTTTACTTCTAACTATTCCAGATGTCTCTTAGAAGCACACTTGCGTTTCCACTGGGACCACACAGATGATCCAGGATAATCTCCCCTTTTAAGACTTTTTAAAATCATATTCGAAAAGTCCATTTTATCATATAAAGTAACATATCTGGAAGCTCTGAGAATTAGGACATGAACATATGCAGGAGTCTATTATTCTATCTGCCACAAAGATTAGCAGAAAAGAAGTTAGTTTATTCAGAGAATAAGAGCATCAGAAAACTGATTTTTCATAGAAAATATCTACATAATGAAGAATATTGCCTAACCCTTAAGCACTGAATGCTTCTGTTTCTTGTATTTCATTTGGTTAAAGCAGAAGCCTATGGGGGACTTTTTACGAAGGGGATTATAAGAATTTGGGGATCTCACCTTGACTGGCCATTAGCTTTGTGGCTGATACACCTTCATCTGGTCAATATTTTTCACCTATTCTTATCACAGAGGCTGTTCTAGTTCTGTTCTGTATGTTGGGAGTATAGCTGGTCAGGATCATGAAAAATGGGGTGCAGGGATCAGCAAACTATAGTACACGATCAAGTCTGGTCCTTCACTTCTTTTTGTAAATTTCATGAACACAGTCATGTTCATCTGTTTCTATATTATCTATGGCTGTCTTGTACAACAATGGCTAACTTTTGTAGTTCCATCACATACTCTATGACTTGCAAACCTGAAATATTTATGAACTCTCTGTTTTCAGAAAAAAAATACTCTTGGCTTAAAGAATGGACATTGGAATTAAAAAGACTCTGTCACACTCCAGCTGTTTGACATTGGGCATGCTCTTAACAGTGGACATTTGTATAGGGTTGGCCAATAAGTTTGTTTGGTTTTTTTTCCATAAGATGTAGTGGAAAAATCTGAAGGAAATTTTTGGCCACACTGATATTTCTTTTAGCTTCCCAGGTAGTTCAGAGGTAAAGAATCTGCCTGCAATGCAGAGACACAGGTTCAATCCTTGAATTAGGAAGATTCCCTGGAGGAGGAAATGGCAACTCACTCCAGTATTCTTGCCTGGAGAATCCTATGGACAGAGTCTCATGGGCTAGAGTCCAGGGGATCAAAAAGAGTTGGACACAACCAAGTGACTGAGCACACAATATTTATTTGTGTTCCTAAAATCCTCTTGCCCTCATTGTTATTTTGATAAACTTCCCTCAGATTTTCTTCAGGGACTCTCCTTTTTCATTTTCATTCTATATAACTTTAATAGAACTTGCCCTACCTTTAATTTCAAGGGTAAGCATGAAACTCAGGCTTAAACCAGAAAGATCATTTGGAAATTAGTTCAAGGAGGAACATGTGATCTGACACAACCAATATTGGCCACTGAAAACCTCATACTATTAAAGCAAGAAAACATCTAGAGCTGTTAGCTATCACCTTGCTTCTATGTGGGAGCTGAGAATGAGATCAACAATAGAAAAATGAAGGAATAGAAACAGAAAAATCTGATGTCTGATGATATTATTTGTGACCTAGAATGAAACCACACATGAAGCCAGCCTGGCCCATGGAGTTTTCAATTATATAGGTCAAGACATTGTGTTTCTGCTTAAGTCAGTTTGGTTTGGTTATCCATCACTTACATCAAATAGATTCGTAACTGATAAAATAACTACCTTTAATGAGTCTATTTCTTCATCTTTAAAAATTGGAGTAAAAATATTTATCTCAATATTTTTGAGAGAACTGATTAAGAGCATGTATGTGGCAGACGGTAAAAACCCAGTTAGTGGTTATTACCATTTTCATCATCTTCATCATCAACATCATCACTAACATTAAAGATAAAACCTAAAATTGCTTCATCTCAGTATTAATAACTTCTAGAAAATGTAACGCATCTAAACTCTGCTCTTAATACGGAAAACTCAATACCTTCACGCCTTAGGTTCTTTATTTATAAAAGAGGCAAGCAGTTATTGATCTTTCAGTGTCTTGAGAATCAGATATCTAGGACACAATCATTGTTAACATCACAAAGTGTCATATTAATCTTTGTAATAATATTTGCAATAAATGTATGAATAAACTGATTAGACCAAATTTGACCAAACTGGATTACAGCAAATTATCAGGCATATGTGGCTTCCCTGGTGGCTCAGTTGGTAAAGAAACTGCCTGCAATGCAGGAGACCTGGGTTAGATTCTTGGGTTGGGAAGAGCCCCTGGAGAAGGAAACAGCAACCCACGCTAGTATTCTTGCCCGGGAAATCCCATGCACAGAGGAGCCTGGTGGGGTACAGTCCTTGGGGTCACAAAGAATTGGACACAACTGAGCAGATAAGCAACAACAATCACAACATTAGTTATTATTAGGAATTGAATTTTTTTCCATAGATTTTTAGAAAACAAGCCTTTGTATATCTACAACTTACACAAATAACACCTAATTGTTGTTTCACTGTTTGAGTCAGCAACTGAATGTGTCTATAGTTTGTCAAGTTTAAAAATAGATGTTAGTCTTTTCCTTAACACTGAGTTCAGGAAAATTTCAGTTTGACAATGGGCATCATGTGTGTTTATCCCCTTTTCTAGTTTAGAGGCCTACTTAAGATTGTTTAGAAAACCTTAGGCAGAGAATCGTCTTACAAAACAGCATTTGATGAGTTGGAGTAAATGAATTAGAAACATATGGATCAAATTTCCCTAAAAACACATCAGGATTG
Organism: Antilocapra americana; assembly: GCA_007570785.1. Classification (NCBI taxonomy): domain Eukaryota; kingdom Metazoa; phylum Chordata; class Mammalia; order Artiodactyla; family Antilocapridae; genus Antilocapra; species Antilocapra americana. Next base: position 5,063,551 of record ML660213.1, read on the forward strand.
AAAAATTAAGGGGAAAAATATTTAATTTTATGTAAATACATAAAGGATGGCTTGGGAAATTTGACCAACCCAAAACCCCACTGTATTTTTGCACCATTAATTGGCAGGGTTGCAGGCTTCCTCCCCATTGACTTTGTGTATTGTTAACCAATATTTCTCTTTCCAATGCAGGAATTTACAACTGTTACATTTCTTTCTCCAAGTTTCTTAAAACCTTCCTCCAAGATTCTGAAAAGTGTATATATGAGAAATCTAACACACTCATCATGAATATTTTGTATTGAAAAAATATACAACATGTGACTATCTTAGGGTAAAAATTAACACAGACTTTCCTAGTGGCTCTGATGGTAAAGAATAGGCCTGCAATGCGGGAGACCTGGATATTCAGTCCCCAGGTTAGGAAGACTCCCTGGAGAAGGGAATAGCTACCCACTCCAGTGTTCTTGCCTGGAGAATTCCATGGGGTTGGGGGTTGGGGTTCCTGGAGGGCTGCAGTCCATGGGGTTGCAAAGAATCGGACACGACTGAGTAACTAACAAAAATTAACACAGTTCAGTGAACAGAATACGCAGCTTACAGAAATTGGTACATTTATTCTGTAACTAATAACTGTAGTTTTGGGTATCCACAAAATGATGGAAAACAGTTATGTGTTTAGTTCATTGAAGTCTCTCTGTGATAGCGTTAGTAGTTGACTATTTGAAAGTGCTAGAAGTAGATCTATTCAGTATTCCAGGGCCATTCTCTCCCAAATTTAACCTAAGAATCAAACCTCTTTAAGCTACCATAGATTGCCTTTTTGTTACACAACAATCAGGGATTTCCCCAATAAATGTGGTGAACACAACCAACAAATTAAGAGGGTGGGATACTAACAGATGTGTGTTGAAGGGTAGGTGACATTAACCTGTTTTCAGTTCCTATTTCCTATTCTCCTCATTAAAGTCCACTATTTCTTCCTTTCACCTGGATTCTTCTTGCTCCTGGTGTTGAGTCAATGGGCATTTTAAAAAACTTATTCCTGTCAGTAACTTCAATGAATTTCCCACTTACAGGAAGAGTAGCTTCATGATACTGGAAAGATGATGCTGGGATGAGGTCATAATGAGAATCACTATTGTATATGGGTCTGAAAAACCACCAGTGAAACTACAAAAGAATTCATGTCTTTCTGGCATCATCTTCACTAATAATAAACTTGAAATTTCCGCTTTTTTTTTATATATATAACAGGATGAGGGTAAGAATTCTTCAGCTGAGCTTCTACCTGTCAAGGATTTTCTACACCCTCCAGATCCCCAGGGCTTCACCTGAACTGCAGTAATCCTTGTCAGAGCTCAGTATTATCTCAACCTGTAGAGTGCTACTCACTAATGTTCCTCGTGCTTATGTCTGCCTAATCTACCCATCCGAGTTTATATTCCAAAGGTAGGAATTGTGCATGCATCACAAAATCTACAAACAATACCTGTGGTGTGCATTTAAGATACAGCTTTATTATTATTCCTTTGGTTTTTATCTTGTTAATAAGAGCCAGTTTGTTTGACATGTTTTCATCAAAAAACTCAAATACTTCAGAGAGGGGGGAAAAAAGTTAATTTGAATACACATTACCATATTCTACTACTTTTAGCAACATAATATATGAGCTAGTTCTAGAATACACATTCTTGGAGGTATGCTCACAGTCAGAATTTCCTTCAACTTTGAACTCACACTAGTTTTCTTCCTCCTTATATTGTATTAATGTGATGTATCCCATAAGCAGCAGGACTCTCTTTTCAGAAAATGACCAATTTATTTCATTTTTTTCTCAAAGTAGAGTTTATTATTTTTGGTCAATTTGATAAATCATCAGATTCAGTATTAGACAGTTTGGTAATGTATGTTTTATTTTGTTTTAATGTGCTGCATTTATTATACCCTTCTATCCTGAACCAACTGGTCTTTTTATTATTAAAAACCTTATGAAAACAAAGTTCACAAAGAACCATTGTTAAAGAATACACTTATCATTCCTTTTTTTCCCTACTAGGTGAACTTACAAGAGCCTGTTTTTATAGGTCTGAGCATGAATGACAAGCTGTTTGCATTAGATTTATGTAGAATTTATAATAAAAATGAATCTAATTTATTTTAAAACAAAATCTAAATTAGGTGGATTCATAAAGCCATTGCAATAAAAAGTTGATTGAAATCTGAACCTTGACAATTTCTCTGTATGGAATGTTTGACATCTTTTAGTAGATTTGTTTTACTGAAGCAAAGTTTTAAATTAAAGTCAGACAGAGGGAAAATAGCAGGGGTGTTTTTAAAAAATTCTTTTTGGAAAATGTTTTATACCTACATCATATTTGTTTCGATTTATTTTTTAATCTATTTTTGGCTGCTCTGGGTCTTCATTGCTGTGAGAAGGCTTTCTCTAGTTGCAGTGAGTGGGGTCTTCTTTATTGTGGTGTGTGGCCTTCTCACTGTGATGCCTTCTCTTGTTGCAGAGCAGGGGCTTCAGTAGTTGAGGTATGAGGGTTCAGTAGCTGCAGTTCCCAGGCTTCAGAGCACAGGCTCAATAGTTTGTGGGGCACAGGCTTAGATGCTTTGCTCTGCATATGGGATCTTCCCAGATCAGGGATGGAACCTGCATCTCCTGCTTTGGCAGGCGGACTCTTCACCACTGAGCCACCAGGGAAACCCTTGTTCCAATTTTCTTCAAAGCATTTTTTTTTCCCCTTAAACCAGTGAACAGTCACAGCTGTTATAGAAACCCCTTCTTTTGGTTGGCAAATCTGAAGATGTTTACAAGGTCCCACTCTTTAAGTCAGGATACAGTAAGTTCCCTACGTATGAATGAGTTCCATTCCAAAAGTGTGTTAAGTCCAATTTGTTAAGTCTGACAGAGTTAGCCTAGGTACCCAACTAACACAATCGACTATATAGTACTGTACTGTAAAAAGTTTATAATACTTTTCACCCAAATAACACATAAAAAGCAAACACAGAAAGTAAGAAAACAACTTTCGTCTCACAGTAGGGTACCTTGAAAAGTACAGTAGTACCAGCTTCATCACTCCTGCTTGTACCCTTGCTTCCCAACTTCCTGGGCTTAAAATAAAGATACCGTACTACTCTGCTCTATGCAGTATGTAGCAGTAGGTACAGGAAAGCACACAAAAGCACAGCCACTTGTAGAGGATGCTTGCATGTAACAATGTACGCCAGACGCAGGAACTAACTTACATAACTGGACATGTGAGCACACATTCACATATTTTAAAGTTCAATTACAAATCACCTTAACCTTTTACTTCACTTCTAGGGCGAGTTCCCGCATCTTCTTTCTCTGATCTTTGCCTCAATATAACTACCCATCCCTTAGACATCTTCCCCTTCCTTCTCTCTCTGATTCTTCTCAAGTTGATTTCTCCACAGCTTGATTTTATCTCCATTCATACTTGTCTTTCTACGCTTTTTCTTTATCAGTGATTCCCTTTATAATTTGTAACATCTTAAATTCTCTCTTCCTGTGGAAACTTTCTCTTCTAAGATTTGCTCAGGTCACTTCTGAGCAAAAAAAAAAAAAAAAAAATAGCCTTTCTAAAATCTGATACCTCCTAAAGCACACATCCATCTGTTTCCTCCTAATTATCATGTTTCTAAAAGAATTTTCAGCCTTGTTGCTGCACTCATGAGTTAATCCACCTTTGCTGGTTTTCTTTCTACCACTTTCCTAAAGCTGTTTACTCTAAGGGAACCAGTGGACCCTTAGGGGTTTTCTCCATCCACAACCAATTTTGCCCCTTTATGGTACATAAAACTGTGAGCTCTCTCTCTGCCTAAAATTACCTCCTCCTTTGACTTCTGTGAAATGACACTATTCTGGTCCCTCTTCTCTATTCACCCTTTTCACTTTCTTGCTTTACTAGCTGTATGTCCTCTTCCCGTTCACTAAATGAGAGTCTTTCCCTATAGGTGTTCTCCTTTTGTGCTTTACATCTATTGTTAATGCACTTACTGCTATGGCTTTAAATCAATCCATTGCACAGATGGTTCCTAGCTTTGTTCGTAACCTGAACAACTTCTTGACATCAGTTTCAAATCTCCATTGTCTCCAGAATATTACAACTTTCAAGTCATGTCCAACTCTTTGTGACCCTATGGACTGTAGCCAACTAGGCTCCTCTGTCCATGGGATTCTCCAGGCAAAACTACTAGAGTAGGTTGCCATGACCTCTTCCAGGGAACCTTCCCTACCCAAGGATCAAACCTGCATCTCCTTTGTCTCCTGCATTGCAGGCAGATTCTTTACCCACTGTGCCACCTGGGAAGCCCACAGACAGGTACACGAGAGCTGAATAAGAAATGATGAGATTGATGTCAGAGAAAAACCCCTCAGTAGATCCCAATGCTTCCAGGAGACCCTGTGAGCCTAGAGAAAACCTGTAAAAGCAGGTAGTGGGGGGCACTCAGAGATTAATGTAGATGTGACCAAGTTTGTAAACCTAGGCTGATAGTCACATAAATAGAAATCCAGACAAGTTGTAAACTGGGAAATAAAGGGTGAGGAGAAGCTGGAGACTCAGGATATCAAACTCAAAATGTCTGATCAGAAAGGAAACTGAAAAACTGGGTTGAGACCAAGGTAGAGAGAGCTTCCCTCTGGGAAAGACTGTTGGAAACATCTTTTGACAAACACCCGGGTCCCTATTTTGTCTCTTTTATTGGGGCTTTGACAAACATGGTTTATTGTAAATATAATGCATTCTTAAATCACAAAAACACCTCCAACAATACTTTAATTTTGCTTGTTAATAATTTTACTTCTTTCATCCTTGTTATATCTCTATGTATCTTTATATTTTCCACACTTCTCTTAAATTGACACCATCACTTTTCTTCTTATTAATTATGACTTCTCAAAAATCTTCCTTAGTATCTGACCTTCTTACTACTTTTTCCTTCCCTGTAGTCCTATTTTTGGACAAGCTTCTATGTCCAGACTTTTAATTCATTCACTTTATTCACATTCTTAAAAGCAAAATAAAATTCAGCAGTTATGATTTAAGTCAGAATCCTTGACCTTGCACTTGGTCACTGACATCTGCAAAGAAGTGAAGATATATCCTGATGCTTTCACAATTACTAGGATTAAAACTTTGCTCCCCATCAGAGCTGACATAAATACCCATCCCCCAGAATTCTACCAGCTTTTGTTTTCCCTTTTATTCACAGCAAAAAAAAAAAAAGGTCTGGCTGCCAATAAATGTTGTGATCCATAAAGTATTTGCACATCATAATTGATTTTTTCTAAACAAGAGGTGTGGCTGGGATGATTCAAAGAATCCATTACCCTGTCCCCTCAGATGTCCCCACCAAGACCTTAATAGATTCAACTCTACCCTTGAAGATTAGTTCACTGGAGGAGACAGGTCAATTCAGTGCATGAAGCATATTTCCCCCCTTTTATTTCACAAAATATGCTCCCCCTTGATGCATAGTTTAAGAAAAAAAAAATCACAAGCTCTTGAACTTCTACCCCTGGGAGCAGCTAAAAAGCAAAGCCTAAATTATGTCCTTTGGCAGGGAGGCACTCTTAATCCCATGGAAAAAAATAAAATAAGAAATCTGTATAATTGCTCATCCAAGGGCCACATGGGTCTCCAAGGAGACGCGTAGCAAATATGTGCTTCCTGTGATCCAGGGATAACCGCTATTCAACTGGCCAAGTTAGACAAGAGGGGAAAGTGAAATTCACATGGGAGTCCTGTCCCCAAAACAAACTGGCTCTGGACCCCTTGTGTGTTTGGCTCTACTGTGGCCTTTATGTATAAGCTGGGGCACACCTCACCTCCATGGTGCCAGCAACTCCCTCTAGGCCATGGGCCAGGGGTCAATAAATTTCCAGCCGCAGAGCCAGGGGTGGAGGGGTGGGCAGGATGGGTCTGGAAGGAGCTGCTCTAGTGAATGAAGTGAGAAGATTGGCCAAAGTGGGGGAAAAGCAGCAAGCCAAGGCTTGGTTGGGGTCAATTCATGTGGGTCTGTAAATCTCCTTCTTGGATCGTTAGTGCTGACAGGAGTCTCTGGAGGTCATTCAGTACATCCTTCTGCTTCCCCTGGGTCACTTCAACTCATGGTTTCCTTCCAGGTCTGATAGATTTTTTTTCAAGAAAGAACATGCCTTTCACCTTCTTTAAAAAAAAAAAAAATCTATCTATATTCTCCATTTACTTCTTATCAGCCAGTCAGGTCAATTAAGTATATCTTGTGCTTTTTTAAGATAAAAAATCATCATTTGGTGACTGTATAGTTCCCATACCCATCCAGCTGTCTTATGAATGTTCAGAAGAACCAGCATATATAAAGCTGTACAGTCTGCCACCACTCCTGGGAAAGAAACCTGTGTTCATGTATTTATTCAACAAATATTGACTGAGGTCTTGCCATATACCAGGCACTTCCTAGACACTGTCTTTAACAGCTGGAAATGAGAAAAAGATAAAAATCCTCACTTTATGGAATTCGTATGTCCTGGTGATGGAGTGAAAATATCATCCCTAAGATAAAGGCAATCTCCCCACTCACCATCTCAGCTATCACAGTCTCTCAGTTGTGTCCGACTCTTTGAGACCCCATAGACTGTAGCATGCTGGGCTCCTCTGTCCATGGGAGTCTCCAGCCAAGAATATTGGACTGAATAACCATTCCCTTCTCTAGGAGATCTTCCTAACCCAGGTATCAAACCCAGGTCTCCTGCATTGCAGGCAGATTCTTTACCATCTGAGCTATGAGGAAACCCGGTACTTTTTATGAATCATTCATTTCATCCTCAAAATCATCTACTTTGGTAGGTAACATCATTATTTCTACTTTAAAAATGAGAAAACTGAAATTTTGAGGGGTTATGGCTGTACAAAGATGAAAAGAGGTCTGTCTGACTCACCACTAGACTGAATTTGACATTGAGAAAAAAATCACTGACCTAGAGAATCCCTTGGTTTTGACCCTGACTTCTTTTGAAAGTGTTCCCAGAGAAATCCTTCTTAAATATAATAGCTTATTCAATTCAGTATTTACTGAACCTTCCTATGTGTTAAGAGCTACACTAGGAGTTGATAACATGGTAACATATGGTTCCAGGCTTCACAAAACTTTTGAGACAGGGCAAAAAGAGAGATGTAGGCAATATGATGGGGTAAATGCCACAAGAGAGTTGTAAACAGAAGGTTAAAGAAGCACAAAATAGGAGCAGCTAAGCCCATGCTGTGGTAGTCAGAGAGTTCCTCAAAAATGACAGCATTGGGGAAAATATATGTGTGTAAAGGGGTAGGGTGGAGGGGATGGAGGAGAAACAGCATGACAACAAAGTGAGAGGAATGAGGAACATGTCAGGAATAGCATACAATCCTGGAATAATATGATATACTTGGGAAACTTCATTCTTGGTCTTACTCTTCTCATTGTTTTTATTCAAACTTCTCACTGTGTAGGTAGCTTTGCTTTCATCTCTAAAATAACATGGTGATAGGGGGTAATGGTAACATGATATCAGGTCTTAAAAACACCTTTACCTCCTTTCAACCAGAGAACAATTAGATTTTCTTTGAGAAAAAAAAATATTAGGTTGGTCACTATGTTACCAAACGATGACTCCCAAGACTAGAGTCAGAGTGAGGTTCCACAGCATTTCAAAACCAAATCATTTTCTACAGTGGAATTTTTACATGTGAGCTGACCATCCTTCAAACTAATTCATATGGATAGAAACAGCTTCTGCATGCTTCCAGAGAGTAATTAAAAGAGGTGTCTATTTTTTAAGAGACTTTTTTTGTAGCACCAGATGCTGGTGTTTCTGCTCAAATCTATGAAGCCATGGGCTGAGATCCACATGCATGCCCTGCCACATGGTATATGTTTTCAATCAGTGCTACAAGGTTGTTATTTTTTTCAATGTCAAAACTTAACCCACACACAGTCTCAGGAGGCACAAAGATGCCGAAGCCACAATGCTGGGTTGTAGGACCTAATATCCATGTAATGATGGGATTGGCTACAGGGCACATTTGGAAATAATCTTCAGCCTTTGGGATTGAGACTGAGGGCAGGAAATAATAAAATTGTGTGAAGCTACTTTGCCTCCTCCTTCTACTCCCAACATTCTGTACTTTGGGTAGAGGATATCAACATTCCACTGGACTCAAGGAAATGTTGAGAATGACAAAAGATAAAGTGTAGAGGTAGGTAGAGCAAGCAAGCACCTGGGAGAATGAAGGAAAGTCAAGCGAAGGGTATTTGGCAACAGAGGAACAGGGAAGAAAGGCTGAAACTAAACTGTAGACATTGGAAGTCTCCAAACATCCTATCAAACAAACAGACAAAGGGAAATTCTTTTCTAAGTAGCATGCACTTCACCGAGGGAACTCGATGACACAAGAGTTTTACTGAGCCAAGGAACTCTGTAACTTTTGTCAAAGGGCTGGACACTGGGATGAATATGAATAACATCTGTAGCTCAGCTAAGTGGGGTGAAAGGGATGAGACTGACCCATCTTCTGGCACTGGCTACAGAAATGGACTCCTGGTTGGGCTTCTCCAAGAGGGTGAGGAGCCCAGTGGGTCAGTGGCCATTTTATGAAGTATTTGTTCATCTTGTTCTGAAATATCACAGCAAACTACAGGTAGGAAAGAAAGTGATCAGCAGCCTTATTCAGCCTCTACTGTGTCCACCTTAGACCCTGAAGATCTCCCTACTATATCTGTTAATGGAGCCAAGGATACAAATAGTGAAGTGTATTGATTTTCAGCATTTACCAAATACATCTGGTCATACTTTCAGAAGGAATATGTTAGCCAGTTATTAGATTAGAAAACACAAATGTAATAGACACACAGACTTTCTCTCAGGACTTTACATATGCAGATCTCCAGCTGTTAAAAGAGCTGTCAGCTGCTAAGTGTTGGGATGAGAGGTCCATTGTGATCCAGGTGCACAAGTGGTATAGAAGAAAGGGAAGGGAATCATAAGAGAGAGCAAAAGAGTCATTGAGGATACATAAAAAGAAATCCTTCTATGTAGAGTGTCACTAAGTCACTCTGGTGAGGATCAGTCTAATAACCAGTCTAGTGTTACAATAGCAGAGGTCAATGTCATGAATTAACTGGTTTACGTCTGATAATAATCGATTGCTTCACCAAGAATGTCCATGTTGCTTTCTTTATCCCTACCCCATCCATTCCATAGATGGTTAATGTACTTATAAAGAAACAGAAGTCCATCAAAAAGTTGTTGCTAACTCTGGTAAATCAGCAAATCATGCTTTTATTTTCTATTTTATTCCTAAAGTCATTCTGAGACTTTTGAAACAAAACAGAAGATGGTTTTGATGTACTAAGAACCCTTATTAAAAGCAGAGATCATCATAATAATTAAGCAGTTAATTAGAGAATTACATAAATAAATCTTAGATGCATTATTTATGAATCTTCTGTTGGCAATGAGACACTTTCTGGTAATTGGAGTTAGGTCATAATATCTATAATGAATCAATCTGTCATATATATGGTAAAAAAATCACTTCTAAATTCCACTTGGGTGAAGCTTTGTAGCAGATTTCAGGAATTTGTAACTTCTAATTCCATTTGGGTAGAACCTTTTAGATTTTGATAAATTATAGTTCCAATGTTGCAAATTTTAATATAATATTTAATTTTAAGAGATATTTCTGCTTCATTTTATAAAGGAAGCATGACTGAGGAACGATCTTCAAGTTCAAAGACAACTGGATGTGAATCTCTATCATTCCTAGCTGATTTGAATTAATTCCCTTTCTTAATGTCTCTGAGCCCTAGTCTCTTCATCTTCAAGTTAAGCATTACAATATCCAATGGTTGTTTTGAATAAATAAGATGAAATATGAAAAACATTTCAAACATAGTGGGTGCTCAGTAAACTTTACTACTTGTTAATACTCTCTATTCTTTCAGGTATTAAAATGTTCAGAAACATTTTAATAGGTATTTGTATGTCTCCAGCCCAATCCCTGCTGAACAGTAACACTAGAGATAAGGTTTCCTAACTGTACCAACATGTCCATTGTCATCACCGCTAGCCCAGATTAGTCTCTATTCATCCTTCGTCTGACTTACCACTCCCTTGATGGTTTTCCTTATCCTACTTTTTCCACCATATAATGCATCTGTCTTTCTCACTATTGATCATTCTCAAATACAATGCTTTTAATGCTCCTGTTTTTCTCAAAACATTCAGTTGTCCTTTATTTCACATAGTGTCAAAACTGAGTGTTAACTTCTGATCTCAACCATGGAGTGGAGTAATTGGCACCAATTAGCCTGCCTGCCCTAAGCAACTAGAAAACTTGACCAAATATATGAAACATTAGTTTTAATACATTGAAAAGCTGTCAACACAAGAATATATTGTCTAAGAGAAGTGAAACAAAGGCTATGAGTCTTTCTATTACTGCAGACTTTTGCCTGGAGGCATTTACTAGATCATTGTGGCCTCCCTGAGGGGCAGAGACAGAGATTAAATTCAGAGAAGCTGAAGGCACTGGAATTTATGGTGCAGTGTACCAATCAGTACAATGATGTGCTTGCTCTGCATATTTAACTTAAATGTATATGGCAGAAAGCAAAGAGGAATTAAAGAGCCTCTTGATGAAGGTGAAAGAGGAGAATGAAAAAGCTGACTGAAAACTCAGCATTCAAAAAACAAAGATCATGGCATCCCATGCCATCACTTTATGGCAAATAGATGGGGAAACAAGGGAAACAGTGACAGACTTTATTTTCTTGGCTCCAAAATCACTGTGGACAGTGACTGCAGCCATGAAAGTAAAAGAGCTTGCTCCTTGGAAGAAAAGCAACTAAAAATCTAGGCAGAATATTAAAAAGCAGAGACATTACTTTGCCTACAAAGGTATGTATAGTCAAGCTATGGTTTTTACAGTAGTCATGTATGGATGTGACATGAGAGTTGAACAATAAAAAAGGTTGAGCGTTAAAGAATTGGTGCCTTCAAACTGTGGTGCTCGAGAAGATTCTCGAGAGTCCCATGGACTACAAGGAGATCAACCAGTCAATCCCAGAGGAAATTGGTTCTGAATATTCATTAGAAGGACTGATGCAGAAGCTGAAACTCCAATACTTTGGCCACCTGATGTGAAGAGCTGACTCACTGGAAAAGACCCTAATGCTGGGAAAGATTGAAGGCAGGAGGAGAAAGAGATGACAGAGGACGAGATGGTTGGGTGTCATCACCAACTCAGTGGAGAGGAGTTTGAGCAAACTCTGGGAGATGGTGAAGGACAGGGAAGACTGGCAGGCTGCAATCCATGGGGTAACAGAGAGTTGGACAAGACTGAATGACTGAACAATAAAATCAGTTAGGAAGCAGCAACTCAGCTAGAGCCCCTAAAATCTACATAGGTTTCCTTGAATGTCTGTTTGAATACCAACTTTGAATGTCATGAACAAGGTGGGAATTCACGAATCCTGGAAAAGAACAATAGCTAAAGAAAGGTAAACTGTTGGAAAGTCAAGAAAGCTCTAAAAGTGACACAATGTTGGGAAACATTTGTATTCTAACTGAAGTAGAGATACTTTGCTGAGCACTGAAAGAACTTGGTAGGAACCTAGGAAAGTTATTGCCTCAAAGTGAGCTAAAATAGCTCCACAATAAATGCTATACTGGACAAACCCAAACCAATCTTAAAAATAAACATCCAAAGGATAACCTGGACTCCCCCATGTGACTTAATTGCCTGCCAAAATAAAATTCAACATTCTTTAAAGGAAGAAAACAATTTCCAGACTCTCAGCAACACAAAAATCACTTTATCTAGCATCTAATATGACTAGACATAAGAAGAATCAGGAAAATATGGCCCATAAATAGAAGAAACATCACCCAAGAGAAGGAGACCAAAATATGACAGAGAAAATTATTATATTAACACACAAAAATGTTAAAAAATAGTATAAATTTGTTAAGGGTTGAAAGGAAAATATGGATATAATAAAGAGAAAAATGCAAGTAAAAAGTGTCTCTTGAGTCAAAATAGACTTTACTTGAAATAAAAATGTTTGCATTATGGACATAACAGTAAATTAGTCATTGAAGAAAAGAAAAACAGTGAATTTATTGGTAGAGCAGTAGAAACAGCCCAAAACTAAATTACAGACAGAAAAAAGATTGAACAGAAACTAATTGAGCCACATATGGCCAATGAACTATGCACCTGAGCCACAGATACAAGCACTAGATATCACAGTCTACAATCACCACTAAAAACAAAACAATACAATACAAAAAATATACCATACAAACAAAACAATAAAATCTAATACAAAAGCAAAATAATACAAAGATCTATTAGTAAGCTAATAAAGGGCATAAAAGGGGATACCAACAATATTCAAGTAGTCCCAAAGAAGAAGAAAAAAAAATGGGAGCAACAAACAGATGGAATAAGTAGAAAACAAATCAACAAATCATGTTGACAACTATTTAAATGTAAATGGATTAAACACTCCATTAAAAGACAGAGATTATTGAACTGTTAAAAAAAAACACAAGACCCTACTGAATTGCCTGCATTATTTTAGAAAAAGTAGGCATCAGAGCAAGGAGTAGTACTAGAGACATAGAAGGACATTAAATAATAATAAAAGGGTCAATCAAGAAGATGTATAGAAGACTACACACAAAACTGGAGAATGTAACTTCTTACAAGAACACATGGAACATTCACCAAGATAGACCATATGGTGAGCCATAAAACATGTCTCAATAAATTTAAAAGGATTGAAACCAGAGAAGGCTTTTTGACCACAATGGCATTAAATTAGAAATTAAAAACAGAAAGATTTCTGGAAAACTCCTAGATATTTGGAAGTTAAACTGCATACTTCTAAATAATCATAAGACAAAGAAGAAATCAGGAAGAAAATTAGAAAATATGTTGAACTAAATATACATGAAAATTCAAATATATCCAAATTTATGGAAAAATGCTAGTTTTTAGAGCAATGATTCTCAAACTTTTTCATCTCAAAACCCTTTATAATTTTAAAAATGATTGACAATTGTAAGGGTTTTGTTCATGCGTGTATCTATCAGTGATTACTTTCTAAGAAATTAAAGCTAAAATTTAAAAACTATTTAGTGACAATAAAATAGAATAGTAAATCCATTGCCTATTAACATAGCTAAACCGTTTTTATCAAGATGACTGTATCTTCCAAAAACTTAGTAAAAATGATATGTTTTAGTTTTTAGTTTTCACAAATCTCTTTAATATCTTGCTAATGAGACCACAGCACAATTCTTAAATCTGCTTCTGCAGTCAAGCTTTTACCATAAATTATTTAACTGAACTATATAAGAAAGTCTAGCCTCACAAAGACTTTTAGTTAGAAATTGAGTGAGTATTTTAATGACCTTTACAGATAATTGTGGATATTTTATTTGACAGTATGCCAGAACTTGATAAGAAGTGGTCCTTTTAAAGATGAGTTGCAATACAAACTCTGAAGCCATATCAATGATTTTTTTTCTTGCACTCATTACATTAAACTCCATTAACCTGTTTTGCATGTTGAATGAATCTTTTATCCATACACAATTTTGTTCAGTTATGCATTGGTTGCTTGGAAAATATTGGTTCATTGAATTAAGCAGTACTTCAGAATACTGATTCATTATATGCTATCAAAACTTTCACTTGTTAATATAACTATCAATGTCATCATAAGAAATAAATTTTTAAGCCAACTTGGGAGAATTTTCCAAAATTCTAATTTTCACTTGAAAGTTCAAATAGTATTACTAGCAACAAAAATATTAGTTGATTTCTTGAAGTTACATGTCTTCTTCATTAATATTTGAGACAGTGACTTCCAATCATGCAAATTTTTATTAGTCACTTTTCCCAAGCAAAACTGATGTCCTCTGGAAACAAACATATAAACCCAAAACCAGCTTGTTCAGCTTGCAACTGAAACAATCACGCAAGTGCTGAGCCTTGAGACAATCCCTATATTTTAATACACAGCAATAAAATACAATGTTTCATACATTTTCCATTTCCCCACAAAGGGTTTTAGAAAGACAAAAACTCAACAATAAGAAAACAAGCAACCCAGTTTTAAAAAGGGAAAAAGAACTGACATCTCACTAAATAAGATATCAGTTCAGTTCAGTTCAGTCACTCAGTCGTGTCCGACTCTTTGTGACCCCATGGACGGCAGCACGCCAGGCTCCCTGTCCATCACCAACTCCCGGAGTCCACCCAAATCCATGTCCATCAAGTCAGTGATGCCATCCAGCCATCTCATCCTCTGTCTTCCCATTTTCCTCCTGCCCCCAATCCTTCCCAGCATCAGGGTCTTTTCCAGTGAGTCAACTCTTCGCATGAGGTGGCCAAAGTATTGGAGTTTCACCTTCAACATCAGACCTTCCAATGAACACCCAGGACTGATCTCCTTTAGGACGGACTGGTTGGATCTCCTTGCAGTCCAAGGGACTCTCAAGAGTCTTTTCCAACATCATGGTTCAAAAACATCAATTCTTCAGCGCTCAGCTTTCCTTGTAGTCCAACTCTCACATCCATACATGACGAATGGAAAAACCATAGCCTTGACTAGACGAACCTTTGTTGGCAAAGTAATGTCTCTGCTTTTCAATATGCTATCTAGGTTGGCCATAACTTTCCTTCCAAGGAGTAGGTGTCTTTTGATTTCATGGCTGCAATCACGATCTGCAGTGAATTTGGAGCCCCAAAAAATAAAGTCTGACACTGTTTCCACTGTTTCCCCATCTGTTTCCCATGAAGTAATGGGATCAAATACGATGATTTTAGTTTTCTTAATGTTGAGCCTTAAGCCAATTTTTTCACTCTCCTCTTTCACTTTCAGCAAGAGGCTTTTTAGTTCCTCTTCACTTTCTGCCATGAGGGTGGTGTTTGCATATCTGAGGTTATTGATATTCCTCCCGGCAATCTTGATTCCAGCTTGTGCTTCTTCCAGCCCAGCGTTTCTCATGATGTACTCTGCATATAAGTTAAATAAGCAGGGTGACAATATACAGCCTTGACGTACTCCTTTTCCCATTTGGAACCAGTCTGTTGTTCCATGTCCAGTTCTAACTGTTGCTTCCTGACCTGAATCCAAGTTTCTCAAGAGACAGGTCAGACGGTCTGATATTCCCATCTCTTTCAGAATTTTCCACAGTTTATTGTGATCCATACAGTCAAAGGCTTTGGCATAGCCAATAAAGCAGAAGTAGATGTTTTTCTGGAACTCTCTTGCTTTTTTGATAATCCAGTGGATGTTGGCAATTTGATCTCTGGTTCCTCTGCCTTTTCTAAAACCAGCTTGAACATCTGGAAGTTCACGGTTCATGTATTGCTGAAGCCTGGTATACAAATGGCAAATAAGTATATTAAGATGTTCACTGTCTATGATGTCATTATAGAAATGCAAATAAAAATATTATAAGATACAACTACCCACTATTAGAAAGGCTGAT
The DNA here is from genome assembly GCA_007570785.1 of Antilocapra americana. NCBI lineage: Eukaryota > Metazoa > Chordata > Mammalia > Artiodactyla > Antilocapridae > Antilocapra > Antilocapra americana. Next base: position 5,079,095 of record ML660213.1, read on the forward strand.
TGCCAACTGTTGACAAAGATATGGAGTAATAGAAACCATATGTATAATTCATTACTGATGGGAGTGAAACATGTTATAGCCACTTTGAAAAACAGTTTGATGTTTCGTTACAAGACTGAACATAGTTTTACCATACAATTCAGCAATCACATTCCTAGTGACTTCCCCAGCTGACTTGAAAACTTATATCTACATGAAAACTTGCATACAAATGTTTAGAACAACTTTATTTATAATCACCAAAAACTGGAAGCAATCAAGATGTCCTTTAATAAGCGAATGAATAAACAAATTTTGGTACATCCATACAGTGGAATACTATTCATTGCTAAAAGAATTGTGCTATTAGGCCAAGGAAAGACATGGATAAATCTTAAATGCATGGTGCCAAGGGTGGCAAGTTATTGTGTAAAGGCTTCAAACTGCACGTTCTTCTTTATTTGGAATTCTGGTAAAGGCAGACTACAGACATAGTGAGCAGATCAGTAGCTGCCAGGGGTCTGGAGAGAAGGGTTAAACATGTGAAGCAGGGGCATTTCTAAGGTAGTAGAACTATTCTGGACCACATTATAATGCTGGATACACAACACTATGCTTTTGTCAAAATTCATGGAAATTCATAGCACCAAGAGTGGACTTTAATATATGAAAATTTAAAAAAATTCATCTAGGAGATTAGGGAATCCCAGGATGAAATACAGAATATGCCAATGTTATTTAACTGTACATGAAACAGCCTCCCTGAAGAGGGTAGAGGGCAAGGGTTGTGATGAGTCAGAAGAAACCATATGCAAGCACTATGCATAGTTTCCCAGGGGAATACAGGTTACTATTTCTGAAACTACTACACACATGCACTCTTTGGGGAAGCAATAATAATTATTAGTGTATTACATATAATGTATGGTATATAAACTATTATACACACAGTTTATATATTATATGTGATTATATATAATTACATTATATATAACATTGAATATATAGTGTAATATTTAATATATATACCTATAATTACCATATGTCATAAGGTAATAATAGCAATAGCAGAGTATTATGTATCTGAGAACTCTCTGTCCTATTTTTGTCATTCTTTTCAGTAAACCTATAAGTATTCAAAAATAAAAAGTTTACGTGAAAAAGACAAGCACTCGAAGATTGACATTTAATAAAGTTAATAATTGTTACCACTTCATCATCAGCATCTTGAAGTAAAACTGGCATAGCTGCAAAGAAGGTAAAGCTGTAAAGAATGCATAGCTGTGAAGACTATAACGTCAACTCTTATAGCTTATACTCTAAATCACACGAAGGTGCCCATAACTTTATATACCATTGCTTTCATATCATCAGGATATACCATAAATGTCAATATAGTAAGAGTCAGTTTTTCAATATGGTCAAGAAAATTGTATGTTTTTTTCAGATCCCCAAATGGGATATAGTTATTCCAGGGGTCTGAGAATCACATCTGAGAATTATTAATTAGAGGCAAATGTATAGCTTTAAGTAATTATATAGAACAGACTCGTGGACTCTGTGGAAGAGGGCAAGGGTGGGATGATATGGGAGAATGGCATTGAAACATGTTAATTAGCATATGTGAAATCAATCGCCAGCCCAGGGTTGATGCTCGGGGCTGGTGCACCTGGATGACCCAGGGGGAGGGAGGAGGGAGGGAGGAGGGAGGGGGGTTCTGGAGGGGGAACATATGTAAACCCATGGCGGTTTCATGTCAATGTATGGCAAAACCAACACAATAAAGTAAAGAAAATTAAAAAAAAAAATTTCCACAAAGAAAGCTTCAGGCCCTTGTGTTCACTGGCAAGTCTGTCAGAAATTTAAGAAATAAATAATGCCAATCCTACATAATTTTTTTCAGAATGAAGGTGGCATAAACAGACATAACGAAAAGCTGGAAAATGACCTCACAGCAAAGCTAGAGATCAACAGTCCTCATGAACATGGATTCATTCAAAACTCCATGCTGCAACTAAAGATATCATATGTTACAATGGAGATCGAAGACCCTGTCTGTGGCAACTAAGACCTGGTGCAGCCAAATAAATTTAAAGAATGAAAAAACAAAAAGCTAAACAGGTGAGAAGTGAGAGAAATGACACCATTTCTTAAAAAAAAAAAACCCTTAGGATTATGAATATTAACAAGTAGGGTCCCACAACATATAAAAATTTTAATGCATCATGACCAAACAGGTTCAAAATTACATGACCCCTAAATTCAAAGAAGGTTTAACATTTGAAAATTAATCCATGCAATTCACCTTATAAACATAATAAAGATAACCCATAGGATCATCTCGAAGATACAGAAAAAAAAGTATGAGACAAAATACAAATTCCTGCTAAAAGTCTTTCAGCAAATTATTAAAAATTTCGGCAAACAGAACACATGTATACTCATGGCGGATTCATGCCAATGTATGGCAAAACCAACACAATAATGTACAGAAAAAAGTTTTTCCTGAATTTTTTACACTATAAAAATAAATAAATAAATAAATAATAAATTTTAAAAAGAAAAAAAACTTTAGCTAACCTCATTTAAAAGTGAAAACCTGCATGTTTCCACCTAAGATGAAGTGCAAGTCATGGATATCTACTTTTACCACCTTCTGCTCAGCATTGGAAGTTCTAGACAATGTACTTGTGCAAGAAACAGAAGTAAAAATCAACCATATTGGAAAAGAATAAGTGAAACCGTAATTATCTACAAGAGGCATGTATATGAACATACAAAATCCCAAGCACTCGTCCCAAAAGCTAATATAACTAATGAGTGAATTTACCCAGATCACAGATGGGAGATGAATATACAAAAACCCATGGTGATTACATAAAACAGCAGCAACCAATTAGGAAAAAATTGCTGAGTGAAAAAATCCAGACACAATAGATTATATACTGTATGATTTCATTCACAAGAAGTTACAGTCCTGGGAAAGTTAATCTATAGGGACGAGAAATAAGGTTCATTGTCAAAGTGCATGAGACTGAAAGAAAGTCTATATATCTTGAATGATGACTGCATGGCTCCATATATTTGTCAAAACTCATTGAACCGTACAGTCAAAATGGGAACATCTGATTGTACATGGAATGTATTTCAATGCAGTTGTAAAAAGAATAATAAATAATAACTGTATCTTGGCCAAGATTCTCATCTTGCCTTCTTCTACCCCATCTCACCTAGAGGATCTTATTTCTGCTAAATACATCCTTCTTTTGGGCCATTTTATTAAATGTTACTAACAGGCCAAGCTTATTACCACCGTTGTCAGTTCATTCATGTTGCTCACCCAAAGTTTTAATATTTCCCTAAATTCTCCCTTTCTGTTTTTAACTCCCAAATTCCCCATTCTCCAAATTAGCTGTGAAGCACTTCCTGGTGTGTGCAATGTCTTCTGAGAATCCCTGTCCTCAGTTTTGAACTCCTACAACATGTAGAGTTTAAATGAGCCATACAAAAAGCACTCATATGTTATCATGAGTGCTACCGTTCTCTGCAGGTGATTGTAGGGGCGTACCATCCACATCCCTCCTCTGATACTGAAGCCCTCGCTCCCCTAGCACTGCTAGCCGATGGCTCTCAGCTGAATACCTCTCTGGACTTCCTTTGGCTGAAGAAGCTTACCTTCCCCAAGGTCAAGCCGCCCTGTAGAGACAGCTTGCCTCTAGGGACTGGTTCTATTACAGGTAGTAAGTCTTGTCACTCTTGCCCCCAATATGGGGAAACCTTGTTGGCTATCCCAGCTCTGGACTTCCCCAGTAATTAATGGGCTGAGACCTGTGCTGCATCTCATGGCAGTTTATCCTCTCCCTCTGGCCAATCCTCATCCTGCTTTCCTCTCTCCTTTGCAGACTGATGTTCTCCAGGGTTTTTGCTGATAAATTTTCTGCCTGCATCTCAGATTCTGCTTCCCAGGGAGTCCAAATACAGATTGTAAACCAGGTGAGGGCAGAGAATCATAATTATGCCCCTCCCAGACCCCTTAAAATTTATATTAACTCCTAATGAAAGCTTGCTATTATCACTGAAAGTCTTGAGCAGAGAGTGTGTGGGCTGGGTGTCCCAGGTCAGGAGTTTTGTCAAGAGCAATGCTCAAGGAGATGCCCCAGGACTCTGCACCCACTCTGGTCTAGGACCCAGCCACCAACCCGCTGCCTAAACAAAGTCATACACTGCATCTCTGACTGAGCTGTCCCTCAGCTGTTTGTTTTTATGGGTTGTTGATATTGTTTAGTCATTAAGTCATGGATGACACTTTGCAACTCCAAGGACTGTAGCCCACCAGGCTCCTCTGTCCATGGGGTTTTCCAGGCAAGAAAACTGGAGTGGATTGCCATCACCTACTCCAGGTGATCTTTCTAACTCAGGGATCAAATCTGCGTCTCCTACATTGAAAAGTGGATTCTTGACCACTGAGCCACCAGGAAAGCCCTTTTATGGGTTACACCATCCCTTTGTGTAGTTATTAAGTCCTGTCTGACTCTGCAACCCCATGGACCATAACCTGCCAGGCTCTCCTGTCCATGGGATTCTCCAGGCAAGAATAGTGGAGTGGGTTGCCATTTCCCCCTCCAGGAATACCATCCCTTTAGAACCACTAAAAGAAAAGGGTGGGTGAGGATGATCAAAAGTTTTTAGTAGAAACTATAGAGTATTTTACTTCATTCTCCCTAGCTCAATTTTTTCTGTCCCACTACATTTTTAAACTAGCTTGCTTTATTCATATTTTTATCACAGTTACACGTCTTTCGCTTTACAATGACTCTGTGGCATTAAATAGATTGCAATTTTTTAGCATTCTTTTATACATACATGCATATGATATAGATTTCCAACACAGAGGGCACTTCCTAGATGCCATATTTCAATCTATATTTATTTCCCAAGGTGGCAGCTGAGGCATGAATGCCATGGGGATGTGGAGATGCTACAGGGCCTTTTAGAAAAGAACCTCACTCAGCGTAACCAGAGAGATGAATTTGTTTCCTCTCTGGGAGCAGCACCTTACTTCCCTTCCTTTGTGCATCTGCTGAAAACTGGGACTGTAGATTCCCAAAACAAATATTAATCATCTGCTTATTTTCCCAAAGAAAAGCCTATTCCTACAAACAAGAAGAAATTGTCCTGGAACTGGAGAGATCAGAGAGTACAATTTTTATCCATGTATTTAACTAATTATGGTAGTTTTACTGTTTTGAAAAGGCCATCTACCAATTTCACTTGTGTATATGGGCAGGCAGGAAATCAAATAATCTATCAGATGAAGGTGAAATGCATCCCAATAAATCTTTATTGTGAAGGAGCAGCTATCACAGAGCACATTTTATTTGCTTAAGAGAAGACAAGACGATCATTAGTAACCAGATTCCCCATGTTCTGTGAAGAGATGGAGCTGGTCATCTGGTCATCCTACTTCAGGCCCCGGTTGACAGGAAGAGATTACTCGTGGGCACAGCAGCAAAGTCCCACAGCCATGCCAGGAGGGACCAGGCTAGGCTCTCCCGAAGTCACAAAATGAGGACTTGTCGGATAAAAGCAATTCCTCTGTGGCACGAAATTAAGGTAAGAAACAAAAGCCAAAGCTCAGACAGCATTATAAACTTCATGTAAGTCAGCAAATGAGGGATTTTCCAGTTGGAGAAATCTTACATCATACTTAAGAAGGCAAAAAAGCAAAACAAATTCCTGGCAATTAAACTCACTTTTAATATAATAAAGAGATGTGCTGAGCTACCATTACATTTCTGGCTAATTACAAATCATGCTGTGGGTGTCACAAGACCATTGTGAAGCTTTGCGCTTACCTCAGCAATGGAGCAAATACCTCCATACCTCCGAGCATCTCCGTGGTCTTAAACTCTTAAAGGATAGACAAAGCGAACTGTGTTTTCTTACATCAGGGATTTATCCCCTTTTTATTCTCAGCGTTACATCAGCCTCATTATTTGGGGGCTTGAGTTCTTTAGAGCCTAAAACAACCCCACTTTGGAGATCAGACAGGAAGTTTTTCGGTGAACAATGGAGGGAACAGAAGCAGATACTGCAAAATTCACCCAGTACAGTCCTTCACAAAGCCTTCCTTTCTTCTTTAAACTAACAGCCCTCACTTCATTTTATACTTGAAGGTCATTTGCTGAAACATGGGACGTGGGTTTAATGATCCAGTTTCTTAAAATAAACATGGAGCACATAACAAATAACATCCATGTACTTATTCACAGGGAAAAAAAAATCTATAAACAGACACACACAAGTAATGAAAATGTCACTGAAGGGATATAAACTGATTGTAAAGAAAAAATGCAAGTCCAAAATTTGCTATTACCTGACACACCTGGAATCAAAACCATCATTTCTGTGGCGTGGTGGTCAAAGGCAGCTTTATTTCAAACTTTACACATAACATATAAAAAGGGCTGGTTATGAAAAGGCCACAAGACTGAAACTAGGCATGACATCCAGTTATATAAAGTGCAAGTGTGTGGGTATCTACTCAGAACAGCTGCATCAAAATTGCCTCCCTCTGAGAATCAGCCGTCTCTGTTTGCCCAAGGGCTTAGCAAGCTCTTCCCAGGTGGCGCTAGCAGTAAAGAATCTGCCCTCCAGTATAGGAGACACAGGACCCGCGAGTTTGATCCCTGGGTCATGAAGATCCTCTAGAGAAGAAAATGGCCAGGGGGAGGGAATCGGGAGGGAGGAGGGAGGGGGGGTTCTGGAGGGGGAGCATATGTAAACCCATGACGGTTTCATGTCATTGTGTGGCAAAACCAACACAATAAAAAAAAAAAAGAAAGAAAGAAAAGAAAATGGCAACCCACTCGAGTGCTTCTTGCATGGAAAATTTCACAGACAGAGGAGCCTGGCAGGCTACAGTCCATGGGGTTGCAAACAGTTGGTCTCAAATAGAATTTTCATGGCATCTCCCCAAAATTCAAATTCATAGCTTTGGAAAACTCAGTTAGGATTGTCACCTATCTCTCCACATGTGAGAAACTCCCCCTAAAGCATTGCTGATGATAGAATGGAGCCAGCAGGAGCTAGCATAGCGCCAGGCGAACTGCTACCCATACCAGATTCAAGCTGAGAATCGTAAAAGCTTATCTAAAGCTTTTTCAAAGTGAGGGAGCTCTTGGAATGGAGCTGGAAAACCTGTACCATGAGATTTTCTTGGTGATAAATTTTAGTTATGCTTGCTTCTTCTTAGTGCAGAATTGATTGATGGGACCGTCTCTTAGGGTTTGCCATTTTCCTCTTCAAATTCATAACACTTGAAGACTTGCTTTCAAAACGTTCATGGCAGTTTCCACTCACAAACGTCAGTGTAGTCGTTTAACAAACATCTGCCCCTGTATGAAAAGGTAAAGTCCATGAGTCACAAAATCTTAATCAAAACCCAGCAAAGTCCCAGGTGAAGAGTAAAGTCACAAGTATATTTATATAAATCAATGAGTAGAAAATAAAGGATTAATGTAGGCATGTTCATTCTTGTGTACATCCATATACATACCATGTATTTCCCTTGTAAAGGGAAATATAAGAAGACATTTTCTGCACGTATCATACCCCTTTAAATGAAACCAGACCCATGTATCCCTTATCTTCACATAGAGGAAACATATCTTCACACAATAAGTGTGTTTTTAAGTGCATGCTCCATGATGGCCAGAGGAGAGGGCTCTTGTGGAGAAAAAAAGCAAGCACCATTATCAGGTCTGAACAGGCTTCTCTACTGGGGAATGAACTTTCTCTTCCCTTGTTTTTTTTTTTTTTTTTTTTCCTGCCAGGCACACAGAAAAGATGCAAAAGATGATTAGAATACAAAATGAGAATTTGTGATAAAGGAGAAGATGATGTTCTGTTAAGACTCAAAAATTTAAAAATCACATTTCCCCCCCTCTTTCAGCACAGGGAACAAAACACTCAAAAAAAGGAGGGGGCATATTTCTCTCATAACAGCTTAACTTGTATGAGTCCTAATTCTCTGATACAGATGAAAACTAGCAAAGGGTCCATTTGGTACAGGTTTACAGCCATCAGCCCTCTGATCTCTCAATTAAAAAACAGGTTCATTGTTTTCCACAAGGGCTGCCTCCTGCTTTCAGACTTCTTCCAGATCACTTATAGTTTGATTTAGCTGTTAGATGTTTCTCCTTTAGCCGTGAGAGTCTATCTGGAGAGAAATTTTAAAGCTGACCTTTTTTTCAAACCACCTATTAGAGTAGATTTATTTGTTAGGGAGAGTGTGCATCTTCACATTTCCAGTTTGTTCCACATCCAAAGCTATTTCTTGGTGTTGAAAGCTTGGAGAATGCAGGAATGTGCTTTACCATGCACTTTTGCCTCAGCTTCTAAATCCAGGCTTTGGGGTCCTTCACACTCAATTTAGCAACATGCTTGTAAAATATATGCTCAGCAAAGCTGGGTTTGATGTCCAAGACGTCCAAAGTCTTTAGAAAGCCTTCTTAGAAATTGGAAAAGTTGCTTTTCCAATAGCAGCATGCAATAGCTACAGAGAAAGGTGTTATTAAGGGAAGATCAGTATTCACATTATTTATGACAACAGCAAGGGGGAAAGGGAACTTGAATCTTGGTGGGATTGAGCTTGGCGAGCATCTTTGATTTTAAAACCATTCTATTTTGGCAAAGGCAGTCTTTCAGTGTCAATTTTTGTTTCTCAGAAGTAAATCATACCTTCCGAAAACAGTTAATCTTTCCTTCATTTAGAGAGATAAGCATCCATGCTTTGTCCCTCTACTTTGGCCAGCAAAACCAGTAATATACTGAGGAATACCAAAATGAAATGTTAATCCACTTGCAACTTCTCTTTCTTCTCTGTTTTGAAAGATTATTAGGAATGTCAAAATCCTCCTTCTGACACCCAGAGAAGTAAAGCAACTTGTCCCAGGTCGCACAGTAGGAAACTAGCGTGTGAGTGTGAGACTGTTAGTCAGTCATGTCCAGCTCTGCAAACCGTGGACGGCTGCTCTGACCATGGAATTTCGAATACTGGAGTGGATAGGCGTTCCCTTCTCCAGGGGATCTTCCCAACCTAGGTCACCTGCATTGCAGATGGATTTCTTACCTTCTGTGCCACCAGGGAAGCCTAAGCATAGTTCTAATCCTAGTTCCTTGCATAAGTCATCACACACATACACACACTTTCAATGCAACTCACTTAATAGCCAATTGCTACGTAACATATGAAACTAGACACATAGACAGCCAAAATAAAGTTTTTAAAGGATTGGGTGTGCAAAGGGAAACCTTTCAGTAACTTAGAAGATTAACTTACATGAATAATTGATTTCCCAATAGCACTGGATAAATCTTATTGTAAAATCTTTGTTTTGCATATTTCACATGTGAATTAGATATGTTTGTTACTCTGTATAGCCTTCAACTTTTCTAAAAATGTTTATTTTGCTGAATTATAGCTGATTTGCAATGTTGTGTTAATTTCTTCTGAACACCAAAGTGAATCAGTTATGTGTATATATATTTTCTCTTTTTAATATTATTTTCCATTATGGTTTATCACAGGATACTGAGTATAGTTTTCTGTAGGACCTTGTTGTTTATCTTTTCTGTATATAATCGTTTGCATCTGCTAGCCCCAAACTCCCAATCCATCCCTTCTCCATGCCCTCCCCCTTGGGAACCACAAGTCTGTTTTCTGTGTCTGTGAATCTGTTTCTCTTTCGTAGGTATGTTCATTTGTGCCATATTTTAGATTCCACATACAAGTGATATCATATTTTATTTGTCTTTCTCTTCCTGACTTACTTCACTTAGTATGATAATCTCTAGGTCTATCTTTGTTGCTGCAAGTGACATTATTTAATTTTTTATGGCTGAGTAGTATTCCATTATATGTATGTACCACATCTATTTTTAAATAAATGAAAAACTTGAAGTTATATAGACAAAGTCAGAGTCTTACAAAGTTTGCACAAAGGAATAAAAAAACAATGTAATAATAAAATGTTTCTGTGTGATATTGTTTGCACTCCACTCTCTATCCGAATTCCTTTACTGTCTCACACCTGGACAATCACAACAGCATTTTGATTAGTTCCCTAGCTTAATATTTCCTTTCTTTAATCTCTCCTGAGCAGAACTGAAAAATACCACGTTGATGACACTCCTTTGATTAAAATAGAACAAAATTTCTTATTGTTTGTCCAATAAGATTTAACTTTTCAGCTAAGATTCCAAATATTCTATGGCGTATCCCTTTTCACTCGTATCTTTCATTGCTTCTTTTAGTCAGTGTTCATTTGTGTCAAACTTAACTACTTGCCACTTTTTACATGTGCCTTGAGATTTACTGCCTCCATACCTTCTTCTGTCATCCTTCCTGTATTGAATCTATTCATCCTTCAAGTCTCTGCTTAAAAGTGACTTTCCTTGATTACTACCGGCAGAAAAACTCTCTGTCTTCTCTGAGATCTTATAGTCGTTCACTTGTACCACATTTAAAGAAGTGAATCTGTTCCAAAAACTTTGATAAGTGTTTCCTTGAATTGCCTCATCCCATTCTCTCATCTGCAGGAGAGGAGTATGATATTATTCCCATGTGACAAAGGAACTTTCAGAAGTAATTTTTTCTAAATCACACAGCTAGTAAAGGGCAGAAATCATAGCAAACCTAACTGACTTTATACCCCCAAGATATGCATATATATATATATCCCCAAGTCATTAACTTCACGTTCACTGATGCCACCATAGCCCAAGACATCACCATCTCTTCCCAGGACTAGTGTCAGAATAATCCGTCTCTGCTTCCTCTCCTGTCTCTCCATAATTCATTGTCTTTACTTGTTCTGTCCAACATAATAGACACTGTTCACATGAAACTATTGAGCATAGGAAGAGTGTCTTCCCTGGTGACTCAGCAGTGAAGTGTCTGCCTGCAATTCAGGAGACCTGGGTTTGATCCCTGGGTCGGGAAGATCCCTTGGAGAAGGAAATGACAACCCACTTCAGTCTTCCTGCCTGGGAAATCCCATGTACAGAGGAGATTGGTGGGCTACAGTACATGGGGTCACAAAAGAGCTGGACACAATTTTGTGACTAAACAACAATGAAAGTGTAGCTTGACACTAGATTTTGAAGACTTACTATCAAAAAAGAGAAAAGGTATGCAAAATATTTAATTGATAATTTTTTCTGAATAGTTTTTTTCAGCTTTATTGAGGTATAATTGACAAGTAAAACTGTAAGATATTTAAAGTGTACATCACGTTGGTTTGACTTATGTACCATTTACAAAAGGATCCCCACCATCTAACATCTAATTAATACATCCACCATCTCACAGATTTATTATTATTTTTACTATTAGTCATTTGAGTAATAACACTTAGGCTTTACTTAAGAAAATTTCATAACACAGCAGCTATAGTCATTATGCTTTTTTAAATTAAATTTTATTGGAGTATAGTTGCTTTACAATGTTTTGCCAGTTTCTACCATGCAGCAAAGTGAATCAGCTACATGTATACACGTGTGTGTGTGCTAAGTCCCTGCAGTTGTGACCATCTCTGCGATTCTATGGACTGTAGCCTGCCAGGCTCCTCTGTTCACAGGATTCTCCATGCAAGAATACAGGAGTGGGTTGCCATGTTCTCCTCCAGGTGATCTTCCTGACCCAGGGGTCAAACCCATGTCTCTTATGTCTCCTGCATTGGCAGGTGAGTTCTTTACCACTAGCACCACCCGGGAAGCCCTGTGTATACACATATTCCCTCCTTCAGGCATTTCCTTCCCATCTAGGTCACCACAGAGCATTAAGTAGAATTCTCTGTCCTATATAATAGATTCTCATTAGTTATCTATTTTATACAATATTAGTCTATTTTTAACAATGTTAGTCACTATGTTTTACATTAAATCCTGAGATCTTATTCATCTTAGAGCTGAAAGTTTATGTCCTTTACTAACCTGTCCTAATTTCCCCCATGCCCAAGGATCTGGCAATCACCTTTCTATTGTGTTTCTAAGAGTTTGACCCTTTTTTTTTATATTTCATATATAAGTGATGCCATACCTTATTTGTCTATCTCTGTCTAGCTTATTTCACTTAGCATAATGCCATCAAATTCTATCCATGTTGTCAAAAATCGTAAGATTTCCAACTGGTAATTTTTTATATTGATTACATGTTGATTTCATAATATATGGGATATAGAGGTTAAATAAAACATATTATTTTTGCCCTTTTCTTTACCTTTGTTAAACCCATTACCTGTATGATTTAACTCTATCTTTTTAGGTTTGATAATAAATGTGCATGCATGCTCAGTCATGTCTGACTCATTGCAACCCTATGGCCTGTAGCCCACCAGGCTCCTCTGTCCATGGAATTCTCCAGGCAAGAATACCAGTGCGGGTTGCCATTTCTTCCTCCAGGAGATCTTCTCAAATCAGGGATCAAACCCACGTCTCCTGTATCTCCTGCTTTGACAGGTGGATTCTTTACCACTGTGCCACCTGGGAAGCCCAATTAAAAATAAAGATGTGGTGTTTAAATCTGTTTGAAGTGAGTATCATTACTCACAGCTAAAACATCTTACCTCCTAAAATCTTCTTATTTTCCATTTCCCAGCACAGTTTTCCACGTTTTGATCTTTGCACTCTAGCGTCTGATCTAGTCTTGCCATAGCTAGCTCCTTACAGTCATCCTAGGACCAACTGAAGTGATTTTGTCAGGCTATACCTTCCTTCATCAAACTCTAGAGTAGCCAGAACCTTCCAGTCATTCTTCATCTCATCCTGCTGTTTGTATTGTCTTCAGAGACCTTATCACCATCTGATCTTGATTTAGCGATTACTTCTTAGTTTGTTTTTCCTTAATAAAATGTAAACCCCATACTATGCCAGATACATAAGAGAGATTCAATAACTATTTGCTGAACAAACAAAAGTATAGAAACTTAATGAAGAGAAAGCAAACATATTAGTTTAACAGAAGAATCACTCCTTTTTCATGGACAGATACAGTCTCTATTTGGATTTATTCATATATGAATTCATATTGAGTCACATAAATGACACTGAATCTTTAATTATAGCCTTCTGAACTAATCAGGGTATCGCTTTTATGAATTTTATCAAGATTCAACTTGCTCATTTCAGCTGCTGCATTCATGCTAAGTCACTTCAGTTGTGTCTGACTCTTTGTGATGCTATGGTCTGTAGCACACCAGGCTCCTCTGTCCATGGGATTCTCTAGGCAAGGACACTGGAGTGTGTTGCTGTGATCCTCCAGGGGATCTCCCTGACCCAGAGATTGAACCCACGTCTCATATCTCCTACATAGGTAGGTGGATTCTTTACCACTAGTGCCACCTGGTAAGCCCTCCTCCTACTACAGCAAACTGACAGTTAAGAAGGTGAAATTTAAGTTAAACTATGAGCTTCTGTATCCAAAAGTTGTTTAAATAATCTATTTGGATTCTTTCCATGTTATTGATGAAAAATTTAATAGTTGCATCAGATATTTAATTTACTTTTGTTTTGGCTCAGTATTGATACAGCCAATGTCTGAAAACAAGGAAGGACATTACAACAGTGCTGCAAAGTATGACAAAGGTATGTACAAGGTCAAAGATAGTCTGAAACAAGGATACATTAACTGATGAAGAGTTAAAAAGGAGTTAGAGAAAGGAGATTCTGGAATCTTTTCTTAAAGGACTAGTGACCATCAATTGAACTGGGTGGAAGAAAGTTAATTTGCTTTCTGTCTGAGTAGTTTTCAGCCAAGTCTTAATGATCAGCATACATTCATGCATGAAATTAACTTATAATTTTCAAATCTCAATGATTCATCATCCTCCATGCTAACTTACTGTTTGAGCTGGTTCACAAAGTTGAGCATACACTTTCTGCTTTTCTGGTAGAAATATTAATAAAGAGCAAAATGACACAAGGAAAGGCGTCATGCAAGAGGAGGAGGAGAACCTGAGTTCCCGAGACTTGAATAAACAGCCTTGGATCACCAGGAGTTGACCTGTGCCATTTGACTGTCAATGTCAATTAATAACAGCTCTTCCCTAGATACCTCCACAAAGTTTAGGCCTGGGAATGTTGCCAGAACAGACCCCCTCTTCTCTTTTCTTGACAGTATTCCACAAAACTAAAATTCCTTTCAAGTTTAGTCATAAAAGGACTATCAAACAAGTTAGAAGCACAGATGTGACCATAATAAATGTAAGTCAGGGCCAGCATCTCCCAGGATAGTGGTGAAATTTTGACTTAAAAATTTCTCCCTGTTTTTAGAAAATTGTTATCGTTGTCTTGATGGCTTCCCTGGGAGCCTCAGCTCCGTAGTAGTGGAGCTATAAACTTTCAGCATTATGGCTAAGACTCTCCATGATGATAACCTTAAAATTCAGTGCCTTGAAGTTGGGTGTGTTGACAGTAAAAAATATCAAGATGATTGACTACATTTTCAATTGTATTCCAGATATTTGATTTTGTGCTTATAAACTTATATCAGTTCAGGTTAGCTAATCCTCCAACTAAAAAGACCTCATCTAGACATTTTGGCTGCAGGCTTAGTCTACAAAATGTTGCTATAGTGGGAGTGATCTATCTCACCATATAACCAATTTCTCACTAACATATATCTTGTCTAATAAAGATAAGAGCTGCAAAACTCAGCTTCCAGGAAGAAGAATGAAAAGCTTACAAAAGTATTGCAAATGATAATACATGCTTAAATGTCTACTAGGTGTTGCTGCTTGAGAAACAATTAATCTGATATTTAAAAAATTAGAAATATGGAAAAGGTCTCAGGGTAGCAGAAACAAAAGGACCCCTAAGGAGAAATCACAAAGATTCTCCATAAATACCAATCTGCCTTGGTTACTTTTCACTAAGTTATGCTTGGAAATAAACAACCTCAAAATGTAAGTGACTTAAAAACTACAAGGATGTATTTCGTTCTCACACATTCTGTAACCTGTAGACCAGTTTCTGTTCCATGGATCTCCACTGCTCTGGGATCCAGGCTAAAGGAGTGACTCCTCTCTGGTACAATGCCTTGTCATGACAAAGAGAAGAAAGAATAATGGTGGAACCCCAATACCTGCTGTGAAGCCTCAGCTGGGAAGTGGTACATATCATTTCTGCTCATATTCCATTGGCCAAATCAAGCCATGCAGCCAAGCTTGATATCCTTGGGGCGCCAAGTATAATCTACCACCGAGAACATACCAGAGAAGGAACCTATTAGGAGGGGCCCCATGAATGGTTGAGGAGAGATGGCATACTCTTGGAACCATAATACACTATTGTACAGTTTCTTCAGTGAAGCTGGAGGGTGGTACTCTTTTGTTGTGAATGTCTTTACTTTCTGAAGATTGGAAAAGAATGTAACAGTTTCTAATCACTTGGTGGTGACTTTGGTGGCATGATATAGGATGACAACTTTATGCAAATAGGTTTATTTTTAAGTTAAATTTATAATAATATTTGAAAAAAATAATTTGATTGACTTTTTGCCTTTTTAGACCTTGAACAAGTTGACACTGGGCTTGAGTATGTATGTCACGCTCATTCTGAGAGCTTAATTTCATGAAAAAGAATACTAAGTGTCATATTTAAGTACGCATCCTTCTAGAGTTCTTAATCTGGGGAACTTTTAAAATATGCTTCTTTTCTTTTATGAACCTATGTATTTTACTTTATTCACCTAAAAGTATTTGTCTGACAAGGAAACTGTAGGTTTCATGAGACTGACAAAGTGCAAGTGTTCAGATGGGCAAAAGCTGTTAATATTCTCTACTTGATATATGGTTTTATTAATAAAAATATAGCACCATTATTCTTTTTATTCTTTGGTTTTCTTCAATCATTTCCTATGTGGATTTTTTCTTTCTGACTAAATTATAAGCTGAGATAATAACTATATCTTTTTACTTCTATATTCTTCTTTCACTAGATCGGTATCTTTGGCAGCAAATAATAATAAAAAAAAGCCTATCTCACTTGTTTTACACAATGAAGTACATTTTTCATCTCACCTAGCATTAAATCAGGGAAGGCAATGGCACCCCACTCTAGTATTCTTGCCTGGAAACTCCCATGGACAGAGGAGCCTGGTGGGCTGCAGTCCATGGAGTTGCAAAGAGTTGGACATGACTGAGTGACTTCACTTTCACTTTTCCTTCTCATGCATTGGAGAAGGAAATGGCAACCCACTCCAGTGTTCTTGCCTGGAGAATCCCAGGGACCGGGGAGCCTGGTGGGCTGCCATCTACGGGGTCGCACAGAGTCGGATACGAGTGAAGTGCCTTAGCAGCAGCAGCATTAAATGCTGAGGTAAAGTTACCCTAGAATTTGGAGCTCAAATATCAAGGATACAATTTCTTTCCGCCTTTTTGTTATGTCACCCTCAGCATGTCAACTTTATTCTTTGGCTGTTCCAAACTTAAAAACTAGGCATCACAATGTGTACATATATTTTCTCACTATTATCATTTTTATTTTAACTTAAGAGCAGAGGGAATCTTACATAAGTACCCTCCAGAATACTATTCCCTGTCTTCTTTTCTAGAATTACATCTCAGAGCCATGCTGAAGCTATTTATTATTGGCATATTCAATTTAGATGTACTCCTGGACCTTGAGACAGTCACTCTTTCTGAGTCACATGGGAGCGGTGGATTCCCAAGTGAAAACAGAGGGCTGGAGGGCTTTGTCAGCAAGGAAAAAAGGGGATTAAAGTAGTTGGCTAGGCCACCAACAGTGTTTGCTGTGATTCCAGAGAAGAGGTTTTCAATCATCCAAAATGAAGAGTAGAATTGAAGCAATCATGTGTATAATTCAAACTACAACAATCTTGAATTATCTACAACATTTAAGCAAAAACAGAGTTTGTATAGCAAAAACTATAATAACATGGCGAATCACTTTATTTTACTATCACAAACCTGGCACTACACAAATATTTTTTTCAATAAGAACATCGAGAGTATATTTCTTCTTTATTTATATTCCACTTAAACCCCACAAGGATTTGAGCAGGCTCATTTAACTTTGAACAAGGGTGGGCATACAAATCTCTTTAATAATGAAACCAAATAAAATGGGACAATATTTTAAAATGTTCTTTTTGTTTCTTTTATATGACCTTCCCAAATAACAAACTCAGACATGTATGAAATGGAAACAATAAAAAAAGATGACTTCAGACTCATAAATTGTCACATCAGCATTCTGTCCTCTGTATAAAAAAGAAAACAATAGAGTAGAATTCTATTAACACTCTATAGTCTAGCTGAAAAAATATTTTAATCTTTGTGTGTGAGTGCTAGTGCATCAAGACCAGTGTACAGCACAAATTTGAATGTTTGTATTGGTTGGGACCAGGCCAAATCTTGATTTATTTAATTCAGTACAACATGTCCTGGTCATTGCAACATGCAAGGCACATGCAAGAATGCTAAAGATGCAAACTTGATCAAGCCAAGGGGTATTAAGAAGACAAGTGCATCCTCATATACAATACACCAAACTGTAATAAGTATTGTAATTGAAATAATTTAAAAAGTGCTTCTGGAGTACTTATGGAGAACTGGTTCCTTGGATCAAGGTGGAGTTTGCAATGAGAACTGCTCCAAGCAAACTATTGTCTGGTAGAGGAAAAAACAAGAAGAAGAAGAAGGATATTTTATGCAAAGAGAAAGCAGAGCAATGGCATGTGTGGCTCGCTTGCAGTGATGGGATGAGTTACATTTCAAGGAGCGTGCTAGCAGCAGTTTTTGTCCTGACTTGTGGCTCTTAGAGAACATTTAAGATCTAAGTACATTGTCCATAGCAACCCTTATCAAAATCCCCTGGGCTTTGCGTTTCTCCACATCCCCACAACTTGCAGAAGCTCCAGTTCTCTTACATGAGAAGAATTCTCTCACCCCATCCATCTCACTCTTTCTCACTTCCATTTTCTCTGTTCCTTCTCACTCTAAGCCCTATGAATGTCAACCCACTTTAACCCTGATTTCCAAAACCTGACTCGGGGAATCTTTCTTTCCATCTCCTTTTCTTCCAATCATCCTGATGCACTTGCCTATTGCCCTATATCTCAATTCTATATTCCCAAAATCCAGAAGCAGAAAGACTCTGAAACATTGGGGAAATAAAATGATATGAGGTCTCTTTTCTGCAGAAAGTTCATCAGCCCCCACAGATGAAAACTTTTTGTCCTATTGCATAAGAAAGCACTGAATACCAACTTCGCCAGGCACCACCAAGCAGCATAGGTAGAGAAAATGCTGGAGATGAGATTTGGTCAAGAATCTTGAGTCTAAACCTGGCACCACACTTCTAAGAAAGTGAACAGCCTCTCAGATCTGTGTTTTAGAGAAGGAATGCCATGGTTGTATGGAGTTCAAGGAAGCAATCATTTCTAACGCCTATCCTTCTGGGCTTCTCCAAACATAACTACCTCACCAGATGGGCTTCTGCAGTGATGCAGGGAAACTGTGCTAACTTTTCCAAATAAACATTTAAAATATAATAATAAAGGTCAATAATGTGGTGGCACTGAATCAGTTGTCCACTCTAACTTCCAGGCCTCTTTGTCAGGTTTCTGGCAATGAGAAAACATATCCATTGCAATTTCTCCCCATATAACCTTCACTTTCATATACATGAGTAGATCAATTCGCGGTTCTATTAATTCCTGCCTACATCAGCCTAAGTGTGCTGCTTAATTTCTCTAGACAGTAAATACTGCAAAACACCTTAAACAGTTCTGCACAGAAAGACATATCTGCATGCTCAGTCACTCAGCCACATCCAACTCTTTACAACCCCATGGACTGTAGCCCACCAGGCTCCACTGTCCATGGGATTTTCCAGGCAAGAATATTGGAATGGGCTGCCATCACCGTCTCCAAGACATTGACAGACAAATCCATGTTCTCTTCCCCCTGTCTTTCTTTCAGTACTGAACTGCAGGAAAGCCTTACCTGGAGTGACAACTCAAGGGCAATCAAAAAAGAGAGGGTTCAGAGACAGTAACTCTTTGTTTCCCCACCAGGTTTTTATTTCCACCAAGCACTTGTCTTTGGCATCCATTAGGAAAGAGCAGGTTTCTTCAGAAAGTACAGAAACAATCACACTGAAGGAAGTACTGCCCTTGTGGAGGCATCAGGGATGTAAAACTGTACTGCTTTTCCTGAGCACTAAATATGGTCATTGACTAGTGAACGGCATTCTATCAGTAGTTTTTTGGTTTCTTTGGATGGGTGCTATTAAATTAATGAAGCATGTCTCAGCAACAATAACTTTTTTTAAAAAATGTACTCCCACTTCCCCAGTCTCCTCCCATTACGTATGTGTGTGTATACTCAGTCCTGCTCAACTCTTTGGGATCCGTGGGCAGTGCCCACCAGGCTCCTCTGTCCATGGTATTTTCCAGGCAAGAACACTGGAGTAGGTTGCCATTGCTTCTTCTGGGGTATCTTCCCACTCCAGGGATTGAACAGGTCTCTCCTGCATTGGCCAGAGGATTCTTTATCACTGAGCCACAAGGGAGGCTCCCTCCATTCCACTGTCTAAAGCCAGCTCTTTGACCTTTTTATCCAACATTTCCCTGTTCTTTGAACACCTCTACCCCTGGTTCTTCATTTTCAGCCTTTGGGAAATAAGTTCCATGTTAATACATCAGTAGAAGAAAATAACATAGTGTGACCTGACCCAGATAGCATAATTATATTTGCAATCAAACCTTCTGAAGACATTAACATTTGTCTTATTTCAAAGACCAGCTCTACTGGCCAAAATTCAAGCAACCAAGCAGGTGAGGTAAGAAGAGCTTAAAGATTCTGTGACAGGGAACCTTTGCTATCATATTTATAGAAAAACAAACAAATGAATGAACAAAAACACTACTCTTCCTCTGCAGAGGGTATGTCCTAATTTGAGGATTTTAGAAATGTTAAGGGGCTTCCCTGATTTCTCAGGTGGTAAAGAATCCCCCTGCAATGGAGGAAACCCTGGTTCAATTCCTGGGTCAGGAAGATCCCCTAGAGAAGGGATAGGCTACCCACTCCAGTATTCTTGGGCTTCCCTCATGGCTCAGCTGGTAAAGAATCTACCTGCAATGAGGGAGACCTGGCTTCGATCTTTGGGTTGGGAAGATCCCCTGGAGAGGGGAAAGGCTACCCACTCCAGTATTCTGGCCTGAAGAATTCCATGGACTGTGTAGTCCATGAGGTTGCAAAGAGTCAGACACAACTAAGAGACTTTCACTTTCAGAAACATTAAAAATTAGAAGCATAAGAGAACTTAGAAATCTTGTCCAACTTCCTTATATTCCAAATAAGGAAACTGGGCTTCCCAGGTGGCTCAGTGGTAAAGAATCCACCTACCAATGCAGGAGACACAGGAGACATGGGTTTGATCCTTGGGTCAGGAAGTTCCCCTGGAGAAGGAATTGGAAACCCACCCCAGTATTCTTGCCCAGAAATTCCCGTGAGAGAGGAGCCTGGAGGGCTGCAGTCCAAGGGGTCACAAAGAGTCAGTGACCATGCACCCACAACAAGATCCCCAAGTGACACCACTGGAATCTCAGCAGACCCTTCTCAGTTCAGAAGGCCACCTTCTAAAAAATCTTTAGTGTGAGTCTTCATCTTTGCTTTCCAGTATGAACATTTGCTTCTGAGATATCCAAAACCATTTCACACAGTGTTGGAGTGTAATTAGTGTCCTTTGATGATGCCTGGAAATAAAAGTGATAAAAATTATTCCTACCCACTTTTTTTTCCCTAGGAAAGCAATTAATTCTACCATTCCTAGGCTGATCACTAAGAATTTGCAAGCAGTGTCCCCAACATTGTCCTAAAGTCAAAAATAATTGAGCAGTTGGTGCCATGTAAACATTTACATTGGCTGTCCCATGGATTAGCTGTGATTTAACCATCAGGCATGCTGATAGCTGAAACAATGAGTCACTTACTTTGACATGACAGTTGGGCGTTAGTGTATATTGGTGTGTATGTAGAGATTTTGCTGAACATAGATGGGAAACCAGGAGATGTGCCAGAATATCAGCAATTAATTAACTCATGTGACACAAGACTGTGAGGGCTTATCTGTACAACAGGTACAGCAGGTAAGAAACAATAGGGAACCTCCCTCCCTCGTCACTCATTGGGAAGGAAAGATAAGTCACAGTAGCTGACAGAATATAGAGTTGTGGGGGCTCAGTTTCACCTCATAAGGGGAATTCCCTTGGAATTACATGAGAGAAGAAATTGGGTTCGTGCTTGTTGAGTTATTACTGCAGTCTCAAAAGGAGTCTCTTGGTCTCTTTTGCTGTTAATTATGTATACTCTGCAGCAGCTTAATGTAATTAGGACTCTCTCTAGTGATTGCATGATAAGATATTCCCAGGCTTTTTCTTTTTTTCTTCAGTTCCCTGTTCCCCAGGCTCCTCTGCCTCAATTCTCCTTCAGAAGCTACACTCAAAAAGCTTAGTAACAATTGGAATCTAACTACATTTTAACATAACACTTACATTCATGCTTCTGTTCACACTGTAAAAGGTAATCTTTGAATGGTTTAAGCATCTGGATTCTATTACAGCAAAGTGTAGCACTTAACATGGAAGAGACTTTTTACATTTGTGTGGAATTCAGGCAGCTGCCCGAGCCACCCTTGGGCCTAGTTGTTTCAAAGAGATTTGCAACAGGCTTAAGTCAGAAATGATAAAATTGTCAAAAAAAAAGAAAAAAAGCTTTGGAATTCCTTTTGGAAGACAGCTAAAAAAATAAAATCAAACAAAATCTCCAAAAGGAAAAAGGAAGAGATTTCTGCCTGCAAATTTTTAATAATACAGTTTATTGGATCAAATACTGAAACTCCAAATAGTGCCTGCTGTGCATATCCAAGAAATGTTTCCACTTTTTTACTCTCAAATATAACATTGGTTTTACAATCCTGCAGATTACAAATCTCATCGGTCAGTTTTCCCCCCGCCCCCATAGGAATACTGGATATTTCTTCCATTTGTCCTATTTTATTTAAATAGTCCAAACCTCTGTGGTTTGGTCATTAAAATCCAGTTGGCAGAGAGAGGTTGAATCTTTATATTTTCCAGCTGAATTTCTGCCAGTTATGCACAAGCATTCTTAGCTATATGACCGTGTTTACATCAGCCATGAGTGGGGGTTTCTAGAGACCCCTTAAGCACCACAGAGATGAGGGATTACTGAGACCTATCATCCTTGCATAAAGAAAAGACAAAGACTTCCAAAAAGTGATAGCAACCCAAATGAGAAGTACCTGCCCAAGGAAAGTGATGCCAATCTTATCTCTGGTGCCCACGTTTCTAATTTAGACAGAGCAAGACACATGAAATACACCATAGCCAAATAAAAATGTCTTTTCTCTGGTCGGGCAAGAAAGGAATAGAACAAAAGAAAATGTTCAAGTCATACACGTAGGAAAGAGAGGTAAGTGGAGGAAATTTTGGTTAATGCAGTGGAGGTTGTCTCAGAAAAGTACATTTGACCTAATGACATCTTAGAAAAATCCATCTTAAAGAAATTTCAGGGGACTTTGAATAGCCAAACCAATCTTGAAGAGAAGAACCAAACTGGAGGTCTCACGCGTCCTGACTCTAAAACTCACTACAAATTACAGTAAGAAAAACAATCAATGTGGTACTGGCATAAAGGCAGAAATAGGGACCAATGGAATTGGACAGAGCCCAGAAATAAACCCTCACATGTATGATCAAATGATTTTTACAAGGGTTCCTAGACAACTCAGTGAGGGAAGGACAGTTGCTTTTTTTTTTTTTTTAATTGTGCAGGGAAAACTGGATATCCACGTGTAAAAGAAGGAAACTAGACTCTTTCTTTATACTATATACAAAAGTAGTTAGCTCGCACTGGATCAAAGACCTAAATGTAAGAGCTAAAACTATAATAATCTTAGAAGAAAACAGAGGAAATGCCTCAAGACATTGGATTTGGCATTGTTTTCTTGGATAAGACCAAAAGCACAGACCACAAAAGAAAAATATAAATAAATTAGATTACATCAAAATTAAAAGCTTCTGTGCATCAAAGGAGACTATCAGTAGAGTGAAAAGGCAACCTGAAGAATAGGAGCAAATATTTACAAATCATATCTCTAATAAAGGGCTACTATCCAGAATATATAAAAAGACTCCTACATTTCAAAAACACAGCAAGAACAAACAAATTGATTAAAGAATGAACATTCAAAATGTTTATTCAAAATAAATATTTCTCCAAAGAAGATATACAAATGAAATCAATAAACATGTGAAAAGATGCTCAGCATCACTAATTGTTAGGGAAAAACAAATCAAAACTGCATTGACCCACCACTTCACAACCACTAGGGAGGCTATTAGCAAAGAAACAGAAAGTAAGTGTTGACAAGGTTATGGAAAACTTGAAATCCTTGTGCACTGCTGGTGGAAAAGCAAATGGTGCAACCACTATGGAAAAGAATACATGTGATTCTCAAAAAAAAAAAAAAAATTAGAATTACCATATGATCCAGCAATTCTGCATATGGATGTGCACTCAAAAGAATTGAAAGAACAGGCTCAAATAAACATTTGTACTCATGTACTTAGCAGCATTATTCACAGTATCCAAAAGTGGAAGTAAGCCAAATATTCATCAATGGACAAATGAACTTTTTAAATGTGGTATATACATCTGATAGAATATTACTCAGCCCTCAAAGGAAGGCCATTCCAACACATGCTATAGTATGGGTGAAACTTGAGAATATTTTGCTAAGTGAAATTAGTTGTAAAAGGACAAATACTAAATGATTCTATGCACATGAAATAACGACAGTATTTAAATTCATAGACACAGAAAGTAGAATGGTGGTTGCCAGGGGTTGGGAAATAGGACAATTAGGATCGTCCTAATTGGATACAGGGTTTTGGTTTTGAAAGATGCAGAAGGTTCTGAAGATGGGGAGTGGCAAAGGCTGCCCCAAAATTTTAAAGTGCTTAATGTCCATGATACACATTTTAAAATGGTAAAAATAATAACTTTTATATCACATTATCTATATTTTACCACAACAAAAATGTATATTCAGGGACTTCCCTGGTGGTCCACTGGCTAAGATTCTGAGCTTCCACGGCAGAGGGCACAGGTTCAGTCTCTGGTTGAGGAAAACAGAGCCTGCAAGCAGAGCATTGCAGCCAGAAAATAATAAAAACTATCTTTATAAAATGTACATTCAAACAACTTTTTAAATGTCCCCAAATATTCCCAAATTAAGAGAAAAGATAGACTTATCTGTAGAATAAAAGCTAGCAACTGCCTCTTTAATTAGTATGTAGCTGGTATAACAGATACTTCCCTAAAATATTAACTGTCAATTTCTTATGTATCCATATTTTAAAGTAGTAATAATCCTTTCTATTTAAAGAAGCAACAAAGTAAAAATATTAATAATGCAAATTTTTATATTTTGGTCTCCAATACAAATTTGTAATTTTTCATATATGACATGGATTTCCCAGGTGGCTCAGTGGTAAAAAATCTGCCTGCCAAAGCAAGAGACCTGGGTTCGATCCCTGGGTTGGGAAGATCCCCTGGAGAAGGAAATGGCAACCCACTCCAGTATTGCTGTGTGGGCAATTCCAAAAATAGAGGAGCCTGACCCTATAGTCCATGTGGTCACAAAAGAGTCAGACATGACTTAGTGACTAAACAACAAATATATGACAATCAACTTCTGAAAGATACGGGCCACACCCAGGTGGGTAAACATTACAGGCAAAGGGCTGAAGAGTAAATTTCCAGTTTTCCTAACCATATGATCTCTGCCTTGACTCCTCAACTCTGCCATTATCACGAGAAAGCGAAAAGAAACAATACACAAACTAACGGTGATAGCTGTGTTCTAATAAAACTATCTACAAGTAATAAATGCTGGAGAGGATGTGGAGAAAAGGGAACCCTCTTACACTGTTGGTGGGATTGCAAACTAGTACAGCACTATGGGAAACAGTGTGGAGATTCCTTAAAAAACTGCAAATAGACCTGCCATATGACCCAGCAATCCCACTGCTGGGCATATACACCGAGGAAACCAGAATTGAAAGAGCCACGTGTACCCCAGTGTTCATCGCTGCATTGTTTACAATAGCCAGGACATGGAAGCAACCTAGATGCCCATCAACTGATGAATGGTAAGAAAGCTGTGGTACATACACACAATGGAATATTACTCAGCATTAAAAAAAAATTCATTTGAATCAGTTCTACTCAGGTGGACAGAACTGGAGCCTATTATCCAGAGTGAAGTAAGCCAGAAGGAAAAACAACAATACAGTATACTAACACATATATATGGAATTTAGAAAGATGGTAACGAGAACCCAACATGCGAGACAGCAAAAGAAACGCAGATGTATAGAATAGACTCATGGACTCTGGATGAGGGCAGGGGTGGGATGATTTGGGAGAATGGCATTGAAACATGTTAATTATCATATGTGTAATCAATCGCCAGCTCAGGATTGATGCTTGGGGCTGGTGCATCGAGATTTCCTGGGGGGGGGGAGGGAGGGAGGAGGGAGGAGGGTCCTGGAGGGGGAGCATATGTAAACCCATGGTGATATCATGTCATTGTATGGCAAAACTAATAAAAAGATAAAAAATAAAAATAAAATAAAAAAATAAATATTGACTCACACACACACACGGAAAAAACAAACTTTCTTTATAAAAGCCGGTGTTGAGCAGGACTTGGCCATGATTCACTGACCACGTGAGGTCTTCTTGTTAGAAGAGTCTGATGAAACTGCTCCAGGAAAGTGATATCTGAAAGGAGTCAGGACAAGGAAAAAGATGTTATACCTACCGACCAGTGTGGTGGAGGCGAGAGAGGTGGTGATCCCGGAGAGGAAACCTGACATGTAGAGAACCAGAGGCTCAGTGGTGCTGTGTGTGTCCAGAACACTGGTGCTTCTGGAGCTCACTGAGGGCACGGTGGGGAAGTGACGGGGTTAGAACTGTCAATGTCGTGTCTGACTCACTCAGGTGTGTCCGATTCTTTGCGACCTCATGCACTGTCCCTGTCCCCATGTACTGACCCCACCAGGCTCCTCTGTCCCTGGGATTCTCCAGGCAAGAATACTGGGGTGGGTTGCCACTTTCTTCTCCAGGGGATCTTCCCAACTCAGGGGTTGAACTCACATCGCCTGCATCTCCCACAGTGGTAGGCATATTCTTTACCAGTTTGCCACTTGGGAAGAGCAGTCAGTAGTGTATGTGAAGGCTTTTCAGCCAACTGAGACCTAGAAGCTTATGAAGGCTGAAGGGAGGCAGAGAGAAATGAAGCTGGAGATGAATTCTGTTTTGAATTAAAACTTAAAAGGACTTCTGAATTCTAAAGAAACTGCTCTAAGCAGTTTTGACAGACCAATGCCCAGTGAATCACCCTACCAAGGAGGAAAACCTGTCCACCATTAAATATTGATCCGCTGAAGGCAGACACAAATTCTTAACTCAAACCATTTCCTTTTTTGCTTGTAGGCCAACTAGGAATGTAGTATACATTTCATTTTAATATTGCAGTATATATATATATATATATATATGTATATATATATATATATATATATATATCAGAGAAGGCAATGGCACCCCACTCCAGTACTCTTGCCAGGAAAATCCCATGATGGAGGAGCCTGGTAGGCTGCAGTCCATGGGGTCACTAGGAGTCGGACACAACTGAGCGACTTCACTTTCACTTTTCACTTTCATGCATTGGAGAAGGAAATGGCAACCCACTCCAGTGTTCTTGCCTAGAGAATCCCAGGGACGGTGCGCTGCCGTCTATGGGGTCACACAGAGTCGGATACAACTGAAGCAACTTAGCAGCAGCAGCATATGTGTGTGTGTGTGTGTGTGTGTGTGTATATATATCATGTATGTCTGTTCTATCCTTTAAGCCTGGCTGTAACATTTGCCAGCAAGTGACACAAATCATGCTGTAGAAAAATGTCATGAGAGATGTTTTGGTGACTTGATTTAACCTCTAATTTACTCTTCCTCAAACTCTTGATCAACTCTCAGCAATGCCATTGCCTCACATTGACTGTGGCCTCACCGTAGGCAAAGACTAGGACAACAAAGCACAACCCGAGAGTTAGCCTTCAGTCTGGGCCTGACGGAGGGGAAAGCAGGGCCAAGTGGAGCCCTGGGCAGGGCCGCTTCTCCCGCCTCAGACCAGACCAGCACTGTCCTGTGTGGTAGTGGAGAGGTCCCGGCCCTCCCCTGGCCTGGGATAGGCAACCATCTTTTGGTCAGGTGTCATGCAGTGTTTGCTGTGCGTAACTGTAAAGGGGCCTGGGGTTTCACAGCTTTGAAGCTCCAAACTCGAGGACATTCATGGCGCACCCTGGAAGATCTCTGTTACATGTCACAGAGTGTATCAGCTAAGTTATGACCAGGAGTTCCAGGACAGGGTGGCATTTTTGGTCCTACAATGCTTTACTCATCTTGCTATTCCTTTGATTACTTAAAAATATTAGAAAACAAACATTATATGTAAACTATATTACAATATGTAATATCTAATTATCTCAGCTGAAGCTCCAATACTTTGGCCACCTGATGCAAAGAGCTGAATCATTAGAAAAGACCGTGATGCTGGGAAAGATTGATGGCAGGAAGAGAAGGAGACGACAGAGGATGAGATGGTTGGTTGACATTATCAACTCAATGGGCATGAGTTTGAGCAAGCTCTGGGAGATGGGGAAGGACAGGGAAGCCTGGTGTGCTGCAGTCCTTGAGGTCACAAAGAGTGACTGAACAACAACAAATTATCTCATTATTATTTATTAATGTGTAATGTACTAATATAATATATTAATATTAATGTAATTGTTATATAATTGGTATTATATGTATTAAATTTATATATGTATATATATTTATATATATATATATATTCCAAGAGCAGCTGTGTTCTTCATCCAGCACACCAGGTACCATTGATATATTACTGTGCATTCTATAAAACATATACGGGGGCTTCCCTGGTGGCTCAGATGGTAAAGAATCTGTCTGCAATGCTGGAGACAAGGGTTTGATCCCTAAGTCAGGAAGATCCCCTGGAGGAGGAAATGGCTACCACTCCAGTATTCTTGCCTGGAGAATCCCCATGGACAGAGGAGCCTGGCAGGCTACAGTGAGTTAGACATGACTGATGAGTAACATACACACACACACAATGTATACAATATACAATAATATACTATACTGTATTGTACTATGCTTGTACTATTATGCTCTATTATATACCCCATACTTTATTAAAATTATACCTTATACTATATACTATATGTAGTACATACAATGTATACTATACTGCTGTATATTATATACGTCATATAATATACTATACATATATATTCCAAGAGCAGCACAGCTCTTCTTCAAGCACACCTGGTACCATTTAGCTTCTGGGTCTCCATGTGTGAAGGTTCCTTTGATGGAGAACCCTAGTGTACATTAGTGATAAGTCCCTTTAAATTCCTATTCATTATTTAGACATATAATGATTTGAGACTGGGTTAATGAAAGTGCCTGCCGTATAAATTAGAAATTATTTCCATATAAATTAGAAATCAGTTCCATCAAGGTGCTTCACATCTAGAGTGGACATGAGAACCTTCAGACCATGATGCAGTTTGGATGCTGTAAGAGAAGAGGAAAGGAAGGATTACCACTAGCCCTCCCATGTACAGTTTCTGACTGGGAGCAGCCTGAGGGAAGCATGCCTCGGCGCCAGCCTGTGCTGGATCCAGAGGCACCTGGAGGTTGTCAGCCAACTACTCTGCTCCCTGTAGCAGGTTCTCCTGGAGGAGATCTTGGCAGACAGCCCTGTGATATCTGTATGAGGTCATGAAGATTACAAAAAGGAGATTTGATCATGGGTTTCCTGTGTCTTTACTCAGTGTACATTATGCCTTGGAATAATACTCAGTCATAAAAAGGATAAAAATTTGCCACTTGTAGCAACATAGCTGGACTTGGAGGACATTATGCAAAGTGAAATAAGACAGAGAAAGATAAATATTGTATGGTATGACCTATACATGAAATCTAAAAAATACAACAAAATAATGAATATAGCATAAAACAAACAGACTCACAGATTTAGAGAACAAACTAGTGATGACCAGTGGGGGAGGGCAGGGGCAATACAGGAATTGGGGAGTAGGAGACACAGATTAGTGGGTGTAAGATAGAATCAAGGATGTGCTGCACAACAAGGGGAATATAGCCAATGTCTTGTAATAACTGTAAATGGAAAGTAACTTTTAAAAATTCTATACCTGATGTACAAAAACTGTCAGAATTACAGGACTTCTCTGGTCCATCGGTTAAGATTCTGCACTTCCAAGGCAAAGAGCATGAGTTCAATCCATGGTCAGAGGACTAAGACACTACATGTCACGTGGCATGCAAAAAAAGTTTTTAAAAATCAGCACTACACTCTGATATGAAGCCTTCCCTGAAAAGGTCAAAAAGTAAAAAAATCCATGTAAATATTTTAACACTGTAGTTGCCACATACCAGAGATTAGCACACTTTTTCTCTAAAGGGCAAGATAATAAATACTTTACCTTGGTAGTTTTAAGTACAGTTCAAGGG
Organism: Antilocapra americana; assembly: GCA_007570785.1. Lineage (NCBI taxonomy): Eukaryota > Metazoa > Chordata > Mammalia > Artiodactyla > Antilocapridae > Antilocapra > Antilocapra americana. The sequence continues at coordinate 5,108,815 of ML660213.1, forward strand.
TCAACTATATATGTTTTTTTATTTTAACATGAGGCAATTTGGGTTGCAATCTGAAATGAGGAAGGGCTTTCCTTCACCATGATCCTGAGCCCCGCTGTCCTTAGGAACAGCCTTCTACTCGCAGGGGGTTCTCCCCTAGGTTGTGACTCCCCAACTCTTCCTATAGAAATTGGCCTTCCTTTTGAAGGGAATACATTTCATGTAGAGTCAGATTCTCCACCTACCTAGGGCAATCTTCTGCAAAACTCCGAAGCAGGTTATAAGTTTCAAACTGCTCATCTTCCCAGTGCCTCTTCTGTGCATCAGCTCCCAGCAGGCAATAGCTCCTCATGTGCTTCTACAATCTTCTTGTCAGAAAGGACAGGTGATGCATATTCCATTCCTAGCTAAGCTGGTGGAGGTGCGATCTATTTACACTGTCTCCCAAGAGAAGAGGGCCACTCAGGAGAGTACCTTCCCTGGCATTGGTCCAGAGAAACCACGTGCTTTCCTATATTACAACTGCATTGCGCTGTCCTTTCCCGCAGTGGACTGGGACTTCATCATGTGTTGAGTCCTTGATGTAGCTCTTATTGCATCTCTGGCATCAGCACAGGGTCAAGATGAAAGGGGCTTCGTTATTACCGAGTATATGAATGAATGATCTCTAACATTAATTTCGCAAAGGAATCTTAGTCTCCCTCAGATCCCTTCGTAAAGATTCTCTCTCATTTCATCTTCAGCATCTTCCCCTTAATGTCACTCCAGCAAGAGTACCCAGCAGTGTCTATATCATTAACTCAGTTATGATCCACTTTGGTTGTTTTCCTGGCCCAGGGAGATTATGCATCAGGCTTACAAGAATTTGTTTCCTATATTGTCCTCATTGGGAATGTGTATCTGAGTTTCCTATTGGATAGGAAATAGAGACTGCACATGAGTCTCCATGACAGCCAAAAAATCGCTGTGAAGGAAAGAAGATGATATATTGGACTGTGGATCCTTATGTCTTAATCTGCAGGTACTACTGTTTTGTTTTCTCTTTAATTTGACTTCAGTTTCTTGTCATATAGAGCTAGGTTTGGCAAAAAATGGCCTTCAGGTTAAGTCTGACATAGCGTCTGCTTTGTGAGTAAAGTTGTATTTCCACAGCAGAGAACATGAGTAGTTGTGACAGTAATCCTATATGCCTACACAACCCCCAGTATTCTTGCCTGGAAAATCCCGTGGATAGAGGAACCTGATGGGCTACGGTCCATGGGGTCCCAAAGAACTGGACATGACAGAGCAACTTAGTCCACAGCACGCACTGGTAAGTATATTTTCTCTACCTGATGATTTTCTTCATTATTTTCTAGCTTGCTTTATTGTAAGAGTACAGTCTGTAATACACATAACATACAAAATATGTGATAATGGACTGTTTATGTTATCAATAAGGCTTCCAGTCAGTACTAGCTATTAGTAGTAGTAGTAATAGTAGTAATATCGGGGGAGTCCAAAGTTATATTCAGATTTTCAACTACATGGGGTGTCAGCACCCTTTACCCCTGCATTTCAAGGGTCAGCTGTGCTTTCTCACTGTATACTTTACCTGGAGCTTGAGTTAACTCCTTGAGTTCTGAGACATGAAAAGAATCAAATTCACAGATAGTTTCAGCTGAGATTGCAAAGTTCTGAACGTGAAAATGTAAAAAGTTGTATCAAAATTGTGCTAAGTGGGAAATGCAGCCATTTATTTAAAACACCTCGGTTGCTTGGGCTAGTCATTGTGCCCCTCAGTTCAAACGCGTTACTGTACTACTGTAGGTCAGTACATTTCAGGTGGTGTTCTCAACTCCGAAAAATGCATGCAACATCTCTGATGAAATTCTTGGCCAATCACTTGATTATATTTCCTGATATTCAACAGATGCCTGTAACCACATGGCAAACAGATCTCCTCCATAACAGTTCACCATAGCACTAAATTAGAACTAACATACAGACCTACACATAATATTTAATAGAAACAGAAAATTATAAACAGCACAACTCCAGAGTTTATTACTGTCCAATCTGTCTCAATTTTTGTGGTAGCATATATTCAACTGACTGAATCAATGTGTATTTGTTGTCAGATTCTTTTTGGCACAGCAAGCCAGTGGAATACTCCAGGTGAGCTTGATTTAGAAAAGATATAGCAGCAGGCTCACCCTGTGGCTTTGGAACTTAGTATGAAGAGAAATGATTTATGATGTCATTCCTGTTTACATATGGCTCGTTTTCTGTTAAGACTGCAGCATTTTCTTCAAGTAGAAAGACTTCTTTGGATGGTATCTCACCACCCTTTTCTTCACTCTGCCAACTTTCCACTCTTCCTCCCCACTGTTTCCCTCCCCTTCACAGCCCATACATCTTACATGAAGAAGTTTCACTTGAAAACTAACCAAAGCTTTTCATACAGAAATGAGACCAGAGTAATGAATAAAAACACCCATCTTCATCATTACCAATACCTCCAAACTCTTTTGAGATTAATTTATGGCAAAGGTGGAAGAAAGGAGAACAGAAAGAGCAGTGTAGAGAAATCTTATTCCAATGGCAAAGTTTTTAATAGATAAAGGAAGCGATTGAGAGATGATACTCTTGCCAAGTTTAAAAATTTTGTACTTGTATTATAATTAGAGAGGAATATCCACCCGTTGTTTCAATCACACCAAAATGTTCTTTGATGCCTCTCCAACAGTGTTTGGATGATGCTTCTGTTGGTAATCAAGAAGCATTTGGGAGGCATCTCAGCAGCAGCTTCTAGGAGAAGATGTTTTTGATTCCTCTTATATATTCTAGCTTATTTCAAATTTTCTCAGATCAAAGGTGAAGTCAGCAGATTAAAGCAAAATGCACAGAGTAAAATCCACAATCAGGTGAACTGTCTGATTATGATTTTCGGTTTAAAAAGTATTTGAAACACCTTGTGTCAAATATTTAAATGGTATCAATTACAGTGTAATAACACATTTGGTAAGAACTTTAATAAATATGAATCAGTTTAATAACTACAACCTATTTATTTATATTTTATGATCTATTTTGGTACCATAAAATATGTACAGAAAAGACATACATAGCATTCCTAAATGATAAAATCAGAAGAAATCCATCAGACAGAAATATGTACAGCTCATCCAGAGACTAGATAGCATCCTGTGGCATTTAATATGATTCTGTTCCACCATTAAGAAATGAGGAAAGAAGCTGTATAGTGACTGTTTATGACCAGACACTACTGGATATATAACAGATTCAAATGAGATTCTACTTATCTTGGATTGTCTAGGTCATAATATTTGGCAGTCATCTTGAATGGTGGGCTTGTTCAGCTCCATAACTCCTTGCAAAAGTGGGGGTCAGGTGAGGTGCAGTTAGTGAAACTGTGAGCTGGTAGTAAATACTCAGAAATCTGCTGGGGATTTTAAACTCTCTTGATCCAAGTAGAACCAATTCATTTTGAAAAGAAATTTAAAAAAAAAAGTTCTTATCTCACTCTCATGCTTAGAGAACTCACATTTTTGGGGGGTGGGGGGAAAAGGAAGACTATCGAAACAAATACTTACACCTAGAAATTTACACCCAGGAATCCCATGATGAAAATCTAGCAGATATAGCCCAGAGATGGAATGAAAAGGTTAAATTCATGGGCCGCTTCTTACAGTTCCTCTCGTCCCCTACTTGAGTCTGTGTCCCAAGGTCACCCAAATTAATATTATATAAAAGACTAAATAGATGTGCTCTAAATCTGATCCATTCTAGAATGGTTGGACTATCCTTGAGAAATTTGGGGGCAATATATGGTGACAACATAACTTACTTTAAAAAGTTGTGTTTCATTGTCAGAGCATGAAAATAATTTTACATTATGTTTGTATACTTTAAGAAGCATTAGGAAAGTATGGTAGATGAATAGGACAAAGGTGGGAAAGAGCAGAGCTTCCCAAATACTGTTTTCATTTAATTTTGTTTCTCTTTGCAAGCTTCATGAAGAAGTAAAGAATGAAATTGTTCACAGGGACAAGAGGGTAAAGAAACAAAGACAAACAGAGTTAAGAAGTAATTGTACACTGTAATTTGCTAACAAAGAATTTTGTAAGTTGCCAACCTGTGTAAATTATATGCAGTTGGGAAAAGACCTCCAAGCAGAGGGAAACATAATCACTTCATCTATTTTTTTTTTCTCCGTCAGTGTTTCTAACACTAACTCTATTGTATGACCGAAATATACAAAAATACATTAGTTTCACAGATAGCCTTTGAAATACACTGTTGTAGGCCCTGCATACAACAGTCACCTGTGTGGTTGGAGCCCTCTAGTGGACAGGTGGACTCCATTCATATGGGTTCCGGAGCTCCATTCCGGGAATATTTTTATCTTTTCCCATTCCCATTGGGCAACTGAGGGGAGATATGCGGAGCTTTCTCGATACACTTCCATAGCCCCAAATGCAAACTGGGAATTTTGATCCTACCTCTTCTGCCAATTGTTATTTAGCATTTCCAAACAATCAGTCCTAAAGGAAATCAATCCTGAATATTCATTGGAAGGACTGATGTTGAAGCTGAAGCTCCAATACTTTGGCCACTTAATGTGTAGAGTCAATTCATTAGAAAAGATCCTGATGCTGGGAAAGATTGAAGGCAAGAGAAGAAGACGACAGAGGACGAGATGGTTGGATGGCATCACCGACACAATGGACATGAGTTTGAGTAATCTCCGGAAGATAGTGAAGGACAGGGATGCCTGGCGTGCTGCAGTCCATGGGGTCACAGAGAGTCGGATACGACTGAGCAACTGAGCAATAGCAACAAAAAGTATTATACTCTTTCACTGACTTTCTGCCAAAGCTATGGCTATTAGATTATTATAAAAAGAATGAGTTCTGCACTAAGAGAAAGCACATTTTTATTCTAGTACAACTCTTCCTGTCATGCAGGAGACCTGGGTTTGATCCTTTGGTTGCAAAGATACCCTGGAGAAGGGAAAGGCTACCCATTCCAGTAGTTTGGCCTGGAGAATTCCATGGACTGTATAGTCCATGGGGTCGCAAAGAGTCGGACATGATTGAGTGACTTTCATATTCACAACTCTTCCACAAAACTAGCTATGTGGCTAACTGGTGACTAATTTGTCACAGTCAATGTATAATCTCTGTAATTTGAAGATAAGTTTGAGACCCCTCAAAACCTCTCAAGGATTATTTAGAAATTTGCCTCACAAAATGTTTTTGGACATACAACAGAAGCTTTTCCAGGGGCTGTCTTCACATTCTCTGCTTGTTTCTCTCCTTTATTAGCTTCTCCTTCATGGGACATTAAAATCTTGGAGCAACTTGAGCCCTATCCCAATTCTTCTCCCTTCTTACTGTCTACAGTCTTAAGTACATCTATTCCTTCATGTATCTTCTATATACCCATAAGCACTGAATTTCAAAATTGTACCCAAATAGGCTTCTTGAGCTCCACACCTCCCTACTTGGTCTCTCCTTTTAGGTATGTCACAAGAGCTTCAAGTTCAACATGAACCAAAGTGAATTGACCCAAACCTACTCCCTCTGCAGTGGTTCCAGTCAAAGCAATATGGCGCAGTCTACAAACATGGCCATCCTTGTTGAATATTCCTCTCTTTTTGAGGCACTTAAACAGCCAAGTCAATAAATTCTAAGTCTTAAATCTCCTGTATCCCCCTTTCTCTAGTTTGACCATCATAAGTAGCCTAGGTTAAGCCACACAAACTAACACTTTTGAACAAAAATTTCTATATCCATGCCCTCTAATCCATTATCTTCAAATGCACATCTGATCATATCATTTCTCTACCTTAAACATTGTGACGGTTTCTAGGATAAAATTCCAAATTCTTATTGTGGCCTCAAAGTACTACATATTCTGGCCCCTTCTTATCTGCCCAGTTTCTTTTCCCACTCTCTCCCTCATGTTCCTCTGTCCAACTATAACAATCCTTCACATTCCTCCTTGCCTTGGAACCTTCACTCAGCTATTCCTGCCTGACATACTCTCTGCCTGCACTTACCTAATTACTAATACAAATCTAGCATTTTAAAATGTAAGTGTTTATTTTTTGTTAAATACAATGATCTTTGGCTTTGGTCTTTAGTATATGTTCTTTAGCAGAGGCATACTTTAAAAAGAAAGAAATTAAGCAAAGACTCCTACATGGAAAGGAAGCTGTCTCACCTCACCTATAACTGCTGTATTTACACAGATGGTGTGCTCTGAAAGGTTTTGCTTTGAGTTGATAAAGAAACTAAAATTAAACAAAGACATTTGATTAGCTGATTAATCAAATGAAAGTCGGTTTCCCTCAGGACAAAAATTGATATAATTCTTGCTCCCACGGGGCTAGCTTCAGTTTTCTGTAATTTCCTTTTATCCAACATAAAGCGATAATAACTTGCTGAGGTCAAATTATTTTCACTAAGTTGTGTTAAACACCTTAAATGCTACTTTAACCTCTGGGTTTGAAAGAAAGTCTTAAATGTTTGAAATCATGAATCATTGGGAGAGAGGGCTGAGAAACATGTCAATTGTTCCTTGTTCTCATTTTAAATATTTCCACATTTTATTTCCTCCCTTTGTTCTTCCAGCTGTACAGATTACCTGTGAAAATTTCTGAGTTTCATGCACTTCTTTTCAGCAGTATTTGGTATTTATAATTGGGAAGCAATATTGGCTGGTTTCTAATTCACACACCAGTTGATAAAGTTGTTGCTTCTATACCTTTCATCCATCAGCCTCAGCCTAAATACCACCTCCTCACAGAAAATTTCCCCCATATCTTTAGACCACATCAGGTGTTATTATCATGCTCACAGAAAGTGTTATACATCTTATAATAATTACCATATCAGTATCAGATCTTTCAGTTTATGAGATCCACATCACATCTGCCTTGTTCATTTGTTCATATTCTTCACAGAACACAGTACTCTGCCTATAGCCAGCATTTGGGAAATAATTGTCAAGTGAAAAAAAAAATGTGATATTTTCTCATTTGAAGAGTGGTTTCCTGAAAAGACCATGGGATAAGAAAAGAAAATTATTGTAAGACTGTGGTATTCCTCACAGATCCTCAAAGCAGGAAGTGTAGTTAACCTGAGAAAGGTCTGGAAAACCAACAGAAACACCACCAGAAATCATAGCAAATCCTCTCTTAGACACTCCTTTCTCAATCTCTGATTTTGCTTCTCTCTATACTGCTGCTGAGGACTCTCATAATAACTATTTTCATGACATTCATGGTTTTTTTTCCTGATTTTTTGAAACCTATATATAGTCAGTAATAACATAAAACAAGCAAATATTAAATCATAAACACACAAATCTCATAAAACTATTACAGAGGTGACATTTTCCTATGAGAAAATGGCAGCAAACAGGTGAAATACAACATGAAAAACTTTGTTTTCTTCTGCAGTATATTGATCTTACAAAGTAGAAACCTTTGATGGCCATTTAACTAGTAGCTAATTCCTGTCATTTTTAGACCTCATGACTTAGCTAGCAGAAGAGTTTATGCAAATAAGAAATGACCATCAAATCTTGAAGCAGGTATTAAAATAGAGTGTTAATAGAGCTAATCAGTGAATTTAGCAAAGTTGCAGGATACAAAATCAACACACAGAAATCACTTGCATTTCTATATACTAACAATGAAAAATCAGAACACGATATTAAGGAATCAATCCCATTTCACCATTACAACAAAAAGAATTAAATATATACTAATAAACTTACCTAAGGAGACAAAAGAACTGTACACAGAAAATTATAAGACATTGATGAAAGATATCAAAGATGACATAAAAAGATGGAGAGATATTCCATGTTTCTGGGTAGAATGAATCAATATTGTGAAAATGACTATACTACTAAACTCAGTTTACAGATTCAATATGATCCCTATTAGATTACCAATGACATTTTTCACAGAACTAGAACAAAATAATTCACAATTCATATGGAAACACAAAATACCCTAAATAGCCAAAGCTGTCTTGAGAAAGAAGAATGGAGCTGGAGGAATCAACCTGCCTGACTTCAGATTATGCTACAAAGCTACAGTCATCAACACAGTATGTTACTGGTACAATATAGGCCAATGGAACAAGATAGAAAGCCCAGAAATAAACCCATGCACTTATGGGACCTTATTTTTGACAAAGAAGACAAGACTATATAATGGGGCAAAGACATCCTCTTCAATAAATGGTGCTGGGAAAACCAGACAGCTACATGTAAAAGAATGAAATTAGAAGACTTCCTAACACCATACACAAAGATAAACTCAAAATGGATTAAAGACTTAAATGTAAGACCAGAAACTATAAAACTCTCAGAGGAAAAATAGGCAGAACACTTGATGACATAAATCAAAGCAAGATCCTCTATGACCCACCACCTAGAGTAACAGAAATAAAAACAAAAGTAAATACAAAAGTAAATGTATTTTTTCTGATGAAAACAGAAGCACTATGTTAGGACAGGGCTTCCCAGGTGTCTCATTGAGTAAGGAGTCCACATACAATACAGGAGATGCAGGAGACTTGGGTTCAGTCCCTGGGTTGGGAAGATCCCCTGGAGGAGGGTATGGCAACCAACCCCTGTATTCTTGCCTGGAGGGTCCTACAGACAGAGGAGCCTGGTGGGCTATAGTCCATAGGGTTGCAAAAAGTCAGACATGACTGAAGCAACTGAGCACACGCACGTTTTAGGACAGTATGTTCTCATCATCTGGACAGAAGGGAGCTCTAGAGAAGTAAGTCCCGTCCCCAAGAATGTGAACTTTGGAGGAAGCAGATACAGTCTGGGTTGTCTGAGGCGAGTCGCATTAATGGCAATGCTTGTGCCTGGAGTTCATTTACCTCTCCGATTCTTTGATGGACCCAGTCCTACTAGTGTATTTCTTTTCTTAGCTTAAGCCAGACAGATTTGTTTCTTGTCATACTCAACCAAAATACTCTAACTAATAAATATGGAGCTGGACATTTCTGAAAACAAACAACACAGTTTGGTTAAAAATGCTTTCCTTACATAGACCGGGTTGAAAACTTGGCTCTCTGCAGGTAAGTTAGATGTGAAAACAGCTTTGTAGAGAGTGAACATTAATTATTGTCCACCATATGAGGAATGCTGATGGGGAGTGAGAGAACTGTACTAGATTTAGCTATTTGGAGACTAAAGCAGAGGTGGTACCTCTTTCTGTTTCTGTGCAAAGAAATGAATTTTATTTCATTTCAAGTGGAATGAAAAGAGCTCGTTTGTCAAAGCAGAATAGCACAGATTGGTTAGACAAATTACGGTACCTCTACAAAAATGAGTGCGGTAGATCCAGATGTATGAATATGGGGAAATGCTTAAGCAAATAAATCAAGTTCAGAATAGTGTGTTGAGTACAATCACATTCATGTTAGCATGTTTGCATATGCATGGAACAGATGCTTCTGAAAGAATAAACAAGAAAATATAAATAATGGTTACCTGTTAGCAAGGTAGGAAGAGTCAGAACTGAGAACTGTTTCTATTTTGCTTCCTTCTGAACTACCTGATAGATGCATTTTTATATCATGTTATCTTCTACAATTAAAAAAATTAGAGTGAAATTTTTTTCACTCATTAGCCATATGCCCCAGAGTGAGTTGCTTAACTTTTGTAAACTTTATTCTTCTCTGAAAGAATCGAAGAATACAGTTCTACAGTTCTCTGTAGAACTGAGAAACCAGTGGTCCCTAGAACAGCTAAACTTGGCTTTGCTGTAGGGATAAGCCATGGATCACCTAGAGTCATGAGCAAAATTCTATACACCTGAATGTACATTTTTTCACAGAATATTGGAGTCTCAAATGGATCTATAAACCAAAAACCTCTAAACATGTGTAGTCAACTATAAACTTTGAGAGAGGACAGACTGTGATATTCATGTTTGTGTTCTTAGAACTAGGGCATATTTGGCCATTAGAGAATAATTTGAAAACATGGATAAGGAAAGGAATGAAATAAAATCTTCTTAAGTATTGTGAAAATACAAATGACAGCTACTATGCAAACATTAGTATCATCATTTTTAATTTATCAGGCAAATCAGTATATAGAATTCCCCACCCTTGTGAATTTAATTTGCTAAGTCCAAATTCTTAAAGATGTTACTAAACTCTGCTCTTTGAACTATACTCTGTGTAGTGAAAGTCTGGCAGCAGAAACTGAAAGCTTCATCAAGGAAATTAGTTTATCTTCTAGGTAATACTCATCAGCATCAATTTAATCTGAGCTCTTAATCTAGACTCAAAGTGTAACATATTAGCTAGATTAACACCAAATGGCAAAGAGTAAGCTACCATGTAGAACTGATATTTACTGTACCACCTTTCTGAATAGGTTATGTGACAAGAATGAAATATAAAAGCAATATCTGTAATAGAATAATAGTAGCATTCTCCATTGTGAAGTGCCACATTTTCATAGACTGAAAAGCAGTAGACTAGAAATTAGAAGCTTTCAGTAATCCTTAGAATTTATTATTTGATTTTAGTTAATTCACTTAATTCTTCAGCTCCTTGTCAAAGAACACTTAAGTGTTGGATTAGGCAGCTTCTAAGGTTGATTTTTGCTCTGTGTGTCTGTAGGATTTATTTTGTTTGCTCAGTAAATCCAGAAGATAAACATAAAGATGTTATCTACATTTTATACATGTTAAAAGTAGACCATGGGAAGATTGAAGTATTTCCAAAAGTTATACAGGGAAAGTTCGAATCTTGACACTTTACTATTTTTAATTAATTAATTAGCTGCTCAGTTGTGTCCAACTCTTTGCGACCCATGGACTATAGCCCACCTGGCTCCTCTGTCCATGGAGGTTCTCCAGGCAAGAACACTGGAGTGGGTTGCCATGCCCTCCTCCAGGAGATCTTCCCAACCCAGGGATTGAACGCAGATCTCCCACATTGCAGGCTGTCTGAGCCACAAGGGAAACCCATCTTGACACTTTTGATACAATAATTCTTTCTCCCCAAGTGATTAGCAAGAAATTCAGAGTTGCCAGAACGTGAATTATTAGTTACCAAAAGAGCAAGGAGGTTGAGAAAACAACCTCCTTGGATTTGAATCTCAAATCCTTTATCTAACAATTGAGTCACCTTTCACCTTAGTCAGTTTCCATTTTCATTTATAAAAGAAAACAAAAATATGTGCCTTCCAGTTCATTGTGGGAATTGTGTGAGATAATGAGTTTAAAGCACCTGCTCTGGTTTATTGAGTGCTTGTCTCATTTGTTCTTATCCTGGGTTCATTGATTGCTAGTTGTCTCATGAATGTAAACCCATCCTTCTCCATTCAGAGAAGATTTTTTTTAGATAGAGGGTAAATTTTTTACCCTCTCTTTTGTATTGAAGTCTAATGCTTAGCTTCTAAAACATGTCAGCCTCATAGATTTCAGCAATCAGAAGGGGCTTTTTTAGTGAAATTTTCCTGATATTAAATAGTGTCCAATAATGAAAGCCTCTCTGAAAACCAGTCATAGGATCAAATTAAGGGGTCTTAGCACAAAGTATGGCAAAAGCAGCAGGTTATACCAGGAGATTTTCAGCCACACTGTACCTGCAGATGACACCACAAGCTGCATCAAGTATATGTCTAAAATGAATAAATAACAAGAACCTCCTCCGTAGCAGGGGCAACTTTGCTCAGTGCTCTGTGGCAACCTGCACGCTCAATTGCTCAGCTGTGTCTGACTCTTTGAGACCCTATGGACTGTAGCCTGCCAGGCTCCTCCGTCCATAGGATTTCCCAAGCAAGAATACTGGAGCAGGTTGCCATTTCCTCCTCCAGGCAGTCTTCTTGACCCATGGATTGAACCCAAATACCTGGCATCTTCTGCACTGGCAGGTGGATTCTTTACCATTGAGCCCCCAGGGAAGCCCCTGTGACCTGAATGAGAAGGAAATTCAAAAAAGAGGGAATATACTCATAGCTGTCTCAGTTTTCTGTCCAGCAGAAACTAACACAGCATTGGGAAGCAACTCTAATTCATCAAGGGCTTTCCAGGTGGCTCAGCGGTAAAGAGTCTGCCTGCCAATGCAGGAGACATGGGTTCAATCCCTGGGTAGAGAAGATCCCTTGGAGAAGGAAATGGCAACTCATTCCAGTATTTTTGCCTGGAAAATTCTATGGACAGAGGAGCCTGCTTACTACAGTCCATGGGTCTCAAAGAGTTGGACGTGACTGAGCATGCATGCATACTTCAACAACATTTTTTTTTTAAGTTTAAGCCACAGAATCTTTGAGGATAATTTAAATAATGGAAATCTGTAAGGGTCAATACACACACAAAAAGGTAATAAACTTCATAGCCATTTCAATTCATTTTTATCCATAAAAAATTTGTTTTTCGTGTTAATGCTTGTTTTTCTGTGTGTCATCTAAGATGCTGTTTCTGACTTCCTTCTGGGGTGACACTAGATGAGGGCTAATGAAAATGAGCATTGCAGAGTGAGGCGCTCCTCTCTGCCACCGAGGATTAGGAAAGCTGACTCCACAGTGGCCAGGGAACAGAGCTACATGTGAGGTAATGCCTCTTCTGCTGGGTACTTTGAAATGGGATTGCAAATTAATGGTGACAGAAAAACTGTACAAATGAATTCTTAACATACTAATCTGATGTAAATATTTTTTAAAGTAAGTTGTGTTTTTTCCCTCCTGCTGTAAAACTTCCCTGAAGTTTTTTGCTCTTCTTCTGTTCTTCCTTGGAGTGATGGGAGATGAAAGAGTTAAGAACTATCCTCAAGGCAATCAGCCTTTCCAGTGGAGCTTGGTTTTATCCAGCTTGGGAGAAGGGTTGAAGGCTGACACTTTGAAAGAATAACTGGTCTTATCTAAGGTTGATTGTATTCCTAGGATAAGAGAGGATTGAAGTTTGCAAGTTCCTCCAAGATAGTTCCTTGAACCCAGCTGGCTTTAAATCATATCAACCCTGATTCCTGCTCATTCTACCTCAAAATTTTCTGGCTACATGGACCAATAAATTCTCTTCATACCTCTGGAGATCTAGAGAGACTTTCCTACAAGGTATATGGTGATGGATGGTGTTAAGGGAGACAACTTCTAGATCCTCAAATTCCATATGCTATTCTTCCTTAAAACGGATGTCTGAGAACTTGCTTTGTTCATGACATCAGCCAGGTTCTCTTATTCCCAGGTCCCCTGACAAAATCATTATCTTCCTTTTGTACCAAAGAAAAGTCATTTTTCTCCATCCTGAATCATGTTGTGGTACACTAAACTGGAGTGTAAAACTCTCCAGGGCAAGAAACAAGGAACCTTATGAAATATTTGTGTCTGACAAACCTCCTTTAATGACGCACCATAAACTCACATTAGAAGTTCTTATCTTTCCTAGTTTTGACTATATTTCTGCTAACGGTGAAGCCTGTGCTTAAGAATGGGGATTATTTGAGCCCTTGCTGAAGTATTCTGAATTCACAATGTTTGTAGAGTTCCATGCTAAGATGACGATAATGTTTGCTTTTATTTAAAGACTTTTCATTTCAATTCTACAAGTACCGTCAAAAATTATATCACTCAGAAGGATAGACTTTGTGGAAATAAAGCAAATATCAAATATAATCAATAAGAAATATTCAAGCATGTAGAATCTGATGTCAGTCAGGCAGCAAACTTGTGGCAAGACTCCGTGCTTTTATCTGTCTATTGTTTGTCGATCTTCTTACCTATCTACCTGTCTTAGAATGAGAATAGCCAACATTCATAAAACTATATGCTGGCAAACACCCAGTCTTCATTTTCCCTACAACTAATAAAAAGAAATAGCTTGATGGATGCTTTCATTCATCTTGTGTCTTAGTTGCGTATTTTGCATTATTTTAAGAAGGAGATATAAAGGTTCATTAGTATTTCTTACAGATCAAGATTACATTTTGAAATAAAAGAGCTATATATTTAGCTTCCCTGCTAGCTCAGTTGGTAAAGAATCCATCTGCAATGCATCAGAACTCAGTTCGATTCTGGGGCCAGGAAGATTCACTGGAGAAGGGATAGGTTACCTACTTAGCATTTTATCTTTTCTTAATCATTTATTCATACTCTTAAGATTAAATGCTTTCATTGATTTTTCTCCAAAATTTGCTCTCACTTATCAACTTTTGATATGCTTATTTATCTCTACTGTATATTTATTAGATTTTGCATACCTTAATAAGTTTTTATTAAGGTATTAATTCTAGATTAATACCTTAACATTCTAGATTCTAATATTAATAATGTTCTTGTGCTCAGTCGCTCAGTCATGTCTGATTCTTTGAGGGCCCCATAGACTATAGCCTGGCAGGCTCCTCTGTCCATGAAATTTCCAAGGCAAGAATACTGGAGTGGGTGCCATTTCCTTCTCCAGGGGATGGATCTTCCTGACCCAGGAATCAAACTCATATCTCTTGCATCTCCTACATTGGTAGGAAGATTCTTTACCACTAGTGCTGCCTGAGAAGCCATAAATAATGTTCTTAACAGAAGATAATTGATAATCTTTTATTGTCTCGACACTTTTAATGGCCTAATGCCTTATCTTCTTTCTGTTATTAATTTTCACTTAACCCAGCCTCCTTCTGATAACCAATCATATTCATCCCTGTATTCATTAAATAATTGAGTGAGGGAAGTTCTAATACATCTATAAAGAGATACAATAACTTTCCAATAATGTTTTCATTTTTATGTTTGATATTAATGAAAATGCACTTCAGTTTTGTGATCTATTTTATAAATATACTTATAATAGCAATATTTATAATGGGAATTATATTTTTGCCAAGTTAAAGTGAAATATTTTATGTGTCAAACAAAATTACAAGAAGATTTATACTTCCTCAAAATTCTTTTAGAAGATATGCCAGAAAAATATTTTAAGGTACACAGTCCTAGCCCCAGTATATAACAATTCAAAATAATTAAACAGATGAATACTAAAATGTTTAACATATAGTTTTGGTATACCAAAATAATGTTACTACTACTATTGTTAGTGGGATATGTGTGTGTTTTGAGTTTATATTGTTTCTCTAGAAATAGAGATGCATTTGATTTCTGTTTTCAGTCTTCTGGTGATCAGTGTCTCCATGATTTACATAGTCGACAAATGCCCAGCATGGTCGATTGTTCAGCAGTAAGGAAAATCTTACATGATTATATAAACATGCTGCCCTACAACTTGGCCTCCTATTGCAGTGAGGCTTATTTCTAAGAGAAATGTACCCACTGGGTCTTTCCTGGGCTATTCATCATATATTATTATGCAAAGTAAAAGCTGCAATAAAAAGCTTGGTTAGAAAAAAAAGTGGAAAGAAAAACAGAGAATTGGATTCATTTCAACTTTTAAAGTTTAACTTGTATTCTGTTATTTCCAAGTTTCTGTTTGGAAAATATGAAATGCCAGCATTTTATATAATGATGTCATTGCTATAAAAATCATTTTTTAAATTTTTCCTTTGACTTTTAGTTTAGTTAGTTCTGCAATAAGCAAAATGGAGGTATTTGAATCAGAGCCCAGACCAAAAAAAAAAAAAAAATCAGATTGCCCTCAATCTTAAATAAGAATTGAATGTCTTATTTTGTTTTGCTTTTCAGTATCATATTTAAAACTAGAACTATCATGTCTAAACACGATAAGTTTTTGAAAAGTACATTTTGTCCTAAAATAAGCCTTCACATCAAACATAACATTATAATGTTTCATAAACATTAAAGTTGATGAGTCAATCAATCTTGGCCAAGTAGGTTGACTTCTAGTGAGTTTCTACTAATATGGTTTTGAAAAAAGTTGGGTTGTCATTATCACAGTACCAGCTAAAGGAAAACTCTCTCAGGAGCCAATAGAAAAGGCTGATGTAGAAATACATGCAACTTTCTGTTGCGTAAATGACTAAGATTAACAAATGCTGAAAGAGATGTTTTCTGTTGTCTGAATATAAATTAATCTAGGGAGTTAATTCATGTTAATCTCATCTAATGATGATAAGGAGAAAGAAGTAAAAGTGGAGAGAAAATAAAACTTAAGAAAAAGCTTCTTCTGTTTTGGGAATTAAGGATAGCATCAGAAGGACCAGAAACATTCCCTGGAATCTACTACAATTCTGCCTCAAACTTTTATGTCAGAATTAATAGCTCCTCATAGTGCACTTGGACTTCCCTGATGGCTCAGATGGTAAAGAATCTGCCTGCAATGCAGGAGACCTGGGTTTGATCCCTGGGTCAGAAAGATTCCCTGGAGAAGCAAACAGCATCCCTCTCCAGTATTCTTGCCTGGGAAATCCCATAGACAGAGGAGCCTAGCAGTCTGTGGTACATGGGGTCACAGAGAGTCAGACACGACTGAGTGACTAACACTTACATGAACTTAGTGTGCATATGTCAATCCCAGTCTCCCCATTCTTCCCCCATACTGCACTTATATCTAAAAGCCAGACAATCATCGGAACTCAAGGATCAGGGGAGAGTAGAGGGAGATTGAAATCTAACAGTAATGCAAACCAGAGTAATACAATTTCAGGTGTAGGGACCATCTTGGGTTTGTGACAATGAGTCATTAGTAATAATAATAGACAGAAAGGTCCAGGAAGTAAATGACTCATTTAATCATTTTCTCTATGAATGCTTAAGTGCATGTGCATGACAGTTATTGAGTTAAGCTCTAGACATACAGTGAAGAGAAGAAATAGCCCTTGCCCTCTGAGAGATTTCAGTCTAGTGACAGAGGTAGACAGGCAAATAATCATTTACAACATAGGGATATAAGTTGTCATCTTGGGTGTAAACATCTAAAGGAGATGTTTATAATGAATTAAGATCACAGGGGACAAATATCTTCCCAGCTTTGAGAAACCCAAAGGAGTTTTCCAAAGAAGATGTGATGTGTTGATTGAACTCTGAACATCAGGTAGAATTTAATTATTAAAAATGAAGGAGAGGAAATTGTAGATTACAAGAAGAATAAGCAAGCTACTCAAAGGCCCAGTCAGTCAGTCATTTCAGTTGCTCAGTTGTGTCCGAGTCTTTGCGGCCCCACGGACCGCAGCATGCCAGGTCTCTCTGTCCATCACCAACTCCCGGAGTTGACTCAAACTCATGTCCATTGAGTTGGTGATGCCACCCAACCATCTCATCCTCTGTCATCCACTTCTCCTCCTGCCTTCATTTTTCCCAGCATCAGGGTCTTTTCAAATGAGTTAGTTCTTCCCATCAGGTGGACAAAGTATTGGAGTTTCAGCCTCAGCATCAGTCCTTTCAGTAAATATTCAGGACTGATTTCCTTTAGGATGGACTGGCTGGATCTCTTTGCAGCCCAAGGGACTCTCAAGAGTCCTCGAACACTACAGTTCAAAAGCATCAATTCTTTGGCACATAGCTTTCTTTTAGTCCAACTCTCACATCCATACATGACTACTGGAAAAACCATTGCTTTGACTAGATGGACCTTTGTTGGCCAAGTAATGTCTCTGCTTTTTAATATGCTGTCTAGGTTGGTCATAACTTTTCTTCCAAGGAGCAAGTGTCTTTTAATTTCATGGCTGCAGTCACCATCCACGGTGATTTTGGAGCCCCCCAAAATAAAATCTGTCACTGTTTCCATTGTCTCTCCATCTATTTGCCATGAAGTGATGGGACTGGATCCCATGAACTTAGTTTCCTGAATGTTCAGTTTTAAGCCAACTTTTTCACTCTCCTCTTTCACTTTCATCAAGAGGCTCTTTAGTTCTTCTTCTCTTTCTGCCATAATGGTGGTGTCATCTTCATATCTGAGGTTATTGATATTTCTCCCAGCAATCTTGATTCCAGCTTGTGCTTCATCTAGCAAGAGAGTTCCAGAAAAAACATCTACTTCTGCTTTATTGACTACTCCAAATCCTTTGATTGTGTGCATCACAAAAAATTCTGGAAAATTCTTAAAGAGATGGGAATACCAGATCACCTGACCTGCCTCTTAAGAAATCTGTATACAGGTCAAGAAGCAACAGTTATAACTGGACATGGTACAGTTTGTTCCAAATAGGGAAAGGAGTATGTCAAGGCTGTACATTGTCATCCTGCTTATTTACTTCTAAGCAGAGTACATCATGAGAAACGCTGGGCTGGATGAAACAAAGGACCAGAGGAAAGGCAAATTATTTCAAATGAATCAACTACAACAGGAGACTATGCTTTAAAGCAATGAATCATCAGTGAGAGAATTTAAATAAAATAGTAATGTATATATGGCTCAAATTTACCTTTCAATATGTAACTCTGAAGATAGTTCATGGAGAATCATTGACGGGAGCAAGACTGGAGCAGAAAAAAGTTAGGAAGCAGTTGCATTAATCCCTTTGTTTCTATTGTCTGAAATTTAAGAATCTCAATCTGGGATTGCTATTGTATGAAATTAGAGCTTTCAATCCCCATTTAAAAATATAATCTTCCTGCCCACTAGAAACTACCTATAATAGATTCTATTTAGTTGTATATCTTAGTCATCTTGGACTTCCATGACAAAATGCCACATATTAAGTGGTATTATACAACAGAAATATGTTTCCTCACAGTTCTAGAGGCGGGAAGTTCATTATCAAGGTACCAACATGATAGGTCTATGGTGAAGTCTCTCTTCCTGGCTTGTAGACAGCCATTTTATCTCTGAGTCCACACACAGGAGAGGAGAGAAAGCTCCATGATGTTTCTTCTTTTATACGATTAGAGCTCATCCAGTCCTAAGCATCTAACAAAGGTCCCATCTCCAAATACCATCACTTTGGGAATTAGGGCTTCCTTATATGAATGCTTGGAGAAGGCAATGGCACCCCATCCAGTACTCTTGCCTGGAAAATCCCATGGACGGATCAGCCTGGTAGGCTGCAGTCCATGGGGTTGCTAGGAGTTGGACACGACTGAGCGACTTCCCTTTCACTTTTCACTTTCATGCATTGGAGAAGGAAATGGCAACCCACTCCAGTATTCTTTCCTGGAGAATCCCAGGGACAGGGGACCCTGGTGGGCAGCCGTCTATGTGGTCGCACAGAGTCGGACACGACTGAAGCAACTTAGCAGCAGCAGCAACAGCAGCAGCATATGAATGCTGAGTGAACACAATTCATTCCATAGCAATATAGTAGAGATATTAATTATTTAACTAGTGTCCTAACAACTAATCCCCTTTAATGGGAGTTACAAGTAATCCAGGGCTTTCAACCAAGTCATTTTATGAATGAAGAATAGAACATTGCCTGTTCCTTATAATCTTTAAACATTTTGGTGCTAGAAGATGGTCTTTTCAGGTGACTACTTATTTTTTTCTTAGAATATAGGATAATAGTGTACATCATCATTATCATCAGATCTCCATGGATTTTTGCAATATAGCTATCCTAAATAGAGATGAGTATTGAGCTTCCCAGGTGGCTCAGTGATAATCTGTCTACCAAAGCAGGAGACTCAGTAGAGGTGAGTTTGATTCCTGGGTCAGGAAGATCCCCTGGAGGAGGAAATGGCAACTAGTATTCTTTTTCTTTTTTTAAAATTTTCTTTACTTTATCGTGTTGGTTTTGCCATACAATGACATGACACCGCCATGGGTTTACATATGCTCCCCCTCCAGAACCCCCCTCCTTCCTCCCTCCCGATTCCCTCCCCCTGGGTCATCTCGGTGCACCAGCCCCGAGCATCAGCCCTGGGCTGGCGATTGATTTCACATATGATAATTCACATGTTTCAACGCCATTCTTCCATAACATCCCACCCTTGCCCTCTTCCACAGAGTCCACAAGTCAGTATTCTTGACTGGAGAATCCCATGGACAGAAGAACCTGGTGGGCCACAATCCGTGGGTTGCAAAGAGCTGGGCATGATCTAGCCTTGCTGAGCACAAACAGACATAGGATATTATGGAAACACACACACACAAATGGACATAAAAGCCAAATCTGGGAGTTGGAATCTAAAGGAGAGCTGAGAATCTGGAATTAGGAAAGTGCAAGGGGCCAAGAAGAAAAGGAGAGAAGAGGAGAAGTGGATGGGGCTATGGCAGCTCTAGTCTGATGACACAGGAGAGGATGGCAAGAGCAGGCAGCAGTAAGCAGTGCAGGGGGACCAGGAACCAGTTTTCCTTAGAGAAACTGAGCAGTGAGAATGGAAAGTTGCAGAGGGCTGAGCACATTGTAAAGGAGCTGGTGCTGTTCTTAGGTGTTCAGCCGTGTCCAGTTCTGTGCTAGGCTAAGGACTGTAGCCCACCAGGCTTCTCTCTCAGTGGAATTATCCAGGCAAGAATATTAGCGTGGATTGCCATGCCTTTCTCCAAGGGATCTTCCCAACCCAGGTCTCCCACATTGTAGGTGGATTTTTTACCATCTGAACCACCAGGGAAGCCCAAAAGGACTAGGGTGACATTCAATTTACTTGTTTGTTCAACCTAACTCAACTGACTCCTCCTTGACATGGAGGAATAATTCCTTTATGTATTTTTCATCACTCCATCCTGTATGGTGCTTCACTATTTGTGCAAAACAGCTGCATGTCAATTGGTAAAATTTTTTTAATGTCAAACAGGAAACAAGCACATAGAGTAATAGTATTTTTCACCTTTCATACATCTGTTTAATCATTTACTCAATCAACAGACATTGCTGGAGCACCTCTGTATATGAGCTATACTGCAGATGTCATGAGGAGGAGAGGAGAATTTGCACAATCATAATTAGATTTCACAATATACATTTCCATCACAATGATTCTTTTCTAGTAACATGAAAAAAAATCTGCGTGGAGTATATACTGTACTATTTTCTTGTGAACCAGAGAAGCTTGAGCTAGATTGAGTAGATAGTAATGCCAAATAAATTCTCTTGGGGATTAATTAAAATGTATGTCATGTTATTGACCCTGTATAAATATAGGCAAATAATATCCCCAGGCAAATGACAAATATAGATGTTTGCTCTCTGAGGCACACTACTTGAAAAGTCTAAGAATGATCTATCTTAGGAATAGATGTTCCTCTTGAAAGAAAAATGATATATCTCAACCAAATAATCGAAGGTTATGCGAGTGTGCGTGTCTATATGTATAGGTAGATAGATAGTCTCTTTTACTTTTCATTTCTGGAACCGAGGAATTCTCACAGGACCATTTTCTGAAACACTAAAATTCTCAAAAAAGTTCCCGGAACAGCACATTACTATAACTTGACACCATGTTTTAGATATTACCCAATAAATGTTTGCAAGGCAGCAATAAACCTCGTTTCTAATAGTAGGCTTCATGCTGTGCTACCAAAGTGCAGAGGAAATGAGTGAGTGGAAAGCTCATATACAGGGTGCAGAGACCTTCTGAGGCCAGTTCATTACGGTACCTCTGAGGAGGTTCAGAGGCTGCCCTGATCCCTTCATCATTATAGGTCTCTTGCTTCAATCCTTTCTAATAAGCCCTGAGGATGGAAGCACAAGGCCACATGTGAGGTCATCAGAGGTATTTAGCCCATTGGGTCGAGGAGCTGAACGTTGGAATGTCTCGAGGTCCACCTTTAACATTGTAAAATGGTGTCCTTTGCCTATTTTTCCTGACTGTCCTACAGTTGCTAACATTAACCAGCTTTGTGAGTGCTCCTGGATTGAGGTGCCAGCTGCAACTCAATAGGTTTGAGATTTGAGAACTCCGTTTCTTTAAAAGGTTGTAACGCATTTAGATATCAGGCAGAAGTCCACTTTCTAAATGGGGAAATCAGTTATTATGTAAACCATCTTCTCTGCTTTGGGGCCAGGCAACTCTTAACTGACTCTCATTTACTATAAATTAAAGCAACAGCTTGTTTCCGATTCAAGAAAAAAAAAGCTTTGAAACTGAGACGAAATTTGAGCCATTTTACTTGGCACTAATGTCTAGAAAAATACATCTCTTGGGATTTGAAGCAAGTTCCTCTCTGCAGTTCAGGTATGTACCCAAAAAAGTCAAACAACCCTCCTGCTCTCATTAATTCTGAGAAGATTGTGAGTCACTAATTGCATTAATAAGTTTAGCAACTATTAATAAACACACTCTAAGACTTTGTTTCTCGCCAGACTCTTCTCACCTTTAGAAATACTCAAGGTCTCTTTTTCCTCAGAGATTCTGCTCTTCTATAATCAAGCTGAAATGACCATTCTGATATTTTTAGTTTGGCAAGATGCAAAGAAGAAGGAAAATGAAATTTAAGACAAGTTTAAGAAATTTATGATGAAATTCTGCACTGAACCTAGATTATTCAATTTATGCTTGTAAAGATTATTTCTTATGTTTATTCCTAGCAATTGGTTCAATGCCAAGAACATAGTAGATATGTAAGTCTATCTTAAATGAAAAAAAAATAACTGCATTTATTATTACACAGCACTCTTCGAGTCCTTGTTTTCTCATCAGTGAAAGGGGAAATGACATTCATTTTACAAAGTCAATCAGTGGGGAATGTGTTTAGCTACAAAAAACCTGAATGACCTTAGCTTAAAGAAGCATCTCAGATACAACTAAGTCTTGATGTAGAATGTATAGATGGTTCTAAACATGCAAGGCAATCAAAAAGGAAAAAAAATCAGGCAGCAAATGTCTGTCTTCTTTTATCAGCAAATCAAAATCTTTTTGAAATGCTTATAGATTTCTGATGTTGTCTTATCAGCCACAAATGTGTTGTACAACCACCTCTGGAAGCTAGGAAAATAAGAAACTGACTAGGTCCTTATGATTGTTCATAGAAATGGTGATTTATTGTCTGAATCTGGCCACATTTTTCTCTGCAAACAAATCTGAGGTCCTATTGGCAGGAAACATCAGGCTGGAAAGTGGCTATTGAGTAGGCATCCAATGGTGTCAACTACAGGGTGTTATAATAAAGACTGGAGACCCTGAATGTAAAATATCATAACATTAACTGAGGTACAGTTAGGGCTCAATAAACAAGAGATATAATTTAGCAATAAATTAGAAGTAATAAGTAAACAGTAAACATGAAATCTAAATGAGTTTGTATGTGCATTAGTATAGCTAGTTGCTGTGTAGATATGGGAGTTTTGTTTAGTTTTATTTATGAAAATGTTAACTAAAAAATTCTAGCATTCATATCCATAGAAAGAGATTCACCTCTGGAGCTGAATTCATTAATTGTGTCAAAACTACTGAATGAATGAATATCATATGTCAAGTGCTTCAGTCAGTCAGTCCATCACCAACTCCCAGAACTTGCTGAAACTCAGGTCCATTGATTCTGTGATGCCATCCAACCATCTCATCCTCTGTCATCTCCTCCTCCTCCTGCCTTCAATCTTTCCCAGCATCAGGGTCTTTTCAAATGAGTCAGTTCTTCACATTAGGTGGCCAAAGTATCGGAGTTTCAGCTTCAGCATCAGTCCTTCCAAGGAATATTCAGGACTGATTTCCTTTAGGATTGACTAGTTGAATCTCCTTGAAGTCCAAGGAACTCTCAAGAGTCTTCTCCAAACCATGGTTCAAAAGCATCAATCTTCGGCATCGAGCTTTCTTTATGGTCCAACTCTCACATCCATACATGATTACTGGAAAAGCCATAGCTTTGACTAGATAGTCCTTTGTTGGCAAAGTAATGTCTCTGCTTTTTAATAATGCTGTCTAGGTTGGTCATAGCTTTTCTTCCAAGGAGCAAGCATTGTTTAATTTTATGGCTGCATGAAACTCAGGTGGAGTCTTTTTTTTCACTTCCGCATAACCATGGGCATATTATCTTGGAGTTTGCTAAAGAGGAATGAAAAAAGCTGTCATTGAAAATATGGAGGGAACTATACTCTGGTGTTCTCTTTGAGGTTTAGAGTTAATGAGGTATGTCAGATTGACTATTGCATCCTAGACAGCTAACCTGGACTGAGTCTCAAGATTTAGGCTCTACACACTGTGATCCCAACCTATTTTTCTGGTTTTCCTTCCCCTACTCCCCATTACTTGCATCTTCACTGGAAAACTAAGCAGTATTACTGTTCTGTTACTAGGAAACCCTAGAGAAAAACTAAGTAAGAAATAGGTTCTTTTCTTGTATGGTAGTTATTCATGAAAATCTAGTTTAAGTTTAGGAAATAGATGAGGTTTTTGTTGTGGTTCTTCATGAGATGTGTATGCTTTGAGAGGCTGGGGAGTTTTTGTTTTTGTGGTTGTTTATTCGCCAAGTCATATCCAACTCTTTGAGACTCCATGGACTTAGCCTGCCAGGCTCCTCTGTTAATGGGATTTCCCAGACAAGAATATCGGAGTGGGTTGCCATTTCCTTTCCCAGGGAATCTTCCAGACTCCGGGATAGAACTCTCATCTCTTGCATTTGCAGGATTCTTTACCACTCAGCCACCAGAGAGGCCCTTGGGGAGTTTAGTGGCACTTTAAAAAGTCATATCTAATTTGAGGCTTCTGTTTGGTTTAATACTGAAGAATTTCTTGCTTCCTACAATTTAAGTTTGTTCAGGGATAACAGCAGGTATGGACAGTGGACAGTGTGAAGCGAAGAGAAAAAGTGAAGGGATCGAAAGAAAGATCTTCCCTCAAATTCTAGGGCAAACATCAGTACAGTGTGTAGTGCTATGGGTCTGGGTTCTGAAGTCAAACTCCGTGTTTTATTTGACAGTTTTTAATCTAACTCAAATCCCATGACTTTTTGCAATAATCCCTCTATACTACCACTTCTATATTTGTAAAGCAGTGAAAACAATAGTTCATACCTCACAGGATTATAACCAAAGCTAAGTAATCTACTCCAATTAGATGAATAGCACATTACCCGACACTAGTGAAAACTCCAAAGATGTGTAAATGTCTGCTCTTATTTGCTCAGAGAGAACACAAAGAGGGTGCCTCCAAGTGCCTGTAAGATTACCCTGAAGAATCCATACCCTTTCTCAGATTTATACAGAACCTTCTCTAATTGGTCAGTCTAATCTCAAAGAGTGCTGTTACTTATCACTCACATGGTGATAAGAGATAAGAAAAGTATCCCCTGGGAGTCTGCCTTTAAGTTCAGTGTTACCAAGACAGGCAAGATGCACATTAAGACAGACCCAAATGAAGTCTCCAAGCTAAGAATGTACATTAAGTTCAACAAAAGAGATAAATGCATTTTTGTGGTTTATTTCTTGAGACCTCTGGTATCACGAGTTGGCTCATTACGTTTGTTTTCTTTTTTTAAAAGAACTTCGTAAGACATTATTCAGCCCAATGTAACTGTGATTGCATCTTTGTTTTCAAAGAAACTATTTTTGGAATTGTTGGCTTAGCCTTTCAGCTCTTGGTGTTGTCAAAATTAACTAGATAGAGATACTGGGCAGGATGTAACTGAATCTGCTAATGGAACTCATGTGTTGAAGAAAAATTACTTGACAGAAAAGAACTGAAGGTTGTTGGGGGGAACTACACTTGGGAATAATAATGTGGTGTAGAATATGCCTTAATACACTGGAATCTGAAAAGACTTCATATCATCTTCCTTCTTGAAAAGAAATTATCCTAAAATAGTAGCCATCTTCTTGTTTATTTTTAATTGAATTCCATCCAGATAAGCATCTTCATCTTCTTTTATATGGGCTTGCTGACTGCCACTGCACCACGTGCCAGATAAACAGAACACCTTCCAAACGTGATCCATTTGGGGTAGCTTCTTTTAAAAGCAGTATTTTAAGAATCAGATAACCTTAATATCTTCTGGTAGGGAAAGAGAAGCCCCTGTTTATTTTGGTAACTGAAATCACCTCTGAGGCCTGAGAGAAAAGCTACTAAACAAAGGAGCATTTAATCTCATTCTAAGTACTGGTGCTAAGAAAAGTAAGCATCTACCTACCTAATTGTCCTTTTAAAGGACTACTCTGGTGGGTCAGTGGTAAAGAACCTCCCTGCCAAAATAGGAGACACAGGTTTGATCCCTGGATTGGGAAGATCCCCTGGGGAAGGAAATGGCAACTCATTCCAGTACTCTTGACTTGGAAATCCCATGAACAGAAGGGCCTGACAGGTGAGAATCCATGGGCTTGCAAAGAGTCGGACATGACTTAGCAACTAAAACGGCAACAGAAAAATCTCCGTTTTAAGGGCTATATGAGAGCTTCCTGCCCCTTAACATAAGCAAACAAAAGCTGCGTATAACTGTTAACGCTGCCAGTGTGTTAACACTTCTTAAATTCATTCATTCTTTCATTATTGAGTTCTGATAGCTCACAGGGCACTGTGCTAGGCCCTGGAAACAGTCCCTGCTCTCACAAGTTTACACTCTAACTGTATTAGGCAACTCCTTGCCAAAAGAATACTTTCCAATGGGTTACTATGGACTGTAAATTGCAATCTGTGAACAAGATAGGGAATCCTGTGAGCAAATACACTTGGGAAACATGGAGTTAAATATCACTGTTTGCATGAGCTAAGTCACTTCAGCCATGTCCCACTCTTCAAGACCCTCTGTCCATGGAATTCTCCAGGCAAGAATATTGAAGTGGGTTGCTGCGCCCTCCTCCAGGAGATCTTCCTGACTGAAGGATTGAACCTGGGTCTCTTACATCTCCTGCATTGGCAGATAAGTTCTTAATCACTAGCACCACGTGGGAAGCCCTAAATACCATTGATACAATGTTGTTGTTCAGGCACTAAGTCAGGTCTGACTCTTTGCAGCCCCATGGACCACAGCACACCAGGCTTCCCTGTCTTTCATTGTCTCCAGGAGTTTGCTCAAACTCATGTCCATTGAGTTGGTGACGCCATCCAATTATCTCATCCTCTGTTGCCCCCTTCTCCTCCATTTCCTAATATTTCTTA
The DNA here is from genome assembly GCA_007570785.1 of Antilocapra americana. Classification (NCBI taxonomy): domain Eukaryota; kingdom Metazoa; phylum Chordata; class Mammalia; order Artiodactyla; family Antilocapridae; genus Antilocapra; species Antilocapra americana. The sequence continues at coordinate 5,135,656 of ML660213.1, forward strand.
ACATCTTTCATATGTCCCCAAACACTACAGAGAGGAAGAATGGATGTAGCAGGGTTTGGGGCGGCCATAACTGGAGGAGCCAGACCTCTCCATCAGCGTTCTCTATTTCTCCCACCATCACTGCATTTCAGTTCTGTTACCAGACCAAATGGGTCCACTGCCAGCTTCAGTGAAGCCAATCTACTTGTGAAGCCAATCTACCGGCATCAGGTGGTGGTGAAGGAAAGTGCATTGTTCATTGTAAAGGTGCCAATACAAGGAGAATGGGCAGCTGTGATCAGATCCCTCCCCTCTCCCAAAGGTTTCAGCAAAGCATTTTTAAATGCAAACTGACAGAGAGGGCATTGTCTCGGGGTATGTGATCTGCTCGGTTCATGCACAAGTCTGATTGGTTAATGGGGAGGTAACAGGGCAGGGTCTTAGGGGTTAACATTATCTATTCTTAAGCTCCTGGACAGGACTGGAAGGCCTGGAGCTATGTGCTCACAGTCATCAAGTAGTTAACTCTTTCCATTTGATAGAGCTTTTCACATCTATAAAACAACTCAGGAAATGTGCATCTTGTACTATTATCTAGGCACTTCAGAGAGGAGCTAATGCAGACAATATGGGGAAAGGAGTCTGCCCCAGGAAGGCTCCACAGGTCCTGCTTAGTTGCAGCTCAAGGGTTACTCCTTATTTTTACAATAAATGCCAATATCTGATAGCATTTTTGTCTCCTGATACATGCCCCATGCTATAGAATTTTAGGGTATGCAATTTCTCATTGCTTGCAGTATTTGCAGACAATACAAGTGGAGGAAAAGGCATGAGTCTGGGACTTAAAACAGCCTTGGAGCATACCTGGAACAGCATGGAGCCTCAGCAGTACTTGGTAAATAGAAGCATAAAAACAAGTGGACTCAAGCTCCAGTTTCACCATTTTGAGGAACCTGAGTCCTAGCTTTTTCAACTGTTACGTGAAATAATTCTATCCATTTCAGAAGAAAGTGACCAATAAGTCAGCCCTCTTTCCTTTTAGTGGATGTAAATTTTTCTTTTATTTTATAGAGATATCTGAAGAGCCAATTCAATGACTTTTCCCCTCTTCATTTCTTCCTTCATTCAATGATTTAATTAAATGTTGAATAAATGGAAAGTTCAGTGCAAGGCAGTAAGGATAAAGCAGACAAGGGTGTTGCTCATAGAAACATTAGCAACAAAAGAAACCAGTGAGATCCAGGATTGAAGGACACTCATCTTCTCTTCCCAGGTGGCTCAGTGGTGAAGAATTCACCTGCCAATGCAGGACATTAGGGTTCAATCCCTGGGTTGGTAAGATCCCCTAGAGTCGGAAATGGCAACACACTCCAGTATTCTTGCCTGGGAAATCTCATGGACAGAGAAGTCTGGCAGGCTACAGTCCATGTGTTTGCAAAGAATCAGACATTACTGAACAACTAAGCACATTTTCATCTACTTGAAGTACCCAACACATGAATGAAACACACAAACAGGGAAGCGCAATACCACATTTCAGTATGGCAGGGATCATGGTAAGATTTTTAAAAGTCAAAGCATAAAAACAGATCGTATATAAAGGAACAAAATCAGAACACCAACAACAGTCTTCTCGCTAGCAACACCAATGCAATACCGAGTTACTCCCATCCCCCCCTTCTAACGTTTACTTTTTGGAAGAAAGTCACTATGCACAGTACACACTTAAAGGGCAGGGAATTCTGTTTCCTCTCCTTAAAGGCAATGTAGCTCACACAAATTCTTGGGGATTCTTCTACATTAGAGAGTTATCGCTTCTACTGTTGTGTTCCATGAGACGGTGGCCCAAGTAACATAAGCACAGTGACTTGTAATGTCACTATTATTGGATTGACCCAGAACCCTAAACTTTTTAAACTTTGATGGGAAAAATATACTCCTGAAAGCAACTTTATGTTACAGTTGAAACAGTTTACTTAATTGCAAGCTATGAAGACCAGGTCTTTGGTATTTATTTTCTTGGATAAGCTAGGGAAATGAGTCTGCTAGTCATCTGCATGAGGCAAAGATCATCATTTGAAATGGAGGCGTGTGAGCGCTGCCATCCTACAGGACTGACCTGTGTCACATTTTGTAAGACTGCATTGCATGAGCAGGTGCTGCAGGTAAGAACTTGCAAAGAGAACCTCTAATGTGCTCTCAGAGGTTCACGTGCATTTTTCTCAAAATGAATATAATTCTGATTCTGAATCAATTCCATCTCAGTTATCATTGGGTCAAACAAAGGTCTTAGAGTTTTAAACACCCCTCCCAGGTTACCGCTGGTCCAGTGCTGCCTGGATTCATCATATTAGTAGTTCTGCTGCCTCAATCCCATGCTGGGAGCAAGGGGAGCTCTGCCATATAGTCATGGACCAAAGTGCAGCTTCCCAAGCCATGCCATGCGGTCAAGTCTTCAGAGCCTTGCCTTGCCCCCAGGAACGACCACAGAGTACCAAAGGTGCCGTGGCCATTGCCCCCTTTCCAGTATCAGGAATCCCCACTAGCTACTATGTCTCTGATATTTTGTTTTACATTCTTTTCTTAGTATCCTTTTCCATAATGGCTTATCATAGGATACTGAATATAGTTCCCTGTGCTATTCAGTAGGACCTTGTGGTTTATCCATTCCATATATAACTTACATCTGCTAACCCCAACCTCCTACTCCATTCCTGCCCCAACCCCCTTTCCCAGTTTTTAGATGTCAAGGCATACAGTGTGACACGACCACTTTATTTATAGTAATATTTAAGCTTCAGCAGAAATTTTATTTTTTTAAAATTTTATTAATGTTTATTAAAGTATAGCTGCTTTAGAATGCTGTGTTAGTTTCTGCTGACCATACTATATAGCCCAGGGAACTCTACTCAGTGTTCTCTGATGACCTAAATGGGAAGAAAATCCAAAAAAGAGGGGATACATGTATACAAATAGCTGATTCACTTTGCTATACAACTAACACAACAGTATAAAGCAACTATATTCCAATAAAAATTAATAATAAAAATAAAAGAACAATGGATAAAAAAGAGTGGATATATGTGTATTTGTAACTGAGCCATTGCCTTTTGAATGATCTCCCCTAACTTCCCTTCTACTCAGGACACTTAACAGGTTTCATTATGTGTTAACAAAACAAATAGAACCCTGACTTCACCAGCTCCTGCACCTTCCCTGACACAAATTCTTGGGGCACTGGAATCCAAAATGCCAGGCTAGCTACTGGGAATCAGAAAAGAAATCCACATATTAAAATCTCCAAAGCAATAATTCTGTTGCATTGTCAGCTTGTGAATCTGTTTCAGCCACAAGTAAGTACTTCTCATTCCAATCTCCCTCATTGAAGAGGTGGACCTGGGTTTTTATCCAGAGCTGGACAAGTCCTTCTCTCAGTGCAATATAAAAGAGGGCAATTCCTACACACAAAGTCTTGACCAAATATTAATCTGGGCCTCAGGCTCTCCAGGCCCTGTGCTGTGCTGTGCTTAGTCGCTCAGTTGTGTCTAACTCTTTGTGACCCTGTGGACCGTAGCCCACCAGGCCCCTCTGTCCATGGGGATTCTCCAGGCAAGAACACTGGAGTGGGTTGCCATGCCCTTCACCAGGGGATCTTCCCAAGCCAGGGATCAAACTCAGGTCTCTCACATTGCAGACGGTTTCTTTCCCGTCTTAATCAGCAGGGAAGCCCCTCCAGGCCCTAAAAGATCCCAAATCTCCTATCCCTCCAGGACTGGTTCTAGCCTATCCCAGGGACTCTAGTTTAGCCTTTCTTTAGATTAAGAGTTTTTGAAAAATAGCCTTTTTCTTGTAAAAGCAATTTTAAGTTCACCACGAAATTGAGCAGGAGGGTACAGAGATTTCCCATATAGCCTATGCCCTACATATGCACAGCCTTTCCCCACTATCAACATCCCAAACCAGCTGGGACATTTGTTATAATCAATGAACCTATGTTGACACATGTTGACACAATTACATTACTGTTCACTCTTGGTGTTGCAGAGTCTATGGATTTTGACAAATGTATAATGATATATTTCTACCATTATAATATTTTACAGTATGGTTTTACTGCCCTAAAAATCTATTCTCCACCAGTTTATCCCTCTCCCAGTCTCTGATCCACTGATCCTTTCACTGTCTCCATAGTTCTGCCTTTTCCAGAAAGTAGTTGTAATTAGATAGTTTGCAGACTTTTCAGATTTTCTTTCAGTTACTAAAGTGCACTTAAAATTCCTCCATGTCTTTTCTTGGCTTGATAGTTCATTTATTTTTAGTGCTCAAAAATATTCCACTGTCTGGATACACTATACTTTATCCATTCACCTACCAAAGGACATCATGGTTGCTTCCAAGTTTGGGCCATTATGAATAAAGCTTCTATAAGCATTCAGGTGAAGATTTTTGTGTAGACAAAAGTTTTCAACTTATTTAGGTAAATACCCAAATACTCTTACCAGGCAATTGCCCAATATTCTGGTCAGAACATGTTTAGTTTTGTAAGAAACTACTGAACTAGTTTCTAATTGAAGATCTTATTATTGACAGAAAGTCCATCTACTTCCCTACCAAATTTCCAGCTGTGTCTCTTCATCTTTGGAATCCCTGCCCCGGAGTCAGTTCTCAGAATTCAAGAGGGAGAATAGCTATCTTGAGTGGCCAGCCACACCAGAGTCAAGCCTTCATCACTTGCTGAGTATTCCTGCCTTGATATTTCCTCTTCTTGATTATTGGGAGAAAGGAATACTCCTGACTTGACCTACACTCTTAGGAGACAAGAGGTGGGCCATGCTCTGATTCCTTTCTGGTTCCTGAGCCCAAGTCCCAAACGAACACACACACACACATATGCTTATTTGCTACTTCATTATCTTTTGCATTGTTAGCTGAACCAAGAGGGTGTTTATGGATGTTTCCAGCTGAGGCTGGACAGTTGTCTCCACTGAAGCCGTGGCTATGGAATTCCAGCTTCTGCATAGGTGCTACCACATCAGTGGCAGGTGAAAAGACATATAGGCAAATGACATAGAGTGTCTTGCCTCAGTTACACAATAAGGGAGATTTTGGAAGGAACTACTTGTACAACTAACTTCTCAAAATTAAAAAAGTGGTAGTCAGGGCTCTTCTTTGCTGTGTCAAGTCTTCATGAGCCTTACTTGATAGACTCAAAGCTGGTTCCAGAACCATAGGACCAGTTTCTCTTGCTTAACAAAGGGACCAACCATCTTCACTTCCTCATTCTTTATCATCTGCAGTAGTTGGACAGAGTTCACAGGAGGTCCTTTCCAGCAGGGAGAGCACCATAAATCTGAGTGGGAGACTTGGGGAAAAGATCCCATGAAAAGAGAAGCTGAGCTGTGAATTTACCCCCAAAGGCTTGAGAATTTTTTTTTTAATTCAGGAAATTCAGAATCACAGTATCCAAGATTTAATTTCACCAGATAAAGGATTTTCCAACTAGTGTTAGCCTGGGTTTTGATTTAAACATTTACCTTAGTGATTTGCATTCAATTTTGATTGCACACTTTACTTTTTCATAATCCTGAGCAGACAATAGTTGTATTACAAAATCAAGGATATTCTTGATCTCCATACGGCTGGATTTGGAAGCTGTTCTTAGAAAGTAGAAATCACCCACCCACTCCCTCTAATATTGTAATCTATAGTTTAGTTCAGAGCAGTTCAAAGGTTGATGACTTTTGCAAATCCTATGAGTAACATACCCATAGCCTAATTTTTCTTCTCCAATGTCTTGCTCTACAATTTGGTACTGTTGCCTTTGTATGTGTAGGTTTGCCAATTGTTAATAAAACTGCTGACCACCTGCAAAAGAAATATTGAAATATCATGGAAAAACACATCTCATAAAGGAACTAAAAAACATAGTAATTAGAACCATGTATTTTTCCTTACTGTGGCATCTTTTTTCTTTTCTATTAATACAAAACTCCTTTAGAGTAAATTCTGGGTTTCTAAGCTTTAGGAATTAATCGTAATGTGGGATTTCATTTCAGTAGATGTAGCATGCTTTCTCAAAACAGCCAGAGTATTCTAAATCTATTCTGAAATTTTGATTCTTTGCAGGTTAGTTCTGTTAATTTAGAAATGTATCAAGTATTTCTAAATAGAATCTACTTTAAACAAACTCCACTTGGGAAATCTGGACTAATTGTGAAATTTGGATTTTTAAATAAAAATTCAAGTGAGAAGTAAACAATTTGCTTGGACATTTGACATGGCCAATAAACCAGAAATATCCCCCACCATGATCTGAAATATTTCACAATTTTTGGTGGATAAAGTGTAACTTTTTAGTAATAATTTAAAAAAAAAGAATTAAGTCCAATTTATGAACTGTTTGGGTCATCTAGTCAACCCAGCTATAGACTTGTCAGAGTTAAAATGCATGAATACAAAATTAGGTATTCAATCAAGTGTCTTTTAATGTTTTTCAGGGTGAAAATCACTAAGAAAACTAGAGCATGTGTGAACAAACTGAGGATCTTACCTAACAATCCTGAGGAAAGTATGGTCTCAGCTCCATTCATAGCCAGGTCTGCCATTTACAACCATTTGAGAAAGCCACAGAATGTCCTGAAATCTTAGGTAGCTGTTTCACAAAGTTGTTGAATTTAAAGATATTTTTGGTATTAAAAGTAAACAACACTTATGCTAGACATACTGATTACTTAATATCCTGTGGCTAAAATCCAGCCTTGGGCCCTAAGCCCATAGATTCATCCTTAAGATCATCAGAAAACATCTAGGGAACCTATTGTACTAAAAGACATATGAGTATTACTTGTCACGAGGGTATGCATGACAAACAGAAGATGATGAGAAATAAGAGGAGGAGGATGGCAGAAGAAAGGCAAGGGGGTTTCAGGGTGAGTTAGATTTAGAGGATGACTAAAAACAAAGTAAAGAGGAATTTAGAATAGAAACTCCTGAAAAATTAGAAGATTACTAATTTTATACTGGTATATTTTACTAATATTTATCAATTTAATAATCTATATTTTGTGTACTGCTATTTCACCAACAAATATTTAATTTTTCCCTCTAAAGATGAGAGAAGAATATGCAAAATAGTCACTCCTAAAATAATCATTTCATTTTGAGTTTTGAAGGAATTACTTAATAAGTTACTACAACCTGTTCTGATTGAAATCTTAGAAATGTCCATATTCCATTTTTTTCCCCACAAGTGAGCTATTGGATTTGCATTTAGCTTTATTGCAAAAGCAAGCTTTGGGAGATGGTGAAGGACAGGGAAGCCTGGCGTGCTGTAGTTCATGGGGTTGCAAAGAGTCAGACACCACTGAGTGGCTGAAAAACAACAACAAATGTCTAGAGTATGGGTCAAAAGAAGTTTTCTGCAAAGAGACAAAGAGAAAATTTAAATTTCTAGGATTTTGTTGCACCTACATAACTCTACCACAGTAGTTCAAAAAATAGCCTTAGATAATATGTTAAGGAATGGGCTTGGCTGTGTACCAATACAAATTTATTTTCAAAAGCATACAGCAGACTGGATTTGACCTATGTATCATTATTAGCCAGTTCCTGATCTAAAGAATCAGAAACTTTGTCTTTTACCTTCACGTTGGTTTCCTTCCTGAAAGATAACAAAATTTACCCAAAGGCAGTCTTTCCTTTGGTGACTCAGAGTTAAAGACTATGCCTGCCAAAGAGGAGATGCAAGTTTGATCCCTGGGACAGGAAGATTCCCTGGAAAAGGAAATGGCAATCCACTCCAGTATTCTTGCCTGGGAAATCCCATGGAGAGAGGAGCCTGGCAGGCTACAGTCCATGGGGTCACGAAGACTCAGACATGACTTAGAGACTAGACGGCCCAAAGGCAGCAAAACAGAGTGGTAAAACAAATGCTACACACAGGATGAGAGTGATGTATTACACCATGACAAGGACACATCACCCCATCTGTATCACTTATTCCCTTTGTCCAGAAGAAAAGAAGTTGGTGGTTAGACAAAAAGAAAAAACCTGAGTTACCAAAATGGTAAAAGTTCAGCAACTACACATACAAGAGTCAAAAAATAAAACAAGAGAGCATCTAAAAAGAATGCATAATAAAAAAGAGAACATTGAAAGCCATGATCAATTTGACAAAAACTAATATACACAAGTAATTATTTTGATTCTAGAGAAAATTGAGGAGTGACAATGGCAGTGGAGGTGGAGTGATACATTCCACTGTCTAGGTGTCTACAAAGACAGCAGAAACCTGTTCCTGGGACTGCTACCAGACTCGTGGTAGGACAGAACTCTAGACTTCAGGAAATTCTAGTAACTTACAAATTTTGGTGTATAGACACCAGATATCAGTCATCTTTAGTCATCCACTTATTCAGTCAGTAATAATTTGGTCTTAGTCATAAAAATGAAATCTATGAGACTGCACATCATCCTTCTTTCCCACAAGGACCCATAAAGGAAAATACAAATTGTTCATCAGTTCACAAATGGAAACCCCCTCCCCGAGAAAGAGCAGTCTAAAATGTTCCCACCTTCGTGTCTTGGCTCACAGAGTTAATTTCTCCTGGAATACCGATCTCTACTCATCACATCCTCATCTCATGCTTTAGCTCCAGCGCCCACATGTCATACCATGACCATCAGCACCCAGGCAAGCCCTCCTTCTTCACAAAACATGGCTGGACATTTCCATTTTCTGCTCTTACCAACTGGAAGGACTTTGCTGGCTCTCATCACCACCCAAAATATCCTCATCCTTACCTCATGATGTTTCAACATTCAACTTTGCATTATGATTTCATATATCCACGTTTTCCTTGTAAGATTGAAGAGGGTGGTGATACATCACTTTGCTTCTGGAGGTCCTGTATTTTGACCATTTTTAAAAACATGGACAAATATCAAATACACAAGTATTATAGTTTATTAAAACTGTTATAATCTATCATGTTAAAACTTTATTCCATTCTCTAAAGACCAGGAGTGAATCTGAATTGTCCAACTAAATGACTTCATGAAAATCCAAACCTTAGGGACTTTAAGTGAATCCCTAAGACACCATACTCAGTCATTGGTGGAAAATAAATTTGAGGAAATGGAAAATACAAATTCTCTGTGTGTGTGTCTTCTTCTTTTCCCTCCCTCCTTCAGCTATTTTCAAATCTTTAAAGTGGAAGATAATACCGCCTTAATAAATCCCATCCTAAAGTTAATGTAAGCTTATCTAAGGTACTCAAAAGTGTACTATATGTGTGATGAAAATAATGAGGATCACTATATGAAGCATCAGATTTATTGGAAGAAATTACATGAATTTCAGGAATTATATCACTCCTGAAATTTTAGGAGCAAAAACCGACTCATGTAAATGAATTTCGTTCTAGATAATTTTTGCTTAATTACTCATCTCATTTACAAAAACTATAAACTTAACACTGAGAATTTAGACTGAGCATCACAGGACTCTGAAAGAAAACTTGAGCATAATAAGGTTCTGACATAAACTTTCTGAAATAAATTTCCAGTGGTTTAAAGTCCTCTACATTTGACCAATAGAAGTAGTCAATATTTGAGATTTTTGGTGTTTGTTAGTTGGAGAACTAAAGGCCATGTCACATTAGCCCTCTACCTGTCAAATCAATTGTTCACAATCATGATGGATTGGGTGCATTTTGTGCCCTAGTGTTTTATATGGACCCACCAGGAGTAGGACAATGCAGGGATAGTCAGAGGAGGACCTGATGCAGGAGACAGTCATGGACTGATGTTATCACTCCTTTCATTCATAGCAAGAGAGAACACCGCAGAAAACATGGAGACCTGCCCCCACTGAGTCTTCATCTTCTTGTGGTCCCTGCTTCCTGATTTGTCCAGAAGCACTTCTTCTTCCCTTGGTTAGGGCTGATGCTTAGGGAGGACCATAATTAAACATAAGAGGTCTTGAAATCTGTCATGGATGGGTTCAGGCCCCCAGTCTTGCCCTTCCATGTGACCTTGGCAAAGCTACTTAACCTCTCTGTCTTGGTTTTCTTCTTTATCAGAGTGGAATAAAAATACAGCTAACGCATATTGAGGGTTTATTATAAACAAGCATTCCTCTAAGCACTTAAAATATATTAGCTCTTTTAATCTGCATAACTGTTACCAGTATTATCCCATTTTATAGACGAGACAACTAAGACATAGACTGTTTCAGTGACAACTCAAGTCCACAGGTAATAAGTGGCAGAGCTAGGATTCAAACACAAGCAGGGAAATGCCAGAGAACTAATTCTTCACCTCTATGCTTCACTGGATCTAGCTGTAAAGAAAATACAATTTAAAATCTTATTTTTCTGTGTGATTGTTCAAGTAATGTCTGTCTCCCTTGCTAGACTTAAGTCACTTAAGCTTGTTAGTCCTCAATTATCTCACTTGGCAAATGGGGACAGTAATAATTGCACTTCCCTCATTGAGTTGTTTGTAATATTCAGAGAAGAAATATTCATAAAGCCTTTCATGTAGAGCTGGATACAGAGGTGCTGAATTCAAGGTGCTTGTTGAATCTGAACTTCTGGGAATCAGGATGTATTTATTATCCTATGGTTGAGTATTCTACCATTTTGATCCTTCATACAAAGATGCCATCTCCTGTCTAAGTATGTCGTTACACCTCAGCCATCCTCTTTCTTGCTTATATTCAGGGAGCCCACAAGAAGAAAAGTTTCTGAGACAAAACTCTTAACATTTCAAGAGAATTCTGTAGCTTCTGAGGTCCACATTCATTACGGAAGCTTTTTACTTCCCACTGATAGGTCACTTCAAAGAACAATAACTGAATCCCTTCGCTGCCCATCTGAAACTAACAGCATTGTTAATCAAATATGCTCATACGTGTTCAGTTATGTCCAACTCTTCACAATCTTGTAGACTGTCATCTGCCAGGCTCCTCTGTCCATGGGATTTTCCAGGCAAGAATACTGGAGTGGGTTACCATTTCCTCCAGGGGATTTTCCTGTCCAGGCATTAAGCTCTCATCTCCTATGACTCCAACATAAAATAAAAGTTAAAAAGAAATTTAAAAAAGAATGTCTTTTCTAGTTTTGTACAGTTGTAAAATCCATATAGTAGAAACTTCACAAGAAGCTTTTAGGGCTCAATATGGAGAAATGAGCTTGACATGACTGACTATCGTGCATCTTAAGTGAAAGTTTATACTCCTGTGTCTGAGCCTTGGGTCATTTGAGCTTGTTTGTAGAGAAACTGAGGCAAGGGTTGAAACAGGATGATGTCGATCCACATACATCTGCTCTGGCCAAAGAGCCTGGTAGATCTGCCCTAAGAGGGAAATTTTAAAATGGGTTTGAAGCATCTAGCAATTTATGTTGTTAGTATTTTTTTAAATATCTGAAAAAGAATGGATACATGGACATGTTTAACTGAATGACTTTGCAGTACACTTGAAACCAACACAACATTGTTAATCAACTATTCTTCAATATAAAAGAATTTTCCTGGTTAAAAAAAATGCTAACCATAAAAAAAAAAAATGTTCCTCTCTCTCTGGTCCTCCTAGTAACTGATGAGCTTTCAATTCTGTCTCTAGCAAAATACTTACCTACGTGAGAGGAGCTTCCCTCGTGGCTCAGCAATAAAGAATCTGCCTGCCAATGCAGTAGATGTGGGTTCAATCCCTGGGTTGGGAAGATTCCCTGGAAAAGGAAATGGCAACCCACTCCAGTATTTTTTTCTGGGGAATTCTATGGACAGAGGAGCCTGGTGGTAAAATGGGGTCACAAAGAGTTTTAGCAACTAAACAATAGCAACACTTCATGTTAGAGAAAGTTCATAGAAAAAAAAAATTTGCATGACTTTATTTTGCTTTGTCATAGGATTTCTTCTCAGTAGTTGTTGCCACTGTTGTAGTAGCAGAAAGAATTATCAAGGTGAAAATCAGTGAGGGCCAATATCACTAAGACCCTTCACATTTTACCTTATTTGATTACCATAACAACTCTATCATGTAGGTTCTTTTTTATCTTTATTGAATGAAAGCAGCAATAAGTATTAAAGGGACTAGTTATTTTTCCCCAAATAATATGTCTAGAAAGGACCAAAAATGTAAATCAGATCATTTCACTCAACCACCTCCTTGTTGTTGCTGTTGTTGTTCAGTCATTCGGTCTTCTCCAAGTCTTTGTGATCCCATGGACTGCAGCACACTAGGCCTCCCTGTCCTTCAAAATCTCCCAGAGTTTGCTCAAACTCATGTCCATTGAGTCTGTGATGCCATCCAGCCATCTCATCTTCTGTCGTCCCCTTACCCTCCTGCCCTCAATCTTTCCCAGTGTCTGTCAGGGTCTTTTCGAATGAGTCAGCTCTTCACATCAATGTAGCCAATGAATTGGAGCTTCAGCATCAGCATCAGTCCTTCCAATGAATATTCAGGGTTGATTTCCTTTACGATTGACAGGTTTGATCTCCTTGCTGCCCAAGGGACTCTCAAGAGTTTTCTCCAGCACCACAGTTTGAAAGCATCAATTCCCATCTCCTAATTCCATTCTAATTATATGTATCCTATTTTAAATAATCTTTAGCTTTATGCAAGTAAGTGTTGAAACATCCTCAAGTTCTTAAAGGTTTGCCACTTGGGTCCTATGGCTTTCTTGATATGCTTTGTCATGTTAATAAAAATCTTCATTGATACAGATGCTGCCGAAACTGATTTTTATATGGTATCTTTGTAGCTTTTGCCTCCATCGCTGACTGTAGAAAGGCTGAATTCAAATAGAAAAGTGTTTATTCCTTTGTTAATGTCAAGTACCATCAGATCTGAAAAACAGCAAAAAAAAAAAAATAATGCAGACTTAGAGGTAACATAAGCTAGAGTTCAGTGGTCACCTCTTCTGAAAATGTCAGGTTGTTTTGTATATAAACTATTAAATTTTATATTCAGACACTTAGGACTTCCCTGGTGGCTCAGACAGTAAAGAATCTGCTTGCAATGCAGGAGACACTGGCTCAATTCCTGAGTCAGGAAGATCCCCTGGAGAAGGGAATGGCTACCCACTCCAGTGTTCTTGCCTACAGAATCCCATGGACAGAGGAGCCTGGCAAGCTACAGTCCATGGGATCGCAAAGAATTGGACATCGCTGAGCAACTAACACTTATACAGTGAATTCTGTGAAAGCAGGCACGCTGAACTGAACATTGCTTTCTGAAACGTGAACTGCACCATTTTCATCCCAGTTGCTCTGCCACTTAAGAAATGAAAGTTGGAAACTGTTCAACCTTTCCTTCCTTCTCCCAATCTCTCTGCAGGAGGATGACAGTGGATCTGGTTGTCACAGTTAACCTTGTGACATTAGAAAGCAATAGTTATAGGAGATGCTCGTCAACCACCAAGCTCTGCTTCATTCTTTTCCACAATCATTTCTTTTCTGATTGCACAACAGCATTACAATCATTACTTGTATTCATGAGCTCAGACATTTTTGAGAGTTTTATTTTCCATTTTGATTGTAGCTTGAATGTGTAGGAAAACCAGAAATGGCCAACATTTGCATTTAAGATATTCCAGCAAAGTTTGTGACCTAGGACTGCCTCTAAACACAAAATCCCAAATTAGTTTCCTTGTAGCTTTGGCCCTTAGGCAGGTACCAGCTATAAAAGACTGTGGCCATGATGAGTCTGCCTGTGAACATGCTTTCAAAAATTTCCAGATCTTCATCTTGCCATGACTGTTGGAAGACTTTTGGCTTCACTTAAAAACCCATAAAACCATAAAGCAGATCTGAGCAAAACCCACAGCTGCATACATCTGATGACAGTCTTAAACTGATTTTTCCAAAGATAGGGAGCTCAGCAAAACTCCAACTCCATGATGTCAACAACACTGGACCTTCCCTCTTTAAGCCAATGGGTACTCTGCACAAGATTTAATCCATGTGTTACTGATCTACTTACAGTTAACTCATCAAAATGCCATTTGCATAAGTGTTTCCAAAATGTCATGAGCTTTTATTTCTTGGTTTCAAATGGATGTTAGTGAGAGTCAAGTTTTGCCAGGGAAACACAACTCTCAAGGTCTAAGATGTTTTCAAAATCTAGACTTGGTAAATTTCAAGTAGCCATTTTAGCCATCACTTAAAATAGTTTTTAGTGTCTGCAACAGCATGTCTCCTCATTAAAAGTGTAGGAAATCAGTCTTTCACCACCCCACCAGAGTGAGTGGGACCAATTCTTTGCCAGTCTTCCTCAGTTCAGTTCAGTCACTCAGTCATGTCTGACTCTTTGTGACCCCATGGACTGCAGGATGCCAGGCCTCCCTGTCCATCACCAACTCACGGAGTTTACTTAAACTCACATCCATCGAGTCGGGATGCCATCCAACCATCTCATCCTTTGTCATCCCCTTCTCCTGCCTTCAATCTTTCTTAGTATCAGGGTCTTTTCAAATGAGTCAGTTCTTAAAATCAAGTGGCCAAAGTATTGGAGTTTCAGCTTCAGCATCAGTCCTTCCAATGAATATTCAGGACTGATTTCCTTTAGGATGAACTGGTTGAATCTCCTTGCAGTCCAAGGACCTCTCAAGAGTCTTCTCCAATACCAGAGTTCAAAAGCATCAATTCTTCAGCACTCAGCTTTCTTTATAGTCCAATTCTCACATCCATACATGACTCCTGGAGAAACCATAACTTTGACTAGATGGACTTTTGTTGGCAATGTCTCTGCTTTTTAATATGCTGTCTAGGTTGGTCATAACTTTTCTTCCAGTCTTCCTACTTCTTATGTTTTCCACTGCAACTCCGAAAACGTAGTCCCTTATTTTGAGGAGCTTATAAAGCTAAAATGATTTGGGGCATGAGTACAAATAACAATATATGTCACAATCTAAGGGTGGCTAAGGATCCTGTAATTGTTTCCATCAAATTTTTATTAGGGACCACCAAACACTTTCGTAAGAAAAAAGGAGAAAATGGGCTTTTTAGAGGTTGTTTTTGTTCAGTTCCCCAGTCATGTTTGATTCTCTGTAACCCCTGGACTATAGCACTCCAGGCCTCCCTGTTCCTAACCATCTCCCCAGGTTTGCCCAAGTTCATGTCCATTGCATTGGTGATGCCATCAAGCCATCCTATCCTCTGACACTCTTTTCCCCTTCTTTTCCTTTTTGGAGGTAGAAAGCCCTAAAAAGAGATAGAATAAGAACCTTGAGGAAAAACAGAAGACAATGAATGTATACCTGGTTTTTACTTTTGATCATACCCTCTAAGAATAGCACATGAATGTATTATATATACATATATAAATAAGTATAATCTCTGTTCCTGAGTATAAAGGTTGTACATGCAAATCTTTGGATCATCACATCTAGTGACACTTGGAGTACAAACTCCCTTGTCTATTTTGGGATTACCTTAGGGAGGGTTTTGTATTCCAAGCTGAAGAAAAGGGGTAGTGGATTACCCCTACACATCTTTTACTTTGAGCCACCCAATAGATGTATACAGAGTGACATTACAGATTAACACTGTGCAGTTAATAGAAAATTCACTTTCACATAAAGAATAACCTCTGCCCTCAAGAAGCCTGTACTTAGAACTAGAAAGAACCTGAAAAACCCAAATGTCTTGTTGTTTAGATGAGAAAACTGAAGATGGGGAGTTGATGTGACTAGATTTAGTCAACATTTTGTCTAGAACTCAGGGTTTCTATCTCCATTCTGTGCTTTTCCATTATGTGATGCTCTGAGAATTTACCTTGTTGTGTAAATTTTTTTTTCTCTCCCTAGCTGAATTGTGGGTTTCTTGAAGGCAGACTATAATGTCTCATAATTCTTCCACATTCAGCCCACCCAAGTATTTTATGCATAACTGGGCAGATTTAAGTATTCAGGACATGCTTGTGGGATGAACAAGTTAGTAAATTAATGAATGAATAGGTAATATTAGCATGAATTGCTAAATGGGTGAGAAAGCCTCAAAAACCAACATTCCTTCCCCTTTCTAGTGATTGTCCTTGGGTTTGTGGCTTAGTAGCCGTTGGTGTGAAAAAAGATTTAGAGGCTTAGTTGACTCAATGTGACTCAAAATAGCAATGTAAACTTAGGTCTCATTAAAAGACATATAATGTCCAATGGAAGACATACTTCCAGTCTGAACCCTTTTAATGGTCCATGTCTTGATATTTGTTTTTAAGGGGACTTTTGACAGTAGTTAATGTTACAAAGTTTTCTTTAAGTAAGCTTTAAAGCCCCCAAACGTGTCTTATTCAGTCTTACCTAATGACATTCCTTCCCAAGAGGGGAACTGGAACTGACATATGCATAAAAGAAGGAGACTAGAATGGTGACTGATTCAATTCATGTCATGTCATGCGAAGGATGCTCGACAGAATGGGGGGAGCGGCGTGCTTTGAGTGGCTGAAGGGCTGTCCTATGGAAAAGAGGGTGGGATTTGTTTTACATGCTATCAGATGGTAAAACTAACATCAATGACTGGATGAATGCCACAGATGCCAAAGGATGTGAATTTTGGATAAACAGAAAGCGATTTTCTGTCAGCCGAGTTATGTGAAAATGGAACCCAGTGTCTCAGAAGGTAGAATGAGCCCCATGCTGCTGCTAGAGCAGCATCTGGGTGGCCCTTGGTCGAGGTCCTCTGCTGTCCCGGACCTTCTGTGTGGCTCCTTCAAAACCTGAGATTTAATGATGATGCTGATGTGCTTCTATCACTGATATGTTGTCACTCGATACCTTGCTTGTGTCACTTGCCTCTATTTCTTCCCTGGTGCTTTTTAGCAGTTCCTTACCAGTCTGTAATTGTCAATGAAAAGCTCAGTTTTTGCAGATTATGAAAGTATTTCTCCTCTCTTGTTTGCCCTGGAAAATGAATGTCACTAAAGAGTCTTTTTTTTAAGCAGTATCTTTATTTTATTTTTATTTTTTTGGCCACGCCATGTGGCACGTGGGACCTTAGTTCCCTGATCAGGGATCGGACCTGCGCTCTCTGCATTGGAAGCCCAGAGTCTTAACCACTGGACCACCACAGATATCCTTAAAGAGGCTCATATATCTCTCCCTTCTCAACCTAGTTTGACTTTTAATTAAAAATGCAATATTCCATAGTGCCCAATATGATCAATAACATTCAAATCTTTGCTCCAATGCTTATAATTGGGGCAATTTTCTTAACCCTCTCTATCTCTCATTTTCTTGAAGTATAAAGTAAAGCTAATAGTGTTATCTATCTTGGCAACCCTAAGAGGACTGAGATAATATCTGTAAAGTGCCCAGCACAGTGCCTGAAATATAATAGATGCTCACTCAATGTTGGCAACCATGTTCTATTGTTCATAAAAAAGACAAATTTCATTGATCCGTTATGGTTTTTATTTTTGTTTGTTTATTTTATTTATTTTTAAATAAATAATTGCTTACAATGTTGAGTTGGTTTCTGCCATACATCAACATGAAGCAACCACAGATATTATATGTCTCCTCCCTCTTGAACTTCCCTCCCACCTCCCACTGCATTCTACCCTTCTAGGTTCTCACAGAGCACCAGGTTTGAGTTCCTGTCTCATACAGCAAATTTCCACTGGCCATCTATTTTAAATACGGTGATGTATATGTTTCCATGCTACTCTCTCAATATGTCCCACCCTCTCCTTCCTCCATTGTGTCCACAAGTCTGTTCTCTATGCTGCCCTGCAAACAGGTTCACCAATACCACCTTTCTAGATTCCATATATATGCATTAATATATGATAGTGAAGTAAGTCATTGATCTGTTTTGATTTAAGAAGTCAATACCCTTTCCAAACATCTCATTCCTGGAACCAGCTATAGTAATATTCTGCCTCATGGGACGGAAGAAACCTCATTGGCACTGAATAGCCAGTTTAGAAGCAGGATAGATATGAGAAGTGGATATGAGGTAAAGCTGAAATGTTACCCCCTGCCAGCTTTTTGAAATGCAGATTCGTCCATCTCTTTGATGTCTCTAGCCACTTGCAATGAACATCTTTCGGCATATTATTTGCTTTTCTTAACCACATCACTTTTCACTGAGTTCAACATTCCTGAAGGATTCAAAGGATCTTGGTACATTCTTCCTAAATGAATTCAGAAGGTAAGTCAAAGAGAAGGGGAAACTTCTTTGAACAGGACTCTGGGTTCAGACTGGGGGCGGGAGGAGGTAGGGGAGGGCTTTGTGAGTCAAAAGGCTGACGGTAAACTCAGCCTCAGGCTTTCCGTGTGCCAGTCCATCCTGCCAGGGGCCTGATGACTAACTGCAGCCAAGTAACCCATTCTGCTCCCTTTTCTGAGTAAGTGGAGATGCTGGTGTGGGGTGCCTCCTAAAAGGGAAATCTGAGGGTCTCCTTGGGAAAGCAGGAATTAAAGGCACCATCACTTTAAGTTTTCCCTTAATCTTCTGGGCTGTTTTAGGGGCCCTTATTAACACTAGGTGTGACGAATTTAGAGAGTAGCATTGATACACCACCCAGTGTAAAATAGGTAGCTAGTGGGTAAATGTTGTATACCACGGGGAGCTGAGCTCCATGCTCGGTGATGACCTAGAAGGATGGAATGGGGGTGGGAGGGAGGGAGGTACAAGAGGTAGGGGATCAATGTAAACTTATAGTTGATTGACATTGCTGTACAGCAGGAACTAACAACACTGTAACACAATTATACTCCAATTAAAAATAAAATTTAAGAAAAGAATACTTCCCCTTTAAAGTTGAGCACTTTAACTTTTATTTTCAAATCTGTAATCAAAACGGAGATGCAAAATGTGGCTCATTGGTGGCCCTATTAATATTTGCCTCCAATACTACCCTGGGAAAGCTGAAGTATACTTCTGAGTTCCTGGTTCTGTCTATTTCCTAAACAGTGAGCTTCCTGAAGACAGAAAATGGAGCTCATTCATTTTGTATGTGCAGCAGGGTAGGAAGGTCCCACTGGATATGACACCTTTGAGTTGTCTAAGTGGATTAAATACTTCTTGCAGAAGATCAGACTCTGTAGTGGAGGCAAGAAAGCTAGCATTAGAGTTGGTTTGCAGAATCCCATAGAGTCCAGGTCCACTCTCAAAACCCAAGCCCAGCTGCCACCAAGTTGATTCACCCAAAGGAGATTTGAAAACCATAGGCTAACAAGGTGGACCAGTGCTCTTGCCAACAGCATAGTCGTAAAAGCACTTGACTTTTCTATGGCAGCTGGGATCTCAGTCTCCAGGCTTTAGCTCTGTGAGGAATGATCTAGATCCCTGACTTCCAGAAACTCCTATTTTGTCAGCACCTAATTCCACATATTAAATAGCTTTCTGATGAAATTACTTCCTTGGTTTCTGTTACCTGCAACTGAACTCTGATTTGGTGCTTATCAAAAGTCTGTGGAACAAACACACTAAGGAAATGTTAGTTCCATCTAGTGGGTCCGCTTTAAATCATTTATTCCCATCTGAGATCCTGAAAGTACCTGAGAGTCAACTGCTGTTGATTCTTAAAATGAATGATTCATTAATGAGCAAAACAAACAAAAAAATCCAGAAATGCTTCTATTATGATTCTAAAGTGCAGATAAAAAAATTTACTGCAGTGTATCACTCAGATACATTGGTGGTTTTTTGTTTTTATTTTTAATCTCACTATTATCTTTAAAAACCCATGAAATGGCTTACTCTTATCACTTAGTTCTTATTAAAATGGATGCTGCTGTATTTTCTAAGTGACCACCAAACTGCAGGCGATAAAAGATGATTATTCAAGTTTTCCATTCTGAAATAAATGACTTGTGTGAAGATGGGGAACTAGAAGAATTGATGAGAGTGAAGCAATTTTTTGCAGTTCTCAGATTTGGGTCAGAGACTTGACCTCTGAGAACATACATTTAAGATGCTGTTTATTCTCAGAGAAGTTCAAGGCTAGAAGCAGTAAACACCAGCCTAAGCACTCTGAAGCAGAGCTTGACTTCTCCTTGTGTGGATGAGAAAGAAGGCAAAGAGCTCTTCTCAGAATTTCTCCAATGCAAGGACAGCAGTTGGACTCCTCCAGCTAATGCTTTTCTGTGCAATTATTGTCTTCTTGTAACTGAAGCCTCCTAGCCAAGGCTTAAGCCTCTCACCATGTCTGAAAAATGCTCTCCCCTCAGCAACGCTGTTATTCAACTCTCAAGGCTGACTTATCAGCACTATCCCAGTTTAGCTGAGGATTAACTTGGCTCACCCAGATGTTTCTGTGATGGATCAATGTGTTGACTGATGAGAAGAACTGCGGTCTAAACAGAGATTGAAAGAGCGCTGACTTGCCTTTCAAGGGAGGGAAGGATTAGTGAATCCCTTTGACAGTCATGAAATAATCAGCTGTGTTCTTAGGACATGCCTCCCTGTTATAATCAAATGTGATACTGTACTGGAAAGAATAATACAGCAGAGCTCTGGACCTAAAATAATGGTCCAGCTTGTCTGGATTTCATAACCCCTTACGTTGGAAGAAAGCATTCCTTCCTTCTTTCTTTCACTCTTTGCTACACAGATGTTTAGTGGGGACCTTATGTTCCCGGGTCTGGATAGTAGGCACTGGTTATTCCTGTGTGAATAAAAGATGCATCGTCATGGTTGTCATGGTGAAAACAAGTCAAATCAGGTGAAACGTGCGTGCATGTTAGGTCAATTCAGTCGTGTCCAACTCTGTGTGATGCTCTGGACTGTAACCCACCAGGCTCCTCTGTCCGTGGGATTAGTACAATTAAAAAAATAAACAAATAAATATAAGATCACAAATACTGGGAAGTGCTTACAGGGAAAGAATAGGCTCTTTTAGGGAGGAGAAATAGAAGACGGGATACCTTCAACACTGCCGATCTGGGAAACAGTGGCATATCATCTGGCTGTTGAGAGATGGTGGAAGGGGGGATAAGGGTTTGTTCAACTGTTTGATGAAGCTAGGAAAAGGGATGCAGAAGGGATCTTATCCTTTCTCTGTGAATGATATCACACTGCTATCAGCCTCCCCAGGATTGTCTCCCCAGGAGTGTCAATTGAAAAAAAAAAGCACAACCTAAAATTAATTACATTTTACATGGACTTAAGCCCAGGAAACAGCTTCTCAGATAACGCTGAAGAACTGCCCCAAAGAGGTAATGGGGAAGTCAGAATATATAAGAGTTTTGCAATAAAACCCAGGTAGTAGGAACATCAAAATATTACTGTTGAAAAAACAAAACCAGACCTCTCAAGTTAATGAATTTAGCATTTTTCTATGGATGGGAGGATGCAAGTCTGCCCTCCTTGAAATCATTCCTTCGAAATGGGCTAGCCTCCTGTTTGTTTACAGCCTGAATACCCTCAGGGTGCACCACTGGGGGGGGGGGTTGCAGGGGCTGCTGGCTTGATAGTTGCAACATCCTTTGTTTACTGATCAGGCAGGTGACGTTCTTCATCCACATAAGAAATAAAAATTCCAACCAAATGTATCTTGAACATTAAGACAATATAAAAACTGAACTACATGTTTCAAGTTTGAAATCACAAGGTGATTCCAAGAATGGTCCGGTGACTCAATGATGCCATCAAGGACCCAGGAATTTTCTGTTTTGCTTCTGTCTTCAGCCTGTTGGTCCTTTCCACAATGATGACGTTTTGAGATATTTTTCTGAACAAAGACAATTTCTTCTCTGAGAAAAAAATTAATGGCAGCTATCAGATAAAATTCATCATTAAATTATTTGCCAACCAATGAATGAAAGTGAAAGTGAAAGTCACTCAGGTGTGTCCAGTTCTTGCGATCCCATGGACTGTAGCCTGCCAGGTTCCTCTCTCTGTCCATGGAATTCTCCTGGCAAGAATACTGGAGTGAGTAGCCATTGCCTTTTCCAGGGGATCTTCCCAACCCAGGGATGGAACCAGATATTCCACATTGCAGCCAATGAGACTTTGTTTAGCTTACATCTCCTCGACAGGTGTAGTTTACAACATATTTTTAATGATAATAATAATAAAAGATCAATGATAATTTCCAATGCATGGAAAATACTGTAATGTCTATTACCACCCATCTCAGCTCAAGTATTGCATCCACACAGTCTGCACCAGAGAACTAGCCCAGCTCTCATTTGCTCCCCTTTTAATACCACCCCCAACTCCTTTTATCACAAGCAGTCACATACACAGATGCAAGGACACCGCAGCTCAAATTTGTTTCTTCCCCCCAAATCAATCCACTGATCAATCCATCTACCTATCTATCAGTCAATCTATCAATCATTCTCTTGGGAGGAGAACCCTCCTCAGGCAATCAATCCTCCTGACACACTTTGAAGTGAACAGGACAGTGTGTGGTGAAAGATACCTACAAGATTCTAATGCAGATCTCTAGGACTGAGTACTCACCTAAGTAGTCACTGAAACTTTCCACCTCTAGACTAGAAACTCCTGGTTGGCCCCTCCCCCTAGTCTGATCCTCTCACCTCCCACCTCCCCCATTCCCAGTGCTGATAGTCATCATCCCTTCCTTGGATTCTATGAATTGAACTCTTTTAGAGAGCTCCTAGTAGAGAAATCAGGTCACATTTGTCTTTCTGTCCTCCTGGGACTGGCTTCTTTCACCTACCATCGTGTCCTCCAGGCTCACCCTTATTGCTGCACTATGCAGAATTTCCACCCAAACTCCAGCCATGGATTCTGTAAAGAGTAGCCCCTAGATCATGGGTGAGCTTTGGAGTGCTCACACCACTGATGCCGCCTGCTCTTAAAGGAAAAGACAGAAAAGTTTGCAGACTTTGAAGGTAGCCTTGGGCAAGTTGGGTATGGAATTCTGAGGTCCTGAATAGGAACAGGGCCAAATGGTCTCTAATGAGCCCTAGCCACTCTTGCCTTTTTGAGCCTCCTTTCTACATAAAAGCTAATGTTAAAAATTGTATGTTTATATGGAATGAATAGGGGCTTCCCAGGTGGCATTAGTGGTAAAGAATCTGCCTGCCAATGCAGGAGATGCAAGGGACATGGTTTTGATCCCTGCTTTGGGAAGATCCCCTGCAGTAGGAAATGGCAACCCATTCCACTATTCCTGCCTGGAGAATTCCATGGACAGCAAAGAT
Source organism: Antilocapra americana (assembly GCA_007570785.1). NCBI lineage: Eukaryota > Metazoa > Chordata > Mammalia > Artiodactyla > Antilocapridae > Antilocapra > Antilocapra americana. The sequence goes on from ML660213.1 coordinate 5,158,758, forward strand.
CGGCAGGCTATAGCTCACAGGTTGCAAAGAGAGGAACACAACTGAGCACCCACACACAGTCATAGATTAATTAAACAACAAGTTTTCACTGAATAGCATGGGAAACCATATTCAACAGCCTGTGATAAACCAGAATGGAAAAGAATATGAAAAAGCATGCCAATATTTGTATAACTGAATCACTTTGCTCTACAGCAGAAATCAACACAACCTTGTAAATTATATTTCCACAAAATAAAGTTAAAAAATTATCTTACATCTGCATTGGCATATTAACATTATATTTTCAATGTGAAAATTTATGTTTTTCCTTCTGATATTCAAAGAAATTAAAACATTCTTGTGACCCCTAGCAGTATCAGGGTCCCTTGGCACTGCGCCTACTGTACCTACTGTAAACTGAAGTACCTGGAGTACAGTCTATAAAGAGGGTGGGGGATGCCCTCCAGGTGGGCACATCTACTTGGCCTAGAGCTTCACAGGCAGAGCAGAGCTGGATTGTGCAGCCATGGAAAGAACAGGGTCCAGATTTGGATTCCCTGTTCCCAAGTCTAGGTATGTTCCTGTTTTATAGTAAACCACATGCATTCAGGTGAACAGTGAATTTCTCTCACAATGAAGAGTGTCGAGCCAATACCTGCTTTGCATTGGTCTGACTAAAGCACTCATTCTGGTGGCTCTCCTTCCACATTTATTCTCTGACCTTGAAATGTAAACCAACTTCTAGGAAGTCAGAACATCCGACTTCTTTTAAATGAGTTTTTTCAGCTCTCAGACATCAATGTTAGGGAAAAAAATAATAAAAGCCCCCACCCTGGGTTTAATTTGAGACTGGGAACCCTGATCCACTCTTTCCTTGCTAAATTAAACAAAGCAGAATAATTAACCAGGGTGGTAAGAAAGCCCAAGCTGACGTGGCGTTCTCTGATCTCTCTCACTCCCAGCATACAGTGTGGGGAGGGCTCTTTGTGGCAGTCTCCGTACTGCCTGTAGCTTCTCCTCCTCCTACCGTTTACTGGGGTGCTTAGTACTTCTCCCTGGAAATGGACTGAAGGTGCCTTCCACTGGTTTCAAGAGTCCAAGTTCCTGTGCCTATCATAGGATTGCACCTTCAGACATGGTAATGTGATCACCAGTTAGGAAAGGTCAGAGTTTCCTAGGGCTGGGTGAGCGCGGAGCAGGAATCTGTGTCCAGCCACCTTGCACTTTTGAGGCTTTAGCCTTTCCCTACCACCTTCCTGTATCTTCCCCATCACTACACACTTAGAGCTCCGTCCACATGTAATCCTTTCTGTCCTTCTCTATCCCCACCTCACTCCATCCCTCCTAAGCAGCTCTCACATCTGCCCTGTTGTCTGCATTTCCAGAGCCAATATCTCATTTAAGGTCCTCTAATGTGAACCCTTGCAATAGACCCATGCCTGGTCTCCCTGGCTCTGATCCTCCCTCTCTCTACATTTCTGTACCCAAATAACTGTGGTGGTAATCTTACACAGAAAATTTGATTTGTGCTGCCAAGTATCCCTCCCAAAATGGAGTTCAAGAAATGGGTTAGTGAATACAGACATATACCTCCTCTTGCCCCTCATTAGTACCCTTTTATCTTATGGTTTTTCAGATGTGTGACACTAGAGTACCTTCTTTCCCTGAGCCAGAAGACCCTCTGATCCTTTTCATCTCAATGAGAAAAAAAGAAAAGAAAAGATGCCGTTCTCTATTAAATAGAAACTCATCAAAGAATTTCATTTCCCCTTTACTCCCTAACCCTGGTGGCTAAGACAGTAAAGCATATGCCTACAATGCCTACAATGCGGGAGACCTGGGTTCCATCCCTGGGTCAGGAAGATATCCTGGAGAAGGAAATGGCAACCCACTCCAGTATTCTTGCCTGGAAAATCCCATGGACGGTGGAATCTGTTAGGCTACAGTACATGGGGTTGCAAAGAGTCAGACACGACTGAGCAACTTCACTTTGTTTCACTTACTCCCTATCAAATACAGAGACAAATAATATTTTCAGATCATTGGCACTAGGCCCAATCCTCACCTGGAGATGCCAGACTTTGACAGTCATGCCTCTATAGCAGACATTCATATATGCGTACTAAGTCACTTCAGTAGTGTCCAACTCTTTGAGACATGTTTCCCAACCTCAACCAACCTAAGGCATGTTTGATTATATTCCCACCTTTCTATAACAAATTAACTTCTGGAGCACTTATGTACATTCTGTCTTGTGAACAGCACTCTTCAAGGAAACATGTGCCACCTGCTGTTGCTGTTCAGTTGCTCAATCAGGTCTGACTCTTTGCAACCCCGTGGACTACAGCATGCCAGGCCTCCCTGTCCATCACCATCTCCAGGAGCTTACTCTAACTCATGTCCATTGAGTCACTGATGCCATTCAATCATCTCATCCTCTGTTGTCCCCTTCTCTTCTGCCCTCAATCTTTTCCAGCCTCAGGTCTTTTCCAATGAGTCGGCTCTTCACATCAAGTGGCCAAAGTATTGGAGCTTCACCTTTAGCATCAGTACTTCCAATGATTATTCAGGACTGATTTCCTTTAGGATGGACTGCTTTGAACTCCTTGCAGTCCAAGGGACTCTCAAAAGTCTTCTTAAGCACTACTGTTTGAAAACATCAGTTCTTCTACACTCAGCCTTCTTTATGGTCCAATTCTCATATTTTTACATGACTACAGGAAAAAACATAGCTTTGACTAGACAGATCTTTGTTAGCAAAGTAATGTCTCTGCTTTTTAATATGCCATCTAGATTTGTCATAGCTTTCTTAAGGAGCAAGCGTCTTTTCATTTCAAGGCTGCAGTCACCATCCCCATTGATTTTGGAGCCCCTCAAAATAAAGTCTGTCACTGTTTCCATTGTTTTCCCATCCATTTGCCATGAAGTGATGGGACTGGATACCATGATCTTAGTTTTTTGAATGTTGAGTTTTAAGCCAACTTTTTCACTCTCCTCTTTCATCTTCATTTCCTCTTTAGTTCATGTCATCTTTAGTTCCTCTTTGCTTTATGCCATAAGAGTGGTGTCATCTTCATATCTAAAGTCATTGGTATTTCTTCTGGCAATCTTTATTCCAGTTTGACCTTCATCCAGCCTGGCATTTCTCATGATGTACTCTGCATACAAGTTAAATAAACAGGATACGTTGCTTTTAAACATCATATTAGATATACCACAATGTTTAGAATGGTATGGATGCTAGTAAGTTTGGATACTACTAAACAGGGGCTATTACATAAATGTTTACTGGAATCAATATGATAAAAAAAATGGTACAGATGATCTTGTTTGCAGAACAGGAATGGAAACATAGAAGTAGAGAACAAATGCATGGACATCAAGGGAGGAAAAGAGAGGGAATGGCACTAATTAGGAGATTGGACTTGACATATATACACTGTCAATAATGTATATAAAATAAATAACTAATGAGAACCTACTGTATAACTCAGCAAACTCTACTCAGTGCTCTGTGGTGACTGAAATGGGAAGGAAATTAAAAAAAAAAAGAGAGAGAGAGAGAGAGAAGATATATGTATGCTGCTTCTGCTGTTCCTGCTAAGTCGCTTCAGTCATGCCTGACTCTGTGTGACCCCATAGAAGGCAGCCCACCAGGCTCCCCCATCCTTGGGATTCTCCAGGCAAGAACAGTGGAGTGGGTTGTCATTTCCTTCTCCAATACATGAAAGTGAAGTCGCTCCATCCTGTCTGACTCTTAGCGACCCCATGGACTGTAACCTACCAGATTCCACTGTCCATGGGATTTTCGGTGGGCTGCCATTACCTTCTCTTAGATATATGTATATGTATAGCTTATTCACCTTGCTGTATAGTAGAAATTAACACAATGTGGTAAAGCAACTATATACCATTAATTTTTTTAAAAAAGATGAAGCCATTTAGGCCAATAATCTGCACTTGCTTGATGATTGTTATTGTCAGTGTTCAGTCACTAAGGTGTGGCCACTCTTTGTGACCCCATGAACTATAGAACATCAAGTTCCTCTGTCCTCCACTATCTCCCTGAGTTTGCTCGAATTCATGTCCAGAGTCCATCATGCTAACTAACCATCTCATTCTCTACTGCTCCCTTCACATTTTGCCTTTGATCTTTCCCAGCATCAGAGTCGTGGTGATATCTGTAAAAACAGAAGGATCTGGCATTGTGCACATTTATTGTTTATACAGCATCTTTACTGTTAGGACAACCATTCCCAGTGTAGCTTGTGGTCCACATGTGGCTCCTGTGTGGTTTACTCCACTATCTGTTCCCATAAACAATCACGTGTCTCCTAGGTACTAGAGTATTCCACTTTAAGGGCATACTGAGTGGATTTGAAGAAGGATATGGGAACCAAGGTCCACCAATCAGAATTATATCTGCAACTTTCTGACAAGAGTTATTCTTGATTATCTTTTTCTCAGGATAAAAGCTGTGAGGAAATATCAAGTGAAAGTGTTATGGTCATACTGTGTGTCACAATGGTGAAAGTCATTTAAAGTAGGGAATAAAGAGGCCAACATACAAAGATGATCAAGAGCCAAGAAATAGAAACATAGTGAGCCCTAATATCACTTAAACTCCAAGATCCTGCTTTGACATCTCTACGCTTGGATTCTCAGCTGCAAGAGCCAAAAATATCTCCCTTTCACTTAAGTTGACTTTCTGTCACATATGGTTTTCTTTACAGATGTCATCAAGGGAAAGGTAAAAGGAAGCTTGGGTTGAGGAAAGTAGATTTGTTTTGGAATCTGTTTTTATCACCTCCGAGATTATTGATCTTTGAACATTATAAAGTGTTCTCAGTTGCCAGCAAGGAAGTCTGATTCTGGATTGCATAGGACAGGAGCTTATTAAAAGGGTTCGGAACTAGGAGAGAAAGAGGTAAAATTATCTTTATTAGCAGATGATAGGATTTTGTAAAAGCCAAAATAATCAAGGGGAAAGCCACAGCAAACAATAAGAAAATTTAATTTTTTAAAAAGGCTACAAAATCAACCTAAAAAATAATCATCTCCATGAATATTCAAAAAGGCCTTTTGCACTATATAGTGGAAAAGACAACTCTAAAATAATGAGAAAGATCAAACTTAGAAAGAAATGTCAGCACTTTTATAATGAAAACTCTGTAATATTCATGAAAGACACAAAAGTAGACTTGAGCAAGTAGAAAGACATATTACTGGAAGGAAGTCTCACCACTTCCCCTTTGGTAACCATAAGTTTGTTGTCAATGTCTATGTCTCTGAGTCCAATTCTGTTTTATAAATAAGTTCATTTGTACTATTTTTTAGATTCCACCTATAAGTGATATCAGGCTTCCCTCATAGCTCAGTAGGTAAAGGATCTTCCTGCAAAGCAGGAGACCCAGATTCGATTTCTGAGTTGGGAAGATCCTCTGGAGAAGGAAATGGCAACCCACTCCAGTATTCTTGCCTGGAGAATTCATGGACAGAGGAGCCTGGCGGGCCATGGTGTCGCAAGAGTTGGACACAACTTAGCAGCTAAACCCTCACCGCCATAAGTGATATCATATGACATTTGTCTTGTCTGACTTTCTTCACTTAGTATGATAATCTTTAGGTCCAACCATATTGTTGCAAATGCCATTATTTCATTCTCCCTCAGACACTTCATATCATTAGTACCAAAAATGTAGAATAGTGTGTGTGTGTGTGTTCCAGTGTGCCTGTGTTCACATCAGACACATGTCATACAGCTGCTTCCCATTTTGTTCAGCTAGGAGGGTGCCATAACTTAATGGAAAATTTGTGCGGCACCCTCCTGTCTCGCCTTGACCTAGGTTTCTAGTTCCTTGATGTGCACAGGTGGAAAGTGCTTGTATTACCTTGCTTAATTGGAAGTTCAGAAATCTCAATCTTTCACCAGCCATCAAAGAATATTGTTAAGTAATATTCCATAATATATATATATATATATATACACACACACACACACATATGGACACTTAAGTTGCTTCCTTGTCTAGGCTATTGTAAATATTGCCTTCAAGGACAATGCTTTACCTGCCTCATCCCCATTACTAAGAATCAGAGAGTAAGCAATCCCCAAAACACAGAAAGGAATTCAAACACTGGACAGAAAAATAAATGACCAATGTTCACCTCACTAGGCAAGTAACAACCTCCCTGTGTTTCATTTTCCTCATCTGTAAGATGATTAAACATCACCTAACTCCCAAGACCGCTGGGAGGACCAGAAAGGATGCTGTGTCTGTGAAATAGCACACAATGTCCCTCGACCATCTTTCCTCTTCCTCCCTCCCTCCTCCTTTCCTCCCTTCCTTCCATCCTTCTTATCTTACTTAGGTTGCTCCCTCCTTTATTTCCTCAGGATAATATTTTCTTTACTTAGGGACACAAAGTAAACTAAATGTTTTGACATTGAATTGGATTGAATTGAATCCATATTTTCATTGGGAAAAAAGCAAATGTTCCCATTTCCCTTAGCTCTTCTTGTCCACCTGGCTTCATAGGAAAAGAAATTAGCATTTGGCAATGCACAGCTGTCTGAGCCACAGGTGAGATATTAAAGCATTCCCACATGTACCAAATCCTCTACCTTTGATCAGTATGATGGGAACTTTCATTGCCCAATAAAGCAATAGACAGACTCTGCTTTATTGAAGTCAGGATTTCTCCTCACGAAATCGCTCCCCAGGAGGAAACAGCCCTGCATTTCCTGTCGGCTCCTCAGAGTCAGGTGGCCCTTCAGTCTTTGAATGCAGTGGGCTGAACTGACTCAGCAATGGTTAGCTGACTTTTAAGTCTCTCTTCCTGCCTCTCCATTCATAGCATCAACCAGAGGGCAAGAACCGTGTGTCATAAAGGTAACCACGGCTGGGTCAGTCTCTCCCACTGCCAGTCAGCATGGTAATTTGGGGAGAAGTTTAGAGTATCTTTCCTTATGAATATAGGATATTTTTGTGATGAATGATGATTTTTATCTTTGGACTTCAAAGATTGACTCATGCAGGGAATGAGCAATCTATAGGTCACATAGCCTACAACCTGATCATTTTCTTCCTTAGGTCAGGAATTCAGAGAACTAAACACCAACCAGCTGTAAAAGACATCTATGCTGTCAACAGAAGAGCCTGCTTAATGGGACCTAAGAGGAATTGTTTAAAATAATGCTACACCATCTCCCCAAAAGTTTGTGTTGAAAAATGAACAAGTAGAAAATTCAATGCCCAAACGATCTATACTTTATAGTTTACTTAAAAACAAGGTCGTTATTTTACTTGTTCTTCTTGTGGTTCAGGTATTTTGCAGCCACATTAAAAAGTGTGACTACCTTTCATCTGATAATTGGACAAATATTTATTGAAGGCTTTCTATGTGTAAGAAACCATGCAGAGCCACAAGGCTACAAAGATAAAAATGTTGGGTTATCTAAAAAGTTTGTTTGGGCTTTTCCATAAGATATTATGACAAACCTGAACGAACTTTTTAGCCAACCCAATATATGATACTCATATTAACTCATAATGTTAATGATATTAGTAACCTCTAATACATCGATTAATTTACTTTTCACAGTGCTTTACTACGTCCCAAGTCACTTTAATAATTCTTCTAGTTTATTGTGATGTCTCTAATTTTTTAAAAAAATCAGTTTACCATTTTATTTCATCCTCTCTTCCAGGAGATATGTTTAAGATATTGTTGTTGTTCAGTGGCAAGTCACGTCCAACCCCAAGGACTATAGCACGCCAGGCTTCCCTGTCCCTCACCATCTTCTGGAGTTTGCCCAAGTTCATGTCCATTGAATCGGTGATGCCATCCAACCATCTCAACCTCTGTTGCCCCCTAAGTTTAAGATACTTAGCCCATAAGCTCAAGAAATAGTAAAACCCTGCCTCCCTCAGATATTTCGTACAATCAGTACAAACAACTTAGAATAGTGTATGCGTGTTCACATCAGACACATGTCATGCAACTGTTTTCCATTTTGTTCAGCTAGGAGGATGCCATAACTTAATGAAAAATATACATGGCACCCTCCTGTCTTGCCTTGACCTAGGTCCCTAGTTCCTTGATGTGCACAGGTGGAAAAAGCTTGTGTTACCTTGCTTAAATTGAAGTTTGGAAATCTCAATCTTTTGCCAGCCATCAAAAAATAGTCATTCTCTTGTTCCACGATCATCTCAGCAGCCCTCTTGCACTGACTTCCACACCTGTTCATCCTATTAGGAACAAAAGAAAAGCAAAGGCTGTTTAAAATCCCTCTTCTTCAACAAGGCCTTCTGTTTTGAAATCCTGAAATGGTCCCTGGTCTATTCCCTTACCAGCTGTGGCCTTTTATCTCCTAAAGAGAATAGCCGACATCACACAAGGCAAGGCCATTGTGCTTACAGGCGCCATAAATATCTCCCCTAAATCCTCCATGATAAATTTCCCTCTGATTAGTAAAGCAGATATTGTCATGTGCACAGAGGTGAGGGGAGAAGTGGGGTAGCTTTGAGGATACTAAACTAAGCCCTTGGAGATATCCCATCCCTCTCTCCAGAATTTCACTGCCCAACAGCTGGAGTCACAAAAACCATAGAAAATGAGCCTGGATTATCCACTCTTTTTTTTTTTTTTAATCTGGCTTTCAATTATAGACAGATTAAAATCTACTTATACAAATTCAAAACAAGCTGAATTTGTTAAAGGTAGAAAGAGGAACATGTCTCTGACTCAAATCACAATAGGCTTGTTACACCACAGCCTGAAAAGAAAAAAAAAGTCCTGTGAATGAATGAAGAGTGAAATCAGAGCTTTCGGTTTTGTACATAAATTGGAAATGACTTTATCCCTGACTCCCACTCTGCTCTATTTTTGATTTGGGGGAAGACCTGTGCGCATATTGTCATTTCTTAAAAATAGCAGGTTTCTATGTGTCTTAGTTGATCTTTCCATAAATTCAGAAAGAACTGAGAAGGAAGAGAATATTCATGGATCAAAGTTGAGAAGGTAATTTTAATTCTTATTGCCTAAAGGAACTAAGATAATTCTGTAGTTGTAGTGTTGGTTTTTTTTTTTTTTCGGTTTTCCTTTTTAAAATTTTATTTATTTATTTGTTTTTTGGCGGCACTGCACAGTTTGTGGGAATTTGGGATTTTAGGGGACAATTGTGGGACCAGGGATCAAACCCAGACTCTCAGCAGTGACAGCCCTAACTAACCACTGGACTGCCAGGGAATTCCTTTGATCTTCCTAACAAATGCTTATTCAAATGAAAAGGGAAAAGGTAGACTATTGTCAGGACATAAAAGGTAAAATTTAAAAATTACTTTTCTGTTCCTTACAATTTGGACCTTTATTTGTTGTAGGACATAGATTTAAGACAATTTTTTACCTTTGCTTTTTTTCTTTTTACAAATGTTATTTTTTTAATTTTAATTTTTATTGGATTATAGTTGATTTACGATGTGTTAGTTTCAGGTGTACAGTTAATGATTCAGTTATACACATACATATATTCATTGTTTTTAGATTCTTTTCTCATATAGGTTATCACAGAGTATTGAGCAGAGTTCCCTGTGCTATACAGCAGGTCCTCGTTGGTAATCTGTCTTCTCTGTAGTGGTGAGTATATGTTCATGCCTTTGCTCTTGTATTTTTAAATGACAATCCTTTGTGATCTGCTGAAGAGAGGTGGAACGTAAATAATAAAATAACCCAAAGGTAAGCAAAGAGGCAACCACCCAGATACTCACTCCTTCTTGAGTCTACCTCCTAGACAGTCAAGAACAATTTAGACAATGGAAAGAAAGAAAATTAAGCAAGAAGATGAGTAAACAATAACAGATAACTTTGAGGTCAATACAGTGGATGGTCTGAGCCATCCATTCCGCCTGTAACCCAAACCCACCACCAGTTCAACTCCTCTCCCCAGTACACGTCCTCACCTTCCCATCCTATCTTAGAATGTGGCCCACAAGGTACTATGTATTTCACTAAGTTGTGAAATTTATTCAAGTCCACACTTCTCTCAGACGGAGGGTTTGTGTCTTGCCCACTGGGAATTTGATTGAATTACTCAGTTATCATGTACATTCTCTGTATGTTCTCTGGGAACACTTGGATGCTGTTTTCCTTGGCCGGAGAGATCCAGCTTTATTCATTGACTCAAGTACACTTTGGTACTTTGGGGAATGTTTCGTGTGTGCTGGCTCTTAATGTAATACACTGAGGATGCAGGGAAAACAAAACACAAGGTGCTCCTGCTGGGTCCAGCCCTTGCTGAAGGAGGAGGAATTCCCTGGCGAAGGCTGCCACCCCGCTGATTCAACCACCACTCAGACTGCCATCAGAGGTTACTGGCTTTAGGCTGTAAGTTACAGGAAGCCTTTCGTCCTCTACATGGTTATTTATAGAGGAGTTTATAGGATTCTTCCACAACTCAAAGAGGAAAATCAAACAAATGTCACCTCCTATTATCGTGGCAAGTAAGTTCCACTCTGAAAATAGAAGCTGGAACTTTAACCCATTAACGAGTCAGCTAATTCACTGATGTATTTATAGTTTAGCAACACTTTTACACTTAAAAAAAAACTTTCACATTTTACCTGCTCTAGAGAATTTTCCCTGATTAAGCACACCTTCTTTTGCACTCTCTGACACCTCTTTGTATGGCACTATTTTTTTTAATTTATTTTATTGAAGTATAGTTGATTTACAATGTGTGTTAATTTCTACTATACAGCAAGATGATTGCCATACAGGTATACACAGTCTTTTCTGTATTCTGTTCCATTATGGTTTGTCACAGGATATTGAGGACTAACATTTTAATAACATATTTCAAGTCCCCAAAATTTAACTATTTATTATACTTGCCCCCTTTTTTGTATTCCAGTCATTTTTTCCCCTTCCTTCTTTCTCCCTTCCTTCCTTTCTATTAATATCTTTTCCAAGGACTAACATGTAACTTACAATGTGCCACTCACTGCTCAAAGAGAGAGATCTGGGTTCAGTCCTGGGTCGAGAAGATCCCCTACAGAAAGGAATGGTCACCCTCTCCAGTATTCTTGCCTGTGAAATCCCATGGATAGAGGAGCCTTGTGGGCTATAGACCATGAGGTCACAAAGAGTCATATCAGACTGAGTGACTAACATTTTCACTTTTTTTCATCTTGACTTGCTATTAAGAGGCTGAGCATCCTTCCATATGTTTTTAGCTATATATTTTCTCCTGTAAAGCATCTGTTCCCATATTTTGGTCTTTCACTTTTACATCTTTTTTCTGCTTAGGATTTGAATTTTCCTTAGCAGAGGAGCCTTTACATATTCTTGATACTAAACTTTTGCCAGTTATATGTGTTGCAAATGATTTTCTCTTAGTTTGTAGCTTGCTTTTCCACTTTCTTTAGGAATTCTTCTGATGAACAAAACATCTTAATTTTAATAAATTAAAATCATAAATCTTTTATTTTATGGTTAACGCTTTTTGTGGCTGTTTAAGAAATCCTTCCCTACCCCAAGGTCGGAAAGATACCCACCTATATTTTTCTACTGAGTGTTTTAAAGTTTGCTTTTGACATTTAAGTCCCTAATCCATCTGGAGTTGATTTTTGGGTATGGTGTAAGGGTGGGATCCAAATTCATTTTTTTCCAAATGGACAACCAGTTTTTCCAGCTCCTTTTATTGAATAATCCCTCCTTTCACCACTTAAATGCCAGGCTACCTCTGCCCTCATTAAAGTTCCTCATATGCATGGATCTATTTCTGGGCTGTCTATTCTACTCAACTGGTTCACATGTCTACACCTGCAGTGTGCTATTTTGGTAACAGCACAGCTCTTAAGGGATTCCCAGGTGGAACAGTGGTAAAGAATCTGCCTGCCAATGCAGGAAACTCAGGAGACACAGGTTCGATCCCTGAGTCAGGAAGATCCCCCTAGAGAAGGAAATGGCAACCCACTGCAGTACTCTTGCCTCGGAATTCCCATGGACAGAGGAGCCTGGCAGACTATCGTCCTTGGGGTGGCAGAGTCAGACAAACTGAGCACACACACATTCACGCACCCATGTGTGTGAGCACAGCTGTTAGAGTCAGATCTCGTCACTTACAACCAAAGGAACTTGAGTAGATCTCCTGACAATTTTGTTTCTTTTTCCCATTTGTAACACACAAATAATTCTTACTTTATAAGAATGCTGCGGACATCAAAGAGATACCTTCAGAAATGTTTTATAATCTATAAAATTCTATAAAAACATCCTATATGTTTGGGCTTCTGATGTGGCACTAGTGGTAAAGAACCTGCTTGCCAATGCAGGAGATATGAGATGTGGGTTTGATCCCTGAGTCAGGAAGATCCCCCACAGGAGGGCATGGCAACCCACTCCAGTTTTCTTGCCTGGAGAATCCATAGTCCACGGAGTCGCAATGATCTGAACACAACTGAAGTAACTTAGCACACTCGCATCCTATATAGTTCCTTTTGTAAACGCTCTTGAAAGTATTTCTTTCTTCCTTTATTTTCTTGTCTTTTAGAATTCTTTTGGTTGTTGGCAACAGAAAACCTGACTGACACAGTCTTTAAAAATAAAATTTAATGACCAGCATAATTTAAGTATCTCAGAGGCAGGGCCAGCCTTATGTGATGCTTCAAACAGTGACTCTTTAGAGATTCCCAGAAAGATTTTTCCATTTCTCCTCCTTGAATCCTGCAGTTTTGCCTTTCTCTGGACACCCACAGCATAGCTGTCAGTGGTCTCTGGGTTTGCATGTGTTCTTCTTATTCACTCCAGCCTTAAGACAGCTTCCCTGCAGGTGGCTTTCAGAAAAGAGAGAGGAAACTGCTTCCCCAGACACCCAGAGGCATGTTCTCAGCCTCAGATCTTGCAGCCCTCCTCTGGGCCACATTCCTGGTCCTCATTCCAGGACGAGGCGGACAAGGTGGTATGTGAGAGTGGGGCCACTTCCTCTAATGCATGGAGAGGTGAGCAAGGGTTGAAATATTGGGTTATTATTACTACAAGGAAACTTGCCAGGTGGCACTAGTGGTAAAAAAAAAAACTCACCTGCCAAGGCAGGAAACATAAGAGACAAAGGATCGATCCCTAGGCTGGGAAGATCCCCTGGAGGAGGGCATGGCAACCCACTCCAGTATTCTTGCCTGGAGAATCGTGTAGATAGAGGAGCCTGGCAGGCTACAGTCCATGGGGTCGCAAAGAGTCGGACACGATAGAAGCGACTGAGCAAGCACGCACAAGGGAGCAGAGAATGGTCATTACATTTTTATTTAAATTTTTTAAATAGAATAACACGTGTATATGGTCACAGATCAAGTCATGAAGAAAAGGTAAGCATAAAACAAGGAATGACCTCGCTCACCAACCCCAGTCCTACTCCTAGAGTAAAGCTCTTAACACTTCTGCCTTGGGTTCTCCTGGTGACTGCTGGCTTAATTCTAAATTGGCTTTTTAGGCTCAGTTTCTTTATGAAATGAGCTCAGTCACTAGAATACATGTATCCTTCTCCATTCCTTACTCCTTACTTATTAAGTCTCTAGTAATGCTATTCTTTTAAAATAGTTTATTGCTTATCTTTGTGATTATTCTAAATATATATATTTTCCTTCCATCAGTTTTAATTAGTATTTCAACTTCCTTCTCTGAAGAATTTTAGCCACTTTTCCCTCTTCTCCACCTTTGCCCTCCTTTCCCTTCCTCTTTCTGTCAGATCTGTTTTGACTTTTGCATCAAGTGTATGAACATACATATTCTACCTTTCCACAATAAACAGGACTTTCCTGCTTCTGTACATATTGCAAATTGAATTTGCAAAAAAATTTTACCATCAGTCAAATTTTCAGTTAAAATAATATTTCTCTTCCTATGTGTGTCCAGTGTTACTCAAAGTAGACCACTGCACCAATGGAAACAAAACATACACCAGTAGCAAAGTTAAATGGAGTCTCTTTATTGTATTTTTTTCAATTGGGCTTTTAATTTTGTACTCCTGGGATCATAAGTTTCTACTACAGATTTCATTTTCGTTTTTCTAAGAGCTTCTAATTTTCCTTGTTTTCTGCAATTATCCCTTCAACCATAACTTCTAGTGCCTGGATTTTTTTTTTTTCCTCCAGTGAGAAACCTCTTTATCTGGATTTCACTAAAAAAAAAAACCCTTAATTTGTTTGTTGAGATATAGCTAATTTACAATGCTGTGTTAGTTTCAATGTAAAGTGATCCAATTATATGTTTAATTATAAGTATTGAATTATAAATTCAATTATATGTATATAATTGAATCACTTTACACTTGACACTAACACAACATTGCTATTAACTATATCTCAACATATATATATATATTCTTTTTCAGATTCTTTTCCATTATAGCTTATTACAAGATGCTGAATATAGTTTCCTATGCTATACCTTGTTATTTACCTATTTCATAGACAGTGATCTGTTTAGGCTAGTTCCAGTCTCCTGATTTATCATCCCATACCAAGCTGGAGTGTTTTCTCTGCAGGCCTGCTTTATGGTGCTTATCTGGGACCTGCCTTCTCTTCTCTTGTGTGTGGGTCCCATTCTTCTCTAAATTCTACATCTTTCACTTCTTGTATCTTTGCTATTTATTTAAAGTTGATTGAAGTCACAACTTCAACTAACTTTCTGGGAAAAAAAATCACTGAAAGGTCAATACTACCCTTCCTTGCTGTCAGAAAATATCTTCATCTTTTTCTCACACCTGTTTGGTATGTGTTTCAGGATGTTGAGGAACAGTGCTTCATAGTCGGGTAATATTCAGTTGCTGCATATGCCTGATGTCAGTGTGATCCTTATTCCTTTATATATGGCTTATTTCCTTTCCAGAGAGTTTATGAACATTCCTTTATCCTTGATGCACTGTAGCCTGCCAGGCTCCTCTGTCCATGGAATTCTCCAGGCCAGAATACTGGAGTAGGTAGCCTATCCCTTCTCCAGTGATCTTCCCAACCCAGAAATCGAACTGGGGTCTCCTGCATCGCAGGCAGATTCTTTACCAGCTGAGCTACCAAGGAAGACCCCATAATTTAATCAGAACATTATATATACATATATATAGAACATTATTATATAAATATATAATGTTAATATACATATATATATATAATGCTGTTAATGAATTCTATATATAAATGTAATTTATCTTGCTTAACAATTTGTGAACCCCTTCAATGTAAATATTTTGGGAAGTCAAATGTGACATTTTAAAATATATATATCTTCTCCCTACTCAGTGCTCTGTGGTGACCTAAATGGGAAGAAAACCCCCCAAAAGAGGGGATATATGTATACTTACAACTGATTCTCTTTGTAGTACTGCAGAAACTAACACAACATTATAAAGCAACTGCACTCCAATAAAAATTAAAAATAAAATAAAAGATGTTTACACATGAAAAATAAAACTAAAAATAAAATACAATCTCCACCTTTTCTTCTTTAACATGTCATATATTGATCTCCTTGGGTTTTTTTAAAATTTTTATTTTGTATACCCATACATAAAATACTTAAGTATATATACATATATATATATATATATATATATATATATATGCGCATTCACATACCATCACCTAGATGGATATAGGAAATTCTCCAGCATTTCAGATGATAGTACCCTCATAAATCAAGGTATCATTGACTATTTTGCCTGTTCCTGAACTTAATGTAGATGGAGTAATACCCATATGTGCTTTCATTCGTCTGACTTCTTTCACACAACATGATGTCTGTGAGATGAATCTGTGTGATTCAGAACATCAGCAGTTAGTTCCTTTTTAAAATTGCATTGGAATACTCCATGTTTCACAACTTATTAATGCTCCTCTTGGTGAGCATTATGAGTCATTTACAGTTTAAGGCTATTATGAAAAATTCAAATGCAATCATTCTTAGACATGTCTTTTGATAGACATATGTACTGATTTCTCTTAGGTATATGTCTATAAGTGAAATTGCTGGGTCACTATATTTAATGTTATAAGAAAATGTCAAACATTTTTCCAAAGTGACTGTACCAATGTACACTCCCAACAGCAGCATATGAGAGTCACTCCATGGCTCACTGTCAGTCTTTCTAATTTTGGTCATTTTGGTGGATGTAAGATGATATTCCATTATAGTTTTAATTTGCATTTTTCTGATGAGAAATGATACTGAACACTTTTTCTTATGCTTGTGGTCTTTTGGATATCCTTTTTCATAAAATGTCTACTCAAATCTTTGATCCATTTTAAAACTGAGCTATATGCATTTTCTCATTTTTATCTATGACTTCCCTTCCTTAACTGTCTGATTGCTCAGACAGTTAAGCATCTGCCTACAATGCAGGAGACCTGGGTTCAATCCCTGGGTTGGGAAGATCTCCTGGAGAAGGAAATGGCAACCCACTCCAGTATTCTTGCCTGGAAAATCCCATGGACGGAGGAATCTGGTAGGCTACAGCCCATGGGGTCACAAAGAGTCAGACACGACTGAGCGACTTCACTTTCACTTTCATTTCTGTGTAAGATGTTGTATATATTCTAGACACAAGTGCTTTTTAAATGTATGGATTTTGAGTTATCTTCTTGCATTCCATGGTTTGTCTTTTGACTCTCTTGATATTTTTGTATGAATAGAAGTTTTTCATTTCAAAATCCAAGCTCTCAGCCTTTTCATTTATGATTATTGTTTTGTGTCCCTTGTTAAAAAATATTTGCTTAATCCCAAGTTTATGAAAATATTCCGTAATTTCACCTGAAAAGAAATGAGTCGCTCAGTTGTGTCTGACTCTTTGCAACCCCAAGGACTGCATAATCCATGGAATTCTCCAGGCCAGAATACTGGAGAGAGTAACCTTTCCCTTCTCCAGGGATCTTTGCAACCCAAGGACCTAACCCAGGTCTCCCGCATTGCAGGTGGATTCTTTATCAACTGAACTATCAGGGAAGCCCAATTTCACCTGAGAGCTTTATTTTTTAATCTTTCATATTTAAGTTTAAAATCCATCAAAAATTAATTTTTGTGTGTTATGTGAGACAAAAATCAAGGTTCATTTTTTTTTTCATAAAAATATGCAGTTGTACCATTTTTATTGGAAAGGTCACTCTCTGCACTGAATTGCCATAGTGCTTTGGCCACACATCAAGGGTCTCTGCATGTATGAGTCTCTTTCAGGACACTCTATTCTCTTCCATACATCTACTAGCCTAACCTTGTACCAGTAGTACTTCATCACTGTTTTCACTCTAACTCTATTAAGCTGTACCACAGTTTTTTCCTTTTACTTTTTTTCCAAAATTGTTTTGGTGGTTCTAGGTCTTTTATATTTCCCTATGTATTTTAGAGCCAGCTTATCAATTTCCACAAAATACCTTGCAGTTACTTGATTGTGACTGCCTGTGTGCTAAGTCACTTTAGTCATGTCTGACTCTTTGCGACCCTATGGACCATGGCCCACTAGGCTTTGTCCATGGGATTCTAAAAGCAAGCATACTGGAGTGGGTTGCCGTGCCCTTCTCCAGGGGATCTTCCCAACACAGGGATCGAACCAGCATCTCTTATGTCTCCTGCCTTGGCAGACATGTTCTTTACCACTAACACCATCTGGAAGCCCATTATTTGATTAGAGTTGCATTAATTCTATCGTTCAGTTTGGATAGACTTAAAATATTTTTTAAAAAACAGTCTATGAATATGATGTGTCTCTGCATTAATCTTCAATTATTTTAGGCATATTTATTTTCTCTCAGCAATGTTTTATAGGTTTAAGTCTTACATTTTTCATTAGATTTATTCCTAGGTATTTGATTTTTTTATACTATTGAGCATGGTAAATTTTAAATTTCAATTTTTATCTATTTCTCTCTAGTGTATAAAATATTTAAAATATTTGAGTTTTGTATATTTGATATTGAGTGTGTATCCAGTGTTTATACTGTCTTCACTTATTACTTGTCATAATTTCCTTGTAGTTTCTTTTGGGTTGCCTGTATTCCAATAAAAATATATGCATGTTCTATATTTATTCCTATGTTGTTATTTCACCTGTGAGCAGCAATGATTTGTAATGGTTTAATGCTTTTTAACTGTGGTGTTGGAAAGACTCTTGAGAGTCCCTTGGACTGCAAGGAGATCCAACAAGTCCATCCTAAAGGAAATCAGTCCTGGGCGTTCATTGGAAGGACTGATGTTGAAGCTGAAACTCCAATACTTTGGCCACCTCATGCGAAGAGTTGACTCATTGGAAAAGACCCTGATGCTGGGAAGGATTGGGAGCAGGAGGAGAAGGGGACAACAGAGGATGAGATGGCTGGATGGCATCACCGACTCAATGGACATGGGTTTGGGTGGACTGCGGGAGTTGGTGATGGACAGGGAGGCCTTGCATGCTGCAGTTCATGGGGTCGCAAAGAGTCAGACACGACTGAGCAACTGAACTGAACTGAACAGATATTTTTCTTATGGTTTTTCTTCTTCCTGCATCTTTTGTGTACTAGGTGATTTCCTTAGCTTTATTTTCCATGAACTTTTAGCTTTGTTTTTAATTTTGATATTCATATTATTATTCTGTAAGAATTTCTTATCCTCTTATTTTTTAAAGTTATCCTATGCTCATTTTGTGTATACAATACAATTTCAACTTACTCTAATTATATTATTTTTGTTTCCTGAGTACTATTTTTTTCTCCATGATTAGATTTTCCATTTCTTTGCTTATTCTTTGTCTTTCATGTTCTTTATTTTCATATATCTATTGATTCTTACTTGTCCATTCACATTTAAGAAATAACTTCTTAGTTAATAAGGATTTCCTCTGCTTTCATGTCTATTTTTCCTTCATTCTCTCTCTTGAACGAAAATATGCTTGGCTACCAAGCATGAGGTAGAGCAGAACAGGGAGATGTTTGACCTCCCTTTGTGTGAATGAAAGGACTCATACAGACTATTTCCCTCTCTAATGTAAGAATGTAAGAAGAAGGGCTTACATCTGTGATGCCAATATCTATACTAAGCATTTTCCTAAATGGTTTATTCCACTTTGGAGAAGAATCCTCCATATTTGAATAAAAAATTAAAGTCTGGTTGCCTGTACCAGGTGAGGAAGGTTGAAGGCAACTATTTATAATTTGGTCCCACAAACATATGTTCTATCACTTCTCCAAAGCTCCCTTGAACTATATTTTATGTAGCAGTGGCTTTACCACGCACTATTTCCCTCAAAACACTAGAAAAACAGAAATGAAATCTATTTTTTAAAAATAATTCCCTTGAGGAATAGCAACTGTCAACAACAACAACAAAAAAAGCACAATGTGAGATTTGTGAGTTAAGCTTTATTTGGGGGCAGAATGAGGACTCTAGCCTGGGAGACAGCCCTCTCAGATATCTCCAAGAAATTTCTCCTTAAAAGTAGGAGGAAGGTCAGTGTGTATGTGGTTTTTACGAAGAGGCACTTGTACAATTAAGCACACATTCTGGCAGAAGGTTTCTGGTAGGCACGTGGTGCTTTCATTATTAATGTGTCTGTTAATAATTTTAGTGCTTTCCTATATATGAGGAGATGCAGGTAATTAAGCTCATAAAATCTTCTCCAGAAAATGTCTATCTGAAGGCCTGTTCTGTCAGTCTGTCCCAGACAAAGTGCCTCATTCCTGATCTCTGCCCTGAACTCCTTCCAGGGAATGTTGAAGGTCAGTGTCTACAGTGGTTAGTGACTTCATTCTTGTAGAACCAGGGGGAGAGAGGCAATTTCTAGTTATTAGGGCTAAAGATATGTGCCGAGAGGCTTTTTTTTTTAAATTTTCTTTACTTTATTGTGTTGGTTTTGCCATACATTGACATGAAACCGCCATGGGTATACATATGCTCCCCCTCCAGAACCCCCCTCCCTCCTCTCTCCAGATTCCCTCTCCCTGGGTCATCCCGGTGCACCAGCCCCGAGCATCAAACCTGGGCTGGCGATTGATTTCACATATGATAATTAGCATGTTTCAATGCCATTCTCCCACATCATCCCACCCTTGCCCTTTTCCACAGAGTCCACGAGACTGTCCGAGAGGCTTTTTTTAAGAAACATATTTT
Organism: Antilocapra americana; assembly: GCA_007570785.1. Classification (NCBI taxonomy): domain Eukaryota; kingdom Metazoa; phylum Chordata; class Mammalia; order Artiodactyla; family Antilocapridae; genus Antilocapra; species Antilocapra americana. The sequence goes on from ML660213.1 coordinate 5,178,867, forward strand.
TTTCATTCATCACTGAAGCTTCAATGTTTTTGTGACTTGCAGATATTTGTTCTGTATGTTGATGCCAAGATTGTAATGTGGGTATGTTGTGGGGCGGGAAACATTAGAACAAAACAAACACTGAAATATGCTAAAAATATGGTATGTCTGAATAAAAGATAATTTAGGATGATATTTTCCTGTATGCAGTTTTTTATCATAAAAATTTTACAAATCTAATTTTGAGAGTGAGATAGTAAAGAAAATCATTAAAAAATGAATGAGATCAAAGATTTATCTAAACCAATGTCCAGAAAGTATATATAGTGACTGGTTCTGGCAAAGGCCAATGTCTGCACCATCTTTGCCCTTTCAGAAATGTAAATATATGCTTCAGTGTTGACCTAAATGTTCTAAAACTCCTCAGACATCAAAGAAAGATGCAGCTGTTTGCTACATGGAATTTTGCTAAGGGCGTTTTATAAGGATTATTCCAAAAGTGTTGAAGTAAGAATGATTTTCTGACTAACCTGCAATTAACCATAACATTAAGCTACCCCAAGTGTTCCAGTCCCTTAAAATTCTGTGTAATTACTATCTTCCCAGTGCCTCATGCTTACCTCCTTAGCGTTCTTTGCCAGTGTGTTATTCTATATTTTAAACCACCAAAATACAGGCCAGGGACCCAAAGATGAAGAAAACCCAGCTTCTCTGGATACTTTAAGAACTATGAGATCTGGTTCTCTGGGAATTGGGAGACATGCTCCAGTAACCTCAGCACAGGGAGTTATTGTGGCCCAAGAAAGTGACATTAATTTACTGTTACAAAAGCACTAGTATATTTTACTTATTTTCTTTTTAAATCAATTTTCATTGGAGTATATTTGCTTTACAATATTGTGCTAGAGTCTACTTACTGTACAGCAAAATGAATTAGCCGTACATATACATATTTCCCCTTCCTTTTGGACATCCTTCCTGTTCAGGTCACGGTGTACTAAGTAGAGTTCCCTGTGTATACAATCGATTCTTAGTGGTTATCTATTTTATACATAGTTTCAATAGCTAATATGTACACTACTATGTATAAGATAGATAACCAACAAAGACCTACTGTATAGCACAGGGAACTATATTCAACATCTTGCTAATAACCTATAATGAAAGAGAATGTAAAAAAAAAAAAAATATATATATATATATATATATATATATATATATCTGAATTGCTTTGCAATACACCTAAAACTAACACAACATTGTAAATCAACTATATTTCAATAAAAAGAAAAAGAAAAGCAACAGTGATATTCTTGGTTATCTCTGTACTAATCAAAATCCCAGCATGTGAGCAAGATTTCTCTACAAAGAATGATAGAGGACACAACAGAAGAAAACAAGGTCTAACTTCAAGAAGGTTAACACCCAGGACAGCCCACATATAAAACTAGCAAACCATGTAAAAGCTTATGAACAAGTAGTGCTAGAACCCTCATCAGGATGAGCTATGTGGGAAAGTAGAGTATAAATGCTCAAGGAAATCAGAAAATTCAGAGAGGAATTCGAATTATATTCAGCTTTTTATGCAACTATAATAAAGGCCTCAGCTTGAGACTAAAAGAGATTCAGATGTTCCTGGGGACATCTGGCAAAAGGGCAGTGTCAGCCTCTGGAAACCTATTTGCATGAAGACTGAGAAATCTGGGAGAGAACTGGTCCCAAGGGAAGGACGACCCAGGCATGATGAAGTGACTCAGTGAAAAAAGTCTTAGTCATTGGATGAGAAAGATAATTCTGAACACAGCAAGTCTAAGATTTATCCCCAGCTTAACCCCAATTGATCTTTGTCTGAATATTATGGAAAACAAGTAGTTCTAAGTAAATGCTGAAACAGTTGTTTTACTTTGTAAACCTAAACATCTCTACTTTAGGAATCCCTATAACAGAACTTATCAGAAAAGGGAATGTCTCTCCATCACTTTTCCATAGGTCATCACACAGAGTTGGTGCTGTGAGGACACCAGCGTGGTGCCTAGAAAAGCTGGTGCTTTGTCTATCATGTCTTGACAAAAGTCTGAGGGTAGTCAGTCAGGAGGAAATGTCGTGCCTTTAGCTGAGGAGCAGAGACCTGGTACTCAGCATCTGAGACAGGCTTTTATACCCAGCTCAGCATTAACAGATGCTAATAAAAGACTGTTGAGCCAGCTGAACCACAGATAAGAATGCCAAGCCTGGAAGAGCAGAAATGTATCTGTCATGTCCAGGAGAGCGGCAGTAAGCTCAACTTAAGAACTTCTGTACCCAGTACCATGGGATCTGACTTTGTGGCCAAATGAGAATGCAGGGAAAGAACTCCTGCAGGGAAAGAATTTTCAGGGATCTAGGGGGTCTTATGTTCACAAAGGAAGATATAATATAGTGACATTTAAGTCTTTAACATTAGCATATCTCAGGCTATCTTCAGGAAGAAAAGGTCTTAAGAAATCTAGCATGTGCAATTGTTATTTCTCAAAGTAAAGAAAAGATTGCTTTTAGCTGTGATGTTCAAAATTAGGTCAACAGTGAAGTCAAAAATGGCGTTAAGCATGTGTAAAGAAATAGTGTAAAAATGCTCCCAGGATGATAATGTATTCTACAGAAGCTTTAGAGAATCACAACCCTAGGTGGACACAAAGGTAGAAATCAAGTAGATCAATCATCTGATTTTAAAATATGAGAGTGAGACTCAGGAGAAAGAAACTCAACCATTTGTTGGTGGTGGAACAGATGGTAGAACAGAAATCTTCCAACCGCTGGCCCAGACTCTTTGAATGGCACCATGAGGACTCAGGAAAATCAAATGAGAAATAATAAGCCTGACTTTATGATTCCTAGATAGTGTCAGAAAATTACCTATAGCCATTCTATTATGAGAACTGTCAAAATGCTCTCTTCTTGAATGTGAAGAGGCTTATCTACATTTCTGCCAGTTTGGAAATGTAATTTCTTGAATAAATTTCTGATATGATTTCTTAAAAATGAGATACAACATTAGACTTAACTTCAGAAGAGAAAAATGTACAATTTTTTGTTTGCTTTTAGAAATGGGTGAAGAAAACATGGCAAGAAATAAAGAAAAAAGTTGTTGTTGAGCTGCTTTGTCATGTCCAATTCTTTGCAACCATGAACTGTAGCATATCAGGCTCCTCTGTCTTCCACTATCTCCTGGGGTCTGCTCAAATTCATTTTGAGCCTGTGATGTTGTCTAACCATCTCATCCTCTGCAATTCTCTTCTCCTTTTGCCCTCAGTCTTTCCCAGCATCAGGGTCTAGTCCAATGAATCAGCTCTTCTCATCAGGTGACCAAAGTATTGAAGCTTCAGCTTCAGCATCAGTCCTTCCAATGAATATTTAGGGTTGATTACCTTTAGGATTGACTGGTTTGATCTCTTTTCAGCTCAAGGGACTCTCAAGAGTCTTCTCCAGCCCCACAATTTGAAAAGTTCTTTTTTTCCGAAGAAACAAGGAATGCAGGCAAAAACAAGAACTAGAATGAGGAATAAAAATAGAAGAGTAAGTAAGTAGAGGGGAAAGAGCCAAATGAGAACTTTAGAGTCTCCACATGAATGAGATGGATGGGTGAACTCCACCAAGAGTATGTTGAACGTGAGGTTCATCTATTTTAACTGATGTGATTTACTTGACATAAGTGACAGAGCGAAACGGAAATAATAATCATCTGTCAAACAATCAGGTTGACTGTTTCCTGACTGTCCTGGATACTGTTTTCTTTTTTTAACCTAACCTGGCTGTTTCCTTGACCGGTCAAGTCAAAACAGACACCCAATTTGTACATGTCAACACAGGCTCGCTCTAGAGTTAATGGCTTAGAGTCTGAGTCACTGTGCTGAGAACCCCAGATCCTTACTTTTCTCTTCTTTTAAATTAGGATGAGATGGCCTCTGTTTATACTTTCATTAAATAGAGCCACATGATTACAACCTTTCCACCGGGGGTTTTGCAGAGAATTTACTAACATGAGCCAGAGTCCTAGACTACAAGGCTGCTTGGTTGTGAGCCAGGGGTGGCTGAGATACACTCTTGATTTGCTATTTTTCCTCATGAGCTCTGGTTTAATGGTTACTTTTAGAGGATTCAAGGGGCTTGTGCCTATCTATTGAAGGAAGAAAGAAAGATATGAGTATTTCGTCCATGTGGTCTAAACGTTTCTGTTATTCCTATGTTAGCAGAGATTTGATTTGAAGCCCGAAATTACTCTTTCAGTTGTCCTGGGAGAAAATAATGCACAGATTCCTGGGAAGTGGTAGAGGTTTATTAATTCATGATATGTTCTTATATGTGATAATCAACCTGGAATTTTCTTAAGGGTATATTCCTTTTATTTCAAAGATCCTCTCCTCTTCAAACTCTTCTGTACCCTTTGAGATCCAGCTTCCACAAGGATCACCTTGACTGTCCCCCCAACACCTGAAAATCCACATAGTCTTCGAAATTAATTTTTCCTTCCTCTGTATTCTTAGCACTGTTTTCTGCATCCCCTGCCATGTATCACACTATATCTACATTGCAATAGTGTCCTGATGATAGAAAATGTGCTTTAACATTATTACTCTTTAAATAGAGTAATTAACAGTTGTTAAATTAAACTGAACTGCATAAGCTAATGGGGAGGGACTGAAGAAGAAGTCAGGAGAAGAACAAAGTTATTGGTAGTTGAAGGGACTGTAGAGAGATAAAGAGAATGAGGCAAGATTGCTTGGCATTATCACGGAAGGGGGATTTGAAGGATGAGAGGTCTTACAGAGAAGAAAAATGAATGTACAGAATGTGGATCCCTAGGATGAGGACAATAGGAAGCAGTCAGAAGTGAGTAAAGTTCTGAAATTAGAAAACAATGCTACCGACAAGGGCTTAACTTCCAAAACATAAAAGTAGTTCATACAACTCAATAACAACAACAAAAGCAACCCAATCCAAAAATGAGTGGAAGTTCTAAATAGATATTTCTCTAAAGAAGACATATAGATGGCCAATAAGCACAAGAAAAGATGATCAACATTGCTAATTATTGGAGAAGTGTAAAACAAAATTATGATGAAGTACCACCTCAGACCAGTCAGAATGGCTATAATTGAAAAAGTCTACAAATAACAAATACTGGAGAGGGTGTGGAGAAAAGAGAATCTTCTTATGCTTTTGATGGGAGTGTAAATGGTGCAGCCACTATGAAAAAATAGTACAGAGTTTCCTTAGAAAACTAAAAATAGAGTTTCCATATGATCCAGCAACGCCATTCTTGGTCATATACCCAGATAAAACAATAATTTGAAAAGATACATGCACCCCTATGTTCATAGCAACACTATTTACAATAACCAAGACATGGAAACAATCTAAATGTTCGTCAACAGATGAATGAATAAAGGTGTGTTATATACATACAATAGACTATTACTCAGCCAACAAAAAGAATGAAATAACGCCATTTACCCCCTGCAATGCAGGAGTCCCTGGTTCAATCCCTGGGTCAGGAAGACCCTCTGAAGAAGGAATATTCTACCCTTTCCAGTATTCTTGGGCCGCCCTGGTGGCTCAGATGGTAAAGAATCCACCTGCAATGCAGGAGACTTGGGTTCAGTCCCTGGGTTGGGAAGATCCCTTGGAAGAGGGCATGGCAACTCACCCCAGTATTCTTGTCTGGAGAATCCCCATGGACGAAGGAGCCTGGCCGGCTGAAGTTCATGGGGTCACAAAGAGTCGAACATGACTGAGTTACTAAAAACACAGCACACACACAGAGCAACACAGACGGACTCAGAGATTATCCTACTAAATGAAGTAAGTCAGAAAGAGAAAGACAAATACCATATGATATTACTTACATGTGGAATCTTTATGACCCAAATCAACATATCTAACAAACAAACAAAAACAGTCTCACTTGTGATTGCCAAGAAGTAGGATATGGGGGAACAAAGGATTAGGAATTTGGGATTAACAGAGGTAAATTATTATATATAGAATGGATAAATAATAAGGTTCTACTGTATAGCACAGGGAACTATATTCAATATCCTGTGACAAACAGCAACAGAAAATAATACAAAAAATATATGTACATATCCATATATAATAGTCACTTTTCTGTACAGCAGAACTTAACACAACATTATAAGTGCAATAAAGTTTTTAATCAATTCAGTTCTGTTGCTCAGTCACGTCTGATTCTTTGCGACCCCATGGACTGCTGCCCACCAGGCCTTCTTGTCCATTGCCAACTCCTAGAGCTTGCTGAAACTCATATCCATTGAGTAGGTGATGCCATCCAACCATCTCAACCTCTGTCATCCCCTTTCTCCTCCCGCCTTCAGTCTTCCCCAGCATCAGGGGCTTTTCCAATGAGTCAATTCTTCACATCAGGTGGCCAAAGTATTGGAGTTTCAGCTTCAGTATCAGTCCTTTCAATGAGTATTCAGGGTCAATTTACTTTAAGATTTACTGGTTGGACCTCCTTGCAGTCCAAGGGACTCTCAAGAGTCTTCTCCAACACCACAGTTCAAAAGCATCAATTCTTTGGCAGTCAGCTTTCTTTATGGTCCAACTCTCACATCCATATGTGACTACTGGAAAAACCATTGCTTTGACTAGACAGAATTTTGTCGGCAAAGTAATGTCTCTGCTTTTTAATATGCTCTCTAGGTTGGTCATAAATTTTCTTCCAAGGAGCGAGCATCTTTTAAAATCAAGAGGGAAGTGGAAGGGGGGTTCTGGAAGGGGAACATATGTATATACCCATGGAGAATTCATGTCAATGTATGGAAAAACCAACATGATAATGTAAAGAAAATAAATAAAATAACAACAAAAAAATTTTAAGTTCAATTTTATTAAATGCCATAACTGATAACCTTTGTGATGATATCCCCTTCTTTGTGAGAAGGAAAGGAAAAATCAGAAGAATAGGAAAGGGTAATTATCCCACCCCAGAATACCTCTCCTTTCCCCTTCCTCTAGGCAGTCTACCTTGTTTCTCAGGTCCCAAGCCTCTATGATGTCTTGCTGGTTTTGTACTCAATCCCTATTCAGCTGTGCAGCCTGTTGTTCTCACCAGAGCTCAAGTATCATATTCTGAGATGAAATTATCTAAGTCTATTCCACCTTTTGGGCTTCCCAAATGGCAGTAGTCATATGGAACCTGCCTGCAAATGCAGAAAACATAATAAGATGAGAGTTTGATCCCTGGGTCAGGAAGATCCTCTGAGGAGGACATGGTAACCCAGGAAGTGTCCTTGCCTAGGGAAACCCATGAGCAGAGGAGAATGGCAGGCTGCAGTCCAGAGGGTTGCAAAGAGTCAGACACGTCTGCAGCGACAGCACACATTCCTTCTTTTAAATATGGTTAAGACATGTATTATTAAATTACAAAAATATACAATCAACATGTATGTGGGGCCTTATTTTTCATTTATGACTTTAGTAAAAGTATAGGTAGATAGATATAGAGATAGAAAGAATAGAGCAGTGAATCTTCTGACTTACTATTCACCTTCTCTTATGATGAAGTAATTAAATTCATTATGAAACCCTAAAAATGATGTTAAGTCCTTGGTAACACTGAGGAGGCACTGTGTTGTTCAGAAACAGCAGGTGTTGACAATGAAACCAGTAGGCCAATCCATAGAGTGTTAGGGAGAAAACACAGGGCTGACTGAGAGAAGCCTGGGCCAAGGAATAATTTTTGAGGGTTTATGTGGAATATAAGGAGCCAGCCTTTCATCTCATCCCCCTGTAGCCTCTATTCCTACTTCATCATCTTCCAGTTTCCCTACCTTTCCCTCTAGAGGGGGACCACATAGATAAATCGAACAGGCAGTAGCCCCTCACTCTCACCACTAACAAAGTTCAGAAAGGAATCAGAAGAAACCTGTGGTTCTGTCCTTTCAGGGGAAGGTGAAATCATTTTCAAATGGATTCATAGATGTTATCTCATTTGATCCTTGCAATAATTACCCAGTAAGATGAAAAGCGATTCTTCTTACCTTCCCTCTTCTTCCTATTCAGTTAAAGAATCTTAGGACTAAAAAGATTTATGAGAATTGTCCAAGGTCACAGGATTGATGAGAGTACAGCCTGGCTTTCTCTCACCAAAGATGGCATTGCCTTTACTTCTCTTTCTAATTTTTGGCTTACTCATGACAGGTCTATGCTAGTAAGATGAGCACTATATTTATTGGGTGCTTTATGGATCAGACAGACTCTTGTGAACTAGGGTGACTTGGGTTAAGACAGACTTTTGTGAACTGGGGTGACCTGGGTTAACAAACCATGAGGCATGACTATTTTATTAGAAAACTTTGTTCTGGAGTCTAAACAACTGATTTACATACAATATTTTAGTACACAGCTCCTTTTAAATTGAGGACTGCCTGTACTAAGCTTCTAAGGATATAAAGATAGTCTTTTTCATTTTTCCTGTTCTGCTTTTGGAAACTACCAACAAGGGTGCCAATTAGCACCAGATGGGACAGGGACTGTGTGATGTGGAACTCCAACCACTGGGGACTGGAAGACATCCACTAATGTATTAAGCAATCGAAGAGTCAGAAGTTGGGCAGAATTGGAGTCTGGCACAATGTAAAGCTCTGATCTGTAAAGGCTTAACTTTATATACAAAATCTGTCTCTTCTTCATTCACTGCCTGTGAGGAATAGCAAGGAAACAGGGAATTCAAAACTCTAGTACTTTTGCAGTCATAGACTTTCCTAAGCATATTGCCTTTCTCCTTGAATCCTTTCTCCATGTTGAAGTTGAGCTAATACTTAGAGAATCAATAAGTAAAGGTACAAATGCTTGTTTCCTTGAAACCTTGGATTTTTAAATATATAATTCTTTCTTAGCTATCTTTAAACTGACAAACATTTTGATATTTGAAATTAGAACTTTGCATCTGTACAAAGTCAACTGTGGACCTGATGCATTCAGCTCAGTTCAGTTCAGTAGCTCAGTCGCGTCCAACTCTCTGCAACCCTGTGAACGCATGCCAGGCCTCCCGTCCATCATCAACTCCCGGAGTTCACCCAAACTCATGTCCTAATGTCATCTAATGTCCTGATGCATTAGATAGCACAAACTTAAAGGTGATTCTGATGTAAAGAGCATATGCTTATTGAAAACATAGATATGTGAAGCAATCTAGAAATTTCTATGGATATTCTCCAGATAAATGTCTATTCTTTTCTTCACCTAGCTAGTTGTATCCTTTTGATACAAGTGGATAGGCTAGGCTACAGCACAGTCCATTTGGCTTGCTGAGTTCTGTCACTTACCACTTACTATAAAAACAGCTTCTCCAGGCAGTTCACCTTGAAAAAGGCTAAACACAAGACAAATTGAACACAGTGTTGCCTCAGCTTGGTACAAACCTGTGTTTGACAGAAATAATCAAAGTTAAGCTTCATCCATAAAATTAGTGGGTTCAATGTAAACATTTCTTCATGACTTTTTTCTCATCATGGCACACGTAGAAAATGGTATTATTTGGTAGCGTTCACCAGGCCAAAGAGCTAAGACAGGTCATGGCCAGAAGGAAACAATTGAGGGTGAGATGCACTGTAGAACCTGCCTAGCCAACGTAGGGGCAGAGGAAGTCAATATTTCAGTTCATCTGGAACTCATCAGTTACACACCAATGTGTCAACATCTACCACTGGGCACACAAGTTTGGAAGCTCTGAAGGAAAGGATGTTTATGGACTCACTGGGGATTCCAAGATTTCTTTTTAGCATAAATTCACTGGTATTTAACCATTGACTTGGGACTTGACCATCATGGTCCAATACCTTCTGCAGCATAAACTGATCCCAGAATGTGAGTCTCTCAGTTAACAGCATTCACGTTGTGATGACTAACTGTCCCAGTCTGACCAGGATTGAGGGAATTCCCATGACATAAGGGAGATTTTCAGTGCTAAAACTAGGACAGTCCTAGGAAAACCAGGACAGTTAGTCCTCTACCAACCATATATTCAAATATTCTATTAAGAAAATCAGAGGAAATGCACCTTCTGCTTTCATAGGCTCAAGTGTTTGTGGTGGTCTTCCTAGGCCTTTGGAACCAAAGGCAACAGCTCCAGAGCTGGTCACAGTGTCCAGATCTATGCTTTATAAAGCAAAATCCTGTGACTTTTTTATGAAATGTTTTCCTTCATAGAGTTGTTTTTGCCAGTTCATAGAGGAAATAGTGGGCTGAAATCAAATGGCATGACTGAATGACTAGTACTAAGCAAATGATTCGTGCAAAAGCTTCATTGGAAACATTCAAACTCAAAACAATAGTAGTTCTGACATGACTACCTCTTGCCTGAGAAACTCATAAACACAGCCTTTAGGCTATCCTTTTTATTTATTTTTTTTTTCCCAGCAAATGCTGGTCCTTAATTTAATTATAAGCTACAAGTAAGCTTCTTAAAGAGGTGATGTGTGTGTACCACACTGTGTTCAGAGGACACTCTGTTCACAAAATTTAAGACAGTCAGCACTGTTGGAATTACATGTTCTAATAAGAGATGGGTGGACTGGTGTGGGAGAAATAAGAGCCATCATCCCTCTCCTCCCCTACTCGACTTAAACCAAAATTGTTTTTGTGGTTCAAAAGTATTCACATGACAGTTTCTGTTTGGCCAGAGTGGACTAAACTGCAATACCAAGAAAATGGTTTCTTCTATCTTTTATGCTAATACAGACGTCACAGGACTTAAGAAATTCCATGGCTGGCTCTCCAGACTCATGCATAGCTACTATTTCACTTTTAACATGTATTATACACATATTGTGGGCACAGAGCTAGGCTTTGCTCTGAAAGGAATGATAAATAAGCAAGATGAAATTATTCTCTTGATGCACACACCATGTCTTGTGGAAAACCTATCCAAATTAATTTTCACACCAAGCAGAATGAAATCAGTACAGCAGAAATGTGAGAACAGGAAGAAAGGAGGAAGTGGTATTCAAGCCAGTAGCATTTGGCAAGATAGGATGTTAGTGAAAGAGGTGAAATTTGGAGTTCTAAAAATAAACCACAGGAAGTCTTCTCCCTGGTAATAGCCCAGCAAGACAAGTGTGCTCTTGCTTCCTTTACAGGCATGTCATATATGAGCACCCTTTACTGAATGAACATTGACCTTGAAGTCAGGTAGACTTGAGTTTCAGTTCCATTTCTGCCTTGTATTAGCTATGGGTCTGTGTTAATTATTTAGCTTCTCTAAGTTCATTCCTGCACTGTACAAGGGAATTAATAATGAAAAAATTTTATTAATATAGAAAAGGTAAAGGTGAGATAATATAGGTAAAACTGCTTTATACAGAGACAGAGAAAGATCGACACTGAAAAAGAGACACACAGACAGACAGAGAATTCTCTGGGGCCACTTACCCATCTCTTCCTGGTTTCTTTTGAAACCCACCATGCATCCTCCAAACTTAAGTTTTAAAGTAGAATAACTTGTGCTGAACTCTGAGCAGTGTGTAAAAAGCTCCTATTTCTTTTATTATCAGGGAAAACAACAAATACATTTAAAACTTAAAGCCAGTCTAATTAGATCCATTGTTTTAGTACCAATGTCCATGGGTTTTTCCTAGCAAGAAAACTGGAGTGGGTAGCCATTCCCCTCCTCAGGGTCTCTTCCTGACCCAGGGATCAAACTCATACCTCTTGCATTGCAGGCAGATTCTTTACCATCTGAAGCACCAGGGAAGCCCCATATAAGTATGTAGACAAACCCCAAATCTAAAACAGGCCAAGTGTGAATCTTATTTCAGAGGACTCAGTCCTCAGAATTCAACAGAACAGATTGCATTTTTAATATCCAATATTCCAATGAAAACCAGTACCCATGCCTCTTTCACATGTCTTTTATAGTATCTTTGGGTACTGATATTTGATCTAATGTAAACAGAATGTTCGCTGAACACACCAAGCACCACTTAATATGACACAACTTTTTTTCTGATGGAGAAATCACTGAGGGTATTGCAATGTGGGTTTTGCAACATGTACAACATTGGCACATGGTAGTGATAGGATTGCAATATTTTTTCCCTCCTGAACATATTCCAAGTCCTTATTTGAACATCTAATATGGGAGAACCAAACAATGATTCAGGGTTGGCAGGTAGGATATGATATCTGTAAAAGTCAAGTTTCTACGAACCCTTCTCCCCCTTAGCCATCTTTTCCACTGCTTAATTTCTTTCACCATCGGTAATATTTTTTTTTCCAAATACCTATTTCAGCTTTTTCTTCCTCAATAAATATCCATCTTTAGAAGGGACAAAAAACCACACTTCATTAAAACTGCAAAGACAATATTATGTTTTCCCTTTTAGACTCAAAGGTGGAGGGTAGCCATTGAATAAGTAGAACTGGGTAGAGAGAGAAATTGGTGCAGAAGAGAGAGAGGGGAAGAGAAGCATCGTTTCCATTCTCCTCCTTTTGGGGGCCACATTCCACTCTCTCCTTCAAATCAATGACAAATCCACGCAGAAAGCTGCTATGCCTTCTACCTGGCTTCCAGTGCCTTAGAAGGCAACCAGTGCCCCGAACACCTATCACCCTGTGACCTAGGACGTTCAGGGGTTGAGACACTCCAGTGGGTAATATTGACAGATAAGTAACAAATCACATTTCCACCAAGTCTTTTTTTAAGTCTCCATGTCAATTTCCTTGTGCTGAATGAGTCAAATACTTACAACTCTGGTTCTGTCATACTTGGCAGAATAACACTACATTTATTGATTTTTTTTTATGTTTGAAAAGAATTCTATGATCTTCAGCAAATTTGCCTCACTCTATTATGGGCTTCATCTCTTTGGAATTTTTCTTTAAATTATCACAATGTTCATTGTCATCAGAGCAAGCAGTGGTTGTACCAGGTCTATTACTTTTACGAAATGCTAAAATTCCTTTTAAAATAAAAACCTGTAAGGAATTAACTAATGAATACAACAGATCTGTGGAGAAAGTAACCTACATTTATTCATTCATTTATTTATTCATTTATATAACTATGTTTATTGTACTCCTACTACATACATGGGATTGGGAATAAAGCAGAGAGAAAAAGAAAGACAACCCTGTGGTTATCAAAGAAGAAAGGAAGGAGAGGGATAAATTAGTAGTTTGGGATTGTACTGACTACTATATATACAGATAACCAACAAGGACCTACTGCATAGCACAGGAAACTATACTCAACATCTTATAATAACCTATATGGGAAAGGAATATAAAAAAGACTATATATACATTTTTGTGTGCATGGAACAGAATGACTTTGCTGTACACCTGAAATTAACACATTGTAAATCAACTATATTTCAATAAATTGTTTTTAAAAAGACAGTCCTTCCTATCATGACTTTTATAATCTGCTGTGAGGAGACAGACAATAGACATAATAAATAATTGGATGACATAGCATTTTGAAAGTGATACGTACTCTGCAGAAAAAAATGCTTGCGTGCATGCTCTGTTACTCAATTGTGTCCAACTCTCTATGACCCCATGGACTATAGTTCCCCAGGCTCCTCTGTCCGTGGAATTTCCCAGACAAGAATACTGCAGTGGATTGCACTTCCTCTTCCAGGACAGAAAAAATACTTAGACTAAAAGAGATGGAAGATTCTGGATGGAAGAGTGTCCTTTTAAACGGAATGTTCATGGGTACCTGAGAAAGTGATACTGAGCGAAGAGTTCAAGAAGGTAAGGAGTAAGCCAAAAGGGGCATCTGAAAGAATACTCTGAGATCGGACTGTGTGTTGTGCTGGTTACAAGACGTGATGGCTAATTTTACGTGTCAACTGGACTGGGCCAAGAGATGCTCAGATAACTGGTAAAATGTTATTTCTAAGTGTGTCTGTAAGTGTTTCAAGAAGACCTAAAAAAAAAAAAAAGGACAAATTTCCTCTCTTTCATCATCTCCTGCCCTAGCACACTAGCATTCCTGGTTCTTGGGTCTTTGCAATCAAACCAGAACTTACTTTCAGCTCCCCTGGCTCTCAGACTGACTCCAGCTGAATTGCACCACCAGCTTTCCTGGGTCTCCATTACATTCAAAACTTTCAGATGACAAATCTTGGGACTTCTCAGCCTCTATAACCATGTCAGTGAATTCCTATACATATCTATCTATCTACCTACCTACATAAACACACACATACATGTCTTTATATGTATAACTATCTATCTATATATCTTTATGGGCTTCCATGATAGCTCAGCTGGTAAAGAAATCCACCTGCAATCCAGGAGACCCCAGTTCAGTTCCTGGGTTGGGAAGCTCCCATGGAGAAGGGATAGGTTATCCACTCCAGTATCTTGGGCTTCCCTGGTGGCTCAGCTGGTTAATAATCTGCCTGCAATGTGGGAGACCTGGATTCGATCCTAGGTTGGAAAGATCCTCTGGTGGAGGGCATGGCAACCCACTCCAGAATTCTTGCCTGAAGAATCCCCATAGACAGAGGAGCCTGGCAGGCTACAGTCCATGAGGTCATAAGAATTGGACATGACTGAATGACTATGCACAACGCAGCACATCTATCTTCACACATGCGTGCTCAAAGTCTTGTCCAACTCTTTGTGACCCAATGGACTGTAGCCTTCCAGGCTCCTCTGGCCATGAGCTTTCCCAGACAAGAATACTGGAGTTTGTTGCCATTTCTTCCTCCAGGGGATCTTCCAAACCCAGGAATTGAACTTGCATCTCCTGCATTGGCAGGCAGGTTTCTTACCACTGAGCCACCAGGGAAGTCCCATCCATCTTTATAGATATACATAAATTTTATAATGTTGGTTTTATTTCTCTGGAGGACCCTGACTAATATACAAAATAATATCAGCCACACTGGCTGACCATATTATTTCAGGCTGTATAAAAAGTTAGAGATGCAATTTTACCATAGCATTTGAAAATCAAGCTAATAAAATATGTTCCAGTAAAATATTACTCTATTTCCTTCAAACTAGGCTCAGAAAAATTTTATGCTTAGTGAGATCAGTGTTCTCTCAGTTTCAGTTTATCAATTAGTGTGTACAAAACATCATAATAATAAGATACTGGAGCAAGTGTTATTCAAAATTGGATTATTAGTTTTTGTTTTCCACTGTGATATAATAAACATGCATGTACAAATACTGAGATGTTTGCTTTTTGAAAAAAGAAAATGTTGACGTATATTCTATAAACATTGTGTAAGTTATGATATAAAATTGCATTTTATAGGCAATTTTATTGGTCTTATATCCATCAGCCAAAAGTCTCAGGTGCTTAGGTTAGTGGAAAAATAAGCTACTGTCTGTAGAATTTTCAATAAAACAGTCAAAAAAGAGGTTGATGTTAAAGAAAAATTGACATAAAAACTAATATTATTTTAGAGACTCAAAGTTTTTTTTTCTTTATATTGTGTGCATTAGGCCATTTAATAAGTTTACTTCTCTCAAAGGATTCAGATTTTTCCAAAATATCAATTTGGTGTTCAAAGTTGAATTTAAATTAAGATTGAAAAAATATATTTTAAACTCTTTCAATTGCTAATTATTTTTAGTTATGTCTTTATTTGACATTTTGCTTATCTGCATGAAAAACCTCAGTAGAGACATTAATATTAGTAGAAAATGATTTTTGAATCAGCAGCAGAAGGAAAGCTTACAGTTTCAACGGGAATGCTAAGCAAAACTGATATAGTCATCTTTTCCCAAGACAAAATAGGAGAGTTAATTGCAAATAATTAAATTGGGTTTCTAGGCTGAATGATAACTTTGGAGCTGCAATCTGATCAACTGAGCTCACCTATCCAAATAAACGTAGTATGAGTTGGTCTGTTTTTCTTTCATTATATTTGAAGTTAGGAAAATCTAAATGGAATAACCAGTCTCTTACCGACAACTCTGGTTTTTTCCACTGCAAATGAGCTAATATTCTGTCCTCTTTTTTTTTCTATTTAAACAAAATAAGTTTTATGGTTTTGCAATTTATGTACACATTCCCATGCTCACTCAACCTGAAAGCAAATAGAGTTAAATGAAAGTAATATCTTTAGCTTGAAGTCCACTCACAAAGTCCTCCCCCCATGCAACTGTCACAACAAAACTCAGGGGCCTCCACAGTTACCTGTGGAATCTTCTTATCCCTCCCCTCTGTGAACTTGCTGTACTCTGCTGAGCACCATGGTCTTTATTTTACTAGGCCACTGGCTCATTTGTTGAAGGTAATCCATGCAAACATGATACTAGCATATCACTTTTTAAAAATATTTTTCTTTAATTTTTTATATTGGCATAGCGTTTTTTTTTAAATTTTATATTGGCATAGAGTTGATTAACACTGTTGTGTTCATTTCGGGTGTGTAGGAAAGCAATTCAGTTAAGCATATGAGTGCATCTATTCTCTTTCAAAATCTTTTCTCATTTTGGTTGTTACGTGATGCCAGGAGCCGTCAGGATGCCCCCTCACTCGGATGACAAGGTCACGAGACTGAGAAGGAAACTGCAATGCGGATTTTCCTTTGGGGCATCCCAAGGCAAGGCCCCTCCTGGTATTTTTCTTGGGAAGTTCTGTTTATGCTCTGAACACTAGCTCATCTCAGTAGGTCAGTCCCAGTTAGAAAAAATTCATCCTGAGATAATTCCCTCAGACCTTATTTCCCTCAGGCAGATTCCCTTTCCCGAGGACTAAGGAGGAATAAGGGACATTTAAATAGATTACTGTACCTCCTACTAGTTACTGGGGAGTTTACCAAGAGTTCTCTGGGGGTCATGGCAAAGCCACCACTAGAAGGGCTCGTAATTGGGTCACCATTCCACATCCAACTCCCCTGACCATTCCACGGAGGAGGCTCCTTTCCTTGAAAAAACCAGACTGGAATGGGACTTAGGAATGCTCATAACTGTGGCCAGCATAGTTGGAGACACAGATTGCTTTAGGGTAGTGTAGACATAGGAATTCCTTTTAGTAGTTGTAAGGTTAATAGGGTTTCATTGTTAAAGCAGTGCTGCTAAACTGTCTCTTTGTCTTCTTTTCTCTTTCCTTGTAAAAACCAAGATAGGTTAATAGAATAAAACAGTTTCAAGCTTAAGCCCCTCTCTCTAGTTTCTACATAGTGGCACCTAATAAGAGAAATGTAACCTTTCTATTTAGATTGATGTACTTATCTGAAGTATGCTGGAGACATTCAAATGGTAAACATACTATTGTTAAGTCTAATTATGCAGAAATCCGACCTTTTGCAAGGAAAATGAACTTCATGTTAAAGTTGTTGATAGTAGGCAGAAAACAAAAGATTGTATAGAATAATTGTGATGTAATGGGGATGTTTTTTGGCTATAAAACTGTAAACTAACAAAAATAAAGTGAAAGACTTCTCCATCACCCCACAAAACTAACAGTAATAAAGAGAGACTGCTTCATCACCACACATCGAGTCAGCTCAGTTCTTCCACTGACGCCACTCATCCCTCAAGGCCCCCGGACCCGCTGGGGCTGGACCCCGGCAACGTAATACCGAGCAGAGTTCCCACCTCTGTAGCACAGGGAACCATGACAATCATCACTAGACCTTCCCTGAGACGATTGTAACAGTGCTCTAAGAGAATAGAGTGAAGCAAGAACATCATGATAGCAGATTTGGAGAGGGTATTGACTGAACTAGTAAAATCTTATTAAGGAAAGAGGGTCAAAAAGGCAAGTGATGGTCAGCGGCAAACATTCCCATTGGCTTGGACCAAATATGCTGGGTGCTGAAGAACTTTCCGGGTCAGGTCTCAAAAATGGCTAGAGAGAGACTAAGTCTGGCAAGCACTCATTTTAGTTCACTAATTAATAGAAACTTATAAAAATTTCAGACCAAAAAACACTAGTTTTTCTCCATCTGAATCCCCAGCCCCCATCCACAGAAATAAGTACTGTTGAGGATATCACTAGTAATACCTACAGAAGATAGGTATTCCGTGCATGTGTAACTGATATGTGTGTCGTGTGTATATATAATACCCAAGATACAGAATAACATATAAATAATATTAAAAAGACAGAATTTTAATATATAATATGAATATTCAGATATACATGGGCTTCCCAGGTGGCACTAGTGGTAAAGAACCCACCTACCAATTCAGGAGACTTAAGATGCACAGGTTCAATCTCTGGGTGGGGAAGATCCCCTAGAGGGGGGCATGGCACCCCATTCCAGTATTCTTGCCTGGAGAATCCCATGGACAGAGGAGCCTGGAGGTCTGTGGTCCATAGGGTCACAAACAGCCAGACACAACTGAATTGATTTAGCACACATGCACACAGATATATACACATAAATATTACACACACACACACACACACACACACACACACACACTTATACAGCACACGTATGCATACTACCCATTGCTGGTGTTATTCTAAACCATCTCAGACTTTGGGATTTTTCTTTATTTTTTTTTTCTTTCTCTTTTTCCTCTTTTTTTTTTTTTTAATTAGAAGTATAGTTGATATGGGGCTTCCTGGGTGGCTCAGCGGTAAAGAATCCACCTGCAATGCAGAAAAGGCAGGAGACCACACAGGTTCGATCTCTGGGATGGGAAGATCTCCTGGAAAAGGGCATGGTGACCCACTCCAGTATTCGTGCCTTGGAGAATCCCATGGACAGAGGAACCTGGCAGGCTGCAGTCCACAGGGTCACACAGAGTTGCACACGGCAGAAGCAACTGACCACCACCACACAGTTGATGTACAATATCATATAAGTTACAGATGTACAGTACAGTGATTCACAAGTTTTAAATGTTATACTTCATATATAGTTATTAGGAAAAAATTGGCTGTATTTCTTGTATTGTATATCATCGTAGCTTTTTCGTACATAGTAATTTGTACATTTTAATCCTCTAGCCTTACATTTCTCCTCTCCCTTCCCTCTCCCTGCTAGTAACCACGAGTTTGCTCTCTATATCTGTGAGTCTGTTTCTTTTTTGTTATATTACTGGTTTGCTGTGTTTTTTATATTCCACATATGTTGTTTTTGTTGTTCAGTAGCTAAGTCATGTCCAACTCTTTGTGACCCCCATGGACTACAGCAGGCCAGTCTTCCTGGTCAATCACTATCTCCTGCAGCTTGCTCAAACTAAATAGGTGATATCATACAGTGTTTGCCTTTCTCTTTCTGACTTATTTTGTTGTTGTTGTTGTTGCTGCTGCTGTTTAGTTGCTCAGTCGTGTCCACCTCTTTGTGACCTCTATGGACTGTAGCCTGCCAGACTCCTCTGTCCATGGAATTCTCCAAGGCAAGAATAATAGAGCAGGTTGCCATTTTCTTTTCCAGGGGATCTTCCTGACCCAGGGATCCAGCCTACTCCTCCTGCATTGCCAAGTGAATTGTTTACCACTGAGCTACCTGGGAAGTCTCTGACATATTTTACTTAGCATAATACCCTTCATCTAAGACTTTGGAAGTATTCTCCTATGAATTATTGCATCCTCTGGACTGCATTGGAGAGGCTGATGAGACAAAAATGTCTCCTAGAACAAGACCAAATTCAGAAGTAGGGTTTACCTCCATGGAAAGGAGATAAATAGATTATTACTAAGAAATTTTCAGGGTATAACTTTATCTGAAGGGATGGAAAGCCAAAGCATTAATCAAGGAAAAGGAATGAGACTAACGACTGTGGCTTATGATGGAATCTCAGCCTTCCCCAGCCTCTGTGCTCTGAGGATACATGCATATCACCACAGACAGCAACTACGGAGTTCCCGGAGCAGAATACCAGCAAAGCAAGCAGTGGCCCACATCGACCCTGGACATGGACCACTGAGAGTCAGCTGCCAAGTGGATGAACTTGGGAAAGGACTAAGGCTTAAAAAAGAAAAAAGCTTTAATACTTCAAAGACATCCCAAATGAGTTACTGGTGGGATTACACAAGCTTCCATTCATGCTGCCACAGAGAGAATCAAGAGTATTAAAGTTTAAGCAATGACATCTTTGGATACATAAATGTAATATATTAAAGGCCAGTTATATATTAAAGCTTCCAATTTCCTAAAAATACTAGAGGAAAGCGTCTCTTGGGATATACTTGGGATATAGAAGGTATACATGATTCTTAGTTTACAACCGGGATCCATTTCACTAGGGAGAAGAAGTCTTTTTCATCTCTACATTCTTAACTTGATCTATAAGTGTGACAGGCTGCAGCCAGCTCACATGGGCATGTGAGAAAGTGAAAGTGTTAGTCACTCAGTCATGTCTCACTCTTTGTGACCACATGGACCGTAGCCTGCCAGGCTCCTCTGTCAGCGAAATTCTCTGGGCAAGAATACTAGAGTGGGTATCTATTCCCTTCTCCAAGTGATCTTCCCGATTCAGGGACTGAACCTGGGTGTCCCACATTACAGGCAGATTCCTTGCAGGCAGAGCCACCAGGGAAGCACCAGGCACATGACAGTCACCTATTAAATTTTTCAGAAATGTTATATGCCACTTGTGAAACATAGTCACTATGAAAAATGAAAGTAGTAATCCTTCAAATAAATTACAGTAAAACAACAATAACACATTCTTAAAACTCAATACCTGGGACTTCTCTGATGATCCAAAGGTGAAGAATCTGCCTTCCAATGCAGGCAGGGGATGTGGGTTTTATTCCTGGTCAGGGAACTAAGATCCCACAGGCCACAAGGCAGCAAAGCCTATGTGCAGCAACCAAAGAACCTGCAAGTTGCAACTAGAGATATCCACATACTGCAAATGAAGACCCAGCTCAGCCAAACAGAGAGGAAAGAAAAAAAAGTATATATCCACATTCAAACAAGAAAGACATCCTATGAATTGGCAACCTGAGAAAAATGAAAACCAAGACGAAATAAGAAAGGTGTTCTTCCTTGTATCCAAAAATGTAAGTAGTTACTTTCCTTCTTAAAGCACTTCTTGAAGTAGATTTTAGTAACTGCTGATTTAGAGAGATTTATTAGAGGTAGAAAAGCTCTAGTCAGTGCCTTGCCAGAGCAGCAGCATAAGGCATTTACTTTTCATGACAATTTACTTAAATGTATATTTTAAAATTCTGCAGTAAGAACATACACTCTGTTTAATGTGTGTGTGTGTGTGTTTTAATAGAAATGGGTATAAGACTCTTCACTGAGACAAGAAATGGTGTGTTGGCAAGGGTGTGAAGAAAAGGAAACCCTTGTACACTGTTGGTGGGAATGAAAATTGGAGCAGCCACTGTGGAAAACAGTATGGAGATGCTTCAAAAAATTAAAAATAGGACTACCACATGATCCAGAACTTCCACTGCCAGGTATATATGTGAAGGAAATAAAATCACTAACTCAAAAAGATAATCTACACTCTCAACTTTATTGAAGCATTATTTATAATTGCCAAGACACTAAGACATGGAAACCATCCAAGTGTCCATCAATAGATTAATGGATAAAGAAAATGTAATGGAAGATAGACATAGATATTGATATAGATATATTACTCAGCCATAAAAAAAGAGTGAAATCTTGCCATCTGCAACGTTTCCTATAACCAAATAATTGAGATACAAATGATTTGACATCTGTGTTATTTTTCAGAGAATGCTTAAACTATTCCCTGACGTGTAACTATGTCTCAGAAAGTAACCAGGTGTGGAAGGAAGTCAAACAGAAACTGACCAAAAATAGGCAAAACTTGGGATACAATAAATTGAAGTAATGTCTTTGATTATTGGTTATGAACAAGACAAGAGATCTTTACACACATGCCTTGCATATTGCATTAAGAAATTTGCAATAAGTTTAACTATGACAGTATAATGATTCAATAACTCACTTTTATTTTCTAAAACATTGCCTTGCATATTGCATTAAGATATCTTCAATAAGTCTGACTATGACATCATAGTGATCCAACAAATGATTTTCATGTTCTATCATTTCACTTGCTCAAAGCATGAGTGTTTCAGGGCAGCTGTTAGGGCACAGCAATCTCATTTTGGTGCCTGAATTGAAACTTTAAGGAATAAAAGTTTGAGGACTGATGAATGGACACATTTCAATGCACACCCTTAATACCAAGGAAAGGAGTCTGCTTTGTGCTTATTTCCTCCTACCTAAGTCAGTCTAAATAGGGGGCCATTAATGTCTTGTTCAGACGAAGGAACTAGAAACCCTGGTGAGCATGTCTCACTGGCATACAATAAAAACTTGGAAGCCAAGGACCAGGCTGCTGTGTCTCCCTAGGTAAGAAAGGTGTTCCCTTCTTTCTCAGATCTTCTCCCTAGCAGAAGGAAGACGAGGAGTTTCTGCTTCCCCATACCTATTGCAGGGATCAAAAGTCAATGTCAGCCTTCAGAGATGCCAATCCAGCACTTACAGAAGTATTAGGGTCACTTAAGGAATATGAGCAATAAAAACAAGAGAAAAAGCGACTTTGGAAAGCCACCAAAGACTCAGGAGACGGCACTTTAGGGCCAGGCAGAGAATGATAAAGGATCTTGGGTTTTATGTGCTTAAGAGACTTGAACCACATCGTTATTAACAAAACCATAAGGAAACCCTGGTTCAAGTGCCGTTCTGCCTGGAAGCGCAGTTTCATAAAGGGAGAGTGGACTCACAAGGAAGACTATGATTTGCTTGGGATTTTGCCCCCAAAGTGTAAGAATAGCTTCAGCATTAGGTATTCCTAATTTGTTATAACTTGTGAGCGACTGGCTACGTTGGCAACTGTAAAGACGCTGGGACTGCATTGGAGTCTAATAAAAAGCCCTAATAAAAGTTTTAAACTAGTTCACACATCTGCAGTCTAACGGGGGTGGGGGGGAGGGGGGGAGGGGGGTGGGGGTGGGGGTGGGGGGGGGGGGGGGGGGGGGGGTGGAGGGGTATTACCTAATCCTTACCGTTGCCACGGCTGCCCCACCCACCCGCCTGGATACTTGCTAGAGAATGAGGGTGGGGAGGGTTTTGATGCCCCCATTCCTTCAAGGCAAAATTTACTGCTTCTCAGAGAACCACAACCCTCTTCAGAAGAACCAGGAGGGGATTTATTTAAAGAAATACAGCTAATTCCCTTGGGTTCCCATAATTTGCACTTGCAAAATTGCTTTGAAAGGGGCTGAAGCCTGCCTCTTCAATGGAGAGATAACTTCACCAAGAGACAAAAAAAAAATTGAAGTCTGGCATTTTAATGTCCCCCATGCAAAAATAACCCACCACACACCAGGGTCCCAGCCGTAGCTCAAAACCGCTCCCTCCGCCTATTGTGACTGTGTGACTTCACTGCGGAGCAGAGGCAGAAGCAGGGAACCGGTGGCAAGAGGTGGGAAGCCTAAAATTTCTTTCCGCACTTTGGAGATTCACCTAGAAGCTCGGGAAAAAACAAAAGGTGGAATTTTTAATCAAAATTTTAAAGCTTTGCCATATGTGGACATTAAATGTAGAAAGAAAAAAAAAAAATCCCGTCCCATTCCAGAATTAGTGTTATATTTTTCTGAAAGCGTTTGCAACCAATGCAAACGTTTAGTTAGGTGATGGGCTTTCCAGGTGGCCCTAGTGGTAAAGAACCAGCCTGCCAATGCAGGAGACCTAAGAGAAGCAAGTTCAAACCCGGGGTCAGGAAGATCCCCTGAAGAAGAGCACAGCAACCCACCCCAGTATTCTTGCCTGGAGAATCCTATGAATAGAGGTAAAGAATCTGCCTGCCAATGCAGGAGATGGCGGGTTTGATCCCTGGATTGGGAAGATCCCCTGGAGAAGGAAATGGCAACCCACTCCAGTATTCTTGCCTGGGAAATCCCATGGACAGAGGAGCCTGGCGGGCTGCAATCCATAGGGTCACAAAGAGTCAGACATGACTGAAGCAACTTAGCACCGCAGGCGTGCAGTCAGAGATTACTCAGGCACTAAGTGTAAACCTGTCCCATATAAGACCACATTGCTTGCTGGCTGAGTGGCAAGAAGGTGAGAAAGGCACTTAGCTGCTAACAGAAGCAGCCTTCAAGACCTGTACCCACCAGGAATACATAGATCAAATCAGCTATTAGAGTTTAGTCACACATTCATATTAAAAGGGAGAAAAGTCGCCTTCTGGGATTTTTCCAGAGCTTCAAATGATCTCCTTTCTCTCAGCTCATCAAACTTAAAATGGTTTTCTTTGTTAGCCTTCAGCCACCCTTGCCTTCCAGACCAAGGAGATTTGAAACCCCTCTCTCCCCAGGTTATGGAAGATACAATGAACTTTTCAGCTCACTTTTTTTTTTCCTGAAAAAAAATCTGTCTCCTAAAAGCAGCTCCTAAAAGTGCTGGGTCTGTGGGAAGGAAAGGGTCCAGGTCCAACTCTAGGTTCCATCACCCCACGGCCCAGCTGAGAACTGCCAGGTAGCCATGCCAGATGACTAGCATCAGGTGATCCTCAGCATCAGACAATCAGCAAAATAATCTGCCTTTTTCTATTAATAATAAGTGACTCATTGCAATGCGTTTATGGCCCTACAAATGAATGTTCTGATCAGGTCTTTATACATGTGTGTGCACTCTCAAACAAAGAAATATAGACCCACAGACCTGCTTTCACTTTGGTGGAGAATATCAGTTTCCATGGCATGCCTAGTCAAAAATATAAAAGGCACTATTAAATTTAAGTCCACTAAGGAACCACAAATAAAAGTATGTTAATTCCACTTTAAAAGCTTAAAAGCTCTGCTCTATAGTTGTTGCCATCTTTTTTTTATTTTCCTGTTCTCTACCTCATGAAAATTAGAATGGTCTGAATTTGAGTTATTAGTCCCCAATAATTTCGTAAAATCATAGAGCATTTCTTTTTCTGTATTGTTTTTATTTGTTCTGCTTATATATCAGGTAGCCTGGAGTCTCATTTGATTCTCATTTGTCTTAAGGATGTCTGAGGTATTGGCTTTGAGCACAATTGAATCAACTGGGTCTGATTGATTCGCACAGGGAGTCAAAGAGTTAAGGTTCAAGTTCAAATCTCTCTGAGCTTAGAACCTATACACACTTGGTCCTTCATGATGCTTCTCTCTGCCTACCAACACGTACTAGACCTGGAGATTCTGACTCAATGCTTCACAAAGCAAGGAAACCATTCAAGAAGGAGGGCTCCTTTACTTTCCTTAATTATAATTTGGAACAACAGCCCATTTCCACCCACTACTGCATTTTCTGGCCAAGAGACATGGTGACCACAGAGGTCTGGAACAGAGGCAGTGAGCAGGTTGTTAAGAGAACGGGGAACTTTGGTCCATAGGTGGGACTAAGACCAGGAGAAAGGCTGAGACAGAAAAACTTACCCTGGCTGAAAGTAGAGCCCGGTATAGGATCCAGCAACTTTGCTGTTGACCCAGACACTCATAGGGCAGCATTAATATATATTCAAGATCATGGCCTTTCCATAACAGAAGCTATTTAGTTGCCAAGTTGACAAAAATGTCTGGTAGTGTCAGAGTTGGGCTTGGGTGGGGACTTCAACCAAATAAAACTTTTCCTGTGGCTTGCTTCTATTATTTTTCGGTAGCAATAATGACTCAGATAAATCATCTTTTAAAATATATTTTATCACCTAAATATTTTCAATCAGGGATCCTTGAGTGGTAATGCCTTGCTTGTCCTGAGTTGGACTCATGCTCTTTCCAGTTTTCTGCAGCCACCATACTTGCCAGTAAGAAGAAACACCAGACACAGAGAATGTTCCATTCCAGGCTAGTTCTATCACTCAGTCCCATTACTCCAGCTCAGAGGGTCTCAATCTCCAGCCCCCTGCCAATTAGGATTCCATAGAGAGGATAATCAGCATGAATATCAAGAGAAAAAAATTAGAACACACTTGGTGTCCTCAATAAAGATTCCCAAATGTGAGCTATTAACTTATTTGAATAGGATTAACACGTATGCTTGTTGCTGTTTAGTCACTAAGTTGTATCTGACTCTTTTGTGACCTACAGCCCATGCACGGTAGCCCACCATGTTCCTCTGTCCACGAGATTTTCCAGGCAAGAATACTGGAGTGGGTTGTCATTTTCTTCTCCAAGGGTTCTTCCTGACACAGGTATCAAACTTGCATCTCCTGCATTGCCAGGCAGATTCTTTACCACTGAGCTGCAGGGAAGCCCTTAATATTTATGCTTACCCCCAGCCTATGACAAAATTATTAACAATCAGTAAAAGATGTGTTGATTTTTTACTAGAAAACCAGCCATAACGTAGTACAAATCTGACCTCTGAGTCCATGACAAAGATGGTGAAACTCAACTTCCATCACCCTCTGACCTCCACGCCTCTGAAATGATCATCTGAAGCTATAGTACACATTTATCTACAATTATGGTAATGCTGAAATAAAAACCAAAAAATGTTAAGCATATCATTTTTCTATTTGAAAATCTAAGTATTGAATTTTTCTTTATTTTTTTTAAATTTTTCTTGTCTTGCTTGCTTTTTATTTAAATATGCTGGATTTGATGTGGGAGTATCCTTCTTGACCATCTTGTATATTATTTGTTTTTCTGGTGCCTTTGTACAAATAGGAAAAAGTGATCTCTCTGGATCATTACTTGACAAGATAATGTTACTTTTTTTTTCTCTCTCTCTCTCTCTCTCTTTTATTAGTTTTCCCATACAATGACATGATATCACCATGGGTTTACATATGCTCCCCCTCCAGAACCCCCTTCCCTCCCCTCTCCCTCCTCTCTCCCCCCGGGAAATCTTGATGCACCAGCCCCGAGCATCAATCCTGGGCTGGCGATTGATTAGACATATGATAATTAACATGTTTCAATGCCATTCTCCCATATCATCCCACCCTTACCCTCATCCACAGAGTCCACGAGTCTATTCTATACATCTGCGTTCCTTTTGCTGTCTCGCATGCTGGGTTTTCGTTACCGTCTTTCTAAATTCCATATATATGCGTTAATATACTGTATTGTTGTTTTTGCTTCTGGCTTACTTCACTCTGGATGTTACTTTTTTAAGGAAGGAAAAAATGCCAACCTTTCCCTCCAGGCAGAACTGAGCACAAACGACTTCAGCTCCCCATCACTCCCTCTATCTGGTATTATAGGCAGTGTTTGAATTGTGAAGCTTAGAAGCATGTAGTCTGAAAGGCTTACTCACAGTCAACTCACAATTATTCTCTTACCCCAGTGTCATTCAAAATAGTCTCTGGAGAACATGTCTGAAATCTGTCATGTGTTTATGCTAAGACATGGTTTAAAAAGTTTCTAGCATTTAGTGAGAAGGGACCAGGCATGTTA
Source organism: Antilocapra americana (assembly GCA_007570785.1). NCBI lineage: Eukaryota > Metazoa > Chordata > Mammalia > Artiodactyla > Antilocapridae > Antilocapra > Antilocapra americana. The sequence continues at coordinate 5,206,150 of ML660213.1, forward strand.
GATGTCTTGCAATGTTCAGAGAAGTGCCAAACTACAAGTAATTGTTCTGCATCCTGCAGATTAAATTTTTTAAACCAGTACAATTACCTGAAACTTGAGCCTAATTCCTTTATACATATAAATTACAGAATATATTTATCTGTTTGCATATATGTTAAATTTTGCAAAACACAACTACTGTATAAATCAAAAGAAGCTTGTACTTTGTTACTAAGATTTTTCTCAACTGTTTGGAAAACAACACTGCCAAAAGAAACTCAAGTCATAGGATTTGCATTTCTAATACAAGACACTTGTATTCCATTTGTATTAGTAGTTGTTCCATTTGTGATTGAACATGTGTATGAATGTATTGCTTTAGATCTTATTTCAAAGTGTTGAATATAAAGGAAAGTGACAACAATATCCAGCTGACTATTTAAAGTTGAGTTTTTAGTTTTGCCTATAAAAGTCACCATTGTGTCTTCAATTTCTAAGGGTTGGTTTTTGTTTTTTTTTTTCTGAGTGAAGCAGCAGAATCATTGATTGAAGAAACATTTTATAGTAAAACATCCTAATAATATTGTTAAATATATGTCACATTTCCAAGTCATCTTGTCTCTGGAATGTTTAAAAATAGTCTTTTAATCAAAAAAGAACAAATCTTAGAAAGTAGTACAAATGATTACAAAATGTGGTAATCAATACAAGTACTGGAGAAAAACTAATCTTACAAGTTGTATAAGAATTTATTAGAATGAAGATGGAAAGGAATATTTATAAAATAATTTTTTTACTTTTTCATTAAGCAATGTTACTATTTTACGAAGACGTATTGATGAGATGCAAATAGTATTGAAAAATTAACCATGTAATTGTAAAAAGCAAATTTGTGACAAGTGTATGAAAGCATCCTGTAAGAAAATATTTGGGCTTCCCTATTGGCTGAGGGTAAAGAATTCTCCTGCAGTGCAGGATACCCGGGTTTGAACCCTGGGTCAGGAAGATTCCCTGAAGAAAAGAATGGCTACACATTCCCATATTCCTTCCTGGAGAATTTCGTGGACAAAGGAGCCTGGCATGCTGAAGTCCATGAGGTGGCAAAGAGAGTGGCACAATTCAGACTAACACTTTCACGTTTTTCAAGAAAATATTTACTCTTCACATGAATAAGATTTGCAAAGGGAAAAAAGTTGTAAGAAACTATTATTTTCAAAATTACTGATAGATGACAAAAAACAGTGTCAATACTTGAAATTCTTAAAAAATATTAAACAGGAAAACATTTCATTTTCAATATCACTGTTTGTTCCATAGATAATTAGCTCAGCTATAATTTGTCACCAAAGTTTTATAAATGGCCTCAAGTATCATAATATTTTAGTAGTTCATTCCGTTTTCCATAGTGAACCAATAGACAAAGATCTTGGTGAAACATTTCAATAAACATTTTTTGAAATAAATAATAAAATTTTGGAAAAATATTTGTGATTTCAAAGCAATATATATATTTAGCAGTCTTAAATTGATAAAAGTAAGACATTCTTTGAATGACAGTTTATTTAGAAACTTGTGGCATGACAAAAATATGAAAAAAATTATCTTACATACTAAGAATATCTTAGGAAACTGCTTATGAATATTTTGTTCACTATTTGACACTGTTGTAGAGTTGCTTCATTCAACCAATGAAAGATTAATGATCAATTCAATGCCAAAATTAAAATATTGAAAAATGGTGTATTTATCTTTCAGAGCTATTGATAAAGTTAAATGAGATAATCCTTGAGGTTCAAGGAAACTAGATTAATCATGTCAAAGTAAAGGAATTTTCATAGGCATTACAAGAAACAAATTCCTTTGAAAATAACCTTTGTCACTGAACGATTTCATTGTTCCTTTCCAGCTGTTTAGCCAGGTTAAATGTGGTAATATTGATTTGAATGTATCTTACTCTTATATGATTGAATCTAAAAGATGAGATGTAAAGATCTGGATGAATTTTCATTAGTGAGTGAGTGGGATTTATTTATTTGAAAGGAAAAAGTTCCATCAGACAACATTTGCAGAGAGTGTTACCTGAGAAAGAAAGAAAGGGCAGGCGCCAAAGGATTTAAGCAATTTAATTACACAGTTATGAATTTCCAGCCTACTTCTTTGGAAATAAGCTAAAATACATACTAAAGCATTTTTAATTTTGTATAGTCGGATAGAGTTTCATGCCATTTCACAGTTACTAAAAAGTACAGTTACTATAATTATATTGCTTTAAAGAATGCCATATATATTATATCTTTAGTATATATATTAAAGTTTTTCCTTTCTCTTATGGCTTATCACAGGATATTGACTGTAGTTCCTTGTGCTATACAGCAGGAACTTGCTGTTTATCCATTCTATCTATAATAGCTTGCATCTGCGAATTCCACACTCCAAATCCTTCCCTCCTACAACATCCTCCCCTTGGTAACCACGAGTCTGTTCTCTATGACTGTGAATCTGTTTTTGTTTCATAGCTTTCTTCATTTATGTTGTGTTTGGGGTTCCACGTGTAAGTGATATCATTATAGTATCTGTTTTTCTCCATTGGATTTACTTCATTTAGTATGATCATCTCTAGGTCCAACCATGTTGCTACATGATTCAGATCCCTTCATTAACAAGAATTTTATTTTGTTAAGCATTTTAATAATGTCATTGTTTGTCCTCTGGTCTGCACTGTTCCTGATAAAGTCAATGGTAATCATTATCTCTGTTTCCTGGTACACAATTTGTATTTTCCTCTGGCTGCCTTTGAGATTTTTCTCTGTCTTATCACTTTTTAGCAATTAGTTTTCTTTGCAGTTATCCTTGTTTGGAATTCATTTGGCTTCTTGAAACTGTGTGTTTATATTTTCATCAAGGTGGGAAACTTTTTGAATGTTATTTCTTCAAAGATTCTTCCATTTTACCCTTCTCTTTTCCTGGGACCCCAAAAGACACATTTATTAGACACTGTAGATGGATCAGGAGGGTGACTGGGAATCTGCTTTTACCTATTGAAGACACATTGAGTCAGTTCTCAATGGAGTGGAAGTTATGATGTTGACATTCTTCGTTTTGTTGTCTTCCTTTAAAGAGTGCTGAATTTTTGTTCCAGCAGCAATTAAATGTGGATTAGCTTGATTCTTATGGAGTCTTGTCATTCAGCTTTATTAGGCAAAGCCATGAGGAACTAATTTGGCCATACTTCTAGGGAATGGCTTTTCTGCAGCTCTCCTAGTGCTCCAGATGTTTAATGAGTTTTTTCCACTCTGATCAGAACAAATTCAAACTCCTCTTGAGCCTGATAGATCATCTTATATCTCTTGGCTACTTGTCTTTCCCCAGTAATCGCTTTTCTCCAGTCACACAGAGTTGCATTTTGGATCTAAAGGGACTTTTATGTAGAGTCAGTCAGTTCAGTTGCTCAGTCATGTCAAACTCTTTGCGACCCCATGGACTGCAGCATGCTAGGCTTCCCTGTCCATCACCAACTCCCAGAGCTTGCTCAAACTCATGTCCATGGAGTCCGTGATGCCATCCAATCATCTCAGCTTCTATCGTCCCCTTCTCCTCTTGCCTTCAATCTTTCCCAGCATCAGGGTCTTTTCCAATGAGTCAGTTGTTCACATCAGGTGGCCAAAGTATTGGAGCTTCGGCTTTAGCATCAGTACTCCCAATGAATACTCAGGACTGATTCCCTTTAGGATGGACTGGTTGGATCTCCTTGCAATTCAAGGGACTCTCAGGGGTCTTCTCCAACACCACACTTCAAAAACATCAATTCTTCAGCTCTCAGCTTTCTTTATGGTCCAACTCTCACATCTACACATGACTACTGGAAAGACCATAGCTTTGACTAAATGGACCTTTGTTTGAAAAGTAATACCTCTGCTTTTTAATATGCTGTCTAGGCTTGTCATAGCTTTTCTTCCAAGGAGCAAGTGTCTTTTAATTTCATGGCCACAGTCACCATCTGCAGTGATTTTGCAGCCCAAGAAAATAAAGTCTGTCACTGTTTCCATTGTTTGCCCGTCTATTTGCCATGAAGTGATGGAACCAGATGCCATGATCTTCGTTTTTTGAATGTTGAGCTTTAAGCCAGCTTTTCACTCTCCTCCTTCACTTTCATCAAGAGGCTCTTTAGTTCCTCTTTGCTTTCTGCTGTAAGTGTGCTGTCATCTGCATATCTGAGGGTATTGATGTTTCTCCCAGCAATCTTGATTCCAGCTTGTGCTTCATCCAGCCTGGTATTTCACATGATGTACTCTGCGTATAAGTTAAATAAGCAGAGTGACGATTTACAGCCTTGACGTAATCCTTTCCCAATTTGGAAACTGTCTATCATTCCATGTCCAGCTCTAACTGTTACTTCGTGACCTGCATACAGATTTCTCAGGAGGCAAGTCAGGTGGTCTGGTATTTCCATCTCTTTAACAGTTTTCCATAGTCTGTTGTGATACACACAGTCAAAGGCTTTAGCGTAGGCAATGAAGCAGAAGTAGATGTTTTCCTGGAATTCTCTTTTTGTATGCTTTCTTTGCATCTCTCCTTCCTCTTTGGCTTTCTGCCCTGCACATACTAAGTCTCTCAACCTCCCTGGGCTCTGAACTTAGTCCCAGGCTCAGCAACACAGCTATGCTCCAGGTAGGCTGTGCCTCCCTGTGTTGTGGTCCAGAACGTGGCTTCAGAACAAACACCAAAGTGATCAGATGAGACACCTTACTTGTTTTCCATCTCCTGGGAATCACAGTCTTGCAATGACTCTTGTCCAACATCAGAACACAGTTGTTTCCTATATTTTGTGCAGATATGTGTTTACAGTAGAAAGACTACTCCAATACTAGTTTCTCAGCTGTGACTAGAAGGAGAAATGAGTCCCCTTTTAATTTTTATTTTCCTTTTATACTTCCCTCAGAAACATATCCTTAAACAGTTTTCTACAGTCTCCTATGTGTATTACTCTTCTTTTTCCTCAGCCCACCTTCTTCTGCCTACCACCTGCCAAAATATTTGGTCTTCAAAGTCTTAATAAATAGCAGAAACTGAAAGTATTCCCCAACATGTGGCAGGAATTTAAAATAGAAGATATGTTTTCTGTGCTACTCTGTCACGACTCTGTCCGGGGTCATTTCATATGAATTATTTTGACCTTTCCCTTACAAGTGCGATATGGCTCACTTGTCAGACTGTCACACTTTCTCATTATTCCACTTTGTTGCTCTGCAATTTTCTTTGGCATGTTATCCCAACTTCAATTAAGGTTATTTCCCTCTTTCCCTTATTATACACACATGGATCTATGTTGTTACAACCTATCCACATATTAGTTTTCATTTTAGTGTCACTCATACCTCCACCATTTCATTTTCCTGCTTTTCATATGGGGCATACATTCTTATCTTTTTGCTTATGGAGAATCTAAACTCATTCACCTGACTACTTGACTGCCTCTACTAAGTAGCCCTGTCTATGTATTTACATAATGAAATGCATATTGTTATAAATTGCTTTTCTTTTATTGGTATTCTTTAAAAAGCTTTCATTGGACTATATCTGCTTTACAATGTTGTGTTAGCCTCTGCTGTACAGCAAAGTGAATCAGTTGTATTTATACACATATCCCCTCTTTTTTGAATTTCATTCCCAGTTAGGTAACCACAGAGCATTGAGTAGTTCCCTAAGCTACACAGGAGGTTCTCATTAGTTATCTGTTTTATACATATAATTGTATATATGTCAATTGAGACCATTCTGTTTACATGGAGATATATTGTTTTTGAAATTATGTGTACAGATGCTGCATGTATCCTAAGTCACTTCATCTGTGTCCAGCTCTTTGCAACCCCATGGACTGTAGCCCATCAGGCTCCTCTGTCCATGGGATTCTCCAGACAAGACTATGGAAATGGTTTGCCATTTCCTTCTCTAGGAGGTCTTCCAGACCCAGGGATTGAACATATGCCTCTTACATCTCCTGCGTTGGCAAATGAGTTCTTTACCTCTAGCACCACCTAGGAAACCCCTATGTATACAGATTGATGATGTCATTTGTTACTTTTCTTCCAGTGTAGTGAAAAGCATATGACAAACTATTGGCTATAAGAGAGCACTGAGTCTTTAAAGGTTGGAAACCATTGATTTACTTAATACAAATTAGGAATTATTTTCCATGTTTGAAGCATTATATATAAACTAAAAAGGTGAAGTGAATGTCCCCAAGAAGTTCAGTTTAATAGAAGAAAAACCCTGGAGCTTCATGAATGTAGGACTCACATTTGTTTGCTTTACCACAGTACCCCTTGTTCCTAGAACAGTTATTGATGCAGAGAGGGCAATCAATAAATGCACCTTGAATAATGAAGGTAGGTCTTCAAATAGCTTAATCAAGGGCAAAGATTAAAAAGTGACCTAATAGTGGTGTAAATGGAATACTGTAAGAGTTTAGGAGAGGAAAGTACCAGACCAAGAGTGACCATAACATGCCTCTTGCAGGAAGAGATTTTTCATTTAGCCCATAATGCATGAGTCAGATCAACACACTGGAAGTTGACAAGGACATTCCAAAATGAGGGGACAAGCAAATGAGTATAAATGCACAATGACATGGATCAGAAGAATGATCAGGAACCAAGTTTATCTGGATCTTAATTGAGTTCAAGTAGAAGAGAGAGGAGAGGAAAGACTGGAGAATTAGGGCTAGCCAGTTATGTATGGATGTGAGAGTTGTACCATAAAGAAAGCTGAGTACCAAAGAATTGATGCTTTTGAACTATGATGGAGGACTCTTGAGAGTCCCTTGGACTGCAAGGATATCCAACCAGTCTGTCCTAAAGGAAATCAGTCCGGAATATTCATTGAAAGGACTGATGCTAAAACTGAACCTCCAATACTTTGGCTACCTGATGCGAAGAGCTGACTCATTGGAAAAGACCCTGATGCTGGGAAAGATTGAAGGCAAGAGGAGAAGGGGACAACAGAGGATGAGATGGTTGGATGGCATCACTGACTCAACAGACATGAGTTTGTGCAAACTCCTGGAGTTTGTGATGGACAGTGAAGCCTAGCGTGCTGCAGTCCATGGGGTCACAAAGAGTCAGACACAGCTGAGCAACTGAACTGAGACTGAGACTGTAGAAGGAGCTATACCACAAACAGGAGAAACCAGGGCTCATTTATAACACAAGAAAAACAATACCCAGGGAAGGTTACTCTAGCTTCAATGTGTGCAGAAATGATGAAAATAAGTACAGGACTTAACCTCAAAGAACTTCTCATCAAATGTCCACCAAACATGTAAACAGGAGAGAAACTCCCTTTTTTAAACAGTCGGCCTCAGAATGACATCATTATTTTTAATATCTTATACCTGCAATGAGGAGGTAAAGAGAAATTAATAGGATTTAAGTCACACATAAGTTAGGGAAATAATAGACTCTGTTTAAAGTAAAAGAATAATGTAATGAGAGATGAGGGATCTTCCCAGGAACTCAAGTGTTTTGGCCATCTTCACTCTTCAATATGGGCAATTTGATTTATTATTTTTAGTTGGAGGACAATTGCTTTATAATTGTTGTGTTAGTTTCTGCTGTACAGCAATATGAATCAGTTATAAGTACACATATATCCCTGCCTCTTAAGCCTTCCACCCCCCATCATACCCCTCTAGGTCATCACAGAGCACCCAGATGGACAATTTTAACATCATCCCAGGCACAAGGCACAGGGAGAAATGCAAAGTCACACTACTTTGAGCTTCAAATGGTTAAGGCTCGATGCTTCCACTGTAGGGGCCATGGGCTGGATCCTTAGAAGGGGAACTAAGATCCCCCAAGCTGCACGGCACAGCCTAAATAAATAAATGCTGTCTCCTGTCTGAGAGGACTGACTCAGATAGCTTGACTTTCCTTACCAACCAAAAATCATATGAAAACACATGATTGACACAAAAAGAATGTCACTTAGTGAAGGTTGCTATTTTTGATATTTCCTGGATGCTTTATCATTTCTTCTCTGTTACAGAGACTCTGGGTTTTTTGTTGTTGTTTTTTATTTTTCATGTTTTGGCTTTGCAGTTACCTAAGAGAGAATTTAAATTCTAAAAGCATACCTCTCTGGGAGCCATGGATTCATTCAACTTCTAAGATAATGGCTAATAAGGTTTGACTTATTTCAAAGCCCAGGCTGCATGATAAAGATTGCCCACAAACTCCAGCTGAGATGATACATAAAGGCTCTCGTGTGGATTCGGCTCGGCACTGGTCAGGAGAGCCCTGTAATCTTGTGGTAGAACATTCGATCCTCATCGCATACCACAGCAGTCCATTACAGGCCCCAGAAATCCCCTGGTTACTTCTCCTCCCACACCCTAGGAAAATAATTACCAGTCCATGCCCAAAGATTAAAACAGCCACAGCATATGAAACGACTTCAGTGTTCCTCTTAGTGTACTTATTTGCTTAAGCCTTCTTCCAGAATACCCCATCAGTCAGGATTCCAGGCAGTGCTTAAAATGTGCAAAGTTGCTAAGCTTTCATCTCAAACTACTTTGACTCAGCCCCAGTCTCTTCCTCTAAGTGAGGAGTGATTTTTATTTTTGTTCTTTCTCATATAAATCATTCCTTTCTTCTATTTGATGTCTCCTGCTTTAGCTATGGTAACCAGGAATGAGTCCTTTTCCAAATTGAGTAGAAGGAGAAAAAGAAAATCTATTAAGGTTTTTTTTTTAATCTGAAACTGAATAAATAAAATCTTTGAACACTGAGTAGACAAGAGGAATAACAAGCATTCTGTGAATGGATGGGATGATTCAAATTAATTTTGGCAACTGAGATATTAATTCTATTAATTTAAATAAATTCTAATAATTAATCTCCATTATTATTAGTTCCAATAGCTTAACTCTAGTGAACTTTAATTGGGAACCAATCTAATTGTGATTATGATAGAGGTACAGAAAGAACAGCATGATAAACTAACACAGGAGTAATATCTCCCAACTTTTCTGTGCTATCCTTTTCTATCTCTTTTGAAAGGCATAGTCAGTAGAAATGAGTTTATTTATTGATGTCAAACTGATGCGGAATAGTATGGAATCCAAAAATTTGAATGGTCATGAATTTGTAAAGTAGAACCTCAATAAAGCACAATAGATATGAATTCAGTTCTTTAGGATGACATCATCCATAACATTATAAAAAATAAAAATATCTCAGCTTTATTGAGCACATACTATGTCCCAAGTGACTTCATGTATTTTTACCATTTGATTCTTATAGTCCTTTTATTACATAATTCTGCCCAATTTACAGACACAGAAACTGAGCCTGAGAACTATGAAATAAGGCCTAAGTAAACTAGTAGATAATGGGGCTGGGGCATTAAATCCTTGTTCTTAAGCTCTCTGCTATTTTAGTTACTTTATATATATATGTTATACTGCTGTATGGTTTTTAATCGTATCTTTCACATAGTGATTTAAACAAATCCTGCTGATATTTCCATCATCTGTTGAACAAATAGGACTGTATTTGATTGCAAGCATCATTAAATACACTTACATGACCTAAAGAAATTGAAGGAGGTTCACTGTATGATGAAGCATGGTTTGGGGATTGGCTATAGCATTAGGTTGGCTATTAGCATTAGTGGCTTGGCAATGCCATCAAGGACTCAGGCTCTATCTGTCCATTCATCACTCTTAACACAGAGAAGCATCAGCTTAGAAGTGCAATAGCACTAGAGCTGCAAGCCTTAGGTTCATGGTCAAGTCAGGCAAGAGGGAAAAGCCTGGACCAGTGTCGTCTATCCTTTTTGTTAGAAAATCCAAAGCACCCTCCATAGTCTGAACAGACTCTCTTTACATTTTACTGCCCAGATCTGTCACATGGCTACACAGAGCTGCAATTTGTTGTTGTTGTTGTTCAGTTGCTAAGTCATGTCTGACTCTTTGTGACCCCAGGGACTGCAACATACCAGGCTCTTCTGTCCTCCACTATTCTCAGAGCTTGCTCAAATTCATGTCCATTGAGTTGCTGATACTATCCCACCATCTCATCCTTTGCTACCCCCCTTCTCCCTTTGCCTTCAGTCTTTCCCAGCATCAGGGTCTTTTCCAACAAGTCAACTCTTCAAGTCAGGTAGCCAAAGTACTCAGTTTCAGCGTCAGTCTTTCCAGTGAAAATTCAGGGTTGATTTCTTTTAGGATTGATTGATTTGCACCTAGCTGCAAAGGAGGCTGCAAAGACAAGCAATATTTTTGGCAGATTCTATAGGTGGAAGTAGCAAGGGAGAAGGGAATGGGGATTGGACATGAAGTTAAGCAACCAACAGTACCTGCCAAAAATAAACATTCAGTTACAGAGGCTCTTAATCAATTCTAGCTGCTATAACAAAAATACCATAGACTAGGTAGCTTAAATGATAGGTAGTTATTTCTCACAGTTTGGTACACTGGGGTGTCCAAGATAAGGTTCATTTCCTGATTAAAGCCCTCTTCCTGGTTTGCAAATGGATGCCTTCTTGCCTGGCTTCCCAGGGGGTGCTACTGGTAAAGAACCGCCTGCTAAGTCTGGAGACATAAAAGATGTAGTTTCCATCCCTGGGTCAGGAAGATCCCAGGAGGAGGGCATGGCAACCCACTCCAGTATTCTTGCCTGGACAATCCCATGGACAGAGGAACCGATGGGCTATGGTCCATAGGGTCGCAAAGGGTTGGATACAACTGAAGCAACTTCATATACATGCCTTCTTGTTATATCCTCACAGAGTGGAAAAAGATTTTGTGTCTTCCTCTTTTACAAGAACATTAATCCCTTCATGAGGACCCCACTCCCATGACTTAATCTAACCCTAATTAACTTCCCAAAGCCTCACTTGCAAATATCATCATATGGAGGATTAATGTTTCAACACATAAGTAAGTAAAGTCGCTCAGTCATGTTTGATTCTTTGCTACCCCATGGACTGTAGCCTACCAGACTCCTCTGTTCATGGGATTTTTCCAGGCAAGAGTACTGAAGTGGGTTGCCATTTCCTTCTCCAGGGGATCTTCCCGACCCAGGGATCGAACCCAGGTCTCCAGTATTGCAGACAGATGCTTTACTGTCTGAGCACCAGGGAAGCCCAACACATAAATTTTAGGAAAAGGACACAAACATTCAGTCTATAGCAGAAAAGATTATTTGACCAATATATTAAAGCATTTATTAACTGGTAATAGAATTCTTACAGAGTATATTTTTAAAGATACAAAGTCTTGCGGAAAACAGTTTTCTGAGTGGTAAGAGTCCTGAGAAATGCCTGTTTGCAGGGGCATGTCCAGGGCACACAGAGAGTTAAGTATAAGTAATCTGTCCTCAGTTGTCTTGAAAAGTACAGAGAGAGGATAGGGAAGCGACTCAGGTTAATAGGCAAATAATCATAAGGTAATGTATGCTGCAAGCTATGAAACAGTGGCAAGCAAAACTCAGATTTCAGAGGAAGGAGAAATTATTTTTCACTGGGGAGTTATTTGCCTATTTGATAAAGTGGAAAGAGAATCCTCAAATAAATGACTCTCTAATGGTAAAACTTCAGATGCTATGACAAGTATGTATAAGAGGTAAAAATGTCCAGTGTAGGCAAAAACACCAAAAACTGCTGGATGGGTAAGAATCTGCCTGACAGTATTTAAGCAGTGTGGCATCATCTGCCACAGATGGATGCACTGGGTTTCCCTAGCAGCAACATGAATGTGAGTGCTCTTGATATCTCTGATGCTTAACTATCACCACTGGGCATCTCTGGGACTTTCCTTTTCCTTAATCATTTATTCAGTTTGAGATTCTACTGTGCTCAGGGACTGAGAATTGTTTTGTGTGTTAGAAAAGCACATAATATTTTAATTGTATCTGGAGACAGAGAGACTCACTGAGGGAGAATAATCAAGAAACATAAATAAGCTAGGAGTTCTGCTTTGCCTCATGTCATATCATTATGATTCAAAAGGAACTGCTAAGTTTTATTATAAGTCAAAGAAGTAATTAGAGTTACTGATTTAGGTGAAAAACTAAGTATTACATGTAATACATAAAGTGAAAAATGAGAGTAGCTACTATGTTACTATAATTATTAATTTTTATTGTACATTTAGTTATCATAAAAAACACTATAGGATATACATCATGTGTAACATAAATACATTATAATATTTTTACTTTAATCTTCATACTGAACATATGACATGGATATTCTTAATACCTTCATTTTGTAAATGAAGAAATAAGATTAAGAATGTTTAAGTGATACACCCAAGGTCACATATTGCTTCTGGGTACCTAGCAGGTAACACATTTGGTTTTGAATCATGACTTATTAGCCTCACAAAGTCATATTTTTAACCATCATGGAAACTTTGATATTTCAGTAACACCAAGAAAAGACAAAAGAATTTTGAATTCAAGGAAAGTTTGGTAGATTCCAAATCTAGAGAGATGTAGAAACAAGTAATTAAATGTAAGCATGTTTGACATGGAATACCAAATATACATAGAAATTATCCTGTGATTGGATGCATTTATTAATACAGCTAAAACTACTATATGCAAATGCTTGGTTCCATAGTTGCATAATTAATTCGTGGCTCTAAATGTCTGTCTATAGTCAGGGATTGGCAAACTTTTTCTGTAAACGCCATATAGTAACTATGCAGATTTGTGGGTCATAGAGTCTGTTTACAGTTGTTCAACTCTGTCACTGAAGTGAAAAAGCAGCCGTCACTTCAGTTCAGTTCACTTGCTCAGTTGTGCCCAACTCTGTGACCCCATGGACTGCAGCATTCCAGGCCTCCCTGTCCATCACCAACTCCTGGAGCTTGCTCAAACTCATGTCCATTGAATCAGTGATGCCATCCAACCATCTCATCCTCTGTCACTCCCTTCTCCTCCTGCCTTCAATCTTTCCCAGCATCAGGGTCTTTTCCAATGAATCAGTTCTTTGCCTCAAGTGGCCAAAGTATAGGAGCTTCAGCTTCAGCATGTCTTTCCAATGAATATTCAGGACTGATTTCCTTTAGGATGGACTGGTTGGATCTCCTTGCAGTCCAAAGGACTCAAGAGTCTTCTCCAACACCACAGTTCAAAAGCATCAATTCTCCAGTGCCCAGCTTGACAACACATAAATGAATGAATGTTGTTACCTAGTCTAAGCTCACTCTGCTCACTGCTGTAACAGGTCAATAAATTGGAGACAAGGTGTTGAGATAAGGAAAAATGACTTTATTAGGAAAGCCAGTAGACCAAGAAGATGTCAGACTAAGGTCTCAAAATAGCCATCTTGTCAAGAGCTGGATGCCATGTTCTTTTATAGAACAGAGATGGAGAGGTGAAGAAGTAAAGTAAAAGGCCATTAATCTTGCAAATATCTCTTGGAATGAAGAGCCTGTGGAAGGAGGTGGGGGAATGTGTTACTTTCTTCTTTTCTGTAGCCATTCACAGGTGCAGAGGGTCAAATTGTCTCTTTGTTGGCTGAACAAAGGCACTTTAGTTTAACAGTCAGGCAGAGGGGCAGGGTTCCCTGAGGTAGGCCACTATGTATGATCATAATATCAAAAGCAATGAAAAGCAAAGGTTACAGTCAAAGAGAAAGATCCAACATGGAGTCAAAATGGACTCATCCCTGTAACAATGAGACTGTTTATTTACAAATGAAACTTTATTTACAAAAATGGGCAGTGATAACTTGAACTATAGGCCATAGTTTACCAATCTCTGTATTAGAGGGCTAAAATAATTCCATCTATTAAGGGAATTCTTACAGTGCTGCAGTTGCAAGCAACAACAACAACAAAAAATGGGTTTGAATTTAACCAATACCTGCATCTTTTTGTTTACAAAGGGAAGGGGTCAACATGATTTTTGTTTTACTTTCAGTTGTATTAAATGAGGACTAAGGGGAAATGGATTTATGTTAAATGATTAAATGATTCAGTGATTCATAAGGAAGAGTTTCTCAGCCATCCCATTTAACTAAACATGGGAAGGCACTTTAGAGGCAATATTAGCACAAAAAATAATGTTTACAAACACCAGAATAAAGCTCGATATCAGTCAATCTACACATAGTTAATGCTGCAAGTCTGGTTGGAAAAATACAGACTTTTTTAAAAGGTAAGACCATTGAAATGAACATTAGGGAATTAAATACATTTAGTTTGTGAGAAATTGGTGAGTAGTTATTAAAATCATTTATTTGGTGGTGTAGAAGATACTTCCATAATTAAGAGTGCTTAGGCTACTTCTAAAACCAACTCTATGTGGTAGCCATCTCTAGAGATAGCAAAGAAGAAAATGTATCCGTTTTAATGGATTTAGACTTTTACTCATCTGAAATCATGGAATGGATTCATTTAACCTCTTGAAATTAGTTGCAGCTCTAGTACTCAATAGCTTTATAATGCAGGCACCAAAATGACCACATATATGCACATGTGTGCATGCTAAGTTGCTTCAGCCGAGTCCAGCTCTTTGCAACCTATGGACCCTATAGCCCACCAGGCTCCTTTGTCCATGGGATTCTCCAGGCAAGAATACTAGAGTGGGATGCCATGGCCTCCTTCAGGGGATCTTCCCAATCCAGAGATTGAACCCATATCTCTTAAGTCTCCTGCATTGACAGGCATGTACTTTATCACTAGTGCCACCTGGGAAGCCATAGTGTGTGTGCATATACAGACTATGAACATATATTTTATATATATATGTATACATACAATGCTATATATACACACAATGTTTATTATTCCCTAGCCTCTGTATAGATATTGAGTTGGCCAAAAGTTTGTGTTTTTCTGTGTTTACATATATATATATACACACACACACACACATATATATATATGTGGTGTATATATTGTATCAATATATAACCTATCATGTATATACTAGATATAATGTATAGTATATATATATATAAAACATATATATATATAACATACAGTATATACATGCCATATGCTATGTATCTGTATTATATTAAGTATAACATCTAAATCTACATGTATATGTTGTATATATAGTATATGCAGTGGATACATAAATATACATTTCATTCTACATATATATGCTATGTAGGGAAAAGAGACTAATAAGCAGAGTACATATTACTAACATTTTCACATGACTTCTCTCATTAGAGCTTCACATCAACAGATAATAATAACAAAAAAAAAACAAAGTAACCTGAACAAAGATAATAGTGATGAGATTTTTAAGAAGAGGCCAATTCAGCTTCACCAGCACATGACAGCTGGATAGCTTAAAGCTTCTGTCGTCTTCTTCCCAACAGATGGCTCCAGAAGGAGAAAAATGGGACTCCCATCGAGTTGTGGTCCTAATTTATCTTCTATGAAATGTGTAGAAGCCATTGAATTGGTAAACAAAACTTTGGTAAGCATCCATAAAGCATATCCAATATTTGGTGGCAAGGGATTTCCATTAAGCTTTCATGGGAGTTAATAAATCAACAGAAACCACTTACTGGAACATTTTCATGGGTCCTGTGGAATTCTAAGCAAATATCGGGTTTAAGAATGAAAAGTCAGTTGTATTTTCAACATAATCTAACGTTCAAAGAAGTGTAAAAGATGCTTAAGTGTTAATATTTTATGTTTCCCTGCTCTCAGCAGTAATTGCAGCCCATTAAAAAGAATGCTAAGCCATAGCTGTTAGCACTGGCACAAGCCCAAGGAAACACTGAACCTTCACAGAAGGGGGTTAATTGCTACACGAAGAGGTAATTTATTAAGGAACACTGAAGCCCTGTATACTCCCCAACATGAGGCTGAATGGCACAATCTTACGTGAATATTGCATTTGATAATCAAGGCCTTTTCTATGGTAGATTTCAGAACAAGCTCAGCTAAATGGTCCAGAGAGGTGGATGGGAGGAAGGGAGAAAGAAAAAAAAACCCACACTATTTTTCTCTATGGCTCCCATAAACTGCCCTTGGTGCCCTGCAGTCTGTCGCCCCCACCACTAGGAAAGTTGACTGCTCCATAAAATTCTTGGTGGTTGATGAGAAAGGCTTATATAACTATCAAGTTGAAGGGTAGCTTCTACTGTTTATTTGTCTAGAACTGGTGCTTCAGTCCTCTTCTGAGTGTTTACCTTAATTTTCACCATTTGTCAGAAGTGGTATTTTCAGAGCTTTATCACACCGAACTAGCTCTTCATCACAGTTTAGACCAGTATCATGTGGCTTATTAAACATCCTCATGTGAGGAGAAAATTATGACCCCACGCATCCCTTCCCTAATGTCTCCCTTTGGCAGAGTTTCTATTCTCAATCCTCTGGGAGCCTGGATGTGTCCTGAACTTAACAAATTTTTATCACGAAGCAAGAGTCCAAAAGTAAGTGGGAGGGCGAGGTGGTTCTGAGGAATCCTTTTACCTAAAATGCTGATGGTTTTCTTGGCTGTACTAACATCAAGTTCTCGAGTCTCAGAGGATTAGGGAAAGAGAATTAGTTTTACCTCCTTGTCTCTCTTTTTAATATCACTAACAGCACACTGACATTGAAGAAAAGTTCCCTTGAAAATTAAGGTAAGGGCAAAACAGTGATTTCTCTAAAATGCATCACTGACGTATTCCAGCTTTTTCCACTTTGTAACTTGGTCCTTTGGCCATCTCTGATCAAACCCTCCATAAATGAGTGTTTATGGAGTACTCATTTCCCTCCTGGCACCAGACTGAGAGTGATGCTTTAGTAGAGCACAAAAGGCATACAACATATAGCCCCAACTACGGAGTATTCAGTATCATAGGAAAGATACAGAAAGAATTTACGTGAAACAGAATAATTTTATGGTAACTACAACAGGAATGATAGCAGAGAGAGTGTAACACGGCAGATTTTCAAGGGTATTTTTTCATCTCCTTTTCTGAACTTCTCTCCTGCTTCAGTTTTTTCTCCTCTTTTGCCACTTTTTCTATAACTCAGTGGCATTTTCTTTTCCTTGATTTGTAGATACTCAAAAATATTATCTGGCCCTTTCACTACCCACTTAACACCATCCAAGATTGAAGGACTCCATGATCAAAATTATGTCTTACACTTGAGTTAGTCCTCCCTAAAACTCTTTCATTTCTTTATTGTCAATCAGTCAGGTGTTTGGGAAAAAATATAAATTAAATTACTTCAGACTCAGGCAAGCTCTGCCTTCTCCCCTCTCCTCCTTCAAATTTTCCACGGATGGTTCTGATCTGAAATATTCTATCCTGTTCTCAGACTATACCCTGACTATACACTGACTATACCCTGACCATTCGTCAGATGATTGGGACACTAGGTCTAAATCAGAGGAGAGAATAAAACAGGTTTCTTTCTCAGTTTAGAGGACTATCCATCACACCATCTCTTTTCCATTTACCACCAAGTTCCATTACTGTCCATGATTCTTTTCTGTTTAGAGTTTGATGTGCAGGCTGCTATACTTGAAACTGAGCAGGACCTATGGAGGCTCCTGAGCACATAAGCCTTTCTATTCCCCATTTCTTATAAGCAAGACTCTAAATTAATACAAACTTTAAAAAATTTAAATGCAGATGACCTTAACTCAAGAATTCCATTTCTAAGAATGTATCCTACAGGTAAAACTGCATGTGCACAGAAGATATATATATATATACACACACATATATATATAATATGTATAAATATATAGTTACTCATTACAGCATTACTTGCTATAGCAAAAGAAGGAAACTGCTTGAATATTCATTAATAAAGACTAGCTATAATTTCATTTTTAAAAATTTAAAAAAAAAGACTGCAGCCTCCATGACTTTTCCTGAATTCCAAAGGAATTTCAACAGTTGCTAATCAAGGAAGAAGCAATCAAGAAAGCACCTGAAGTAATATTAAAGGGAATAGAGCAGCTCTGTTCTGTTAAGATTAGGGGACCAGACTACCAGAAACCAGATAAAAGGAGTGCAGGCCCTGTACACATCCTAATCTTAAAGTAGCAACCCCATCCTTGAACCATGGCTGTAAAACTCTTCATCAAATCCTTCCAGGTTGGGACACACAGTTTTTCAAAGCAAAAGCCTGATAGCCCTCTTTGCCTGACAAAGCAATAAAGCTATTCTCTTCTACTTCACCCAAAGCTCTGTCTCTAAGATATGATTTGACACCAGTGCAGAAGCCCAGCTTTCAGCATCATACTCAATATATCATCAAGAAGAGAAAGATAGAGTGAAAGGAGAAACATACCCTAAGTAGGCATAATGCTGCTCTGCTTTAGAACACCCAAGGGGGATGCATTAGAGACCCCCAGAAGGCTGAAGGCAGACAAGGTTCCCAGTGGAGAGAAAGAAGGAGCTAGGATCCCTCAGGATACAAACCCATGTGACTTCGTAGGGCCTTCAAATTACTTTCTGTTCTCCCCTCTTGCCTCTCTTTGGAACTCCAAATGCTTATCCTAACTACTTGTAATTAATACTAAGCATGGCAATTTCTACTTGTGTATATAAAAAAAAAGAAGTAATTTTTAAGTTTTTCCAGCCAGTTTTTTTTCTTTTTTTTGCCTCACAGGTTGTTCCTAAATCAGACCAATATACCACATAACTAGAGCAGCCTCTATTCTGGATAATTTTTCCCTTGTTCCTCATCCTAGAAAGATTTGAAGGTCATTAGAAATCATTCTTCAGCTCATAGACTACATTTTCTTGGGCTCCAAAATCACTGCAGATGGTGATTGCGGCCATGAAGTTAAAAGATTCATGCTCCTTGGAAAATTTAAGCTTTGGCAAACCTAGACAGCATATTAGAGAGAAGACATTACTTTGCCAACAAAGATCCATATGGTCAAAGCTGTGGTTCTTTCAGTAGTCATGTATGGATGTGAGAATTGGACCATAAAAAAGGCTGAGAGCCAAAGAATTGACACTTTTGAATGGTGGTGTTGGAGAAGACTCTTGAGAGTCCCTTGGACTGCAGGGAGATCCAACCAGTCCATTCTAAAGGAAATCAGTCCTGAATATTCATTGGAAGGACTGATGATGTAGCTGAAGCTCCAGTACTTTGGCCACCTGATGTGAAAAGCCAACTCATCTTAAAAGACCCTAGTGCTGGGAAAGATTGAAGGCAGGAGAAGGGGACAACAGAGGATGAGGTGGTTGGATGGCATCACCGACTTAATAGACATGAGTCTGAGCAAGCTCCAGGAGATGGTGAAGGACAGGGAAGCCTGGCATGCTGCAGTCCATGAAGTCACAAAAAGTCGGACACAACTGAATGACTGAACAGCAAATTCAGCTCACAAAATGAAATCAAAAGTCCACACCTGTGAACATACACACACATTTCCAAAGTTAGTCTTTTTTTCTTTCTTGGTCTTATTTTTAAAAAAAAGCCTGCATGTATGAGATCTTATTTTCTGCAAATATTCCATTGAGGAGTGTCTTATCTTTTTAATATTGGAGTTTATCTTGAAATATATCTAAAAGGAATTTTTTCCGGTCATCAAGGTCAACACTCCTTTTTTTTCCCCTCTCCTTGTTTTCAATTTTCTTTCTAAGGAATTGGAAGAAAAGGCAGGCAGATGAGTAGTTAAGCAATCCCAGCGCTCTGCATGTCACTTGGACCTGAGCCAGGCACGTATAAAGGTCTTCATCTGCCAAAAGCGCACCAGGGACCTCTTAAGCAATCAGAAATTGCTACATGTGTGGAAGAGCTAATATCCTGAACACAGTAGAAATCTGTAATTCAATTATCCCCCGTTTCTCATACATTTGCCCTCTGAGCATCCTGACATGCTGGAGCACAGAAGTCCAAACAGAGACTACTGAAAGCTCACCCTGCATGAGAATGGGCAGCGAGGTCACTGCCTCCAGCTCACAAAGGAGCACACAGAGGAGGAACCGGAGGCTTAGCTCTAGCCTCAATAAGCCCTGGGGAAATGGGAAGGTAGGGCTAGAGAAACAATAATGGAAGGAAAAGGCATCCAAAGGGTAGACTACAACCAGGAAGAAGACTTAGAGTCGGGAAAGCAAAGCAAAGAGAAACTTAACCAGGTGTTAATTTCTGTTGCTCTCTGAGTTCTCCTGGGAGGCTCTGAGAGCATTCTTGAGAACCTGTCCTCAAAAGTAAAGAGGGAGAGGATTTCTTTGCATAAGATAAGAAAGAAATTCCTTGCCAATTTGCTGTGGGCATATTTTCTGCTTAAAGGAGATCCACTACCTCCAGTCTTTCCCACATGCAAGGGTTCTACTTCTGAAAATGGGATACTAAAATACACAAGATATTATTCATACAAGACCTGTGTATGATATGAGAATTAGGGGGAAAAAAAAGTATCCCCCAGCAGTTCTACTACTATTTATTATAGTGGGCCAGGACATTTTCCATAAAAATGAGTAATTCGCAGCAGGAAAAAAAAATGTATAGAATGTGCTGATCTTAAACAGAGAGTATTTATATACTATATTTTATCACCCTTCGACCCTTCAGAGCTAGCTTTTTCTCCTGGGATGCACTGTTAATATTTCAAATTCTGTGTTTGCCAGATGGAAACAAAGATTGTTTCAAAAGGTAAATACAGCGCTGTCATTCTTCCTGGCACAATATAGATGTGGTATACTTAATTAGGGTTACCATGAAAGCTATAGGTTTTTTTACAAGATGTGGCAACATTATGCAAATGGGTTAATCCAATTAAATCCTTTTATGCTTTATGTGTTACACAGGGTTCTTTTGATTGCAAGTGATAGAAATCTAACAGATTCCTTAGAGGGAATTTATCAGTTGATACTGAAACTTCTTAGGTTATCAAATGAAAGTTTCAATAACCAATTCATCAGAAGGACAAGGATGCTGCTAACCCTCAAAAGCAAATAGAACCAACATTTCTAAACAGCTAAAAGTTTCTTTGCAGGGCCCTTAGCTTTCCTCTTCTCTGTATGTTGGCTTCTTTCTTTGTTTAGTTAAAATTTCTTCCAGGATGCAGGCAACACGGCATCTTGCCAATGTGGATTTATTCTTTTATTCCCAGTTGGGAAATCCAGGTGAGGAATTCTGATTGGCTTGTCTATGTCGAGCTCATCCTGCAGCTGGAGAGTCATTCTCACATCGACTATCAGAATGTGCTCTTTTCTTGCGCTTGGGGTGCCTTCTTTAGATGTTTGCTAACTACCAAATTGGAGTGAGTGTTACTCTCATCCTTTCAGTTCAGCACCAAGAGCAGCATCATGAGAAGTAATCTCCAAGGCCAAAGATCTTGTGTGGGATTTCTGCATGGGCTACTTGTGAGCTAAGACCTTCAGAAAAATTACCCCATTCTTCAAGTTTGAGTTTGCTGCTCTGTAAAATGGGAAAAGAAGCACTTGCTCAAAAGAAATACAGGCTGATGCAACATGTTGTGAGTCTTATGTTCATGAGGCTGAATGCAAGAAACAATAAGCAAAAGAGGGCATAGTATATCATTCCATTTTATAAAATTCTAGAAGAGGCAAAACTGTCTTACAGTGGTAGAAACTCAGTCAGTCCTTGGGCATGTGTTGGAGGATACTGAATGAAAAAGGCGTGAGGGTAAAGGGGGCAAACTTTCAGCTAAAAAATGAATGAGGTCTGAAGATGTAACGTATAGCATGGTGACTAGGGCTGATAACAGTGTATTGCATTGTCAAAATTTGCTGAGAGAGTGAAACTTCAGTGTTCTCACCCAAAAAATTAAATATGTCAATAAATATGTGAGGTGATGGTGCAGAATTAAATAATTATATGGGGAGAATTCTTTCACAGTACATCGCATATGAAATCACCACAGTGCACACTTTAAATTACTTGCAATTTTATGTGTTATTTATACCTCCATAAAGCTGAAAAATTTTTAAATACAAAAGAGAAAAAAGAGGAAGGCAAGAGAGATCTTTCTGGTAAAGTAAAAATGTTCTATATCTTGATTGAGGTGAGGGTGACGTGGATGTATGTATTTGTGAAAAGTCTCTGGTCTTCCCTGGTGGCTCAGATAATAAAGAATCTGTCTGTAATGCAGGAGACCTGGGTTGGGAAGATTCCCTGGAAGAGGGCATGGCAACCCTCTCCAGTATTCTTGCCTGGAGAATTCCATGGACAGAGGAGCCCAGTAAGCTACAGTCCATAGGGTTGCAAAGAGTCGAACGTGACTGAGTGACTAAGCACAGCATAGCACATATACTTAAAAAGTGAGATTTTATTTTGTATAAATTATGTCTTGATAAAATTGAGTTTATAAAAAAGTGTCTTTCTCAGAGAGCTGAGCATCAAATGAAGCAGAGCACATCAAAGGCTCTGCAAACATAAAGCAATACACATATTTTTTTAATTCTATTTAATGGCGTCTGTGGCTAGTTTGTTTAGTTAAATCAAGATGTTAATATAACTAAACATGGGGTCAGACTCTACTACCATAAATGACTCCTCTCCTTTTAGTGATGCCTTCTCTGGTCTCTTCCCGCTGCAGGAGTCCAGACATCAAACCCTAAGTGGTAAGACTCTTAAAGGCATCTCAACTCGTGATGTCATTTGTAGCCATTTGATCTTCAGGGAGACACAAGCTGCAGCAAAGATAAAGTATACTCACTACAAGCGCACGTGTGCAAAGTCGCTTCAGTCATGTCCGACTTTTTTGACCCTATGGACTATATTAGGTCAGGTTCGTCTGTCCATGGGATTCTCCAGACAAGAATACTGGAATGGGTTTCCATGCCCTCCTCCAGGGGATCTTCCTGACCCAGGAATCAAACCCGAGAATCTTATGTCTCCTTCATGGTCAGGCAGGTACTTTACCATTGGTGTCACCTGGGAAGCCCACTCACCACAAGAGGCACCACTAAAGTCTCTGCCCCCTGCAGGAATGGACATGCTTCTGAGCTCAGTAAGGCTGCCTTACTATGCATTTCAGTAATTTCTTGCTGCTTAATAAACTACTGCAAAAACAAAGCTTAGGGTTTCATATAGCAACGAGTTATTATTTCTCATGATTCTGTATGTTTTCTGGGCTCCGGTGGGCAGTCCTGCTCCGTCTCGTGTCAGTTGGGGTCATCCATGTGAGTGCCTTGAGTTGGGACTCCCAACAGGATGGCACCTGTGTTTGGCACTTCAGCTAGGGCAGCTGGAAAGGCTGGGGGCTGACTGAGCTTCTCTCTTTTCACGTAGTTTCTCATAATTCATTCATCCAACTCAAGCTCCTTTCCATGGCATCCAGATACCACAGAGATGAAACAGAAGTTGCAAGTCTTCCCCAAGTTCCAGCCTCAGTAGTCCCAGAAAATCATTTCCATGTCATTTCCTTGGTCAAAGCAAGTCATTAGGCCGTCACTAGTTTAAGAGATGGGGGATCAAATGACACTTCTTGATGGAAAGAGTGCCCTTCAGTGGAAGGATGGTGAGAACTGTTGCTGGACAAAACTTCACACAATTCACTGAACTTTACCATTTATTAATACTTCTTTCACTGATTGTAAATAATTAATTCTAATCAATTAGCTCCAAAAGCTTAGGCTACAAAATAAGAGACTCATTCATTCATGTATTCATTCATTCAGATAAAATTTCAAGAATCTATGTGCCTATCATTTCTTTCTAGATTCCACATATATGGGATGGCATACAATATGTCCCCTTCTCTTGTCTGACTTACTTCATTCAGCATGACAATCTCTAGGTCCCTCCATGATACAAATGAACTTACAAAAAAGAAAGAGACTCACAGACTTAGAGAATGAATTTATGGTAGCTGGGAGGAGGATGAGGGGAAGGGATAGTTAGGGAGTCTGGGGATGGACATGGACGCACTGCTATATTTAAAATGGGTCACCAACAAAGACCTACTGTATAGCACATGGAACTCTGCTCAATGTTATGTGGCAGACTGGATGGGAGGGGAGTTTGGGGGAGAGTGGGTGTATGTATATATATGGCTAGTCCCTTTGCTGTTCACCTGAAACCATCACAGCATTGTTTGTTAATTGGCTATACCCCCAATGCAAAATTTAAAGCTTTAAAATTTTTTAAATAAAAATGTTTTATTAGAAGGAAAATAAATAAATTTATACCACAACATAAAAAAAGAAAGAAAGAAAGAAAAAGAACCTATATGCCCAGCACATTGTATGCTACCCACTTAACCCAAACTCCATTCCAAAAGTAAGTCAGGAAACGACCCAGTGCCTGGAGCTATAGGCTCAGCAAGGTCAATCACACCTCTATCAAGTCAAATGAATAGTTCCCATTCACCTGGATTTTAGGAATGATAGACTACTTTGAATGTCACCTGTTCTTTCCTCTGAATCTAAGAGGCAGTTCTTTATATTTCCTCAGCTAGATCATAATCTTTTCTCTTTTTTAGAGGAGTTAGGAATAGGGTAAATAAATATAGACAAATTGTTGCTATTATGTGTGCTCAGTTGTGTCTACTCTTTGCAACCCTGTGGACTGTAACCCACCGGGCTCCTCTGTCCAGGGAATTTTTTCTGGCAAGAATACTGGGATGGGTTCTCCAGGTGACCTTCCTGATCCTGGGGTCAAACCCATGTCTCCTGAGCCTTGTCAGCCTGCATCATCAGGCGGATTCTTTACACTATGCCACCTGGGAAGCATGTAGACAAATAGCTGTCTGTGTAAATTAGAGCAGGATCAACTGAAAGATGGATGGAGTTCATTCTTTTTCCATTAATTACTCCATTATTGTCATCTATCTATTCCATAAAAACAGGTGCTTGCTCTCTGCTACATCATAAGCATTTCTATTTCCTGGTGTAGAGGAATATCCGTTTCACATCTTTTCAGTTTAATTAAGTTTCAGACCCAACTTCCCATTGTCATTTGTTAAAAGCCATAACTTGAATAAGCTTAATCCAGGTGGAAGCCCAGCTGGAGGTCTCCAAACCGGGGTATTAAGACTCCTTCCCTTCAGGTGTATGGTGCCCTCCTCAAGGCTACCCGGGGCTCCAGTGGCCAACTCTGTCAGGTCTCTTCCATCAGCTTGGTTCCTTTGAGTTCCTTTTTCTTCTCCTGATGAAATCTTCCTGATTCTATGACCTAATCCCTGTAGGATTAATCGAATCACCAAAGGATGTTAATGATTGATGACTGCTTCCTGCGTTACTTCATCAAGAGGTATCTGCACTTGGATTCCCAGAACAGAAGCAAATGATCCCACAGACATGAAGCTCTAATGGATCCAGGCAGAGGGAAATGCATGGGCTGAAGTCTCATCCCAGCGTTCCTTATGTCATAGGATGCTACAGTTTTGATCTGCCTATCAGATAAATTTGTCTACTTAAAAAACTCAACGCATCTCCTCCTGGAAGCTTTATTTTTTAAAAAATGCTTGGTGGATGATTGTCAAGAGACATATTAGAAGAAAGCCCTTGATTCTTTGTGGAAGCAAGCCACTGAAACAGCCTCATTTGTTTCTGTCAGAGGACTTGACTACAGAACTTTGGGTTCTGGGAACTGATCAAGACCAAAAATTTGAGGGGGAAATGAGGTCAAGGTCACTGCCACACCACATGGCTGGGGCTCAGCTAGCTGTTCATGTGTGGGTTTGCTTCAGTGACGTGAAGCAGACTAATAAACAGAACATGCTATGTTTTGGAAAATGAATGAACCCCAGTACTGGGAGACTCTTAGGTGGAGCGTGTTAACCCTCTCCTGAGCCAGAAATGGGACCTCTGAGGTTTCTCGTGGAAATTACAATATTTGTGGAATCGAAAACATAGAAAAGCCCAAATCTTAGAAGCTGAATGAGAATGACTCATTTGGGTAAGGTATCTTGTGGCTGTACAAACCACTCAGTCACTGTCAGGAGTGTAAACATCCTTAGGTGCACTCCTAAGAATGCACTTTGACTTCAAACCCTGGTGATCACAGAGATGTTAACTTCTGCATCTTTTTTCCCCTGCATTTTAAATGGAGATAATTAAGAGTATCTATCTTAATTAAGAGATAATTAAGAGGCAATGATCAAGACCATCCCAAGAAAAAGAAATACAAGAAAGACAAAATGCAAAAAGGAAAAATGGTTGTCTGAGGAGACCTCACAAATAGCTGAGAAAAGAAGAGAAGCTAAAGTTAAAGAGGAAAGGAAAGATAGACTCATCTGAATTCAGAGTTCCAAAGAATAGCAAGGAGAGATAAGAAAGCCTTCTTTGGTGATAAATGCAAAGAAATAGAGGAAAACAATACAATGGGAAAGACTAGAGATCTTCTCAAGAAAACTAGAGATACCAAGGGAACATTTCATGCAAAGATGGGCACAATAAAGGACAGAAACAGTATGTCTAACAAAAGTAGAAGATAATAAGAAAAGGTGGCAAAA
This sequence comes from Antilocapra americana, assembly GCA_007570785.1. Lineage (NCBI taxonomy): Eukaryota > Metazoa > Chordata > Mammalia > Artiodactyla > Antilocapridae > Antilocapra > Antilocapra americana. The sequence goes on from ML660213.1 coordinate 5,232,489, forward strand.
ATACACAGAAGAATTATACCAAAAAAAAGATCTTGATGACCAAAGATGGAGGAGCTCTATACAGTCAGTAAAAATAAGAACAGGAGCTGACTATGGCTCAGATCATGAACTCCTTATTGCAAACTTCAGACTTAAAATTGAAGAAAGTAGGGAAAGCCACTAGACCATTCAAGTATGACCTAAATCAAATATCTTATAATTAAACAGTGGAAGTGACAAATAGATTCCAGGGATTACATCTGATAGTTAGAGTGCCTGAAGAACTATGGATGGAGGTTTGTGACATTATACAGGAGTCAGTGATCAAGATGATTTCCAAGGAAAAGAAATGCAAAAAGGCAAAATGGTTGCCTGAGGAGGTCTGACAAATAGCTGTGGAAAGAAGAGAAGCTAAAGGCAAAGGAGAAAAGGAAAGATATACCCATTTGAATGCAGAGTTCCAAAGAATAGCAAGGAGAGATAATAAAGCCTCCCTCAGTGATCAATATAAAGAAATAGAGGAAAATAATGGAATGGGAAAGACTAGCAATCTCTTCAAGAAAATCAGAGATACCAGGGAATATTTCATGCAAAGATGGGCACAATGAAAGACAGCAATGGTATGGACCTAACAGAAGCAGAAGGTATTAAGAAGAGGTGACAAGAATACACAGAGGAACTATACAAAAAAGATCTTCATGACCCAGATAACCACAATGGTGTGATCACTCACCTAGAGCCAAACATCCTGGAATGCAAAGTCAAGTAGGCCATAGGAAGCATCACAATGAACAAAGCTAGTGAAGGTGATGGAATTCCAGCTGAGCTATTTCAAATCCTAAAAGATGATATTGTTAAAGCATTGCACTCAATATGCCAGAAAATTTGGAAAACTCAGCAGTGGCCACAGGACTGGAAAAGGTCAGTTTTCATTCCAATCCCAAAGAAAGGCAATGCCAAAAATGTTCAAACTACCACACAATTGCACTCATCTCATACGCTAGTAAAATAATGCTCAAAATTCTCCAAGCCAGGCTTCAGCAATACATGAACTGTGAACTTCCAGATGTTCAAGCTGGTTTTAGAAAAGACAGAGGAACTAGAGATCAAATTGCCAACATCCGTTGGATCATAGAAAAAGCAAGAGAATTCCAGAGAAACATCTACTTCTGCTTTATTAATTATACCAAAGCCTTTGACTGTGTACATCTCAACAAACTGTGGAAAATTCTTCAAGAGATGGCAATACCAGATCACCTTATCTACCTCCTGAGAAATCTGTATGCAGGTCAAGAAGCAACAGTTAGAACCGGACATGGAACAACAGATTGGTTCCAAATTGGGAAAGGAGTATATCAAGGCTGTAAAGTGTCACTCTGCTTATTTAACTTATATGTAGAGTACATCATGTTAAATGCCAGGCTGGATGAAGCACAAGCTGGAATCAAGATGGCTGGGAGAAATATCAATAACCTCAGATATGCAGATGACACCACACTTATGCCAGAAATCGAAGGACTAAAGAGCTTCTTGATAAAAAGTGAAAGAGGAGAGTGAAAAAGCTGGCTTAAAACTCAGCATTCAAAAAATGAAGATCATGGCATCCAGTCCCATCACTTCATGGCAAATAGATGGAAAAACAATGGAAACAGTGTCAGACTTTATTTTCTTGGGTTCCAAAATCACTGTAGATGGTGACTGCCACCATGAAATTAAAAGACACTTTCTCCTTGGAAGAAAAGTTAAGACCAACCTAGACAACATATTAAAACGCAGAGACATTACTTTGCCAACAAAGGTCTATCTAATCAAAGCTATGGTTTTTCCAGTAGTCATGTATGAATGTGAGAGTTGGACCATAAAGAAAGCTGAGCACCAAAGAACCGATCCTTTTGAACTGTGGTGTTAGAGAAGACTCTTGAGAGTCCCTTGGACTGCAAGGAGATCCAACCAGTACATCCTAAAGGAAACCAGTCCTGAATATTTACTGGAAAGACTAATGCTGAAGCTGAAGCTCCAATACTTTGGTTACCTGATACGAAGAACTGTCTCAATGGAAAAGACCCTAATGCTGGAAAAGATTGAAGGCAGGAGGAGAAGGGGACGACAGAGGCTGAGATGGATGGATGACATCACTGACTCAATGAACATGTGTTTGAGCTAGCTCCAGGAGTTGGTGATGGACAGAGAAGCCTGGCACACAACAGTCCATGGGTTCCAAGAAGTCAGACATGATTGAGGGGCTGAACTGACTGATCTCAAATGTCGAGGGTTCTGGAACTTTTTAAACAACACGTATCATATAGTAAGTCAATCCTCAGATGTGTTCATTATTATTATTATTATTATTTTAATTTTTTGACCATGCCATGTGGCATGTGGGATCTTAGTTCCCCAACCAGGGATCGAACCTGTGCCCTCTGCATTGGAAGCCTGGAGTTTTAACCACTAGACCACCAGTGAAATCCCCCTCATTATTGTTTAAGTACTGTCAACTCCTTATCATACTTATTAAACATCAGGATATCTGGACAAATAGTCCCAAATAACGATGACCGCTCAGGTATCTGCCTGTCATTGGCATGAACTACATGCTTGCATCTAATTCTTGTAACAGTGGATTTACTTTTCTAATTGTATTGCCTGGGCTTGACATTCTGAGGGCCCAGTGATATGCTGTAAAATTTGAAGAAAGTGGGCAGATCTCTCTGGCCTCTTGAAAACTGAAGACACTGTGGTTTGAGGAATACAAGTTTCTGAAAAGTAATCTGCCATGTGCCTACACCTCCAATGGCAAATGAGGCATTGTCTCATTTTATGAAAGCCTTTCCTTGGGGCTTCCAATGGTAAATAATAGCACTTTTCCTTGTCATTGAACTAACCATCCTTCTCTTCCAAGCATCAGATATTCATTCCAGGACTGAGCAGCTGTGTTTCATCACCAGGTGACCCAACTGTTCTTTCATCTTCACCAAAGTCTGCTGTATATTCTGGATGGTGCTCACCCAGAAGAGTATGTATTTTTATGGCAGGATACAAAGTAAGCAAACACAATGATATATAAAATATAAACTGACAAGTTGAAGTAGCAGAAGTACCATGTCAGCAGCAAGGAGTAGGGCAGAAAGAAGTGTTAACATATAGAAATTAACCCTTGAGAAGACTTAGCAAAATCTTACAAAATAGGCATTAAGAATTCATTCACTCTGAAAATGATCTGGATGTCTTCAGCAGGAATTCATTGTCACTGATAGATCATTCAGTATCACTGATAGATTCTGTGAGCATTTTTTTCTCAACTGTGATAAGTCACAAGGACCTTCTAAATTTGAAGGAGAGTCTCTGTCAATTAGAAATAGAGAGAACTGGTATTGACTATTGTGAGTCAACAAACAGGTCATTTTAAAAAAAAACTGAAATATTAAAGTCAACAGAAAAAACAAATTATCCATTCAACCAAAAAAGCTCTTTTGAGCTTTGATGGCAAACTATCAATACTCAGCCTTGTCTACATGTAGGAGATGCAATGAGAAGCCCCCACATTCCTGTAGTTTAAAATCTGGTGGTAATGACAGGTAGGACACAAATAATCAAACAAGTATATAGTCCATTGACTATACAGTGCATTGAATAAAGATGAAACAGGGTAAGAGGTGGAGATAACAAGGTTGTGGTTGCTGTAATGAGGGGGTCAATGAAGACAGAATGGTCTAGATCCCTTGTTTGGGGGGCCCTATGATTGAGTCATGTAAAGTCATGTGAGTCACACTCATCACTTTTCCCTTAAATTTGTAACTACTTCTGACCTTTGGTCAAAGACATAGCTAGAAGTAAGAAATGGTTAACATGCTGGCTTTTCTGAAAGCTTAGCACCAACAGACCTTTTGAAGTTTCTTTCAGCTCTGTAACAAACTCTCCTTTATCCATTTATCTCCAGGAGCTGAGATTCACTTGCCTCCAAGTAGCTTGAAAACTAGTCAGAAGGAAACAGTGACAATGCTTGAAAGGGTTTGCTATTCCTCGATTTGCAGAGTCAGTATAAATAGACCATGTTTTAAAAGGTGAGCCAGAAAAACCCCAAAAGGTGGAAAAATAGAGAAGCTAAAAATAAATGACTAAAAGAGAAAAGTTCCTGTAATTTTAGGTTTAAAATACGAGGTTGAGTAATCAAGGAAAGTATTTTTACTGCCTTGTCAATATTTTTCCTGGAAGCTCAAGTAAATAGACCTTCTTCAGATCTGCAGCGTGCGTGCCTAATGGTCTTAGGTGTCTCTGACCACAGAATAACTTTATCCCTAAGAAACAGAGCAAGCAGGAACTTTGTGGTTTTAGCATTCCCCACAAATAAGTCAATATATGGATGTATATAAAAATAGTTCAGTGCCATAGGACAGATAATTTGAGTCTATGTGAGAAGTGTTTTCCCCCTAGTGGAATCTTTCATACGAACCTTTCCACGCAGTGAAATCTAGCCCTGCTTGCCAAGAGTGGTCATCATATTTTCTGCATCATTTGTACTCTCTTTCAATTTACTGTTCAATGCCTAGCAGTGGTGCAGAAAACATAAGAGAGGTCGTCCCTTTTGTAAGTTGAGTCCTCATTTATTTTTCCTGCTGGTGAAAAACCCACCGGCTTTCAGGCTCTTCTGAACCTGTAGCCAGGAGAGGCAGGGGGTCACAAACTTTGAACAGAGCTTAAAAGGGGGGAAAATGATCATAAGAACTTTTAAGCACACAGTGCTCTCCAGTTCTAGCTGTCCCTGGGTTTTACGAGGCATTTGCCCAAAGCCCTGCTGTTCAGGCAAAGGGAACAGCACGTGGCTTTGTTGGCAGCCCTGAGCTATGTCTCTAATTGGGGCATGCTTCCACTGGTTGATTCATTAGGTTGCACTGATCCTAGGATTTAACGCAAATTCATCACTCAAATAACTGGCACCCTTCAACCTATGGATCCTTGATTATTTGATGCTGGGTGGAAATAGGTTCTGGGAGTTGTCAGAAACAAACAGCAGATCAGATGCCCATACATCACCTTGTAGGCCACTGATCCAGTGTGTGCTTTCAGGTCAGACATGACTAATAGGTCTTCAATCTGGAATTGGCCAGTGTACAGCCTGTGGGGTTAACAGAGAGGAAGGCTCACTTTCTCTTCCAAAAAGGTCCCATGTGAACCAATATCTCCATGTGTCTGATGGCTCCTGGCTAAAAAGATTTGAAAGATCCCCTGGAGACTGGATTTTTTTTAAAGTGGTAAAAATTCACAATTTTATCCCAGAAGGAAAAAATAATGTTGCTCTTCTAGCTTGTTTGGCAACTTCTGAGTTCATCAACATGCCAAAACTTCCAGCTAATTCAGTCAAAAAACCCAGTCAAACCATTCATATACAGGCAAATAAAAGCAAATACTTCTCTAAACAGCAAGTAGCAAATCATTTCCAAGACACTGTGTGTGTTTTCAAAATCTCAAATGCTCCAAGAAAAATTAGATACATCTATTTGTTAATCAACTTAATATAGTTTTCATAGAAAAGCTTGCATATCCTAAAAAACGCCCATAACCAGACTAACATCAAAATGAACAAACACATTTTGATATAAAATAGCTCCAAAAGCCAAAATGCAAAGATAAACATGAATTTATTAACATTCTTGAATTTGATATCATGTGGGCAAAAAATAAATGAATAAATGAATGATCAGTCGAGCATTTGTCTGTCACATTGATGTAGCCTAGCTTTTATTCTCCCCGGGATATATTTGAGATGACTATAGTGTGTACCAGTTTGTCCTCACCATCTGACACATCCAAGACATTTCTTCCTCCTGAAAGGCAGTAAACAGTAAGCAGAGAAGCAAGAACTTTGTTTCCCACAGTGTCTTGAGTCTGGTCCTGTTTATCTTTCTATAACAATGGAAACAGATGTATTCCTGTTCTTGCAGCTTTCCAGATGCATTACTCTAAAATTCCATCTGCTGTTCAGAGATGTGGCTAGTTTTGAAAGGAGTGAGGGCTTTGCCAAGTCAATTACTTGACTCAAGACATTGCAATTTCTGCGTGCAAAGCCCACTCTCCGTGGTAGTTGGGGTCCTGTTGTAGTGGACTGTGATTATAAACTCTGAGCAGAGTGGACCTCCAAGTGGAACTGAGGGATCCTGAAAGCACTATGTAACAGCAATAAAGATCTGGAGCTCAGAATCACTGATGAACTAAATTACTTTAATCCTGCCATCAGCTTCAGTCAGAACTGATCCCAAGGCCCTGTATAATAGTTGATGTCACGTTGAGGCCAAGTGTCTGTGGTTATGGGAAAAAGCAGAACTAGAATATGGACAGAAAGTAGGCAGAATCTTACAGAGTCACACTCTATTAGAGAAGCCTGTTTTGAAAAGAGCATCTTTCCTTTTCTCTTAAATTATAGTATTCCTTCACTAAGTGTGTTTGTTTCTCCCACTAACTTTAGCCTTTACCAAAAAGTACACATTTTTGTCCTTACAATTCTCAAGTGCCTCAATGGTAAAGAATCCACTTGCCAATACAGAAGACGCAGGAGATGTGGGTTCCACACTTGGTTAGAGAAGATCCCCTGGAGGGGGAAATAGCAACTCACTCCAATAGTCTTGCGTGCAGAATCCCATGGACAGAGGAGACTTGCAAGCTGCCTCCATGGGGTCACAAAGAACTGGACACAACTGAGTGACTGAGCACACACACAAGCCTTAATATGCTCTGGGCAACATAAACTGTAGAAAGATGTTCAGTTTGAAGCTGTGTAAAACAGCACTTACAGCAATAGCAAAATATAAACTTTTTTCAATTACATACAGAGCTCTCAGTAAAAATGACTATAATCTGGGCCATAAAACAAAGATTAACAAAGCCAAAATAATAGAAGTCATACAAACTATGTTCGTGGAGAATAAAAGGATTGAACTAGACATCAATAACAGAAAGATATTTGAATAATTCCTTAAAAAGGAACGCAGATGTATAGAACAGACTCGTGGACTCTGTGGAAGAGGGCAAGGGTGGGATGATATGGGAGAATGGCATTGAAACATGTTAATTATCATATGTGAAATCAATTGCCAGCCCAGGATTGATGCTTGGGGCTGGTGCACCGAGATGTCCCAGGGGGAGGGAATCGGGAGGGAGGAGGGAGGGGAGTTCTGGAGGGGGAGCATATGTAAACCCATGGCGGTTTCATGTCATTGTATGGCAAAACCAACACAATAAAGTAAAGAAAATTTTAAAAAATTAAAAAATTTTAAAAAAAATCTAAAAATTAAATATCTTTTTTAAATAGCCCATGATTCAGATAGGTGGCCTGGGGAAATTCTAAATACTGTAAGCTAAAAAAAATTAAACTACAATGTAACAACATTAACTAGATGCTGAGAAAGCTGTGATTTCAATTTGCCTACATTAGGAATGAAAGAAGAAATATCACTCCTGACCCTGTAGACAAAAGAATAAAGAAATGCTGCAAATACTTCGGTGCCCCCCCAAATGCAACAATTTAGATGAAACTGATTTATTCCTTGAAAGACACAAACTACAAAAATGTATTCAAGAAGAAATAAATAACAAGAAACATCCATTGTAGAAACTGAATTTGTAGTTAAAAACATTTATATAAAGAAAAGCCTAAGCTTGGATGATTTTGCTGGTTAATTCTATCAAACATTTAAGGAAGAAATAATGTAAATAAATATAATATAATATAAATGAAATATAGTCTAAATAAATAAAAAACGTAAATTATAAACCATCTCTTAGGGCAAAGAATTGGAAACTTGGCTCTCTCAATTTCCATCTGTCAGAGAAAAAAGTTACAAAAAAAGCTAAGGGCAAAGCTAGAATGAACAGCACAGTGTTGGACTGGCGTGAAAGCTATCACTATCAACTCATGCTTTTTTTAAGTAGAAATATAAATAAACATAGATGCATGTGCATGCATTAGTATATATACATATACTTATAACCCCTGCCCACGGTCTAGAAGTAACGACACGCTTGTAGCAGTGAGCACATCTAGTGCCTAGATCTTTGCCTTTAAAATTTCATTCTCAACAAAAGGAACCCAGGGGTCTTTGGAAAAGTGGTTGATTCTAGGGCTGGGCAGAGAAAATACAAATGAAATTTGGTGCCAGAAGGTAAGAAAATAGTCCCAGAGGATGGGAACAGGAATGCAGACCCCAACCGAAAAGCTCTCCAAATGGCTAAAACTGAACCAATTTTAGGAACAAAAATAACAGTATTATACTTACTTCATAAAATATAGTAAATAATACCCTATATTGATATGAATAACTAATTGAATAAACCCATAAATAAAGAAGGGAAAACTCCCTTACGGTTGTTGCTGTTCAGTCGCTTAATCATGTCCGACTCTTTGTGACCCCTGGAAGGCAGCACACCAGGCTTCCCTGTCCTTCACCATCTTCTAGAGCTGGCTCAAACTCATGTGCATTGAGTTGGTGATGTCATCCAACCATCTCATCCTCTGTCATGCCCTTCTCCTGTCTTCAGTCTTTCCCAGGATCAGGGTCTTTTCTAATGAGTCAGTTTTTTGCATCACGTTGCCAAAGTATTGGAATTTCAGCTTCAGTATCAGTCCTTCCAATGAACATTCAGGACTGATTTCCTTTAGGATGGACTGGTTGGATCTCCTTGCACTTCAAGGGACTCTCAAGAGTCTTCTCCAACACTGTAATTCAAAAGCATTAATTTTTTAGCCTTCAAAGTTCTTCATGGACCAACTCTCACATCCATACCTAACTACTGGAAAAATCATAGCTTTGATTATATGGACCTTTGTTGGCAAAGTAACACCTCTGCTTTTTTAATATGGAAAAATCATAGCTTTGATTATATGGACCTTTGTTGGCAAAGTAACACCTCTGCTTTTTAATATGCTGTCTAGGCTTGTCCTAGCTATTCTTCCAGGGAGTCAGCGTCTTTTAGTTTCATGGCTGCAGTCACCATCTTCAGTGATTTGGAAGCCCAAGAAAATAAAGTCTGACATTATTATCATTATTTCCCCATCTATTTTCCCTGAAGTGATGGGACCAGATGCCATGATCTTCATTTTTTGAATGCTGGAGTTTAAGCCAGCTTTTTCACTCTCCTCTTTCACTTTCATCAAGAGGCTCTTTAGTTCCTCTTCACTTTTTGCCATAAGTGTGCTGTCATCTGCAAATCTGGGGTTATTGATATTTCTCCCTGAAGTCTTGATTCCAGCTTGTGCTTCATCCAACCTGGTATTTCACATGTTATACTCTGTGTATAAGTTAAATAAGCAGGGTGAAAATATACAGCCTTGATGTACTCCTTTCCCAATTTGGAACCAGTCCATTGTTCCATGTCTCGTTTTAACTGTTGCTTCTTGACCTGCATACAGATTTCTCAGGAGGCAGGTACAGTTGTCTGATAGTCCCATCTCTTGAAGAATTTTCTACTGTTTGTTGTGATCCACACAGTCAAAGGCATTAGTGTAGTCAATGAAGCAAAACTATATATTTTTATGGAATACTCTTGTTTTTTCTGTGATCCAGTGGATGTTGGCAATTTGATCTCTGGGTCCTCTGCCTTTTCTAAAACTAGCTCAAACATCTGGGAGTTCTCAGTTCACGTACTGTTGAAGCCTGGCTTGGAGAATTTTGAGCATTACTTTGCTAGCACGTGAAATTTAGTGCAATTATGCGGTAGTTTGAACATTCTTTGGCATTGCCTTTCTTTGGGAATGGAATGAAAACTGACCATTTCCAGTCCTGTGGCCACTGCTGAGTTTTCCAAATTTGCTGGTGTATTAAGTGCAGCATTTTCACAGCATCATCTTTTAGGATTTGAATTATCTCAACTGCAGATTCCATCACCTCCACTAGCTTTGTTCATAGTGATGCTTCCTAAGGCCCACTTGACTTTGCACTCCAGGATGTCTGACTCTATGTGAATGATCACACCACCATGGTTATCTGGGTCATGAAAATCTTTTTTGTATAGTTCTTCTGTGTATTCTTTCCACATTTTAATACTTCTGCTTCTGTTAGGTCCATACTATTTCTGTCCTTTATTGTGCCATCTTTGTATGAAATGTTCCCTTGATATCTCTCATTTTCTTGAAGAGATCTCTAGTCTTTCTCATTCTATTATTTTCCTCTATTTCTTTGCACTGATCACTTAGGAAGGCTTTCTTCTCTCTCCTTACTATTCTTTGGAACTCTGCATTCAGATGAATATATCTTTCCTTTTCTCCTTTGCCTTTAGCTTCTCTTCTTTCTTCAGCTATTTGTAAGGCCTCCTCGGACAACCATTTTGCCTTTTGCATTTTATCCTTTTGCATTTCTTTATCTCATGGTTGGTTTTGATCCTATTTCAACATGGCCTAAGCAAGCAGTGTCAATGTAAACAGCAATTGTGATGAAAAAGGACCTGAGGAATTGTCTCAAGAATCTGAAGTGGACACGCTCCTTCAAAAGTTGGTCATTTCCAGGAGAAGCTATACCTTTTGTGTGTACCAGGACCCAGGAGAAAGGAACAGTGACCCCATAAGAGACTGACCCAGACTTCTGTTCAGGAGAATTCCAACTAATAAAGAGAGAAGTTATGAAAATCAACATTAGATCCATTAATTGACACTAAAATTAGTAGGTGAAAGTTTGAAAAATGTTTGGATATTTGCACAGTCTTGAAGTATTTCTTCCAGATATTTATTTACAAAGGAAAAAATGGTAGGAATATAGTGGAGAAACCCATCAGATACCACGCTGACCATGTAATCGAGGTTATTGTCATCAGTAATAAGATTTATTTCATACTACCCTTGATTATAATGCACAGAAAAAGACTTCTGTGCCAATTCGGTGGCATTCTGGTCAAAAATGGTATAACCTAAATCTAATCATGAGAAACATTAAAAAAAATCCAAATAGAAGAAAAGTCTACAAAATTACTGAACAAGACTTTTCAGAAGGATCAAGGTCATGAAAGATAAGAGAAGCCTGAGAAACTGGCACATCTTATGAGGAGAATAAAGACATGAAATTAAATTTGATACAGGATTCCAGAATGAATCCTGAAAAAACAAACAAAAAAGGCATAATGGAAAAACTGGTGAAATCCTATGACATCACTAGCTTACATACTAGATGCACCGATGTTAACTTTTTAATTCCTGTCATTGATTGCATGTGTGCTCAGTCATGTCCAACTCGTGATGACCCATGGAGTGTAACCACCAGGCTCCTCTGTCCATCAGGTTTTCCAGGCAAGAGTACTGGAATGGGTTGCCATTTTCTACTCTAAGGTATCTTCTCAAGCCAGGGATCAAACTCAGATCTCTTGCATCTCCTTCATTGGCAGGAAGACCCTTTTCCAGTCTGCCACCTGGGAAGCTATGACTAGGCAAATGCTAATTTGGTGAGCAGCTGGGTGAGGGGCATAAAAGAACCCTACATTCTTGCAACTTTTGGTTAAGTCTAAATTTATTTCAAAATAAAAACTTTACAAAATAATTAAAAGAGAGGAAAGGAAAATACATTCCAGGCACTGGTCTATAGAGAGGATTGAATTTTGATGGGCAGAATTTTGAAGTCTTCCTGCTCTGGCAACAGTGGTAGTCTCTTAGTTCCCACTAGTTTTGCTCTCTGAAAGGAACTTTTCCTTCATTCTCCTTGACATTGAACCTGATAAGTTCTTTTCTTGTTGATTTCAGATTTATTGCAATATAATGGACAAGCAAAATTATAAGATACTTAAAGTATACATTGTAGTGACCTATAACATGTATACACTGTGAAAGGATTCTCCCCATTTAATGTGTTCATCAACTCAATATTATCCAGTGTGTGAGACAGAACATTTAAATTCTACTCTCTTAGCTAATTTCAATTATGCAACACAGTGCTATCAGCTTAGTCACCATGCTTTACATATAGGTCCTTGGACCTTATTCATTTTACAACCTAAAGTTTATATCCTTTTTCTAGCCTCTCCCTATTCCCTCCATCCCCCAGCCCCTGACAACCTCCATTCCATTCTCCTGTTTCTATGAGTCTGACATTTTTTTAGATTCCACCTATAAGTGATACCACACAGCCTTTGTCTTTGTCTGTCTGACTAGCCTCACTTAGTATAATGCCCTCAAGTTTCATCCATGTTGTCACAAATGGCATGATTTCCTTCTCATGGCTAAATGATAATCCATTGTATATACATACCACATCATCTTTATCCATTCATAATTCATGAACACGTATCCTGTTTCCACTGGCAACCCATTCTAGTGTTCACACCTGGAGAATTCCCAGAATAGAAGAGCCTGGCAGGTTATGTCCATGGAATCACAAAGAGTCAGACACGACTAAAGCTACTGAGCATACACTCACTCAGCCTCTTTCTGTATCTTAGCCGCTGTGAACAATGCTACAATGAACATAGGTATGCAGATATCTCTTTGATATCCTGTTTTCATTTCCTTTGGATGTATACCCAGAAGTGGCATTGTAGGATCATAAGATAGTTCTATTCAATTTTTTTAAGGAAGATCCATATTGTATTCCATAGAAGCTGTACCAATTTATATTCCCACCAACAGCAGCCAAGAGTTCCCTTTTCTCCTCAACCTCACCAACACTTATCACTTATCTTTTTGATAACAGCCATTCTAACAGATGTGACATAATGTTGAGCATTTTTATATGTTTCTGCTGACCATCTTATATGTGCTCTGTCCATGGGAATTCTCCAGGCAAGAATGCAGGAATGGGTTGCCATGCCCTTCTCTTGGTGATCTTTCCACCCCAGGGATTGAACCCAGGTCTCCCACATAGCAGGTGGATTCTTTACAGTCTGAGCCATCAGGAAAGCCCAAGAATGACTTTCCATTTGTCTTATTGGTATCTATTCAGATTCTCTGCCCATGTGGAGAAAAGGAAATCCTCTTGCACTGCTGGTGAAACTGTAAATTGATGTAGCCACTGTGGAGAATAGTATGGAGTTTCCTTAAAAATTATAAGAATAATACTACCATATGACCCAGAAATCCAACTACTAGGTAAATACCCTGAGAAAAACATAATTAAAAAACATACATGGATCCCACTATTCATTGCAGCACTATTTACAATAGTAAGGACAAGAAAGCGATGTAGATGCACATCAACAGATGAATGGATAAAGAGATTTTGGTACATATATACAACGGAATATTACTTAGCCATGGAAAGGAGTAAATGTGAGTCAGTTGAACTGAGGTGGATGAACCTAGAGTTTATTAAACAGAATGAAATAAGTCAGAAAGAGGAAAACAAATATTCTATATTAATGCATATATATGAAATCTAGAAACATGATACTGATGAATCTCTTTGCAGAGAAGGAACAGAGATGCAGATGTTGAGAATGGACTTGTAGACACAGCAGGGGAAGGGGAGGATGGGATGGACTGTGAAAGTAACATTGACATGTATACACTATCATGTGTAAAATAGAGATCTAGGAGCCCAGCCCGGAGCTCTGTGATGACCTAGGGAGGTGGGATGGGGGAAGAGAGGGGGGCTCGATAGAGAGAGGATGTATATATATAGTTATGACTTTATCACATTGCTGTATGGCAGAAACCAACACAACACTATAAGGCAATTGTCCTCCAATTTTAAAAAAAACTAATTAATTTAAAAAACAAAGTAACTGAAGCTCAAACAAAAGAAAAAGAGAGATTCTCTCCCCCATTTTTACTTGAATTGTTTGAATGTTTTGCCGCTGACTTATATAAGTTCTTTATAGCTTTTAAGTATTAACATCTATCAGATATATGACTTGCAAATATTTTCTCCCATCCAGTAAGTAGCCATTTGATTTTTTTGATGATGTCTTTGGCTGTACAGAAACTTTTTAGTTTGGTATAGTCCAACTTGTTTATTTCTGTGTTGGTTATTTTGCTTTTGGTGTCAAATCCAAAAAATAATTGCCAAGACCAATGTCAAGAGCTTACTGCTTACATTTTCTTCCAGGAGTCTTATGGTTTGGGGTCTTACGTTTAAGTCTGTAATCCATTTTCAGTTAATTTTTGTGTATAATGTAAGGTAGTTGTTTGGTTTCATTCTTTTTTATGTGGCTATCCAGTTTTCCCAACACCTTCTGTTGAAGTCTTTTCTTTTTCAAAGTATATTCTTGGCTCCTTTTTTATAAATTAATTGATCACATATGCTATGTTATGCTACGCTATGCTATACTACGCTACATCTCTTCTGTCGTGTCTGATTCTGTGACTCTATGGACTGTAGCCCACCAGGTTCCTCTGTCCATGGGATTCTCCAGACAAGAATAATGGAGTGGGTTGTCTTGCCCTCCTCCAGGGAATTTTCCTGGCCCATGGATCAAACCTGAGACTCATGTCTCCTGCATTTGCAGGCAGGTTCTTTACCACTAGCACCACCTTGGAACATATATGTGAGTTTATTTCTGGACTCTATTCTGTTCCATTGATCTTGGTGTCCATTTTCAAAACTCTGGTAAGTTCTTATTAGTCCATTATCCATTAAGGCTACATCCAAAAGAGATTATGCCAACTGTCTTTCTCTTGGCAACAGTACACCGTTTATACCCTGCTTCCTGCTGGTACAGTTTTGATGCCCTATGAATTGGTTAAAACTTAAGTCTTTTCTTTGACAATACATTTCCCTTAAAAAATAATTATAGACTAGATATTTTTGCTTCCAATTGTTTTCATGTGTCAGCAAACTACCTACAGTTCATATCTGGACATATTTCTAATTCCCACTGTACTTCATTGTTTCCACTTGTGACACATGCCTGTTCTCAGTTGCATGATTGCTACTTTGAGGTCTTCTGAACCACAAGCCTAGTTGGAAAAGCCACACCCCTGCTCTGTTCTTCATCCATCCTTTGCCTCCCTTAATTTTTTTTAAGGTTGTATTAACAACCTTTTCTTCTCTTCTAGTTGAGATATATGAGTTATATCTTATATCTTTTCCTAATTTGAGAGACCTCAAGTTTCTAAATACCATCTATTCTCTTTCAGAAAAGAAAGTTTTCAAATTAGTCACTTTTTTTTCTGAGAGGGTATCTTTTTTTTTGAAATGCCTTGCTAAAGCAACAAAGAACTAGAAACCTACACAAAACTTCTGGCTTTTTCTTGCTTCTTTTAACTTCCAGGCTCAGTGGGCACAGGCTGTACAATGTATGGCAATAAACAGCTCTACCCACCTTTTTGCCACAGGATTATAAAAGTCCTAAGCTTTTTGGCATGTCCAGGCCACTTTCTGCCTGCCCTCTAAGCCATGTATATGGGTTTAGTTGGGAAGAAGTCCACTTTCAGTGCCAATGTCTGAATTAACTAA
Organism: Antilocapra americana; assembly: GCA_007570785.1. Taxonomy (NCBI): domain Eukaryota; kingdom Metazoa; phylum Chordata; class Mammalia; order Artiodactyla; family Antilocapridae; genus Antilocapra; species Antilocapra americana. Next base: position 5,247,830 of record ML660213.1, read on the forward strand.
GATGCAGCTGGGCAAACAACTCATTGAGTTTTTTAAAGCTCAAAGAACCTTAAAAATAGTGTCTTTTAAAAAAGAAATACTTCTATCTCAGACAACAGTCCAAGTCTGAGTTGGTCTCCTCCATCTTTCCATCTTGTGTCTCTACCGTTCCTTAATGCAGTGTTTTTATCACGGGAGAGTGGACGTGTCATGTGATAAGGATACAGCCTGGAAGTGGCACATGCCAGTCTGCTCACAGTTCACTCTGGGCATTTAGTACAAGGCCACAGCTTGGTGCGACAAGTGCTTGCAAAGGCCATTTTCCAAAAAGCAGCTACTACTATAATTCTGTGGAAGAAGGAGAGAATTGATTTTGGTGGACACATCCTCCATCACACTTTTCTCTTGGATTATCTGTCTTAGACTATCTATCCCTGCACTTTCCTAGTTTCCTTTCTCTTTAGTCTGTTTTGCTGAACCCTGCTCCTCTACTTAACACATAAGTATTTGTCAGGGATAAGTGCTTCAGGGCCCAGACTTTGTATCGCTCTTCTTGTTTGGTTAGTCACTCAGTCATGTCTGACTCTTTTGCGACCCCCATGGACTGCAGCCCAGCAGGCTCCTCTGTCCATGGGATTTCCCAGGCAAGGATACTGGAGTAGGGTTACCATTTCCTTCTCCACGAGATCTTCCCAACCCAAGGATCGAACCCTCATCTCCTGCATTGGCAGGCAGATTCTTTGCCATTGAGTCACCAGGGAAGCCTTATCTTGCTTCCTGATTGTCTCACCCATGCTGTGATTTTTAGTTATTAAAAAAAAAAATGTCGATTCCTTTTTTAAAATTCGTTCATTTTTATTGGAGTATAGTTGCTTTACAATGTTGCGTTGTCTTCTTGTTCAATCGCTAAGTCGGGTCAGACTCTTTGCACCCCCATGGACTGTGCTAGCTTATAATGTACAGGAAAATGAATCAGTCACACATATACATACAGCCCGCCCCTTTTGGACTTCCCTCTCATTCAAGTCACCACGGTGCATTACTGAACTCTTCAATTTACCCGTGAAAAATGACTTCTTCCATAATATTTGTTCATCCTGACCGATGGTAGCATCATTCAGCCAGTTACCCAAATCAAAAACACTCAGGAGAGATCCTTGATTTATAAATCCTTCTCTCACTCCCCCCATCCAACTGGTCAGCAAAGCCTTGCTGGAAGTACTTTTAAAGTAGACGCTGAACCTGTCGATGGTAGGCTGAATAAAGTGCCACCCTTCCCCCAATGAATTCCACATTCTAACCTCCAGAACCTATCGATGTATTACATGTCGTGGAGAAGGAACCTTTAAATAGCGATTAAGGTCAGGATCTTGAGATGGGGAGATTACCCTGGATTATCTGGTAGACTCAGTGTAATCACAAGGGTCCTCCTAAGAGGGGAGCAGAAGGATCAGAGTTAGATCAGAGAGAGGGAAAGTGTGATGAAGGTGACAACGGAAGAAAAGGGAGAAAAGGCTGTTTGAGACAGAGTCACGAGCCAAGGTGTGAGGTCAGCCTCCAGACACGGTAATGTGTGAGAAAATGAATTCTCCCCTAGAGCCTCCAGGAGAAACACAGGCCTGCCGATGCCTTGATTTTAGCCCAGTAAAACTGGTTTCAGACTTCTGAACTACAGAACTGTAAGGTAATAAACTCATGATGTATAAGCCATGAAAGCTGCGGCAATTTGTTAAGCAGCCATAGGAAACTAATACATTAATTCACGTTCCTCCATTTCTACTGCTTCTACCATAACTGAGGGCTAGTTGAGAGCACAGATTCTGAAGCCAGACTGAATTCCAGCTCTGCCACTAAACTGCTACAGGCCAGCCATTCAAAATTCCTGGGCCTGAGTGATCTCACCTGTGAAGTGGAATCATGATAAGATTGTTATGAGAATTCAGTGAATCCTTGAAATGTTTGGGACTTTGCTTGGCATACTATAAGCATGTTATAAGTGTTTCCCATTATTGTTTCTATAATCTTTGTTCAGTCTCTAAATCATGTCTGACTATTTGGGACCCCATGGACTGCAGCATGCCAGGCTTCCCTGTCCTTCGCTATTTCCCGGAGCTTGCTCAAACTCATAGGAGGACCCAGATATTTATAACATGAGCCACTTGGATATTCTTAGCTTGTCTCCCTGTAGTCTTCTCTTGCCCCTATAATCTCTTATTCTCAGCATAATAAGGTTGATATATGTATAATGTAAAATCACATAATCCCTCTGATTATCATCCTCCAAGGGCTTTGCAGTACAGTTAAATTCAAAATTCTAACTATATAGCTTACGGGACCAGATATGATCTTGTCCACTCTCTCTGTTACTCACTCTCTGCGTGATTTAAACACACCAAACTTGTTTCTGCCTCAGCACCTCCAGATGGGCTAATCCGCTATCTAGAATGTCGTTTTTCACAGGTCTTAGTGGGGACTGCCCAAGTGACTCATCGGTAAAGAATTCACCAGCCAGTGCAGGAGACGTGGGTTCCATCCCTGGGTCAGGAAGATCTCCTGAAGGAGGAAATGTCAATCCACACCAGTATTCTTGCCTGGAAAATTCCACGGACAGAGGAGTCTAGTGGGCTCCAGTCCATGGGGTCACAAAGAGTCGGATGTGGCTGAGAATACATGCAGCCCCCATGTCTTCATGAGGCTGGCTTATTCTTATAATTTAGTCAGGGTCTCCTCCTCAGAAAGGTGTTTCCTCATCACTCACACTAACATAGCTCTAGCCACTGTTTGTTTATTTATTTCATGTTTCCCCTGTGAGAGGAGTCTCCAGCCACATACCCAGTGCTCAGGACATTATCTGGCGTGCTGTAAGTACTCAATAAATATTTCTTAAATGAGTAAATTGTTGGCTGACGTGCATGAAGGCCACTTGAGGTATCATATCGGTAACTCCGACGTACGTTATAAATTAGACTAGGATAGCTGTAAATCTTTCCTCTCAAGATGAAAGTTCTGCCTAAAGACAAAGCCTTTTTTAAGTGATGATTATGTAAGTCTCTTTTCTCACATTTTTAAAATTTTTTCTTAACAAGTGCCTCTGAGGACATTTTCTACCAAACTACTTTTCATAGCACTGTATGGGAGGTTGAACTATGTTTAACCTCTAAACCCCACCCCCTTTTAACTCTTAATTCAATTAGATTTTTATCATAATTTGTTTTGGTGAAGAGTGAAAATCCGCTCGGTCTGCAGTGTTTACTTGAGGTGGTACTGCCTAACTACAGAACTTCAGAGATTGATTTTTTTTAAATGTTTATTTATTTATTTGGCTGTGCCAGGTCTTTGTTGTAGCATGCAGGATCTTTAGTCTCAGCAAGCAGACTCTAGTTTCAGTTTGTGAGATCTTGTTCCCTGACCAGGGATTGAACCCTGGCCCCTTCTTTGGGAACAAGGAGCCTTAGCCTCGGGATCACTAGGGAAGTCCCAAGACTGACTGTTGAAAGAACTTGGAACATACCTCTCAGACAGTCAAGATCTAACAGAAAAATGAAGGTACATCTTGCATGGTCCATAGACCAGCTCCCTTGATGTCCTCACTTAATGTTGGACCATGGAATGTGGAATTTGTTTGTATACCTCTGTACCTTGTTTTTCCATCTTTGTTTTTTCCCATCTCTCCTTCTCAGCCTGAGGCTTTGTGCTAATAGAAAGAGGGCTTTTCTCAATCTCCATCTCTCTAAACTCTTTCCGGCACCTTTCTTTAAAATGCAAGACACTTTATGAGCCTAAAGTGTATTTTCATCTTGATGGGGCTTTCTGGGTGTTTCATTGCAGATCTTATTGGCTAATTTGGAGCTGGTAACCAATCTCTGGTCATTTTAAGATGTAATAAATTGTGCTGCTGGGGTTTAGGGTTAATGGGAGAAAACAGACCCCTGGAGGGTGATTCACTATTTTTCTCTCTAAAGACAACAACATGTAACCCTAGGGTGGCCTCGTCCACATTGCAAGTGCACACCTGGCATTTCCACTGACAGCCAGAGAGTGCCTGCTATTACTCAGAAGAAAAGATGGTATATCTGATAATCTGAGAGAACAAAGACTCCAGTTACTTCATCTCTCTTGCCTGAGGGTCTGGAATTAATTGTGTTTCTTTATATCCCGTCTAATTTTACAAAATCATACTTCTCCATGGCAGTTTACTAATTTACCACCTCATCTAAGATAAGACGTTGCCAACAGTAATAACGTTTAGCAAATGCTGTCAGATCTACTGAGAATGGTTTCTCCCTCCCACCTCCTCCAGCCCATACACACACACACACACACACACACACCCCACTACACAGATTTCTCATACTTTAGAGCAGGTTGACTCCACCTCTGAGGGCACAAAGACATCAGAATGAATGATCTGGTGCCTCAGAAGTTCAGGGAAAAAAAAGAATAACTGAATCTATTCAGAGACCTCTTTTGGTACCTGCTTCAGTTTCTTTTCAAAGAGTATACAGAGTAGGAAGAAATAATTCACCTACTTTTCAGAAAAATATTTCCATCTATTTACATGATGCACACTTATTGGGTACTTACTGTGTAAAGAAACAAACAAACTATGTGGCTTACCTCCCTTCAAATATGAGGGGAAAGGAGAAACAGCAGGGAAGTGGCAAAATTTGGAATAAGCATGGAAATACAAAGCCTGAAGATTCTAAGTAGAAAGTTGGTGTTAGAGCTTTAGAAGAATGGAAGGGAGGTGGGGCTTTTGATATTCATCTCAATTGCATAGTCAAAGTTAGCAACTCCTTCTCCCCCATAAGTAAACAAGCTTAGGACACACATGCTCTCTACATTCCATCACTAAACTATGGCATATACGTGGCAACCCAGAGAATGAGAATGGGACATAGATAATCCAAATCAACTGTGTTTCTACTACTCTGTGTTCTCTGGGCATCAAGCAATACATCCCTGATCTTTAAGCATGATACGGTGTGCATGAGTGAGATGTGTGTGCATATGCATGTGAGCATGTATGCTGTGTGAGTGTGGGGTGGAGCTCAAAGCAAAGCAAAATAGTGTGTTTCCCTCTTGGCTCAGATTCCACTTATAGATATAATTATTTGTTTAACATAGTCACACCATATTATGTTACATTCTATGATTTATTAGCAAAAGCATGCTCTTTAAACTCCACTCTCCCAAGCCATGATCACTTCTTGACATGTTTCATTACTGGGAAATGACATAGACATTTGTTATATTCTCAGACAATAAAATATTGCTTTGCTCAAATACCTTCATGGAATATTAAACACAATAAATGCTGTTCCCTTTCCTGTGTTTATCGTATCATATTAAAAGTGAAGACGTAGCCCTTATGTTTTCTTTCCTGATAGACAAGACATTGGAAAGAATGAGTTTGGTTTACCCTTCATCCAACTGGCTTTACTTACCTACGTTGGAAGCCTCCAACAGTGCTCTTACAGTATCATTTCAACCATTCAGGTTTTCAAAGGCCATTTTTAATGTACCTTTCTTTCAAATCATCATGAGGAATAAAATCTAAAATTTATCCTGTAAACTTTCTCTTGGTCTCATCTCAAGATTTAGTGAGTTTCAGGCAAAGACTGAGGTTGTTGCTTAGTCACTAAGTCATGACTGACTGTAGCCCACCAGGCTCCTCTGTCTATGGGATTTATCAGGCAAGGATACTGGAATGGGCTGCCATTTCCTTCTCCAGGGGATCTTCTTGACCCGGGGTCAAACCCACATCTCCTGCACTGGTAGGCAGATTCTCCACCACTGAGCCACCAGAGAAGCCCCAAAAAGACTGAGGAGAGATCGAACAGAAGGATTGAAGGATGAAGCTCTTTAGAAACTGGTTGTGGATCAGCCCTAGAAATAGGTTGTAAATGAACATACTGGATCATTCCATGTGCACATAAAGACCATATGAAACATATAGAAATATCAAAAGGTGCTATTTAATCTGAGTGAGGGATTACCTATTCACGGAGTAGTATGCGCACACCCACAACTACACAGATATACATATTCATTTTGGAAAGGTTTTCCTAATATTAATACTATTGAGTTTCTGTGTAAAGCAAGCTCAACAGAGAGAACAATAAGTTACCCTTTGAGTTGCATCAAATGCAGGGTAAACAAAGTGGGGTTTTTCACGATTACTCATAAGATTAAGTTGAATCCCTGGTATGTCAAAGTTTTTTCAGTTCTCACAGAATTAGTATTAAGTCAAAGGTAACTTTGGTAAACACTGTTATTTTTAGCTAAGGAATTTTATGTACTTTAAAGAATTATTTTATTGTAGTTGATATACAATATTATATTAATTTCTACTGCACATCAAAATTATACATATATATGCATATATATTCTTTTTCATATTCTGTCCCTTTATGGCTTATTACAGGATATTGAACATAGTTCCTTGTGCTGTGAAGTAGGACCTTGCAGTTTATCTGTTCTATATATAATAGATTGCATCTACTAGTCCCAAACTCCCAATCCATCTCTTCCCCAAGCCCCTCTCCCTTGGCATGACTGTGGAAATATAGCCTAAATACTCTAAAACAACCTCAAGCTTAAAGTCTAATGGTCCAGGTTCTACACTTGTTTCTGTTACTACTTTGAACATAGGCCAGTAAATTCTATTCTTGACTTCGGTTTTCCAATATTCACTGGAGAACAGATTTGCTCTAGCTGTTTTAAAAGGTGGTTGAGAGAATCAAATGAAACTACACAATCAGGGCAAGTTTTATGGGAGGACAACCAGTGCAGCTGCCTAGGGCCCTGCTCTCAGAAGGGCCAAGCCCTTGGTCTATTGCTCTCCCGTCACTGACTAGAAATGTTTAATAGAATCTTTGAAGTTGTGCTTAGTAAGAGAAAGTTGGATAGGAGAATGAACCTGAGCAAAGCAGATACGCCAGGTTTAAGCACACTCACATGCAGACTCAGGTCCCTGGGTACAGCAGCGATGAGCAGCAATGAACAAAAGCATCAGTGATAGCAGCAGTGTTCATGGCCACGGCAAAGGTGGAGAGTGACGGCTGTGCATATCGGCAGCCTCAAGACGAGAGGGGAGAGGTCAGCTTGCCCAGTCATCTCCAGACCCTGTCCTTAGAGCGTCTGTACCAAAACTAACTCTCCAGTCTGAGTGCTAGAACATGAAATACCTCCTCTTAAGCAGTAAACTAAACTTTGCCAGAAAATTATTACAGAATGAGACTGAGCACAGACATTGCAGTAAACTAGCAGTTCACTTCAGTTCAGTCACTCAGTCGTGTCTGCCTCTTTGAAACCTCATGGACTGCAGCATGCCAGGCCTCCCTGTCCATCACCAACTCCCGGAGTTACTCCAACTCATGTCCATTGGGTTGGTCATGCAATCCAATCATCTCATCCTCTGTCGTTCCCTTCTCCTCCCACCTTCAATCTTTCCCAGCATCAGGGTCTTTTCAAATGGGGCAGTTCTTCACATCAGGTGGCCAAAGGATTGGAGTTTCAGCTTCAGCATCAGTCTTTCCAATGAATATTCAGAACTGATTTCCTTTAGGATGAACTGGCTGGATCTCCTTGCACTCTAAGGGACTCTCAAGAGATTTCTCCAACACCACAGTTCAAAAGCATCAATTCAGTGCTCAGCTTTCTTTAGAGTCCAACTCTCACATCCATACATGACTACTGGAAAAACTGCAGCCTTAACCAGACATTACTTTTTTGCAAAGTAATGTCTCTTCTTTTTAACACTCTGTCTAGGTTGGTCATTACTTTTCTTCCAAGGAGCAAACATCTTTTAATTTCATGGCTGCAGGCACCATCTGCAGTGATTTTGGAACCCAAAAATATAAAGTCAGTCACTGTTTCTCCATCTATTTGCCATGAAGTGACTGGATCAGATGCCATGATCTTAGTTTTCTGAATGTTGAGTTTTAAACCAACTTTTTCACTCTCCTCTTTCACTTTCATCAAGAGGCTCTTTAGTTCTTCTTCACTTTCTGCCATAAGGGTGGTGTCATCTGCATATCTGAGGTTATTGAGATTTCTCCCAGCAATCTTGATTCCAGCTTGGCATTTTGCATGATATGCTCTGTGTAGAAATTAAATAAGCAGGGTGACAATGTATAGCCTTGACATACTCCTTTCCCTATATTGAACCAGTCTGTTGTCTCATGTCCAGTTCTAGCTGTTGCTTCCTGACCTGCATACAGATTTCTCAAGAGGCAGGTCAGGTGGTCTGGTGTTCTCATCACTTTAAGAATTTTCCAGAGTTTATTGTGGTCCACACAGTCAAAGGTTTTGGCATAGACAATAAAGCAGAAATAGATGTTGTTTCCTGAAACTCTCTTGCTTTTTCAATGATCCAATGGATGTTGGCAAGCTTGAACATCTGGAAGTTCATGGTTCATGTACTGTTGAAGCCTGGCTTGAAGAATTTTGAGCATTACTTTACTAATGTGTGAGATGAGTGCAATTGTGCAGTAGTTTGAGCATTCTTGGGCATTGCATTTCTTTGGGATTATGAAAACTGACCTTTTCCAGTCCTGTGGCCACTGCTGAGTTTTCCAATTTGCTGGCATATTGAGTGCAGCACTTTCACAGATCTTTTAGGATTTGAAATAGCTCAACTGGAATTCCATCACCTCCACTAGCTTTGCTCATAGTGATGCTTCCTAAGGCCCACTTAACTTCACATTCCAGAATAACTATGCTCCTGAATTATTATAATTCTTTAAAGGATTTGGAATCTCTGGTTTTCAAAACTTCTGCAGCATTGTAAATAACATCCCCAGAGACTTAGATAAAGGAATTAAATGTAAAGATTTTTACAGTCAACAAAAAAGAACCTTTTTCTCACATGAAGCTTCAGATAACCATTAACAAGGAAGACTATTTTAAAATCACTTTCCCTTGTAATTGAATATATTATACTATAATGTACAAACAAACATTCTTAATTGTTTATAAATCTTGAAGTCACTTTTGGTTTTTTTATATGACCCCTACAAGTCACAGGAAATATTAGAGAAAATAATAAAATGCCACTGTATGTATATTCACACTGACTATTAAGTTAAATTCACTTCTTATGTGTATAAAAAGTTAAATCTTTTCTAAAGAATTGTTCTTTAAGAATCATCAGCTTTAAATTATGTATTCTAGTGTTACCACTCTATAACATACTATTAACAGCTCCAGTAACACTTTCATTAATAGAAAAATTCTTCTTAAAATTGAATATTCAAGAATTATTTGCAGTCTTGCATTGATAGAAAATGAAATTTCTAAAAGTATAAATTTTGCTGACCTAATACATTTGCAGAAAATCAAGTCAGAAAAATTTTATGATTAATCCAGATATCACATGAATAAAGTATTGTTATTTACTTAAAATTCTGCCACCAATATATTACCAGTTTATTAGTCTAAGTTGTTACTCAGACATCATTATCCCCATTATGTTTTACAAGTAACAAACTGTTTTTAAAGAAAAGCCTTTTTACTTTTGTGCTTTTAATGACACTTTTATACTGCTCTTCTGAACAGGGAGCCCTGCATTTTCATTTTGCACTGGACCATGCAAATTATGTAGCTAGCCTTGGATATAATATAGTTCAGATTTTTGCCACAAATTTGCTGAGTCCTGTTTAACCAAAGTGGGGCTCATTTTTCTTTAAACATTTTAAGCATACTCATTACATGTTATTTATCCCACAAGTCTGCCTCCTGGATATTTGTTTCTTTGTGTGTTACATAAACTTTGATTAGTGTGTTTGTGTTCAGCTTGTATATATCTCTGACAAGCCTATGCATCATAGTTGAAATCTGCCCCTCTCAGGGAAATTTACATGTTTCTGTCAGACACCCCAGGATGCTGGTGGGCCATCATATTAATATGTTAACTTGGGGTTTTACAGTCCAGTCAAAACCTGTATGATGGCAGATCTGTGTTAAACTTTGTCAGAAAGTTTGCTTTATTACCCAGAACCCTAACAGAAAAAGATGTTTCCTTATCATTCCGTTTTCATGGGGATTTTTTTCCCTCAGTCCACATTTTCTTAAGGGTGTGGCCTTTCAAACATCCTAACTGCTCCTGGCCCTGTCTTTCCCCAGGTTATCTCCCAACTGAACTAAATGTTCAAAACCAGCATTTAGATGAAGAAGTCTTCAGCAAACCCAGGGAACCTTCACCTTCTGGTTTCAACCTTCTACTTAAAGATAGTCCCTTATCATCACAGCTACTCTGTGCACTGGAGATAATGTCGATGCCATTTTACATGCCTTTTAAAAGTGTTTGGGAAAAGACTAGCCTGTTTGACACAAGACCAGATAAGGGTCTTTGTATTCCATTATGTAATAAAGTGCTGAGTTAAACTAACCCTAAATTACAATTCCCTCCTTCCATCTTCCCTTCAGTGTTTGTTGAACATTTATTATATTCTAGACATACAATTCAAGGTGGGGAAGATACAGAGAGTTCACAGTCTGGTTGGGAAGATAGAGACCAAAACACAATTTAAATAAAACATGGTAATACAGTCAATAGGCTTATGGATGGGGTAGTATACAGGGTAGGTCAGCGAAGGCTTCTGGTAAGAACTGAATGGTAAGCCAAGTGTGGAAGGATGAGCACAAGTGAACTCCCTCTAGTGTTTGGGGGCAGGAGGTTGGGGCAGGGATGCAGCTGGAGTGAAGAATGTGATTCCTAAAAAAATGCAGGATCATAGTGACAACTGAAATTAAAAACCACAACCTGGGAGCTGTGTTTCAGTTTTATCTGTAGACACTGAGGACTATAGCCTGGGAGACCATCTCTCAGCTAGCTCTGAGGAACTGCTCCAAAAAGGTGGGGTAGCGGGGAGGTCAGCATGTACAGTAGGTGCCCTACAAATCTTCAAGTTATGAATTTTCAAAGATGGGAACATCTGCTCCATCAATGTAAGGCTTGAGTGAAATTGCAGCTTGCCTTCCATCTCCTATTGCTGACAATCCTTCAGCTCCACCATCTCCCACCTCCTCTCCCTCCTTCAGTCAGTAACTCTCCTTGCCTGTTCACTGGATGCCATTCCCTGCATGCCAGCTGTTACACTGTGCTTTTCAAAGTACTGTACTGTAAGACTAAAGATGTTTTCTTTATTTTTCATGTTTTCTGTGTATTATCTGTGTGAAAACTATTATAAATCTATTACAGTACAGTACTCTATAGCTGATTGTTATAGTTGGGTACCCAGGCAAACTTTGTTGGACTTATGAACAAATTGGATTTATGAATGGACTCTCAGAATGGAACTCGTTCACATGAAGGGAATTACTACGTGTGATTTTGAAGAAGGGGCATGTACATTCACACACACATCTTGGTAGACAGTTGCTGCTAGTTTTGAAGAACAGATATCTTAGTTAATGATTCTAGGACTTTTCTAAGTACAAGAAGATGCAAGAAATTGAGTTCATAACATTTTCTCCTGAAAAGATCTATCTGAATGCCTGTTCTGCCAGTTTCCCCAGAGCACAGAGTGTCTCATTCCGGATCTCAGTCCTGAACTCCTACTGGGGTAACTGGAAGGTAAGTCACTGCAGTGGCTAATGACTCAATCCTTGTAGAGCCAGATGGTGAGCAACATTCTTTAGTTGGCAATAGCAAATGGACAGAGGTAACAAACAACATGGTTGAAACAAGAGTTGACTGATCCAACGGAACAGCCTTGTTCTAGTCAGTTTTTATAAAGGATACTTAATATATCCATGAAAATAGGAACTATAATTGTCCGTCTTGTTCTCCTTTTTAAATGTTTCTTAACATAACCTAAGAAGATTTACTTTAACTTAAGATTTTATTTCTGTAACTTTACTACTTTTTTTGAATTTATATAAACTAAAACTATACCCTAGAATAACATGAGCTTTTAATAACTCAAGCATAAAAGTGTACAGCAAATTACAAATCACTTACAAATATAAGAACAATGTAGTTCTGGTGGAAATTAATCAAATCCCTTCTCTAGGGTATTAGTGAGCCCTTGGCCAAGCTGTCAAGAGAAATATTTTTGCCCCATTTCCTGTTTCTGTTGTCTCCATGCTGTCTCCCATCCAAATTGTATGTGGCTACAATTCTCATTGAATCAAGCTGGTCTGACGTCTTCCCTCATAGAGTGCTCAGTCCTCAATTCTGCAACCGTTCCAGGTTTCCATCTTAAAATACAGGATTTTGGCTTCCACTGCCTTAAGATTTGCAACAGAACATTTACTACTGCAAATTTATGCAATCGCTACTCCTGTTCCTCATATTTTATTGCAAAATCCCATACAACATGAAACCTATACGAGATGAGGTCCCTTTCAAGTTCAAATGGACTCTGTCCTATGACTTTAAGTAGAAAATTCTCCTTGTATTCAGATGGGTTACCCTGTGGCTACAGATGGTTAGAAAACATTTTCTGTGCTAAGTACTCTCCCCTATTACTCAAATGTCCTTTCCTTTAAATGTTTCTTCCCTCTCATTATAGATGGTCCATTGAAAAAGGAATTACTTATCCTTATAGCTGAATTGGCTTGAAATTCTACTGTTTAGTTGTTGTTGGGTCACAAATGCACTTTGAAATGGTAGCAGTGGTATACATAAATGCAAAGCACTGTTATTATATATAAATTACTACCTACATTGTATAATTCTTCTTCAAAACACACATACTTATATTAAAGTTCAATGTACACATTTTTTTTCCTACAGATTTCTGTGAATAGCTATATGATACTCAAGTTGTCAGGATTCATTTCAACCCAACTGAAATGTCATCAACTTTTCATTTTCTAACAATGTAAGTGCCAAATTACTGTGTGTTTAAAGATTACATGAACTAATGTGCTATAGAATGTTAAACGTTCGACTTGAAGTGTTTTTCTTAATCCCTTTAAAGCGCAACGTTATGATGTTTGCAGCTTATGTTAAGATACTTAAGTATAGACATTATGATACCATAAATATGCCATTTAATTCAAGCTCCAGCTCAAAGGACAGTCAATTCCTCTGACTGAAAATCTACACTCCAGAAAAATCAATTTATATCATATCAGAAAGATCACACATGGCTACTACAAGCACTTCTGTTATTCATATTTTGATCAGCCCCTGAGACTTTGATAATTAGCATAATATTTATCAGATTCTCAGAGCCAGTGTTTAGACCAATGAATGTTACATTAGGGGGCTTATTGGTGTTGTTCAATCACCAAGTCATGACACACTCTTTGTGACCCCATGGACTGCAGCACGCCAGGCTTCCCTGTCCCTCACCACTCCAGAAGTTTGCCCAAATTCATGTGCACTGAATTGGGCTGTCTTAGTGAAATTTAAATACATTTGAGACACATGGATTGGGTGAGACATGTTATTAAATTAAAGATATTTAAGCTATATACATTGGAAATTGAATGAAGCAGTTTGAATTTATTCCTTACTATCTGATGAACAGTGTGTAAGATCCACTGAGGGATGGTGGTAGGGATACAATTTTTTTAAAATAGTTAAAATCATACCTTTATGGTATAAAATGAACATTATCAAAGATTTTATTTGACTCATTAATTAATGAGAAAAACAGAAAGGGACTTGTTCAAAGAAGATTTTAAAGACCAGAAAAATAGATAAGTCCACTAGCTGTGCTAAAATGAATTTTCTTAATAGGCATAAAATTGGCTTCTTCTACTGTAGTAAATTGGCTTCTTCTTAAAGAGGTGGGCCTTACCTGCCTCCTCAGAAATCTGTATGCAGGTCAAGAAGCAACAATTAGAACCAGACATGGAACAACAGACTGACTCAAAATTAAGAAAAGAGTACATCAAGGCTGTGTATTGTCACCCTGCTTATTTAACATTTATGCAGAGTACATCATGCAAAATGCCGAGATGGATGAAACACAAGCTGGAATCAAGATTTCCATGAGAAATATCAATAACCTCAGATATGCAGATGACACCACCCTTATGGCAGAAAGTGAAGAAGAACTAAGGAGCCTCTTGATGAAAGTGAAAGAGGAGGGTGAAAAACTCAACATTCAAAAAATAAAGATCATGGCATCCAATCCCATCACTTCATGACAAATAGATGGGGAAACAATGGAACAGTCTCAGACTTTATTTTGGGGGCTCCAAAATCACTGCAGATAGTGACTGCAGCCATGAAATTAAAAGATGCATGCTCCTTGGAAGAAAAGTTATGTCCAACCTAGACAGCATATCAAAAAGCAGAGACATTACTTTACCAACAAAGGTCCATCTAGTCAAAGCTATGTTTTTTCCAGTGGTCATGTATGGATGTGAGAGTTGGACCATAAAGAAAGTTGAGCACCAAAGAACTGATGCTTTTGAACTGTGATGTTGGAGAAGACTCTTGAGAGTGCCTTGGACTGCAAGGAGATCCAACCAGTCCATACTAAAGGAAGTCAGTCCTAAATATCCATTGGAAGGACTGATGTCGAAACTGAAACCAACACTTTGGCCACCTGATGTGAAGAACCAACTCATTTGAAAAGACTCTGATGCTAGGAAAGATTGAAAGCAGGAGGAGAAGGGGACGGCAGAGGATGAGATGGTTGGATGGCATCAGTGAGTCAATAGACATGAGTTTGAGGAAGCTACAGAAATTGGTGGTGTACAGGGAAGCCTGGCATGCTATAGTCCATGGGACTGCAAACAGTCAGACATGACTGAGTGACTGAACTGACTGGCTATAACAAAGCAAAGTCAACTGAACCTCCCACTAGACAGAATGTATTTGCATGTGTAAAGACAGGCATTATTTGCATTACCATCAATTTTCCACAGGTTAACTTAGATATATAGAATTGCAATATAGCTCAAATACAATGAAAGACAGAAACTCCATAGAATCAAATAACCAAAAAAGTGTATGCTCTGAACAACATAGATCTCTATACTGAAAACATCAAGTATTGTCATCTATCTTGTACATATTATTATAAATTGGAAAGCTTATGATGCCTTAATTTCTTTCAAACTTGAGAACTTCATGGAGGGAATATTATGAAACATTGTGTGCAACATTCAAGTGGTGTTGAACTTTAAGTGTGTAGGTTGTGTACATTAATAAATGTTTGCATTGTTAGTTTTATTATTTGGGCCTGTATGTGTTTAAATGTATTTTTGTTTATCTTTTGGATGGTAAAATGTCCTTAAATTAAAAAAAAAAATAGTGTGCAGTGTATAATGCAGAGAGTAGTAAAATGTGATTTGTCATTAAAAAAGAATCTAATAATCTTTTGGTCTATCTAGAAGTCTTTCACAATTTTCCTTTTAACAGACCTATCTCCAACCACCGGTTTACAAGGATTTCTGGTGGTGTGAAATAGGTAACAGAAGACTGCTTCCAAATGCTGTCTACTTTTCCTTGGTCTATAAACTATTAATATCTTCCAAGACATTGGAAGTAACTAACGTAACTAAAGAAAGAGAACTTGACCACATTGAACTTACAGAACAGACTGTATTTTGCGCGTGCATGTGGGCTCACTCACTTCAGTCGTGTCTCACTCTATGTGACCCGACAGACTATAGCCTGCCAGTCTCCTCTGTCCATGGAATTCTCCAGGCAAGAATACTGGGATGAGTTGCCATGCCTTCCTCCAGGGTATCTTCCCATCCTAGAGATCAAACCTGTATCTCCTACATTGCAGGCAGATTCTTACTGCTGAGCCACTGGGGAAGTGCTATATTGTGTTCACTTGCTCATAAAAGTTGTTTTAAAATGTCTGTATCTATGATGAAATTTGTTAGGAGCTTACTTTCATTATAAGCTTATAGCAGGAATTTGGGAGATGACTAACCTGATAGCTCAGTTGGTAAAGAATCCGCCTGCAATGCAGGACACCCCAGTTCGATTCCTGAGTTGGAAAGATCTGCTGGAGAAGGGATAGGCTACCCACTCCAGTATTCTTGGGCTTCCCTTGTGGCTCAGCTGGTAAAGAATCTGCCTGAGATGTGGGAGACCTGGGTTCGACCCCTGGGTTGGGAAGATTCCCTGTAGAAGAGAAAGAGGCTACCCACTCCAGTATTCTGGCCTGGAGAATTCCATGGACTGTGTAGTCCACGGGGTTGCAAAATGTCAGACAAGACTGAGCGACTTTACCTTTCACTTTTCAACTTTCATCAACCTCAGACATTTTGGGTTATTGCCCTACCTACCAAAAACAGTCCAAGAGCTGTGCATATACAGATGAACTTAGATAACTTCACAACAGCCAGAAATTGATATCAAGGTTAGCTTTTTTTATTTTTTTCCTTTGAGAGAGGGTTATTAATTTGGCTTACCGATACTCAGAATTATCCTCTGTAAAAGATTTTTACTGACCTATAATGGTTATACCATATCCTGTAAGAGATAAAGTAACAGGTTTATTTTTGAGTCTTTAAAGCACAGCTACCTTTCCCTTGGGCTTCCCCAGTGGTTCAGTGGTAAAGAACCCACCTGCCAATGCAAGAGATGCAAGTTCGATCTCTGTGTTGGGAAGATCCCCTGGAGAAGGAAATGGCAACCCACTCCAGTATTTTTGCCTGGAGAACCCTAGGGACAGAGGAACCTGGCAGGCTATAGTCCATGGCGTCACACAGAGTTAGCCACTACTGAGTGACTGGATTTTAGCATCAGTGAGGGCCAAAGCTGGCTATTTATCCTTTATTTCTAGCTGTTGTACGGCATGGACCACTTCAACGTAAAGTAAGATGAACCGGAAAACAGAGTCTTTATTCTTCATCCATTCCCATCACGTCCCCCACGCTCAACCCCTAGTCTCGATACCCGTGTCACAACCTCCCGTTAGCCAGTGTCCTGAGAAGGGGGCAGTGGGAGGGTTGAGAGGCAGGTGTGGACCCTCAGGCTCTGGGTTCTGAGCCAACAGTTTGTGCTCTTTTTCAATAAGATATAGCACTGAACTATAAGATATTTTGGCAGTAACTCCACCAAAACGTAAACACAAAGGCTGGTGAGTAAGCTGCATTTGGCTCCTCCAGCTTGCTTCCAGAAGAATTTGAATTTCCACACACCTCCAAGTGAGCTCTTCAAGGCAGGCCTCAGTGAAAGGAGGTAAAACAAAGACTTACGACATATGGTTTATCTTTTCAGTAATTACATTTTCAAAT
This sequence comes from Antilocapra americana, assembly GCA_007570785.1. Taxonomy (NCBI): domain Eukaryota; kingdom Metazoa; phylum Chordata; class Mammalia; order Artiodactyla; family Antilocapridae; genus Antilocapra; species Antilocapra americana. The sequence continues at coordinate 5,264,978 of ML660213.1, forward strand.
GTAATCCTATACACTTTTTCCCCTTAAATAAAGTCTTGTTTAAAACCAAATGTTTCTCTGTTAACACAGAGTAGGCAAATGAGAGTCCACACGCGGATATTGAGATATTCAGTGGTTTCATGGTTTTGAAAAGTTTGAATTAACATGCTGTACTTGTGGCCTCCTGCAGAATAAGGCTGTGGAAAGGGAAAAGTGGTTAAGCACTAGGCTTGTGTCTTCCACATGGACAAGCTCTTTCAGGCCACACTCAACTGCAGAATCAGCGTTTTGGTGTTTTTTTTTTGTTTTTTTTTTTCAGGGAGGACAGAGAAACCTTGCAGCAGAATATTTGCCGCATGTCCACACCAGAATGGCATATTTCTGAATTCCAAGTCCTGAGAAGAAAACCTACTTTCAGATTTTCTTCCTCAGTAAAGGTAGCTTTCACAAAATTTTTATCTCTCTAAGGTCAGTCCAAAGGGGAAAACACATGGATTTTTAGAAGCTTTAAACCAGCTAATAGGACCAACTATATTTATGAATGCTCACATTCTAAATATATTTTCTGCTATTCTGGGGACATGATGAGATTCCCACATCTTTCCCATTACCTAAATTTTCTGTTCATGCGTCGGGGACCATGTTGCTCCTTTAGAGAAAAAAACATCCTCTCTGCTAAGGCAAATTTGTAGGAAATTCAAGACCAATAGGACAGGCATCCTACAGTGAACCAGAGCCTCAGAGATGGGCTGCTGGAAGCTGAGGTGCAGGAAAGCAGAGAACTTTTACAAGTCAAGGGAGTGCAGTGGGCATTGTGGTTTTGTTTTCTCAACCTCCATTCAACCCTTTTTGTTCTGCCGATGTAAGTGAACTGAAATCTACATTCTCCAGGCTCCTTAGCAGCAAAGGTTGAGGATACAAATTAGGTTCTACACTGAGATACATGCATTTGTCTGAGATTTAGCCAGGCTTCCCAGGTGATACAGTGGTAAAGAACCGGCCTACCAATGCAGGAAACACAGGAGACGTGAGTTTGATCCCTGGGTCAGGAAGATCCCTTGGAGAAGGAAATGGCAACCCACTCCAGTATTCTTACCTGGAGAATCTTATGGACAGAGGAGCCTGGTGGACTACAGTCCATAGCGCTGCCAAGAGTCAGACACAACTGAAGTGACAGCAAGCATATATGCAAACTTCCGAACCAAACATGAAAAAGAAGCCAAAGTCTTGCTGGCAAACCAGGTCACAGAGATGGAATTCTTGAGCCCCTTTTGCTGGCATATGCAGGAGTCCAGTGATGGATATCATGTCCCCTGGTAATCAAGAGTCAGTTATTGTGACAACAGAAGGGACTACAACGGTGTAACAGCAGCAATCTTTCCGATGCCTTGGCCACAACAATGCATAGTCCCATGCCAGGCCCTTGACTCCCAGTCCTTCACTGCTTCCAATAATTTTAAATCACTTTCTGCTTAAAACAGCTGGAGTGATTATGCTTCCTGTGCTCCACTCTGACCAACATGGAGAAGACCTGTGGTCATTAGGGAATGATCAACCACAGAAGGTTAGGAGCTACAGTCTCTACAAGTTTTAGAATTAGAAAGGTGTTTACACAGCCTCTATCCAGTCTAATTCTCTGCATTTTCAATGTTAGAAAATAAGATTTCAGAGACAGTATATGACTTCTGATGAAATGAATTGAGATAATGTACATAAAAAACAAAATGGAGGGAATAATTAAGGTATATTTAAGTTTGAATCCTAGTTTAGTTCAGTCGCTCAGTTGTGTCTGACTCTTTACAACCCCATGGACTGCAGCATGCCAGGCCTCCCTATCCATCACCAATTTCCAGAGTTTACTCAAACTCATGTCCATTGAGTCAGTGATGTCATCCAACCATCTCATCCTATGTCAGCCCCTTCTCCTCCTGCCTTCAATCTTTCCCAGCATCAGGGTTTTTTCAGTGAGTCAGTTCTTCACATCAGGTGGCCAAAGGTTTGGAGTTTCAGCTTCAGCATCAGTCTTTCCAATGAATATTCAGAACTGATTTCCTTTAGATGATCTGGTTGGATCTCCTTGCAGTCTAAGGGACTCTCAAGAGATTTCTCCAACACCACAGTTCAAAAGCATCAATTCAGTGCTCAGCTTTCTTTAGAGTCCAACTCTCACATCCATACATGACTACTGGAAAAACCACAGCCTTAACCAAACAGACATTTGCTGTCAAAGTAATGTCTCTGCTTTTTAACATGCTGTCTAGGTTGGTCATTACTTTTCTTCCAAGGAGCAAGCATCTTTCAATTTCATGGTTGCAGGCACCATCTGCGGTGATTTTGGAGCCCAAAAATATAAAGTCAGTCACTGTTTCTCCATCTATTTGCCATGAAGTGATGGGACCAGATGTCATGATCTTAGCTTTCTGAATGTTGAGTTTTAAGCCAACTTTTTCACTCTCCTCTTCAACTTTCATCAAGAGGCTCATCAGTTCCTCTTCTCTTTCTGCTGTAAGGGTGGTGTCATCTGCATGTCTGAGGTTATTGATATTTCTCCCAGCAATCTTGATTCCAGCTTGTGTTTAATCCAGCCCAGCATGTCTTATGATGTACTCTGCATAGAAGTTAAATAAGTAGGGTGACAATATACAGCCTTGACGTCCTCCTTTCCCTATTTTGAACCAGTCTGTTGTCCCATGTCCAGTTCTAACTATTGTCTCCTGACCTGCATACAGATTTCTCAAGAGGCAGGTCAAGTGGTCTGGTATTCCTCTCTCTTGAGGAATTTCCCACAATTGGTGGTAATCCACACAGTCAAAGGCTTTGGCATAGTCAGTAAAGCAGAAATAGATGTTTTTTCTGGAACTCTCATACACCAAGGATCCAACAGATATTGGCAATTTGATCTCTGGTTCCTCTGCCTTTTCTAAAATCAGCTTGAACATCTGGAAGTTCATGGTTCACATATTGTTGAAGTCTGGCTTGGAGAATTTTAAGCATTACTTTACTGGCATGTGAGAAGAGTGCAATTGTGCAGTAGTTTGAGCATTCTTTGGCATTACCTTTCTTTGGAATTGGAATGAAAACTGACCTTTTCCAGTCCTGTGGCCACTGCTGAGTTTTCCAAATATGCTGGCATATTGAGTGCAGGACTTTCACAGCATCATCTTTTAGGATTTGAAATATCTCAACTAGAATTCCATCACCTCCACTAGCTTTGTTCATAGTAATGCTTCCTAAGGCCCGCTTGACTTCACATTCCAGGATGTCTGGCTCTAGGCAAGTGATCATACCATTGTGATTATCTGGTATGAAGATAATAAAAATGAAGATCTTTTTTGCATAGTTCTTCTGTGTATTCTTGCTACCTCTTCTTAATATCTTCTGCTTCTGTTAGATCCATACTGTTTCTGTCCTTTATTGAGTCCATCTTTGCACGAAATGACCCCTTGGTATCTCTAATTTTCTTGAAGAGATCTCTAGTTTTTCCCATTCTATTGTTTTCCTCTATTTCTCTGCACTGATCACTGAGGAAGGCTTTCTTATCTCTCCTTACTCTTCTTTGGAACTCTGCATTCAAATATCTTTCCTTTTCTCCTTTGCTATTCGCTTCTCTTCTTTTCACAGCTATTTGTAAGGCTTCCTCAGACAGCCATTTTGCTTTTTAGCATTTCTTTTTCTTGGGGATGGTCTTGATCCCTGTCTCCTGTACAATGTCACAAACCTCAGTCCATAGTTCATCAGGCACTCTGTCTATCAGATCCAATCCTTTGAATCTCTTTGTCGCTTCCACTGTATAGTTGTAAGGGATTTGATTCAGGTCATACCTGAATGGTCTAGTGGTTTTCCCTGCTTTCTTCAATCTAAGTCTGAATTTGGCAAGAAGAAGTTCATGATCTGAGCCACAGTCAGCTCCCGGTCTTGTTTTTGCTGACTGTATAAAGGTTCTTCATCTTTGGCTGCAAAGAATATAATCAATCTGATTTCAGTGTTGACCATCTGGTGATGTCCATGTGTAGAGTCTTCTCTTGTGTTGTTGGAAGAGTGTGTTTGCTATGACCAGTGCATTCTCTTGGCAAATCTCTATTAGTCTTTGCTCTGCTTCATTCCGCACTCCAAGGCCAAATTTGCCTGTTACTCCTGGTGCTTCTTGACTTCCTACTTTTGCATTCAAGTCCCCTATAACAAAAAAGGGCATCTTTTTGGGGTGTTAGTTCTAGAAGGTCTTGTAGGTCTCCATAGAACCGTTCAACTTCAGCTTCTTCAGCATTACTGGTTGGGGCATAGGCTTGGATTACCATGATATTGAATGGTTGGCTTTGGAAACAGAGATCATTCTGTCACTTTTGAAACTGCATCCAAGTACTGCATTTTGGATTCTTGTTGACTATGATGGCTACTCCATTTCTTCTAAGGATTTTTGCCCACAGTAGTAGATAGAATGGTCATCTGAGTTAAATTTACTCATTCCAGTCCATTTTAGTTCACTGATTCCTAAAATGTCAACGTTCACTCTTGCCATCTCCTGTTTGACCACTTCCAATTTGTCCTGATTCATGGACCTAACATTCCAGGTTCCTATGCAATATTGCTCTTTACAGCATTGGACTTTGCTTCTATCACCAGTCCCATCCACAATTGGGTGTTGTTTTTGCTTTGGCTCTGTCTCTTCATTCTTTCTGGAGTTATTTCTCTACTTATCTCCAGTAGCATATTGGGCACCTACTGACCTGGGGAGTTTATCTTTCAGTGTCCTATCTTTTTGCCTTTTCATACTTTTCATGGGATTCTCAAGGCAAGAGTACTGAAGTGGTTTGCCATTCCCTTCTCCAGTTGACACATTTTGAATCCTAGAGCTGCCACAAATAAACCATGTGAACTTCTCTGTTCCTCAGTTTCTTTGTCTATAAAGTGAGGGCACTTGATAACCTGATTCTTCCCCTTCTTTTGTCCCTTTATTCATCATTATGGGATGCAGAGGTACCAGCTTAGACCCACATTTTCCTCATCACTAGAAATGCTAAGGTGAAAAGCAAACTCTAAAAATGGCCCCATGTCCTACTATACTTGTAGTCAATGGAAAAGCACAGAGCAATGAAAATCTGGGTAGCAGCACTGAGATTAGAAGAGCTACTCATCAGGAAGGAACAGTAAAAGAGGAGGAACAAAATTAAAATTGGGATCTGGAAATATTCATTTGTTGACTCTACTTTCTTGGGCTCCAAAATAACTGTAGACAGTGACTACAGCCACAAAATTAAAAGATGTTTGCTCCTTGAAAGCAAAGCTATGACAAATCTATACAGCATTTTAAAAAGCAGAGACATCACTTTGCCAACAAAGTTTCATATAGTCAAAGCTACAATTTTTCCAATAGTCATGTATGAATGTGAGTGTTGGACCATAAAGAAGGCTGAGCAGCAAAGAATTGATGCTTTCAAACTGTGATGTTGGAAAAGACTCTCTGAGAGTCCCTTTGACAGCAAGAAGATCAAAACAATCAACCCTAAAGGAAATCAACCCTGAATATTCATTGGAAGGACTGATGCTGAAGCTGAAGCTCCAATACTTTGGCCACCTAATGCAAAGAGCCAACTCATTGGAAAAGATCCTAATGCTGGGAAATATAGAAGGCAAGAGAAGAGGGTGACAGGACCAGATGATTGGATGACATCACCGATTCAATGGACATGAGTTTGAGCACACTCAGGGAGTTAGTGAAGGATAGGAAAGCCTGGTGTGCTGCAATCCATGGTGTTGCAAAGAGTAGGACATGACTTAGTGACAGAACAACAACTAGTAAAAGTCTGTATTATTCAACTCAAGCTGTCATAACAAATACCATAAACTGAGTGGCTTAAACAACAGAACTCTATTTTCTCAAGATTCTGGAGACTGAAAGTTACAGATTAAGATGCCAGCCAATTTGGCTCCTGGTGAGAGTTCTCATGCTGTCTTTTTTTTTTTTTTTATCCTGTCTTGTAGGATGGAATAACCTTCTCGCTATTTCCACACATGGTCTTTCTTTTCTGCGTGTGCATGCAGAGAGAGAAAAGGCTCTAGAGTTTGAACTTTGGGGCTCAGAGCAAAAGGCTTAGGAAAGCGTCCTGTTGCCGTAAACCATCTCTCCAATTCACCTGGCCCTCCTTCTCTGGGTTCCACATGCTATCCATAAAAATTCAGCTCTCCCTAGCAATTTCTCCTAAACTTTATATGTTCAAACCCATGCACGCGTTGACTTTGAGGCCAACACCAACAGATCCAAGATAGATTAAGTTTATTTAAAAACATATAATCTAATAAGAAGTAAAATTATAAAATAAATGAATAAGCCAACATTTATAAATAAAACAGACTAGTGCTCTTAGAGAAAATGAAACACTCCTTTCTTTGGGTTGATTGGTTAATTCTAATGGTAAAAAAAAAAAAAGTGGAGCTGGAATTAATCAATTATGCTAATGAGAATTAATTTTATCAGTGCAATAAAGTAGTCATTAAATAATGTCATTGAAAATATCGCTGACCTGTTTCTCCTTCAACCTTTCCCTGTCTCTTCTTTCTTTTACTTATTTATTTATTCAACATTCATTTCTTGAGCATCTACTGTGTGCCAGGGACTGTTTTCAGACACTTTAGGTATAGCAGTGAGTAAAAGAGAGGCCCTGCCCTCATTCTGGTAGAAAAGAGAGATAATAAACATGAAACAGGGGCATAAAATTAAGTTATACTAGAAATAAAATAAAGCAGGGTTGAAGGGACAGAGAGTAACTGGAAGAGGTTGGGTCAGGTTGATAAGATAGAAAGGGAAGTCTCTCTAAAGAAGACTCTATTGAACAACGACCTTCTTGGTTAGCAAGAAAAAGGCATGGAGAAGAGAATCCCGAAGGTGGGAAGAGCAGAGAATATGAGGAATAGCAAAGAGGCTGGTGGTGGACAGTGAGGAGAAGGGAGGTGGGATAATGATGGGTGGTAACATCACAGACATGCAGGGCTCAGACCCCCAAGACCCTTGTGAGTCACGATAAGGAATGTGAATTCCATTACCATCAACACTCTTCCATTTCCAACCATGTATTAAACATTCTTTGACAGAATCAGAACTACTCCAACATGGTTCTTTCTTTTTCTTTCTTAATCAGCAAGAATGCAGAAATGTAGTGATAATATATGCCATTATAACTAAATAGAACGTTAAAGATATTAAAATTCCTTAAAATCCATACATACACTCACACACACATTGAAAGGGTGTAGCCTTTATCTCATGGGGTTTTACCTATAGAAAGTAGACGATGTGCCCTCAGGCCCTTGCAAGGCCCATTGCCATCTGCTCCTGCAAAATCGTTTCCACAAACAAGAAAATAAGCCCCTGCCATACTATGTCCCAGGCTCCTAATTTCAGACCACAGCTGAAGTTAAGCACTTTGAAGACATTGGGTTTCTTTGTTTTTTAAAACCAATAAAATAACTAGTCCAGATTTTTTTTTTTTTTTTGCTAGGTTCTTGGGATGGCTCTGAAGAGAATACACATGACTTTTGGAAACCATAATCCTTTCCAGCCCCTAGAGATAGGGAGGAAGAGTCTAGTGGGTGCCAGAAAAGTGAGCTGAAACAAATTATGCAGTGGGCCTAATAGAAAACCCACCATGTGATGAAATATTCTCTCTCTTTTTTAATTTATGAAAACTTCTCCCTTGCTTGTTCCACACCCATCTCCCTTGGGGCTTCTCAGTCCATTTAACTGCATCATTTAAGAATTAATTTTTTTCCTCCATAGCCAAGGGTATTAACACAACAAGACAAAGATCAGCATCAATGTTCCATTGGTTCAGATGGATTTCCCTCAGGAATTCCTTTCCTCCTTATCCCAATGTGATTCTAAATAACATTCATCCACCCCAATTTTGAAATACAATTCATCCTATCCATTTACCTAAAAGTTAAGGATGCAGAGCAATAGCTAAAGTGAAGCTACCAGCTGACAGATGAGATCTTTGGAACATCCCCCAAGCTCTACTAAACAGAATATTAATTAATCCCACAGTCAGGGTATGACTTTAAATAATGTGGGAAAATAAACCTACTGTGGGATCATAGCCCATCCCTTACTCTCCCTGGATCTGTTAGTCCGTGTATAAGAAAATAATTAAATGGGAGGAGGAAGACAGCAATATGAACTAAGATGCTCATTGGAACATGGAAATGTAATGGTGAAAAATTAGAAACAATTTAACTTCCAAAATGCTAAAATCATAATAATTTACTGGATTTCACTAATAATGAAAACAACTAGAATTTGTAGAGCATATTACTTTATAAAACATTTGCAAATACATTGCCTGACTTGTAAGCAACCTAACAACAACAAAAAAGGACCAATTTTTGATTTATTTATATTTCTCCAATGCAGGAGATCTAAGAGACATGGATTTGAGACATGGGTTGGGAAGATCCCCTGGAGAAGGGCATGGCAATCCACTCCAGTATTCTTGCCTAGAAAATCCCATAGACAGAGGAGCTTGCAAACTACATAGTTCATAGGCTTGCATAGAGTTGGACATGACTGAAGTGATTTAAGCATGCAATTATATTTAGTAACTGATGAAATGAAGGCTCAGATAGGTTAGGTACTTTATTTCAGGCTTCCCTGGTGGATCAGACAGTAAAGCATCTGCCTGAAATGCAGAAGACCCAGGCTCAATCCCTGGGTTGAGAAGATCCCCTAGAGAAGGAAATGGCAACCCACTCCAGTACTCTTGCCTGGAAAATCCCACGGACAGGAAAGCCTGGTAGGTTATAGTCCATGGGGTCACAAAGAGTTGGACATGACTGATCAACTTCACTTCTACAGAGGTAGTATGTGACAGAGCAGAGACTCAAAACCAGCATGGTGTTTGGATCCAGGCAGGTTTGGCTTTGAATATTAGGTCTGCCATCTTCCATCACTGTATCTTTTGAAGGTTGTTCATCAGTATGGGCCTCAGTTTTCTTATCAGCAAAACAGGATGTTGAGTCTGTGATCAAGTGAAAGTGAAAGTCTCTCAGACATGTCCAACTCTTTGCAACCCCATGGACTATACAGTCCATGGAATTCTCCAGGCCAGAATACTGGAGTCAGTAGCTTTTCCCTTCTCCAGGGGATTGAACCCAGGTCTTCCACATTGCAGATGGATTCTTTACCAGCTGAGCCACAAGGGAAACCCGTGTGATCAAACAGGAGACTATATATCTAATGCAGTGCCTAGCATGTCATTGGTAGAAATAAATCCTACTTCTCTTCCCCTCTCTTTTATTTGCTCATCCCATAGCTTTTCTATTAACTAACCAGGCTACCTCTACTATCACTGGAACTATTAATAGCTACCAGATAATTCTATTCTCCTTATCTTCCCAGTATGGAGTGGTATATTTTCCAACAGGCCACCACTTAGTATCTCCTGTCCCAAAGCCACCCACACCCAACAGACAGAAAGAGAGAATAACCTCTGGCATCAGGGTCCATCGGTGCTTTTCCTTTGGACTCTGATTCTGAATTTCTACTTGTCTCTTTAAATCTATGGCATTTGCTGGTTCCTTAGACCAGTTCCCTAGTGTCAGAAAACGACTTGAAAACGTTCATGTTTCTGCATGTTTAAGGCTTTCTGAGTAATCTGGGTTAAAGGATGACTGAATAGCAAACAAGACTTGGATTACCCAGAATAATAAATTACCCAGGAGAGATTTACAGATTTATCTCTCCTGGAGCTATTTGTTCACATTCCCAAAACTTGTAACACCCTCAGGACCTTTCCCTTCTCTCCACAGAGAAGATGTGTTTATATTAAGAGCAAACATTTCTGTCCTTCTCTCAGGAGGGAATGAAGACACCTGTACAATCGTTCCTATACGAGCTCCAAGAGTCATAATTTCAGGGTTCCTCTTCTGCACTCTAGTCACCCCTCCCCTTCCATACAAGCCCACGGTGGCTGCCTTTATCATAGAATCCCAAGGGTGAGATGAGGCATAAGAAGACAAATCAATTCCCCTCTGATCCAGATACCATGTATTTACTCTAAGGATAAAAATGAATAAAATATAAAATATTATCTCCTTGGCTTGATTCCTTATCCATAGAAGCCTGAAATATCTTTCAGCTCCTTCCTGAGTCACCTTCCAATGCAAGAGATTCAGAGAAGTTGGGTTCGATCCTTGGGTCAAGAAGATCTGCTGTAGAATGAAATAGCAACCTGGTAGTCTTGCCTAAGAAACCACATGGACAGAGGACCCTGGCAGCCTACAGTCCACGGGTTCATAAAGAGTCAGAGAGGACTGAGCAAACACACATCATCATTTACAGAATCACTTCAAATGAATGCATGGGAAATATTCCTTTGATTATCAGTTCCAACCTGAGACAGGTAGAATTATCAGAAAAGCTAAATCTGCTTTAAGACCCTAAACTGAACCCTAAATGTCCTTTAGAGAGAATGGGAAAAACACAAGTCAGAGGAAATGAAAGGGTGAAAGAGACCTACCCAACTCACCAGTTACTATTAAATATCATACAAGTTCAGTTCAGTTGAGTCACTCTGTCATGTCTGACTCTTTGTGACTCCATGAACTGCAGCACACCAGGCCTCCCCATCCATCACCAACTGCCAGAGTCTACCCAACCCCATGTCCATTGAGTCAGTGATGCCATCAAACCATCTCATCCTCTGTTGTCCCCTTCTCCTCCTGCCCTCAATCTTTCCCAGCATCAGGGTCTTTCCAATGAGTCAGCTCTTTGCATCATGTGGCCAAAGGACTGGAGTTTCAGTCTCAACATCAGTCCTTCCAATGAACTCCCAGGACTGATCTCCTTTAGGATGGACTTGTTGGATCTCCTTGCAGTCCAAGGGACTCTCAAGAGTCTTCTCCAACACCACAGTTCAAAAGCATCAATTCTTCTGTGCTCAGCTTTCTTTAGAGTCCAACTCTCATATCCATACATGACCACTGGAAAAACCATAGCCTTGACTAGATGGACTTTTGTTGACAAAGTAATGTCTCTGCTTTTTAATATGCTGTCTAGGTGGGTCATAACTTTCCTTCCAAGGAGTAAGCATATTTTAATTTCATAGCTGCAATCACCATCTGCAAAGATTTTGGAGCCCAAAAAAAATGAGTATCATAAAAAAAGTATCATATCATAGCTTAGTAATTAACTATTTCAACCTAAGAAGGCAAAATGATCTCTCAGGCTGTCCACATATACTCTTGCCAGATCAGAAGAGCTTCCAACAAAATTGTGGTCCCAATGACAAAGAAATTGGAAAAAATTTATGAAGGATGTTGCTTGCCCTTTTGTATTTGGTTCTGCCAAGATGTTGAAAGCAAAAACTCTTCCTCAACCTAACTGTAATCAGAATCTTCGGGTTTGGCCAGCTTTTTTTTTCTTAATTTGTTTCTAGCTGTGCTAGGTCTTCGTTGCTGTATGGAGGCTCTACCTAGATGCAGTGAGCAGGGGCTCCTCTCCAGCTGTGGTGGCGGGCTTCTCACTGAGGTGGCTTCTCTTGCGGAGCATGGTCTCTAGGTATACATGGGCTCAGTAGTTGCAACACATGGACTTAGTTGTCCTAGGACATGTGGAATATTCCCAGACCAGGGATTGAACCCATGTCCCCTGCATTGGCAGGAGATTCTTAACCACTGGACAACCAGGGAAGTCCTTGGCAGTTTTTATCTGCCTAAGTGTTTTATAGTGAACCAAAATGATCTTCATTCAGAAACACACAGGAAGTCCATCTCAGTAGGATTTGGTTAGAGACTTCTGTAACCCTCTCAATATGCCCTTGTGGTTCCAGGTCACCACAAGGCTGGCTGAGTTAACTGAAGTCAGTCACATCAGCAAGAACAGCAGTGACTAAAACTCGAGCCAAGCAAGACTGATCTCCGTCTCCAAGCTCTGATGAGTTTAAGTTCCCAAGACAGCTTTGCTTGTCTTTCCTCTCAGACTTTAGACTTCTGGGGCCCTTCAGAGAAATCCTTGGTTGTGCTTTTATATAAAGCCTAGTGGGGTCCTGCTACTCAGCGCTATTACTGTTTTCCTGATCCGAAGCACAGCCTGCTGCCCTCCTGGCATCTCTTTGCTATCTACCCTCTGATGCCACCGCCTCCTGCTCTATTCAATCATTTCGGTATTTGACAAAAGGGAAAACTTGGAAAGCCTGGTTTCTCTTATTATCTCAAAGGTAGACTTATTCCCTGGCTTGGGACTAGCCATTCAACCATTCCAATCTCTGTGCTTTTAAAACGTTAGTAGCCAGCCTGGATTGTCAACACAGAGTTCTCCATATTTCCAGGGAAGAGCTTTCAGTAAATTGTGAAAACCCTTTGGAAATGTTAGTTTATCCAAAGCAGGCAAATTCCAACCATGGAGAGGCTAATCCCTTCATAAAATAGCATAAAAATACTGAGACACTAAGTTTTAGGAGGATGCAATCTGACCCTAGATAGATTGTTCTGCCCTAAACCCCAACCCATGTCATGAGCCAAAAAAACCTTAATAATTAAATGCATTTGACTAATACAGTGGCAAAACCAACTTCCTGACAGATGAAAATAATATCTACCCCCCCCACCCACCAATGGTTTTATTCTGTTTGCGTGATAGCATGAAAACTACCAGGGCAAAGTTATTTCATGGGGTAATTGACCAGTATGCCAATATACCAGAATCACCATTTTTTCACTTTCTGCAGAGCAATAGAAAAGATCAGTGTCCTGCCATTTTGTGACATTAACAGTACTGGGAATATCAGTAAATTGAATTTACAGGTAGAGGCTTTTGGATCATAGCGACAATCATTTCTGCTCATAATGTTAAGCAGTTTGGTTGCATTGAGAAAGGCTGATTGTTTCTATCTTATCTGATTCTGTCATAGCTGTAGAGTTGGCTTCTGCTGGGGGTCTGGGATCTGGGGAAACTAACCTCTTTGCTCTTTGAATGTTAAATCACAGAAGACTGAGGGTCCCACCCAGCTCACTTTGAAGGAGCATTAGGCAGTTCTTACTCTTTACTGGATAAGAAATTATGTGAACAGCTTACACTCAAATTAATAACGAGCATGGTCTCCATTCTACAGTGTATCCATCTACGGAATCCTGCTCCCAGCTTCCATGATTAGGTGGGCTTTGGTTTTAAATGACAGCATCAAGCTACCCTATTCACTTGTATCAGTCTGGGAAGAGTAGGCTGTGTTTAAGCCCAATGCAAGACTCTTTTATCGGCTGTTTTATAAGCTTAACATTCCCTTCCCACCCAGAATGGCCAGTTAATATCCCAGGGCTAAATGCTTGGAGAATTACTCTACCATATGGAAGTAGCAAATGAAGAACATAAAAAGCAGAAAGATCTATGCCCTAGTGGATAGTAGTCTCAAATTCACTCATTATTCATATGAAAGCAAGCAATCCAGGGAACAGGAGAAGGTCAGAGGGGTCCGTGGAGGCCATGCCTTTCCAACACTCTCTGTTTTTCCTTGGGCAGCATCTAATTGCTTCTGTACTGCTTACACTGGAGGCTGCGATTCTATTCCAAATATTTGCTATTTTCAGAAAGGAAAAAAGAGTTCCTGGTGTATGTTCTGTATATAAATGGTTGAACTTCAAATACTATTCAAGCTGCTGGCAGACAATGTTCTGGCTGAAGTGGGTTTCGGGGCAAGCTTATGTTGCCCTCACCCCCAGGGGTTCCTTCCCTCCTGGAGAGAAAAAAAAAAGAGCTAATTTTAACCCCAAGGTTTGTTTGTCATTTTCCAGTGGGGTGTGCTTCTGGAAAATGGTGAAGAATAGGGGCCTGTCAAATGCGGTAGAAATATTTTAAAAAGAAGTCATACTCCCTAGATCTCAGGAAAATAGAAGCATGAAAAATACCTCCTTCCCAATCATGAAGGCATGTCTTTTATTTTCTCCCTTCCTTTTTTTTGTTTTAGGATATTTTTTTTTAATATCCAGAGTCCACCCGTATAAAGGTAGCTTATTGGAAGGTCATCGTTCTACTCCAATCCTCCTTGTTTCGAGGAAATGTCCGCTGTCTTCAGAATGTCCACTGCCAGTTACTAGCCCTAGTTAGCATATACCTGCCGAGGTCTGGGAAACTGCCCTAACTTCTTGATACCAAAATCCTCAGTGCTCAGGGACAGTCAAATCAAAAGCTATAAAATTGGGGAAATGAGAAGAATAAGCCTTCTGCTCATGTTCCAGTAATGTACAGCCTTGCCAAGAAGATAGTATCTATGCATATCAAACAACTAATTTAAAATACATAACCATATATTGAGAGAATGTGAAGAAGCTCTGAATTCACTACATTAAGACCTAGTATTGGGCTGGTCTAAGCCTAGGTTCTGAAGTTCTACAACCAGCAATTAGGAAATGTTATAGGGGCTCTTCCTTGCTTAAGAAGAGCCTTCCTTGCTTCCTTCATAGCCATACATCAGTCCTTAAAAGATGAGCAAGAGCCACACATTTTTTGTTTAGTTAAAAAATTCGCAGTACTCTGGGGCTTGTAATTTTCTTTGTCTAACTCCTTAGATTCTGTGAAGGCTTCATATACTGGTATACACAAGGCAATTATATTATCAGACAAAAGGATCTCTCCTTTTTAAAATTTCAGTCCAGCAAGTAATAAAGTGATGCATCTGGGCTGGAATTCTCTCCTTCGTGGGACTGAACATTAATCATCCAATGAGCTGGTCTGTTCTTCCTCAGATCAAAGTTTAGTGCACCGAAAGCAGTATTCTCACACATGAGAGCTGAACAAATTTTGACCACCATGGTCTGCCTACAGAACAGGATGGGGTTTTTCAAATAGGACTATTCATGAACTCACAAGTTCTACACTATGTCTGCCTTGGGTTTATTAGTACAGTGAAATTTTGATGGATTTAAAAATACATATAAATAGCCGTAGTAAAAAACCCATGTAGCTTTCACCCACACATAAACTGAAGAAACTCATAGGCACCAGTGCTATGAGTACAAACACACCCAATTGGCTTTGTTTGGTGAGATGATGATTTCACTCTTGGAAGCTCTGCTGCTCTTAGATATGCTAATTTTTTTCTTCTAATATAAAAATTTTACATTCAAAAAAGTAAGACAATAGCTTCTCATTAAATTATGCTTCTATTAATATACATATGAGAAAAAGGGAAGCAGCTTAGGTTAGAAATAAAACATATAAACTTCAGTGGAGGCAAAGTACAGAGACTTATGAATTTTCTAATGAATTTTAGCCCAACAACCTTGATCACGGGGCTTCCCTCAAAGCTCAATTGGTAAAGAATCCATTTGCAATACAGGATACCCTGGTTCAATTCCTGGGTCAGGAAGATCCACTGGAGATGGGATAGGCTACCCAATCCGGGATTCTTGGGCTTCCCCTGTGGCTCAGCTGGTAAAGAAGCCACCTGCAATGTGGGGGACGTGGGTTCGATCCCTTGGGTGGGAAGATCCCCTGGAGAAGGAAAAGGCTACCCACTCCATTATTCAGGCCAGGAGAATTCCATGGACTGTATAGTCTGTGGAGTCACAAAGAGTCAGACACAACTGAGCAACTTTTACTTTCAACCTTGATCACACAAATGCCAAGTGTCTCTGTTAACACCATAGTGTGAGATAGTCAAGATAGAAAAAGCAAGACAGGTAAAAGAAAGTTAAAAGCAGCAAGAAGAAGTGGAAAAATGAAGGAAGGTGAGAAATAAGAAAATTCTACTGATATTAAGGAGTTAACAGCTTCCAAAATTCAGAATCCCTGAACAATTCAAGTTCAGGGATCATGAATAAGACAAAGGCTTGAACCTCGGGTTTAGGGGGAGGGATAAGTTATATGAATTATCTGAATTTCATATAATTCATGCCTTGGGTTTAGTGGTAGGGATGAGTTATATGAATCATCTGAATTTCCCAGACCTTGTGGTCCATTAAAGAAAAACAACTTGTTATCTTTAACTTTTAAGCACTGAAAGAACCTTAGAAACTTCCTAGTTTCAACCCTCACATTTTACAGATAAATTATGACTCAGAGAAATAAAGTGGTTTTACAGAGATCTTTCAGCTGATCGCTGGAGGATCAGGGCCTAAATTCCACATCTATTCCCCATGTTTACTTCCACTAAACGTGTTTCTTGAATTTTGGTGGACGCTATAACCTCCCGTCTTTTTGTGTACCCATCTCCTTCATCCCCCACTCCCCATCCCACGATTACATGCCCCATCCCAAACACACACATACACTTACACTTGTGAAATATGAATTCTTCCTTAGTTAGGATGAGTTGGCAAGAAATAACAGGGAATATATTTTGATAACCCAAAGCTTGCAAACTGAATACAAATGCTATGTAAATGACGGTATGGCACTCCCAGCTATTACATATGCCTGAATGTGACCTTTGGGAAACTCCTAATGGAATTCGCCCATTTTCTTCACTCTGAATCTACCAAACAGTTGCACAACACAAACCCAGCTGTGTGAGCCAGCCCTGTAGGGGAGCAAATAGCCGTGGGTCTGGGACACACTTCCCAGTAGGTCCATGTGTTGAAGCAATCCTGCTGTTGTCACCCATGAATGGGAAATAGCTGTAAGTTTTGTCAAAATCTGGGAATTCAGTAGACTTCCTCTAAGTCACACAACAGATCTGTAAGCCCTTGGGTTCCAGTGCTTCACCTCCTGAGCACTGTCATCCCCCACCCACATCTCCAACTTCTGATCCCATCATCTGACACAGACCTCTCTCTTTGTTTCCACCCTTCACTCCAAGACAAATCCCACTCACTGACTGCTTAAGGCCAAAGTGAAATGGTAAAATAAATTCCTTCATTCTAAAAATTTTAATGGGGTTTACAGGATGCAGTCTGCACAACTTTGTATGAACATGACTCTCATTGACAAGCCATCAGAGGAACTGGAGCTTTGAGATGTTTTCTAGTGACAAGGATGCTCTGGACAATTGAAACTGGATGGGTAGCATAGTGGAGAGCAGGTGGAATGGTGTCTATCCTTAAAACATCTAATAATAGAATAGCAAAAAGCAATCCCAGGATTATAAAGGCACCCATGCCTGCTAAATAGAAGGGGAAACTTCAATTCTTGGCAAAGAAGGATACTCTAATGAAATAAACTCCTATATGCTCTTATTTCAACAAAGGTCCATATAGTCAAAGCTGTGATTTTTCCAGCAGTCATGTATGAATGTGAGAATTGGATCATCAAAAATGCTGATCACTGAAGAATCGATGCTTTCGAACTGTGGTGTTGGAGAAGACTCTTGAGAGTCCCTTGGACAGCAGGGAGATCCAACAAGTCAATCCTAAAGGAAATCACCCTGAATATTTATTGGAAGGACGGATGCTAAAGCTGAAGCTCCAATACTTTGGCCACCTAATGTGAAGAACGGACTCACTGGAAAAGACCCTGATGCTGGGAAATGCTGAAGGCAGGAGAAGGGGACAACAGAAGATGAGATGGTTGTATGGCATCACTGACTCAGTGGACATGAGTTTGAGCAAATTCTGGGAGATAGTGAAGGACAGCGAAGCCCGGCATACTGTAGTCCATGGAGTCGCAAAGAGTCGGATATGACTAAGCAACTGAACAACCTCAACACACTGTGATTTTGGTGGAGCTTGAATGACCATTTGTTCAGATACTTCTGGCAGGCATTCTTCCAAGGAATGCTGACCTAATCCCTGAATCCCTCCTAGCTCTCCACACCTGTGACTATAGAAATCCCTCTGATGGTTGATTGAGAGCAGGAGAACATTAAATGGGTTTGGAAAGGATCAGATTAACTGATCAACATAGGAATTAAAAACGGACTCATTAGCAAAATGTTCCAGCCAACTATGGAGTGATTCTGCAGCTCACAGTGTACATTGTAGCTAATAAAACCTTCAAAGATCTTCTATAATGAGTAGATAAGAATATTTTATAAATATTATACCAGAAATGTGTTTGACTTTTCAAGGACATGTGCATACTTTAAAAGCTTATTCCCTTAGGTCATACAAACAGTAACTTTTAACAAAAAAAAAAAATTGGGAAACAATAGTCCTTACTTCACAGAGGCCATGAGGTTTAAATGAAGTCATGTGTAAAAACTTCAGGGCAGATCTTCTAGCTGAGTTAGTAAACAATAAATATTAAATATTTATCTTATTTGCAATCATATTTGATTTTCTCAGTAAGCTGTTTCTTAGTCTATGGTGCCTAGATAGATAACACACTCTAGTTCAGAAACATTGCAATTCCAGGTTTCCAAAGTTTCACTACATGATCTTGATCTTCATTATACTGAGGAACCTTCACACTGGACACAGTATCGTGTACATATCAGATGATTAGGCATTCAGCACACAAGTATCAGTGTCTCTTGGTATGACCCAGTGGGTATAAACTAAAACGAGTTCTCAAAGAGCTCTGTTTTTCTAAGAAAATAAATAAAACTTCCATTAAGGTAGAATCAACGGGACAAGTAGAAAGAACTGGGTCAGAGAGACTTCATACACAGATTTCTGTGTGTGACTAATTTAGTGAGTTAGTGTTGCCTTGCAATTTGCAGTGATTTCCAGCTGGCTTGGAGGAGAAGAGAATTTAAGGCCAAACATTTGGTGAGTTTCCTAATGAAAGAAATTAAACAATAGCTGCTCTGGCTTTTTGTAAGCAAAGATGTGTTAGAGTTGAACTCCAGAAAAAGAAGCAATTCTCACTGTCTTCCATATTCATGAATCTATAAGGTCGGACCAGGGTGAACTCACCCAAACATCTCTGTGACTTCGCTTTCTCTTCACCAAGCCAGAAAAGAAACAATATACACTGAGAGGGGCTCTTAAAAAGTGACTTCTGAAAAGCAAGCTATAGACACTTTTTACCCACAACACAAAGGCACTTATTGCCCAAAGAGAAATAGGTAAATGCCCAATCAGCTCCCTTCTAGAATGCAAGACCGAAGAACTAGAAAGCCTAGATAGTTGGAGGACTCTGGACCAAACTCAGACTCATGGTATGGTATAACTCAGTTTAGGATTAACATCCTTAATTGACAATCTAGCAGAGCTCTCCATTCCAGGGAGGAGCCCTGAAGTGACCACCTGCATTTCCTCAGCTAAAGTCTGCACAAAGAAAAACTGAAAAGATGAGGTTCCATCTTTGCCTGTTCCTGGATATCAATTCTCAGGAATGGTCCGGGACATCCAGTGGAGGTATTTTTAAACCCAGAAGAGTTAAAATGGTCTCTGGCTATGTCCACTTGACAGGTCATGCATTCCATTTTACCCAGTGCAGAAAAAAACCCAAAAAACAAAACAAAACACTGCCCACAACATACACAATGCTCCTCCTTGCAGCATAAATGATCCAGTTTGAAATCACAGAGCAGATGGCAATCTCTTGGTGACATTTCCTATGATGACAATACTGACGGTTCCTCAGAGTCTCAATATTTTAATATACTGATGAAATGGGGTATGTAGTAAGCACACTTCTAAATGGCCCCCAAAGGTTCCTATCCCAGGATTATATTATTTTATAATCCCTTTCCCTTGAGGGGGGCATTACCTGAGAATAGCAAGTGATGGTCACTCCATTAGACAGCACTCCATATGACTCCACTGCAAGACTAGAGGAAAATTTTCCTGTAGACTTTAAAGAAGTTCCCTACCTTGTGCTAAGAAAGTCACGTGGCTAGGACCTGAGGGTGGCTTCTAGTCACTGACAACAACCTTCAATCGACAGCAAGAAAGTAGGACCTCATTTCCTATAATCACAAGGAAAAGAATTCTGCCAGCAGCGTGAATTAGTTTGGAAAGGAACTCTGAGTTTCAGAGGGAACACAGCTCAGATGACACTGAATTCAGCCCTATGAGACCCTAAGCAGCAGACTCAGTGAACCCATACATAGACTTCTGACCCATGGAAACTATGAGATTATAAACATGCACCATTTTAAGTGGCTTAGCTTGTGGCATTTATTATAAAGTAATGGAAAACAAATATATATCACCCCAGCTGAGTGTTCCTATGTCCTCAGCTACCAACTCTATGGCCTTGAGCAGGTTAAATAACTCTCTGAGTCTTCACTTGGTCATCTCCAAAATTCGAATTACAAACAAATCGGTTCAATTACTCGCATACGTTGGAAGCTAGAACAAAAGACAGAAATTATTTATGAAAGATCTTATTTTGAAAATCGTAAAGCACTAATCAAGTAATTGGTCATCTTCAGTGAAAATCTTTGAAGTTCATGGAAATGGGCTGAAAACAGGGCCTTACATTCTGGATCTAGCCCTTCAAACCAGGAAAAGATTATGAGAACCCAGCTCCCATGACCTGTCCCCAAAACAAATACCAGAGGAGGTTTGAGTGCATCCAGTAAAAGGTGTAAACATGGAGAAACTCCCTCTTTCATGGAAACTCACAAAGCCTTACCCTACAAATGATCTACTTGTCCACAACAGTACACATTACTGGGCTGTGTGCTATTTGTGTGTGGATAGAGACAAACAGTACCCAGGTTCTCTTTTTAAGCCAGGTAAAGTACCTAGAAGATACAGATAAGAGATGAACAAATAATAATAGGATGGAATGTTATACCAGGTGGCAGGCAGACCAGTGAGTGAGTACAAGGGAAAGTAAAGAAGATGAATACCCACTCTTCGCAGGGATATTCATGTCCCTAGAGGAAGACAGGCTTGAGTTGATTCGGACAATTGGTGGCGGCGGTGGTTTGGTCACTATGTCCTGTTCAACTCTTGCAACAGTATGGGCTGTAGCCTTCCAGACTCCTCTGTCCACGGGATTTCTCAAGTAAGAATATTGGAGTGGTTTGTCATTTCTTTCCCCAGGGGAACCTTCCTGATCCAGGGATCTAACCCAGGTCTCCGGCATTGCAGGTGGATTCTTTACCAACTGAGCCACCAGAGAAGCCAAAAGGATAATTAGGAGTAATTAAACAGACAAGATGGGCAGAGGACAGAGGAAGAGGCATTTTAAGGGAAACAGTTGAATTAAAGACATAGGAATTTAAGAATATGGCCCTCTTATGGTCAAGCACCTTACTGTCATCTGACTTCATAAACAAGAACATGAAGATACGAGAGCAAATTAGACTTGAGAATCAGGAAAGATCAAACCATAAAGGAACTTACACTCTCTGTTGAAGAGTTTGGTATTCATTCTGAAGGCAATAGGAGTTCTTGATGACTTTTAGACAGATTGACATTTTAAACTTGGACAGCATAGTGGATAATGGATTTGAAAGAGGAAAGAATCCTCTTTGAAGGTAATCTGAATACCCAAGTAAGAAAAGATCAAGATGTCAGTGCACACGAATAGAAGGATGAATTGAAAAGCCAACAAGGAGGGAGTACAAGCAGGGCTCAGTTTTGGCCGGAGTGAACTTAGCAAGAAAAGAAGCCATAGTTGAATCAGGCTTCTTTACTGGATGGGCAATTGCAAAATTCATGAGTATCTTCTAGAAGGGAGAGAATGTAGGTAAGGAGTTCAGGAGCATCTCAAAACGTGTCAGGATGTAGGAGAGGAAATTATTTATATAGGAAGAAACTTAATTTATGTCTTAGGTCCACTGAGCCAAAACTTTACCCAGAAATTTCTCCTGACCAGGAAGAGTGGTTAAGGTAGTATAAGTCCTTTCTGGAATTAGGACAGGGCGGTGTTGCAATGTATCCCCTGATACCGTGACTGGTGGGGCAGCTAGATATTCAGTAAGTACATCGCAGGTCCGTTTCTTGATGGGTATGTCCTCATCATGGTACAAATTAACTGTAGGCATTTAGAAGGCAGAATCAAGAATTTGTTGACGGATTGGTTTATTGGCTAAGGAGTTTAAGGTAAGTGTGGCTTAGTTCAACACATATGCACTCTTTTAAAAGGAATTATAGTGTCAGATAACAAAAGAAATTTTAGTCTTGAAAGTTACTCTTTCAGTAAAGGAAGGGTGAGGGCTCAGAAAGATTGTCAACATTTTTTTTAATTCAGTTTTTAGAACCACATCATTCAAAATGATGTTTTCAATTATTCTTGCTTTTAAATTAAATTTTACCCGAAAATAAATACCCTCTACCACTTTTAGTGCAAACACTCTGTAAAAGGCACTGAGAATGTGGAATCGATTTTTAGATGGTGCATGAGACTTTGTACTCGCCAAATCACACCACTCCTTCTAAAACACATCTCAAGTTGGTCATCTGCTGGGAAGCATTGTTTCATTTCTGTTGGTCCTGCTCCAACCCACCAGCAGTAACCTGAAGCCACCTTTCTCAGTATTCATTGCTGCGGTTTTTGTATATATCTGCCTCATGTCTAATTTTTTACTGAATATGTTGACTCTCTTCTATCTAGCAGATTGGGCCTGACTTCATTTTTTACTAAGTACCCCCCAAAACGTGGTCCTGTCATCATGACAAATTAACTAGCCTTTGTTTATTATTATTCTAGCAATAAACAGACTGAAAACCTGCATCCAGAAAGATGTGTTTTTTTTTAAAAATTATAACATTTTTTCCCTAACACCTAGAAATGGATGTTTTCTTTCTTTTTTTTTTTTTCTCTCTTTTCCATTATAGTGGAAGGAGGGGACAAAGGGACCAAAATCTTCTTGGATTTGGAATAGTGGAGTTCAAATTCCCACTAGGGGAGAGGCACCCAACTTTCTGAGACCCACAGATAAAGCATATCCTGAAGGTGGGGGTGGGGTGGTAATGAGAATTACCCATTAATAGGATTACTATCAGTGGTGAAACCCGAAGAATGAGGACGAATACAGAAGAATGAGCAGGTAGGTAGGCTGGTCCCTTCAAGGGTCAGATCCAAAACAGAGTCAGATTTAAGGACAGGTTACTGCAATGACAGTTGCTACAATTAAACAGAAGACTGCATCTCACCCTTTTAGGTGGATCTCAGATCATTTTGACCGATGGAGGCAGGTAGACTTAACTGAGGGAACAACCCCCAGAGCTCATCTTTACTCCATGCAACTCCAGGAGCTATGCAACCAAGACTAACTCAATTTTATTTTCACATGGCAGGTGAGGAAACACAGGCTGTGGTCTCTTACAGAAGCCTATCTGTGACTCTGCTTACTTTATTATAATCCTGTTCTCATTCAAGTCAATACAAGCCAGCCAGCAGGTGCTCGGTCCCCAAATCACTACCAACTTTTATTTTCAGTTTGAGATTCTACATCAGTGATCCCGTTCCCTAATTCACCACCAAAGCTTTGGCTAGGAGATTTATTTATTCAACAAATAGTTGAATGACTTTTGGGTTGGAGTGCTGGGAGGCAGGGGCTAAAAAGAAGAATGCAGTTAACTAATTGATGCTCCATCTTTAAGATATACAAAGAGCTTGACTGTTTCCTACCTGGATTTATTATAATTTATGATCATTCATTCTTCCTCTTCCTGATGGTCCCAAAGCATAAGAACTTACCATATGTCTCATGTTTTCTAGGATTCAACCATTTCTCTTTTCAAATATTTCTTTTGAGTTTTTTTTTTTTTTTTTTCTTTACAGTGTTGGAAGCCAAACACAATGTGGCTTCAGATGGCTTGGGCTTTCCTCTGTGAAACTTTTTCTCCAGCGCTGGACAAGAGGAGGCCATGCTGGAAAGCTCAGCTTACATAACCTCATTTGACAAATATGATACATGCCAAAAACTTGACATTTCACAATACAAACTTTTTATGGAGCAGCTTTATGTTTCAAGCACAGTGCAGCATTCAAAGAACATGTGGTCATCCAACCACCTCCCCAAGTCCCAAGGGTTCTGTTAAAAATATATGGGGGGAGAAGCAAAGCCCCCACATCATGGCATCAAATCCTCTGCGCAGCCTCTGATTCCTTCCTCTTTCCTTCTGTGCTCTCTGGAGTGGCCCAGCTGATACCCTTGGAGATTCGCTTCAGCACCACTCCCAGGGGCTGGGAAAGCCCCACCTTTGATCTGAGAAGGAGTGCCCAGAAAGAGGTCTCCAGAGCAGCCAAGTGTGACAGAATAGTCATTAGCTCAGATGAGATAATGAATGAGAAAATGCTTGGTAAACCATAAAATCCTAAGTGTTAACGACTGTCTTATTATTGTTAGTAATTTATTTATTAGTATTGTTACTACTAATAATGACTCACCAAGCTTCCTGTTCAGAGTTTCAATTGAGGCTACAATGCTTCAAAAAGGTATGGCATGAAAAGCTGCTGAAAAAATCAAGAGGAAAATGTAATCCACTGCTGCTCCAGTCTCTGAGAGAAGCTGTGTTTACAAACATCCCCCAGGACCCTTGCTAACTCTTAATTTTCCATTACTGAAATGAGTTTTCTTTATCAGTGATAATACAGCCGTGTATCCCTATTGAGAAAGAACATTTACTGTTGATGTTTGTCTACAGTAATCCTATTGTGAAAAGACCACCCCTCCATACCTGAAGGAAAGACTTTGGGACTGAAAGACCACCTTCCTCCCTCCCCCCAAACTTATGAGCTTTTCTCAGATCCTTCACCTAAAGTTCTCCAACTATTTCACAAGTTGGAAATACCCAAAAAAAAAATTTTTTTTAAAGAATATGATTCAATCAAAAATCTGAGTAAGCATATGTATTTGGCACTGAAAGATGTGGAAAGCTGAGCCTGAAGCCAGGAGGTGGTTACTTGACTCTGCCCATAATTCTACATAGACAGTTACATGCAGTGAACTTGGGGGGCTCCAATGAGTATAATGAGAAGCACTTTCAAATTTTTACTTTTGAGTATTTTTCAATAAATAAGTCCATTTAAGCTCCAATGGAACAGTCTGCCAAGCTATGTTTTCAACCAGGACTTTAAAAAGAAAGAAATAAAAAAGAATAATTTATAATGATCAAAGATAAAGTAAAATATTAGTCTAGAAGAAATGCAATTTCAGATTTAGAAGTTGGTTTTATGAGGGAGATAATCCTCCCCTATTTTTTCCAGGCCTATAAATGCAATTTTTATTTTATTTTATTTTTTTCCCTAGCCCTCAGTTTCCTACAAAGATTGAACATGGGGAAGATTATTTCATTTATTTTCCAGGGGGATACTTGGCAATAACATTTTGCAGACCCACCTTATGCTATTTAGAAGCATAAGTTGGAAACACCCTGCTAGCTGCTGCTTGTCAATGGATCTAACCTTCTACTTTTTATGAAGACCAAGCCCTTCTGTATCTGGGGACAATCTGTGAGTTTGGTCATAATGATCTTATGCTCATTACCAACAATTAACACAAAGAACTGATAAGATCTTGGCTGTTTCAGCCTTAGGGAAAGACCAATGTTTTGTTTTGCTTTTTTTAAAATGCCAATTAGAATATAAAACTTGATATGAAATCACTCATATTAAAGTCACAAGCAGTTCTGAAATCTGTCCAATATAAACAATAACTCTCGTTTATGACATTCTGCTCAAGTCTCTCCTTTGTGTTTCAGAGGCTCCAATAAGGTGTTATTCCAGAACAGGAAAAGAGAGGCTGCTGTGTTGTTCAGCTTCATCTGGGCATCCTCCTACAGCACAAGAGCAAATTCAGGAGAATTTTTTTTTTTAAGTGCTGGACCACATTTTTAAATTTCACCTAGTAGGAGCTTATTGAGTGCCATGGTAAACATCTATAATTATACAACTGAAATGATTTATCTTTTCACTAGAAGAATGTAAATGAGAAAAAAGAATGGCACTGCTAACCAACCTCTTAAAGTTTCAAGTCATGAAAAATTAGAAAGAAATAGAGAGAAAGAGAGCTAATCTCTCTAAATGAGATTACATCCATGCTGAGATTCGAGCCAGATACTACTCAACCTGTGGGACAGAAAAATATTTGTCAACATCCAGAATATTCATACAATGTCTATCAAAAACTTGTGTCATTACAAGAAACACAAACCAAAACATCAGCTTTTCATTCAGTCTTCTAACAAAATGTTTTCAAGGACTCTCAGGACAAGAGGTTTAATATAATAACTTGGTAAATGCACAATATGAATTATTTCCAAGTAATGGTCTCAGTAATGCAGGTAGGATTGATTTTTATTTAATGTAAGATTTTTAATCCACCAGACCTAGGTTTGAGATCAAGCTCTGGCACTAAGTAGCTGTCACATGACTTTGGACAAGTCTCTGAGGGGTTCCTTTATCTGCAAAAAGAGGATAATTATGGTATGTATCTCATTGTCTCATTATTAGGATGAAATGAATTAATAGATAGAAAGCAACCCAATCAGGATCTGCCCCATAGTAATCTCTTAATAAATTCTATCTATTACTAGCAATATGCTGAAACCTTTGTCTTGCTATGTTTTGATTTTCTGCAGCCATCATTTGTTCTAGCTATCACTTAAAGGGGGAAATGTATGCACTTCTGAGAAAGAAGTCATGTCAGGAACAGACAAGCAAATAGAGAAACACTAATCAAGGATCGGAGAACCCAATCACTTACGTTGGAGACAAAGTTCCATTTTTCTGAAAGTCTAGAGGGAGCTGGAGAAAGTCAAGTAAAATGTTGTCATTTCTGGCCTTCTTTCATGTCTGTGAACAGATTCCAATGACATGCTTCCCAATAGGGAAAGCAGCTCAGAAAATCAGAGCATTGCAGAGGAAATTGCTAGAGATCTGCAACCCTTCTCCCTCCACTTAGCACCACATGGACATAGCTAAGGAATCTAAGCTATCCACTCATCTAATTATTAACTGTGATAGCAATTCATATACATCTAAAATTACTAGGCATGTAGTCAGCCTCTGTGTATGTTCTGCTTCCTTAGAAGGACCTTTCTAAGAACAGAGACAAGCTGAGTCTTTTTTGCTTAATAGAGAACCATGCTGCCAACAGATTTTGAGATCAGTGCTTCCAACTTAGAATGGTTAACCAAACTATCAAGGGAGGATTCCAGAAGAAATACCAGAAGCACATTAAAAGTGTGGGCTTTCGAGACAAACAGATCTGACTAAAAACCTTAACTCATGCTTCCATGTGTAATGTTGGGCACGTCAGAGAACTCATTCTACCTTGTTTCCCCATCTAGGTCATCTGTGCATGCCAGTTTCCCCAGGACAGTCCTAAGCTATACCTTCTGTCCTTGGGTGATTAATAAAAGCTACCCTATCACTTCAAAAAGGCTACTGTTTGAACAATGAATTAATGGACACTTCATTCTTCAGTTAAAATAATTGTTCCCTCTCAGAATGGTCATGAAGACTAGCCATGAGGTATATTCACAGTGTCTTACAAATAGAAATGTTCAATACACACTAGTTCCCTCTTTATCCTCTTTATCAATTTCTTTCAGATCCACTCTGTGTCCAACACAGCAATCATTAACCTCACAGGGCTGTAAAACACTTGAAGCATGGTAATTTGAAGTTCAGATACTCTGTAAATGTAAAACACACTGGATTTTGAAGATCTAGAACATTGAAAAAAGAAGATAAAGCATCTCATCAACAATTTTTACGTTAATGACATGTCCAAATGCTATTATTTTTAATATATTAAGTTAAATCAAATAAATTATTAAAATTAATTATACAAGTTTCTTTTTACTGCTTTAGCATGGCTACTAAAAACAATGTAAAATGACATTTTATTGTATTTCTATTGGGCAGTAGTGCTCCAGATGGTCCATATGTATGGACTTCACATACCTCATCCCATCCATTGAATTCTTCCTTTGAAACCCAAAGTGAGAATCAAGTATGCTTTCATATATTTATCAATATGTTTTTAACCTTACTCTGGGCTTTGGAAACTGAAAGGGCAATAAACTAAAACACAAAATAAAATCAACTTTGACCATGCCTCTCAGCAATGGTTTCTCCTCAGGGAGAGAAACATTGACCTTGAGTACATTAGGAGAGCTAAAGAGCTGGGGCCAACCTTGGAAGACATCCGTGTTGGCAAGAAAAAAAGATTCTTGGTTTGCCAGAAAAGATATTGCAATCTCTCCCTGGGTCACGTTTGCTAATCCTTGTGAATGCTTATGAAACATCTCTGGTCTCAAATCTGAATAACATAAATGAACTGGGACCCATGAGCATGCTATAGGTGCCTCCTTCTTGAAAAGAAGCATTCATGCCACGAAAAATCACCAACTTTCAGCCCCCCAGATCTTCACAAAGCATTAAAACAGCCTCTAATTTGATTCTTGTAGATGCCCCTGACACAGTGGAAGAGTTGAGAACAACAGAATATACAGAACAGAGTATTCAAAATAATAATTTAATTCAATTAGTGCCCATGCCATATTGATACAGCTAGTTGAACAATAGCAATGTTCAATTTTTAAAATATTAGCAAAGAAGGAGGGCTGGAAGGAGGCTCAAGAAGGAGGGGATATATATATATATATCTATATACATAGTTATGGCTGATATATATGGTTATCACCTTTTTGTATGGCAGAAGCCAACACGACACTGTAAAGCAATTATCCTCCAATTAAAAATATGTATTAGCAAACTGGATTTTGAAGACGTTTTTATCAAATAATCCACTTCAGAAAACCTTTTCAGATATGCAGATTTTTAAAAACGTATTTCTTCCGGAAGAATTCTGTTGGCTTGAGGGGGTTTCCCTGGCATCTCAGGTCAGTTCTATCCTAGAGGTAAAAAGTAATGATTCAAACTGGTTTCCCAGCACAACTGAACAAGAGCTGTCATCAACGTATTGAATTTTTCACATTTCAACCCGTTGTTTTAGCACTGTGCAGACATAAACGTTGACATCGTTCCTCAGAGAAGCACCATCTTGCCTGATGGCCCCGTAGTTTGGAAGGAAGGTAATGACAGACACTATGAGAAGTATGTGTTGGATAGATCTAATATTTAATGTGTTCCATGAGATGCTTTGTGTCTGAGCTCCACCAGCTCTCATCAGCTAACTCCCCCACCCATTCACCCCACAATCATAATTCCTCTCTCTTTGATAACGTGCCAACACAGGGAGAGGCAAGGGTTTGGAACAAGAGCATCTGAAGTGGAAGAAAACACCACGGGCCTCTCACTTTCCCTTTCTAACCGCAACAATTGGAGGAGACTTTGGCCTGAAAAAAATCTATCTGCTACTAAATGGTACCCAGATGGAAATCACAGCTGTTCTCTGGTACCAGCTGTACCTATGCCCATCTATCTTCAGAACATGCCTGCAGCTGAGCAGGGAGAAAAATTGGGTTGACAGAGCAGTTAAAGAGCCTCTCTTTTCTTCTGCAC
Source organism: Antilocapra americana (assembly GCA_007570785.1). Classification (NCBI taxonomy): domain Eukaryota; kingdom Metazoa; phylum Chordata; class Mammalia; order Artiodactyla; family Antilocapridae; genus Antilocapra; species Antilocapra americana. The sequence goes on from ML660213.1 coordinate 5,294,202, forward strand.
ACTTTTCCTTTTATCTTTCCCCTTCAGTTTCAGAGTTTCTTGTTCTCACCTTCATGCTGTGGCAGTGCTGACAAAAGAAAACTGCAGTTCTGGAAAACCAGTGGTGAGTAATAGCCCCAGGCTCTGAATACCTAATGCCTATTGTATGCATGTGTGGGAGGGAGAACAGGAGGGAGGGGGAGAATTTGGTCAAATTGCCTGGGTAGGAAGAGGACCTCGTGATGATGACCCCAGTGCATCCAGAGAGTATCTGACTTTTGATACCTGTCTTCTAATTAAATCCAAACATCTAATATGCACAGCCTCTAGGAATGCATTGTTGAAACAGAGTCTGTTCCTGCCCGGAGTCTTTTCAAGCCACTGACCACTTTGAACCTAATTAGAAAAAGCAGAGGACACTGGAGACGTTTAATAAAAGGAATCGGGTTGCTGCTTCATCTTCATGACCTGGGATTTATAAGGGAATTTCACTGGCTTTGTAGCAATGTAAAATAAATAGACATTAGATGATGACAGGGAAAACAAAATTGCTGCCAAAGCTAAAAAGAGCTTGGCAAAAGAAGAAAGAACTACTACATAGTCAGTCATTATTTACTGTACAAACCTTTTCATAAAGCATAGAAGAGAGATACATAGGAATAATGGGCCCTTGCTAAAAGATGAAAAGAGCTTTCTATAGCTACATTATCCCCTTGTCGGAGGCACAGACTCGTCCCAGTGGTTACACAATCTTATTGTTCTGTTCAACCATTCAGAAAGCTGAATGAACAGCCCTGCTCTGGAACTTTTAAAGACTGAAATAAATAGTCCACACGTTTCCAAGGAAAAGAATAAAAACTGTAATGGATGGAAATGACTAATTAATTCATTAATCCTCGCAGACTGCCATGGCCCACTGCATACGGTCTCACCAGTTAATTAGTTTTTTGCTTGTAATGCTAAAATGTAAATAAGTGCCATTACTTAACCTACCAGCTCCTGACAAAGCAATCCAACTGTTCATTATTTCATGTAAAAGGAGGAATGCTTTGCCGTTTGGTGGTGGTGGTATCTTTGAGATGTGGGCAAAACAATGTGACCTTAAAAAGCCATCTAAAGAAATGGTTTGATTCTATGCATTCCCCTTTCTTAACCCAGGAAACAGAAATCCTGTAGCTTCTTTATTAAAGTTGTCTCCACCCAATCCAACAATAGGGAATTAATTTTAAATGTTAATGAAGAAAATTTATTTTTCTTTAAACTATAGTGTGCTCATAGCTATGAAGCACTGTAACTATAAACTTGATCTAAACAAAAGATACACAATAGAAAGATCTGAAGAAGCAAGGTACATTTTTGATGAATGCTAACAGTAGTCTATCTTGCTACTAGGTTGCATTTCGATAGCTAATATCATAGGTAGACTCATTTAGCCTTTCATGTGTGTCATGTGTGTGTGTGTGTGTGTGTGTGTATGTTAGTGAAGGAGATTTGTTGCCTGGGGTGAAAAGTGGGAACAAATGTGTTCCTATGGCATCTGAGAAAACTGGCGAAAGAAAGTGAAAAATGTATCCAGGGAAATGCACAACAAAGAGACCATTCTTACAAAGGAAGAACATTGACTCCATAAGCTGTACTGATAAATTTTATGGTGCCCGAAGCAGAGCAAAAAACTCTGTTTAACTGTAGTGAGCAGAAAATGGTGGATTCTAATTAATCTTACTTTCTAGAGTAATGGGGCCTTGTACAGACTACTAACTGAGTACCCACCCTGACTTTAAATCTTTAAGACCTCAGGGTCTTGGGCAAGACATCTGCCCTTCCCAAGGCACTACTTCCTCGACAGGAAAATTAAGAGACTAACACCTCCTGCTTCACAATATTTCAGTTTCAAAGATCAAATACCAAAATTATGGGAAGTTGTTCTGGAAGCTGTAAAGCCCTGTGTGAAGATGGTGTTTAACTGACTACGATAAAGAAGCATCACATATAAACAATAAATGACTGTTTCAAAGAACATGGAAAAAGTACTCAATATTACAACAATTTTGAATACAATTTAATCTCTCTTGGAGGGTTTAAAAAGTGTTTTAGGAAGCCACGATATCTCTCTCTATCAGGAATAGGAATCAAGTACAGAAATAGCCAAATGACTTGTATGGCAAAAATTAAAATTCTGATGATTCCATATATGTGGTTGTTTGAAATATCAATTATCAGGAGCTAATCTAACCCACTGTGTCTTTCAACTTTATCATATAAGTTGTATAAGAGATATTAATCATCCATTAAAAACAATGATTTAGAACTATATTAATCGACTGTGAAAATTTTCATAAGATAGTATTGATTGAGCAATGTAAGAGGGGGACATGAGTTTGGGGGAAAACCAGAGATGCTGTCCATTGGAGAAAGATGCCCTTTACTCAAGATGCTTTATTTCCATCTGTCGGGGTATTCTTATAATATACAGCCATCTGATAGAAAATTGTTGCAATAAATAGAAAACCCTTCACTGTCTGCAACATGATTGGATTCCTATTGGCTGTGATGCTCTTGTGCAGTGCACAACCCTCCCAACCATGTAGGGTGACCCTGGGATGTTCAGTTTTACTTTTTACACTTTCATTTCATGTTATATTTACTGCAAAATTTATGAGCTACCATTTGCAACTTGAAAAACCAATGTCACTTTCAATGTTTGAAAGAAGTATTAAAAGTATATTAGTATTGGAAACCATCCAGGTGTCCACAATAGGGGATTGGTTAAGTTAATTGCATATGTTCATTTACTAGACTACTTAGAAACCTATTAAAATGGTGAGGCAAAAGTATATAATGTTTAAGAGGGAGGGAAAAATGAAGTTAAAAAACATGTGCATAGTATTCTAGATAGAGATAGATGCTGATAAAGGATGGATAGTTAGATAGCCCTGTTTATTTGTAGAATAATCCTAAAATAAGATACAGCACATTGCTCCAGTGGTGATTCATGTATGGCTGGAGCATGGGTAATCTTTGCCTTTATATTTCTACATTTTTATATTTGTTGGACTTTTTATAGTAATCACAAATTGTTTCTGTTGGGAATTTTGCTGGTTAAGTTGTGCTGGAGAAAATATCTTTCTCCTCCTATTTAAGCAGAAGCACCTTTGGACAAGCCGGAGGATTATTCAATATTTAACTTAGCAAACCAGTTAAGTCACTGGCAGAGCTTCTTAAGAGTCTGATTCTTGCTTTCAATAAGCATCCAGGTTGACTTCTATGTGTGTTTTCTATTAGTTTAGTTCTTAACCATTTTCCCCAGGATAATAGGAAAGAAACTTGAGTTTTGGTGTGCTGGGTTAGATGAATGGAAAGGAGTCAGAGGAAGCTGACAAAGGACTAGCAGAGCATACACGTTATCTCTAGGTGGTGGCACCCAACTTAAACATGGTTCTCTATGTTATCTCTTTATTCACACTGTATCCGTATACCCTAGCACGTTCCTGACTGTTTGCGATCGTGGGAAAGACAAAAATGAGCAAGACCCAGTGCTGCCCCCAAGGAGCTTACAACTCATTTTCTGTCTACACACAGTCCAGAAGCTTCCAAACACAGATTGACATGACCAAGAAGATTAGCACAGGACCAACTGTTTTCAAAATAACCACTCATCACACTGAAATCAACAAATCCTTCTTTTCAAGGCATAATTCTATTTTATACAAGGAGACAGCCCTTAAGACTAGGAAAAATAAGTCACCTGATTTACAGACAAAAGTTGGCAATCTTCACAGGGCATTGGAAATAAAGATCTTTATTCTCAGTTTGTAAGCGAATATGGACTCCAGTGTCTTTGTGTGGCTGCCTCTCTGCAGAGCTGGCAGTAAGCAGGCAAACCCTTAGTGTCAGGGGAGAAAGCAGAGTGGAAAATACAGTGAGGAGTGGAGACAGCTAATGGAGAGAGACGCTGAATGGGTAAGCTCTCATCTGCACATACAGAAGCCTTCACATGGTTATAAACAAAGGGTAATTGCAAGACAGCTTATTAATTGAAAATAACTGTTCTCATCTTGGTGAAATGGCTTGATGTTGAAAAACCAAACGCATGATAAAAGGACATGCACAGTCAGCAGAGAAACCTCAGCTTTCAAAAATCTGCCAGAAAGAAGAAAGTTTAGAATGGATTTGTTTTCTGGCTCCTCACAACAAATAAACCACCAAGGGACTCCCAAGGAGCTGAATAAGGAACCAGTCTTTCCCTCCCCCTCCTTTCCCACTCACTCCCCGGACTTTACTCTCCACCTGCCTATCTCTTGCCCTTCTGGCTACTCATATGTGCATGGTGAGCAAGTGTCCAAAGAAGTGCTATATTTTGTGTCCTCTTTCTCACACAGCAACTAATACTTGAAAAAGCAAAATGAATCCCACACATTCCATACCCTAGAACTCAGGTTTACTATAAGACAAAACAAAAGTAAGATTTCTCATTTATGGGTCATTTTTCCCATTGTTAAATAAATATGATTCTCATTCTGCACTTGTGTCCCTGAAGTGAACTTGTGGGTATATTGAAGATTGGCCTTCTTACATGCTTTGTTCCTGGGTTAAGCATCAGGTTGCTAATTTGCACGTTACACAATATGACTACATTGAAGGTGAAAGTGTTAGTCACTCAGTCATGTCTGACTCTTTGCAACCCCGTGGACTGTAGCCCGCCAAGTTCCTCTGCCCAAGTTCTCCAGGCAAGAATACTGCAGTAGGTTTCCATTTCCTTCTACAAGGGATTTTCCTGACCCAGAGATCAAACCCAGGTCACCTGCATTGCAGGCAGATTCTCTACTGCCTGAGCCACCAGTGATTGCATTGAGAGACCTAATTGGCTATACTGACCAATTCCTTTGTGGAAAAAAAATAATAATTTGCTGCTGGGAATTACTGTTAAATGTGTGTGCTGAAGTATTCTCCAGTGGAATACATTGCTTTTTAAAATAAATATTTATTTATTTGGCTGTGCTGGGTCTTAGCTGTAGCATGCAGGATGTTTTTTGGTTGCAGCATACAAACTCTTAGTTGCAGTGTATGGCATCTAGTTCCCCGACCAGGGATCAAACCCGAGCCTCCTATATTGGGAGCATGGTGTGTTAGCTACACGACCACCAGGGAAGTCCCAAGATACATTGCTTTGAGCCTCCCAGAAATGAGTCCAAAGTATTGTTTCATGATGTAATAATTACGATCACAAAAATCTTTATTTCACTAGGAATATTTGTCTTTGAACCAAAACAGTGCTGGACTAAGTCAAAAGCCACACATATACACAACACATCCTATGAGATCCAGCCCCTCCAAGTTTTCTCTCTTCTCCTAGACACATATACTCTGTGCCAGGATGTGAACTGAAGTCAATGAGGTACCTACCTTCTTAAGATACTAGTTGTTGGTAAATGATGTCAAAACATGTAAGAAAGGACTTCAATCAACCTTTCTCTATAAATGTTTTAAGCACTAATGAAATGCTCAGGGAAGTAACGCTTTTGAAAACCTACATCATGTTTTCCTCTCTTGAATGAACCAGTCTCCTCTGCAAAATACAGGGGTGTCAGCCCAGAAGGAGGCAAAACGAAGCATTCTGGAAATGCAGCCCTGCCAAGAAGTCATCTGTTCTTGGTGTTGGAAAAACTTCAACCGTATTACATGTCTTTTCCAAACAAGCGTTTGAGGGCTCTGGAAAATTCTTCCTGGGCCTCAGTACAGAACAACTGAAGGACATAATTCGGTGTCTACCATCCATTTGTCATTCCAATGTTGGTTCTGATCTTTTAGCTTTGGAAATCTATAGTCACATCACTGGACTCCCCATGTGAGAGACTTGGCTACAATGAGCAAGAAGGTAGATTTTCATTTCTTTATTTGATATTACCTATTTTTTCCATTTTCTTCCCAGAGTTAACAGAAAGGAAAATAAATTCTTTCAGGAGAGTTCTAGAACTTGCTTCATGGTTTTGAAAGGACAAAAAGGACTTGTGGAGAAGCGCAAGGAAAAGGAAGATGGAGCCAGGGTAGGAGGTGGAATGGAATGAATAAATGCCACAAAACTGAGCACACTAGGAAAGTCCACAGTGGGGAGCAGCCCAGGTAACATGTCACAGTTAACCTGAATTTTCTCTCTGTGCATTTCATCATGGAGGTACATGTGATTGCTTTGTTTTGTTTTGCTTCAATTTGGCCACACCACATGGCATGTGAGATCTTAGTTCTCACACGCAGGATCAAATCCACAGCCCCTGCATTGGAAGCTCGGAGTCTAAACCACCAGAGCACCAGGAAAGTTCCACTCATACAGTTTTCAATGCTGAAATGAAAGTGAAGAAAAAGACTATTTTATAAACCTCAAGAGCAAATGATTCCCCTCACTATTTCTTTTAAACCATGAATGGCATTCAGTTTTTCTATTAAATACATTTAAAACAAAAGAGAAATTCTTTCCAAGAAGGCACAGATTCTAAATCCTCTGATGCTGGAAACAAGGTTGAACAACACGAAAAATCAGCCCAACAGCTGTTTCTATACAGCAGCTCTTAGGAAGGGAATCTCACGGTGTCACTTAACCAGCTGTCATATTGTAGAAAAGTGAACGCACCGATTGATGTATTGTTCCTGGGAGGTGGGAAGAGTAGGGGTTTATTTGAGAAGAGAGGGAAGAAGGGTCACTGAAATATGGCTCTAACCTGTGAACAGTGGTTGAATTGTTTGGGGTGTTGATTCAAAATCCTACAAAGGCCCCATTATCCTTATTCTCCAGGTGATTGTACACCTGACAAATGGTAATGGCAACATTAGCTGACCTTCGAGAGTCCTCTAGCCTCTAATGTGTGCCAGTATTAAGCCTGATAGCCTCTCTCGCTCCCCTATTTTGATAGCTGCCTGCTGTTTAAGCAAAGCACTGGGTTTCCTGACAGCTGAGGCCCAGGTGGCCTCACTATCAATCTAAACAAGCTGACATGAAATTGATCTTCCAGGGTTGGGACCAGGGGAGCTGGTGTCAACAGAGCGTTCCACCTTCAGTAAAGATAATTCTTTCATCATCAAGGGTGATAGGAGGGAGAACTAAGGAGAGCTGACACAGGTGTCCAAGTTACCCACTTTGTATTTGCTTTTTAAACTCCGATTGTGATGACATCACTCTATCAAAGGGCTGTATTTGTTGATGTTTGTTTATGTGGGCTGTCAGTATACAACCATGCACAATTACAGCTGGATCAGCCTTCTATATTAAAAAGATGGAAAAATTGAACCACCAAAGAAACTCTTTGGGCAAAGAAATGTTGATGGTAGCAAACAAAGAAAATGCAACCTGGATGGAAATTTCCATAGTTTTAAAAACAATCTGGACAGTGTGGGCAGACTAGTGGTTTGAAAAAATGCATATGTGTGTTAGTCGCTCAGTCATGTCCAACTCTGCAACTCCATGGGGTGTAGCTCACCAGACTCCTCTGTACATAGGGTTTCCCAGGTAAGAATACTGGACTGGGTTGCATTTCCTTCTCTAGAGGATCTGCTTGACCCAGGGATCGACCCAGACTCTTTACCATCTGAACCACTAGGGAAGCCCTGTGAATTATCCCACCAATAAAATCCAACCAATAGAATAAATAATCCAGGAATAATTTTCTATTTAGATTTTCAAATCAATATGCAAAAATTTTAGTAGACTTATTTTAACCAAGTTTGGCTTAGGATTTTCTTAGCTTTGCACATTATTCATCTTTGGGGAAGAATAATGTACATTCAAAATAGAAGTCAGAATGACCTTTGTGTTTGACTAAATCTAGCATAGTCAATTGGACTATAAAGAAAGCTGAGCACCAAAGAATTGATGGTTTTGAACTGTGGTGTTGGAGAAGACTTTTGAGAGTCCCTTGGACTGCAAGGAGATCCAACCAGTCCATCCTTAAGGAGATCAGTCCTGAGTATTCATTGGAATGACTGATGTTGAAGCTGAAATTCCGATACTTGGGCCACCTGATGCGAAAAACTGACTCATTTGAAAAGACCCTGATGCTGGGAAAGATTGAGGGCAGGAGGAGAAAGGGACGACAGAAGATGAGATGGTTGAATGGCATCACTGACTTAATGGACATGGGTTTGGGTAAATTCCAGGAGTTGGTGATGGACAGGGAGGCCTGGCATGCTGCAGTCCATGGGGTCTCAAAGAGTCAGACATGACTGAGAGACTGAACTGAACTGAGCGGAGTCAATGAGAGAAAGAAAAAAAAAAAACCTTTGTAGAGAGAAAATGAGTTGTTCTCATGAGTTTAGTTTGGTGGCATGAATATGGCCATTTCTTTTTTGAATCTCACTGAGTTGGAACTGCTAGAAATGAGGCATTACCTTGAGTTGCAATATGGAAATAGCTAATTCCTTATCTATAAGAGTTGTCCTGAGATTAGATTAGATCTTCGAATCACTATGAAAACTGATTAGAAAGTGAAAAATCAGAAAAGCAATGGGTTCTTTCATTCCTGCAACACTAGAATGAGTTGTTGTTGGACAAACCCAACAAGTTTTTTCCGCTTAAAGTACACTCTGAAAACATCAGACTATAAAGATGAAAAAAAAATCTACAGTTAAAAACCCAACCTAGGGCACCAAAGAGCATCTTCCAGTTAGGAAAATATGAAATTAGCATTAGCAACTGTGTAGACTTTGCAGAAGAGTTGTGCACTAGCTAGGGAAGATCTAAGACACACATTATCCCAGGCTTGGTCTTTGATTCTGTGTGGCCTGAAGCTGAACAGGCAAATTCTTTGAGCTACAACTTAGTTTTACCTCTAAAAGTCAATGGGAATATAACAACAAAGAACACTACAAATGTGGTAAGAGTTTTGCTCAAATGACTGGGGAAATTGGTGGCTGAGCACTTCCTGAAGAATAAAATGGGAACATGATTTGATTATCTTGTTCCCACATATTTCAAGAGATGAAACACACTACTAAACTCTCGTTCCAACCTAACCAGATGAACCTTTCCAGAAACATTTACTAGATCTTGGTGAGGAAATATTTTGGGTTAGAAGAACTAAAATCACCTCATTTCTTTACTTCAGTCAATGGCACTTCATCCTCTACATACCATGTAGCATGAGATTTTCCACCACAACCTAGAAAGCATCAAAAGCCACAGTATTTGGTGGGACCACAAGCTAAGTGAAAAACAAGAGAGTTTTTACAACACAATTCTTCTATGCTGTAAGAGAGATGAAAGGAATGGCTTCTTAGTAATTTGCCTAATTTCATTGTGTTGTCTCAATGGGTAACACACCCACTAGGAAAGTCCTAAAATATGCTGTCAATATAGAAAAACTCTGCATAATAGATCAAACTTGAAGCACTATTTAAAATAGTCAAGACATGGAAGTAATCTAAGTGTCCATTGACCACAGAGAAAGAAGCTGTGGTATGTATATATACACACACAATGGAATATTACTCAGTCATAAAAAAGAATGAAATAATGCCATTTGCAGCAACATAGGTGGACCTAGAGATTATCATATTAAGTGAAGTAAGTCATAAAGACACAGATAATTACAATATGATATCACTTATTTGTGAAGTCTAAAAAAATGATACAAATGAACTTGTTTATAAAATAGAAATAAACTCTCAGACATAGGAAATAATCTTATGGTTAACAAAGAGGCAGCAGTGATGGGGGCAGCAATAAATTAGGAGCTTGGGATTAACAGATACACACTACTGTATCTAAAACAAATAAGCAACAAGATTCTACTGTATAGCACAAGGAATTATATCCAATATTTTGTACTAATCTATAATGGGAAAAGAATTTTTAAAAGATGTATGTATATGTGTTTAATTGAATCACTTTACTGTATACCTAAAACTAACATAATGCTATAAATCAACTATATTTTTAAAAAAATTAAAATAAAACTTGATGTAGCGCTGATTATTTTCTTCTGATCTCTGCTTTATACAGAACTTGAACTAGAGCTATAGGTCTTCTGGATCAGTTCTGCTCAAAAGTACTTCTTCTTGATATATACATAATAAAATGTATTAATGTCTCTTTTTTGGACACCATAGAAGTACAAAATATGTGATCTAAGTGAATATTTCAGATAACTTGTTTACTACTATATTCTAGAATCAAGTTCAGTTCTTGACCAGTAGTAAATGTTCAAAGTAAATAATTCAGGCTTTGTCCTTTCAACAGTGTAAGTTGTTTTGAATCTTAACCATTCTTAGCATGTACATCTTAAGGAATAGGGCATTCTAAATGTAATTCCATGTTTTGTCAACAAGTGAAGTTTACATGGAAAGCCTCCATCATTGAATCATGCTATTGTGGTGATGCCTTTAGAGATTCTTGAGCAGTGCAAGGCCATTTTCTCCTACGCAGGATAGTCTATTCATAACATCCTTTCATAACATTGAATTCAGCAAGCTTGCCTCACTCAGGGTTCTGCCTCTCTCCACTCATCATCCATCTATTTCATAAATATTTATTGAGCACTTGCATTTTTGTTGCCAAGTTATTTAGTCACTAATTCGAGTCCAATTCTTTGCGACCCCATGGACCATGGCCTGCCAGGCTCCTCCATCCTTGGGATTTCCCAAGCAAAATACTGGAGTGGGTTGTCATTTCCTTCTCCAGGGGACCTTCCTGACCTAGGGATCAAACCCGTGTCTCCTGCATTGGCAGGTGGATTCTTTACCACTGAGCCACCAGGGAAGTCCACCCTATATTATGCCAGATGCTAAAACTCATATAGGTTTTATTCCTGTAGGGCTTGCATTTTATGATTACAATCTTCCGTGCTGCTCAGAATCTCTTCTAACTTATATACAGTTTTGTGCCTGTGTTCAAAATGACTGAAGTTTCTACATTTCCAAAATCTGGGTTATTGTGGCATTCCTGGAGTCAATCTTCTTGCTTAATACTTGTTCCCTAAGCTGACACATTGTTCTCCATCACATTCTATGTCTTTGTTTCTAACGATCCATAAGTCAGGGAGCTGTGAACGTTTTCCTTCCTCTATAGTGACACTAACCCAGTGCCAATTCTGAAATTGTATCTGAAAAATATTTGAGGTTGATGGAAAGTTATAACAGAGTGGGATTTTATTTTTTTAAAGCCTCAGACTTCACATTCATATAACTCAAGGATACTAACCTAGATCTTTCCAGATTGCTGCTCTGATTCCAGGCTCAGTGATGTGTTCTCAAATACATTCTGCCATCAATACCATTTTGCTGTCATGCGTGGACCCAATTCATGCTGAGCCCTGACAGGAGGTGCATGCGGCAGTATGGCAGGGCCGGGCAAATTTGAAACAACCCATTACCCATTAACTAGTTTTAGAAACAACAATGAAACAGGAAATAACAAAGCATGATCCTTGAATTAGTACTTCAGCAAAAATACTCAAGAGTTTTTCCACAGTCTGTAAATTGCTCCAGCTGTGTTTTCATGGTTTATGAAACTGAGAGAGGCAAACTCTAGAGACAAATTAAAATGTTGGATCTGGTCAGGGATGATTTTATAATAAAGGTGCTCAGTTATACGGCATAGTCTATGATACACGCAGAACTATATGCCAAGTCTACTGAAAACACAAACAGTTTATGCGTTGTCCACCCAGAGGGATAAGGACTGGCATATATCAACACACAGATCAACCCAAATAATAAGATCTGTTTTATTGCTATGTTCTACCAGGAGAGGATGGAGGTATAACATTTTATTATGAAACGACTAATAGAAGGAACAGAAGAACACATAGGGATGGTCTCACTTTGGAAGGAAATGAATAGTGGATGAGGAGTGCCACCTTTTGGCTGATGGATGGTTTGACATTCTCTCTGTTTAAAGAAAAAAATGATTTTTGGCTTAGTGAATTGTGAGCTTTGCAATCTAATTCAGAAATATTTCTAAAAGCTCTTTTCCAGGTATCTCTGGGTCTCATTCTTTTTGGAATTAGCCTTTTCAGACTACCTCATGCTTTGCCCATTCATATAATGCCCAAGAGGTTGATGTGAGCTCTTTACTGCTCCCTATCACTTCCCAGAGTACAAAAGATGTAGCCAGAAAAACCAAGATAACATTGAAAGGCAGGGTACATTTTTAAGTTGCACTGCACTCCTGGCTGGGATGGCACAGAAGGAACAAATACAGAGTCTGACTGAGCTAACACAGTCCTTAGAGTCTCATAGCCCTGAACTTAACCCAAGCTATGACATTGGGAAGAGATTTATGGTTCCTGGTTGGATAAGCATGGAGTTTTCCAGAGAAATAAATTAAACATACACGTAACACAAATACCACGCAGGTAGTGATGCATGCCACAGAGGTTCCCCACCTCAAGAAAATCTAAAAATAGTCACATGGGTACCCATTAACTTTGGCAATATGAAAAGATGTTGGAGACTAAGAATTGACCAAAGTCCTGGGTCACCAAGCTGCAGTGAGAGAACAGAGCTTCTGCCTTCATATATGAGGCTTTTAAAGAGCACAGTGAATAAAAGTTCTTCCTCTCAGCCCAAACAAGGCAGAACTAGTGAAAAAAGCCCATACTGACAAAGAGTTTTCCATCCAGAAGAATTTCCTAGGAGCCCCAGAGATTTCCCCCACCATGAATAGATTCTTACAAGGAAGCATCAACATTTTGAGATCCCATCACCCCGAGAGAGTACAGACGGACTCCATGGAATCAGAGCTCTGAATTCCATGTATGCATGGGCTGAGCATACTCCCCATGTCCTCAAGGCTTTACAAGTCCCTTCTCTAAGTGCTCTATGCTTTGCCTCAGTAGAGGCTACAGGGAAAAACATCACAACAGCCTGAAAGACCTGCTCCCATATCCATGTAGGTAAGCAGTTAGAGGTAAAGCATGAGAAAATCAAAGAAACCGTCCAGGCCAAGACAGAACTGAGTGCTGAGATGCCAAGGACAGGCCTGAAAGTAACAAGTTGTGAGGATCGAGTCTAGTCCTTGGTTTCTATCACACACTCACAAAATGTTACTTCACCATTCCTTATTCTTTTCTTAAGCTTCCCAGGTGGCTCAGTCGTAAAGAATCCGCCTGCCAATGCAGGAGACACAGTTTCAATCCCTGGGTTGGAAAGATTCTCTCGAGGAGGAAATGGAAATCCACTCCAGTATTCTTGCCTGGCAAATCCTCTGTGTGGTCGCAGACAGTCAGATAGGACAGAGCATACAGGCAGAGCATGGCCCCTCACAGTTGTAGGCTCTGTTCATGGGCCCTTTTTAGTCGGTAAAGAGCCAGGTTCACAATCAGACTCAGGACAACAAGCTGCCCAGAGGGCACAATGAACCTGGAAATCCTTTGAAGGAAAAGCATTCCTTCTACAAACTGCTTTGACAGAACTTCTACAAATACTTGCTGAGTTCCTATTACCTGAGTTTCCTATGGAACTATCACCCCCAATGTATTATCTCAGTTAATCCCCCAAACAGCCCAGTGTTGTTTTATCATCCCATTTGATGAATAAGGAAGCTGGAGCTCAGAAAGGTGAAATTAAATCTAAACCCAGAAAGAAATGTCCTTACTGTGTCTGCAGAGTGGAAAGAATAGGTGGGCAGGGAAAAACTAGGGGAAAGAAAATCTGAAAGGATAAGCAAGGCGGTGGTTTGAGAAGCGCCAACAGTGATAGGGAAGCTGAAATAAAAGCTGGGGCTTAGCAGATAGAAGAAGTATTCTAGATCATTTAAAAATAGCTAAAAATTCTCCAAGAGTTATTTTTTAAAACTGTAAGAAAAAGTAAAGTATACATCACCGAAAACATTTCTACTTCAGATTATTCTGTGCCTTGCGGTTTACACAAAATGTTTGCATCCTTTACCTTATTTGTGTCTCCCATCCAAATATGGGAGGTGGGCAAGAAAGATGGCACAGTCGCCATTTTGCAAGTGAAGGAATCAAGGTTTGAAGCGGTGAAATCTCCTGACGAGGGTTATACAGTTCAAGAGTGGGGGGCGTGGGTTTCACACTGGGTGTTGCCCTGGAGTTCAGTATTTTTTATTTTACAATGTTTACACACCCTGGAGAAGCCAAGCAAGCTTAAAACTGTCATTTACAGGTGTAGTTAAAATAGATGGTTAAAAAGAGACTCTATCTCACGCAAGCCAATATTGTTAGGCATTTTTTTTTTTCTCCCAGAGAAACAAAGTACTAAAGGGTAGGAGATCAAAGGAGAACAGTTGAGTCACAGCCACATGCTGAGAAACCAAAGCCAAAGGCTTTTTTTGGATGGGGACTTTGGTCAGCATCTAAAACATAACAAACAATTATTAATTTTTATTCAATTCTGTTTTTTCAATTGACGAATTTTGTTCCAGATGAAAATGTGCATTGTAGCAAAAATGTAAAACATCACGTCATTGTTTTATTATTCTCTAAAAGAACAAATTTCACCTAGGGAGAGATTATAGACAATTTTCTTCAAACACGTTAGGTATAGATTGTGGATTGCGTTAGAGGCAACCTGCCCTTCCAAAAGACTAAGACCACTCTCCAATTTTACACCCAAGAGACAAAAAAAAAAAACCTGCTTTAGAATAAATTATTGATAAAATAAAAATTATTGGAGGAAAGTAACTTAAAAAAAGTTTAAGGAATAAGAGGCAGAATGATTATTAATTATTGCAGTCTTTGGAAAATCAGTGTGCTGTTTAAGAGTACCTCAAGGCTACAATACCAAAAGCAAAGGGAAAAAGATGGTGGGAGGAAAAATGACTATTTCTAAATTTAAAAGGAGTTTGGTATCAGGAGATTAATAGAGCTGTCAGTGTGATCACGCTCAGAAAGCTGGCAAATTTCCAACTGGAACTGACACAGTCAAGATACAATAATGGTTTTCTGGCTTCCTAACTAATTTGAACTTGGCTCTATTTTTTTAAATAGTCTTCATTTTTTTTTTAGAACAGTTTTAGATTTTCCAAAAAATTGAAAAGACAGCACAGAGAGTTTCCATGCTTCCCACACCCAATTTCCCCTATTCCTAGTGTCATACAATATATGGTACATTTGTTGTAATTTGTGACCAATGTTAGTACAGTGTTATTAACTAAGTCCATTGTGATTCACATTTCCTTAGTTTTCCCTAAAGTCTTTTTCTGTTCCAGGATCTCATCCAGGACACCATATTACATTTAGCTGTCATATCTTCTTAGGCTCCTCTTGGCAGTGACAGTTTCTCTGACTTTCCTTATTTTTAAGGACCTTGACAGTTTTGAAGAGTACTGGTCCAGTATTTTATAGAACGTCCCTCAGTCAGGATTTGCCTGATGTTTCCTCATGATTAGACTGTGCTCCTTGGAAGAAAAGCTATGACAAACCTAGACAGCATATTAAAAAGCAGATACATCACTTTGCTGACAAAGGTCCATATAATCAAAGCTATGGTTTTTCCAGTATTCGTGTACAGATGTGAGAGTTGGACCATCAAGAAGGCTGAATGCCAAAGATTTGATGGCTTGGAACTATGGTGCTGAAGAAGACTCTTGAGAGTCCCTTGGGCAGCAAGAGAGATCCAACCAGTCAATCCTAAAGGAAATCAATCCTGAATATTCACTGAAATGACTGATGCTGAAGCTGAAACTCCAATACTTTGGCCACCCGATGTGAAGAATGGACTCACTGGGAAAGACCCTGATGCTGGGAAAGATTGAAGGCGAGAGGAGAAGAGGACAACAGAGGATGAGATGGTTGGATTGCATGACTGACTCAATGGACATAAGTTTGAGCAAGCTCCTGGAGTTGATGATGGACAGGGAGGCCTGGCGTGCTACAGTCCATGTGGTCGCAAAGAGTTGGACACAACTGAGCAACAAACAAATTTGGGAAAGGAAGACTAGGGAGATAGGTGGCATTTTCTTCACATAGTAAAGGACACATGCTATCACGATGCTGCATCACAGTTGATGTTAACCTTGAACACTATGCGGAGGTACTGCTTGTCAGGTTTTCAGTCCTTTTTTCCACTGTATCCTTTGTTTTTTTTTTTTTTTTCTCTCTCTCTCTCCCCGTGCTGTCCTCTTTGGAAGGAAATCAGTATGTGAAGCCCACAGTTAAGGAGTGGAAAGCCATGTTCTTCCTCCTTGAAGGCAGAATATATACATAAATGATTTGAGATCCTTCTACAAGAATTTCTCTCTTCCTCCTATTTACTTATTCAGTCATTACATGTATCAATATGGACTCCTGTATATTTATTTTATCCTTTGTGTTGTAATTCAATGCTACTCAATTTTTTGTTGTTGTTGTTCTGATTGTTCCAAATGTTTCTGGTGTCCCTTCAACCAAGGTAGGGGTTTTGGATTGTTTTTCTTCTTTTGGTTACTATTGTTGTTTTAAGTACTGCATTACTTTCTGGCACTACAAGATATTTCAGGCTCATCTTATAAACAGTCCTCCCTCCTGCTGCTGCTGCTGCTAAGTCACTTCAGTCATGTCCGACTCTGTGTGACCCCATAGACGGCAGCCCACCAGGCTTCGCCATCCCTGGGATTCTCCAGGAAAGAACACTGGAGTGGGTTGCCATGTCCTTCTCCAATGCATGAAAGTGAAAAGTGAAAGGGAAGTCGCTCAGTCATGTCCGACTCTTCACAACCCCGTGGACTGCAGCCTACCAGGCTCCTCCATCCATGGGATTTTCCAGGCAAGAGTATTGAATTGGATTGCCATTGCCTTCTCCGAGTCTGCCCTACATATCCATGGAATATTGGCCCAGGACACTCCCCAACCCCTTGGATGCCAAAATTGGCAGATATTTAAGTCCTTTATAGAAAATGATTACTACAATCGGCCCTCCATACTGGAGGGTTCTGCATCTGAGTATTCAACTAATTGCAAATCTGTAGTTGATTGAATCAGCAGTGATGATATGAAGATCCAGCTGTATTTCCTACCCAGCCTGAGAATCAGCCATTTCTCCAAAAAGTCCTGGCTCTTTTTATTGGAGGATAATGTCAGGAACCAAGCTCAGAATGTTAGGCATACTCATTACAACTGGGCTGACTTGATTCTATATTTAATGTCAGCTGAAGAATTTGTAAAATATTTATTGAACATTCACTGTGTGTTTAGAACTATATTGAACTCTCAGCCGTGATTAAGACACTTATTATTTTCCCTCATTAAGTTACATTTTGGTGGAGTTTAAGTGAAAAATAAAAGGAAAAAAATAGATTATTAGTTTATTAGAAGGTAATGAGTATTTCTGAAGATGAAAATCCAAAAAGGGAGTAAGGGAAGGGACATCACGATTTTAAATGAAGTGATGAAGGAGGGTCCCCTCTAAGAAAGTTAAGTGGACTAAAGGAGTCACGTAGACTTTTGAAGTAGAAACATTCCAGGAGAGGGAAGAGCTAGTGCAAAGGCCCTGGAGCAGGAGCATGCCTGGCATATGCACGGAATGGAAATGAGGCCAGTGTTTTTGGATCAGAAAGCAGAGCAATAAAAGCTGAGGTCAGAAAGGTGATGGTGCAGTGCTGCAAGGGATTAGGGAGGGGATGCAAAGCATATAGAGCAAGTCAGCCATTGCAAAGGCCTTGGCTTTGCTCTAAGAAAGATGGGAAAGGGAAATGCTGGAGGATTTATATTTTCTTGGATAAAGATAAATGTGTGCGTGTGTGCTCAGTCATGTCCAAGTCTTTGAGATTGCATGGACTGTAGCCCATCAAGCTCTTCTGTCCATGGAATTTTCCAGGCAAGAATACTGGAGCAGATTGCCATATCATACTCCAGGGGATCTTCCTGACCCTGGGATCGAATCTGCGTCTTTTGCATCTCCTGGATTGGCAAGCGATTCTTTACCAGTGGCATCACCTAGGAAGCCCAAAGATGGAACCCGCCATTCAAAGTATAGTTTTAATTTTCAACTTGTGCAAGGGTCATGAAAAGACATGACTCCAAGCCAAACTGCAGAATGCAACCGAGAAGGGGCTCCACATTTGCCAATATGGCAGCAGTGGATAGTAGTGAATTCATCTTGAGAAATTCTAGGGGTCTTTCTTGGTATTCCTGGGGTATTTCTGTGAGTTCCTGAAGGCAGGGTGGGGGGTCTCCCTGGTGGGGAATTCCTAGGTTCTGTCTTCAAAGATTTGAAAAGGAGCAGGTATCCAAAACACACCCCCCAAACTCCTCCAGGATACTCAGGAAAGAGGTTTCACCATCAGCCTTATCATTAGAGTGTTTGGTAAACTGATCTAAAGATTAAGAGTGGGTTTTAGCGGGTAAGGGGGAAATCCACTTGAGATGCTAAGGAACTTCAGTGGGAGAGCCCACAGGTGGCAGGTGCTGCCAGCCAGCTTTCAGCTTGCCATATCTGTCTCAGTCTTTATTCTCTCTTTCTCTCAAATTCTGCATTCATTTCTTTTCCTCTGTTCTTTGTAAAACTCTTCTTGTCTAGTGTCACCTAATCAACAGGACTTCCCTCCTAGCTCAGTTTGTAAAGAATCGGCCTGCAATGAAGGAGATCCTGGTTCAATTCCTGGGTCAGAGAGATCCACTGGAGAAGGAATAGGCTACCCACTCCAGGATTCTTGGGCTTTCCTTGTAACTCGGCTTGTAAAGAATCCACCTGCAATGCAGACTTGGGTCCGATCCCTGGATTGGGAAGATCCCATGAAGAAGGGAAGGGTTACCCACTCCAGTATTCTGGCCTGGAGAATTCCGTGGACCGTATAGTCCATGGGGTCACAAAGAGTCAGACACTACTGAGTGACTTTCACTTTCATGCAAAAGTAACCTTGACCCTTACCTCACACAATACACAATAACTAACTTGGAATGGATCGTAAACCTAAGCAGAAGATATAAAACTATAAAAGTCTAAAAAAAAAAAATAAGCAAAAAACTTCCTGCAATTAGAATCAGCATCACCCTCCTCTTCACACCCTTCTTTTCTCTCTGCCTCTCTTAGAATGGCCTAGGAAGCACAGGGTTCAAGCCCTAACAGAAGAGAGGAGGTCAGACCCATTTCCCCGGAACCCTTCTGAGGCTGGTGACCTCTATTAAGTTGCTCGGCCTCTCAGTCTCAAACCCCTCAAGCACTCAAGAAGGGGGTGCATGGAAAACATCCAGTTCAAAGGCTTACTGTGAGATTTAAATGAACTAAAAAATGTAAAGTGCCCAGAACATGGCATGGTAAGTACTAAGCTTTTGCTAAATTTGACTTGCTTTTTCAAACCTTCCCCTGTTTCGCTATAATATAAAGTCTGTAGATATAAAGACTGTCTTGTTCATTTCTGTTTCTCCCTCCAAATCTCACAGTGACTTGCACTAGTAGAGACTAGAAAGCTGTTAGCTGAATTAGTGGATTCATGAGGCTTATAGTATCACCTCATATATGTTTAAGGGGGAACACACGCCCACACACCTACACACACGCGCTCATGGGAATCAGGCTGTACCTGACTGCACGCGTTGTTGACTTACTCTGAAGCTTTCCACAGCTCCACAGCAAGTGGGAGTTCAATAAATGTTGTTGACTGACTGATAGCTCAAACTCCATGAGAGGTGGACTCGACGTCCAGCAGTCACCACCTGCGACTCCCGAAACGCCTGCCTTATTCCACACACAAGGCAGTGAGGCAAAACCAGATTCTCCAGTTGCTGTTGCTGTTAAGGGCACATAGATTTTAGCCAGAACTCACATGGGCTGGGTTTCTGCCTCCTCATGTGCTTTTCAGCTTCTTATTAAAACGGAAATTGAATGTGCTTATTGTAAATGAAACAAAGTCAAAATGATGGATGAGCTGCCACCGAGAGAACTGCCACTTTGCAACCGCTGGACCTCTCTCTCTAAGAGCGGACTTGCCAAAGGCTGCCTGTTGGCCCATGAGATGTGGTAGAACAGAGGCTGCCCAGGGCTCCCAGAAACTAGTGTCAGTGCTTGCACCCAGTCCGGATTTACACGCTTCCCTGGACTGTCTACATATTGATTAGGGGGAAAGTAAAGCGCTCCTGACAGTTGACTTCAGAGCACGACAATAAGGCCTCCCAGAAGGGACTGCAAGACTGCAGAGAACAGGCCTGGATGGGTCATACCAAGGCTTAGAAATGTGAGAAACATGTAGAAATGATGATGCCACCCAGCAGGACCTTTTCCTGATGACTGCTTCAGGTTTACATGGAGGCAGCTGCACTCGGGTGCTGGGGAAGCATTGCCTCCTCGGCCATCTTGGGAGCTCCCTTTGAACTAAACACGCTGCATAGGTAAGTTCTCAAAACGCACTGGGTGTCTGAGGAGTCAAAGGCAGCGGAGCTTAGGCTGAGAGGGGTGGGACACAGTCTTCCTTCTGGGCTAACTCTGATGCTAGAAGCAGAGCCAGGCCAACAACCAAGGTCTGAGGCCCAGTCTCTTCCTCCTCGGTCTTGCTGACAATCAGGAAAGAGCAAACAGGGAAACACTACAACCAGACAAAGAGACAAGAGGGAGACATGTGATAGGAGTTCATTTCGGCCAGTAGATCTCACACTGTTGCCATTATAATCCCCTGGAAACTTTTTAAGCATCCCAATGACCACAGTCACCCCTATGACCAATTAAAAAAAGTCAGATCCCTTGGAGCGGGTCTAAGCATCAGCATAGTTTCATAACCATTCCAGGTGATTCCTGTGTAAAGTCGAGTTTGAAAACCAGAACTCTGGGCCGTCAGGGTCTACCAGAAAGAAAGAGGTTGGAAGAAGGCTTTGCATGGCCTCATTGGCTCCAGGCCCCTGGAAGCCAGCTGAGGCCATCAGCACGCCTCACCCCAAAGCTGACACATATCTGCTGGCACAAAGCCTATCTGTTTCTGTGTCTCCTCGGGAGGGTCCAGGTGAGGGGGTGACCAAATGCTCCTGGGAGCAATTTGCTAAAAGGGCTGATTTCACTCTGTGCCACCAAAAGTTTAAACCCATCAACTGAGGCTATTCTGTTTCAAGACAAAGGACTTTAGGAAGAATAGACTGGAATAGGTCTCTACTCATTTCCTAAGGACAAAAAGTAACTGTTGCACCACCATCTGCATGAGCCTCTGATGCCAACGGTTTGGTAAAGGCTGGGTTTAATTGTTTCTGAGGAGAACAGGAAATGTTTATTTAGGATTAGGAACAGCTGCTCCAATGGTACAGCTGGGGACGGTGGAAGATATAATTAAGGAAACTGTGTGAGGGAGGTCTGGAAAGCCACCAGAAGGCACAGGAGCCTTGAGAGAAGCTGTTTGCATCGGCTTTTTGTGTGTGGGCATTGCAGTGTCAATAGACACTTAGAAAAAGATAAATACACAGTCTAATTAGCAGCTGACTTGAGGTTGCAGGATCAAATACAGGTAGAATCCCATTATAGCCTCTACCACAGGTCCTCAAAATTGTTTTGATGAGTGAAATTGCATGATAATAAGTACATGTTGGAAATTATCACTCATATCTCCCTGTCTTTTCTCACCACGTTTCTCACCTAGAATGCCCTTCTCACAGAGAGGGAAGGGAGTGGCCAGGAAACTTACTATCACCAAAAATGTGCTAGAATCGTCAACAGTAAAAGAAGGGAGCTGTGTAAATTATGAACAGAATGTTGTGGTTCCATTTGTCCTCTAGACATGTAAATTTTGAATTGTTTCAGCATGATAAAAAATAAAACACTTCTGCTTTGCAAATAGGTTCATCCGTACTATTTTTCTAGATTCCACATATCTGCAAAGTCTCCTACCAGGTTTCCTTAAAATAGGCAACTGTGCATAGTCCTATCAGAGAACTCCTATAAACTTAAATTTCTGTAGCATATCTTTTTTATTTTCATAGTTAGCATGTTTTATTTATTTTGTAGAAAAGGAAACAGAAAATAGTGAGATTGATGAAAACGTTCCAACAATAGGAGAACCAACTGAAGCAGAAGCAACAGAAGGCATTTCAGGGTCCAGTGAAGATACCATGGACATCCCCAACTGGCATGTACACCGTGCATGTTGTTACTGATCCTTTGGGATCTATAGATCCCAGAAGACCTCTCACCAGTGCATCAATCAATGTAGAAAAGTGGATCAACAACTGAGAAAACCAGGTAAGTGCATGATGCATAAAAGGAACCAGAGTGATCTCAAGCAGAAGACCCAAAATTCATCTCTAGAAGACTTTAAGAATTAACTAGCAAATGCTCAGAAGTGTCCTTGAGTCTTGCTGTTCAGTCCCTCAGTTGTGTCCAACTCTTTGCAAACCCATGGACTGCAGCATGCCAGACCTGCCTATCTTTCACCATCTCCTGGAGCCTGCTCAAACTCATGTCCATTGACTCAGTGATAGCATCCAACCATCTCATCCTCTGTCATCTCCTTCTCCTCCTGCCTTCAGTCTTTGCCAGCATCAAGGTCTTTTCTGAATCAGCTCTTCACATCAGGTGGCCAAAGTATTGGAGTTTCAGCTTCAGCATCAGTCCTTTCAGTGAATATTCAGGACTGATTTCCTTTAGGATTGACTGGTTGGATCTCCTTGCAGTCCAAGGGACTCTCAAGAGTCTTCTCCAACACCACAGTTCAAAAGCATCCATTCTTCTGTGCTCAGCTTTCTTTATGGTTCAACTCTCACATCCATACATGACCACTGGAAAAACGACAGCTTTGACTATACAGATTTTGGCAGCAAAGTAATGTCTCTGCTTTTTAATATGCTGTCTATGTTGGTCATAGCTTTCCTTCCAAGGAGCAAATGTCTTTTAATTTCATAGCTGCAGTCACCATTTGCAGTGATTTTGGACCCCAAGAAAATAAAGTCTTTCACTGTTTCCATTGTTTCCCCATCCTTCCCTAGTGCTTGAATCTGCTGCTGCTGCTGCTGCTAAGCCAGTTCAGTCATGTCCGACCCTGTGCGACCCCATAGACAGCAGCCCACCAGGCTTCCCCTTCCCTGGGATTCTCCAGGCAAGAACACTGGAGTGGGTTGCCATTTCCTTCTCCAATGCATGAAAGTGAAAAGTGAAAGTGAAGTTGCTCAGTCGTATCTGACCCCCATCCACCCCATGGACTGCATCCTACCAGGCTCCTCCATCCACGGGATTTACTTTTACAGGCAAAAGTACTGGAGTAGGTTGCCATCTAGAAAACCATTATTCCTTGTCATCACCATATAGTCCATCAGACCAAGATAGCTACTTCCTAAAGCAATTATCAGTTCTTCATCCAAGGAGCTTCCCATTCTGAAGTCTCATAGTCAGGAAAAAGTTATTACTTGCAGCCAAAATTTTTCAGTTTCTCCAGTGAGCCAGGTAAGTGCTGGGTACTCTATACATTATTGCTTTAATCCTCTCAACAACTCCTTGGAATAAGTATTCAGATCCATATTTTACAGGTAAAGAGAATGAGCTACAGAGGAATGAAGTTACTTGCTCGTTTAAGAGTTGACCCACCACTCCTGTGTGCAAGAGAGGTATGGGTTTTCCAGGATGGAGGGCTTTCAATGCTCAAACCAGGCATGTCCTGAGCGAACTGATGGCTGGCCACCCTTTCAGGTCACAAAGCTCATAATCTCAGAACAAAAATCAAACTGAAACCTTCCTAGATCCAGAATCCAAGTGTGACTACACCTCAGAACAATTCACCTCTTATGTCCCTCATCAGTTCAGTTCAGTCACTCAGTCATATCCAACTCTGCGATCCCATGGTCCCTCAGAGTCTTGTCCTATTTTCTTCCTCTGCTTCTCATTCTCATTGGATTCTAAAGTGTTTGGAAAATGTAGACTGCATGTGATCAGATTTTCTCTTTTTGTGCATTCCTGGTTTTCTTCCTACATTAATTAAGCTTTGTGATGACATTTCAGATTAGAACAATCCCACAGGGTTTCAGGAGTTTGTTTACTGGTTTGGCACCTCCTCCAATACAATCTAACATTTCTGATGTGTTCCCTTAAAGGATTTAGTCCTTTAAAAATGCTGGTAAACACATTTGTCAATTCATTTTCCTCCCTAGCCTTTGCCTGTTCTGTGTGCAGGAGAGAGAGGAAAATGAGGGACTAGACCAGTGCTACTCACAGCCTAACCATCAGCAGCATCTCCAAAAGCATGGCATCTGGTGCGAAAAGAAAATTTCTGAGTCTTGCCCAGATCTGAAGAATCAGAATCGCCATGAGCACAGAGCAGGGATCTGAGTTTTAACAATCCCTCCAAGAGAGCTGTATGCACATTAAAGTTTGAGAAGCACCAGACTACATAAGGCTACATACACTCCATCAGTGTTTCTCAAATGTTGCTGAACATTAGAATCACCTGGGGAACATTTAAACCTACTCATGCCCACACCACACCCTCACCAATAAAATCAGACTTCTGGGGTTGGAAACCCAGAGATAAGAAGTCTTTTTTTAAGACTTTCCAGATGATTGCAACATGCAGCCCAGGTTGAGCACTAAGGGAGATAGAAGTACTGACTTCTGTGATTTTGAGAATCATTTCCTATCTCTGCAAAACAATGCAAAGGTACTTGGAGTGGTTTCTAACATATTTTATAAAGACATCATCTATAGAACAATAACAAACAAGGAAAATGACAGCAGAATATCTTTTTTTTAAAAAAATAGAATGGAAAAGAAATAGAAAGATACAGGAGTGGCTTGTGGTAAACGCCCAGACACAAATTGTATGCTTGTAGTAAGTTTCAATCCTTTCAGCAAATGAATAAGCCAATACTGTCATAGGCAGGATTGTATTTTCTTCCTAAGGTCAACTCAGATGGCAAGGATAAGTTGGCAAAGCAAAGACTCGTATTAATATCTGTTTTCTATTATTCTAATTATGGGAAGTGATGAGAGTCCATTTGGCTGTTAATGTTTCTACAACCCTGTGATTTGTGGCCAAATATTCAAGTTTACTTGATGGTGTGGTGATTTTAAGCACAGCCAACATGATCAAGGATCAAGGAAAAGCGTTGAAATGGGGCATTTTTGAAGCAGTGGGAGCACAGCTCTCCTTTTTGGCAGCCAGAAGCAATGGTGTAACCTTGATAGCCTGAGGCTTTGTTTATATGCCCAACCAGTTTAACAGGATTTTACTGAATTAGTAACCGGTTAATTTGTATACTTGATATTTGCTTGAAGTTAATTTTGATGAAAACAAATGTAATCAAATCTATTCACCCAGTAGACCAAATTTTTGGTGTGTTTTTTCTCCCCACTTGAAGGATAATGTGTTTGTCATACGAAGGTTCACTGGTGGCTCAGCGGTAAGAATTCATTTGCAATGCTGGAGACACAGGAGATGCAGTTTCGATCCCTGGGTCAGGAAGAGTCCCTAGAGTGGGAAATGGCAACCCACTCCAGTATTCTTGCCTGGAAAATTCCATGGCAGGCTGCTTGGGATCACCGAGTAGGACACAACCGAGTGACTGAGCAAGCACGCACATGTTCCTTGTATAACTTGAGATACATTGCAAAAGTCGCCATAATTAAATTCTCTCATTGAGAAGGCGCTTACTACGGTGACACTGTAGCTTTGTGATGACCTTCAGATGGGAAAGCCATTCACGTCTGGCAAACAACTGGGATGATGGGAATGACTACCTCTTTAAAGACAAGAAGCAATGGGGACCATGCAAACCCTAATCTGCTTTAGCAAACAGTTCTCCTAGTCCTAAAACAAATATATAGTTGATCATAATAGTGGGGGTACCCAAGAAAGGGAGTTAGTCTAACCCTGAAAGCATGCTCAGTCTGTGTGCCCATGATGAGATAAAGTAAAGAAAACCCATGCGAACTAAGCAATCATGCTCAAAAAAGATAGAATACCACACTCTCTGGGTTTAAAGGCTATATGTTTCAGAGCAGCTAGAGCAGTACCATATCCTATGACTTAATACTTCATAAATAGGGTAAAGACCTAATAAAAATGGCCTGGACATGTTCTAAAACATAATGATTCTTCTTTCATTTCTTC
Source organism: Antilocapra americana (assembly GCA_007570785.1). NCBI lineage: Eukaryota > Metazoa > Chordata > Mammalia > Artiodactyla > Antilocapridae > Antilocapra > Antilocapra americana. The sequence goes on from ML660213.1 coordinate 5,320,117, forward strand.
TTGCCAAGAAAAGCTATCATATTCTGAAGTGATACATATTTACCTCTCTTGAGGACACCCTCTACCCAGTGTTTTCCCAAGTACAGAACTGATGCCACTGCTGGAATATGGGAGAATTTCGGGACATATAGTAAAGAATCTGCCTACAATGCAGGAGACCCAGGTTTGATCCCTGGGTGGGGAAGATTCCCCTGGAGAAGGGAATGGCTACCCACTCCAGTATTCCTTCTTATATTCTTCCCTGGAGAATTCCACAGATAGAGGAGCTTGGGGGCTACTGTCCATAGGGTTGCATAGAGACAGACTACTGAGTGACTAACACACAAGAGTTTAAAACTATAAGCTTTGGGAAGGAATACAGAGACCCCCAGCTCACCCTTTTTTTCTCACCCTCAATCTTGTCCTGCATTGCAAGGGGCCTCACATGCATGTCTATGGACCCAACAAGCCACATCTCCATGCACTAAATGCATCTTTCCTAACAACTCCTCTTGTTCACCTCTCATACCTGGGTGTATGTACATCAATAGCACACTCCATTCTCAGGAGGTCAAATATGAGGTAGAATCTGGTGGCCTTGGGTGAGCAGTGATTGTCCAGAAGAGTGGGGTCTAGGAGGACTTTTTCTTTTGACTGTATGGACCACTCTTTCCACGGGTAAAACACTGTTAGGCCAATGCAGGCCTTCTAAAGTATGGTGCCCAGGACAGGCCGCCATCACTTTTAACCAAGGGTAGACTGTCCTGCCTATCTTCAGCAAGTGTTCTTCCAACTATGTGTCCAAAACCTTCAAAACACGCAGTGATCATCACTCCAGGAGGTGCTTCAATGTTTAGTAAGGGTCACAAACACAAAAGAGCTGCAAGAGCCAGGAAGCAACATACATGAGTGAAGGAAGCTGATGTAGGTCCAAAGAAAGTAGTTGGGAATGTGGTGAGGTGGAAAGCACGAACCCTTTCCAAAGGAAACAGCCTCCAGCTGGAGCAGGGGGAAGAGGGACTTTGGTCTCCATGTTGCTGAATCTTTCAAATTTTCCAAAAAAAAAAAAAAGCCAAAATTTAAAAATCTTGGACCATTCCTTGATCCTTAAATGTTGGCAAGTAATTCCAATTTTGTTTGAAACTCTCTGTGGGTACAACAACCCACATCTGCTAGCAGTTTTTAACTTATGGGCTACCAATGTGCAACCTCAGAAATAAAAACCTTCTTCACTAGATTTTTCCCATGTTTCTTTGGGAATCCATGCACCAGGAGTAATCAAGAATTGCTCTCTCTCTTCCAATGTGCGTTATTTTGAAGCTAGAAATCATTTCCCCCAAACATCTCCCTTTCTAAAAAAAAAAAGTATTTTATTGAAGTATAGTTGATTTACAATGTTGTGTTAATTTCTACTAATATATGTGTGTGTGTGTGTGTGTGTGTGTGTGTGTATGTATTCTTTTTCATTGGAGAAGGAAATGGCAACCCACTCCAGTATTCTTCCCTGGAAAATCCCAAGGACAGAGAAGCCTGGTGGGCTACTGTCCATGGGGTCATAAAGGATCAGACACGACCTAGTGGCTGAGCACATACCTTCTTTTTCGCATTCTTTTCCACTATTGTTTACCATAAAATATTGAACACAGTCCTCCGTGCTATACCATAGGACCTTGTTGCCTTCCTGCTCTATATACAATTGTTTACATCTGTCAATTCCAAACCCCCAATCCATCCCTCTCCTACCTTTGGCCACCAACCACAAATCTGTTCTCTATGTCTCTGAGTCTGTTTCTGTTTTGTAGATATGTTCATTTGTGTCATATCATAAGAGATTTGTCTTTCTTTTTCTTAATTACTTTGCTTAGCATGGTAATCTATAGAGCCATCCATGTTGCTGCAAATGACATTATTTCATTCTTATGGCTAAGTAGTATTCCATGAGATATATGTACCACATCTTCTTTACCCAGTCATCTGTTCATGGATATTTAGGTTGCTTCCTTTCTTGGCTACTGTAAATAGCACAAATAGCTCCTTTTTTTGAGACTATTTAGTGGCAACATCAGCTGCAGCTTCTACAGCCTAACTTCTGTATCTCCCACTGTCATAGCCACCCACCTCTGTGAGTCCCTCCTTTGTCTGTTTTCCTGAGTGGGTTACACCATGAGTGAAATGCTTCAGCCATGATTGCTTCTCACTAGTAACTATTTTTCTTAGGTTTGCATTCCCGGCTTAGAAAAAGGAAAAGATAACTCAATCACAAGGCTTCTTATACGAGGTGGGTGATTTCAGTAAGTGGATGGAAGGCGGACGCTGCTAACAGCCTTCCTGATTAGTCAGAGAGTATAAAATGAGGTGTGTATTTGATGTACTGTCGGAGTTGCAGATGGAATACAGCAACTACGACATGGTAGAGGTAGAACTTCATGGATCATCCTGAGTGCCTGGGACTGATTAGCCGTGGTACAGCTACATGCAGCTTCTAATTGATTGATTTGAGTTTGTGGTCAGAAAATGACTGTCGGCTCCAGCTTATCTATAATTATCAGTAATCAGAACCAGACTTCTCTCTCCTTAATCGGTCAGGGCTCCTCCAATGTGCTCGACTTTTCTACTTTTCAGACTTTCTGTAACCACTGCCTAATAGCGTTCACTGCCATGATGTGATATCTGGTGACCACTGGGGAAAAGAGTCTGGGGGCATGAGTAGAAAGGTAACAGGAACACTGCTCATTCATTAGCTTAATCATTTGACTGTTTCGAGTTGAAGACAGTTTCAAGTTAATAGGAGGGCTCTCATTCACCATTTAGCTAGTCTTCTGTAAACAAATCTGAATAAAGAATTAAAATAAATTCCTATAACTCTGGCCAAAATCTCATTTTTAACCTAAAAATGATCTTTATGTTAATTAGAGGCTGGAATTATTTCTAGGAGCTAAGGTGTCCTGGGTAAGACTGTCCAAGAGACTACTCAAATCAGAAACCTGCAAATCATTCTAGAACACTTTCCTTCTCATAGCCTCCTACCCCCTGCCACATCCAGTCAACCATGAAGGAAGCCTGAGTCCATCCTTCAAATCTACATGGTTTTAAAAAAAGTGACTTGAGGCCACACAGACCTGGGTTCAAATTCTGATACCATCACTTATTAGTTGTGAGGCCCTAAGCAAGATGAACAAGACATTGGATGTATCACATGCAGTGTTTGACATGTATGTGCTTAATGAATCTACTTGCACCCCTGTATAAAAGTCCGTCCATATGGCTGCATACTTAAGATTGCTCCTAAACATAAGAAATTTACATTTAAGCATCTTGTCAACATTTTAAATTAGAGGTACTAAAACTGGAGGGTATTATCCTCTTCAAACCCTTTTCCGTCTTGTCTTTTCCCATCAGTGGCATTCTCAGACAACTTCTGCTCTCAACTCTGAAATCAATATTTATTCTAGCCAACTTGTCTTCTTTCTCATGTCCAGGTTGACACCAAATCTTTCCAATTCGCTTTTAAAAAATAACTTAAGTATATTCTTTCCCTCCAACTATAGCCCTCTGTTAAACTGTGGATTTCATTCTTAGACTCCTAAAACAGATTCCCGATCTGTTTTATATTTTAGCCTCTTACATGTCCAGCTCTTCCAACACAACAACAAGAATCATATTTCTTGGCTACCATGTTTAATCATGTTAATCCCTTTCTCAGAAAACTGCATCTGCTAAAAATAAAATAAAAAAATAATAAATTCCCAGGCTTTCCTATTCTTTCCTAGTTTTAACCCTACAAAAATCCCCTTGGTCACACAGCACTATTATAGGTTGGGTGGTCTAGCAGCAGACCTGAGATAGAGCTTAAAATGTGTTAGCCACTCAGTCATGTCCAACTCTTTGAGACCCCATGGACTGCAGCCTGCCAGACTCCTCTGTTCATGGGATTCTCTGGGAAAGAATACTGAAGTGGGTAACCATTCCTTTCTCCAGGGAATCTTCCTGACCCAAGGATCAAACCTACATCTCCTGCATTGGAGGAGGATTCTTTACCTTCTGAGCCACCAGGGAAGCCCAAGATAGAGCTTAGTGTGCAGTATATACTGTGTTCCCTGGGGATCGACACCAATGAAATGGAGTGTGGTGGGGGGTTGAGCAGAATGGAATAGCAGAGTTACAGAAGGTGATACAGACCTGATGGACCTGATAGACTTAGCTAACCCTGCAGGGAGCTCCAGAGCCTGTGAGAGTTAACCACTCAGGGCTAAAATGAGTGAGCTTTTATACCGCTACTGCCATCCATCACTGTTCATGGGTCACTCGAAGGAGGGGATGACTTTAGGCAAGACAGGTCTCTGCAGCAGAGACAGTCCCTGAAGGGGCTGAGAACTATAAACTGTCTGCTGAGATTAATAGCTAGAGGCATGTCCTTCCCAGAAAGAAGTTTTGGGGTGCAAATCTCTATGTCCATCCCAATCTACTCCTTGTGCCACTTGGATCCACTTCCCATACATTTGAGAAGCAGTTTTTCCATTGTTCTAACCAAGCATCTCATCTTCTGGAAAACTGAGATGAAAGCCATCGGAATGAACCACAGGCCCTGCTCCCACACCTGGTCTTAGGGCTGCACCTGATACACATCATCCCTCTTCTCCATTATCTAGACTCTCCTCAGGCAGCATCTCAACTGGTAGATGGCTTATCTAGTGACATAACGCTAGATCTTCATCGCTGAGTCATCTGGGGTCCTGGTCACCATGCCCTTATCAGGAGAGGGGTGCTGCATTTGTCCTTTTGCTATCAAAATTGGGCAGATAAATAGACATCCAGGTTCACGCTGCTCTGCCTCCATTGCTAATCAGAGCCAATTACTCTGAAAAGATGGTGGCTCCAGTTCTTGGCCACTGGTCCCTGCAAACAAGAAACCCAAAATGTCCAGACAGGAATTATAGAATATAGTGAAATGAGACTCTTGCTGTGCCTCTGACTTAGAAGTGCCTCTCTTAGAGAAAAAGAACTTCTAACTCTCTTGAACCCAGAAAGCACAGCTCTGCAGGATTTTCCTTCCCTACTGAAATGTTAACTTTAGGACACTGCATACCATAATTTGCTCTCTGTTGCAATTAAAATGCATGTCTGCTTGCCTTCTATTCATGGTTTACCTACCTCTGAGTGTTTTTTTTTTTTTTATTGTTTTTGCCATACATTGTCATGATATCACCATGGGTTTACATATGCTTCCCCTCCGGGTCCCCCCTCCCTCCTCCCTCCCCCCCGGGAAATCTCGCTGCACCAGCCCCCAGCATCAATCCTGGGCTGGCGATTGATTAGACACATGACGATTAACATGCTTCAATGCCCTTCTCCCATATCATCCCACCCTTACCCTCATCCACAAAGTCCTCTGAGTGTTTTGATGTGATGCTTCTCCGTTATGGGCTACACTTCCTTTTCCTCCAATGCATTAATATTCGTCCCTTCCAAAATTAAACTTGTTAAAATGGTATCATGCTAGTAGTTCCTCTTAGAGATGGGCATCTTCCAAAAATTCCTTTAGAACATTGTTGCATCAATAATAAAAAAAGAAAGCATGCAACACTGAAAACTCAGCATAGCAGTTGGCAATTTGTCATCATTCCAGGAGGACTTTTTCACAGTGACAGAGCAGATAGCAATGGTCTATTTTTTCTGCGTTATCAAAAGTAAAGACTTGTGGCTGATCTTTTCAAGAAACATTGTAGAAAAGAAAATAGAACTGCATTCTTTAGATTTATTAGATGGTATTAAATTTGAGCCAGTGCATGTACCCATTTGAGCCAATGCAACTCTTTTTATATCTGCTTTTCTCCTCTAAGTACTCTCAACTCCATTGCTTCTGGAATCTCTAATTGGCTGACTTTCAGCCCAAATTCTCCCTCTCCACTCTGCTATTCTCCATCCTTCTCTTTTTCCTATATTGCATTATTGAGTAGCCCCACTTGGCCTCATTAGTTAATTCTTTTCTCTAAACTTTCTGTCACTTATTCCCCATCTCACTCTCTACACTCTTATTAGGCATCACAGAGCTGATAGGGAAATTTCCCCCAATCCTTTACCTTCATCTTTCAGGTAAAGAATCTTATTTGAAAACCTGGATGCTTGTGGAAGGGAACAAAACAGTCTTGCTGGCAAAGAAGTAAGTAAGAAGGCATTCTGACTCTCTCTGAGTGTGTGACCACCATCTAGCTCAAAATGTAGAGTGAAAACTCAACCAGAAACACAAGCATATGCTCCCTTACAGCAGACCAGTACCATTCCACTCTAGCCAGCCAGTCATCTGTTCATATCACTTAATCAACAATTATTTACTGAGTCTTTACTATGTGCCAGTTCAAAGAATGTTCCAAGATTACAGGAGGAATTAAAAAGTATTGTTTGGGACTTCTTACTTCAATAGAGCAACACAATGTAACAATGTTTTTGAAAACAAGAAATAAGGCCAAGTATCAGGACAATAAATATAAATGTTTTCAGTTCCCCTATGAAAAATGGAAGACTTTCAGATTCAATAAACAAGAATATCCAGAGCATCATAATTTGAAGAAATAACACTCTAGAAACAACAAATGGTAGTCAGTTCACACTGTCAAGCAGTAAATAAAGCAATAACTGTGAATAAACTACTATATAGTTTATTTATAGTTGTTGACAATAGTCAACAACATGGATAAATTTCTCAAACAAAGTATGGAGAAAAATAAGTCAGATTTAAGATTCATGTAGAACGATTTGCTTTCTATAATGTTGGAGAAGTGGGACAATAGACTTACGTGTTAAAAATGAGCATAGTAATTACTTTGGAGGGAGACGGAGGGGGTAGTGATTTGGAGAGGGCATCACAGGATTTCTGAGTGCTGGGAATATCCTTTCCTGAATACCGTTACATCTGTACCAACTTTGTGATAATTCACCGAGTTGTATGTGTTAATATATTGTAGACATTTCTGCATATACCTTAAAATTCAACAAAATGTTAAGAAACAAAAGATAGCTCTACATCACCTCATATGTTTACCCCATCACAGTAATGGGGGGGAAAGATAAAATTGGAATGTTTGGGAATTAGATAAACTCTGAATAGAGGTAGTAAATACACTGAACCCCATACTCAGGATGCAATAGACAACTTGCCAAGGATCTGGGGGTTTTTCAATTGAGCATGAGGCATGGGTATTAATACCTCTCTTGGCCATAAAAAACAGATGATAATACAGATTCCATGATCCTATCAGGTGATGGTAGAGGTGGTGAATTTCAGCAATTTCTACTACTCTCCACTAAAATAAAAATTGTTTTAGTGGTATGATTTTCCTAGAGTTTTCAGTCAATCTAATCAAATTAGCCAAAGTTGCCTTTGTTTGTTTTCTTCCTTTTTTAAAATTTTGTGTCAAAGTTGCCTTTGACCAGACTTTGGAGGAATATAAATACTGATGCTTCAATATGTTTAGCTGATGCCAGACTGAAATTCTACTCTGATGAATATACCTTTAGAGATGTATTCGGTGAACAAAAATCTATGTGAGTCAGCACAAACCCTAGACATGTCTCCACCAACACCACTGGCTGTATCCCATCCTTGGTACTGAACACACCATCTTCTTGGAGTTCAGTAAATACAATGCAAGATTTGTCTAGAGCTAGCTACAGTTCCCTTAATGGCCTGACTCAGAGATATCAAATTTTAGCTGCAACGAAAAAAAAAAAAAGAAGAGAAAGAGAAGTTGAGTGCTTTTGAACCTTTTAAGAATTACTGAGTGCCCGCATTACAGAAATGCTTAAGGTATTTCATCCCTTTTTATTAATTTGGTGTGTATTAATGGAGTGCTGGGAATATCCAGAGCATCATAATTTGAAGAAATAACACTCTAGAAACAATAAATGGTGGTCAGTTCACACTGTCAAGCAATAAATAAAGCAATAACTGTGAATAAACTACAGCTATATAGTCAACAACATGGATAAATGTCTCAAACAAAGTATGGAGAAAAATAAGTCAGATTTTTGTGCCAGGCACTAGTCTAAGGGCTAGGAATACAATAGTGACCCAAAGAGATTAAAATCCCTGATTTCATGGAGTTACTATTTTAATTAAGGGAGGGAGATATAATAAAAAAAATTAAACACTATACATTACAGATAATGAATGACATGTAGAAAAATTAAACCAGAGAATAAGAATAAGGTGTGTGTGTTAAATTGCTTCAGTGATGTCCAAATCTTTGTGACCCCATGGGGTGTAGCCTGCCAGGCTCCTCTGTCCATGGGATTTTCCAGGCAAGAATACTAGAGTGGGTTGCCATTTTCCTCCTCCAGGGGATTTTCCCAACTCAGGGATCCAACCAATGTCTCTTACCATCTCCTGCATTGGCAGGCAGGTTCTTTACTGATAGCGCCACCGGGAAGCCCAAGGATAATCTCTGAGAGAGTAACATTTGAGAAAATACCTAAAGGGAGTTGGGGGAGCATGTTTTAAAACAGAAAGAAAAATCTGAAGGAAAAAAATAAAATCCAGGCAGACAGAATAGCAAATGGAAAGGCACTAAACAGGGAATGTCCCTGGTTTGCATGAAAAGCAGTATAGAGATCAACATGGCTGGAGTGGAATGAGTGATGAGAAAAGCATTCTAAAATAAAGTCAGAGAAATAGCAAGGGGTACCACCTTCTGGGCCATTATAGGATTTGGTGGGAAGCGCCTATAAATTTTAGGGTGAAGGATATCACTATCCTTCAGATGGCTACTGCTCCCAAGGTTTCTATCATTTCTGTAGCTATCTACTGAAAGGACTACCCTGGCTGGTATGCTGTGTACAAACTCAAGTTGGGTGATGACAGAAGCAAGAAGACCAGGAAGAAATTTATGACACAACCAAGTGAAATATGAGGTGGGTTAGACCAGGTAATCTGCAGCAAAGATGATGAGAGATGCTCAGATTCTGGATATATATGGATGGCAAAGACCAAGAGTATTTAGTAGACAGATTATTGTTTGGACAATTTCAGCACATGATATGAGATTAAAAGGGGAGTCAGAAATGGCTCCAAGATTTTTAGCCCAAGTATCTGGGAGGAAGGATAGTGTTGCATTGATTGAGGTACGGAAAACAGCAGAGAGCGCAGACTGGGAGATAAGCCCAGGAGGTCAGCTTTGGACATGCTGAGATGCCTGCAGATGTCTAGCTGTGGAGGTGAATAAGTTTAGAGTTCAGAGCAGAAACTCTGAGCTGATCCTTTAAGATTGAATTGAATCCATCATTTTTTCACTCTAAACCCTCCAATTACTTACCAGATATAAACTAGGGAGCTGCCAGCATCAGGATTCTTTTTAAAACCATGACAAAAGATGAGATCACCAAGGGGATGAGAGCACCTAAAAATAGAGATGAGGTTGAAGAATGGGGCCGTGGGTGACTCCAACATAATCTCTCATCAGCCCTACTTACAGGAAACTGAAAATATCCCCAGAGGGAGAACCAGGCCATCTGGACTTGTAGGGTTGAAAATACTCTTGCAGGAAACCTGAGGGCCACCTTCAGGTTCATGTCCAAGTTGCTAGTGTCCTGCAAGGTCATGGTAGTTGTCTGCTGTCTGCACTGGGGTTTGAGAGCTGGAGTAAAGCACAGAAAGCAGTTGTTAAATTAAAGGACATGATAATGAAGCGATAATGTAAACATTTCAGTCAAAGGGCACTGTTGCTCCCTCCTAGATAGGCAGAATTTTGCTTTGAAATTGGTATAAACTATAATTGGCTACCAAGATGTTGAACTAGGGCTGCCCAGTGAAGTGGAGATAAAAGGATCTGTTTGGACCCCTGCCCTATCTTCCTGAGAGAATTATATGACAACCGTGACTGCTGGAAAAGGAAAGAAGCCAATAACTGAAATGAACTGGGTTATTGGGAACCTAAGACATGTAAGCCAAACTTGTCTAAATGCAAAACATTTGCTTGCCAATTTGGACATTTTATCTGGGAATCATTCAAAGCAGCGATTCGCTAGAACTAGGGTGCTATTCTTGTTCCCAGACAAGGTTGGGAGCTGAGAGACCTAGGCTTTTATGGAGCCTGAAGTTTGTACAGTTTGGTTGAGGGAGTACTTTTTAAAGGAAAAGAGGACAAAGCTAGGCTTCCCAGGTCACTCAGGGGTAAAGAATCTGCCTGCCAATGCAGAAGACACAAGGGACAGAGTTTCTATCCCTGGGTTTGGGAAGATCCCCTGGAGGAGGAAATGGCAACCCACTCCAGTATTCTTGCCTAGAAAACTTTATGGATAGAGGGGCCTGGCGGGCTATAGTCCATGAGGTTGCAAAGAGCTAGACATGACTGAGCACACACACTCACACACACACATGCACAAAACTATGTATAGGGTCTTCGAAAAGACCTATGCAAGTAAAGGCCTTAAGCTATAGTTTCACTAGATACACAGTAAGTTCACCTCTGACTTTAAGTCAGCAGTAACTGATGACTTAATCCTTGGTGATCCAGTTCATCGAAAAGACAAGAGACATTCAGAGTTAGCCAGCCATCATTTAAAGTCCCTTAGATGAAAGCAAAGAGAGTAAACAGTCTTATTACTTGGGATTCAATCGTGTAAGACCACCCCCAACAATCTTTAGTATATCCAATAACCTGAGCAACCTTACTGCACTTCACTGGTACTAGGGACACTGTGGTCGGAGTCAGAGGACCAGTGATGGTGTCAGAAGTGATACCTCTGTATATATGTCTACATGCGGCTGACTCACATTGTGGTACAGCAGAAACCATTACAACATTGTAAAGCAATTATCCACCAATTAAAACTTATTTTAAAAAATAAAAGAAATGAAGCTCCTGGCTGTTATCCTATGGGTAGTTGTCAGATAAAATGCAGCACGCCTATTTTAATTTGAATATCAAAAGAGCAACATATAATTTTCCACCATAAGTATGTCCCAACATGCTCGTACCAGAGAAGCATTTGTTCACCAGAAATTCTGATTAAACTGGGCATCCTGTATTGTCATTTGCTACATCTGGTAATGCTACTTAACACTGATCTCTGCTTTGGGACGTACAACAAGATGGGAATTTAAAGAGCATAGCTAAGAAATGCACTACAAATATTGTATTGATAGATGACACTGTTGCTTCCACACTGGTCCCACACTCATGGAATGTCCCACCACAGTATCAGAATCTGTAGGAAGGGAACTAAAGATGATGTAGAATTCGTGCATATTTGATTCACATAGAATAAATGACTAGTAAAAGCTGTTCCCATTTAACTGATGGAAAAGATGAAATCACTGCTGTCTAATAGGGAGCATTATTGCAAATACAACATTCCACTATGCCCCTAGTCTCCCAGAGGGATAAAATATTTTGCTATAGCTGGAATTGTGACAACCAGCCAAAAATGCATAAAGCATTCTAATTGTGAAGCATAAGTCCTGAATATTTGTCCAACAAAATAAAAGTCACTCACCACCTCTCAAGATAGACATTAGAATTAAATATAAGAGCTAAGTCTCAGCTCATGGAGAGAGTTAACAGTACTGTGTCCAAACACTGTGTGTACCTTGCAACCATTTTAGTTGTATTATGTCTCTGAATAACTAGTATTTTATTTTATTTTTTTATATTCATATTTTATTTTATTTTTTTAATTTTTTTTTATTATTGTTTTTGCCATACATTGT